>OU342954.1:21754034-23004034 GCA_910592335.1 Adalia bipunctata
AGATAGAATGATAACACTTATCCAGCCACTTGTAGAGGTTATTTTCGCGATCACTAAAATTATAACGCAGGACACGTGTTACACCCTTCGATGTTTGTAGCCAAACTGATGATCTACTTTTGGCGGCAAACCAATTAGGTTGGTTAAACGCACCAAAACAGATGTTTTGACATGATCGCCATTGCTTTGAGCGTTGCCACTGCTTTGTTTTAGCGACTTCGTCATCTTATCTACTTCGTCAACTTACTCCCCTTTCCCATACATTTAAGCATACCCATTTAAACTTTCTGAAAATTCTCATGACTCGAAGGTCCAAATGGTACACGGATTAGCATCAAGCACTCAACGTTCTGAGGGACGAAACCTCACCTTAAAACCCCCGTAAACTTCCTCCCCAAATCCTAAAATTCAACGAATCGACTGAAACCGCCCTGAACAATGCCCCCAGATTCTAACTGAATAACTTCAGGATACGAGAGTTTTCTCCCGTTCCAATTGAAACTCGAATTACATTTGATATTTGAGGGATTACCTAGCACCAATTAGAGGTACACAGCTGCATAGAAACTCATTTCGGAGAGGAGGCACGTTCGATTCTTGTTGAATGAATTGGGATGAAGATAAGGAGTGGAAGATACGAAAATACAGTTTCGTATTAAGCCGCGAGTGGATCAGCTTTGATTTGATGAATGTTGAAGCTGATGGGATGTGGAGGGAATGAAAATGTTTCTGCCATTTGGAGATTTTCGTATGAATTTAATACGGGGCTTGAGGAATAAGCCCAAGAAATACTTTTTATGGGTATAAGCACTCCTGAAAAGTGATTCTGTACCATACCACTTCGTTTAATGAAATGAAAGCAATTACTGAGCCCTTTCAGTAATAGTACATACCCATATTATTCAACGAGCGGTAATGTCATAACACATGCAGATGAATTTGGCAGCACGAGCCGTCAGGCTTTTGTAGCGAAATACTACTTCAATACTATTCTCATTATTCTGAAAACTTGTCTGTCAAACTACTGAATGTAAACAAATAATTATAAAAGTTGTTTCAAATTGCGCGTTTTTTTTTCAGAATAAATAAAACATATAATTTGCATTCATTTTCAAAAATTTTTTATTGGTACTTGAAGTATCACTCATGACATTTATGCCCGAAAAATAATATCTGCCAAATGGCTTCCTCTTGCAGCTCTACAGACGTACCTACACTCTTTTATTGAAATTAAATTTTCGATGACATTTTGATATAATTGAGGCACTATCTCAATAATGACACGATTAATTTCATCCTTTAGTTCAGGAATCGATTGTGGATTATTCTTATAGACCCGGCTTCCCACATAACCCTAAAGAAAATTGTCCAACTATGTCAAATCACATGATCTTGGTGACCAATTGACATCACCGTTTCTGGAGATTATTCGTCGAGGAAATTTTTGACTCAATAAATCAATTGTGTCATTCGCAAAGTGAGGTGTAGCGCCATTCTGATGAAACCCAATGTCCTCTAGATCAAAATTCATTAATTCAGGCCACAAAAATTCAATTATCACCCGACGGTATCGATCACCATTGACAGTTACAACTTCACCAGCAGAATTTTTAAAGAAGCAGAGTGCAATTACACCATCTGACCATAATTCTTACCAAACAGTGACTCGTTTAGGATGCGTAGGTGTCTCATGAATATTTCGTGGATTTTCCTCACCCCAGATACGACAATTTTGTTTATTAACATAGTCAACAAGTTCAAAATTTGCCTCATCGAAAAACATGATTTTTTTGAGAAAAATCAGGCGGTTGTTAATTGACGAAATTGACAAATGAACGACGTTTTGAATTACATATCTAATGGCTTTATAGGGCCCCTACACGATCATTCGGAATGACAATCAGAGCGAAGATTGACATTCCGATTGAAGGTGTAAGGTCTATACTGATGGAATGATGAATGGACTTACGAATTTCCAAATATTTTAAAATCCGAGGTTCAATCACGTTTAGTGGAGGGGAGACTGAAAGTCTGAATGGTGGTGTAGTGATTCTATCATTCTTTTCCTCAGTCTTATTAATGCAATCAAAGGGTTGACGATCGAAACTGCCTTCAAAGGTTCAAAGTGTTTATGAATCTTTCCCCGAACTGTGGAATGAATCCCATCCCAGGTACATGAATAAATATAAAAAAATGTTGCATTGGGAAAATTCCTCTACATATATAAAGAAATAAAGCCAAATGCCACAGTGAAAGACGTTTTATTGTCTTCTTGGTGCCCAATGCAAGGATAATGGCCAAACAAGCCCTATCTTTACTTTTTTCATTTGGAGGCATTATACAAATAATAATTAGAAGCGTACTATTTGGTGTTTAAATTTCAACTGAGCTGAAGTCATTTCAATCAGACTGTCAGTTTGAATGATATGTGTAGGGGCTTCAAGATTGAAGGCAGGATTGACAATCCTATTGTTCAGTCAGACTGTCATTCATGATTGACCGTCTAGGGGCCGCTTTAGTTCCTGCGTTATTTGAACCTTATATCCTTGTGTAAAATACGCCATGTTGTGGACCCACTAAGTCCAACTTGTTGTAAACGTCGTCTAATAGACATTTCAGGGTCTTCAGCAACACTTTCACGATCAAAATCAATATTTTCTTGTGAACGACCACTACGACTGTATTTTTCACTTTTTTGGTCTTCCATCGAAACGGTCTATTGAAATTTTTCAATAATTCGACCAATAGTGCTTTCAGATGGACGATTCTGTAAACCATGAAATTCAGGTGATTTTTTTTTAAAAACACTTTTCACAGAACACTGATTTTCATAAAATAATTCAACAATTTGAAATCGTTGTTGTATCGTGTACGGAACCATTCTAATAAATTTCATAAACCCTTCAAATGTCAAAAACCCCAGACGTCTATTTTTCATTTGTTCTAAAAAAAAACGCGCAATTTGGCACACCCTTTTGATACTTCTCCCAGTCAAAGTTCTGTCGCTAATGAACAACAACAAGAATGCTCATAATTTCTTGAATTTCTTGTTAATCCTTGACAGGCATCATTAAGAATCTGTCATACAGGGTTGGATTATAATGAAGCTATTGCAGAATTGTTTAACTGTTCCTCTTCTCCTCCCTTAACAATGGGAGCCAGATCTGACACATTTCAAAGGAACTGGTAAAGATTCAGATAATGATATGCCGCTGATTCTTGCAATTTTTTTGCCATGTGCTCTGATTTTGAGCCTGTGACCTGCTTATTTCTCGAAGATTTTTTTATGGCCTTGATATAACGTCAATATGATCTTCAACGTTGAAGTAGGTAATGTCTACATTTTGTAGATTTTTGCGGATTCAGTTTATAAAATTTCCAAGTTAGTTTTCCCAAAAAAATAATATACAAATGAAATGATTCAATTGATGTAAAGTCTTACTCGTGACCACATTGACATTTTGCATGACAGCTTCCTTTCAATTCTTCTCGATCCACCTGGTCACCCAAATTTAGGAGCCTATTTTTGAACATGCAACTTCCGTTTTTAGGAAGGAAATCTGGACACTCATACTGGGCATTGTTACCATCACTCTTCTGTACGCATCCCAGTTCTTTATACAGGTATGTTCCTAAAGTTTCAGACGGGATGGCGTCTGGAATAAATTGTACTTATGCATATATTTTTCTTCTATCACAATTATTTTCTATTTCATTTGATTCGGAGAAAAATATGGTTCGTAAATTGAAAAACTCTTGCCAATAATATTTGAAAGATTTTAGAAGAAGGACTGTTATTAATTTTCATTAAATCTGCCCAAAAAACTCACAATTCGAAACGACGAGAATAAAGAACGAACCGAACAATATCACACTCTTCATGGTTCAAATTCAAGTAAGCAACTAATAGTATAAGATCATCTCACATATTCCGTCTAGTCGTATTCTTGTTGATCAACAAGGTCTCAAATCAGGTATTCCAAGTACAAGTACACTTACACCCACATAAATTATTCTTGACATTGAAACCTGAGACATCTCCGTATCTGGAAACTGAATGGTAAATGAATATTCTCTCTTGCTTCACCTCGCTCGAAAACTTGAAAACTTAGACCTATTAGGGAATTCGATGGATATTTTATATTTTCAACACGTCTAGATTCCGTGAATCTCTACTGGGACCTACAGTTTTCAATATACAGGGTGCGTACCGGTCAAGTTGTTTCGTGACATTTTTTTAACACCAAAATATACTGAAGATGTGCTAATCTATCTAGAGCTCATACATAACCCACCACTTTAGAAAAACCCTTACAGGTAGATCCACTTTTAAGGTAGATCACACCAAATAGTCTGAGACGTATTGTTATAACGTTCTACTTGCCTGAAACCACTAGCATCGTATTTTTACGGAATCACCTGAAAACTAGGATCTCTTGGATGACAGCCTTTTGATGAAATATGAGTTACAGGGCATTGTATTCTGAGATCGAAGGTTTGTTCACAATATGACGAATTTTCTACCTTATTTTCAGGGAAAACTTAGTTCCCTTGGATGACATCCTTCCGATGAAATATGAGGTACAAATTATACAGATTTTGTTAACCATATTTCAACAAAATTGTTATGAATTGCTTCCTGCATTCTATTTCATATTCATCAAAGTTATTGATTCGAATATACACATTTTATTCATGTTCTCTATTCATTGGAAAGGGAATCTATTATTCAGGATATTCGTCAAACATAACAAACATGTATACATACATAGTCGTATGTGCATGAAATAGAATGTCACTGTAAATCAGACATAAACTTTATTTGGAACAAAAACCTTGACCCAGAAGAATTTATGGACGAACTAGATAACCCAGAATTATATTTATCAGTCTTTATGTATCGGAAAAGTAATCAATAGTTTCGGAACTCAGATGGTGATCAGAATGGATGTTTCTTCCGTGGATAGTCTTGAGTGGGAATGTTAAGGGATACCTATTTCATGGCGGGAAGAGATAAAATTCGAAATAACATGAATTATGTGAATCTGTTGAAGTATTTTCAACTATCTGCGATTTGTGTTTATGCTCAACATTGAACATTTTTATCTTTTACTTTCCTAAATACTTACCAGATGTTTTTTGTTGTTGTTCGCGCCGTGAATCACCCTATACATCTCTGAAGCTAAAAGTGGTGAATGCAGGCCTTTCAAATAAGCATTCTCAAGAGATGAACTGAGTTTTGAGGACTTCAAAGTGATGTGTATTCAAAGTTTCCATTCATATTTTTCCTCCTGCTTGGATATGCGTGTATATATGAAGAACTAATCAACAAACGAAAGTGCTTTTTGCGCTCAAAACAGAGTTACAAGTATTCAGAAGTGAAATTAGAATGTTCCCACTTTCATCAACTTGATATTCCTCCAACCAAACTCAGAAGTTAATGGAGTTCTTGAACTCCATGATGAACTTCAGTATTTGCATAAGCGACAAACATTGCCCTATTTCCTGTTCGACAGTGTTTCACATTCTTGCTCTACCTTTTCATACATGAGGGGCGTCAAAATACCTGTGATATTTGAGAAGCATCGTAAATTTTGTGCTATTTTTGTATTGATTTGCTGATGAATTGGAAGTGGGTACAGACATAACAGTGACATTTCACCAAAAAACCTCACCCGATGAATCCAAGAAATACAGTACTGAAATCTAAAGTGCTGTTTTGATCTACAGATTTTGGTCACGTTTTTTAGTAAGGAGTCGTAGCACCAGATGTTCTATGCATCTTTATACGAAATTTTATCTGATGGCATTTATTTTGATATATTTTCGAAAAATTCAAAACAAAATTTTAGACGCGTTGTGACACGTGACATTGTGATGACAACTATTTTTAAGGGGACGATATACTCTGGCCGACGGCTACGACACCGATTCTCCATTGAAAAAGTGCCTTTCATTTTTCACCTGAAAGCTTGATTTTTTTTTAAATTGAAGTTAAAGGATGTCTTGAGGGCACTCCAATTTCGTCTCTGTGAAAAAATCATTTTTCCGCATGAAAAAATCGGCTACGGCACCGATTCTCCATTCAGTAAGTGCCTTTCATTTTTCCAAGTTCACGCCCTCAATTTTCCACCTAAGAGCTTAATTTTTTTTTAAATTGAAGTTGAAGGATGTCTTGAGGGCACTCCACTTTCTTCTCTTTTGAAAAATGGTTTTTTCGCATGAGAAAATTGGGTTGAATTCGAGAGTCTATGAAAATTGACTTCATAATCGTTTTTCGGCGGTTGTTCATCAATTTTTTTTTAGAAAACTCATTGGAATGCCCTCGACAAATCAATTTTCTATACCTAAAGGAAAATTCATTTGGATAGGCGCTTAAATAATGCAAAAAATGATGGAAATACTGAAAAGACTTCCAAAAAGTGTGAAATCGCAGAGAAAAGTCTGAAATTCTAGGAGAATAAAAGAAAAATCAAGCTTTTAGGTGGGAAATTGAGGGCGTGAACT
This sequence comes from Adalia bipunctata, assembly GCA_910592335.1. NCBI lineage: Eukaryota > Metazoa > Arthropoda > Insecta > Coleoptera > Coccinellidae > Adalia > Adalia bipunctata. The sequence goes on from OU342954.1 coordinate 21,760,542, forward strand.
TGGAAAAATGAAAGGCACTTTTACAATGGAGAATCTGTGACGTCGGCCAGAGTATAACGAAGACCCTGTCTCTGAAAAAAGAGTCAGAAACGATTTATTTTTTTCTGATTGATGAAGGGATGTATGAGTGTATAAAGATAAAGAAATATTTTATAAGTATTGAATGAATGAAAAGGATATTTCCCATCATTTTTGGTTATTTTGTAACATTTCCACCATCAATACGAACAAATATTTTTGTGTTTTTTCATTTCAGTATTGAAGTCTATCATTTAGTTAATCAAACGTCCATCTCATTTTTCTTTCAGAATTTACCGTTTTTCTGTAAATAATATTACAACAACGTGTTGTTTTCGTGAAAGTTATTTCCTTGAATTTTTCTATTCGAAATGATAAATATTCATTTTCATCAACGACAATTTATTGAGGTTTGTTTAAGCCGTCGATTAGTGAAAATTAATTGTTTCTTACAATTGTAGATACTAACATGGAATTGAATTTCTTTTAAATGACCCGCCCTGCAGGTATCTCCTCCCAGATGACTGGTGAAGGAAAGAGAGAGTATTATACAGCCAGTGTGAGATCTAGTTCATGGTAGGATTTTTTGTTATATTCCCTGCGCCCCAACATTTGTTCTATTGATCTGAATAATCCAATAAATAAAAATTAATGCACTGCACTGTCATCTGGCGGTATACGTTTCTTATTTTAAAGGAGTAGGTATATCTGCAGGTTCAAATATTAGTAGGTTAGGAAGTTATTTGAGGCGAAACAGACTAAAATTTTTGGATGTTAATTTGGGAATGTATTGATCTACACATGATTCTGTTTCCTTGGCTAATTTACTAGGCACGTCCCAAATATCTAAAAGAGAAATTATTAATCTGGCTATGGTTCATGGTATACGAAAGCCAAAGGAAATTTATATAGCCTAGGGACATCATTGGAGCCATCTTCTTGTTAATTTCAACGACGACTAGGGAGAAGATAAAAACTTCTCGTATAGACTCGATCTCGTTAATAAAGTAATTAAAACTCCTGTAAGGGCCCGAATTAGATTAAACCAACTTTCACTTCGACATGATTCATTGACCAACTTCTGAATAGAACAATATTTTGCGGTTCAACTGAATGGTGGCTTGGAGGTTTGGGGGAAATGGAGTTTTCTTCGGCATTCTTTGAACAAATGTTTCCATCAACACTGATCTAATTTTCGTTGAGTTCTTCAAAGATGCTGCGGGCAAGGTTAATAAATAGTTACAAATCTGGGTATCTACTGAGGAAGAGTCTATTGGCTGGGTAGCTGGGAATATCGGCTTTGAATCGATTTGAATAAAAAACAACACGAGTCCCTATCTATCATGATTCACACCCTCACCACGAAATGGAATTTCTTCAAAATATATCTCCTGTTTCTGTTTTCGGATAAATCCATTAGCCATAAAATCGGGGCTTTCTTTTATACCTGCAGTATCGATTTCAACAGCTATATGTTTCAATAACTCATGACGAAAAGCGATGAAATTACAACTCCCCTTCATCCTCGGAATATGGAAAATGATTGACCTCGATTTCGAAACGCCCCTCATAAAATCCCGAACATCAACACGTAGAGTTTCATCAAAAACCCCTCCTGGATCACTAAATCCGGACTAATCTGCGTATAGGAAGCCAACTTCCTTCAAAATTTATGTTTCAATTTGCACGGGGCAACTTTATCGACATCTGCGAACTTTTCGATTTTCTATTATAGTGTAGAACGGAAGGATAAAACTTGGCGCATTTACATGAGTTGTTAGAGAGAGAATGCTGTGTAACCAAACAGAATCTGGAAAAATTTATGGATGATAAAATTTATCACAACTCAAAAGACCTGATAGTATTCTCGGATCGCCGTTAAGAGTCAGTGCTGTTTTTAAATGAAGAAGAAGAAGAATTTAATTCATGAACCACTGAAAATTTCGTATCCATTCTGAATACTCAACATTCAATAGCCTTCAGTTTTCTCTGAAAACTTCGCTTTGGCAGGAACTGTCATCAATCACAAACATCAAATTCGAACCAAAACCCTATCAAACCTGAACCATGGGAGATGAAACCAGCCAAGAAAAAGACGAAACAGAGGAAGAATCAAAAACAATAAACGTAACCATCAAAACTCAAAAAGAAACGCAATGTCTAGAACTACCAGAAGATACTTTAGTATCCAACTTCAAAGAGATCATAGCGCCCAAATTCGATGCTACGCCTGAACACCTGCTGCTGATATTCGCTGGTAAAGTGATGAAGGATCAGATGACCTTGAAACAGCACAACGTTCAGGATGGCTTCACCATTCATCTTGTGATCAAGACAGCTCCACCTCTGAATACAAATGAAGCTTCAGGTTTGCCAAGAGCCTCCAGTAGCTTCGTTAATGTTGAAAATAGCCCTCTTATGGGTTTGGCTGGTATAGGTGGATCGAATAGTCCGTTTATAGGTCCTTTCTTGCTGGACGAGAATACCGTAAGAACAATATTGAGTAAGTTAGATCATTCAGTTTAATTCTTGGATTCTGAAATATGGATTCAGAAATATGGAATAGAAACATAGCCAATTCAGCGTTGAACGAGTGGATGAATATTGTATAGTAGACCAGTAAAATCATCAAAACCCTCTGCGCGATGTGACAACCAATAAATGACTGACCCCGTCAATGAGGTCAGTCATTTATTCGTTGTCGTCTCGCGCCGAGGGTTTTGATTATTTTATTGGTCCACTAGACAATATTCGTTTAACGCTGTATTGAGTATATTTCCAACTTATATTTCAGAACCGGTATAATAAATCACGCATAGTTCTGTATTCCATCATGGCAGTTGTTCATCAAAGTTACCCTAAAAGATTTCAATAGTAAGGTCTACATTTGGAGAAAACGAGTCGTGGATTTCAAATCGTACCTTCTGAGTGTACACTCCGAATATCTTTGTGATTGCATCCAATAAGCCACTCTGAATTCTACCAACGGTTCTCGATTTGACTGGCAGTCATGATGATGGTATGATTAAACGCGAATTTTCCGCTTAACCTGAACGAAACCGAAATGAAAAAGTTATATTCGGATCAGAAGTGCCTGGCCATCAGAACCGTCATATCCGTTTGAGGGATAAATTTACGATTAAATCGGGTCGGGTCGTTTCAAGAATTTGAATCTGTACAGAGCCAACTGGATTCACTTTGAGCGTTTGGGGGGATTATGGTAAATTCACGTTTTCTGTCCACAATAAGTTGTGATTAAAATTCTGTTCGCTCTTTGTGATCATTAAGTGGAAAACTTATCTGGTTATATTCGATGACATATAAAATGTATTTCTCTATTTCAGTATCGTAATGAGTTCATTACAGTACTAAAAACAGTGCTGTGATAAATTCATTACAGCATTGTTTTCAGTTATATTTTCCGTTTAATGGTTGTCAGCACTGGCTTCCGATCCTATCCAATTTCATCGTAATCATTCAGAACTAAAAGAATCGTTATTGAAAAGTGAAAAAATTTGTATGCACTAAGTTTGGGTCCCAGATTACGAAAATGATAACGAGAAGTCGGCAATCCTCTTAGTTTCCAAAGTTTCCGTTTGGAAGGTGAGGTTATACGTAGTTCTATTGCTAGTTTTCTTTTATTTTCTCAATCAATATCTACTCAATGAATATGTTTTATTTATTAACTTCTGAGCCATACTGCGTTACATTGAATGAGTTCACCATAATTTCATACTTCATAAATACGTTATTAAAAATACGCTAACAAAACATTACCAGAAATTCAAATAAACGAATTCTCTTCAGACCACTTCACAAGTTTTTCGTATTCTTTTTCATACATGGATTAGGATTTTTGAGGTATCAGTTGATTCGCAACATTATTCGGAATATTTCTAGATTCTGGAGGTGTTAAAACGATTTCTCCAAACATAATTCACAAATTCCATGCGTAATTAAAAATGATTTCAAAATTTGAAACGTAAGTAGGTACGATCTGTCAATTTTCGTGGAATATATTCATTTCTATTATCCAAGTGAATTTTTCGATGAAATTCGAACTACCCTTTCAGATCGATGTGGAATCCACTGATTTAATTTTATTAGTTCTTCCTCACATTATCTCTCAATCATAAAATCTTCCTTCGAAATACGATTGAATACACAAACTCCCGATATTTCTTTTTCCAGATCTCCTATCCAACTCCACCATAAAATTCTATTATTTCAGCACAAATACCGCAGATTCAAGCTCTCGTTGAATCCAATCCCGAATTCAGCCAAATCATCAACAATCCAGAGCTGATCCGCCAGACTATAAATATGGCCAGTAACCCTTCCCTGATGCAGGAAATAATGCGCCAGCAGGACAGAGCTCTAAGCAATATTGAGAGTCTTCCAGGAGGTATGGAAGGAATTGCATTTTGGTATCACAGAAATAGGAATCTCCTTGAAAAATTGATATTTTAGAATTTAGGGTTCAAGTTAGGCTATCATACATAGACTCCCACAAATGATAGGTCAATCATAGACTTATTCATATTATACAGGGTGTTGAGTAAGCATGCGGCAAAAAGAGAGGTTAGTTCTTGGACTATTTTATGGATACTTCATCCCTTGATTATTTTTGAATTGATGTAATAATAACCTTGTAGTGTCGAGTTTATGAAATTCCAAGAGGATATTGTTCAGATAGAAACATCGCCACATATTATTTAGTGCTGAGTATCATTTTATTTTTCATTGATTTCAATTCAATACATGGTTTGTATCGACATTCATCATTGACATCCGAATTTTTAATTTCATGGACGTTTATTTTTAATATGGACCGGTAACAATAAATTTTCAATTGAAAATTGTGCGCATAAAATGTATAATCTCATGCTTCTTAGAATTCATTTTTATCTCCCACATTTGTGGGATTTTATTATTACATATCTCTACATCAAACGTTTTTCTATTATAGAAATTTTAGTCTTGACAAAGTTGGTAAACATTCTGACAACATTGTTGTTGCGTCCCACTTGGCAACATCTGGACAAGATGAATTCTCCTCTGTCCACAAGAATTTAGCTGTCGCCTTCAAAAATGTTCTATAGATACATTGATTTAAACCATATGGGATCGAACCCTTGAACTGCAATATTGTTCCAAGTGCCCTTAGTTACAATTCTCGTTCTTCGTTTAAAATAACCCTTTGTAGTGATTTATGGTCCGCTATTGAAAAGGAACTCAAGGATTTAGGTCAAGTTTGGGAGATTCATCTGGTTTTTTGAGACAATAACCATGTCCTATGAACTTTCATTCAGTTTCTCACTAAAAGCTAATAAAATTAAAGATATGGTGACGTTTGTTGCAGTTCGAATTGAATTTGGGAGCACATGGCAGGATCGAATACCAAATCGTCCAAGGTTTCTCTCATTGGTCAGTAGATTCAAGAAATGGGTTGTTTTTCGCACTATAGTCAAAAATGGTAAATGAGAGCACTTTGTTGGCTTAGCGAGGCGTTTTTCGATTCTGATACCCAATCAATTGTCGATCTTTCCTTCTTTCATTCAGAGGAAATGAACCTCCCTTATTTTCCAGCTTGTCTTTAAAACCCTATCTCACAGAAACAAGCAGTCAGTAATAAAATCACTTTGCTCCTTTGCTATTCATTTTCATATAGAAGGTACATTTCATAATTCCTCCTTGCTATACATTTTCATATACAGGGTGTTTCATTGGTAAATGAACATACGGTAACCTGAGTTAGAGATACCCTAGGCGAGTCCAAGAAACCGATATATGATAGGTCTAATCAATTCCATAACCGAGAACTTTTGAACCAACCAGTATAGTCGGTTGATATTTGGAACGTATGATTCACTTCTACAGGTCGATCGATTTACTTTTTAATTTTCAAAAAATTCCAGGTCCGTATTTGAAAAATATGGAACTTCTTTCAAGCTGAGATTCAACACCCTGAATATTGAAATTTTGGGATTTGTTGAGATATATTTGAAAAGAGTAGAAAATTTACAATGGTGTTCAGTAGATTTCATTGTTCCGCACGTCATTTTGCTCAAAGAGAGCTTCAGGGAAAGATCCAATTGAATATTGGAATTCCACAAAATGCTCAGAAAAATCGTACATTATGATCAAATTGAATTTTTTTCGTTCCACTAATTGCACATTCGAATTTCTAGGATTATCGAAACCCTGTAGCTTTCAAACTGAACCGAATTTTGAAAAATTGTATAAAAAGAAGTGTCTCGTTTGATGAGAGGAATCTGCAATTGGAATATTTATACAGGTTAAAGTCTCACCCTGTATCTTCTCAACAAAGCGCTCTTTCAAAAATAATCGTAGGATAAAATATTCTCAAAATAGTCCAAGGAATACCTCTTGAATTTTGGCGGCATGTTTACCTAACACCCAGTATATCAGCTGCCTTCATTCTACGTCCTTCAAAAATGTGCCCTTTCTCAGGATAACAAATTTTGGCCTGAAAGGCCTCGAAGGTTCACGAATTTCCCACCTTCGAGAAAAACACGACGCATAATATTTCCCCCGTTACTTTCTCCCTAATCCCCTTCAACCTCCTCGCGACAGGTACCCAGATTCTGGAACAGATGTTCAGAAACGTGCAGGAACCGATGATGAACGCAGTGGACGAGAGCCTTCGCGCCAACCCTTACGCCCCCAGCGACACCCCCGCTCTCGGTGTACAGCAGCAAGGCGCCGAGAACAGGGACGCTCTCCCCAACCCCTGGTCGGCGGAACGGAACTCCGATAGCGCCCCCGGTTCGAACCCCGCGCCGGGAAGGCCGGCCGGACAGCCCAACCTGACTAATTTGATTCAGCAAATTATGCTCAATACGGAATACGATCAAAGTAGGTAAATAGTTGATGATGGTGAGGTAACTTGATTCCAAAGGGGGAAGATATGAATGTTTGTTCGGGTCAGAGTAGGTGTGTCTGCGTTAAGTTACATTCTATAATTATCGGAGAGAGTGGTTCTGTTAACTAGTAACCTTGTTACCTAATTAATTATTGTTTGATGAATGTTGTGGAAGCGAGGGAGTTCTGTTGCATTTCCGAGTTGCTATCTTCCAAACAACGACTTAAAATTGAAACAACAAGACGGGCCTGGACAGGAATCATTCGTCCAAACTCATCAGGAGTATTCAATTCGGTACTGAAAGTTCGTGATTTACTAGAAATTCGAAAAGAAGAAACGAATACAAACAAATTTCGAACAATATACGGTAAGGACTGAACGAGAATAAATTCGCTATCACAGAAACGCCTATATCTCGTGAACCAGTTGAGAAAAAAAACAAAATTTTTTCATAGTTAGCTTTGTTATGAACGTCAGAAACTTGTGGAACAATACTCCATAGATATTCCAATTCTCTGTCGCAAAATGTCAAGCGAAGTGAAAACACGAGAATTTATAGTGAAACTTTTTCAAAATAATCAAAAATGGAGCTTCAAAAGAATCGCAAAAGAGGTTCGCGTTCGTCCGGAAACGGTATAAAATAAAGAGTTGTTGAGCGCTTCAACGAAGATCTTACAATTAACAGCAAGGAAGGGACCGGGAGGAAAAAGGGGTTTCATAGCCCAAAAAAAGTGAAGAAAGCCATCAGCCTTTTTCAGAAGAATCCTAACCTTTCAGGACGGAAAGTGGCCCAAATAGTGGGTTGTTCGCAGTCAACCGTTCAGAAAATCAAGTCGAGTTGTGGGCTTAGAACATACGAAGTGCTGAAAGTGCCAGACAGGAACGCTGTGAAGAATCAAGAAGCGAAATTAAGAGCAAAGAAATTTGAAAAAAGATTAATTGAAAAATTTTTCCTGTTGAGTGATGGACGACGAAACCTATGTCTTGGCAGATTTCTCGCAACTTCCTGGTCAGGAATTTCATACTGCAGATTCTCGTGGAAATGTTGACGAACAATTTCGCGTGAAGAAACAAGCAAAGTTTTCTAAAAAATTCCTCGTTTGGCAAGCAATTTGCACTTGTGGAAAAGGGAGCAAATTTTTCGTTGGCCAAGGCTCTGTTGACTCGAAGATATACATCGAGGAATGCTTGAAGAAGCGACTTTTACCATTTTTACGTGAGCACGATGTGTCAACAATCTTTTGGCCATATTTAGCTTCATGCCACTACAGCAAGGCCACCAAGGAATGGTACGAAGCTAATGAGGTGGTTTTTGTCCCCAAAGAGGCCAATCCACCAAATTGCCCAGAACTCAGGCCAATCGAAAGATATTGGGCCCTGGTAAAAAGAGAATTGAAGAAGACTAAAAAAATCAACGAAAGCATTAGCGGAATTCAAGCAAAAGTGGAAGACAGCATCCCAGAAAGTGACTGAGTACACTATAAGAAGCATGATGGAAAGAATTCCAGAAAAATAAATGGATTTTGTAATAAATAGTTTTGCTTTCTTAATGTCCAGTGGTTCAAAAGATATAAGCGTTTTTGTGATTATTCTCGTTAGTCCTTAGGAGCCTCAATATCCACACTGTTCTGGGATTATGAATGAGAGCACTATTCTACACGTATACGTTATACGTTGGTGGGAAAGTCTTTTCTTACAAAGGCACCTACCGACATGGGCGAATAACTGGGATCAATGAAAACCGATGTAGTAACCCTCATATATCGACGTTTTCATATCATTCCAATCCCGTCTGAACATGGAAAGAATGCTTTCGGGTGTCTACATTTTTCGAAGTAACAGATCAAAGACATATCTACCGCTGTCAGCGGGAGGCAGGTGAATATGGATCTGTTTCCTGCGTACGACATTCGATTCGGATGCAAACCTTATTTCGCGTTTGCTTCTCACCATTTCACAAAGGATCCTAGGGAAGCACGTTTCATTCAATAGAAAAACCCATTGCTGCTCGAGAAAATTCAAATCCACATCTGGCTCATATTTGAAATTGCAATTCCTGTGCTCCGCTTCGAAATCAGTATTGTTCAGATAACGTGAACGACAAGAGTTTTCAGGATTGTTTATGGGATCCACACACTTCGCGATTGTCTGCATACCGTTGCCTCAGGAGGAGAATAGGAGACCAATATTGCAGAGCAACATACGCTATCAGTCAACTGCCTGCCAGCGGAAGCACAGAACTGCCGATCCTCGTCTGTACGGCGTACACCCACAACTGCAATAAAAAATCTTCAGATTAACTGATCAATGTCTTTTCCCTCGCCCTGAATAGGAACACAACTCCATAAACTTCTTCTACAAAAAAAAATGTTGGGAAAAAATAAATTTGTTGAGACTGCGTCTAGCTCGATTCTCGAATGCATTGATATCTAGTTAGCCTAGACCAGTTCCATGCATAAACAAAATATTGCGATACCATATCAACGAACAATAACTTATTGGAAGTGTCAGTGTAGAGTTCGACGTCAAAAAAGTAAACCAGAGTTACGCGATAAATTAAAAAAAAAGATGTCCACCGAAATTAAAAAAATCGAGAAATTGGAGTATCGAGCCATCATCAAGTACCTGTATTTAAAAGGGTTAAGAGGTAAGCAGATTAACGAAGATATGCTTAATACCCTTGGTGATCAATGTCCTTCGTATGCGAACGTGAAAAATTGGACTGCAAGCTTCAGAAGAGGTAAATTTTCCATTGAAGATGATGACCGATCAGGAAGGCCAGTTTCTGTGTCAGTCCCCGAAAATATCGATGCAGTTCATGACATGATTTTATCAGACCGTCGAATTGGGCTATCTGAAGCACTGAAGATTTCATACGAACGCGTTCATCATATAGTTCAAGTCGATTTGGACATGAGAAAAATTTCTGCAGAATGGATCCCCAAATGTTTGAAAGTTGACCAAAAGCGTGCAAGGGTAGAAGCATCGCGTTCGCTCTGTGCTCGATTTGAAAACGATGTAGACTTCTTGAACCGAATTTTCACTATGGATGAGACTTGGGTACATTTCTACGATCCATAAACAAAGCAACAATCGATGGAATGGCGACACACTGGTTCTCCAAGACCTAAGAAGTTTCGTGTCCAAAAATCTGCTGGAAAAGTTCTTGCTTCAGTTTTTTGGGATTGCCATGGAGTAATCATGATTGATTTTTTGGATAAGGGTAGAAAAATAACTGGAGATTACTATTCCACACTACTGACCACTCTACGGGAAAAAATTAAAGAGAAAAGACGCGGAAAGATATCCAAAGGTGTTTTGTTTTTACAGGACAATGCCCCAGTACACAAATCTCATGTTGCCATCCAAAAAATTCGTGATTTAGGGTTAGAATTACTGGAACACCCCCCTTATTCACCAGATTTGGTTTCGTCCGACTATCATCTCTTTCCACAACTGAAAAAATTTTCTTCCAACGAGGAGGTAATAAAAGCTGTGGAGGACTGGTCTGCAGAGCAAGAAGAAACATTTTTTTCAAAGGTCTAGGGACGTTGCACGTTCGCTGTAATAAATCTAAATTCAATTAAGAGGCGAATATGTTGAGTAATAAAATATTTTGACATTGAAATTTTGTTTGGTTCTAATGTAGGCTAAGAATTTTCAATATATCCTCGTATATTCGAAAATAGTTTTTATTATCATTATCTTATCGATAAATCCCCTATCTCCAGCATCCACTCGACCAATTCCCACAAACGAACCATAAACGCGGTACCTGAAATATGCAGCACGCGGTTGTTAAAATTGTCGAAACGAAGCCACGATTTTCGAAATACCCGTCACGACACGTTAAATATCGTGCGAGTGGAGACCGGAACGGTGTTTCGCGACGCTTCAATAAAAACCGGATAGACCGTTCGTGCGAGGCCTTGCATGATTATTGCTCTCGAAGAGTGCGAGAGATGGTCGCGTGAAACGGCAATAAGTGGGAAATTCTCGTTGCGGAAAAACCTGCCGAAGTTACCGGCAAGTTTGCAAGTTTCAATCACTGCGGCGGAAATGTGTGAGTTTTGATTCGACGTAACGGTACGATAAAGCGGCGCCAGTTGATGTAAACGGATGTAAAACCGGTGTCGAGGACTTTACCTGGCTTCGAGTTCGTATCCAATATTCGGTTCATTCCATACAATCGATGTTATGGTCCTTTGATTCTGTTCATTCATCCATTTATGCAAATTCGAGAATCGACTGAATGATTTCGATTCGATTGCAATATTTGGAGTTTTCAAAATACAGAAACACACTCTTTTATGCATCATCAACAGACGTAAAAATCGTTAAAACTCCAATCGTAAGGGGAAATATTCATGATAGGCATGATAGGTACATTCCATCATGCTCTTTTATTGTTTATATTAATGAAAAATGTGCCATATCGGATAATATGTTGGAAAAACCAGTATTCACTGATATTATAGTTATAACAGATCATTCAGGAATGTTAATGTGAGTTTCCATAAAAGGTTGCTTTGTAAATGGTGGGCAAAATTCGTTGTCTACTGAAGGAGTCTCGAGAGCTGTAGAAGCTACAAGCAAACTGATAGCACATTCCCGAGCTCTTTTTTCCTGACTAAATTATGAACGAAAATTGAGAAATTGTCACTTTCAAAAAGGCTGAATAACTAGCTTGTTTGAACCCGTATTCGAAATCTGTTGTCACATTCTCAGGCACTTTTTCAGGAATTATTCAAATAAAATATGATTGAACTCTTTAAGGTGGGCGTTCAATGTAGTGTAGTGTGTTTTTATTTCAAGTTGCATTTCAAAATAGTTTCACTTTGAAAACTGAAATTTTGTGGGTAAACTTAGAAAGGATTGGAGTTCTTAATGAAATAATTGAGATTTATTTCATTTCAACAGTTCATTTTTTTCTTTCAAAAATAGAAGAAAATGAGCCAACTCATGCTTCTGTTTTATTTCAAACGAAAGACCCATGAAAATAGTTCAACTTCCGATTAAAAGTGAATCTACAGATAATTTAATTCAGAAAAACAACTTGAAATACGGAATTGGCAGAGAATGGCCAAATTCGAATATATGGCGGGAAAAAGTTCCTGCTTTACCCACATATTCACAAATTTCAAAGTTGAGCGATTTTCGGATAGAGAGCGCCATTGTACATTTCATTCATAATTAGAGAAATATTCATAGAACTTATAGAGATAATGGAGGTTCTATGGAGATATTCCTTAAAATGCATGGTGGCGCCTCTATCGGATGAGCTTTCCTACTCGCTCTGAACGGCGACCTTAATCCAGCTATTTTCGAGAAATGAGAATGCTTTTTCAAATGTGAACTAATGATAATAATAATAAGTATATATTTGGTGCTAAAAATACAGATATTTCACACATCGTCCCAATAAATCAATAAACTACATGAGAAAATGAAATATCATTAAAATACGTTGATTCTATACAGGGTCTTTCACGAGGAACCTCACCCATATTTATACGGGAAACTACTGAACGTATTTTCATGAAGTTCAGCACTTATAAGTATTTCACGATGCTGATGAAATCTAAAATATTTTCAAGGCATGAGCACCTCCGGTTTTTCCGGAAATGACGTCAACTTCCGTTTTTCAGATTAGAACACCATTTTTTTATTGCAGAAATAGATTCCTTAGAAAATTTCAAGTTATTTTGATGTAACATTTTTCAGTTTTGGTTGGAAAATTCTCTGAGCGGGAAAATTCGAAAAAAAAAATCGAAAATAGCTGCGCTGAAACAAGAATAACTTCGAGGTTTTTGGATGGAAAATTTTCATTTTTGGGATTTTTCAGGATGTAAGATTGATGTATCCACTTTGAGAATCGAAATCGCGATTCATGATACAGGGGGTGAAAAAATCGCTTTCAAAGTTAGGGATGACCAAATCGTGAAAAATCAATTTTTTCAAATTAGAACCCCATTTTTTTATGGCAGATATTGAATCTACGTTAAAAAATAATGTGAGTGTAGGCATCACACCCTTGCCCTAAAATGGATATTTTCTGCATGAATCGCGATTTCGATTTTTAAAGTGGATACATCAATCTTACATCTTGAAAAATCCCAAAAATGAAAATTTTCCATCCAAAAACCTCGAAGTTATTCTTGTTTCAGCGGAGCTCTATTTTCGATTTTTTTTTCGAATTTTCCCGCTCAGACAGAATTTTCCAACCAAAACTGAAAAATGTTACATCAAAATAACTTGAAATTTTCTAAGGAATCTATTTCTGCAATAAAAAAATGGTGTTCTAATTTGAAAAACGGAAGTTGACGTCATTTCCGGAAAAACCGGAGGTGCTCATGCCTTGAAAATATTTTAGATTTCATCAGCATCGTGAAATACTTAAATAAGTGCTGAATTTCATGAAAATACGTTCAGTAGTTTCCCGTATAAATATGGGTGAGGTTCCTCGTGAAAGACCCTGTATGCATTGATTATCAAAAGGTGCTTTTTGAGTGTTTCCTTGAATTTAGTAAGTGGTAACTGTCTTATTTCTAACGGGAGCTTGTTGAATAGTTTGATGACTTTATATTCTGGTCTCTTCTGGCTTTTTGCTAATCTACAATTGTTCAGATAGAAACATCGCCACATATTATTTAGTGCTAAGTATCATTTTATTTTTCATTGATTTCAAATCAATACGTGGTTTGTATCGACATTCATCATTAATATCCGAAAACTGTATTTCATTGACACAAGGGCGGATATAGCTCTTTTTCATGGGGGGGGGGGTAATAACGATTGAAAATCAGGTACACAATGTATAAAATATTTTATAGCACCACACTTCTTCTTAGGACTTCGATACTCATGGGGGGGGGTAATCATTTATTTCTAATATGGACCGGTAGCAATAAATTTTTTTTAGAAACTGTGCTTCTTAGAATTCAATTTTATCTCCCACATTTGTGGAATTTTATTGTTACATATCTCTACATCAAACTATTTTCCATCATTGAGATTTAAGTCTTGACAAAGTTGATAAACATTCTGACAACATTGTAAACTTGTATAGGATCAGAGAGTTTATGAATTTCAGCCATTCTATGATTAAAAATCCAGGGAAGCATCCAGATTATTCTTATGATTTTTGTTTTGCGTTTCATTGAGAAAACACAAGAATACTTTCATTTTTTGAAATGATTGATTCTTTCGAAAATATGAAACGTTTATCTTCTTCAAGTGGTTTCTATAGGATTTTGCGTGGATTTATGAGTAGACTGCGCTGTAACTTTCATACCAGGAGAAAAATTGAATAAGTTTTGATTGAGGAATATGCACGAGATTCCTTCAGTAGACAACGAATTTTGAGTTGCTAGCGAATTTGTTAATTGATAAATGTTCCATCAGGTCTGAACAATAACATAACCTCCGACACCAACTACGCACCTCAAACGGACCGATTAATGGATATGCTGTCAAGGATGCGAGAAACAGGCCAGCAAAACAGTGGCGCTTATGAAGAACAGTATAGAGGGGAACTCGAACAGCTTGCCTCGATGGGCTTCGAGAATCGCGAAGCCAACTTGAGAGCCCTCATTTTATGTTTTGGCGACGTCACTGCCGCAGTTGACAGGCTGCTGAACCATAACCTAAGTGGTTTGCAGTGATGAATGACGGTTATCTTATTCTCTTTATATGCCGCTGTTTGTATGTTATTCGTCTTGAAAATACATTTGTTTTCAGTTTTGCATTTCAATATTATATAAGTATCTTAAGTTTTTTATTGATTCTCTCCATGTGCTTACGAACGATACGTCTTTCCTAAGAATGATAATATATCTCCATTATTCAAGAAGCTTTCTTGAAAGGCTGTATCGAATACAATAAAGATTAATGCCGTCATCTTGGCAACGTGATAGATTGAGATGAAGCTCTACACACTTCCGAGAACGACTCTATTCTTCAAATAACTAATATAAACCGACTCCATTTTATTGGAGAAAGAATGCCTACAATAAATTCTTCCTCGTAAAAACCTCATATGTTCGATACAGTCTCGCAACGGAGGTTCTGAAACAATGCAAAAACGCCCCCAATGTCAGCAAGGATCTTTGTGATGAAGACAAATGGAAAAATAAATTTCTGTCTTCCCGTGGAAAGCTTCTGAAGGAGGATGAATTCAGTCCATTCAAGGGTTAGCTAGATCCTTAGAGATTTTCACTTCGCATATAAGCGCGACTTCCCTTTTTCGAGGTGGAGTTTTAATTCAATCTAGACGTTTTTATATTTGCTTTAAATGTTATGTTAATTCTTTCGGGCTTTTCTCGGTGAGCAATTTCATGAATGCAGTGGAATTTTGTAGTTTCTTCTTTCAATTATCTATATGAAGATCAGTGCTAGACCAGATATTGTTCGTCTTGCTTCCAAGAAATCTCTAGCCTATTCGCATTCGAGTTAAAAAGTTAAAGCAAACGTTAATCTTCAGTATTCCACCGAAAACATACCATGAAACAACGAGAATATACGAAAAATCTTCATTTTCAAATATAGAGTCGGTGTAAAAAGCACTCCCCTTTGAGATTCGACGAAAGTGTGGCTTTTCACCAATCAAGGGATGTTATTACTTTAAGAAAATAAAAATATGTTATTATAAAATTTTAAGATCTTTCTCCATGAAGGGAGAAAACTTGGGAACAGCCCGTCGCACTATGGACACGACTTAGGGTTCAATAATTCTTCAGGAAAAGGGATGGTTAATCAAACGTCCGAAATTAACCTTCAGACTTCTATTGAGACAAAGATGAAATAAACTATTTCACAAACACTGTCTATAACTCAATCACGTCAAAAGAATAAAATAACAAAACAATTGGTCACTTTATCAAATCGAAATCATAGTATCAACACGAAATCACAAAACCAAATCAAATCATCAAAACAAATTCAAATTATACAAGCAAAATCATATAATCAAAACCAAATGAAATTATCAACACAAAATCAATTAATCGAAACAAAATCAACATTATCGAAAAATTGGAGTCAAAACATCACAACTTACAGTTCCGATATCTTGTGGAGATTTCAGGACTCTGGACCTTAAAAGTCTTTGGCGTTGCATGCAGCTTTCTAACAATACTCAAACAAGCCAAGCATAAACAAAATTAAATGATCTTTCTCCGCCTGGCAGTTAATCCAGAGGATGATAAAAATATCCTTAAAAAAACACAAGTCAGAAACTCACAGATCAATTTCACTCCCGGTCTTATCCACGAGACGTGATCTAAATAATTCCAATTAATTTCTGCGAACCTTTAACTTTCGACTTAACGTTTTACATCGCTACTCCCCTAATAGCACTTTTCCGTCTCCGCTTAAGACCGTAATTCTAAAAACCGAATAACTACTTAAATCTTCCTTAAAACCGTCTCCCGAGTCAACTGAGAACCTTCCCCTTTAAGACTTCTCCAGCTACTCTTAACTTCCGATTCCAAACTCAATTCCGCCATTCTCCGAATAGCCCTTTTCCGTCTCCGCCTTGAGACCGTACTTCCAAACACTGAAGTACCCTCAAACCTATCCCGAGTCAACTGAGAACCTTCCCGTTTAAGGCTTCTCCGTCTACTGCTTCTTCTTCGATTTCCAAAGCAATTAAAGATTTCCTTTTCCCACCTTCCGTGGGTGGATTCCGAAAGTAATGTAATTCCTATGAATTTTTTTGGTTAGTGGCAATGTTGCAATTCCCACGATGTTAGCCTCGAATTTTCCGCAGTCGTCTGCACTTAGGGAACACACAGTTCGTGGAAAGATTTTCTGACACCGTCTAAGTTTCATGAGGAAACTTGACCCGAAAATCAATCACGCGTCGCTGTGCCCCTCTTGCCCAAACCACTTTTTCGAAATCTGAAAGTCGATGGTGTCAGTTCTATCCAAAAAAAAATTATTCAACTGGAATACCGCGCATCACAGGTTGCCATGAGTGCCATGAGCATCAATGGCTGCAGATGATCTATTCATCATTTTTTCATTATCTATTCCGAATACGTCCATTACATGTATCCTGTTGCGTACTAATTCGCAATTCCAATCTATGCAGTTAGGGAAATCCCAGCAGAAGGACTAGCGATAGATGATCAAATAACAAGATAATTAGTAGGACATTCTATATCAATTTGTTCTTTGCAAGGCAATAAAGTTAGAGCGTTATGACTCTTTGGCTCAGCAGTTGCGGAATAATTGGGATGTAATTCCCCTTGAATTCGTGCATGGGAATGTTGCTATTGGAATTGGAACAGTCCGGCAAGGACATTTCAGGACGTGAGTGTCCGGATTTTGGCCGGTGGCCATAACGTCGAGATCGATTCCAGAGGTCGTGACATCGAGATGGCTAGAAGACGGAAAAAAGAGGAATTCTGTTTATGTCGGAAGCAAATTCGGCAGAACTGTCGGTTTTCTTTTGCTGTTGGATAGGACGATGAAAGGAGAGATAGAATTTGTTTCTGGGTTTTTATGGGGATAAGCTCCGAGCTCAGAGTAGGGGTCTTGAATATTGAATTTATTTTGGCAATAAAATATGGATATTTCGTGATCTGCAGAATGAAAATAACGGAATTATTCATGTCTCTGTTTGATTTCTGATTTCTTACCAATGTTCGATGGATTTTGTCAAAGTGTTCAGCATCGATACAATTTCCAACTGATACGAGAAGAATTCCACGTATTTTCATTAAATTCAGGTATTTCAACAATCTGAACGCGTTGTTGTATCGTGTACAAAGCCATTTTTATCAATGTCATACATCACACCTCTCAAATAACAGAATACCCAGACGAATTCAGTGCGCCATCAATATTTTATTCATTCTTAAAAAAAAACGCGAAATTTGAAGCATCCTTTAGTTATTAGTATCATTGTAAATAATGATAAATGAAATACAAGAGCCTTCTTGGAGAAATAAATGGACTGCTGTACCGATTTTTATCTCCACGACCACGAGAATCAAAGAAAAAATGTATGTACAAGATAGACACAATACCACAAAGTGAACACTGAAGCAATGGTACTTCTGAAGAGATGTAAATGCATTTTTTTCTGGTCTTGTATAGGTGTTTTGAGTAGAGTCCTAATCATACGGAACGAATTCACTTTATCGATACGAAACTAACGGGTTCCGGCGTGAGGAAGAATATCAGGTGAACTGTGATAGGTTGGTGAACTGAAGGCGTTGTATGACCATTGCTAGACAAGTAGCAAAAGTGTGATAAAAACAGGTAGAATCTCTTGTGGGGTTCTAGGTGAGTCCTCTTGGAACCCCCGAGAATCGAGTCAATTTGAGGGGTGTATTTCGACCTATGATGACCCATTACATTTGACAGTTGTGATTATACTGGTAATGGAAAATATTCCAATGGTTGCTGGTTGAAACTAGTTAGCTCCAAATCCTGTTAAAATGTTCGTATAATGGAGGAGGTGAATATCGAAAATAAAAAAGTACAAATAACGAGAATTATAACCATTGTATGAAAAACAATGAAACTACAATGAAATTATCATGGGTTTGTGTTCGTTCGGAAGGCCATGGTTGGTAATTCAATGAAGCTCTCCCCATTCGGTTTTCCGGGGTAAAAATGAACGGAAAACCATTTACGTCACAAATTTACGCGGACGCCATATACTCCCACGCGGAGTCCCTATCAGGATCAGAAAGAACTCCTCTCGGTGTAGTAATAATTTTCCATTCTGCTCATGCAGCCGTGAACTTTCGGAAAAGGGAGGCACGGAGGTTGGAGTTATGCAGCCGGAAGAATCCTGGAAAGACCATTTGCCTGAGTTATGGCACCCGGTCTTGAATGTTCTTATTAACGACGTGTTTCCTCTTCTTAAATCAGTTTGTGGTCTGCACTCAAACAGGCTGTTTCAGGCCAGTTGTTTGGTTGATGTAGTCGATTAGCAACATTTTTCCTGATTTTCCAGCTCGAGGAGACTTGGGAACAAAAGCAAGGAAAGTAACTCCACGCGATAGTAATCAACTTCATCGAAATTATAATCAGATTTTTTTTTCATTGGATTCGGATTCGTCTGATGCCATAGCATTTTCCAACTACAAGTCTAACTATATTTTTCGCTGCATTCTTTTTAGTCGTTGTATCTTCATTTATTTATATGCTCATATTTTTTTTTCTTTGTTTTTTATATTTTCTCTTTTTGTTCAATTCTGTATACATATTTTCATTTTTGTATAAGTTATGTTCAAATGTAATTGTTCTGTACTACAAGGCTTAAGTGGTAGAGCACCTTTGGGTGAACTTCCTCTTGGGATTTCAAGTGAAATAAAGACGTTATTATTATTATTTTTTTTTTCTTTTTCTCCTTCTTTCTTTTTCAATTTTTCCTTTGCTTCAATTTCTGCTTGTATTTAAATTTTTCTTACCTAGTTCATGTTCTAGATTTCTTGCTGTCCCATGTCCAAGTTGTCTCTTGACTTGAGATTTTCTTCTGTCTCCTTGACATCTGCCGTCAGTTTCTTCCCGGATCTGAGAACTTTGGAAATACTTCCTTCAGAGGACATTTTCTCTTCTCTGATTCAATTTGAAAGCTCTAAGGACCAATGTTAACCATTCTATCTATTTTTCTTTTCTATTATGAGGATAATATCAAGTTCTAGTAGAGAGTACTTTTTCTGTCAGAACTATCAATTATCTCTTCTATTTCTTTTTCACGGCAAGATACATCAAAAATATATACAGTAAGATTACAATTCAATAATAATTTCAAATGAATATATACCACCAAGTGCCTTCCGCTTTTAAAGCTACACATAACTCAAGGAACTGTTTCTTTAGAATTCTCATGAGAGCCCTCCTGAAAATCCAATCCATTTCATACGTCGCATCCTAAGGCCTCTCGATAGAATCTACCAATTTTCCAATCTCCTTCAACTTTCCTCCAGCCTTTGACCAACGCTTATCCTTCAAATACCGATACAGTAGCGGCAAAGCTTCAAACACTCATAATAAAGAACCTGTAATCCTCTTTAAGTTGTGGAAGAAAACAATGTTGTTAGGAGTTCCCCGCTAAATGTTTGCGGCTCGGATTAAAGGCCCCCTCTAGAAAGTTTTGTGTGACTTTTTGAAGTCTGTTATTCTGGATTAAGGTAAAGTCGGAAAAGTATGGAGAACAGCCCGAACGCAAAACTTGGCCATTGAGTTATTTCGTACAGTTTGAAGGAATAGAATATGCAGTGAATGGAATTCGAATTTGATTAGGGGGTGATTGTAGAGAAGACGACGATTATTCACTTCTTGCGATTCTCCTCAAATTCTTGTATATTGTTCTTCTTGGCCATCCTCAGAATAATATATGAAGAAGGATCAGGCAATGAGAGAATCAGGAATCAGAGAGTTTGGTCCTCTCTGAATCTCATCTGCAAACCTTCCTAGTGATGTAATAATCAAGAAAGCAAAAGAGAGGTTTGGAACGGGAATACACCGACTATAATCTCAAAGAAAATACAATAAAATGGTTTAAGTACAGATGGTTCTAAAACCGCTACAGGAGCTGGCGGTGGGATTTACAGGACAAGTACCAAGTGTGCACTATCGTTAGGCTCCTGAACAAGCGTCCTTCAAAAGGAAATACTTGCAATCGGAAGATGTCTAGATATAAATCTAGAAAGAAACTATCAGAAGTGCGATATAGCTATTCATACAGATAGTCTAGCTGCCGTTAAAGCACTGAGCTCCTACGTCATTGCCTCAAAGCTGATTTGGTAGTACCGAAACAAACTTAATGAGGTAGGCAAGAAATATAAGGTCTTTTTAATCTGGGTTCCCAGTCATTCGGGAATCGTAGGAAACGAAGAGGCCAATACACTTTCCAGAAAGAGCGCACAAACGCCACTCACTGGCCCAGAACCCTTCTGCGGTATAGGAAAATGCACCTATATAAGAAGGAGTTTATGGTGAAGGAGAAAACCGAAAGGGAAAAACTCTGGCGGGATCTCCCAGGGATGGATCACTCCAAAAAGTTCCTCCGGAACTTTGAAACTGCTAGATCCAAAAAATATCTGGATCTCAGTAAGAACCGACTTTACCTACTCACTGGCTTTCTCACAGGACATTGTCGCCTAAAGAAGCATCTGTTGAGAATGGGTTTATCGGGCATTGACGAGTATAGATTCTGTAGATTCCGGGTTACGGAATGCTATGCCAAAGCCAAAGGAAAGAGTGGTTTGGACAAGAAACTTATAGGAGTGGGGAGTTATCCTCGTTGAAGCCGTCCCAGGTACTAAGTTCATCAAATCTCTGGAAATGGAAGACGAGCTGTAGGAGGCGTGATGATAACAGCTCTGTTAGGGGGCACAATACTAAGTTTGTAGTGGACTGTAACCCCTTTTCACTATAACTATATGACTATATCTTCTTGGATCTAGTACCATCTGTCCGAAAGCTTCCTCGAAACCCTTTTCGATTGTCTTCTCTAATGTTTTCTATGCTCTGGTTCCTACGAAAGGAATATCCTGTAATTATTAGAGAATATATTGAGAACCAAGGAAAAGAAGCTGGGTATTGTTTTTCTCCTGCGCCTTATAGATCATAAGCAGTTGACTGGAAGTGAAATAGCCCCTTGTACGAAACAGAAACCCAAGTTTCTGATCTGCATTTTTAGCAATTGACCTCACGTCACATTCCCAAGAAAAGTTATTGCCAACAGTGACACCAAGCATTGAAATAGATGACTTTAATGGTATGGTTACCACTGACGAGGTTTTATTGGGTATTCTAGATAAAATACTTTCTTGTGTTTTGTTAGCATTAAATTCTAAGTTATTGGATCCCATTCGAGAATCGTTGCCAAGTCCATAGGTATTTACGTAATCAACAATTCTTCCTCCTTTATGATTCGGCGGGATGGTATTGGAGCCCTGGAAGAGATGGTGTTATGGAGGGTAGGTACTATAATCTTCGAAGCAGTGCACTGAAGATGAAGTTGCCTTCAGAAAATCGTTGACGTGCAGTAGGAACAGTGATAGTGCCAGAATCGATCCCTGCGGAACACCAGCATTAACGGATAGAGTGTTATATGGAGCTTTATCGACAACCACGTTATAGTCACATCATTGAATGTCACCGAGAAAACCTCAAGAAGTTATCATTTCTGTATCATCTTTCCAAATCCCAAATCTACATTTCCCATCATTCTTCAGATTGGAGCTGAAAGATTGCCTCTCGCTTTTACGAACGAACCATATCAATCAAATCACGGCCTTCTCTAGACATGGCCGGGTGCCTTAAGCGGCAACGCCGAAAAAAAACAGGGCAGGGAGGTATACTGCTTACGATGCTTAGCGTGGAGAGATACGATATTTCGACCGTATCATTTCATTTCCTAATGTTGATAAATGTGTTTTCCGATGAATATCTGAGAAAAGAGTGGAAGTATGCCCCACTCAGTCAATAAATTGAAAATAAATGAAAAACAAAATTGAAATTGAAGCAAATTGGTTGATATTATATTCAATTTATTGTCGAGCAAGAACCACGGGGAGGTGTAGGGCCATCTCTCGCCAAAATTTTCATTATTCTTATCTTCTAATGAAGTGAAGGAATCTCCCAATAAATCTTATGTAGATTTACTTGTATTCTCATTAGACACGTGCAAGCAAATTAGTAACTTGAGACCATCTGCTGAGAATCAAATCAGAAGGAAGTATCCATTTTAGTTCATTAGCGGAAATCAGAACATCTTTATGAAATATTTCAATTTCCCATCCAGATATATCAATTTTAGCCGAATAATTTTCAAGTAAGTCTTTGAAATCTTTGATCAAATCGGAACTCAAAAAAGCTTCTACTTCATTATTATTCCTATAGAAAAAATTGCTTCCCTTCTACACTGAGGATCGGTCCTTTTTATTTGATTTGGGCTTTGGGATAGCGCCTTCTTTCATTTTGGGGATCTTAAGGATATTTTAGTTGTTTTAGTTTTCCGAAAGATGAACAGCGTAAGCTTTTATGGATGAGGTCCATGCCATATCGCGAAATTTCATTCCAACGAATAGTTTTGTTTGCGAGAAATATTTTGATTCCGATATAATTAAGTTCGATAAACATTTGCAAGCAGATGGAGCCATCAAATTACTTTCTTTTTTCTTGTAGACGGATAATTACTTCCACACGATGGAATACATGAATACAACACGTTTTGACCATTTTTCGAAGCAGATGACCTGTCCAAGTTGAATTTATAGGTTAGATATCAGATACCAATTATTCTGTTATTCCAAGGAAAATTCACTGACACCAATATCACAAACACTCACTGTACACGGCACTCGAACAGTCGCTATAATTCACTTATTTTTTCACATACATGACCACTAAACTAAGCGGATGATACAAAAACACGTGCATTGTTTACCAATAGACGTTTGCTTTCTATACCCCAGTCCAGCGTTGCCGCTCTTCGCAAGGTCCCGGCCATGTCTAGAGAAGGCCGTGATCAAATCCAACAAAATGAACACATCTGTAACAAACCCCGCAAGCTCGCATCAATCTTCCATATCATCCTTCCGTTACAACTCTAATCCATGAAACTCGCGCTGTTCTAACCTCATAAAATATCCACTTTCCAGCCTAACGCGATAAATCCGAAAAAATTAATTTACCAGATCAGCGTTTCCCTTTAACGGCCGTGTTGATTCATAGCATTTCAGTTTGGCCAGAACCCATTGTCTTCGTTCATTGCTGTGCTGTTATGGAAGCGCGGACAATCGGAACTAATGGAAGCCAAACAGTCGATAATTTGCCACGAAAATGCTTGTGATTTATGTATCTGGAAGTTGTAGGCTGAAAATGGATAGTGAAATCGTATTCAAAAACTTTTTCGATATTATTGGAATTATCTACAGCGGTGACTCGTTTTGAGCATTCCATAGAATTCAAAGCATGTTTCAGAAACAGTGTTGAATTCAATTTTTATTGGAAAATCAATGAAATATACATAGAAAGATTCGAAAAAGTGAACATCAGATCAGCAACCGCATCTTTGACCAGAGAATTCTCATCAATATTCCCAGGGGCGACTGTAGTGTTTCCGAATTTATCGTAAAAACAATTCATTGAAATCTCACAAATTGAAGTGATCCTGTTCGAAGATGTTCTTCTCGATAGTCTTTAGTCATTATTCTCAGGGGTAACTGTAGTGTTTTAGAATTCAAAGTCAGAATTATTCATTGAAATATCACAAATAGAGTAGTTCTGTTTGTAGATGCATCCTTCTCGACATTACATACGACATTCGAATTATTTTTTGTTTTTGAGAATACTACAGTCGCCCTGGAATAATTGACGGTAAGCACATTTACAAAGCCTCCTATGTGACAACGATTGCTCGTCGCTACCAGTTAGGAATTGTAGTGCAGCAATGTGCACTCCAATCCCTCATCGGCCAAGGCGATCACTTGCGTGCCAGCTGGATAGGTACATTTTCGGACAGTGCAAAAAGAGTCATTTTCAAAAGGGGTTTAACCAAACACAAATTAACCTACTGATTTTAATTTGTAACAAAACTAAAACTTTTACTTATATATTAATGAGGAACAAAGAGTACAGATAGCAGAAAAAGGAGAGGAAATAAAATCACACAAAGGCCAAATAAAGCAAGGCATACCACAAGGTAGCATATTAGGATGTATTTTGTTCCTTATATAAATGACTTAACAGGAGTTGTTGGTATTGAAGAACTTTTGGTATTGTTCGCTGATGATACCAATGTTTTACTCTGGGATAAAAACCTACAAAAATTTATAAATAAAATATCAAATATCTTCATTAAAATGGAAGAATGGCTACAATCTCGTAAACTGCAACTCAACACCGGAAAAACAAGTATTGTAAGCTTTAAAACCCAACACTCAACACAGAATATACCAGAAGACTTAACTATAGGTGGAACGCATCTGAGCATTCAAAAAACCACAAAATTCCTGGGAATGACATTAGATGAACATCTCACTTGGGGAGAACATATAGAAATAACAAACAGAAACTTAAATTCAGTATGCTATACCATCAGAGTGCTGTCCAAATACCTGAGGAAGGAAATTTTGAAAACAGTGTATTTCTCTAACTTCGAATCAAGAATGAGGTACGGAATAATTTTTTATGGATCGAATAGAAATATCAATAACATCTTTGTAACACAGAAAAAGGTTCTGAGGATTATTTTTGGGCTCAAGTACAGAGAATCTTGTAGAGGTTTATTCAGAGAGAATAAGATCCTCACAGTCTATGCAGTTTACATCCAAGAATGCCTAAATTTTGTTCTTCAGAATATGCACCTTTTCGAAAATGATTTGAGCCAAAGCAGTTATGAGAGAAGAGACCCACACTTCATATATCCTAAGCATCACCTCACAATGACTGAGAAAGGTTGTCACTATTCATGTATGAAAATGTTCAATCGACTGCCAAATTACATTAGAAGGGAAACAAATGTGAAAAAATTTAAAAAAGCAATCTATGAAATGCTAATAACATTAGAGCCTTATGATTTAGGTGAATTTTATAATAAATTGTAATCCTTCTACTTTTGACACTATTTTCTTTTTGCTTTTTGTAGTGACTAGAAATAAAGATTTTTCTATTCTATTCTATTCTATTCTATTCATAAATTAATAAGTCATAGCCATCAAGGTAGACTTATGAAACTCTTTTGCTTCACTTGGTGAAAGTCCTTCGTCAAAATATTTTATAAATTTTTCTCTTGTATCCCTACTAATTCGCAAAAAGCTATACGCTTCTGCAACGACAACTCTGTGGGTATATACGTAATTGATCTGAAAAGAAACATTAATATGTACCGATATCAGATATTTTATCGATTTTACGAAAAACACACAGTAACGCGGAGTCAAGTAGTAACGGAGATATCCCAAAAATACACCTAAAATGGTACACCCTGTACTCACCTCGATTATTGCATTCAGGACACTTTTTAAATGTCGGTCTTTGTATCTTTTATCTTTGTTTTCTTTCTTTATTTTGATAATAACTTTCGCAGTGCATGACTTATTTTTGTCTCTGTTAGTTTCTATACTCCTTTGTTTATTCTTTTGATGGTGTTGGCAAACCCAGTCTTTTCGAAAATCCAATTTTGCAATTTTTGGATATGTATATTTAACAATCCAATTCGCAGAAGTAACCGCTGAAAAGTTCTCGATCCATTTTTTGCAATTTTCTTCGAAAGCATGTTCAATTCGGGTTCTCAATATGACTTTTATATTATCGCTTTCAATGAGGGTAACACGCTCATCAAAACCTTTTGCAGCTTTTACAACAAACACTTCACCAAAATCGTCTGACTTTGCAGCTACAATGTGGTAAATCTTACTCCTAACGTGATGAAATTAGACTCATAGACTGTATTCGCTAACCCCGCGGACAGCGAAACTTTTCGCCCTCGCGCAGGCATTTCAAAACCATTTTCGTCCTGCCCGATGAGGGATTGGAGACATTGGAGTGCACATTGCTGCACTACAATTCCTAACTGGTAGCGACGAGCAATCGTTGTCACATAGGAAGCATTGTAAATGTGCTGACGGTAAGTCGCTCTTCAATATTCCCAGGGGCGACTGCGGTATTTCCTATTCGTAGATGCTCCTTTCACGACAGTCGAAATATTGTCTAGTTTTTGGGATTACTACTGTCTTTCCATGTAATATTTTCTCGAAGTCTTTGGTCAATATTCCCAGGGGCGACTGTAGTATTTCCGAATATCTAGACAAAATAATTCATTTAGATATCACAAATTAGAGTGAACCTGTTCGTAGATGCTTCCTTCTTGGAAGTCGATGGATTATTGACGGTAAATATTCCCAGGGGCGACTGTGGTATTTTGGGAGTGAGAATTAATAACCAAATTTCTCTTCCCTAACTGTTATTGCAGTATATGTGAAAGATTATTGATTGTGAAATCTTTCCCTAGATCATATATTGGCATTTTCGAATTCAACCACTCTTTCCGAAGAATTGTTCAAAATAAAACGCAACAACATTCATACCAATCTGAATATTTTTGTGAAAAAGGGCTGTGGCATGAAATTCTTCTAACTTTATATTTATAATTGAAACTTTATGCAGCCCAGTAAACTTTCCCCCAAAACCCTACTCTACCCAGAATGAAAAATAAACTGCCCCGAGGTCCCATTGTTATTCAATCACGTGTTCAATAATCGAAAGTTTTGCCGGAGTCCTGAAAGGAAAAAGCAGCGGACAATATCGATGAAAAAAGGCTTTATTCGAATTTGATTGGCCTCTTATTGGAGCCGACCGGAAAGTTTTCAATATTGTCGCTAGGTCAAGAAAATAAATGTCAGGCAGATAAAAGAACCCCGGCATCTGTTCCACGCGATGGATAGCAGGAATCGACAGATTCCATTCTGAATTCGAATAGAATTTTGATGGGAATTTGCATCGAGATAAAATCGGAGTTTGCGGTTGATGGCAAATAGAATCTGGCGTTCCTTGATTCGTCGTACGTTGTGGTTCCTTTATAATTGGTATATTACATAGTGATGTTCTTCATTTGAATACTAAAAGGTGTGTTGATTTATTTTGCACGTACCATTATTCAAATTTGATTGTTTTTAACCTTCAATTTGTCTATTGGAAAATTATTGGACAAGATCTGAGAGGAATCGATGAAGACGTAGATATAATGTATGTAGGTTTGTTTTCGGTCGTCTAGGAATATGACCTTCGCTTTGGCCGCCAAACCTATATTTTACGTCTATCGTCTATCTGCAGTTCCCTCCAGTACCAATAAAACTCAAACTGTCTATACAGGGTCTTTCACGAGGAACCTCACCCATATTTATACGGGAAACTACTGAACGTATTTTCATGAAATTCAGCCATTATACGTATTTCACGATGCTGATGAAATCTAAAATATTTTCAAGGCATGAGCACCTCCGGTTTTTCCGGAAATGACGTCAACTCCCGTTTTTCAAATTAGAACACCATTTTTTTATTGCAGAAATAGATTCCTTAGAAAATTTCAAGTTATTTTGATGTAACATTTTTCCGTTTTGGTTGGAAAATTCTCTCTGAGCGGGAAAATTCGAAAAAAAAATCGAAAATAGAGCTCCGCTGAAACAAGAATAACTTCGAGGTTTTTGGATGGAAAATTTTCATTTTTGGGATTTTTCAAGATGTAAGATTGATGTATCCACTTGAAAAATCGAAATCGCGATTCATGATACAGGGGGTGAAAAAATCGCTTTCAAATGGATATTTTCTGAGTTAATATCCACTTTAGGGCAAGGGTGTGATGCATACACTCACATTATTTTTTAACGTAGATTCAATATCTGCCATAAAAAAAGGGGTTCTAATTTGAAAAAATTGATTTTTCACGATTTTGTCATCCCTAACTTCGAAAGCGATTTTTTCACCCCCTGTATCATGAATCGCGATTTCGATTTTTAAAGTGGATACATACATCAATCTTACATCTTGAAAAATCCCAAAAATGAAAATTTTCCATCCAAAAACCTCGAAGTTATTCTTGTTTCAGCGGAGCTCTATTTTCGATTTTTTTTTCGAATTTTACCGCTCAGAGAGAATTTTCCAACCAAAACTGAAAAATGTTACATCAAAATAACTTGAAATTTTCTAAGGAATCTATTTCTGCAATAAAAAATGGTGTTCTAATTTGAAAAACGGAAGTTGACGTCATTTCCGGAAAAACCGGAGGTGCTCATGCCTTGAAAATATTTTAGATTTCATCAGCATCGTGAAATACTTATGAGTGCTGAATTTCATGAAAATACGTAAAATACGTTTAGTAGTAAAGTTTTCCGTATAAATATGGGTGAGGTTCCCCGTGAAAGACCCTGTATACAGTTTTTATAAAGTCGTTACACTTGTATCTACAACTGTCATTATACGTCTTATACTAATTATTCACTAGACAGACACACGTTCAGTTACGATTTCTACGCATCTACTGAACTTCGTGAGATAGAAAACGTCTTTACGCCGAACGAATGAATTGATCTTGTACCGTCTTGAAAGATCTAATTCCATCTCTAATGGCAATAACTACCTCCGTCTTAACTTTCTACCAACTCCCCGACTGTCAACTCACCGACTAACAATTAAGTAACTTCACTTACCCAATTAAACCCTCGAAGTTGATTCCATCTTCAAGCATCATAAATTATCCTAGGTGACATCGGGCCACCTGTGATGATAAGCTGCTAAGAAACGCTTGAGCCTAAATTGGTCCATTCATCTTAGTCTGAGAACTGGTACAACTGCATAATCTCATATTGCACTTATGAACTCTTTTCAATCATAAGACAAATGTTCCACATCCTATCGGAAACCGCACTGAAATCTGAACGGACCACAAGGGTCTATATCTATCCCATAACAATAACTCAAATATTGCTGCCAAATAATTCTTCATCCACACGATCGTCCAGAACCAATTCATACGGAATTCTGCAGACGCGGCGTTTCAATACCGACCCGGAAAAAATCCCTTTTGAACCCTGCCGCCGTCGGGTTATCAGATGAAGCGCATTCATTTCGGGATACATTGCCTCCATCCAGAAAAGAATACGAATCAGCCCTGGTCTGCCGACGACGTTGGAGCTCAAATCAGTTCGCCGAACCGTAACTTATAAACGGCCCTGATTAATTTGAGCTGATTAGGCGGGAACAAATGGGCCTTAAATAGATTCCGGGGCTTCCAGTGAGACGTCCGTTCTCCTGTAAGCTCCCAGACCGGCTCTGGGGCTCAACGATGTTTGTTTGCGTATTTCTGAATCGGTATTACGGCGAGACGGTCAAAGTACTGGGTGAGTGCATGAACTTCGACCCTTCAGAGTGGCTGAAATTGAAACCTCATTATCTGGTGCAGATAAACTGAATAGTTTTTTCTCTCACGGAGCGAATTCACTGCATGGATACAGGGATACTAGGGTTTTTATTCGAGTGTTTTAGTAGGCACGTGTTAAGTTGCGTTCATGCGAATCACTTGTTCGAGCGTGTTAGAGAACAGATTGGCAGACTCATGGCGCTGTGAGACTGATTAGGTTCTAGCCGAGTAGCAGAAGTGTGTTTTTAAAAAAAGGTAGAATCTTTGGTGGCGTTCTGGGTCACTCAAGACTATAAAACCGAAGAGGGTGGGTTAACTGAAATTGAGCTCCCGGTCATCTTCGTTACTGACGGAGTCCATCCACAGATTGAACTTTGTGGTATTAAAAATAAAATTTTGAACTGTAATTGTTGAGCTTTTGTCGCTCAGTATTAATAGCAAGTCGCTATCACAACAGAATACTTGGTCTTGGTGTATCGGAAATTGTTGACATTGAGTCTTGCTTTGGTAGTATTTATGTCTTATCGGAATGGTACCAGCGCTGACACTGCCAGCAAAAGCCAACATATGACCATTGTCAATTTGTCCAGGAGAGCTTTGACAATTGAGGAGAAATCCTTGAGAACGAATACAATTCCTCCATTAAAAATAAGCATACAATGCCAAAATAAAATCAATTTTAACACAAATACTATACAATGTTTTTTGAACAACTGCCCTATTTTGATAATGAAATGGGCGAATTTGCAATGACAATAAACTTCAAAATGCATTTTAATATTCAAATAATCAAAAGTTTGTTGTGAATGGCAAACGTTGCCAACGTTATGATTACTAACAAATGACGCTGTCATTTGAATTTCGTTCCTGTCCAATTTTCGTCTTGGGTTTTTAACTGCTTAATGAGTTTGTCGAGAGTCCAATTATTAATAAAAGTGACGATTTGGTTGTTCCTGTGATCCTGTGGATATTGAAGAGTCTGCAAGAAGAGCAAATCTGGAACTCCTACCAAAAAAATCTGTTCAGCAGTACGATATTGCATATAACAATTTCCTGGCCTGGTGTAAATTGAAAAATGTAGAAGGGAACTTCAGTGAACCTGTTTTCCTGGCATACTTAGAAGAAAAATCAAAAATATAGAGTTCATCAACTTTGTGGAGCAAATTTTCAATGATAAAGTCAAGCGCCCTTGTTAAAAATGGTGTGGATGTTAGTAAATATTTTAAGGTAATAGCATATTTAAAACGGAAAAGTGAAGGATATCGTCTCAAAATATAGAAAATTCTCACTCGTGAATAAGTTGAAAAGTTTATAAATGAGGCATCAGATGAGAAATACTTGATGGTTAAGGTTGCAACTATTTTCGGATTATTTGGAGCCTGTCGGCGTGAAGAATTGTGTAATTTATCAGTGGAAGACATCGAAATAACAAATAAATCATTGGTTATACAACTTCTAAACACAAAAACGAAAGTCAGTCGTTCTTTCAGTATTATGGGGAAGTATGTTGACTATTTTCATAAGTACGAAGCTCCCTAACGTCACAGAGCATTAATGTTAGTAATTGTTCTAGTTTTACGATTAACATTAATGTTCACAAGTAATGATTGTTAAATATTGATAATAAAAATTTGCAAATGCTGAATTTTTTTCATCTGATTTCATCATAAGAAAATGGAGTGCTAAAAATATTTTTAAAACTAATGTTAAAAATATTTTCAACACGCTTCCACGTAAACAATCAATTTTAACATTGTTTGCTGTCATTAAAAGTGTCACTTTTAATGGCAGTTGTACAAAAAACCTATTTCTTGTGTCTTCAGACCAATCAGAACAATCTTGGACCTGGGCATTTGATGTGTGGCATGGGTTTCCCAATTTAAACTTGTCCTGCAATAAATGTGTCACCATTTATTTAGTTTTATAAGCCTATTCTGAGAAACTGAGAAGGTTCACAGGACATGGTTATAGATCCTTGCAATTATGTTGAGGCCTTACGTGAGAAACACAGAGGGTTTTCCAATTGTTGAAATATATGTCTTACAGTCTCGTTGAAATATGACACTATAACAATTCATCTGAAAAGAATCCAAATGGGATAAAATTGAACAATAATTCGCGAGTATCCATTAAACTATTTCCAGATTACTCCATTTCCTTTGAATGCTCCGAATTGTTTTTCTCCATAAAAGTGGCGGTTAGCTCCAGGAAAGGTATTTGGGGCTCGAGGCAACCATAACCGAAAATATAAATCGACAAAGGTGTCGTAAAAACTATTTCGCGTGGCATTCGAATTGTTCCAAAGCGATGTTGTCATTCCAGCCGCTACACATTCTTTGTAATGGCTAACAACCTAGGTTGCGCTTCGTGAAATTAGAAGGAATGGGCTACCCGAACAGCTTGTGGTGAAATAGAAAACGCCACGAGTTCGATAGGGATATATTGTTACGTAAAAGAGTTGAATTTTGTTTTTTGTGAACATCGAATTTTAGATGGGATATAAAAGCACCTGCAAAAAAAAATTTTAGCGATGTAGAAAGATGCTGAAAGACAAAAAAAATATGACCAATCCTGAACGTTTATTGCATAGTTATTGTTGATATTGGAAATAACGGGTTTTTAAGTAAAAGGGAGAGGAAGGTATGCCGTTTATAATGGAAAATAACATCAGCCAAATGACCACCACGACCACGAATACAGGAACATATCGTTATCATAAAATTTTCCATAACCAGATCGCAAAGTGGCTGCCCTTGTCCTCGATAGCCTCTTGAATTCCATCTTTGAAGTTTTGAATCGACGCTGGGCTCCTGGGTTTTCCGATTTTTCTGGTCAAGTTTCCTCATAAACTCAGACGATATCAGAAAATCGTTACACGAACTGTTTGGTCCCTAAGTGCAAACGACAGCAGAAATTTGAGGCTACGATCGTGGGACTTGCAACATTGGAACTACCCAAATTTTTCATATGAATTACATCATCTTCTCGGAATCCACCCACGGGAGGTGGAAGAAAGAACCTAATTAATTGCTTTGGAAAACGAAGAAGAAGTAGTAGCTGGAGAAGTCTTAAACGAGAAGGTTCTCAGTTGACTCGGGATCAGTTTAAGGGTACTTCAGTGTTTGGAAGTACGGTCTCAAAGCGGATACGGAAAAAGTGCTATTCGGGGAATAGCGGAATTAAGTTTGGAATCGGAAGTTAGGAGTAGCTGGAGAAGTCTTGAACGATAAGGTTCTCAGTTGACTCGGGATTCGGTTATTAGGAAGATTTGAGAAGTAATTCAGTAGTTTTTTGAAGTACGGTCCCGAACGAAGACAGAGAAGTGCTTTTCGGGGAATAGCGGTGTAAAGTCGGAAGATGAAGGTTTAAAGAAATTAATTAGAGTTATTTCGATCACGTCTCGTCGATTTGATTTCGTGTTGATAAGTTGATTTGGTTTGATAATTTGATTCTGTTTTGATGAGATGATTTTGATTTAATAATTTGATTTTGTCTTGATAATATTATTTCGATTTGATAAATTCAACGATTGTTTTGATATTTCATTCTTTTGACGTGATTGAGTTATAGACATCTTTTTCTTTTCTCTAAGTTATAACACCCCTTGATTGGTGGAAAGCCGCTCTTCTGTCTCAAAGGGGGTGCTTTTTACAACTCTTGATATCGGAAATGACCTTCGTGTAGCGAACAGAATGTTATGACCATCCATCGAAACATGTTTCGAAAGTGTAGACTTTTCTGTTGGATACTCTGGAGTTATCTTAGGGATCCCTAGAACTTCTTCTGCATTGTTTTCTTCTGTTTATATCTGCATCTGATCTTGGCGTTGTGATGGAATAAACGAAGAAACCTCTTCTCTCAGTGTCTAGACCTTATCGAAGAATACTCTGTGAAGTCTCAAGGCCTTACAACACTTTCGAAATTTGTTTCATAATTTAGGCGCCAATTGGTAAGGCTTCCCAAATTCTTATATATTTCGTGATAATTTCTATTCGCTATCCTATCGCTAACGCTGGGAAAACTTTCCATATAATTCCAATTCCAAAATGCTTCTTTAATTCAACGAGATCATACCGACAGCGTTAACGATGAGGAAATCCCTGACGACTCCGGCGATTCCCGCCATCTCGTATTACCGAGTCCTTCCTATCCCACTTTCAAAGTTCCCATGTGACCGGAATAATCAAGTCTGAACTTGACGTAACGAGGCTCTGGGTGGACCTAGGCGGTAATTGAAAGTATAAATTGTCATAACCGATGTCGAAATTGTCGGCTTTTAGCCTGCTTTGTGATGATATTGTGGCAGGAACGTTTCGACTGAATGGAATTCAGAGCGTTTGAGCTCTCGCTGGTGTTGTTTCTTATGTTGGCGTTAGCTGGTTGAGTTTGTATCAAGTTGGAGCGAGTTGTTTGTTCGAGCATTGATATTAGTTTGGGTCGTTGGTGATCCATTCAATGAAGTTTCATCGCCACTGCTCTGTTGCACATGTCCATGTGGTACTTAACGATTGGAACCTATCCATGTTTCTATGCGGAACGAAGTGAGAGTGTACAAAATTCATAGTTTATGTTTTCTTATACCACAAAGTTTCCTACTGAAAATGGTGCGGAAACAAAGAACAACAGGTCTATGACTTAACCCACTTTTTCTATGGTTCACCGAGAATCCCGGAAACATCTTTTTTTCTACCAGTTCAGTGCTAATTTACTCTGCCACCAGTCGCAACCTATATACGGTACAGCTCGCCACCCTTAACAGATATTTACCCTCGCTCTTTTCTCCAAGTTGGAGCCAGGAATCTTTACCTGAAACTCCGACTGATTTCTGAGAGTAGGTACCAGAGGTATTCATGAAATTTTCATGAATTCCTCCTGTACAGCAATTCAAAAACATCTGAAATACATTCATTCAAACACTCGAAGAAAAGCTCCCCATATAATTCTGAACAATTGGATCCTAAATTCAATATAATTGGTTAGACGAAGGACGTATGTGAATTTTCCTTTTTCCATGGCCCAAATCTTCTCAACTGCGGTATATTCCCCCATATTTGCCAAAGGAATTACCTTCATTGGCCTCGCCACAATCGTTCACCACTCCAGAAAATTCAACACAAATAATCCGTCATGAAATGAAGCCAAGGAATGTGAAAGCATAGAATTCCGGCCCATAGAAAAGCGGCTACCAAAGCGGTAGGAATTGGACAACAAAAATTTATTCGGACTTGACGATTTTTCGAATATCTCTGAGGAATTCCATTCGCCATTCTCCGGCCTGGTAGATCTAGAACTAGATTTGAATTTAGATAACGTTCTGGATGGAGGATGGAATTAAGATATATTGGCTTTGTTTTCGGCTGAAAGGAAACAGTGAACGATGACAGGGTCGAAATGGTTCTCTGGAGGTGGGTTGGGTCCCAGTTTTCGTTATCTCTATCAAATTTAATGAATTATCTTTGTGGATGCCCCTTTTTACAAGCTAAAATGATATTTGAAATGGGGAGGTTCAATATGGTTTCATGAATGGTAGTGGCTCATGGATAAATCTCTGAATAAAAATCAAAGAAGAAGGTAACAGCACTTTTTCGACTCTAACTGATGGAATATGCTGAAGAAAATTTACATATCCATCCAAAATTATCTTTGGTCCAGCATTCGATAACCCAGATATTGAAGAAAAAAAATAGGTACCTGACAGTTTGGAACGAATTGTCAGTTGAATTGCAGATTTATTTTCACAAAATGAAGCATCTCACACAAGAAACGAATGGGAACATTCATATAGGAATACTAGCTGGTCTGGCTAACTTTGTTTCGCCTAAATGATACCTATACTTACGGTGGATTTCACAAATCATAATCACCAGTGTGATCGGAGATCAACGGCTTGGTTAAATTTCTGAACTGTCAAATCGAGTTGATTCCAGATCACCGGTGATATGCTTTGTGAAACCCACCGTTAAAGTTGTATAAACTTACCATTGCTATTTTTTCAAGCAGGAGATAAATTAGGCATAATAAAAGTTCTGTCAAATGTCATCTGTCAACTGTCCAATGTCATCTGTCAATAGTCATCTGTCTACTGTCATCTGTCTACTGTCATCTGTCAAATGACATCTATCAAACGTCATCTGTCAACTGTCATCTTTTCCATGGATATGAACTGTCACACAAATCAGAAATACAAAAATAATATGTCAATTACTAATCATGGGCAATTTTGAATTCAGTTATTTCCGCAAATATATTTATTACCCAAACATAAATCAAAAACATTTTAGAAATATAGAGAAAAGATGAAAGTGGACAACTCACGATTGATGCTGATCGTCACAATCCGATTTACTTGACATTCCGGTAAAAATTCACTGTTTCACCAACTTGAGATGTTTACCCCCTTTTCGATCTGATAATAGCCTTCCATGTTATTATAAGTTCTATGCAAATTACACAATAATTGTATACATCGCCATCTAGTGGCGATAATATCAAGTATAGTACCTTCACGACTACGCTACAGTGTCTAGATAAGAGCCATTAACCGTAGCGACACCTAGTGGCCTTATTCAAAAGGAGGAAAAGCATTTCCTACACAAGCAAATTTTTCATCGAATTTTTCAGAGTTTTAATGTATTTTATAATAACCAGGCCGTAGACGAATCCATAAATGAAGTTTTATAACAAACAGTCCATCCGATCTCGAGTTATAAATGGTGTAACCAACATCTTTGTTTTATATATACAGGGTGTCTAGTTTTAAAACGGCAAAACTTCAAAGGGACATTACTCAAGTGATTTGCAACAAAAAATGTCATATAACACGTGGTCGAAATCTTGACGGTTATCCTTCAATTTAACATTTCTCGTTTTCACGAAATATTTCAATTTTTTCCATGAAATCTTTAACATATTAGTTATGCTTGTGACTTCATCGAATTCGATCACATATTTGGAAATGGTATTAAATTTTCTACAAGAAAAGCATTTCAGTGTGCCAAAAATATTCCTATTGCGGGTTTGGTGAGGAGATGAATATCACGATACTGAAGTGAACAAATTCAGTCATATTTTTCCAATGGGTTTTTCGTTGAAAAATTATTTATTATGGACATGTTTTCTTTTCAGCAAAAAATTCCTCATTTAGTTTACTTTCGAATGACATATCAACTTTTTTGCTAACTGCTAGTTTTCTGCCATAATATCATGGCTAATAAGATAAAAACGAAAAAGTCGAAGAATTTCAAACCTAAATTTGCTCCATTTTGAAACTCATTATGATTGAATATCGAAGTAATTCTTATGGAAATCATGAATTTATCAATGAAATAAGAATAATTCAGAAGAATGAAATAATTTTTAATAATACAGATTTTATGAAAACATGTAGAAAACAGACTTTTACTATTTATAACAATTGTTCGAAATGTCCACCTCCTTGTTCAATACATTTAACACATCTTTTTCGAACTGAATCAACAACCCAGCGAAGTTCGCAATGTTCCTGACGCATTTCTGCACGCGAATTCGGTACACATTTTCTTCTAAGGTGCTCCAGACTTAAAAATCCAAAGGCGTCAGGTCTGGGCTCCTTGTTGGCCATCTTACCGGACCGTACCTTCCAATCCATTTCTCCCCAAAATACTCATTCATAAAGTGTCGTCCGTTCCGGCTATTATGAGCTGGGCAGCCATCCATTTGAAACCAGACATTTTGTCTGGTAGCCAGGGGCATTTCATCCAATATGTCTGTTAAGCTGCTTTGGATTAATCTTATAAATTCATCAGAGCTGAGGCGATCTGGTTCGAAAAAGATGTGTTAAATGTATCGAACAAGGAGGTGGACATTTCGAACAATTGTTATAAATAGTAATAGTCTGTTTTCCACATTTTTTTATAGAATCTGTATTATTAAAAATTATTTCATTCTTCTGAATTATTCTTATTTCAATGATAAATTCATGATTTCCATAAGAATAACTTCGATATTCAATCAAAATGCAGCAAATTTAGGTTTGAAATTTTTCGACTTTTTCGTTTTTATCTTGTTAGCCATGATATTATGACAGAAAACAAGCAGTTAGCAAAAAAGTTGATATGTCATTCGAAAGTACACTAAATGAGGTATTTTTTGCTGAAAAGAAAACATGTCCATAATAAATAATTTTTCTACGAAAAACCCATTGGAAAAATATGACTGATTTTGTTCACTTCAGTATCGTGATATTCATCTCCTCACCAAACCCGCAATAGAAATATTTTTGGCACACTGAAATTGTTTTCTTGTAGAAAATTTAATATCATTTCCAAGTATGTGATCGAATTCGATGAAGCTACAAGCATAACTGATATATTAAAGATTTTATGGAAAAAATTGAAATATTTCGTGAAAACGAGAAATGTTAAATAGAAGAAAAACCGTCAAGATTTCGACAATGAGTTATATGACATTTTTTGTTGCAAATCACTTGAATAATCTCCCCTTGAAGTTTTGCCGTTTTAAAACTAGACACCCTGTATATAGATAACAACTGAGTACATTTGGGTAGTCTATGGGAATATGAAATCCTATACACATTTCAAAAATTTCTTGAGAAGACGAATATTATTTGCATAGAAAAAATATTATTATCGTCTGCCATGAAAAAATTGCAAACATCAGATTTTCTTATTTTTCTTCAGCTTCGACTACTAGGATAATTAGCTGTCACATCAGATGTAATCTGTTTTTTCATTTCTGACAATGCCGATTTCCAGAAAGATGGGAACTCAGTCTAATCGAGGTTTTTGCCATTAGTGATGAAATTACAAGGTCTCTATATAATGAACGCCACTTTCTCCACGCGTAGCACCCCTCAGCGAGGCTTATAATAAGCTCACTCCAACAAAGCAAGAGGGTCGGTTACGTTAAATAAATTCACCCCAAGAAAAATCCTTAGATTTAACACTAAAGCCCCACAGAATTGGAGTGCGACCCTGTGAGCTGCAGCGAAGCCAGGTCGAATTCCTGGGTCTGAGAAGAATATCTGATTTTTCCATTATAAGAAATATCAATTTTAATTTAGTTACAGCCCGTTAAACAAATTTCAGGCGTTATATCCCTAGTGAATTAAATTTATTCAGGAAAAAAGGTTTTTGCATTGGAATTTTTTGTGATGGTGGAGGATATAGAGGAGTTCTGCATTTTTCTTTATTGTCCAATCCTTGACGATATTGATTCATTCATTCATTTCAAATTGAGATTGGTTTGACTGATATTTCCATTCATTCTGAAAACTCTGGAACAGAAGAGGCAAGTTATTGTTAGGCATCAATTTTCAATACCAGGATTGTACTGTGGGAATCAAATTTATTCATTGGAAAAACCAGAGTCTCTTGAAAATCTTTTCAATTCTCAACAGTCGTTGGAATAGAATATGCATAGAAAAAAACGTTTTATTTCTCAAGTAATAACACCCTCATAACTCGTTGTCATTGAATATTTATTTTCGTTTTCTGATTACATTACAATATTTTGGCTCCGCATCTGACGCAAGTTTGTTATCAAAAAACCAAGAAAACCTTGAAAAGAGGGAGAGCAACTCAACCCAATTGAGGGATCCCTCCAGCCGACAAGGAAACCAGAACTACACCCTCATATTAGTAAGACCTTCTGCATTGCAATTTTGGATCTTGTCCATTATCACAACATCTTTGTAAACTTATACAATCCAAACTAGTTCTACTTAGGTAATACGTTCAGTACAGAACATCATTTTCCAGGCTTTTCAATTGGTACGAATATTCAACCTCATTTCGCCGAAGAGTATTATACCTATGTCGATTCACATCATTAGCATCTTCAGGAACACGGGATATCGACAAGTTGGTAATTAATTAAGAAGGTCCATGTATCTAAGCTTCGAAGATCGAGAGCACTGATCTCGAAATGGAGTTTTTATCTGAGAAGTTCAAAGCGGCTGTAATGAAAGGGTTGAACTTCTAGCCTGCGTATCATCGAACTGATCAATTTGAGGGCTGCATGATTAGGAGGAAATGTGATGATTCTATAGCTCTATTCATTTCGTCTACTTGTAGAATTTTCAACTGTGTATTCATAAAAAATTTACTATATACGAGTACTTAACTGACAAAGAAACTGCAACACCCAAAAGGTTTGTAGAAAACACCCACTTTGTGATTCGACGTATATTAGGACCAAAGTAAAATAAACAATTTTACACGCGCTATTTATAGTTCAATCACGTCAACAAACTAAATTATCAAAATATCCGGTCAATTTCTCCAATCAAATCAAAACCGAATCAAATTATTACATCAACTTCAAATTTCAAAACCAAATTAAATCATTAAAACCAAATCAAATCATCAGAACCAATTCCAATAATAAAAGCAAAATCGAATTATCAAAACTTAGGGGTTTGTTAAAATAACCCTAAACCGCAAACATGGGGTGATCTCAAAACAATACAACTCAAATTTCCGAATACTTAAGAGAGATCTAAAAAACAATACAATCCAGACGGACTTGTGGGACTCTGGACATTAAAAGATATCTGGCCTTGCATGCAGCTTTTTACCAATACTCAAACAGTCAAACAAGCTGAGAATACACAAAAAAATACCTGACCTTTCTCCTCGTGCAGGTTATCCTAAGGATGGTGAAAATATCCTGAAAAACAAAAGAACCACAAAAACACGTCACCAACTCGCTGTTCGCAGATTAATCTCACTCCCGTTCTACGGACGAGACGCAATCTAAATAATTCTCAGTAATTTCAAAAAAAGGAACCTTTTACTTTCGACTTAACACTTGTCTGTTTCCGCTTGAGACCGTCCTTCAAAAAAAAAACAAAAATGAGTTACCCTCACGCCGTTCTCGAGTCAACTGGGAACCTTCCCGTTTAAGGCTTCGCCAGTTACTCTAAACTTCCGAACAGTCTCCCGAGTCAACTGGGGAACCTTTCCGTTTAAGGCTTCTCCAGTTACTGCCTTTTTCGTCTCCAAATCGAATTGTTTTCCTTCTTCGTTTTTGAAAACCAATCAAATTAAAGATTTTCCTTCTTCGTTTTTTGAAACCAATCAAATTAAAGATCTTCCTTCCTAGTTCTTACAAACCAATCAAATTAAGGATTTTTCTTTTTCCAGTCTCCTGTAGGTGGGTTCTGAAAGAATGACGCAGTTTCTCATGAATCTTTCGGGTACTGCCATGTTGCAAATCCTACGATTTTAGCCTCGAAGTTTTCTGCTATCGTACGCATTTATTACAACCGATTTCGTGGAACGATTTCCTGATATCTCCCAATCATTTACTCTTTGCTATACGATTCGTTGACCTTGAAATCAACTTAGGAATGACCTGCAGTGGTGCTGAGGTCACCAATACCAGTTCTTTGAGCGCGATTTGGATATGGTGAATTGTTTGAGTGATCCCGTCAGTCCTCTCGTGTCTACAACCTGCCAAACTGCTCAAAGCTCGT
The DNA here is from genome assembly GCA_910592335.1 of Adalia bipunctata. Taxonomy (NCBI): domain Eukaryota; kingdom Metazoa; phylum Arthropoda; class Insecta; order Coleoptera; family Coccinellidae; genus Adalia; species Adalia bipunctata. The sequence continues at coordinate 21,801,810 of OU342954.1, forward strand.
AAATCCACATGAACATCTGAATTTCTGAATTCGTTATCCCGCAAACCATCTCACGTACCGAAATGCCCGACCTACATGCAACCCAGCAATCTCACTTCATCAGCTTTCCGAAACACAAAGCCCAATTTTTCATCTGAGCCATAAAAGGCGACCGGAATTAAAACACCACATCCATGCCGGTGCCTGATAAATCAAGAAGGCCCCGCTCTCCGCGTTCGGGCATTTTTGTCGGCCGCATTGAGAGACGGGCCTTGCGTATATATGCGTGGGGTTTGTTTCGTCTCCAGCCCCCGTCAGATTAACGGCAAAAAAGTCCGAGACCTCGTCAAGATGAATGTTTTGACTATATAGCGCTTTGCGAGATTGAAACAAGGGAAGATCTGGCGAGATCGGCGTTAAAGCTACGTCGTAGGGGCGGCGGTAAGTGCTTGAATCCAGTGGCGTTTTTACTTGGGGATCATTACTTTCGACGAATATGGTTTTCAGCCATGTTTTTCTAGAGCGCAACGTGTGAATATCATTCATGTAAAATATACTGCTCCACAAGAGTTAGGGATATCGTATTCAATCGTTTTTTGAAAGTATGTAATCTTCGAGAAAATCGCTGTGAAATCATTTCAAACTCAATAACAACTTGAATCGATCCAATAAAAATCAGTATGAGACATTTCGTCAATCTGGTCTTTGCACATGCTTCATGAATGTTCTTATTTTGAAATGAAGTCAGTTTATCAACGGCTTCGATTTGAAACGAGTTTTCTGAAAACGCCAAGACGTATATTTACAAACGCTGAGGCTAATAGAGCTATCGGTGGCCTTACTCAGGTTGTTGAAGCGGAAAGGCACCAAGTCAGCCAAAGTGTGATATTTGGAAAAGGTTCAGAGAGACAGGTTCAGAGAGACAGGTTCCGTGTTGGAAAGACCAAGGCTTGGTGGGCGGCGAAAATCAACACCTACTCAGGATCGTTTCAGCGCCGTTTCGGCGAGAAGAAACCCTACATCTATACTCCATTCACAATTATAAAATCACAACTCTGGCCATGGTTTCGTTTTCAGGAATTGGTGCACCTGATGAAAAATCTGTGCGCGTACAGAGAATATTGTTAATGACGAAACGTTGTTGCCAGTTGCTTTGTTTACATCAAAGTAAAAGTATCAAAGATATTCCACATTTTGTTAGTTCGAATCGATCGGCGATTTTGGGGCGAAATATCGATAAGGAATCGCCTATTTTTCCGTTCTTCGTCGTCCAGAAGAAGTTTCCCGTCGATTTCGTGCAAGTGTCATTTTTTCCTTTCACGACTTTTGGCGTGAGTACGAAAGGCAAATTTGAATTGGACCAACAATCGATTAATAAGCATAAAAAAAGCAAAAGTAAGTACTAATCGCCTTTTTTACACTTGATAACGAAGTTTTTTTAGGTATCTGGCCGTTTGGAAAGATTTCAAACGAAATTCCGGTCCCCCAGAAGTTTGGTTAGTTTCGGTATCGTTTTTGGTGCTCAAAATTTATTTGGGATGTGTAAATGGAACAAAGGCTGCCTTAAACGATCTTCTAACGAAAGCGACCGGACAATATGGTTCAGGTAGGATTTTCGAGGAATTATGAGGAAAGAACTTGCAGAATGAAATTGCACGATTTTCGTAAGTAAACGGGTTCTGGATGGCCATCATTGGTTTCTAAATGATTATTGTTGATCGTTTTCACGTTTCAGAAAAAAACACTTCGAAGAAGCTGAAAAAAAAAGAAATATTACTATCTTGCACTCAAAGATTCAGATTCCGATGAATTGGAATATGTGTCACTGGAGATTTCATTCCTATCAATCCTTTGCCGAAAGTAGAAATAGGCTTTATTGAACCAGAATACATCGGTTTTTTCCATATTCCAGGAGTTTGCGTCTTATTTTAGAACAGGTGAATGATAAATGTGACGCATATGTTTGACCTTTTCCATTTCATTTGTACAAACCTACTGTGGTAGTAATGTATGAATCTTTTTTAAACTAACAAATTACTATACAGCCAGAATATTTTACTCCTTGTTCATAAGATCAAATAAATGAAATGTATATCTATAAAGCTTTCAGGCTTATTAATTTATATTGCATTGAAATTATTAGTTTCTCTGTAAACAAATTCGTTAATTTAGTTATTATGTTTATTTTCTTTGTGATGAATGAATAAAACTGTTATTTATTTGAAATAAAGAAATATTAGAAATAGAAATGTTATGCACCCTCACAATCATATCACATATTCGGATTCCAGTAGAGGGATATGATGTTCCATTATTCTTGATTCTTGTAATTACCCATCAATTCATCTTATATCTTTGGGTTGATTTTTTTTTAATGAATTCTTGATTAGAATCAACAATTGATGTCGTCAAGTCTTGAACTTTCAGTTCAAGAGGATAATAAACATCAAATCTTCACAAGCATGCATATGAAAATTATGTGAAAGCAATGCAATTTTCTTCCATGGCGAAAAATTATATATTTCAACAGTGATCTCTTGTACTTTTCATGCAAATAACTAGAAAAGGAATAATTTCTATCAATTCATATAAACGTTAATTATTTTCGTCCATCACATATTTTCCAATTCATTCACATTCTGAGAAATACGCTAAGAATGTAGAAAGGGCAACATAGTGTTGACTTGGAACATAAAAATATTTTGAAAAACGTCATAACTTCGATACAGAGTGGAATGTGTCAAATTTCCAAGGCTAGAGTTGTGATTTTATAATTGTGAATGGAGTATACGTGTAGAATTCTACGGAATACTCTTCAAAATGCAGATGGGGTCCAAGTTTCCATCGAAACCATCAGACGACGTTTGAGAGAGGTGAATCTAGGTTCTAGACGTCCTTTAAGAGGAGTTCCATTAACACGTGACCATAAGCGTCAAAGACTGGAATGGGCAAGGCAACATATCAATTGGAACGATCAATGGCTTAGTGTCCTTTTCACTGATGAATCCAGATATGGACGATTTTCAGATTCTCGAAGAATAAGGGTATGGACAATCCCACGCATACCCTGTAATCGTCGCTATGTCCAAGAAGTCCATCCATTCCGAGGGGGTAGTGTTATGGTATGAGCCGGGATATGTTTCAACGGGCGCACATTTGTCCTGGGAATAAGACCGCCTTACACTATAGGGAGCATGTCATTGACAATGTTGTGCCAAATTTTCACCCTGCTATTGGTGAAACTTTTCAATTTCTAGACGATAACGCTAGACCGCACCGTGCAGCCATAGTTGAGAATGCGCGCGAGGAGTTTGGTATTCCACATTTACCAATACCTCCGCACTCACCAGATTTGAATTGCATCGAACATGCATGGGATATGCTCCAACGAAGATTAGATAATCATCAACCTACCCCAGAATCCTTAAATGATCTGAGAGAGCTTCTGCCCCGTTTATGGAACCAAATTCCTCAAGAAATGTTTAACAACCTCGTGTGTAGTATGCAAAGAAGATGTCAAGCTGTTATTGATGCCCGTGGAGGCCATACATTGTATTAATGGTCTTAAAATGCTTGAATTTTCTGGGAATAAACTTCCGATATTTTAGTCGATTTTTCTTAACCACCCTGTATACGCTGCAGACCTACAGGCTAAAATTAATTTGCAACTTGAAATCATATTAATATGAATTTTCATCACGAAAATCTTATTTTAACTATATTTTTTTTGCAATTTAAGTCAATATCCCTAACTAATGTGGAGCAGTTTATGTTTCGAGAAAGATGACAATTGCAAAACTTTCTGTTGAAATAATCATACTAGAATTTACTGCATTCTAAACTTTCCTAGCTGCAAGAAAACACCCATCGCAAGTAATATTCAACTACCCACTGAACCTTCTATTTTTTGTGACACTATCTGTGTTTTTCTGCTTTCTCATTATCGCCCTCCCTCCGCCTTCGCCTCCAGCCAACGGAGCCAATGACTCTCATCCGATTCCGTGGCGCTTCACCCGACCAAGCTATAACTGGATAATCTAGGATTACTAGATTACAGTTCATGTTCTTCGGTTAAATCCCAGTTCGAGTTACTTCAGATAGTCAGTCTGGAGAAAGTGCTTATGTCGTTCAGCTCCCTGGAATTGGAGATTCTGCACAGACTCGACGAATGAATTGCTCACCGTTAGGAGATCTGAAGATATACTGATACGCCGGGAGGAATTTCCACTGAGGGAAGAAAAATGGGGGTGGAAATTGATATCAGGGCCAGGGCGTATTTTTCAGTAGAATCTGGAGGGTAATTGGATTGGTCTTGAAGTCATCACTGAGATTAAATCCTGATTTTCCGAACAAACATGGAATGTGAATCAACCGGCGATTTTGTATACAGAATATTTCCATGTATGTACACAGAATGTGGGGTAATGTTTAATAATATAGTACCTGAGGATAGAGAATTTTGTGGCGGTTCAGAAAAATAGGTTTTGTGTTGATTAAAAGTCCCTAGGTTGTCGAGATATTCGACATTTTCATAAAATCGACAAAATTACAACCTTTGCCAATTTTTTTGATGAGAAGGCTTCAAATGAAGAAATTTTCCCGATCCGTTTTTCAGATAATAAACTGCTCCGTATGAGTTAAGGATATTGACTTGAATTGCAAAAAAAATATAGTTAAAATAAGATTTTTGTGATGAAAATTCATATTAATATGATTTCAAGTTGCAGATTAATTTTAGCCTGTAGGTCTGCAGCGTATACAGGATGGTTAAGAGGGGTTTATACCGTTCGACGTTCAGTTCAAAACGCGATTCGGGATTTCTCACGATAGAGACCACCGATTTATATGGGGTTTTCACTATTATTCGATTTGAAGAGTTCTTCAAGTCGGAAAGTTCATAACTTTTTCTTTTCGTCGAGTGAAAAAAAAATTAATATTTTTTGTCGACGAAAAAAAAAGTTATGAACTTTCCCACTTGAAGAACTCTTCAAATCGAATAATAGTGAAAACCCCATATAAATCGGTGGTCTCTATCGTGAGAAATCCCGAATCGCGTTTTGAACTGAACGTCGAACGGTATAAACCCCTCTTAAGAAAAATGGAGTAAAATATCGAAATTTTATTCCCAGAGAATTCAAGTATTTCAAAACTATCAATACAATGTAATGGCCTCCACGGGTATCAATAACATCTTGACATCTTCTTTGCATACTACACACGAGGTTGTTGAACATTTCTTGAGGAATTTGGTTCCATAAACGGGGCAGAAGCTCTCTCAGATCATTTAAGGATTGTGGGGTAGGTTGATGATTATCTAATCTTCTTTGGAGCATATCCCATGCATGTTCTATGCAATTCAAATCTGGTGAGTGCGGGTGTATTGGTAAATGTGGAATACCAAGCTCCTCGCGCGCATTCTCAACTATGACTTCACGGTGCGGTCTAGCGTTATCGTCTAGAAATTGAAAAGTTTCACCAATAGCAGCGTGAAAATTTGGCACAACATTGTCAATGACATGCTCCCTATAGAGTAAGGCGGTCATATTCCCAGGACAAATTGGTAGATCTGTGCGCCCGTTGAAACATATCTTGGCCCATACTATAACACTTCCCACTCGGAATGGATGGACTTCTTGGACATAGCGACGATTACGGGGTATGCGTGGGATTGTCCATACCCTTATTCTCCGAGAATCTGAAAATCGTCCATATCGGGATTCATCAGTGAAAAGGACACTACGCCATTGATCGTTCCAAATGATATGTTGCCTTGCCCATTCCAGTCTTTAACGCTTATGGTCACGTGTTAATGGAACTTCTCTCAATGGACGTCTAGAACCTAGATTCACCTCTCTCGAACGTCGTCTGATGGTTTCGATGGAAACTTGGACCCCATCTGCATTTTGAAGAGTATTCCGTAGCATTCTACACGTAGATGTAGGGTTTCTTCTCGCCGAAACGGTGATGAAACGATCCTGAGCAAGTGTTGTTTTTCGTCGCCCCCTATGCCTTGGTTTTTTCAACACGGAACCTGTCTCCCAGAACCTATTCCAACGTCGAGATATCACACTTTGGCTGACTTGGAGCCTTTCCGCTACAACAACCTGAGTTAGGCCACCCTGTAGCATTCCGATAGCCCTATATTAGCCTCAGCGTTTGTTAATTCACGTCTAGGCATTTTCAGAAAACTCATTTCAAATCGAAGCCGTTGATAAACTGACATTTCAAAATAAGAACATTCATGAAGCATATGCAAAGAACCAAACTTCAGAAAAAAAGGCGACCAGATTGACGAAATGTCTCATCCTTCTGATTTTTATTGGATCGATTCAAGTTGTTATTGAGTTTTAAATGATTTTACAGCGATTTTCTCGAAGATTACATACTTTTAAAAACGATTGAATACGCGACATCCCTAACTCTTCTGGAGCAGTATATTTCCTTCACACCTAGAAAAAACTTAATCTTCGTTTGAAAAACACTTCGCAGGTGCACCAAACTCATATATTGAATTCTATAGTCAATCTATCTAGTAATACTATCCAAAAAATACATTGAATAAATTCCTTTATTTGGAGTCTTGCCATCAAAAATAGTGGTGAAGGGTTTTTTTTTTGAATTTTCAAATATGTCAAATATCTCAAAAATCTAAAATCTTTCACCGGATATGAAACATATTTTTCTGAACCAACACGAAGTCTTCTACCCGCTAGTGCCATAGTATTCGTTCATAACCCCACACCCTGTATACATACATACATAGAACTAATCCCTGTGCAAAATGGCGCAATCGCCGGTCAATTTCGTTCCGAAGAAAATGGACCGAAGAAAGCGAAACAGGAAAATATTGCGGCCAATCATTTCCCTCCTCCTCCTCTATAAACAAATGAGGATTTTTGTTGATAATTGAAGATTGAAAAGCATAAATGTTCACTTATGAAAGAAGCCCAAACGTAATCGAAAATAATGAGTATAATTCCCATTCCTGAAACTATAATGAATCCCTTTTTAATCAACGTCGCTGATGTAGTAACACAGAGATACCAACTGTTTTGATTAAAAGTCCCACTTCCTTCCTCTTCAACGATTTTTGTGTCATTTTAATGAAGGAAGCCGATCCGCATCGGTTTGAATGTCTTCACGCTTCAAATTATCTGCCTGGTTTATACTTCCAAATTAGTTTATAATTAAAGTTGTGCAATTCGTTCATTATAATGCGATTTCTGGTGGTGTCTTCCAATTCTATTCAGGTCTTTCAGAATGAATGTATTGTTAGAGGGAATGATTTTAGGGGATAATCGGATTCGAAGATCCTATGAGTATGTTCGTCCTATTTTATACTGCATGTACTTCTAGTTCAGTTAAGTTCTTAGACTAATGATGGTTTGATGTAATAAGTGCCCGCAGATTTCATTGTTTCGCCCACAATCGACGATCCTGAGTATCTGAGCGCTGTGGCTTAGTCGACTCAGCTAATGGGGCCTACGAATGGGGTTGTTATTTCAACGTTAAATTTATTATTATTATAAACTAAGTTCGTTTATAGAGTCATCGCCTCACGTTTGCCTTGTACTTTTATGAATCGTCCTTTAGGGATAGCACGAACATCCTCATAGGATCAGCAAGAGTATGTCAACATGCATTGCCTTTATTAGCCGCAGATGAATATTTCGTTATGAATATGTTAAGACAATTCCTGGCTCTTTGTTTGTTGAGGGAGTCCTGGATGAATGGTCTCTGTCTTGTTCGGTAGATACGGTTAATTCAGCATAAATACCTAGGTTATTTTGTCCGGTCACTGTATACGTCATTTTGTACGTATTTCCCCTACCTCTTGGACCGAATGGGCAAAGAGCTCAGAGAGAATGACCCTGTATATACCAATAAAACCATATCACTGATCACATATGCCTTGTAATCCATCAGGAGGCTGAAGCGACCCGATTCTAACATAAACATTAATTTGCCACCTACACCGTCTCGTCCCAATAAACCGGAGATCCGATGTTCACTTCCAAGGGATGAAATTGCCCCAAATAATATTGCGGGGGAGGTAAACATATTCCGGGCATCGTTGAAGACAAGAGAATCGACGGGGCAAGCTTCGTTAGGCGCTTCACGGTCGAATGATTCCTTCAAATAATTAATCAATTTGTCGATAATGAATACCCTTTCGTCAAACTCAGGTTGTTTGAACGCGAAATATCTTGTAGATGAGTGGGGGAATGATGAATGCTGTGAGTCTTAATGACGAGGAGTTTATCATTCGGAAGTTCTGAAACGTTTTATATTTCTGCCGATGAATTCATGTTGAATTGAGTCTTATTACAGTGGTCCGAGTGCCTTAGCTACTTTTCCTCTTTTCCTACTTTATTCCCAATTCTTTATTTTACATTCTACCGAGAAAAATACCCAAAAAACATGCATTCGTGATTGAAACGTAAATTGAAAAGGAAATCCTCAGATCAAATAACCAAATACGAGAATATATTGAAATCTAGTTAGCCTAGACCAGTTCCATGCATACACAAAATATTGCGATACCATATCAACGAACAATAACTTATTAGAAGTGTCAGTGTAGAGTTCGACGTCAAAAAAGTAAACCAGAGTTACGCAATAAATTTAAAAAAAAGATGTCCACCGAAATTGTAAAAATCGAAAAATTGGAGTATCGAGCAATCATCAAGTACCTACCTGTATTTGAAAGGGTTAAGAGGTAAGCATATTTACGAAGATATGCTTAATACCCTTGGTGATCAATGTCCTTCGTATGCGACCGTGAACAATTGGACTGCAAGCTTCGAAAGAGGTAAATTTTCCATTGAAGATGATGACCGATCGGGAAGGCCAGTTTCTGTGTCAGTCCCCGAAGAAATCGATGCAATTCATGACATGATTTTATCAGACCGTCGAATTGGGCTAAAACGGATATATGAAGCACTGAAGATTTTATACGAACGCGTTCATCATATAGTTCAGGTCAATTTGGACATGAGAAAAATTTCTGCAAAATGGATCCCCAAATGTTTGAATTCTGACCAAAAGCGTGCAAGGGTATAAGCATCGCGTTCGATCTGTGCTCGATTTGAAAACGATGTGAACTTCTTAAACCGAATTGTTACTATGGATGAGACTTCGGTACATTTCTACAATCCAGAAACAAAGCAACAATCGATGGAATGGCGACACTCTGGTTCTCCACGACCTAAGAAGTTTCGTGTCCAAAAATCTGCTGGAAAAGTTCTTGCTTGAGTATTTTGGGATTGCCATAGAGTAATCATGATTGATTTTTTAGATAAGGGAAGAACAATAACTGAAGATTACTATTCGACATCACTGACCACTTTACCGGAAAAAATTAAAGAGAAAAGACGCAGAAAGCTATCCAAAGGTGCTTTGTTTTCACAGGACAACGCCCCAGTACACAAATCTCATATTGCCATGCAAAAAATTCGTGATTTAGGGTAATCATTATTAGAACTCCCCTCTTATTCACCAGATTTGGCTCCGTCCGACTATTATCTCTTTCCTCAACTGAAAAAAAGTTTAAGGGTCGTAAATTTTCTTCTAACGAGGAGGTAATAAAAGCTGTGGAGTACTGGTTTGCAGAGCAAGAAGAAACATTTTTTAAGGTCTAGAGACGTTGCAGGTTCGCAGTAATGAATGTATTCAATTAAGAGGAGAATATGTTGAGTAATAAAATATTTTGACATTGAAATTTTGTTATGTTCTATAGTAGGCTAAGAATTTTTCAATATATCCTCGTAATTGTCCAGAACAAGTTCCAATGCCAATAAATACGGCTAACACTCCTGTTCAAACTGAGACAAGATAACCAGATATTCTAGCCGCACCACCGTGTGTATCTCCGATTTATGGCTATGATTCCACAGTTTGCTTAACTGCCTACAGTCAGCAAAGGTACTCCCAAGCACACAAAGGTAGATATGTGCCCGTAATTACTTGGGACACGTTAGATCTCTGGAATTACACATAATTGGGTAATTTAGGATGAGACATATTGCCGGGAATTGTAGTAGGCTAATAATACTATACGAGATGATTATTTGTCTCCACAAATAACCTGCAAGTCGAGTTTGTGCTTCCCAGCAAAAATAAAATCTGATTAATTCATGATCCTGTATAAAGGATAAGTCTTTGACTGGTACATATATTTTAACTGTAGATTCTTGAGGCCAAGAGAAACCTTTTTTTCATTTCCCATTTTTCTGAATCCGGCTCTGTTGAAAAGATGAAGCCATTTGAAAAAAAAATTGGGCCAAATACGTGCCTGATACGATTCTCTGGAATTGATGCAAAGTTTATATTTCTCGATTGAAATTGAGTCGATACATTTAGGAAATACTCAAGTACTAACCTTATTCGAATAAGATTGTTACAAACACGATATTCCCTAAGCAAAACAGTTAGTCTTGTACGATTATTTCTGCAATTGAGAAGCCATATTTCTTTCACCAAAATAAGTTCGTAAATACTAATAAATTGTTCATATTTTCCTCGATATCCCAAAAATGTCTCATAAGAAATTGTTTTTTTACTACCCTAACCTAACCTATCTTCTATGATACTTCACAGAGCTTTTGAGAAGATGATGCCAGATTTTTGATTTTGTCTTCGAATAGTATAACGGTCCACTACCTCGCAATGCGAGGTAGCCGGCGCGCAAAACAGACCGTTGTTCAAAGTCTGATACGTCAGTCCCATGAACGACGCATGCGTATAGCGATAACTGCCGTGATCGACAATTATTCAGTCATTCATTTATTTACTCACAGAGAATAATACAAACATGTGTACAAACACCCAAAACATTGCAATGTAAATGGCGTGAAATGGTCAAATCATTTCTAGAACTATGTTGTTATAGAAGGGGAATGTAATTATCTTAGGTGTTATTCTTCGATCTCCTGATGATTATGTGAAGACTTTCAGTGAATTAATGTAATAATAACCGTGCAGTTTCGAGTTTATAAAATTCCAAGAGGATATTGTTTGGATATAAACATCGCCAAAGATTATTTAGTGCTGAGTATTATTTTATTTTTCAGTTATTTGAATTTTATATGTGGTTTGTATCGACATTCATCATTAATATCCGAATTTTGTATTTCATGGACATTTATTTTCAATATGGACAGGTAAAAATAAAATTTTAATGGAAACTGTGCGTATAAAATGTTAAATTTCATGCTTTTTAGAATTCAATCTCCCACATTTGTGGGTTTTTATTATAACATATCTCTACATCAAACGTTTTTCCATTCTACAGATTTTAGTCTTGACAAAGTTGATGAACATTCTTACAACATTGTTAACTTGTATAGAGATCAGCTAGTTTATAAATTTCAGCGATTTTGTGATATTAAAGATCCAGGAATGCATCCAGATTATTCTTATGATTCTTGATTTTTTGTCAAATTTTATTGGGTAAAATTAGGAATAACTCGAAAACGACCCGTTTCATAAAAAAAAACACAGGAATCCTTTCATTCTAAAATGATTGATTCTTTCGAAAATATGAACCGTTTATTTTGGTTTTATAGTATTTTTGCGTGTATTTATTTTTTTTATTTATTTATTTATTTACAAGAAGGAATACAAATTTATGAGTCGACTGCGCTGTAACTTTTATAACAGGAGAAATATTGAATAAGTTTTGATTGAGGCATATGCAACATGAATAGAGCACACACTCATCCAAAATTCAATTCGTTTGAAATAACAGTTCTAGGAATATGCAAAGAAAAGTGTGAATTTAATGGATTTTCGACACCCTGTATCTTTCAAACGAAACGGAATTTTGAAAAATGGTAGAAAAAAACATTTTTCATTTTATGAGAGGAATCTACAGTTAAAATGTATGTTCAAGCCAAAGACTCGCCCTGTATAATTACTTGATCGTATCATCTATAGATACTCGACTCGACTCGAAAGACCAAAAACTCCTTCCGCATGCATCGAATCATTAATAACTTCAACAAATTGCGACCAAAAGCCTCAGATTCAGTTATGCACGTCAACCTATTTCAAATCACCATCAGACCTACCACAGAGAAACCGCTGCCCTAGTCCAGATTCAATTTCGGTAGCTCTCCTAATGACCCAAAATCTAGGACAAATTAACGCAGATCTGGAAGCCAGCTCCGGTCTCGTCTAATTTCTTGATAGTTCCTCGGACCTTCTCGTCCACAGCTACGCTTATTAGCATATGAAGAGACCCTGGATCGTTTTGCTGTATCCGCAGAATTGTTGGGAAGAATTCTGGAGTCAGGAAAGCATGTTTCCTGGAGATTCTTACTTCGGAATCTACATAAGAGTTGTCGCTTGAGCTATAAATTGTTGGGATTTGAATTTTGATTGCGGTTGTTCAACTTTGTTGAATAGGTACGGTTCAGTCCAGTTCATTCTGGAAAATCTGCAGGCTCATTCTGATTTTCACGAGAGTTTCATCCGTCACGTTTGAGTTCATAACGACCAATCTGATGATCCCTATGAACGGAACCGGGACGAAACGTAAAACACATCCCGATACACGTATTATCGAATTGCAGTTGTCGCATATTTGTTGCCTCACAAAATCTAACGTGAAAAACGTTTATATCTACTGAACATATATGGCGAAACATCTTTTATTGCTTTGGTGAAGGCGTTTCAATACCAATAACGTCAACAAACATACTACGCCACATCCCTACCTTCCATATACTTTCTCATCTGCTATTCAATTGGAAATGTGGAGAAAATTCAATTATGCTTTTCCAGCGCATATGTCTGAAAAAATATATCAAGTTTTCGTTGAGATGACATAAGGAATATTCGGAGAAAACCTGGGTTCTTTCTCTGTTATGGCAGAGGAGAATTTCGGTCAATACTCCATCTTTTCTTTTGGCAAATTTGCAACAGGGACTCTAATAGAGTGACAATCTCTCCACATTAATTGCATCATAATGAATTCAGAATAAATCCTACATTAAAATTTCCTAGGAAACACAGACTTCTCCGCGAGAGTGTAACCTACACTGCGGCCCTATGCTATGCTATGTCCCATGTGATATTCGTAAGCGAAATTGTCAATTCATTCTTAAAGTTCTAATTAAAATTCTGTGGAGCTTTTTATCCCCTACATTTTTTTCCTCACAATTTATCTTCACGAGTTTTTTTCTATCCCGATTTTTTTTCCCTGTAGATTTTACTACAGCAACATTTGTTTTCCCGGAGTTTTTCCTACCCAGAAAATTTTTCCCCAGAGTTTCTCCAACCGCGCAATTTTTGTTTGTTCAGGGTGCTAGCTTTTAGTGGAAAAACTTAATTATGCAATTTGCCCTATTTCGCCCAATAATAAAGATACAAGATGTTTGTTTTTTTCGAGATACAGGGTGTACTAGGTGTACTAGGGAGCAGTTGAAAGAAAATTATAGAAAAAGGTGGATTGGACTTAAATAGTTCACAATTTTTTTCACGAAATCGGTAGCTGATACGACAAACAAGAGACCATAAAGTTTAGTATAACAACAATGCTTCTTTTATCAATTTTTCGGACTAACAGTGGTTCACCAAAAAAAAGTTCTGGAAGAAAACAAGGGACAGTGTTCCAGAAAAATATCCTGTAGATTTGCAATCGAAATTGCATGTCACATGGTGAGGACTCTAAATTTTAATTTGTATGCATTCCAGTTGGATTGTGAAATGAAAAATTTCAAACCTTAAGTCATGGCCTCGAAATGGACAATAATTCCTTTATTAGTAGTCCTATAACGTTGGTAAAATATTTCTATCTATTGATGGCCCCCCCTGAAAAAATTCATGGCCTCCCCTGAAAATATTTATGCCCCCCCTCTGAAAAAGTGTCTGGATCTGCCAATGGTCCTCACACCTTACATCATTTTAATATTCGTGTAGCACAATCCCACAAATCCGATTCTTCAGAGCTAATCAAAAACTTTGAAAGACTTTACAGAGTTATCTCTATTTATTAGGCATTTCTACGTGCAGTTTAACGAATACCGTTAAATATTGAATAGTGTTTAAAACTCCTCTGCGACAAAAATATTGCATTCTAATGAGTCCAACTTTTTCATTAATCTGATTCCAACGAGAGCCAGTGAACTCATAGACCAAATCTAAAACTTTCCAGAGTTTCTGCAACTGATCGCCATTGAATTTCATCTAAGTCCCATCTAGCACTTCTTTTGATGCTGTAATACCCAAATGACCCCTATAAATTGTCCGCAAACCCACAGCTCCTCGATTTACAGCCCTGTTAGTGCACTGGCTATGACGTCATGAGTTTAATTCCTCTAGTTCTGTTCCATTTTGCCGGTCCCTCGTGATAGGTCATGTTTTTATTAAGCATCCCCCGATTGCAGCAGTGATATATTCGAGTAGTTATCAAACTGTTGTAATGGGTTAATTGGATGCATACAGGGAGGTCTAGAATGGGCGAGAAAGGGTTTTTAGGAGATTCAGAACTAACCATTCCTGATGATTTCATGATAACTTGCCTGTTGTATGTTTCTTTCATCTGGAGCTATGACCTCTCCTAGACTTGCCCTCTATTCAATATAGGTCTGCGGTTGCTTCATAAACATGTATGTAGGATTTCATTCCCATCAATTGTACATAATTGTTAAATATCTCTGTCATTTCTGAATTTATATTGTGCTCAAGATTAGCGTGACACTTCTGATTGGCGTTTGATGACTTCCATGTGTGAGCTTTCGAGTCCTGAATGTGAAACCTTTATCTTATAGTTGAAAGGAAGAGCAATATGAGATTAAACAGTTTTCCGTTTCGTGGAGTAAGATAAATGGATCAATTTAGACGCAAGTGTTTTTTGGTAGCTTATCATCCCTGGTGGCCCCCGAGACATTCGAAGGATATTATAGCGAATACATGATGGCATTCATGGGCCTTTCGAATGCGAGAAGTTTGTTTCATTCCACTCCAACATGGACTCATCCTTACTGAAAAATACTTTATTTCGTTTCAATCAACTTCAGACGAGTAGGATTCTCAAAACTCCTCAAAAAGTTCCTTTCATCTCCTCGAAACGTGTACCATCAATTCTGTCTAATTCAGATCAAAGATTCATTTCACGATGAATTTTTTTTTTGAACTGATGCCACAAAGATAAATTATGTATACACCTGGGTGAGGCGAATAAAGTGGTCTGGAAGGTCAGGTAGTTTTTACCCGCTGTGGAATCAACAATCTGATAAAATATTCATCAGCCAATAAATCATCCGCAATTTCCAACTCGAGAAAGAAGGATTTCTCCAATTTGAAAGGGTTTCTCTTTATTTGGATTCGATATCGCTTTTGCAGAATTCATGGCTTATTGGAGAATTCGGAATATTGCCAAGTGGTGCTATTGTTAGGGAAATCGTAAATCGGGGAAATTTTCCTTGAAATGGAACAAGAGGTTTTCAAAATGCTCTTCATTCCGATTCTCTGAAGTAATTCAAGTGGAAGTTCTGGGAATATATCTGCAAAGATCTTTGGATCTATCAACCTCGAACCGAAATTATAACTCGAAGATGACGGTAAAATACTACTTCAAATATTCAACATCTATATGTATAAACTTCACTAACTTTGAAAAATTGCTCTTTGCCTCTCACCCCAAAAACACCATATTTGTCATCACCACGGAATCCCTGGCGAATCCGAAGTCGTTTTTCGATCTCGAGGATCTACTGCCCTTTCGAATCATGCAGAATACCCATAAGGCTGATCAGTAATGCTTATACTTTGAGTGCTCTGAGCGTCTGAACAAAACTCGAAAATGAATTATGAAAAAAATAAAACAATATAAATTCGACTGTAATAAGGCCTATATAGACATGTTTGGTATCAAAATATATTTTTTGCTATCTATCATAGTTTAGATTTTCACCTGTCAAATGGCATTTTTTCAAAAATCGAAATTTCAAATCGTCAGAGCTCCCGCTACTGTGATCCTATCCACGATTCTCTTGTATATTGTTAATCAGCATTGTCCAGAATATCGCTGAGCATAATAAAATCGATTTCGAAAATCTCAACTTTTGGGTGAAAAATGACAAAGGGACCCCCCAAAAACACCATATTTGTCATCACCACGGAATCCCTGGCGAATCCAAAGTCGTTCTTCGACTTAGGGCCGGTATTATAAAGACCAACCGAGGATTCAACCGTTGCGCCAACAACCAAATTCCTCACTATCTGGTAGTTGGCGCACGGTTGAATCCTCGATTCGGCTTTTATAATACCGGCCCTTAGAGGATCTACTACCCATTCGAATCATGCCGAATACCCATAAAGAAAGCTGATCGGTATCGCCCATACTTTGAGTGCTCTGATGCTTTCTCTGATGAGCCGATAGTGACATTGATACTTCGCAACTATCAAGTCTATGAATCTAGTACAGAATCGAATTCGCAGCTTAACAAGGTCATCAATCAAACTGTTATCAAATTGGTCTGTGGCATATTAAGGAAAAACTTTCAGCTTTCGCTATAGCGGAATACATGCATATTAAATTCCTCAAAGCAATCTATTATCATTAATGCATTATTCCATAATTGTGTACCAGCCAACTACACCTGATTCTAAACAATGAATGAAACGGGAATTTATGTCTATTTCACTCGAGCGAGAACCATTCGAGTCGGAACAAAAGGACCTAATGTGCTGGACATCTCGTTTGTAGAATTTGGGGAAGGAATACATAGAATATAATGAATATGTCACATAGTCACACATGTTTTGGATATAACTTCATAACGAAGCTATGCAAAAGGAAACCATTTGAATTAAGAAAATTAGAACTCATTTGATTTGTTATTCTGCTAGTTTTCGTTGCTTCGATCAATCCAGGAATTCTTATTTCATGAACGTTGACTAACTTCTTCTTCGTATTGGTCAATGTTCTGCAAGGTCATATCGTTTCATTGTGTTTATTGAATCAACTGTATATTGTAATAGCAATCTGATCGAAGATCAGGTGGAGGTTATACATTCAAACATGATCTTTTACCTCAACTGACAACTGTGCCATATCCACTGATATGATGGATCTCTACATGATATCCCAAATTTGTCCTTGATCTATTGGTCGTTTCAGTATCTTTTGCGCCTTCTGCATCATAGTTACCTTGCCCAAGACAAGCGTGACACTCCTACTCTGCATTTGATGACTTACATGTGTGAGCTTTTGAGTCCCGAATGTGAAACCTTTATCTTACAGTTGGAAGGAAATGCAATATGAGATTTAATAATATTACCATTTCGTGGAGTAAGTTGAATGGACCAATTTAGACTCAAGTGTTTTATATGTAGCTTTTCATTCCTCGGTGACCTCGGGCCACCAGGGTAGGATAATTTATGATGCGTAAAGATGCACTTAGCACTTGTTTATTTAATTGGCTGGGCATTTTTATTCCTGCTTATTCACTTCATACACAATATTACAGTGCCTGCTTGTTGAGAGTGTAATTTTGAAGTGAAAACACATTTTTCAGAAAATCTCATTTGCAATTACCCTACGCTTCTCACTGAGGGAAATGGACATAAAAAATCAGTCTCATGCTTGATGAAGACGAGCTTTTTTTCATTACAAAAGGCAGAGGAATGTTGAATACTAATACGAATTTAAAGAGTGAGCAATCCTACCGAATTTATGACCTATATAAATAACCCTCAGAGATGGGTGAACTCGGAAGAGCACAGACTAACGCCAGTGACTTTGAAAAGTTGTATTACTGTTTCAAGGTTAATGGAATGTAACAGTGAACAAGTTGAATTGCGAATGGTGAGATTTTGCGGTTCGAGTGGGTCGTGAATTCCATCTACATTTATCAGTGGAAAACCCTGATTTGCGTGCTGTACAATCATTGCTTTTGTTTGTGCGAAGAATTCGAAGTTTCTTGATGTGAACTCTCGCATTTCAGTTTTGGGTAAACAAGTTTCACGAACGATTTCAGAGAACCGTATGAGAATCTGATATTGTGATTTTTCAAACGGATTGCCTGTATATTTTCATGTGATTCAATTCACATTTCTTCAGTAGCAACCTTGGGATTATTTTCACTCCTATAGGCATGAAAATTCACTTTTCAGGTGGTTAACTCTGTAGAGTAATCCTTGTACTTCTGGAAAATACACTGCTCAAAAAAATCGCGCACATTCTGAAAATCTCAATTTCAATGGAAGTTAACTCTACATCGACTTTATAACTTATTTTTTATGTTCTCTCGGGGAGGTTTTGAACGAAACAAGACACATTGAATGGAAGAAAAATTCAGGATTTCACCGAATCTTATATGAAAGAAGAGAAATGAACAATTTTCAAAATACTGAAATGCTGATAAGTGATTTAATACTTGGTATTTCCACCCCTTGCGTTAATTACAGCTCGGCAACGACGGTTCATACTCAAAATGAGTGATCTTAAAATGTTCTGATCTAATCCTTCCCAGATTTCTCCGAGTTGGATTCCTAAGTCATTAAGAGTAGCTGGATGATTTTCTGAACTTCTCAGCCTTCTATTGAGGTTGTCCCAAACCTGCTCAATCGGATTGAGATCTAGACTTCTTGCTGGCCATTCCATTCGAGAGACTTCAAACTCTTCAAGGTACTCCTGAACGATGCGCGCACGATGGGGTCTGGCATTATCGTCCATAAAAATGAAATTTTCATCAATGTATGGGGCAAATGGCACTACATGCTCTCCAAGAATGTTCCTTATATACTTATCAGCATTCATAGCTCCATCATCAACGACCACTAGGTCTGTGCGAGCAGTCAAAGATATTCCACCCCATACCATAATCGATCCTCCCCCGAAACTAGTAGTATTCAGGAAATTGCACTGAGCATATCATTCATGTGGACGTCTGTATACAAGGGGACGTCGATCACAATGGTAGAGGCAGAATCTAGACTCATCTGTGAAGAGAACTCTTTCCCAATCGGCCTCTTCCCAATGGATATGCTCTCTCGCAAAATCCAAACGCGCCCTTCGATGGGCTGGGGTAAGAGCTGGGCCTCTTGCCGTGACACGAGGCGATTTCTTATTGTCTGAATGCTAATTTTGCACCTCGTGAGTTTGCTCAAGCTGATTCTGAAGGAGGCGAGTGGTTGCAAACCGTTGTCTCAACGAAGAAACTCTCAAGTAACGTTCTTGAATGGCAGTTGTTACCCGTGGTCTACCCTGTCCTGGTCTTCGAGCATTCATACCTGTCTCCCTGAATCGCTGCAAAATTCTGGACACACTTGTATGGGAAACTCCAAACCTTTCTGCAATTCTTGTGTATGTCCACCCTTCTTCTCGCAAAACTACCGCTTGGGCACATTCCTCTTGGGTCAAATTGCGTGTTTCGCGTTGCATAGCGATCGAGTGTAGAATATCAAACGAAATAAAAACTATTGATCACTAGAATTGATCGAGAACAACTGACTTTAGAATGGAGCCAATACATTCAAAATCTGATATCATCTTTTGTTATTCCTGCTGGGAGAAAACATCTGTATTGAAAGTGGATAAATAACATTTGCATGCATAATTCTAATAAAAATAATTATCATTGAGAACACCCTCAGTTGTAGAATAGATTTGAAATTTCCATAATGTGCGTCAATTTTTTTGCGCAGTGTGCCCAGTCTGTATCGCAGAAATTATCATGTTAAAACTGTTTTATTCAATTCAATCAGTTATTTTTTGAGATACAAATCAATTAAAATGCTAATTTAATGTTTTGTTCAGTTGTCAGATATGATCAAGGCAAGTCATCAATTTCATGGCAGATGACGAAAGGTGGACTATTGCATTCGCATTTCACTTCGAATGCAAGTCCAAATCGGCTCATATTCCTGTAGAATCCTTGACCTAGTTTTATATCTTTCTTTCCAAATTTGCAAGCTGGGAAAATAAGAAATAATCAACACTAAAGTTCTGGAATTTTGTGAATATTCTCGATGATGAATCTTCCTACTTAACATTACCTATATCTTCCGCATGGTCAACGAATGTTTCGATTTCGTCTTCGTCTTCATCTGCAAAAAAAATCATTCAAAATGTGTACTGAAATGAACAAAGTTTCATCATTGTTCCAGTTGAAGATGATAATATTATAAATTCATTATCACACACAAGTGTGGTTACCAATAATCCAAGTTGTAGGACAACAATTTTCTCTTTTCATATAGACAGCAGCAGCATGATCGCTGAGTTCTTGTGCACGTCGAGCTTCTAATTCACATTTCACAGGTCTACAAAAGGGTGCTTCTTTTTTGAAACCTTTATCGCAAACGCAAACATCGCAAGATTTTCTGAGATATACTTTAACTCCTTCTTTATACGTTCTTCCTTCTATTTCACACTTCGCAAAATCATCTGTGGAAAACAATTTTTTTGATTCATTTACCTACATGAAGTCATAATTTCAAGTTTTTCTCCAGGTATTTCTCTTATAATTTGGTGCAATTTACAATTTACTCACCACCACGACAAACGAATTCTTCTGATTGACAACAAGTGTCTAAATTGAGCTTCGCGTAGCAACCTGGACGAGATACAAGACCACAGTCAATACCTGGACAAGTGAACAAACCACTGAAAAATACAACTTTTGTCTTAGCGAAAACAGGAAACAGATAATAATTAGATGAAGATGTATTATTTGCCATTACCAAGTTGATGCAATAAAAACATCACAACTTCGAAAAGATATGAAAAAATGTGAAAGAATGTATAAAAATGGAAAAGATACTCACTCTTCGTTGCATTTGCATTCAGGTAAGCAGGTTCCCTTAAGGAGTTCCTGGTCGACGTATTCTCCCGAAGGAACGTAGTGATTGGCGAAACGACAAGAACCATTTTTTGAAGGAAACTCTGGGCAGTCGAAAGCTTGTGCATATTTTTCATTTTTCACACATCCTATCTCCTTATAAAAATAATTATAAATATTCAAGCCGTCACTTGCACAATTCGCACCTATAACAAAATTTCTAAATTATAAATTTTGTAATTGATTAGAGTAAAAATATTTTGAATACAAGCGACACTTAATTTCAAAAACAACACATTTTTCAAATGTCACATCATCCAAATACGAGGATGTATTGATGTCTAGTTAGCCTAGACCAGTTCCATGGATAAACAAAATATTGCGATACCATATCAACGAACAATAACTTATGAGAAATGTCAGTGTAGAGTTCGACGTCAAAAAAGTAAACCAGAGTTACGCAATATATTAAAAAAAAGATGTCCACCGCAAGGGCGGTCCTAGGCTGATTTCCTGGGGGGGGTAATAATTGCATGAAAAATTGAAAAGACTATAAAACTTTTTTTTTGTTAGTTTTTTCATAAAAAAAATTTAAAAAATCGAATTGGTTGTAGTGCTCTGGGGGGGGTAATTACCCCCTCTACCCTTCCCCCCCCCCCGTAGGACCGCCCTTGGTCCACCGAAATTGTCAAGATCGATAAATTGGATTATCGAGCCATCATCAAGTACCTGTATTCATAAGGGTTACGAAGTGAGCAGATTTATGAAGATATGCTTAATACCCTTGGTGATCAATGTCCTTCGTATGCGACCGTGAAAAATTGGACTGCAAGCTTCAAAAGAGGTAAATTTTCCATTGAAGATGATGACCTATCGGGAAGGCCAGTTTCTGTGTCAGTCCCCGAAAATATCGATGCAGTTTATGACATGATTTTATCAGACCGTCGAATTGGGCTGAAACGGATATCTGAAGCACTGAAGATTTCATACGAACGCGTTCATCACAGGGGCGCAGCCAGGGGGGGGCCCGAGGGGCCCGGCCCCCCCCCCCCTCCGAGATTTTTCTGCATGCAAACTTCTCTACCTGTATATCAGTAGATACAGTTGAATATTCGCGTCGGGCCCCCCCCGAACAAAAATTCTGGCTGCGCCACTGGTTCATCATATAGTTCGCGTCAATTTGGGCATGAGAAAAATTTCTGCGAAATGGATCCTCAAATGTTTGAATGATGTTGACCTAAAGCGTGCAAGGGTAGAAGCATTGCGTTCGATTTGTGCTCGATTTGAATACTTCTTAAACCGAATTGTTACTGTGGATGAGACTTGGGTACATTTTTAAGATCCAGAAACAAAGCAACATTAGATGGAATGGCGACACTCTGGTTCTCCAAGACCTAAGAAGTTCTTGCTTCAGTTTTTTTGGGATTGCCATGGAGTAATCATGATTGATTTTTTGGATAAGGGTAGATCAATAACTGGAGATTACTATTCCACAATACTGACCAGTCTACGGGAAAAAATTAAAGAGAAAAGACGCAGAAAGCTATCCAGAGGTGTTTTGTTTTTACAGGACAACACTCCAGTACACAAATCTCATGTTGCCATGCAAAAAAATTGTGATTTAGGGTTAGAATTACTAGAACACCTCCCTTATTCACCAGATTTGGCTCCGTCCGACTATCATCTCTTTCCTCGAAAAAAAGTTTAAAAGGTCGTAAATTTTCTTCCAACGAGGAGGTAATAAAAGCTGCGGAGGACTGGTTTGCAGAGCAAGAAGAAACATTTTTTTTAAAGGTCTAGAGACGTTCCAGGTTCGCTGTAATAAACGTATTCAATTAATAGGAGAATAAGTTGAGTAATAAAATATTTTGACATTGAAATTTTTTTTGGTTCTATAGTAGGCTAAGAATTTTTCAATATATCCTCGTATATTCCTTGAATTCATTTCAAGAATAGAATTCCACTAAGTCCTGATGGTACAAAGTGGAATACCCTGTATACTCTGTTTCAAAAACTATTCAACTATGTACCTGTATATAGTACACAGAATGCGAAAAACTCATAAAACCACATTGCACTCAAAACAAAACACGAAATCACTAATTCAATTCACACTGGCAAGCAGAATAGGAAAGTTATTCAATCGCACAATTATCTGACCAAGCGTGATCTATCACTGATTCTCAATGGTTGAGTGGAAATATATGAACATAAACATCTATCCATTTGGCATTGAGAGGAGAAGATAATTATTATGTATGCTGGGAATTTTATAACACCGAGAACTGGTATAATAAACCTTTATTAATCTTCGAAGGAACAAGAGGATGTCCAAAAAAGTCTTAAGAATCTGAATACATATTGGAAGAAAAACAAAGTTGTTCAGTTCTCGATATCACCTAAATGTTGAAGAGGATAAAATCTGATTTTACAGAGGTTGCTTCTGTATTTTTTGAGTAGATAATTCAACTTGATAGTAATAATTCCAGGTAAAAACATAAGTTCTTCGAGAAAATATCCTTTTTTATGTTGACAATAAAGCATTTTGAAGATTCAATAAAAAAATGCAGATCATTTCAAGTTGAAAAATGATAACGATCCAATGAAATACTATAAAGAAATATTCATACATTCTCTGATGTTGACATTGTTGACCCAATTTTTCTGGAGAGTCTTTTCATCAACGAAAACTCAAGCCAGAAATCCTTCTCTGATTGAAAAAATAATAATGATAGCAACCTTCCGGGTTAAATCCATAAAAAAGTTTTAATCATGTCTAAAATATGGAAAACAAAAGTTTCAGAAAGTCCGAAATAATCATTGTAATCGCAGATACGGACTTTATCTTTCGGGGCATGAAGTTTATGAATTTAATCAATCGAAACACAGTCTGCGATCCATAGGACAAAGTTATTTGAACCCTGAGTCTCAACTCATTAAAAGCTTGTAATCCAGAATTCGGGACAAGAATAGAAAGATGAAATCATACAGGAGTCGCTCTTGTTGCTTACGGAGGAGTAACTATCTCGACTGCATTTATGTTTGTCACTTTGTCTCATTGTTTCCATTAGGAAGTTGCTCCATTCCAGAATCTGGGGCATTTCTTAATTCCTTCTTCACAGTTTCGAAGCTGATCGACTTCTCTTCAATTGGAAATGTCCGGATTTTCCAGTTCAGAAAAATATTACCGAGAGAATGAATCTTGCAACAAACCACAGGAGAAAGAGTTTTTTTAGTTCAGCAAAAACACCACTACAAAAGCACTTAACTCATTGTAATAATGCAAGATGTGCCCAAGATAAGAGTGGCACTTTTACTATCCATTTGATGACTTCCATGTGTAAGCTTTCGAGTTCTGAATGTGAAACCTTCATCTTATAGTTGGAAAAAAGTAAAATAAGAGACTTAGCAGTTGTACCATTTCGTAGAATAAGATGAATGGACCAATTTGGGCCCAAGTGTTACTTTGTAGCACTTCATCCCTAGGTGGCCTCGGATCAGCAGGTTAGGATAATTTATGATGCTTAAAGGTGCACTTGGCATTTGCTTATTTCATTGGCTTACGAAAAGTAGCACTTCTTTCCTCAAATGCAGATTGGGGGGGGGAACCGAGAATTAAGGTAAAGGGCATAATTGAGGAGTGCAGTGAGTGGTCAGTTGAGACGGAGTTAATGGTTGGTCGAGGAGGCAGTACAGAGTTCCTACGGGAGTCGGTAGAGAGTTGATACGGAGATAATTATTGGCATTAGAGACGGAATTAGACGGTTCCAACCGCCACAACCTCCGTCTGCCAGCAGGAACAATATCATCCATTCCTTAGGTCACACCCTGTATCTATTCTAACGATAAACAATCTCCCTACATACTATCGAATGAAAGAGATGTTATTTTCAAATATACACAAATCTTCATCTCACCACCACCGAGTAACACCTAAGTTTATTCATAGTAAGACATCTTTTGTTCCACCAGCTTTTGTGAGAGTACACTTTACGTAGATTTAACAGGGTATATGGACTAGAATATCCGAAGTTATCCCGCCACTCTCATGTTAATAGAGAAGTTCCTCTCACTATTCGTTATCCTAATACAGATGTATGTAGTAAGAGGATTGCGACATTATACTGAATAAATTGGATAATGGAGTTTTGGCTTATATTATCTCGAGAACTGGTCTATGTTTAGTTATGTTCTGTTATTCGGTTCAAATAAACACACACACAAACGTAGGTACACGTTGACATAGTTGCTACGATATTAGATGCTACTTTTGAAACCGAAATTCAACCTAATGTTGATTCTACATTCTACAGGGTGTCCCAGAAGTACCGCACTTCCTTCAGGGGATCGAAAGTGAAAAATATTCTAAGCCCAAATATCCATGTCTGAAATTTTTTGATAACGTAGTTAATTAGTTATTAATTAATTAAAGTGACCAATGAGGAGCGCCCAACAGAAGAATAAGTAGGCAGAGGGGACGCGAGAGAGAGAGACGCTAGAGCTGCGGCCGGCTTTTCACGCAGTAAACGCTCTCGCACACCCTTGCCCTAAAATGGATATTTTCTGAGTTAATATCCACTTTAGGGCAAGGGTGTGATGCATACACTCACATTATTTTTTAACGTAGATTCAATATCTGCCATAAAAAAATGGGGTTCTAATTTGAAAAAATTGATTTTTCACGATTTTGTCATCCCTAACTTTGAAAGCGATTTTTTCACCCCCTGTATCATGAATCGCGATTTCGATTTTTAAAGTGGATACATCAATCTTACATCTTGAAAAATCCCAAAAATGAAAATTTTCCATCCAAAAACCTCGAAGTTATTCTTGTTTCAGCGGAGCTCTATTTTCGATTTTTTTTTCGAATTTTCCCGCTCAGAGAGAATTTTCCAACCAAAACTGAAAAATGTTACATCAAAATAACTTGAAATTTTCTAAGGAATCTATTTCTGCAATAAAAAAATGGTGTTCTAATTTGAAAAACGGAAGTTGACGTCATTTCCGGAAAAACCGGAGGTGCTCATGCCTTGAAAATATTTTAGATTTCATCAGCATCGTGAAATACTTATAAGTGCTGAATTTCATGAAAATACGTTCAGTAGTTTCCCGTATAAATATGGGTGAGGTTCCTCGTGAAAGACCCTGTATACCTACGTAATATATCAACTCGTCCATTCAGCTACCATTATGGAACGTGTCCTTACTGTG
Source organism: Adalia bipunctata (assembly GCA_910592335.1). Taxonomy (NCBI): domain Eukaryota; kingdom Metazoa; phylum Arthropoda; class Insecta; order Coleoptera; family Coccinellidae; genus Adalia; species Adalia bipunctata. Next base: position 21,827,792 of record OU342954.1, read on the forward strand.
CTTCCTCAACGTATATTCAATATGAACTATGAAACAGTACACGGACGTTCAATAAGACTTTATTCAACAACCTGAAATATTCAGCAAACGGAGAAATCTGTACACCACGTTTTATTAACGTTATATGTGCAACCATCATCTTCATCCTTAGGGGGAAGTTATACTCTGGCCGACGGCACCGGTTCTCCATTCAAAAAGTGTTTTTCATTTCTCCAAGTTCACGTCCTCAATTTTCCACCTGAAAGCTTAATTTTTTTTCTTAAGTTCTCCGGGAATTTCAGATAGTTCTCTTCGATTTCACACTTTCTGGAAGTCTTTTCAGTATTTCCATCATTTTCTGCATTATTTAAGCGCCTATCTAAATGGAATTTTTTTGAAAATATAGGAAATTGATTTGTCGAGGGCACTCCATTGAATTTTATGAGAAAAAATTGATGAACAAACGCAGAAAAACGATTATGATGTCAATTTTCATAGTCTTTCGAATTCAACCCGACTTTTTCATGCAAAAAAAATAATTTTTCCAAGAGACGAATTTGGAGTGACCTCAAGACATCCTTTAACTCCAATTTAAAAAAAATCAAGATTTTAGGTGAAAAATTGAGGGCGTGAACTTGGAAAAATGAAAGGCACTTTTTGAATGGATAATCGGTGCCGTAGCCGTCAGCCGGAGTATATCGTCCCCTTAATACGAATCTAGTTTGTCCTTGTCTTCGACAACTGTCAAATCCAAATGACAGAATAGAATAATATAGGTAAAGAGATCGATGCTGAATATGTTTCCATTGAAATCAATAGTGGCACGATTACAAAAATAAACAAATCATTTTACAATGATTTCGTATTCCAGGAAGATTGTTGTCGTAATGATCGCTACATGTAAACAGAAAATAATGAGCTGTTATTTCCACGAAATATATTTATAAACCTCAATTCATATGAGATTCTCGGGGTTTCTCTTCCATAATTGAAAATAGGCAAAATAAGATAGGGATTTAATTTATTGAGAATTAGTATTCTGCGCTGATAATGAATTCCTAGAGCTGAGATCACCTTCATCGCCCTATCGCTTGTAACTTGTAACCGCATAAATATATGCATATTATGCAGATGTCCGATTATTGAATATTACACGACCGAATATTTAATATTCTCCATGAGCGCGAATTCAATTACTTTCAGAATTTGTTCGGTGCATTTCGGGAAAAGGGCTTACCTAACAGATCTACTAGTGATTTATTCTTCATAAGAATAAGGAAAGGAACCAGGCAAAAAAATTTGATAGAATTCCAATAGGGTTACCGGTCTTGTACATAGACTATATTATAGATACTCCAGAAAAGTTGAGGAAGAAATTTGACAATCATAACTGTTTCAAACGTTGCCAATTCTTGTCCAAAAAATGTTCATTCATAAGAAAATGTTTACTCTCTTGTTTCTTGATGTTTTTTTGCTCCTCGTAAATTTTTCACTTTCAGGCGAGTTCTTGTAGTTCACGATTCATGAAATTTCTGATCAGTTATTGCTTCACGTTCTTACAATAAATTCAAATCAGATCATTTTTGCTGCAAAAATGCCTAGTTGTCTTTGTGAGGCAGGACCACTTCTACATAAATCTGGAAGTGAATGTTCGTTAACCTATGGGGTGGTACAAAAATCCTTGATGTCAAGGTGCCTCGGTAGCTATTTGAACCTACCCAACTGTAGTTTAATAGAAATAATATGAACGCAAAACGATGGCGACAAAACCTTTGAGTTTATATGATTCCACATTTTCTTTTCCAAGAAAACTCTCCTACCGAGAATATCCAATTTCTATTTATGGTTTCCGCCGAAAGGATACAGTACCCAAACTTCATCCGCGCCGTTTCGCTTCCTGTGAAATCCAGGTTGTCCTATTATCGGAGCATTCGGAATCAGACTTGGTCGAGCGATTCATATCGTTACTCTTCCCCACATCCCTCCTTCGTCGCCAATTCCAGACCTTTCGACCATTTTCACGCCGAGTCTGGCGTGACTGACGATACGGAAATGAACGAGAGTATTACAATGAAAAATGTCCAACTCCCTCTATGGGTTCACGAAATTGAAAAGATCTATATTGGGCGCCATTAGGTTTAACGAATTAAACTCTCTGAAGTTGGTGGAGAAACATTTCAGTCGGGCCAGATTAGAAACAACAAGGGAAGTTGAAAAACAATGGACCACGGTTTGAAAGTTTGTTTCGTCTTCGAGAGCTCTAATTGAATTTCGTGAAGGATAAAAAGCAGTGTAATATTTTGCAGCTCGTTTATCAATATTTGGAGGTTTTTCGGAAGTTTGCTCTTAAATATTTGACAGAGGCGATCGTTACCTGATAGATGATAGAAGTTCAATATCAGCTAAATAATTGGTTGGTGAAACCTAGCTTAAGGGGACCTGGTACACGTCCGAGCTCGCGAGCTCCCTTCAAAAATTAGGCTTTTTATTTCCATGATATCTCTGTTCGTAAGCGGCGTAGATCAACAATTTTTTTTTTAAATTGAAGCTTAATCATTTCTCTAGAATGTGTATTACTCGCTTTTCTGTTTCTCTTCGTATATCAGGAAACAACCTGGTGAGCTGTAATTTCATGAAAATCTGGACCAACGATTTTATTTCCATGATATCTCTGTCAATTCTCGGGATAAATGTATGAAATTTTCAGTATACATGCGGAATAATGTTCTGCAGAATGTGTTTTATTCGCTCTTCCGTTTTTTTGCGTATATAAGGAGAAAGATCTGGTTGAAAATATGACCAATAAAGTTCCTATTTTATGATTTATTTAAAAATTGAGGGGGCAATAAACAGAAAAACTGATCAATGCACATTTTGGAAAACATTATTCCGCATGTAAACTGAAAATTTCATACATTCATCCCGAGAATTGACAGGGATATCATGGAAATAAAATCGTTTGTCCAGATTTTCATGAAATTACAGCTCACCAGGTTTTTTTCCTTATATACAAAGAAAAACAGAAAAGCGAGTAATACACAATCTAGAGAAATGATAAGGCTTTAATTTGAAAAAAAATTTGTTGGTCTATGCCGCATACGAACTGAGATATCATGAAAATAAAAAGCCCAATTTTTGAAGGGAGCTCGCGAGCTCGGACGTGTACCAGTTCCCCTTAATAAGCTCGAAGTCTAGTGTCAAAAATTTGAGTGAACAAGTGGTTCTGTGCATCAAATACATGGAGATTCGTTCTGTATATCAAATTTTTGAGTGGCTTCTCATGAATGGTGATATTCAATTTCCGAGCAACACATAAAATACCTACGAGCTATTGATATTTACATTGCAGAATAACATCTTCGCAACACTAGTCCCATGTTATGTAATATCTTGAAGTTCCGAGAACTGAACCCGAATTGGAAAACGACTTATTTTTCTCATCTCATATTTATGTATGTTTGTTTACGTTTTCTAGGGAATTTTTATCAGGCAGGATTTAAATTTCTATCTCACCCCTTTTTCCGAATGAAACTCGTTCTCTTCTTTAAACAATTTATTACAAATATTAACCTTCGGGTTCATATTCTTCAAACCAGAAAAACTCTACAAATGTATATAGAGGGTGTTTCAAAAACACTTTTCACAGAAAGCTGATTTTCATAAAATAATTCAACAATCTGAACGCGTTTTTGTATCGTGTACGAAGCCATTTTCATAAATGTCATACATCACACTTCTCAAATGACAAAATACCCAGACGAATTCAGTGCGCCATCTATATTTTATTCATTCTTAAGAAAAGCCGCGCCATTTGACACCCTCTATATTCGAAAATGTGATATCGTCACATGAAATATTCAATTTGCTCTATCAAGAAAATCAGAACACTCCAAAATTCAGCACGAAAGCATTTGAATTGAAATCAAATCTATGAAAAACTTTCACAGTGCCACTGCTGTCACTTCTTCGTTTTCAAAGTTTTCTTTTCCGACCTCTCTAGGGCGGATTCCGAGAAGGGTGTCGTAGCCGTATAAGGTTTTTCTCTTAGTTGTGTTTCCTGCGCTCAAGCCTTGAATTTTGCGCCGCTTCAGCATGACACCGTCTCGATATACAAATTATTTTCGATTTCTCGCTTGCGTTTTATGAGGAAACTTGATCCGAAAATCAACAGTTCTATCGCTTATCTTCTCGCATACATCCTGTTTCTCACGTACTGAGACCTGTCCGCAACAAAGTAGGTATCGGAATCATGAATAAAAATTCAGAAGTCTATATTGATTAACCGCCATATTTCGTTGACTAAAAAAACGTATATTATTCGTTTGTGTGTGAATAGACTGTGATTATGGAATATGGGAACGCTTATGACATCGTCTATTTTCAATTAGGGCAGATGTGTTTACTCGAAATCTTATCGATCAGCATCATTCTAATAGATTGAACAGCGCCTACGCCTAGAGTGAATAATGCCCGAATATCTACGAGACTCCAACCCATCTAAGGTCATAATAATCAATCGTGTCATCCTTTCCAAGTCGAAGGATCCAACAGTGACATCTCTCGTAATCGAAACAACCCCAATCCATCTCTTGATCTGCAGGTTAACCGTTCGGATCCCCAGTAGATTTCAATCACTGCACTGCCTCGGATTTCCAGGACTAGATATAAGGAAAAGGGTACCGGGAACTGGAGTTTGTGCCTTCCAAATCCTCAAATTATTACCTCTTGATTTACGCCGAAGGTTATTGCGAGCCGAAAACGGCCCTTTTTAGATATACGGCTTTCTGAACGCCCAACGCAGTCTTAATTCCGAATTTGTTTGCACCATGAGGACGTTTAGGTAGATTCCGTTTTGAATATTTGGTCCGATATATCACAAGTTACGGTATAAATGTTTTTTGATAGGTAGGCTACGAATTGGGTTTTGAGGTTATGTGGGGAACTATGCATATAAAATTACCTGAATTAGCCTACAGCGTTGTTCATATAGAAAAGGGTTTCGTGTTGGGAATCTGGAACGATCGGCAAAAAATGAGAGAAAAAAGAAAGTACTGAAATAAAAATTCCCGAATCTACATATCTCTGGCTTATATGCAGATTCTGGATGCTTGTAATGGGTACAAGAATCATTTGGGATCTTTTTTGTTCCTTGATTAACTTACCAAGGTGTTCTGGTTTTATTTTTGTACCCAGATTTTCTTACCAAGATAATAGTCTTCTTGGCTGCTTCCATTTCGTGGGATGCTGGTGATTAACAGCACAACCGATGTAAGGAAGTATACTTAACTGTAAGCACCCTATAGTAATCTTGATGATCACTGTGATAAGTTGTTATCTGTACTTAGATAATAACTGTGAAGAGAATGAAGAAGTGGTGAAATTTGAACGCAATCTCAACAAGAAACAAACTGTATCTTCTCGTTACCTCAACTCAGATATCAAGCACGAAATAATTATACAAGTAATATGTATACAATTATTAAATGTACCTTCTATATGAAAATGTATAGCAAAGAAGCAAAATGATCAGTTGTGACTTATGAATATGAGTGGTGTAGTAACAGTTGACTGACGTAAATTGATTAACGACTAAATTACTACTTATAACTGACTAACAACTGACAACTGACCGAACTGGCTGAGTATCAACTGACTAGTGTCTTAGTAGCGACTGACTGCGTCCTGAACAAAGGGGTTTGAAAAACAAGCTGAAGGAAAATGGGAGGTACATTTCCTCTGAGTAAATAAGGAAAAGAGAAAGATCAACACTTGATTGGGTGTCAGAATCTAAAAAAGCCTTGCTAAGCCACAAAACTGCTCTCATTGGTCATTTTTGACTTAAGTGGGAAAAACAACCCATTTCTTACGTCTTCGGACCAATAAGAGAATCCTTGGACTAGGGCATTCGATGCCTGGCATGTATTACCTAATGCAACTTGTTCTGCAATAAGTGTGTCACCGTATATTTAGTTTCATAAGCCTATTCTGAGAAATTTCACAGGACATGGTTATGGTCTCGAAAAACCAAATGGATATCCCAAACTTGACCTGACTGTCTTGGGTTGAGAACACTTTCAATAAATGACCCATAAATCAGTCTAAAGGGTGCTTAAACAAGGAACGAAGATTGCAAACCACGGCATTTGAAACAAATATTGCAGTGCAAGAGATAGATCCCATGTTGTTGAAAATCTATTCATCTATAAAACCTATTTTAAACAAGACAGCTCAATTTTTATGGCCAAAGGAATTTTATCTTGTCCAAATGTTGCCGTAGTGAAAGATAAGCAGAAATCATTTATGGACTTCGTTGCAAATGGTTGGTTTTATTTGTGAATATAATTAACAAAATACGTTGGAAAAAGGTTGGTATGTGTTTTGTTTGTAGTAAATTGGATCATTCGAATCCTGATTTGAGTTTACACAGGTATGTTCTACTCTTACCATTCTAAGTAACAGTGGCGTAGATTCTTGGATTCTCAGAATTTCACTTTTCAAATTCCCGTCTGATATTGAGAGAAGAAACATTTGGTTATCGATTCTGAATTTAGTTGACTCTGTTTACCTATGTCAGAATCTGTTCTAATGTTCGGAAAATTGTATGAATTCGTCAAAAAGAGTTGATTCGCTTGTTATTTTATTCCCTTTCTTCAATACCAATAACACCACGCCACTGGACCTTGCAAAGTTAGATTCTGCAATGTTGCCACGGTATTATAGAATGATGCTGCTATCTTTGTCCCACTCATTGTTAACTGACAAAATTTCAGCTTCACCAATTCTCGAATTCATACATGGGATGCTGTGTCTCCTCTGTATATGTTCTAAGGTATTACTCCTATAATAATGTTGGTTATTCGATGAATTTGACACCTCAAACGTTAAGATTGAACTTGTATCAACTTCAAAGAGGAATTCCTCCCAGAACACCATATTTTCACGAAATAATCCCTGCGAAGCCCTTCAGAGTGCCAAGGGACGATCAGCAAACATGCTCCATCAGATAAAGGATGCATCAAGCCTGAAACCAAAACATATAAATCTGTCAGGATGTAATAGATTGTAAGGAACATAAAAATTGGTGTACTCGTAAAAGACATGGCTCGCAAGCGAAGCTTCCATTTGTCGAGATCTATCTATAAATTTCCGGGATTTATGGCTAGAGAAGTAACCCTATCACATGATTTTCTACGGAGTTCATTTCCTCAGTAGTTTCTAGGAGCATAGAATGAATGGAGGGAAGGCTCGCTACAAAAATGAACTGCCAAAAACGTCTGCACTTGTCAGTTCGCCGCAAGGTCACGAGATGGCGCCAACGTCTGTCGTGGCTCCAACATGGCTAAACCGATATTTAAAATAAAATTCGTTTTGACAAATTTATTTCCGATCATAGACTTTCCATATAATTGCGCATAAATAGTTGATTAGAAAGCGGTGATATATCAACAATATTGTTGTTATTATTGTTGTAATTGGTGTTATTTTGAAGGGTGAGACTTAAGAAAATTCTTTTATTTAAGTAACTTACAGGTCTTCTTTTAGAACCTCTTTAGTCTGATCAATACCTCTACGGCAACTGTGGAAACTAAGAGTGTTAAGACATCCCTTGAACGTTCTGAGTCTGGTTGTTCAGTGAGCTCAACCTTCAAGCAAGTGTTGCTTCAAATCAAAGCAACAACAGGGATTGTGAATCTTATTTAAAAAAAAATTAAATGAATTACTGAATATGTTTCTAAATAAATTTCTGTATATAGATATATTTTATTGCTTAATGATCTTTGAATTCGTACAAACAAGTTGAAGCTAAAATAATATTAAAATTGTTCAATATGTTTTGATACTTGTCAATAAAAATTCAAACTGTTTACCTTGTTTTTTCATTCAATAATTATATAGAACATATAGAACAACAATCGAATTCAATACAATTTGTTTTGACCTCCTTTGGTCCTTTCAGTCAATAATTATATAGAACATATAGAACAATAATCGAATTCAATACAATTTGTTTCGACCTCCTTTGGTCCTTTCAGTCAACGAGTCAACAACAAAAAGTTTTATTATTTAATCACTTTGGTGTTGGTCGTGAAAATGTATCAATAAAAATGACAACCACATAATATTCTCTGCAACTGTAGCGCCACAGAACAAGACATATGTGACATATAGCCCTATGAGCGATCACAGCGTTATCTATCGGGTGTCACACGAAACTCTAACCTCCGCCGAAATTGGAAGTTCAAAATGATCTGTCGAGCGTATGAAGCCTTTCCTCCATTCATTCTATGCTCCTAGGTAGTTTGCTGGCGCTACTAACCTCATGATGCGACAGGAATGAAGTGAATATCTGTAAATCCAGACCATTGAAACCGCTATGCTGAAGAGAGTGATGGAAAACTTGATTATGTAGGCTTTCAAATGAAAAAGAAGTTTCCCAATATCTTTTTTCGTATTTTTTCAACAGCTTCTTCAAATGTAGGAAAACTTTTTGCCGCTCCCTGTACATTCTGTTGGGTCTTATCAGCTTTCCAACTGAAGTGTCCTTAAATTTTTTTCAACGTTAAAATACAAGTTTCTGAATAAGAAAAAAATAGAGCTAACGATAATGCTAAATCATTCCTAATGAACTCTTACGAAGTTCAAGTTTCGTGTACAATATTCAGATTTTTAATTACGTAAGTAAGTATACCTAAATAATGCAAAAGACCGAATTTCGTCAAACTCTACGAGTTAAGTGGATTGGATGATCGGATTACGTAATGCCGGAATTTCTTCAAGGCATGATCGCTGAGAGGAACTCATTGCCAGAGACAGACCACAGAATGTCAGGATAAATCACCGAGACTCTAAGCAATCAATTCTGCAGAACAAAAACAGTTGCGAACTGGTTATGTTTCAAGGCTGTTAGGTTATTTGCCGCGCAATTTTATGGGGCACTCTATTTTTTTATAAGTGTGGGATTTCATTCCGATCAAATGTACATACTTGTTAAATTTCTCTCATGTTTCTAAATTTCGTGTGTGGGACGCTTTATATTGTGCCCAAGATTAGATTGCATTTGATGACTTTCCTGTCCTGAATGTAAAACCTTTATATCCACTTTAGGGCAAGGGTGTGATGCATACACTCACATTATTTTTTAACGTAGATTCAATATCTGCCATTAAAAAATGGGGTTCTAATTTGAAAAAATTGATTTTTCACGATTTTGTCATCCCTAACTTTGAAAGCGATTTTTTCACCCCCTGTATCATGAATCGCGATTTCGATTTTTAAAGTGGATACATCAATCTTACATCTTGAAAAATCCCAAAAATGAAAATTTTCCATCCAAAAACCTCGAAGTTATTCTTGTTTCAGCGGAGCTCTATTTTCGATTTTTTTTTCGAATTTTCCCGCTCAGAGAGAATTTCCAACCAAAACTGAAAAATGTTACATCAAAATAACTTGAAATTTTCTAAGGAATCTATTTCTGCAATAAAAAAAATGGTGTTCTAATTTGAAAAACGGAAGTTGACGTCATTTTCGGAAAAACCGGAGGTGCTCATGCCTTGAAAATACTTTAGATTTCATCAGCATCGTGAAATACTTATAAGCGCTGAATTTCATGAAAATACGTTCAGTAGTTTCCCGTATAAATATGGGTGAGGTTCCTCGTGAAAGACCCTGTATAGACAGTTTGGGTTTTATTGGTTCTTGAGAGAACTGCGGGAAGACGATAGACGTAAAATATAGGTTTGGCAGCCGAAGCGAAGGTCATATTCCTAGACGACCGAAAACAAACCTACATAAGGTGTAATACTCGAGAAATATATGATGCAGAAATGGAGGCCAAAAATGAGTACAGATTACATGGTAAAAGATTTTTGTCTGATGTTCTATTGAATGGCATGTTCTCAGATCATCCTGTAGAGAAATCTTCTGAACATGTGGTGGCCCCAGTTTTTTATTGGCCATTAGAGTTTCCAGCAAAAACGACTAAGGTTTAGAGCTGGATGTATATGAATTATGAAACACTTTGATTATTTGAAGAAACTCATTCATCTCAATTCATTCGACTCATAGACCAGTTTATTTTCCTTCCTAACAATAAAACTTACTTCAGAACCGTACTAACGTGTTTTATAGACTGATAATGTCGATATCCAAAACTTTTCTGATTATCCAAATCGTTAATTTTCCAAACAGAACAATGAGCTGTTTAACTACGTGATATGTGAAATAAAACAACCCACTATGGTTCAAGTCTCAATAGCCCATCAGGGAAGTTTATTATTACCTTCCAGTAAACAAAATGAATTGCCTTCCCACTGCATAAACCTGTAGCGGTCGGAGGTCTTAATTAAGAGTTCGAACTCGAAAATCTCATAAATTGCACCTTTCTCCCCTAATAATCCCTTAACGACCAGGTGACCAATTGAAACCTACACCACTATCCCCAAATTTTGCTACTAAATTGCCGTATAAGAGTAACGGTCGGGACTTGACGTAAAGTCGACGTAAAATGAATAACAGCTGTCGGTATAGAAGAAAATAATTGAAACTTTCTCGTCCAGATTTTAGGGGTACTGGAAGAATGATTCGGGAGTTAATTAAAGTTCGGTGAAAAATTCATGAACGGAATTGTTTCTCGGAGTAATGAAGTAGGAGCAATTCGCTATCTAAACTCAATGCGAGAATTGGGGTTTAAATATTTCATCCCCTGCATTTTCGCATGGACATTGACGAAGAATTCTGCCCTTCCGGTATTGCACAAAATGTAGGCGAGACGGTAACGATGAAGTTATAGATTTTCGGGTCAAGTTTCCTCATGAAACTCTGTCTCAGAAAGCTCATACTATTATGATACCCTTTCGGAAGCCACCCACGGGAGGGGAAAAAGGAAATATTTAATGGCTTTTGAAAACGAAAGAGTGAAGACAGTACCTGGAGAAGTCTTAAACGGAAATGTTCTCAGTTGACTCGGGATTCGGTTTCAAGGAAGATTTTAGGAAGTACTACAGTGTTTGAAGCGGAGACAGTTAAAGTGCTATTCGGGGAATAGCGGGGTAAAGTTTTGAATTGGAAGTTGAAGGTTTAGAAACTAATTTGATGGCGTCTCGTCGATAAGACCAGGAGTGAAGTTAGGGTTAGGACGTGTTTTTGTTGCTTTTTTTAGGACATTTTCATCATCCTTTGAATTCCCTGCAAGAAGGAGAAAGGTCAGGTAATTTTGCCTATGCTTTGCTTATTTGAGTATTTTTAGAATATTTAGAGTATACTATTGCGTATACTCTATTATGGATCTCCCCTTGTTCTCAGACAGACGGGCCCGAGGTGACCTCATTATCACCTACAGAGCTCTGAACGGTCTTTTTAATGCAGACCTGGGTGTAATGTTCACTCTGAATGATGACGAACGTCTGCGTGGCCACAGATACAAACTGCGAAGGGAGAACTTCAGGACAACTCAGAGAGAACACTTCCTGTCCAACAGAGTGTTTTCTTCGTGGAACCGCCTACCGTCTGCCATTGTGGAGGCATCCTCTGTCAATTCGTTCAAAAACCGATTTGACAGTTGGATGCAGAGTTGATCGTCGCCATACTTAAGAAGAAATTCTTTTTTCCTTTCTTGATTTCATAATTGCTTTTTATTTTTCAATTGTAATTTATACTTTTTTTGTCTAGCTATGTGCATTTTGTATTTATTTTTAATTTTCTTTGAGTTTATAGAATCTTTTCTTAACTCTTGTCTAATATATAATAATAATAATAATACTAAGCTTGTTTGAGTATTGTTGGAATATTTAGAGTCCGCAAAGTCCTGAATCTCCCCAAGTTTTCGGTACTTGAGTTGTGTTGTTTTGAAATCTCCCCAAGTTTTTGGTTTTGTGTTGTTTTGATGAATCACAAAGTCTTTATTGATTTTATTTTGTTTCGATCATTTGATTTTGTTTTGATAATTTGAATTCGTTTTGATAAATTGACCAATAACTTTGATAATTTATTTCTTTGACGTGATTGAGTTATAGACAGTGAGTGTAAAAGCGTTTATTTTATTTTAGTCTCAATAAATATCTGAAGTTTAATTTCGTATGTTTCATTTACCATCCCTCTGATATCTCCGTCAATTTCCGGGATAAATGTATGAAATTTTCAGTATACATGCGGGATAATATTTTACAGAATGTGTATTATTCGCTTTTCCGTTTTTCTGCGTATATTAGGAAAGAAACCTGGTTGAAAATAGGACCAATAAAGTTCCTACTTTATAATTCATTCAAAAATTGAGGGGGTAATAAACAGAAAAACTGATCAATACACATTCTGAAAAATATTTAGTTCGCATAAAAATTTCATACATTTATCCCGAAAATTGACAGAGATATCATGGAAATAAAATCGTCTGTCCATATTTTTATGAAATTACGTCTCACCAGTTTTTTTTTCCTGATATACGAAGAAAAACAGAAAAGCGAGTCATAAACATTTAGAAGAAATGATTAAGCTTTAAGGTCGCCGTTTGATGCGCGTAGGACAAGTCGACCGATAGAGGCGCCACCGTGCATTTTATGGAATATCTCCATAGAACTTACATTATCTCTATGAGTTCTATGAATATCTCCATAATTATGAATGAAATGTACTATGGCGCTCTCTATCCGACAATAGCTGAATTATGAAATTAGTGAATATGTGGGTAAAACAGGAACTTTTTCCCGCCATATTTTGAATTTGGCCATTCTCTGCCAATTCCGCATTTCAAGTTGTTTTTCTGAACGAAATTATCTGTAGATTCACTTTTAATCGGAAGTTGAACTATTTTCATGGGTCTTTCGTTTGAAATAAAACAGAAGCATGAGTTGACTTATTTTCTTCTATTTTTGAAAGAAAAAAAAAGAACTGTTGAAATGAAATAAATCTCAATCATCTCATTAAGAACTCCAATCCATTCTGAGTTCACCCACAAAATTTCAGTTCTCAAAGTGAGACCATTCTCAAATGCAACTTGAAATAAAAACACACTACATTGAACGCCCACCTTAATTAGAAAAAAGTTGTTGGTCTACGCCGCATACGAACTGAGATATCATGGAAATAAAAAGCCCAATTTTTGAAGGGAGCTTGCGAGCTCGGACGTGTACCACCTCCCCTTAAGTCCTGTCCCTGGTGGAATGGGCCGTTCTTACACTTTTTCCCTCCAAGGAGAAAGATCTTCAACATTTTTAATAACATCTTTTTTTTTTCTTGTTAAGGAATAACTTCCCTCGATTGGTGGAAAGCCGCTCTTTCATCGAATCTCAAAAGGGGTGTTTTTCACAATAATGTCCATTCATAGTCGGTACAAAAAACAATTGCTCCCATCTATTTAGATAATGTGTATTATAATTGATTGTAAAAATGAATAATATTAATTTTTTATACCCCTACGTTCTATGGGCTTTTTCATTACAACGAAACCTTTAAAATGTATGTCGTAAATACTCCTCTTATCTCCACCATCATAAATTCAATGATGAACATCGCGAAACGACTGTAAACTTGTCTTAAAACTAAACCGCGCCACTTGTACAGCATGCTCATGCAGAAGTTAATTTTCTTCAACCACCTCAAAGTCAGCAATATTCCAAGACATTACCCCCCCATATCCACTAACAATCCCATACAGAATCTCCATCCAGTCTATAGAGCCTTGCCGAATATTTGGCTACATTTACTTTGTCTCCTGCGTGTTCTACACCCCCCTTCCATCGTCAGAATACAAGGTTACTTTCTCCTGCTGGTGCGGAAACATCAGAGTCTACATTTTCAAGAGCAGACCGCTTACACAGGAAAAGGGACGTAAACACATCCATAACATTTGTATTCTGTTAGACTTCAGAACATCAGAGCAGTCGGGATTGGATTTTGTTTAGTATCTCAGGGTCGTTTGATGTGAGTTCGAGATGACTTAGGGGAGCTATCTAGCAAAAAGGTACATAGGATGTTGGTTACGGAATTATAATTATGTTGGTATCTGTTACAAGCAGGTTCTTGCCTACGGTCCCGCAGAAAAAAGGCTATTATCATGTTTGTTATATCCTCACAAAACATATATAAAAAATTTACTATTTGGGAGATTTTTCATTTGAAATTTTTCTATTTCGATCAATCTTAACACAGACCTAATTTTTTTTATTTTTAAATCTGTTTCATCAGCTTGACCTATACTCTGTGTAGAAAGTGATTCCTTTGGTCAGTCTCTATTTTCAGCAGGACGTAGAACTCTTTAAACTCCACCAATTCAACACAAATCACTCATATTAAACTTTCAAAGTTGCCAAGTTATTGACCTTCGAATTTCGATTCTATAACTTTTGAAAACACCCTGTTCATTTCACATACAGGGTGTCCCACTAGTGCCGCAGCGGACGATATACGCGTAACTGAGTTTGGCAAAAATTTTTGATGCAGACTTGATATACTCCAAGAAGAGCACAACCTAAAAATATTTTCGAATATATCGGGTGGCCCACAAAAGAGGAATAGCTGGTGACTTTGTTTTTTCAAATGGGACACCCTATATTCAATAGTGTTTTTCAATTCTCTGAAACTTCTTGCATGCTTTCGTATACTTTTCACATATTTTTATTCGACAGTTTTCGAAATATTGGCCATTTTGTAGAGGTTATTCAATTATATTTCACGAACCCTTCCACATACCAATAACAGTTTTATATGGATTGAAAGACAAGACTTCAAAGTATCCTACCCAGCTATAATAAAGCATCTCCAGCATACAGAGTGTCCACAAAAAGACTATCAACATGACGAATTTCAAATCGATTTTTCTTCATTTTTTCAAATGCAATGCATATAATTTTTTTTCATCATTGTAATCACCATTCATTTTACTTCATTTTTTGTCAAATTTATGATTTGCATATCTCTAACAGAATAGGATTTTTTAGAGTTTTTCCTCTAAATTCACATTAACTTTCGAATTCAAAAAGCAAATTTGGCTTTTCTGTGGTTATTGGGAACTGTCAAATTATTCTATTCAAAATTAACATCATTGCAGCTTCAATTCAAATCATAATAGTTTTTACGGATTGGATGAATACTCACACAATGATGTAAAAATTCAAAAAATACCAATGAGTTTGAATGTACAAGTTATGAATGCTTCAAAAAAACGAGTTTCGAAACTTTAGGATACAAAAAAGTTCCCGCCCTTATCCTTATACATACAACTTTCTTCGACAAAATGATATTCATAAGTTTCACAAGCACGCACGCTGATCTTCAAGCTCCCATGCTCAAAGCTTGTTTGAAATTTTTGGAAGATTCGACGTTCCAAGTAGAAACATAGAAAATTATCAAAAATGTATTTCGAAAAATGGGTACAGAAAGCAAGTTTCTGTCTTCAGTAACTGATTCCATCACATATTTGAGTAGATACATGAAAACTTTCTAGTTCCTCATTTCGCTATAATATGAATTGAAGCTTCAATGATGGTTATTCTCAGTGGAATAATTTGACAGTTCTCAATAACCACAAAAAAGCCAAATCTGCTATTTGAATTCGAAGGTATATGTGAATTTTAGGGAAACATGTCGAAAAAGCTCTTAAAAATCATATTCTGTTAAAAATATGCATATCATGCATTCGACAAAAAATGAAGTGGAATGAATAGTGATTACAATGATGAAAAAAATTTTATATGAATTGCATTTGAAAAAATGAAGAAAAATCGATTTGAAATTCGTCATGTTAATAGTCTTTTTGTGGACACTCCATATGCTGGAGCTGCTTTATTATAGCTGGCTAGGATACTTTGAAGTCTTGTCTTTCAATCCATATAAAACTGTTATTGGTATGTGCAAGACTTCGTGAAATATAATTGGATAACATAGCCTCTACAAGTATCATTTTATTGTCAAAATGGCCAATATTTCGAAAACTGTCGAATAAAAAAGTATAGAAAGTATAGAAAGCATGCAGGAAGTTTCAGAAAATTGAAAAACACTATTGAATATAGGGTGTCCCATTTGAAAAAACAAAGTCACCCGCTATTCCTCTTTTGTGGGCCACCCGATATATTCGAAAATATTTTTGGGTTGTGCTCTTCTTGTAGTATATCAAGTCTGCATCAAAAAATTTTGCCAAACTCAGACCGTTACGCGTATATCGTCCGCTGCGGCACTAGTGGGACACCCTGTATATAGAAGGACCTACATCAATACAATTATTGTAGTACTTCAGCATAAAATGCTGACTTGGATCACCAGGATGAGAAAACATTAATTTGATGAATTTTCATTAGAACCGAATCCTTCACCAATTTGTAACGACCTTAAGAATATAGCTGCAATATTGCGTTCTTCTTCCATAGCTGTCGAACCAAACCTTTTAGAAATTTCGTTCGGAAACAGGTTTCTCGTAGTTCCAATTCCGCATCTCAAGAAATTTTTTCCAATATACAGGGTGTTCCCCAAGAAAGAAATTGAATAATCGGGAGATTTAATAGATGGATTGTTCTTTATATTTTCATGTATTTTCAATGAGCTTCAACATCTGTTTTAAATCGCAAAACCTTATGAATATTCTTCTGAATATACAGATCTTATTCAGTGGAAACTTGAAAAATTTGAGCTCTCAGTAAAAGACCTGAAACGGTTGCGAAAACAAGACTCCACACGAATGTGATACGTTGCTGAAAGATTTCTGAAGTCATCATAGCAAAAAAAACTTGATCTGTCATATACAGGATTTCTGTTATCAATTGCCAAATATATGAAGTTGAAATGGATATTTCTCTATTTTTTCAAATGTAACAACGCCCTATTTAGTTTTTACTTTTATGCCGAGAATTGCGTCTGGCAAATAAAAATATATATATATTCTTTTGAAAGAGAGAATTACATACTGTTTTCTTAAATCAAACAATATATGGCATATGGCACGTGTGAAGAAATGGCGACAAGGAACAGATTATGTAAACGAATAAAATCTGTTTCCCGCTCCAAATCTAAGTGTTAGCAGAGGGAATGTAAACGGGGTACCATACAAGAGTATGATACACGAGAACAGATAAAAACCTCTGAAAAACTCTGTCTCTCCGTGTATGTATGGTGATACTGAATTTGTTCAAAAAATATGCTGCTATCCATGTTACAGAGCTCCTTGTGCTTGAAAACAAGCCTTTTCATTGAACTGAATGCAAATATCTTGAAATTATATCTGTAACAGGAAAAAAAAAGAAAAACGAGAGAGAAGCAGTACAAAAAAATACTTCACCTGCTAAAAAACCTTTTCACAAAGTCCTAACTCTCTTATGGATCGGAAGGATCTTTCGATCAGAAAATTCAATTTTAATATGAACTGATAACTGAAGGAATTCAAAGAAAAGATCGACACCATGGAACGATTTATTTTTTTCTGATTGATGAACGGATGTATGAGTGTATAAAAATGTGTGATAAAAATAATGAAAAAAATATTTCATAAGTATTGAATGAATGAAAAGGATATTCCCCATCATTTTTGGTTATTTTGTAACATTTCCACCATCAAAACGAACGAATATTTTTGTGTTTGTTCATTTCAGTATTGAAGTCTATCATTTAGTTAATCAAAAACGTCTATCTCATTTTTCTATCGAAATTTACCGTTTTTTTGGAAATAATATTACAAGAATGTTTTGTTTTCGCGAAATTTATTCCCTTGAATTTTTCTATTCGAAATGATAAATATCCATTTTCATCAACGACAATTAGCCGTCGATTGGTGAAAATTAATTGTTTCTTACAATCGTGGATTCTAACATGGAATTGAATTTCTTTTAAATGACACGCCCCACAGGTATCTTCTCCCAGATGTGTGGTGAAGGAAAGAGAGAGTATTATACAGCCAGTGTGAGATCTAGCTCAGAGTAGGATTTCTTGTTATATTCCCTGCGCCCCAACATTTGTTCTATTAAGCTGAACGTTTCTTATTTTGAAGGCTAAAGACTCTTAAGGTTATCTCTAATAACGAATACTCTAAATACTAAACACTCTGTACCCACCCTTCCGTATATAATTCAAGTTATGCACAGGGGCAATTACTTGAATGTGATATTTAAATCCAAGAGTTATTGAAAAATATCCATCCTAACTATTGAACGGTGAAATAATGGATAAATTGATGTGAATCTGAGAAGCTTCTTCGAAGGAAAAATTCAACATCTACTTTCGCTTTTCGAAAGAGGTGAGGGGGGAACTACAATATCCATTTGAAATATGGTGTCATCTTTCGGCATGCAAAAACTGGAGTATCCGGCTAATCACTCCATTCTATCAACGTCAGCTACCAGAATTACGATAAGAATAAGAAACGCTAATCGTAAATTCGTCGGAATGATGGATCGCGCCAATTTGTCAGTAATTGGAAAACCCGTGGTCGAGACGCACCCTGCGGTTTATCTTCCTGATTGAAACTCATAATGGAATAGACCTCATTTTTCAGTCAAGGCCTCTCCCAGTCCTCGAGCAAATTTTCTTAGCATACCTACTCGATATTTTGTTCGTGTAGTACTCAGACTATAAAAGGAATAAATGAAAATAAATAGTGAAGCCAATTTTCAAAATCATCATAACTAAACTGGGTAATTCTACTTCTACGGAATCAAAATGTAGTTATGGCAGCACCGTTATCTGAATCTGTGGTCATTTCATTCATTTATTTCGTAAGCTATTTTGATTCTGTGTTACTAATGACGTTTTGAACAGTGTTGTCGTCACGATATCGCGTTTCATTGAGTATGAAAAGTGAGATTTGGATTTATTTCTGAATATTATCAGCAGGAAACGTTGAAAAAATGGTTCGTATGTGTCTTGTTTGTGGTAAATTGGACTATTTGAATCCTGATTTGTGGTAAACAGGTATGTTCTAATCTTATCGTTCTGAGTAACAATGGCGTAGATTTTTCGATTTTAAGAATTCCACCTTTCAAATTCCCTTCTGATATTGAGAGGAGGAACCTTTGGTTATCAAGTCGGAATTAACCTAACTCAGAATCTGTTTATTTCCATTCTTCAATACCGGTAACACCACGCCACTGGTACTTTCACAGTTTGATTCTGCCATGTTGCCGCGTCAGTTTCTAATGATATTGCTATCCTTTATGCTATCTTGGTTCCACTTATTGAATACTGACTGAACTTTGGCTTCCCCAATTCTCGAATTTTTGAGTGAGATGCTGTGTCTCCTCTTCCTATGGTATGAGCCTTATACCATAGAATATACCTTATACTCGAAGGTTTAGTCTGGAGAATACTATGCTGCTTAAATTTTTGAATGAAATGAAGCAACAATTCATAGAATCATATATGATTCTGGAGATTCTTGACTGCTGGTCAAGGGCTCTGTCCTCTAAGCTACCAAGGAATATATTTTTTCCATATTGATGCCATTGTGTGACTCCCGTGATGCGATCATCATCATAAAAGGTATCAAAAATAGGCATATAGCACCCATTTAAAACTTCCGGTCGAACACATACCTTCCGAGCATCTTTCAGGCTGTCAGAGATACAAACGGTTATTCGAGTGCAAAGACAGAGTAGCTTTCTTTATGCGGAAAATTGACTACATCCAAAATCCTGTTACGACGTAGAAATTGAATTTACCGCAAGCTATTATGGGGAAAAATTGTTTCCAGGCGATTCTGTCATTTATGGTGGATACAAGGGAGTGTTTTTTCGTGAATTGCAATGGGTGGGTCGATGAACGAGAAGTTAATGAGGATTATTAAATATTTTAAAGGAAAAAAAGTTTCTTCACATGGGTATTCTAAATGGTTTGCTTTTCCAAGCATTCGTCTTTGCTACCTCATATTAAAGGTTGAAGGATGAACCTTTGAGACATTATGTTCAGGCCGATATTCACTGTTTAGCTCAGTGAGGCACTATTCCTATTTGATGACATTCTCGAAGAGTGTTTTTGGAAATTGGTTGATTCGTCTACAAAGAATTGAATTGTTGCCTTTTAAAGTGAAACTGTAGATTCCTGAATAATTTTGATTGTTGATTTGTGCCGATTATGAATGGTTGCAACTACAAAAAAGTCGAAAAAACAAATGCCAGCTTTGACTGAAATTTCAGGCATTGCAAAATGGTGAAGGGGCAGGTATTGAAATTTATGCTTCTCTATAGCCTATAAGAGCTTGATCATCATACTAGGTCGATTTTTTTATCATATCAGCATGGATCTGAATGGAGAAAAAAGTCTGCTGATTCGAATTTATAGTCAATGAAAGCAAAAATAGGAGGAAACTAAGGTATGTTTATGAATATGATACAAGTTAAGAATAAAAATATCTATTTCGTAATTGTGCATCCCACAGTTTTTTCTGCAGTTGTCCCAGCAAGAATGTTCTTCCACTCCTCGGAAAATGAACGCGAATACGTGCGACATATTGGAAATGTAAAATCCCGATGAGTTATGTGGCGGAATCGAAACACATCCAACGTCAAATTTAATTTTTCACAGAATCCCAACTGCTGTACCCTACTGTCCGGTGAAGTCATCTGTCTGCCAATTTTCCAATTTGTTATCCGCATTTTCATCGAACCATATCTGCATTGGCAGTTCATGGATTGACTTCGAATCCTCATAATATAAGCTCTCAAGATTGCAGTTTAATAACAGGCAATATTCTTGTGCATCCCTCTATATCTTGATTAAATGTGACAATTCATTGCGGATCAATCGTACATTTTTTCGAAATATCCACATAGGAGATTTCACCCCCGTTAAATTATAGGCAATATAGGAGTTTGTCCTTAACTGTCAAGTATTCTTTATCGCTTTGATCTCTGTGTAGATAAATGATTTATGATGAGAAATAATCTGTTCTCGGCTAATTTGATTGCTTTTTTTATTCGTGCCGAATACCAAAGAGTACATTGGAAACACTGTGAATAATAAGAGAAAATCATTGATCGGTAGGTATTCAGATCATTTTTTCATTTTCCATTTTTCCGAATTCGGCCCTGTTAAAAAGACGTTCCTGAAATGATATGATATGATATATTGTTTATCCTGTGGAATTGATTCAGAGTTCAAATTTCTCGATTGAAATTGAGTTAATACATTTAGGGAATACTCAAGTACTAACCTTATTGGAATAAAAATGTTGCAAACACGATAATTTCAACAAAAACAGTTAGTTTCATCGGATTATATCTGCAACTAAAAAGTCACATTTCTCACATCAAAATAAATTCCTTCTTCGATTTTTCTGCAGATGAGTTTGTAAACACTAATAACTTGTTCATATTCTCCTCGAAATTCCCAAACAATACCAGGAAGAAAGACTTTTCATTCAGATTTATTATTAAACAACCTAACCTAATCTATTTTGTATCGATTCTGTGAATGTTTGCAGAGAAATTTCGAGAAGATGTTGTCAGCTTGCTGATATTTTCATTGAGGTTAAGGATTTTTTTACGAAACATATTTATGAATTCTCTCTCTCTCATCTATGAATTCTGCCGTTTCCATCATAAATCGACTTTGCCGCGAATTTCTCCACGCATGCGTAAAGCGAATACCGACGGATTGTGTGGTTGTCTCTGGATTGATTATCTCAATCACCCTTGGAGGCCAACTATAAACAATAACAAACTCTAAACATTACGTGAAGTTCTGAATACATTCAGTGAATTATTGTTCTAATGTGATTATTATGTGAAGTGAATTAATATAATTTTAACCGTGTCGAGTTTATAAAATTTTAAGAGGATATTGTTTAGATAGGAACATCGCCACAGATTATAAGGTATCATTTTATTTTTCCTTGATTCCAATTTAATACGTAGTTTGTATCGATATTCATCATTCATATCCGAATTTTGTAATTCATCGACATTTAACTTCAATTTGGACAGGTAACAATAAATTTTTAATAGAAACTGTGCGTATTAAATGCTCCTTGGTGTTCAATTTTATCTCCCACATTTGTGGGATTTTATTATTAAATATCTCTACATCAACGTTTTCCATCATTTGAATTTAAGTCTCAACAAAGTTGATAAATATTGTGACAACATTGTAAACTCGTTTAAAGACCAGAAAAGGAATAATATTCGATGATATTTAATTCAGAGCGCATTCAGATTATTCTTGAAATTAATGATTTTTTCGTCAAATTTCTCCGAGTAAAATTGGAAATAAATCGAAAACGACGCGTTTTGTTTTTTAAAGTGGTTTTATGGTGTTTTAGCGTGTATTGATGAATCGACTACCCTGTAACTTTTATACTAGGAGAGATATTGAATAGGTTTCGATTGAGGAAAATGCACCATGAATAGAGTAAACACTCAACCAAAATTCAGTTCATTCTAAATAACGTTTCCGAAGATATAAACAGAAAAGTGTTTTTTTCATGGATTTTCGACACCCTGTATTATCCAAACCGAATTTTGAAAAATGTTATAGGAAGAAAGTGTTTCGTTCCATGAGAGGAATCTACAGTTTAAATATAAGTACACAAGTCAAAGACTCACCCTGTATATTTCACAGACGTTAATCTCCAATTTATACTATGAATAATATTGCTCGAACATACAAAATAAATTAATCCAGGAAAGAAAGTGTTTCAAAGAAGACACAAACTACAGGTTTGGCAACGAAAGTCATAACAGACAGCCGAATACAAACAAGATAGAAATAATTAAATCCTATTCAGGATACTAAAGCAGCAAATACTTCATGGGATTTTAATTGTTTCAGGGCATTCCTGAGGATCCTTTGTGTCTGCTGTCCGAGAAGGGTCAGGCGCAAATATCACCCAGCTTTCAGAAGCAAGCCAAGTCAGGTAAGGATACATTTATGATGATACAAACATTGTTGTTGAATGTATTTAATTCCTTGATAAATGAGGTGAGAAATATCAGTTTGACTCTGTTCTGAAAACAGTTCTTTAATTAAACTTAAGGTTGCCGTTCAGAGCGAGTAGGAAAACTAATCCGATAGAGGCGCCACCGTGCATTTTATGGAATATCCCCATAGAACTTACATTATAACTATGAGTTCTATGAATATGTCTATCCTTATGAATGAAATGTACAATGGCGCTTTCTATTCGAAAATCGTTGAACTATGAAATTAGTGAATATGTGGGTAAAGCAGGAACTTTTTCCCGCCATATATTTGAATTTGGCCATTCTCTGCCAATTCCGTATTTCAAGTTGTTTTTCTGAACGAAATTATATGTAGATTCACTTTTAAGCGGAAGTTGAACTATTTTCAAGGGTCTTTCGTTTGAAATAAAACAGAAGCATGAGTTGGCTCATTTTCTTCTATTTTTGAAAGAAAAAAAAATTGATTTTCGGAATGAAATCGATTTGAATTATTTCATTAAGAACTTTCTAAGTTTATCCACAAAATTTCGGGTCTCATCAAAGTGAAACCATTTTCAAATGCAACTTGATATAAAAACACACTACATTGAATGCCCACCTTAAAAAAATGCTATTGTGATATGAATTTATTCTATATGAAATGCTGGAAATACATTTCGAAATCTCAATGATGGCTTGGAAATCGGATGAAGGATCACTCTGAAATAATCATCCAATCAGCTACTCTTTCGGCTGTTTGAAAATATTACGAAATGTAACCCTGGTCAGTTTAATATTCGATGTTTTTCCTGGTATCATTTTCTCGTTGAAGTATATCTCGCATATTTCGGAAATACTGAACTCGTATTTTTAACATTTCCGTCGATAAAGAGTAGGAAGATACGTGCTTCACGTGTGCAAACATTGCTGCAAATTAATCACTCGAGAACAGGCCGATAAAGTGATATGGTTCTCTCATATTCCATTTATTCAATCTCTATTATTCCCTCTACTCGTGGGCAGAGATTATTCTGAACAGCCCTGACAGAATTACAGTCCCGGTCACCCTCATTCCACGGATTGATATAAAATAAACAGCTATGTCCTTTTTCAAATATCATGATGACGCGAATCCTGGGTCCTTTCACTCTCATTTCCAGTTCCTTGACAAAATAAATAACTTTTCAGGGACTCTGGTCATTTTGGCCTGAGAAAATCCTCGTATCGAATTCCGGGTTAATTTGGACAGTTCGTAGGATGTATTTGATTCAGTTGAATATTCATTATTACCTACCGTGTGAAACATGAAGGAACATGGCAATGACTCATTTTCGTATTTATGGACATTTCATTTGAAACGGCTTCATTATTTGCGCCGCCATTATTAAATTAAATTTAAACAATTCCGCAGAATCTAGGACATGATCATTAAGCTATAGAACGATTGGTAGACTATTGTATCGCTGAATCAAATATTTGGATGTTATGAAAGTGATGTAACATTTAGTATTCAATGCAAATTTTAATCAAAGCCTTGTATATACAGGGTCCTGCAATAATGCATTCTTCTTCCATAGCTACCGAACCAGACATCTCAGAGATTTCGTTGGAAAGTAGACCTCTTGTACCTTCATTTCTGCATCTCTGGAAATTATTTTCTGATATACAGGGTGTCCTCGATAAATATTATTCAACAGATGGATGATTTTTTTAATGGATTACCCCATATATTTTCGCATATTTTCAATGACCTTCATTACCTCTTTCATGACGCAGAATCTTAGGGACATTTTTTCAACAATTCAGATCTTATTCGAAGAAAACTGCAAAAAGGTGAGGGAAAAGCAGTTCAGTAAAGTCTTCTGACGATTTCCAGAAGCGATAGTAACATAAATTTGAACTAAAAGTTTTTTAATTGAAGGATTTTCCTTGACATGGTTCCTAACCGATCAACCTGTCATATACGGGTGTCCGTTATTAAGGTCCAAATATGAACTTGAAATAATTATTTCTCGATTTTTTCAAATAGAACACCCTGTATATTTTTCCACAATAATGTAGACAATTGGATACCCTACATTTTCCCAGAAGTAACCCCGCATCCAGCAGACACGAAAAATGATATCGTAATGGAAATTTTATTCAAATAATAACATAATGAAACTAACGGACATTCAAAAGAGGTCAAACAATGAAATAAAACTAAATGAATAATTATTGACAAACTTCAAAACCTTCCCAGAATCATACTTCCTGAGCATCATCATAAAAATGATATTTCTTTTTCGTACAAGCAATACATATTGATTACGTATTCAACCAATTATATCAGTTTTTATCGGCTTTCCAAAAATAATATTGATCAAGTCATTGCTACTAGAACTCAAAGATACTTTCGAATACAGTAAATCAGTATGAATTTTTGTTTCCTATCGGGATATTGGGCAGCATAAGTTCGACTTCCTTAAAAAACAGGTTCTGTGGCACTGCCCTAACATGAAAATCATATCAACCATCCTATTTTTTCCAAAAATTCATACTGATTCACTGTATTCGAAAGTATCTTTGAGCTCTAAGTAGCAATAACTTGATCAATATTTTTTTTTGAAAGCCGATAAAAACTGATATAATTGGTTGAATACGTGATCAATATGTATTGCTTGTACGGAAAAAATATCATTTTTATGATGATGCTCAGGAAGTATGATTCTGGGAAGGTTCTGAAGTTTGTCAAAAAATATTCATTTAGTTTTATTTCATTTTTAGACCCATTTTGAATGTGCCTTAGTTTTTATTACGTTATTATTTGAATAAAATTTTCAGTTGAGATATCATTTTTCGTGTCTGCTGAATGCGGGAGTTAAAATATCCTAAGGTTACTTCTGAGAAAATGTAAGGTACTCAATTGTCTACATTATTGTGGAAAAAAATACAGGGTGTTCTATTTGAAAAAATCGAGAAGTAATAATTTTAAGTTCTCCATATTTGGACCTTAATAACGGACACCCTGTATATGACAGGTTGATCGTTTAGGAACCATGTCAAGGCAACTCCTTCAATTAAAAAACTTTTAGTTCAAATTCATGTTACTATCGCTTCTGGAAATCGTCAGAAGACTTTTACTGAACTGCTTTTCCCTCACCTTTTTGCAGTTTTCTTCCAATAAGATCTGAATTGTTTAAAAAAATGTCCCTAAGATTTTGCGTCATGAAACAGGTAATGAAGGTCATTGAAAATATGTGAAAATATATGGGGTGATCCATTAAAAAAATCAGCCATTTGTTGAATATCATTTATCGGGGACACCCTGTATATCAGAAAATAATTTCCTGAGATGCAGAAATGAAGGTACAAGAGGTCTAATTTCCAACGAAATCTCTGAGATGTCTGGTTCGGCAGCTATGGAAGAAGAACGCACTATTGCAGGACCCTGTATACGTGATAGTGGAATCGTCAGTACAATTTTGCGATATCTTTTAAAAGGTCATATGTATCTATCCTCATCTTTTTCGATGCTCTGAAAAACGTCTCAAGATATTTCGAGAGTTGCAAATGCATGCCGAATGGAGACATTTTAGCATTATGAAGTTCTGTAAATGATCACGAAATGGTGAATGCGATGGTGTCATTGATCATCACAGTCTTCTTCTTTATATTACAACTTTTCACGAAACCATTTAAACAACATGATGTGTAGAACTGTTTCAATGATTTCGAAAAGACCAAGAAGGATGATTGTGAATAACGAGATCGTGAATTATGTTGTTGAAAACTCTAGGTCTTTCAGTCAGGTTGAGAAGGAACTGTCTGATCACAACATTTTTCATCACACAACTCGTTTACGATTCATGAAATCTCGATCAGAAGCTGTAACCCAAATGAAAATTCATATTCATTACAGAAACATAGACGAAAAGGTCGGTCAAAGTGTAATTATAGCTTAATCCCCCGCATGCGAGGATTAGGGTAGTTCACATGATGAGTGTTATACTGGACCCGCCTTTGATTTAATAAATATTCGAGGAAGTGGGCTGTTTGTAGCGTCACGCTAACGTGCTGAAAAATATCAACAACAGGAAGGGTAACGTGATACCAGTTGGCAGTTTGACCTTCCCAAAGGACTAGGCATGGGGATTCCATTTATTTTGAAACTGATGTTGCTGGAGTGGTACCAGATCGAGATAAAATTGTCCACTAAAAAATTCATTGAATATTCATACGGAAAGAGTGAGATTTTCATTTTATTTAGGCATTGTCAGGCCTCAAGGATATTCCTGGATTAGCATTTATGAATTTGGATTCAATCAAACAGTCATTTACAAAATGGCAAAGCTGAATGATGAATTAATTTCGGAGAAGTGAATCGCATGCGGCATCGATAGTTCTAATGGTAAACACGCTCATCAAATATCAGAGATCGTGGGTTCGAATCCTACTCGATACGAAACTTTTTTCGAAATTCAAAACCGTGTCAATGATGGAAATAATTAGTTATAGTTGCTTCGATTAAGAGAAAAATTAGAGATGATTCTATCAATTCTATCACAAGGATGCGCATTGACTACATGGTAATTGATCCAATTTTTTTAAAAAGAGTATTCTATCCTTGAATTGGTGATCTGATTGAGATTGAGAGCTGTAAGTTATTTTAGACTCTACGAAAGGCCATCATGACGCCTCAGCAGTCATTAATCTAGAATTTCAGCAATGATATTTGCTAACACTTCCACAAAAAGTACCCTGGGGACAATAAAACAGAACCTAAACTCCTTTAATTGACTAACCTGAATTTTCGTTTTACTGTTAATAAAGACTCAGTTAATAACATCACTGTTCGCTTATATCCATTAAGAAATTGTGATTTTTATCGTGGCAATACCAACAGTTATATGAATGTGAAATTTATCGTCCCGTTCATTTCGAGATGACGATAATGGAATTGGAAGTTCGGTTTGATGATGTCGTTATGGTGAATATGTAAAATAGGACAAATTATTTCGGGGGGATGTTGGTGAATTGGCACGAAATGTAGCGAAAAAGTGTCATCCAACTGAAATTCTGGTACATCATTTACATTTTCAATAGGTTTTGTCCAATGGGAATGGAAAATATTCAGTTTGGGAATGAATTTAATCCCTATTTGAATATGGTATCGAGTTTTCGCGTTTAAAAAATTAATGAAGATTATTATAATAATAATAATCTACTTTATTGTTGACCCTTAAACAGTAAAAAACATTACTGGCACCAGGGCCTAATAATAATACATATTAGGCAATCCATCGACCTGTCAAATATTTTTTTGAGGTTAGTTGATGGTCAAACAATGGGAATCCAGCTTCGATCATGTAGTCATTAAAACCGTTTATTTGCTTGAAAAATTGTTTTATGTGGAAATTTGTTTGGTATTTCTAGTCAATCTTACTCTTAGGAATATCAGACCAGTGAAAATTATTTAAATTAAGTGCATTTTCAATAAAAAATGCCATAAATGTGTGCCAAAGTTGGATGTGCAAGTCGTTCAAATTGAGAGGATTTTCTTGAATATTTTGGAACACTCAGTGTGTGTAACTTGGTGTATTATACACATATTAAGTGACTTACCAGGAAACAAAGAGAAATTTGGTCAGCAGTCATCAATACTTGACAATATCGATGATAAGAAACTAAAGTGAATATTTCTTCGTAGACACTGAAATAAGCAGTATGCAGTTCATGTAAAATGTAAAAATGATGAATATTTAAATTTATATCATTTAAAAGGATGAAGAAGTTACAGGTACAGTGCTCTGAAGAATATTTCTTCTCCAATACTTTCTCTTCAATCTCTTCGGGCTCCCAATACTAAAAGTTGTGATCTTATGATTGAGTGGAATTTTCTTCGTCAGTGTTGCTTCAGGATATTTTTTGATGTTTCAAATAATGAAAACTCACTTGTTCACTCATGAAATGCCTAAGATAATAAAATTCCTCATATTTACTGCAAGCCAGCAACCTGTCAGAAACGTTTTGAGGTTGATAATGGTGGAAAAAACATATGGTTTGGATTGCCTAATTATAATTAGAAACTAGGTTATAATACAACAAAATAAAATATTCTCAACCCATCGACAAAAAATTCTATTCAAAGAATTCTTGAGGTTATGGTACAATTTCTGACGTTCATAATATGTATTTGGGGGGATGGAGTTAAACACATTGATGCTTCTAAAGATAGGGGAATTCTGAGTTTTATTTGTTTTTCCAAAATTATTTCTGAATGTCTCTCTCCGTCTGGTCGAATGACGATGACATTGTATTGTCTGTTTCAATTTTATTTGAGTTTTGAATTTATTATTCTTTATGTCATGTATTAATTTTACCTGTTCTAATTTTTTTAACTTAACTATATCAAGTATTTTGGTTATTTTATATACATATTCTGTTGGTGTACTGTACTCTATATTGAAGATATTCTTTATTATTATATTATTTATTTATCATCATATCATTATTTACATTATCAATTGGATTATACAGAATTTTACGATTTCATCGAAAATTTCGAATGCTTTCAGCCCTGTGCTCTTGTTCCAGTTAATTTTAGAAAATCTTTGGGAACTCGCAATGAGAATTTTATATTCTGATTGCATTCAGGATATATTTCTGGGGGCTTTCTTCTTCTTCTGGGGGCTACCTATTGGTAGTTCTCATTGTAGATTGTACTTGCATTCAAGATATACCTGACAGCTTGTTATAAGGATTTCTTGTTTTGATTACCTTCGAAATATCCTTGGGTTCTCGCAAAAAGAATTTCTCAATGTAATTGAATTCGAGATATGTTTAAAACAAAGCTTTTGAGAATTTCGGTCTCTGTTTATGAAGGGTTTTCCAATAAGTGGTTTTATTTTGACATTCGAAGAAAATTGACATGTTTTGAGATAGATGATCGGATGTTTTTCTCATTGTACAGAGGAAGGTATGCCTTGAATGATGGAAAATAACATCAGCCAAATGACATACTACAGTACCATATCCTTTTCATGGAATTTTCGATAACCAAATCGCAAAGTGGCTGCACTATGTCCTCGATAGCCTCACGAATTCCATCTTTGAGGTCTTAAATCGACGCTGGTCTCTTGGCGTAGACCTTCTCTTTCACATGGCCCCAAAGGAAGACGTCGCAATGTGTTAAATCACAAGATCTCGGTGTATCGTTCCATTTTTATTAATCGCGTTGTCGAATGTCAAAAAATGACAGCTTCGAAAGTGACATCGACCGAAATAGCGAGCTATTCAAAATGACACCTCTTATTGGAAAACCCTTTATCAGGGAGAGCTTAAAGATCTCGCAAAAAGAATCAATGGGGATCTTCAAGACTTCGTAATAGAAGTAAGCATAAGACATCTCGCGGAGACTCTGTGAATAAAATACAGGAGCTCTCTTGGAGAGAAGAACGGGCTGCTTGTACCAATCTTATCACCACGAGAATTAAAGAAATAAAATGGATGTATGAAATAGAAATAAATACCACAAAGTAAACACTGTAGAAAATGGTGCTTACGGTTGTTCAGATTTAAAGTTACGTATCTGCTTCGTTCTGCTTTCGTAGGTGTTGTACCGCGTAGAGTCCTTATCTCACTTGTTCACTTGGTGCTTTCGTAGGTGTTGTACCGCGTAGAGTCCTTATCTCACTTGTACACTTTTAGGTACGAATGTAAAGAGGTCCGACTTGGGAAGAAAACTATAGAGTATATGCGAACTTCGTATCTAGGTTGCGACTGGGGCAGCGGGTGAATTAGCACTGAGCACTTGAGCAGGTAGAAAGAGGGAAGATTCCAGGTTTTTCGGTGAACCACAGAAGAAGTGGGTAGAGTCATAAACCTGTTCTTCTTTGCAACCGACCGGGAAAGCCCATTCCAGTAGAAAACTTTGTGGTATAATAAAATAAAAGATATGAATTTTGAACACTCTGTGTTTCCTGTGTGTAGATGAATTTTTCGTTTTATGAACACAACTGATATTTCTCATATCCCTCATTGACTACTTTAATGCAATAACCTTTTTCAGCCTCGAAAAATAGGAAGTTTTGAAATTTTAACTGACACTTCTTCAATTTACAGAGATTCTCGTCGCAACGCTACTACAGTTCATACAGCCTGAGACACAATTCCTGCGAGCAGACATACATTTAGCACACAGCCCCGCCTCGACCAGTTGAGATTGCCTCCAGTCTACCTTTCACAAGATCCACATCCCTATTTTATTTTTGAGAAGTGTATTTCACTGACTACTCGACTGATTCTTCATACTACTCAAAGATTTTGAATGTTATCTAAACCGTTTCTTCCTTACTTCAGCAATAGCTCCCCGTATAAGTGTAGTGAACTGAGTGGACGGAAAGAGTTTGATCAGTAACAGACCCGTACTTCTGGCACAGTTAAAACAGTGGTTTACCATAACCATACGTAATCATAGTAGACATTCGTCCTTGATTTTTCAGAAAAATATAAATAAAAAAGCTCCTTTCTTTATTGAAGATAAATTGTACGACATTGAGCTATCAAAAAAGAGTCTGGAAATGTTTCCTTACTTCATAATGTATATTTCAGGAGTAACCAAAGAAGTGAGATGTTGAAAATTACTGCTGACAATTTTTTTTCATCACTTCTGATTGGTACCAAATCATTGTGTTTATAAATCAATTGAATCCTATAAAACCAACTATTTCCCCTCCTGAATCTCTCACTGGATTGGGCTGTCGTGCTTAAGGTATGTTCAATAAAATCTACACTCGTGTGCTCCCCTTCATCTTTCTCCACTATATTATACTGTATATTGGACACTGATAATTTATTCATGATACTTATAACTTTTTATGAGGAATTCAAATATAAGACATTCATATTTCAGTTTCAGTACCTACTGCCAGTTTTCCTCATGAATTTCAGCACCAAATCTTCGAAAATACGTTAATTCCTTGCTCTCTTTCTTATAACATCTTTTCTTCATCGAAAATACTGATTTAGACCTCGACTGCTTCATCAGTTCACGTGGTATTTCCAAAGTCCAAGCTTGGGAATAAAAAGGACATCCACCTCTGAACAGTGTCAATTCAGAATTAGGAGGATACGTACAGAATTGACAGATTGGGGAACATAATTCTTGTCCTTGGTTAGCTGATCCCAGGCCATTCATTTCAGCTCCTGGGAGGATTTCCGATAAGAAAGAAAAAACACAAATCATTGCCCTTTCACTCCAGGTTTGGAAGTCGGTGTGAGTAGAATGGATGTATATCCTGGGGATTTTCAGTTCGGAAAAAAAATCGTTGAATTATTCCGAAGGTAATTCTGAATTGACCTATCCTGGAATTGGTCAAAACTTGAGGCTATATTTAAGCTTTCGATTGTAGTAATTCTATTATTGAAATTGGTCAGGGTCCAATATACAGTTCCTAGTGTTTAATTGATGTTTTCAAATTTTCGAAATATGCACGTCATTATTTATCGCAAGTGTTATACGTACACAATTTACTTATATTCCCACATTTTTTCACCATCTACAACCACCTTAGCATCTTAAAAACTGGATCTACCAACCAGCAGCAACTAGTAGAAACAAGACAAACCGCTTATAATCGATTCGTTGACCTTGAATCATAAAGAGTTCTTATTTTTCCCCCAGAATCAGTCCAGAACATTAATAAATAGCTGACAAGGCTAACTAAACGAGTTTACGATTTCATGATACTTGTATAAGGAGAGTTTCTCTTGTTTCTACCCCCAACATTGCAACCACTATGTGTGTTTTCTCCTTCATTCGTTTTTCTTGTAATCCTGAGGTGTTTTTCCTCCTAACAATTCGACCTATTTGTATTTACCTGTTGAATTCTACCTGCTCGGGCGCCAGTTACAATAGGTATAAAAAGGTTGTAACTTCTTCAAAGCATCTCCCTCTGTACTCATTATGTACTTATGTATCGAATAGCATAAGAAATGGAATAAATACATCGTCATATGAAGGAAAAAATTTATTGAACTCAGAGGAAATTATACTACACAATCATATTATGTATTTTGGTTTATTAATTCATTTAATTTTGGCAGAGTCATAGCAGAGTCGTTGTGATTTTATGAAGGTATAAATTTTATTTCAAAATAAAATTCACGTTGTTATCCCCTGGGCCGTCAAACCGGTGATGAAAAAAGTAACGAACTCCCACATGGCTTCATCGCAAGGGCGGAAAGTCGATTTCTTTCGTTCGATTTATCGGGGACAAGAGTGCTCTGCCAAAAAACGAATATTTCCAACCTTTTTGTTGGGATGCGTTTGACAGTTCGCCAATTTTCCAATCATATTCTTCAGCCGAGGCGTCGTCCTACTTCGAATTCGATTAGAAATATAATCGCGATCCAAACCAGTCGGGTTGAATAGACGCATTCGAAGATATCGCCCCCTAATCACCAACCACAATGTCGCCAGCGTCACCTCAACTTGCGGGGGCACAGAGATGGATTTCCAAATTGCACACTCTGGGAGTCGAGTCGTTTAATCGATATAGTTGAGGAAACCGTTACTGCCACATTAGGGGGACATTATCCTGGAATTGAGATCGTGTAAGTTCATCACAGGAACGGGATGATCTCCAAAACTGATTTGCGGGAAGCTCCCACTGTTTAATTAAGATATCCTACACGATGACCTTTCCTAAACGGTCTGAGCCAATCTAATTCTACTTCATCCAGTTACGAACCATCAGGAAAAGTCTTCCCTTTGGATGAGAATTGCACTTCCAGTTCTATGATAGTGAAATGATCACTCCGCAAATCTAGAGATAAATTGGTAATGGTAAACTAGGATATGATTATTGGAAAAGCATCAGCTGATTGATAAATTAAAATAATCCAAAAAATACTAAGCCACCATCTTAGGTTCAGTCTTGACAGTGGCCACAAAGTGATTCTCTTATGCCTCGAACTTCTTGGCAAAACCCTCTGACGTGCATAAATAACGCAACAGATAGTCAATCAGCACTGAGAGCTCTGAAATCTAACCAGAACCCTTCTGAGGTCTTGCAAAGGACCACTTCAAAGTAGTGTTACAGCAATGGAAGATGCAAAACATTCCACTCCTGTGGACAAGATCTCCAGGACTAAAACAAGCGAAAAGATCTGTTTAATTCTCTCCGTCTTGCACAAGGAAACTTGTCCAGCTAACACGGATAGAGCTTCGGTGTGCAAGTGAACGGAGCTCATACTATTTATGAGGCTGGTAAATGATTTCCTCGGGATATGATTCAGTCGGGTATAAAAACAGAAGATCAATTCGTTTGCATTTCTGAAAGGTTCTACAATATTCAATCGACACTATCATATAATGATAATAATAGGTTCATTCATTACAATTTTACATTTCTCTTCATGAAGATCATCTGATGGATAATTGGTTTAAGATTCAAATATTCACTCAATGGTTCTTTCCTCTCTAGATGCACCTCAACCTTCCTTCAGGCAAACAATTCTTTCATTATACTTACCATCCATATAAATGCGTGAATTTTATTTTCAGTATTACCACAACACTCACAATGTACTAAGTGAAAGCACCCCCAGTGTGACTTACTCTACCGTTGGTCAACACGAGCTGCATCTGTTGTGACGTCACGCCAGGAGCCGACTTCCCTCTCCTGTATCAACGCAGGCAATTGTTCTTCCTGGTTCTCCAACCCATCGTGTCATACACTCCTGTTCACCTTCACCAAGCTCGTTGAGGATTTCTTAATATTTTGTAAAATATTGTAAATTTAACTCGACAAGTATTATATGAAGTATAAATAGATGAGGTTGAAGAATCTGTTGGGCAATCATGAAATGTAGCTTTTTCATTCCGATCACAGTAGATTTTTGTAGTTGAAGAACTGAGGAGTTGCATATTCATATTCTAGGTGAATATTTATAATTTTCGATACATTTTCATTGAGAAAGGTTCTTTTGCAATGAAAGAGCCAAAAATTAACTTTTCATATATTTATTGGTTTATTAAAAACATTCATTTTCAATAATCCATTCGATTTCTTCTTTGTTGTGAACGGCAGTGCAAATTAAATTCTCGTTCACTATAAAAAATCGTTGAATTTCCAATAGTATCTTTAATTACGTTCTTTCATTGTTACTTGTTATTTCAGATTTTTGTGGAGGCTGTTTATATCATATCTTTTTGACTGTAGATCTATCAGTGTTGTATTTATATAGCTTGTTGTTGAAGTGAAAACGGAATAGTTGATTCTATTGAATAATGAAGGATGTATATATTTTCAACTTGTCTTGAGCCTTTTGTGATAGTCTAAGATTCATATTTCCATTTGATGATGTGATATTTTGCATTATTTCATTTCAAACTATTCGATTATTCATCAAGTTTTCCATTGTTCTAGTTGAGTATCCCCAATGCACATTTTGTCAGGTAGATAACTCATGAATGCATTTTTGATTTTTGTGTAATCTCTTTTCTTACTCTTTCAAGCATATCCACGCTGAGCTGAGGGGGCTTATATATGCTTTCAATAAATATCTGATCTGAACCATAAAAAAGTGAAACATTTGTTTAAGAGTTTTCAAATTGAATAAGTGCGATGAAAGATAAATCCAAAATTTCAGCAAAACCCAAAATTAACCTAGCAACACTATTTCTCGCGTTGTACCTGTATTCATTGCATTTATTTTTTTTACTTATTTCATCTTCATATATCAAATAGGTAGGTATAGGAGTGAACAGTAGGTACATTGTAGATATAAGATTATTCAAATATTTTGTTCATATTTGGCTGTGATATAATTTACTAATTTAAGATATGGATCATATATGAAAGCAGGAAGAATAACTTCAAAATAAGATATGCTCATCTTTCGACTTTGATGATTACTATTTTAGAAAACCAAAACATAAAATGGACGTTTCTTCGCATTATATATTCCATGAATTAATTATTGATATTATGATCAAATTTCACCTATGAAATATGATGAATAACCTACCTAGTTTATGTGAATGTTCGACATTTATTTAATTTCAAGGTTATTTCGAAAATAATGAACTGATGAAAAAAAATTGGGGTTGTCCGAAAAAGATTTATCGGAAAAATTTTCACCTCTGATGCAAATAGTAGTTTTTCGGTTCTTTACTTTGAACAAAAAATGTTTTTGTTATAGTCTAAAAAGGCATTAAATTTTTAACATATCAAATTTATCTGTGTGTAGAAGAATTTTACAATATATTTATAAGAGAATAATATTACAGAACCGAAAAATAACCATTTTTTTTAATTACTTAAATCTTGTTGGGAATTACTACAGTATTGTTTTGGATTCAATCAATTTCGCATAACTTAGTAAGAATCATATTTTCTTTTGTTTTTTTTTATATGTTAACATTGAACTAATGATAATATTATGTCTGAGAGTCAATCATACTTCAATTTTGCGCTATGAGTAAAAGTCCATGTATTTTTATAAATACCCCGTCGTTTTGTACATAATATCTAATTAATGTATATTCAATGTTGAAATTCCTGCTGTCAAGCTATATAAACGTTCTAAATTTCGTGGCTATAGAAATATCTTGTAGATGTTTTGTTTATGGTGATTTTTTTGATTCGTACAGTGGAGAAAATCGAATGTTTTAGACGTTATATCAAAATCAGAGTCCTATTTTTATGGGTAGAAATCGACTGCATATTGTTCAAATTGATGTTTCATTGATTTGTAATCCAATTATGAGTAGTTTGTAGCATCAAAATGAGTTCCCATGAATTTCTTGTTATTTTAAATAAAATCATCGAAACAATCTTATCCATATTTTGAGTGTGTATATCCTACTTTCTTTCAGGACACGACATATTCCGAATTTTTTTCCGCCTGTGAAGCAATTAATCAATTTCGAACTTGCCAAAATATTTTCTGAAAAAGGCACTTACTTTTTAACGGTGCCGAATCATAAAAAATAAAAACAGGAAGGTCATTCTTGACCTCCAGAATTTATATTTAAAACGTCAAATACCCATAACCGATCGATCATCACAGTAATTGAACTTTTCAACATTTCTATAGATTTCACTTTAGTTGAGATTTTGAAATCGATAAAAGGCAGCGGTAGAGTTGAAATGCTTGGGTTTAACGCTACACAAACTTATTGTGTAGTGAATAAAATGCGGCTGATATGCTAATCCAGTATTTATTAGGCTGGAAATGTTCAACCACAACATTGCAGGCCAAACAGTAAATAATTAATAGATAATATTTACAGAAATAGACATTTTCAGCTGACGCACTTGCCTCTATCAAGTGACCAACAGCTCTAACACTGGATTATAATGGGATATTGTATTGAAAGAGCGATAAATCGTCACATGCTCTAGTAATACAATATACGAAGTGATACTAATCATACTATCCATATCTGTAATACAGAACAGGTACCTATCAAAATATATACAAATAAAAAAGTAATCCATCAGTATATATTATATTATATCATATAAAATGAAAGACTATTTCATGTTTTATGACCACACTGAAACTCTGAGGAAATATTCATCATTTGAAGGGTCTACAGGAATATGATGCCCTTATCCTTCTTCAACTTTTCAATATAAATATAGTTAGTGAAACATTAAACAAAAACTATTTAGAATTTTTTGAAACTCAAGGAAATTTTTCTCATCGAAAAGTTTTCAAAATATGAAAACCAATCTTTCATATGGTGAGGATGAACATTTCCTACTGACAATTGGTTTACAGTAAGTGGTCTGTGATGTTTCATTGTACAAATGATAATTGAACTGGTTAAACAAACCAATTATCTGTTACATTTCATTACACTGAAATCTTAGGATTTTCGAAGCGGAGGTGAATTTGAAATATAGTGGAGTTATGAAAAATTTCCCCCAGGTTCTCGAAAGAATTCATGAAAACGAGCCATATATCTATCAAAACTGAAGAATTCATAAACAATAAATACATATACAAAAATATAATATACATTCTTCACTTGAAAGTTCTAACTATTTTAAGCATTATTCGATTATTATTAATACTTAAAATTCTATAGCGGAGTCAATTTGCCAATGAAACTATACAACTTAATCTTATGTCATATCCACTCAAATATTTCCATACTTTTATTACAAAATTATATAAATTGTAAACTAACTATGCGAATTACCATTAAATGAATGGCAAGGAAATAAACAATTTTATGAATACAATAACTGTACAAGGTATGAAACAATATACAATAAATAAAAAACCTTAAATTTTTGACTTAATAATCTGAAACTAAGAGCACTGTCATTTGTATAAACACAAAATATGGATATTCCAAATAATTGAAACTCAACCCGTTCTTCATGAGAACTCAAACCTAATCTATCAGATTTACATAATAAACATATTTTTTATACTTTGTACAAAATGATGACAAAACGAAGTCCTGTGAAAAGGAATTATCAAGGACAACTGAAATCCAAATGCTTTTGGTACTGATACAATTAATCTTCACCAGATTATTAAATATCTTTATCACAGTACCTAAATAACAAATTGGGTTGGAGAATAATGTTATGCTTATTGTCGTTTAATCTGTCATCCTTTAAATCATTGACTAGAAAATTAAGATTAAAATCACAATCTATCTATGGAGACATGTTTAGTTCAGAAATAAAAGGCTGAAGCTAGCATAATGTTCGTCATTTTGGGTTGAATATAGATTCTACTCATTGCTAACTATATTATGAAAAAAAAAATTGGCTGGGACAGATAGATTCAAGTATTTCATATTACCCTATTAATGAATTTTGATGACTTCTCTTTATTATAAACTCCGAAATTTAATACCAACAATCATATTCCGACAAAAAAAATAGAATTGCATGAAGTTTCAAATTCAACCCCTGATTCAGTCAAGTTTGTTCAGAAATACTGACAACTTTTATGTACAATATGTTTGTACATAAATAGATTGGATATATGAATATTGGCTTCTATTTTTAATGGAGCCTTAAAATCTACACTTAAAAAAGGCATTTGAAAAATATCTCCAATATAAATGTGATGATTATATTTCTCTAGGAATCAATACCTTGTAGATACAGGTCTGCCCTTCAAATATCATATTATGTAAGAAGCATTATTACAAATTGTTCGTCCTTCTCAATCAATAACTCTGAATTATTACTCTCTACCATTTGGATATTGGTCTATGATTCTGATATTTTCTGTACCATTTACGAATCACTTCTGGCTACTCCTCAATCTCCCAATGAAATTTTTCTTCAGGATATCCTTTTTAGCAGGAGTAGATTTGATTGAAACAGATGAAGGATTCTTTTCCCTCACTTCAGTTTTATCCAGTTCTGCCATAGCTTCTTGAATCGCATTTTCAAGTTGAGAATTCAGTTTGCGACTCCTAAAAAGAAATAACAGATATGGTGGATTGAAATAAAAACTTCATACTCATTTATGAAGTGGTGGACTATTCGAAACGATATCAAAAATTTGCTATGTGAGGAGACCTTGAATTGATAGGAATTGAAGGTATTATTAATTGATCCGTGTCTATCGATTTCTACTCCATTATAAAGTATTTCAAATGACCTCACAATAAACCATGCGTGGAGTAGAAATTTCAAAAAATCATCTAACTAAATTTTTTAGTTCCATTTTATGGATTGAACTAACAGCTAAAACATCTATCTGCACAAACTCATCCTAAAACTACGACATTAAGCATCTAGCAGTATACCATGTAGATTACTTCAAATTAACTAGTAAAAGGGCACATAATAAATAACAACTAATCTAACTAGCAGAGTACAATGAGATGAACATTAGTAGTAAGTAAAAATTGGGCAGTGTTATGATGTGGCTGAAATTTTTGGAATGTGTAAACTCACGTTCTTAAATTTTTTCGAGCTCGATGATGCGCCTCTAATCCTTCAGAAAGCGACTGGAGAGAAGATTTGCCTACAATGGTAGTCGATTTTTCATTACCAAACCATTTAACTGTAGCTCTGTCATCTTCAAAGCTGATAATTTTCCCGGGCCAAGAGGGGTTACTCTTAGATGGCCCCCACACTAAATCTCCTATCATTAAATTGGTTTCCCTTTCTTTTTCAACTTTCTGATCAGACTCTGAGAATGAAAACAGTTTCGCTTTACAATAATGACGACAGTTAAGACTACAAGCGCCTTTTCAGAAGAGAATGAGATGATGAGATGTTGGAAAAGTCCCTAACCGAAATGAAGTTTTCACCCTTTATCATAATATACATTTCGTGTTGTTGGTATGTACAGGTTTCGTTATTTTAGTAAGCCACACCGTTTTGTTCATGAAACCGATATTTTTACAGTTCAGCCAAATGTTATGCCCTTGGGTTAACAAGTTATCTACAAACTTTAATACTAACACATAAAGAAACTAAATAAGACTAACACCACAAATATCAAGAAAATATACCAAAAATCTAAGACATCAAGTCCCAAACACCAAACAAATACTTCAGTTAATTCAGTCATCTATTGAAAAAAC
This sequence comes from Adalia bipunctata, assembly GCA_910592335.1. Lineage (NCBI taxonomy): Eukaryota > Metazoa > Arthropoda > Insecta > Coleoptera > Coccinellidae > Adalia > Adalia bipunctata. The sequence goes on from OU342954.1 coordinate 21,868,181, forward strand.
AATTAAAGTGTTAAATATAATTAAAATGTTCAAGATATTAGTAACTGATGAATGAATCAACAATTTCACGTACATAAAATAAAACATGCAAAAGAAATAAGTAATTGGATGAGTCGAAACAAAAACAAATGGCAGCTACGAATATTATATATTAAATTAACCTCACTCACCTTCTTCATCCTCAAAGTGCAATTGTCTGGTTTCCATGACTAGTAAAGTATCACTGCTCTTTCGCTTTTCAGAATGCCTAGAACTAACAACTGATTCCTCAGCTTTCATCTGATCAGAAACAAAATGGACCCCAGATACCATGGTTGAGGACTCAGCATATGCAAAGTGAGTGGGGGTATTTTTCTTCGCGAGGTAATGCATCTGGTCACTGGTAACCTCTTGGTAGTCATGCTTCTGAGTCGTCATTACTTGAGCCCTGAAATGCTCGTTGTCAGAGCTCTGGGTATTGAAGTCTGCAGAATCTGGTTCACTGCTTGATATACAATGAACCATAGCCTGGAATGGGACAAATAAGTCAGTGAAAATTATCACTTGTGTGGAAGGGTCATCAAATTCAGAGGAGCTCTGCTATGTGCTTGGGCCTCACTTAAACATTAATAATTGAAAACTGGCTCAAAACGAATGATTCTTACCATTGATTGGTGTCTTCCTTGAATGGTTACATCGCCAAAACCAGCAGAACAATTGGAAGGCGCCGGTGAGAGACCATCATCAGTGCTACCGGAATGCGTAGTTGTATCTACAGTTGGTGGACTCTGTCCTCCTAGAGCCAGCGGGCTATGTGTTGTTGTATCTGGAGGGCTTCCCGCCGAAACAGTTGAAGTTTGACAAAAAGTGTTCGTAGTAACGGCTTGCGATTGGTTAGTAGCAGTTTGAGTAGAAACCGAATGTCTATAAGCAGGATTCTGAGGGCACTCTTTGATTAGAACAGGATGCATTTGTTGCTTATTATCATTGGAACTTATAAGAAAATTATGGTCAACGTTTAGAGTTGTTGTTCTCTGCATATTCTGTTGATTTTGCTGAGGCTGATTGTTAGAAACCATGGTTGTTTGTTGTTGTACTATGGTGGTGTTCTGCTGAACATATGTAGTGTTCTGGTTAGAATTCGAAGCGGATATGTTATTCCCTGGATTACATGGGACCATGAGTGTCTGTCCCATCTGATTACACTGAATGTATTCTTGCTGAGGAGCTTGTTGCTGGCGCATTTGTTGTGCAGGACTACTGAATGTTACTTGTTGCGAAGGACTCACACTAGCAACAAGGGGACTCAACTGGCCACTGAATTGTCCGCCATTGACAACAAACTGTCCACCATTCGGAGAAAGGAACTGGGCTCCAGGACTATGCTGTTGCTGAATTATCTTTCCTTGTGTTGGAGTTGGGGTCCTAATTACCATGCCTGCAGGACCAGCTGCGATAATATTTTGCGACCCGTTGAATACACTACTGTTCTGCACAGGCGTGAGAATATTTTGCCCGTTAACGTTTTGTAACTGCAACTGCATACCGATGTTAGAAGTATCCTGCAAAAGAGTAGCTGTCCCATCTGGATTCATAACCATGCCACCCAAATTCGGAACTATGAATTGCTGTATTGTTGGGAAGTTCTGAACGACACCAGTTCCACCATTTATCAAATTGACTGGCTGCAGAAGATTAATTTGTTGTGTAGGTTGAGAGTTGGTTATGAGCTGTTGGGTGCCTATGTTAGCTTGTCCGTTCATCACAATTTGTGCAGGACCTCCGTTTTTGCTAGGAACGATAGTTAAGGCTTGCATTACTGGCCCTGTTATGCTTTGCGGGCTATGAGCCATTTGGATTTGCTGAGGGAAACCCTGCTGTTGCATAACCATTCCAGAATTCTGCTGTGCTGCAATTTGTAACATCCCAGCTACAGTTTGAGATGGAAGTTTTCTCTTTTTACCCTTCTTTTTACTTTCAGGGGACATCATGCCTTGACCTCGTCTGATGTCATTTGTTTCTATTTGAACCTGTTGCTGAATCACATTACCGGTTACAATTTGAGGTATTTGCATATTTTGACCTACTGCTACTCCATCCATTGTCATGGTAACTCCAGGTTGTAGAACGAACGGTGCAGGAAGTGCGTTTACTAGAACAGTTTGTTGTCCTAACATCTGTTGCGCCACTGCTGGTATCATCTGAGACATTGCGGCTGTAACATTTGTTACCATTGGTGACGCTGATATGGGAGGCATTGGCGACTGATTCGCCACCAATTTGGGTGGTGGTGGAGGCATAACATTCGTTTGACAATTTCCTGTGTTAGCCATTATAAGTTGGCCCCCAGAAGAAACTAAGATATGTCCAGGAGGAAGTGACGGTTTGACTATGGTTGGAGATACCTGCGCATTTGAATGCGCTATAGATTGTGGATGCTGGGAATTTGGAACCTGAATGCTACTCACTACGCTTTGTACCATTTCTAAAGGAGATTTGGACACGTTCACAGTAACTTGTTGACTTGGAATCATACTTTGACCTTGTATGGAAGACGGTGGTGATGGATTATTATTTTGAGGACTATTTATGGACACTGTAGCTGTGTTAGCACGGCCTGCCAGCACAGAAGTGATCGTATTACTTCCTACAGTTCGTCCACTTGCCATTGTGGTCACTATTCCAGATATGAATGGTCCTCTTGATGTTTGCAGATCTTGCTGATGCATACTTGTATTCACATAATATTCAGGTCTAGGCGGAGGTCCTGTACTATAACCTTGTCCTTCTTTGATTTGATTCATATGAATCTGTTGCATATTAGTATTGCCACTTGAAGAATACACAATGTAGTTTTGGCCAGTATGAGAATCGGAGATTCTTTGAACCATATAGGGCTGGGAATTGGAATTTTGCTGATGATGATTTTGGGACTGCTGAGATTGATTCTGAATTTGTTGCTGCTGATGAGATTGTTGTTGAATTTGATGCTGTTGGTGAGATTGTTGCTGAATTTGATGCTGATGTTGAATGTGTAGCTGTTGATTCTGCATTTGCTGCTGTTGATTTTGCATTTGGTGCTGTTGATTCTGCATTTGATGCTGTTGATTCTGTATTTGGTGCTGTTGATTTTGAAGCTGACTTTGCATTTGATGCTGCTGATGCTGCACGTGCTGTTGTTGAATATTCGATATTTGGAATTGATTCGGATTTTGCTGCATCTGAATCGGCGGGGTTGGTGTAGCCGAATGAGAAGAATGATGGTTTGGGTTGTAAGGACTGGGAGTATGTGGATTGGGTGTATTTCGATTAGGAGTCATTGAGGAAGGCGTGTGGGAGTTCGGAGTAGGAGGTCCAGAATTGAGACCATCGATTGGAGAAACGTTACTGGTGCTGACAGTTCCACCTTGTATAGGTCTATTATCAGGCGAATTTTGGATGCTCTGCTTGTCTGAAAATGTTGATGACGTAACGTCTTCCATTCCTCCTGAAGAACTTGGAGTTCCAGGTTGGCTGTTGGGTCTGGAATTATGTGGATTTTTCTGGCCTTGGTTATTTATGTGTTCCCTTATAATATACTGTTGATTGGCATTCATACTATCGGCAATGCATCCCTGACATTGTACGTATTGCTGTTGCTGCTGTTTCTGGTCGTTGATATTCGCAACAGCGCTACTATCGGCTGCACCTTGGATAATGGTCTGTCCGAATTGTTGTTGTTGCATCATGTTCTGCATTTGTTGAGAAAGTTGCTGATTTTTCATGGCATCCATGCTCTGCTGGGCAGCTGGTTTTTGAGGCACACTCTGATTTTGCTTCATTTGCATCATCACATTACTTGGTAAAGGCACCTCGTTGTTTTGACTACTAACTGATATTGCATTAGTGTTATGCGTAGGATGCACGGAGGAAGTAGGACTATTACAAACATATCCGCCACAAGGGTTGGCACCTGTGAAATAATGAAATAATGAATAACTATTCCAAAGTTTCAAGAAATAAAGATTCTTACCAGTTTGTCGATTGATGGTGTTGTTCAATAGAGCGGTTTGTTGAGCTAAGTATCCGCTTGGATCTTCCATGAAGGATGGGCCAGGATTACTTTGACCCGTTGACTGGTTCAGTATGGCGCCCCTATCGTTTTCATTTGGAATATGTCTCACATCGACATTTGGGCAAGGAGATTGTGTTGTTTGACACTCCATGACGAAACCACGGTTTTTCGACATCTTTCCGAGTTTGATCTTCTTCTTTTTCACTTCTTCCTGCCACATCATAGGAGATCCAGGGTGTTGATGCAAAGGAGGTACTCTTTCATAAACATTCGGTACCGGCATTTGATTTTGTTGTTGATTAGGTGGATTTATGGGAGCCGGAATTCTATTTTGCCATTGCATTTTTTGATGATGAGGATTCATCATCATCATCTGCTGCATCATCTGGCCTTGCTGATTCATCACCTGGGGTCTGAATCCGTTGACTGCTGCGCTATTTGGTGGAATCATAGGTCGCAAAGATTTTGAAGGATCGAATTGTTGCATCTGTGGGTACATTGGAGGTTGGTTGTTATAGAATTGCGGTGGATGCTGTCCAATTCTCTGTTGAATTTCTGAAGGTCTTTGTTGATTCTCCATTCCTACAGGCATAGGTCGCCCAGGACCAGTAGGTTCATTGGGTTGACTGTTTACATATAGTCTTTGAGGAGTCTGTGGATGATTATGCAGCATCTGCTGGGCGGATTTTTGACCTTGGAATACATTGTTTTGATTATTGATGGCCGTCGACGCGTGTTGGACCGGTGGCATCGACTTCTGCACGTTTATTATCTGACCGTTTGGACCAATCACGTGATGGTGATGCACATGAATATTCGGACTGTCGCTTGAAGGCTGCCGATGTTGGTTAGGAACTTGATCAGTTGGTTGTGATATGTTTGGAGGTATTGATTGGTGCTGTTGGTTCAATGTGATATTTTCTCCGTTCTGTTGGGTCTCGTTGGTCTCCTGACCAGGATATCTGGATGGCTGCGTGTTGTTGGAATAGGCTTGGACCCTATTCGTGAGCTGCATCTGTTGTTGCTGCTGTTGATGCGCCGACCAAACCTAAGAAAAAAATTTGGTATGAATGAAAATTGACCACTTTGAGAAATGTTATTAATAGATTTCAGAAAATAAATGTGCTCACCTGTTGATTGACTTGATGGTTGGCGGTGCCATCTTTAACGAAGTTTTGTTGTCCCATTCCGAGTTTTTCTCTCTGGGCCAATATTTGAGATACTGAAATTCCTCCGCAGTACGGCATGTCAATTCTTCTCTTTTTTCTTTTGACATTGTAATCTGAAAATAAAAAAAAAACTTCAATATAGGCGATTAATGAATATTCCTTATATAATATTTGAAGCCCTAAAATCATTCTATATTGAATAAACCTTTTTGTTACTTCATATGCTCAACAGGTACATATTTTAACAGTAATGTGAAAACCTAGAACCTGCAGGTACATAATTTTTAGCGCAGTACCGCGGAGTTCAGCGCAATCATAAGTTTCCGAAGAAAAAGCATAACAAATGGAGGAATAATAAAGGATGCAGAATCTGGATAACCTCCACAAACGTTGAATGCAGACAATCCAATTTTAAAACAAATTGAATTACCTCGTTCTCAACGTAATATTGCCGGTATGTTGGAATGCTATGGCTGCATATATGGATTAATAAATTTCATTCCATTCTGCATTGTAACATGTAGAAGCTCTTTCATCTGCGACGTTGGAGAGATTTTACATTTTATTCGCCCAGGTTATTACGACTGGCTTCTTAGGAATGATGCTCAAGATGAATTCAGCTCCCTTGCAATTTGAGTATTCAGTTTCTATTGTCCACATGAGACTGGCAAATGTGAAGCATGTTGACGAAATACGAGAAGAAAATGTATTCAGTGTTGTGAAGTATTTTCTGTTAATCATTGTGTCTTTTATCTTATTCTCGTTGAAATATATTTTTTGTGGAATTCTATTTTGTGTTTTTGATCTCGATTTTTACGGTTTCAAATTTCTTTTTCTTTATCATGTGCTATTGAGTGTTATATTGTTTCTTTTAAATTTCTCTTGATTAAAATCGTAGGTCTTTATGTTTTATGAGTTAAAGGTATAGCATTAGGAACATTCGAATTGTTCAATCTTGAATACAAAGTACTTTTTGCAAGGAGGCAGTGTACCAAGAGGCACAAGATATTGAGGAACACAGCAATCAAATACTGAACGAAGCAATAAAAAGCAATTTCCATCGCTTTCTAAGTGGCAATATTATTATAGCGCATCTGCCACCTAGGGTAATGACGTTCAATTTGCACCATTAACCAAATGAGATATCCAAGAGACAGACACCACACAACTCGTAAAAAGTTCGATAATGATGAAAATCAGTCTCCCAGCTAGTTCTTGCTGTCTGCCCAATGATTTATAATCCAAAAAGAGGAAGTAATGAGAGGTCTGATTTGTAGTGAACCAAAGTTAATGAGAGTGAGGCTAGAATCACAGTGGACATACATAAGGAGCTCCGAATGAAGAATGTAAAAAGAATACTACTTTGGTGGCAGAAGCGATCAGCATTTGTGATCCAAAACTAGAAAACGATCTTTATACACCCATCGATTGAACTCATGGGTGGCCAGTTCTTTGATAAGGGTAATAAAATGGGTAATACGGTATTGTACGGCCAATATCTTGAGGACTATAAATATTTCGCCGCTTGTGATTGAGTTCCGGGATTCTTATGATGGAAAAAACGGTCCTAGGCATGCCTATACCTGGCTCGTAAACTTTTACAGCTCACAGCGTTTATGCAGACACATTGTTGAAACAAAGAGTTTTGAAGGGTGTACGTAAAAAATAATGGGACATTTTGCAGAAACAGAATTCGATGTAGATTTGTTGAAATTAGACATAGCTCCGGAGGATTCAAGTTTACAAAGGAGTATATGGCAACCTGATCTGGAGAAGCCAGAAGAAATCTTCACAGGTCGAAGGTCCGAGTGATCCTATGGTAATCCCATATACTTAATCGAGTTTATACGCTGTTCATAAGGTTTTGTTTGATAACATTCAGAAGTGATGGCCCCTGTGCACTTCTATTGTGTATCAATATTTGCACCAAGAAAAATGTGGAGTTTGCTATATCTGAACGGAGTCTCCGTAAACGGATTCGTTTTAAGACTCGTAAACAATACCAGAAATGAAATGTAGCCGCACGAAGTTATTATACCACGACCAAGAAAGGAAACGCTGCTATGGTATCGATATATCGATTTTATTGGGCATTTATTGTAGAAAATACGGTTTGCTCGGTCTCTGCCAACATGTGAAGTAACCAGAGAATAACGGTAGGAGTTTGAGCCGTAACTTAACCAGAAAAAAATCAAATGCGTTCTAGCGTTGCGAACGAAATGACCTTTTGTGTGAGCACGTGGGATGTGTTAAACATGACAGTAACCTCAGGAATGTGACGCTTCACTGCCACCATAAATAATAATGATAGATAACTAAATATAGTTCCGATGGGTTTTCCATAAGGTTATGTCCAGATTACGCCATTTATAATGGCGTAGGAGATACTGAATTACTCGCATATCTATGCAAATATACAAGGTGTTCCTGGATTGAAAGGCTCTCTTCTGGAAGTTTGCTGGCAAGAGCTGCTGAACGAATGAATAAAACATTGAAGGGTTTAGACCCTTCAGATAGCTTTGATATAAATTCAACGATGAACGTCTGACTGAATTTGATCAGAACTGTTCTCCTCAAATGCTTCATTCATTTCAGGGTTCTCGGATATTTAGTCATAGATTTCTGAGAAGAAGCGTCAATTTCTCAGGAGCAAGTTATGATTCCTTACGAACCAAAGCTAATTCTCAACTATTACATTACATAATTTGACCTGTAGAAAGAAACCATAATAACATAGCCTGAATCGAATGAGGCAACTCTAAAAATAAACATCCATCCACGTCAGATTTGAGTTGTATATCCAAGTCGTCTCTGTCTATTCTCATCGTTTTCTTGTTTGATTTATGGTAAACTTTGCCAGTTGTTGTTGCGAAACCTTAATTTATGATAGAGAAGTGGAACACGCAGTTCGAATGGCGTTTTTTCGTTTCATTGTAAAATTATTTTCGTCGGTTCTTTGTAATTGGAGCCCACGAGGTTCGTTTTTTATGGGAGTCGAGGGAAATTGAGACGTTTTTCACGATGATTTAGTGGATCCGAGTTGACAATCGTGGCATTCGATGAGCTCCCAACCTCTTTTTTCGTAATATCGTATATCGTGTCTACTCACGAAATGAAACATTGTAATAATTCGTCGTGTGAGAATTTGAATGAATGGAATTCTCATAGCCAAGCCAGCAGAATATGTTTAGGCAATTTGTAAGATATTGAGCATGTTCCGTACTACCAAATTAGGTTCAATTATTAGTAGAGCCCCTAGATCTGTCTATCAAGTAGTTAACCTCATCGGTAGATCTCTACAAATCAGGTGATTTTATGGGTGAATTGTCAAAGTTTGATCAATTCTTCTGAAGAAATGAGGAATAATGTGATGAGTACCTAATAAAATTAAAATGTATAAAATTATGAACTCCACCTTCTATATGAGAATGTATAGCAAGGAAGAATTATAATGTACCTTCTATATGAAAATGTATGCAAGAGGGGATTATGAAATGTACCTTTTACATGAAAATGTATAGCAAGGGAGCAAAGTGTTGTTGTGATTTACAACTGACTGTCTAATTAATCATCTTTTACTTTACTCATTGTTTCTCTCTGTAACATAGGGTTTTAAAGACAAGCTGGAGAATAGGAGAGGTCCATTTCCTCTAAATAAAAGTGGTGAAGATTGGGTTTCACAATCTATATGAGGATATAGCAAGGAGGAATTATAAAATGTACCTTCTATATGAAGATGTATAGCAAGGGTGCAAAGTGATCTAATTACTGATTGATTATTTACTTTACTGTCTGCTTGTCTCTGTAACATTAGGGTTTCAAAGACAAGCTGAAAAGTAAGGGAGGTTCATTTCCTCTGAATAAAAGTGGGACAGATCAACAATTGCTTAGGTGTCAGAATCAAAAAACGCCTGGCTAAGTCAACAAAATGCTCTCATTTGCCATTTTTGACTATAGTGGGAAAACAACTCATTTCTTGAATCTACAAAAAATGAGAGAAACCTTGGACGATTTGGTATTCGATCCTGTCATGTGTTTCCAAGTGTTACTTGAACTACAATAAAAATGTCACCATATATTTAGTTTTAGAAGCTCATACGGAGAAACTGAATGAAGGTTCACAGGACCTGGTTATTGTCCCAAAAAACCAGATGAATTTCCCAAACTTGACCTAAATTGACCGCTATTTTCTGGTGGACAAAAAATATGACATTTAATTCGTTCAGATGTCGCGGAGTGAGACGCAACACCTCTTTCGACCGTATAAAATTTTTTTTATTGTATCGCAGCTTCGTTGCGATTTTAAGATTCTTCTGGACCCACTTTTTCCACCGATTTCCTCGGAGTTACCATTTTAGTATAGTATAGGAAGAAATAGGAAGAACGATACCGAAGAAAGCGTTGTGCAATCAGCGACTGCTCATCACCTTCCTCAATTGCGTCGGGACCTTAAACCGTGCACTCCTCACTCCAGATAAAAATAACAAGCTCCATAAAAGTTCAAGAGCCCATTGTCCCTAAGACTTTTTGATGTGTATCTTTATCGATTTAGGTTGATTTTTTGCCCCCCTTGCTCGCTCACCCCGTGGACATAACTCAGCGCAAAAGAGATAACGCCTGGAATAAAATGCTTTATATTCCATTGCGCGACATAAAGCTGTCATAATAAAGATCTGCGACTTTCCTAATGGTTTTTACGCCTTCCTCGACGCGGTTCGATTCCTCATCTCTTCGTCGTTTTTGCCCACTAAACATATCACATTTTAATGGCCTCAGCTCGAGCTGGTATCTCGATGGAAATGTCGAATAAAATTTCAAGTCACGAAAATGAAATGGCGATATGCAACGGCATAATACTACGTCGTAAAATCTTCGAGATCAATTGAAGACTTATTATTACATGTTCATCTCGCGGAAAAAAGTCATCTCGAGTAGTCTTGGCCTGGCGAAAATGTCCATAATAAGAGCTTCTACCGATCTTGTCATGTTGATCGGGCGGTCGTAAAAAGATAATGGTCTGGTTATCGAAACGGTCGCGAACACTTTGTATGTATTCGACGGACTGATTTGGGAGAGGTTGTCATCCATAATTCAGAAATTGTGAGCTGCATTTCTAAAGGAAGAAAGGAGATTCACATGTGGAGATCGACTTATTTTTGTTGTCAAGGGCTTCATTCTAATCTTCAGCAATCAACCCTGGTTTAAGCAATCACAAGTGTTCACGTTTGTAGCCAGAAAGGCAGAATCTACACTCATCAATGTCCTATAAAACCATTCTCAAAAGATGCTTCTTTACGCGACAATGTCCTGTGAGAAAGCCAGTGAGTAAGTGAAGTTAGTTATTACTGAGATCCAGATATTTTTTGGATCTAGCAGTTTCAAAGTTCCGGAGGAACTTTTTGGAGTGATCCATCCCTGGGAGATTCCGCCAGAGTTTTTCTCTCTCGGTTTTCTCCTTCAGCATAAACTCCTTCTTATAGGTGCATTTTCCTATACCACAGAAGGGTTCTGGGTCAGTGAGTGGCGTTTGTGCGCTCTTTCTGGCCAGTGTATTGGCCTCTTCGTTTCCTACGATTCCCGAATGACCGGGAACCCAGATTAAGAAGACCTTATTCTTCTTGACTACCTCATCGAGTTTGTTTCGGCACTCCCAAATCAGCTTTGAGTCAATGACGTAGGAGCTCAATGCTTTAATAGCAGATTTACTATCTGTAGGAATAGCTATATCGCACTTCTGATAGTTTCTTTCTAGATTTATATCTAGACATCTTCCGATTGCAAGTATTTTCGTTTGAAGGACGCTTGTATAGGAGCCTACCGATAGTGCACACTTGGTACTTGTCCCGTAAATCCCAGCGCCAGCTCCTGTAGCGGTTTTGGAACCATCTGTATACCATTTTATTGTATTTTCTTTGAGATTATAGTTGGTGTATTCCCTTTCCCAATCCTATCTTCTGCTTAGCATTGTACTGAAGTTTTTCTCAGTACTTACTTTCTTGATCATTACATCACTAGAAAGGTTTGCAGATGAGGTGTAGTCATTTAAAGAGGACCAAGCTCTCTGAAACCCGACTCTCTCATTAGCTGCTCCTTCTTTAGATACTCTGGGGATGGCCTCATGGGCTACCCTATCAATCACTAGATGTAGAGGTGTGAGATCTGTGATGATCTCAAGCGCCCTGGTTGGGCACGTTCTCATAGCTCCCGTGATGCACACACAGGCAAGCCTTTGTACTTTGTCGAGCATTTTCCTCGTACTTGCCTGACTTGCATGTACGTACCCTAAGGGTACGTACATGCCGGAGATGCAAGGATGAGCGCGGTGGAGGTCGCGGTCGCGATCTAGTTATAAATCGATGCCTGGCCGTACATTATGTACGGCGATGTATCGATTTATAACTAGATCGCGACCGCGACCTCCACCGCGCTCATCCTTGCATCTCCGGCATGTACGTACCCTTGCAAACCAGGCTACTGCCCCATATGTGACTATAGGTCTTACAATCATGACGTACATCCATCGCAGTATTTTCGGGTTATAACCCTAATTCCTGCCGCATAGGCGCCTGCACGCCATCAGAGCTCTTGTAGCTCTGCCTGTAGCATTATCAACATGTCCTTGCTTGCTGATGCTGAAAGTTCACGTGACTGTAGAACTAGTAGAAGGAAGCTCTAATATTGATTTACTTAGAGCTAGATGTTGCTAAGATTGGAATATATCTCGAAAGATACTGCTGGCAATGATTGATTAGGACCAGTTAGACCTTGTTGTTGTTGGTGGTGAGATATGTTTATGGTTTGGTTAGTGGTTTACATTCCACAGCGACCTCAAGATCTATTTTAATAATCTCATTGCCTATACCTTCTCTATACTTGAATCCACCAAGACTTTCGTGGTGAAATTCAGGTCCAGATCCCGCAAAATCTGGAGAAAGGAATAAGTCGCAGCTAATACCGCTCGTAACGCGAAATAACATCCGGTTTTCCCATTTCCTCGCGCCACTTTCCCGTCGAAAAGTTTAATTCACGCCTGTCCCCAATTATAGCGACACAATACGATATACAATTAAATTGGGGAAAACGTTCTTCTCCGGCTCGCCAACAAAGCGAAATTAAATTCGACTGAAATGGAGTCCCATCCCATTTCGAAGAGAGACGTTGAGACTTACCCGGAAGAAGATAGCGATGTTGCGGAAATTGCTCTAGATATAGTGTGTACTTTGTATCGCGCCGTGGACGGTTTGGTCTTGTTGTAGATGTTGAGGGATCCTAAATTGCTTGCATTGTGTCGAGCACTCGGCGAGGCAGGAGGATTGCAACGGCTTGAGTTATTGGAGTACAAACCCGGTTCTTTTGTCTATGTGGAGTTGGCAAAGCGATGGCAGCAGTCGTGTTAAGTGACACGTCTGTGCTGTTTCATTTAAGGCGTTTTATTTCTCTACCATCGGATCTGGACAGGTGCCTCCAAGCTTTGGTGCCAAATCGCAACAAAAGTCTTTCGAAAATGATCGGAAGTTTTTCAATATTCTTTTCCCAACTGTTAAGGTTAAGCTATGAAACGCTATAAGTGTCGAAATGTGGAACTAAGTTAAATTAAGCGTAAATAATATTGTTATAGTTCCATCAATGTTGCATATAAGCATGCCTTCAGGCAGTTTATATCTTGGTCAATTAAATATTCTTGTATAGCTGATAAGACTTATTGCACTCATATACATATTCAATTTAACATGATGGAGAAGGCGTTTGAAGTGATTGAGTTTTGTTGATAATCTGGTACATATGATGATGATTGGTTTGATGGCCTCCTATAATTCTCCTGCCAAGTCATTCTTTGCGCAGGCTTGCCATGGCGGGAGATTATGTAACCAGGAGAACAGGAGTTTCCACCTATTCCTCACACTCGTAAGTTTCTGACAACCCTATTCCCATCTTATTATTCGTAAGGCGACAATGTCCTGTGAAGAACCCACTGAGTAGGAGTATCTTATTCTTACTGAGATCCAAAGAATTCTTGGTTCGTACAGTTTCTTAATCCCTGAGGAATGTTTTCGACTGATCCATTCCTGGAAGCTTCCTTCAGAGTGTTTCTCTCTCAGTTTATTCCTTTTCTAGAAACCCCTCTCTTATTGGTGCATCTACCTATATTACAGAGAAGTTCTGGGCCAGTTAGTCGAGTTTGTGTCCCCCTTCTGGCTAGTGTGATGGCCTCTTTGTTTCCTTTCATTACTAAGTGGCCAGGATCCCATACCAAAGGACCTTGTTGTTCTTTTATGACCACAGATAACCAGTCTAAGTCGAATGCGACAGAAATGATCCAACCTGTGGCCAGAAGATTCCTCTCTGAACGTCTTCAGAAACTGAACCTGCAACGATTATTTTGCCCCTTCCAGCCTGCTGGCTAGTGTGTTGGCCTTTTCGTTTCCTTTGATTCCTGAGTGACGAGGAACATAGACCAAAGAGACCTTGTTATTATTTGATGGACACAGATCACCAGTCTGAGACTTTTGCAAACGAACGACTTCAGAAACTTAGAATTGTTTGAAGGTATCTGCCTTCTGCCAATCAGGTGATATACTCGATCATGTAGGTACAGAAATGATTTAATGTGCATATCACTTCGAAAGGAACACAAGCACGCTTTCCGTTCTAAATTATCGAGGTGCTGGTCTGAAAATCGACATACGTCGTAGAATTCGAGGGCCCCATCTCTAGCGGTTCCTAAAGTGGGTCAAACTGAGCCACTTCTAACAAACTCGTGACTTTCGGTTCGACGCTAACCCAAGCGATCTCAGTTCTAACAGCCGAAAGCCCTGGGTTGAGACATCATAAATAATTATTATAAAACCTGTTTAAATTACACAAGGACCAAAGTTTAATAAGTTCAAAATTGGATTCAGTCGGGCGGTCTCTTGTCCCCATCAAACTTGAATCCTAAATTGAAACGAGGAAAAGTAATTATTTTGGTATGGTCCACGGTAAAAGTCCTTCTCGCTCCTCTAAATCTCATTTTGTTTCCGTTTTCTCCCGACTTGTCGAGTCGAAAACTTGCAATTACCGAGCTCCCTTTCGGGTTTATTATCCATTGTCTCGTACGTCTTCTTTCTTAGTTTCAACTTCAGAATTCCTCCATTTAATAACCCTAATTTTAGAGCTTTTCCGGCATCCAATTTGAAATTTTTTATTGTACAGGGTGAGAGAATTGGACTAGTGGAGATCTAATTCAAAAGTAAACCGCTGGATCGTGCTGCCATCGTAAAAGAATAGTGACAGACCGGTTTATTTTTCTGAGGATTCAGACAGAATTTTTCGAAATTTTTTTCTCGAAATCGGTAGCCGATACGAGAAACCTACAAGAGACAATAAAGTTTAGTATAGCAACAAAGCTTCATTCAATAGATTTTCAAACTAACAGTGGCTCACCAAAAAGAGTTCTGAAGGAAAACAAGAGACAGTGTTCCAGAAAAATACCACAATCGAAATTGACAGTTCATGCAGAATCACCCTTTGAAGTTTAATGACGTGACAAGGCGAAGAAAAAAAGAGAACCTAAAAAGCTTGAGACGACTACCCACTTGAGAAAGTCCTGCTATCGCTCTCGAAAAATAAACGAACGAAAAACGAGTCTGAAGAACATTTAAACAAACAAATTTAGACACGATTCCGATGGCTCTCCATCCATTAACACGCTACTCGAATCTTCGGTTAGCAAGAACCATCTCGGTGTTAAATGAGTAAATATGATAATAAAATAAACACAGGACGTTTATTTACACAACCACAATTGTGCGCCATATGAAGAGGACAACTCTGTTAATTGTAAACATGGGTTATGTAGCTTATAACTGTCATCCACTGCTTCGAATCTTAACTGAAGTCTTGTGTGTAAATAATTCAATTGAAAGATTGAAATTTTTTGGACGTGATAATAGGGAGAAATAGTGTTATTATTATTTCTTGTCTGCATGTCGAAAAAACCATAATAATTGGCAATTAAATACATTTCATTTCCAGAAAAGCCATTGTGACGTTATTTAATGAAAAAGCATGGTTTCTATTCAAAGACTTATTTCTTTTCCGGATAGGCCATGATGTTACTATTATTGCTTCCGCAATATAACTCAATTCAGTCCAGTAAAACATATTAGTGGATCGTTAAAAGAAATTATCTTCTAGGTGAGATGTTATCCTAAAGAATTGACGACTGTGTTCTAATTAGTTGACCTGTGTGTGAAATGACAAAAACCTTTAGTAGCTTCTGTCGGACGTTAAACATGGCAGGTGTAAAAATTTTATTGCCTTCCAACAACCGAGAAGAAAATAACTAACTGTTCCCTATTAACTGGCGATTCAGGATCGTATTAGTATTTTTGTTAGTATGAACCAGAACCAAATTGACAATGAAATTCATATTGAAAATTGTACATGAACTGGGCGATGCATATCTGTTGATAAAAAAGATACACAGAAAACTCTGGAAGCTTAGTTGCGCACCTCAAAGTTTTTTCAAGGATTCGAGATCGAACCAAAAGCTCTCCCATTATTATAATCATGAAACAGACCAAGTCAATACGAAGCTCAATTCCGATGCTTGGACGATTTTATACGGTTGATAAAGTTCAGAGAATGCCACTTGTTTTATTTCCTCTTACTTAAAGATCAATGTTCTACGGTTTTTACGGCATTTAAACTCGAATCCAATACACGGTGAGAGGTTTTGAGCACGAGATAAGAGACTAATCTTGGGTTCAATCGATATTCCAGCGGTTTTGCGTTCCATTCCTCCGGTTTAATGAGATAGCAATCTTGCATCTGTTTGCAGAAAGGATTCTTCGAGTTTACTCGAGAAAAAGTTATATATCAGAGCAGAGCTTGAATTAGGCGAAATGTATATTTACTACGGAAAGGATTTTTCAATCTGTTTTCGAAATTTAGCATCTTGTATCAAACAGAAGTATGAGATTCTTCGAAAAATTTTCAAGATGTAGGTAAAGCATAGTTTTGAATCAAACTTTCTATGAATTTAGAGAACGAAAAACAACGAACAATTAAAAACATGTCCATTATTTCGTAAATTCTCAAATTGCTTTCAATTTCAACTTCAATATATGCTTCTCTGTTCAAAAACACCGAGACATAAATGGGCTTCATTTACGGAACAGCTATAAATAAATAACGAATACATCGTAAAAGCGATGCTGAATTCAATTATAATGAGAGACTGACTAATGAAGTTGAAGTGCTTAATAATTTGCGATAAAACGAATTAGTTTTGCTCGTAAACTCACTGAAAAAGTTACGAAAACGCCCAACAAGAATAATAAGAAAGGATTAACTGAAGAAGTTTATTCAATCATTAAATCTTATTGAAGCGATCAACTTTCCCTATTGGAAAATCGTTAGTGAATTATTGAGGAGAAATTGATTTATATCACTTTGATTACGTGAGTTGATGAAGATTTTAACGACTACTTTATTTATATCCACATATGAAGTGATTTTCAACTATCAGGAAATAAACTGCTCGTCAAAAGTTAAGGATATGGATGTTTTCCAAGGGGGCATATCATCTTAACAACGAAACATAGCCTTGTAAAGAATGTAGAAGGAGCCTTTTATTTTTCTGAATGAGAATATACCGCCACATATATCCCACCAGGTGATAGAGAAAACACGGGTATTTGACATTTAGTTAGCCTCCGAGATTCCCTGACTCAAATCCAATCGCTCCGATATCTTATGCCACAACTTTGGCAACAACTTGAGCAGGATATTCTCAATAACTTGATGGAACCCATGTGAAATTATTCCTTCTGAAGAACGAGCCGAACAAAAGGAGAGATAGATAATTAAAACAATACAAATCGCTTAGTGTGACTCATAAAGTGGTGTACATAAACTCTACAAATCACTTCATCAAAGATAAATATCATCCCACCATGCAAACTAATCATAATCAAATTGAAGTCCTTCCTGACAGCGAAAAACAATAAGCATTCCACTCTCAGACGTCGACGTCCAATTTTTTTCGTAACAATGAATTATTATTTCATTACTGGGCCTCTTTATTCAGAATTGATTACAGCTATCTCGGTCATTAATCAGAACTCGGCATAAGAGCAAGAATATGTCTGTTAAAGGATCTATTGTGAGACTGAGCAAGTACAAATAGCTTTGCCCGACATTGACATTGAGAAATCTCGAGAAAGAGGAAATGTTATCTATTTACAGAGTGGGCGTGGGGATTATTAGAATAATGCATGCAGGGCCGGCATGATCGGTACACAGATTATATGCAAATAAGGTACGCTATCTGGTATTATGCACGCTACTCAAAACGATGTGGATGCGATCCGAACAAACGAGAGCTTAAATGCACGTTTTGGACGCTGCAAGAAGTGCGTGGGTGATGGAACAGAGCCTTGAGGAACACCTGCATCCAAACTGAAGTGCTGGCACTGTCGGTTTTTGTTTTTGGTGAACCAAATCTTTTCGCCATTGATTCATAATCCATTTCGATTCATACCGATGAATATTCTGTACATCGGTTGATGATTGTGTGAGCAGCTATCCAAACAAACTGACAGTTATTTTCGATAACTATTTGAGATTCTGCAACGTGACTTTGAGCACGGTTGACTTGTGACGACCTCGAAATTCATTCATCTCAAAACGCAGTAAACAACACTCATTCAACGGTTTTAATTACCACTCAGATCGAAAGGATATCAAGAGTATTGAAGTTTGCTCCAGCTTATTCAGCTAAACGCCATGGCTGAACCTTGTGTTATAGTGATTAGTGGTTCTAATCATATTTTATAACTTTTATTAGGGATACATGTAAACATGGAAATATACTGCTCCACAAGAGTTAGGGATATCGTATTCAATCGTTTTTAAAAGTATGTAATCTTCGAGAAAATCGCTGTAAAATCATTCAAAACTTAACAACAACTTGAATCGATCCAATAAAATCAGTATGAGGCATTTCGTCAATCTGGTCGCCTTTTTTCTGAAGTTTGGTTCTGTTCTTTGCATATGCTTCATGAATGTTCTTATTCTGAAATGAAGTCAGTTTATCAACGGCTTCGATTTGAAACGAGTTTTCTGAAAATGCCAAGACGTAAATGAACAAACGCTGAGGCTAATAGGGCTATCGGAATGCTACAGTGAGGCCTAACTCAGATTGTTGTAGCGGAAAGGCTCCAAGTCAGCCAAAGTGTGATATCTCGACGATAGGTTCAGGTAGACCGGTTTCGTGTTGGAAAGACTAAGGCTTGGTGGGCGACGAAAAACAACACCTTCTTAGGATCCTTTCATTACCGTTTCGGCGAGAAGAAACCCTACATATACGTGTAGAATGCTACGGAATATTCTTCAAAATGCAGATGGGGTCCAAGTTCCCATCGAAACCATCAGACGACGTTTGAGAGAGGTGAATCTAGGTTCTAGGCGTCCATTAAGAGTTCCATTAACACGTGACCATAAGCGTCAAAGACTGGAATGAGCAAGGCAACATATCAATTGGAACGATCAATGGCGTAGTGTCCTTTTCACTGATGAATCCAGATATGGTCGATTTTCAGATTCTCGAAGAATAAGGGTATGGGCAATCCCACGCATACCCCGTAATCGTCGCCATGTCCAAGAAGTCCATCCATTCCGAGAGGGTAGTGTTATGGTTTGGGCCGGGATATGTTTCAACGGGCGCACAGATCTACACATTTGTCCTGGGAAGCCTCCCACTACAGGGAGCATGTCATTGACAATGTTGTGCCAAATTTTCACGCTGCTATTGGTGAAACTTTTCAATTTCTAGACGATAACGCTAAACCGCACCGTGCAGCCATAGTTTAGAATGCGCGTGAGGAGCTTGGTATTCCACATTTACCAATACCTCCGCACTCACCAGATTTGAATTGCATAGAACATGCATGGGATATGCTCCAAAGAAGATGAGATAATCATCAACCTACCTCAGAATCCTTAAATGATCTGAGAGAGCTTCTGCCCCGTTTATGGAACCAAATTCCTCAAGAAATGTTCAACAACCTCGTGTGTAGTATGCAAAGAAGATGTCAAGCTGTTATTGTTGCCCGTGGAGGCCATACATTGTATTGATAGTCTTAAAATGCTTGAATTTTCTGGGAATAAAATTTCGTTATTTTACTCGATTTTTCTTAACCATCCTGTATACGCTGCAGACCTACAGGCTAAAATTAATTAGCAACTTGAAATCGTATAAATATGAATTTTCATCACAAAAATCTTATTTTAACTATATTCTTTTGCAATTTATGTCAATATCCCTAACTCATGTGGAGCAGTTTATTTTGAAAGCATCCATGCTTCTTTTCAAGATATTATAGGAATGTGTGTGACAATATATCTCAAAAATGACTCGCAGCATTTTTGACGGCGTGCCTTCGGGTCTGAGTCTATCATGCGGTGTGAACCATGAGTCACAGGGCCTATGTTCGTCCGACCAAGGGCCCCTGTATTTCATCATCACATTGATACAGAAAGCAGCAGGGTGAAATCTCAAATCTCTTTCCAATGCGCTAAATGGTGAATGAGGAAAAGATCTTCGAAATCTAGACAGACGCAGAGAGATATCTTCATAGCCATGACGGAACATAGACTCCTCAGCAACTACCCCATAACTCTTCCGTAGTTTATCGATACATCGACAGAGAGATAAGCTTTAATGGTTACGTCTCTCGCGGAGAAGTGAAGATAGCACCATAAAGGCAACAAATAAAACAGCAACACCTCGTCCTCCGTTCCTACCATGCAGCCATTGTCTTCCCACGATATCAGACCATAGACTTGGACCTCGTTGCCGATAATATGCGGTAAAACAGGTATTGCTCCCATATAAATCCTGAAACGCCGATTCACGCCAGCACGGCTGCACTAGGTGGTATACGCGCGTAAATAACGTGAAAGGCCAAGTTCAAAATACGTAAGGATATATGAAAAACGCGTAATAATTGTCTGGAGGCCAGGCACGACAACGATGAGGCTTCCCCGTATAAGGAGGAGACCACGTTGAAATTGAATTAACCGATTGCCGGTGGGTGTCGGCACGGTCACGACTCATTTCACGAAGTCGCCGAGAAGATCTGGTTGGCTGGTGGTGGATGTAGGTACTTGGGCGATTCAGATTGTTGTCTGCTTAATCAAGCTCATCGAAGTGGGTATAATGGGGGCCTTTTCATCTTGCGCTATTCCGGGCGTGTCAATTCGGATAAATTCAAGCATTCCTTTCGGTTGGGAGCCAGTAAACAAATGCAGACCCGACGAAACGCAGATCTTCGATGTCTCTCAGACTCAGGATGATTCCGGCAGGGTCCAGAGGCAGAAATGTATGTCTTACAATCTTGAGAGATCGATTTTCTTAATGGAGATTCAAAAAATTACGAGAACAGGCAACCAAAGTGCTTCAAACTCTTCGGTAGCTGAAGAACTCAGCCATAGCTCACATGTGGCATTTGGAGAAACGATATAGCTGATTCCCCCACAAGTAATGGACTTAAGGGCTCTTGCTCTAACCCAGAACAAGCTTAAGTTCATAGCTGAAGTATTGGAAGATTCGACCCAGCCTTCGTTACTCTCACAAGGCTATAAACCAATTCCTGGATAGGTTGTTCAAGAATTGATCACTAGCTTGGATTCCTAGCTGAAGTATTGAAAGATTCGATCCAGAATTAGTTACTCTCACAAGGCTATGTTCGATGTCTTTGTGTAGGAGAGACTCAGGATGATTCCGGCAGGGGCTAGAGGCAGGAATATATGTCTTACAGTCTTGAGAGGACGATTTTCTCAACGGTGATTCAAGAAATTACAAAAATTCTTCTTACAATGCTTCAAACTCTTTGGTAGCTGAAAGAACTCAACCCTAGTTCACGTGTGGCATTTGGAGAAACGATATAGCTGATTCCCCTACAAGTAATGGTCCTATAAGCTCTTGCTCTAACCCGGAACAAGCTTAAGTTCATAGCTGAAGTATTGGAAGATTCGACCCAGACTTCGTTACTCTCACAAGGCTATAAACCAATTCCTGGATACGTTTTTCAAGAATTGATCACTAGCTTGCATTCCTAGCTGAAGTATTGAAAGATTCGATCCAGAATTAGTTACTCTCACAAGGCTATGTTCGATGTCTCTGTGTAGGAAAGACTCAGGATGATTCCGGCAGGGGCTAGAGGCAGGAATATGTCTTACAATCTTGAGAGAACGATTTTCTCAACGGTGATTCAAGAAATTACAAAAACTCTTCTTACAATGCTTCAAACTCTTTGGTAGCTGAAAGAACTCAACCCTAGTTCACGTGTGGCATTTGGAGAAACGATATAGCTGATTCCCCTACAAGTAATGGTCCTATAAGCTCTTGCTCTAACCCGGAACAAGCTTAAGTTCATAGCTGAAGTATTGGAAGATTCGACCCAGACTTCGTTACTCTCACAAGGCTATATACCAATTCCTGGATAGGTTCACTAGTTTAAGTTCCTAGCTGAAGTATTGAAAGATTCGATCCAGAATTCGTTACTCTCACAAGGCTATAAACCAATTCCTGGACAGGTTGTTGAAAAACTATCTGCTTCCTTCATTGGGCACAGTAGAACCAATACATGGCACTCTTTGGAGAAGATCTCCACGAGAACACGATACTAGCAAATAAAGGAGTAAAACCAGACCAACCAAGACTGCAGTGTTCTCAAAAACCCAGTCTGTGTCTTCCATATTTCCTTCCAAAATGAACGACCACTGTATCTTCATTATGCAGTGTGAACCAAACAGACTTTTTTATTCAGTATTCCGTCCTGCCATATATATTGCTTTATAATTACAGAGAGGGGCATTTCTAGCATTCATCCACAAGACCGTAAAGATTGAAATGTCAGATGTTCCTAAGGAATCCCGCCGTATGGTCACACGCAATCTGTATTCTATAAACCTCGAGCGTTGGTCCCGTATGAATAACGATGCATAGAACAAATCGCTGCAGGCTTCCAGGGATGGCAACAGTACATCGATCGGAAACATCGATAAGTCTGAAGGAAGCCTGATTTCTTTCCAATGGGGTTTTAATTGTATTCGTAATTTTAATCGCTCTCCAGAAAATATTGGTAAAAGCAGTACCTTTGTGTCTGACTCAGCACATAATTGAAAGATGACTGAAATTCATCTGGCTGCAATACAATCTCACTAATGACTTTCAAGGCCAATCAAAGAGTTTCAACCCTCATAATTTCAAAACCTTCGATTATCAAAAATATCCTCATATCATGAAAGCATAACTAAAAGAGCTTTAGAAGTTTGAGTGAGCAACAATCGATAAAATCGAACTTTATGCTATCCCTGACAGAGTCCGTGAATCCTCTGGAATTAACCAGTCTGTACATGGTCAACGAACGCTGTCAATTAGACTTATTTATGCGGTACGTTTAGGTAACGAGAAGCGTAACAACCTTCTGCTTTCCCGTCAAATTTTATTCCGCGTTGTCTGTAAGAGAATTGTATTTTGCAAAGCTCGATATCGAGTGACATTTCGCTCTATCTCCCGCTTATCTTGTCGACGCTGTCGGATTGCGATATTCAGATTGGGCTCGATGTCACGACTTTGCTATGCAGGTTATTAACGAACGAAGCATAAATCTGCTTTCACGAGCTACTTCTGTACTTTTTCTTTTGAGGTATTTGTATTTGGAAAGATAATCTTGATATCTGGGAGGAGCTAGGCCTTGATTTGCTGAGACTTTTGTGTGAATCTTTGACATATACAGATTTAGAAACTGCAGATACCCCTTGTTTGTACCTTGATTAGTTCACCAAGGTTGTTTTAGTTTTATTTTTGTACCCTGACTGTTTTAACAGGATTATGGTTTTCTTGCACTGCTTCTAGTTGGTAGGATGCTGGTAATCCTCGTCAATCTCGATGATTAAGAGGGGTTCATACCGTTCGACGTTCAGTTCAAAACGCGATTCGGGATTTCTCACGATAGAGACCACCGTTTCATATGAGGTTTTCACTATTATGCAATTTGAAGAGTTTTTCAAGTGAGAAAGTTCATAACTTTTTTTTTCGTCGAGTGAAAAAAAAATTAATGTTTTTTTTCGACGAAAAAAGAAAAGTTATGAACTTTCCCACTCGAAGAATTCTTCAAATTGACTAATAGTGAAAACCCCATATGAAACGGTGGTCTCTATCGTGAGAAATACCGAATCGCGTTTTGAACTGAACGTCGAAAGGTATAAACCCCTCTTAACTGCTAACTGTGACTTCACAACCGATGTAAGGGGATATGCTTAACTATCAGCACCCTATGATAATCTTGATGATTACTGCGATAGGTTTTTATCCGTACTTAGATAACAACTACGAAGGTGATGAGGAAGTGGTGAAATGTGAATGAACTCTCAACAAACAACAAACTGTATTTTCTTGTTACCTCAACTTAGATATCAATCACGAAACGATTATACAAGTATGTAATATGTATGAAATTATAAAGTCTACCTTCTATTTCTATATGAAAATGTATAGCAAGGAGGAATTATGAAATGTACTTCTATATGAAAATGTAAAGCAAGGGAGTAAAGTGTTATAATTACCTACTTTATAATTACTGATTATTTACCGACGATTCAACTCAACCTTCTATATGAACTAAACCTTCTATATGAAAATGTATAGCAATGGAGCAAAGTGATGTAATAACTTGATAATAAGTGATTATTTACCGACGATTATGAACTCAACCTTCTATATGAAAATGTATAGCAAGGAAGCAAGGTGTTGACTGTATAATTACTGATACTTTACTCACAATACAACTGCCCTATGCCACTTCCAAAATATCTTATTTCGAAATGATATGAAACCATTTATATTCTGTTCAACAATTATCATTGTTCGAGTTGTGAACCTATCAATTAATTTTTCCTCGATTACTGTAATGCCTGAGTAATCAAATACCGAAGCTCATCTCTGAAGCAAATGGAGCCATCCAGAAGAGCATTCATCGTCCCAAATTATCACTAATAAAGTAACGAACGTATTCATAGCCAGAATTACTCCGTTCAAATTAATTCTGCTGATTAAACTTCCAATTATTACATGTAAATCACATCACTGTGGAGCCCTAATAGCTTTTGCGTCAGAGCCACCTTTGGATATCCCGTGATGGCGCACGCACAGACAGAATAGAGCGCGGCGTAAATTATTCATCGGGTGCATTATGGTCGTTTGTCAAATCCGCCCAAAGCCCGTCCATTTTGCAGGATGGTTATGAGGATCGGTGGGTAGGCCATAATGTGATCTAGAGCCTCCGTTCGGATTAGTTTGTCTAATATAATTAATTCGCTGGATTTGAAAGTGGGTTTCCACCTCGACTGAGAATTTGTGCGGGTATTCTGAATTACTTGGGAAGATGACTAATGTTTATTAATTGGTGTTTGTTGTTGTTGGAAATCACTTCGCTGGTCCAGGAGAGTTGAAAGTGGAGTCATTCCAGAATTGGCTAATGCAAGTATGCTTCAGCAATTAGGAACGTGAATATGGGTCTTATCGAAACAGCATGTCAGAGAAGTGATGTCTTTTCGAAAATTGGGTTTTTCAGGGGAGGCATGAATTTTTTCAGGGGGCGCCATCAATAGATAGAAATTTTTTACCAACGTTATAGGACTACTAATGAAGGGAGTATTGTCCATTTTGATGTCCAAGGAAGGGGGCCATGACTTAAAGTATGAATTTTTTTAATTTTTTACTCATAGTATCTGCATTTCACAATTCAATTGGGATCAGGCATACAAATTAAAATTTAGATTTAGAGTCCTCACCATGTGACATTCCAATTTCGATTGCAAATCTACAGGATGATATTTTTTTGGAACACTGTCCCTTATTTTCCTCCAGAACTTTTTTTTTGTGAACCACTGTTAGTTCGAAAAATTGTTAAAAGAAGCATTGTTGTTTTACTAAACTTTATGGTCTCTTGTAGTTTTGTCGTATCTGCTACCGATTTCGAGAAAAAAATTGTGAGCGATTCTATCGAAAAAATCAAAATTGTCATAAAAATCCAGTGAGTATAAAAGAAATCTGAACTATTTAAGTCCAATTCACCTGTTTCTATACTTTTCGTCCAACTGCTCCCTAGTACACCTAGTACACCCTGTATCTCGAAAACAAACAAACATATTGTATCTTTATTAATGGGCGAAATAGGGCAAATTGCAGAATTAAGTTTTTCCACAAAAATCTAACACCCAGAACATAGCCATGCGCGGTTGGAAAAACTCCGGGGAAAATTTTCGGGGTAGAAAAACTCTGGGGAAAAAACTCGTGGAGATTAACTGTGAGGAGAAAAATTTAGGGGCAAAAAAAGCTCCAGAGAATTCTTATTAGAACTTTAAGAATAGATTGACAATTTCGCTTACGAATATCACATGGGACATCGCATAGGGCTGCAGTTTAGGTTACACTCGTGCGGAGAAGTCTGTGTTTCCTAGGAAAATGACTTAACTTAAAGGCGAATATCTCGAGAACAACTGAATTTTGGGGTATGGTAAGATGGAAAAGAAATATCTAGAACTAGCAACCCGCCCCGGCTTCGCACGGATGCAATGCAATCCTTATAAACAACGGTAGTGCAGGCGCCGCACCGCTATGCCCATGCATTTTAAATCTGTAATATCTTCGGAAATATTCATTTAAATTACATGCTGTAAGTAAAGGGCTATATTGATCTAATGGACATCTAATGGACAATGTATTTAAGGTACTTAATTGGATAAGGATTAATGCTGTATTGCTTAAAATAACTTCCTGAATAAGCCATTTTTTCCCGTAAAATGTAAAGGATAAATAATGGTTATTGTGGGTTATCCTTAAGAGACAGACATATACCATCACGAACTTTTTTGTTGACCTTTTTTAGGAGTACAATACCGAGTACATTATTTTGATTTATCTCGTGGGCTTCAGTCAGCGTTTGCAATGTGAGCACAAAAAAATGTGTTTATTTACGACATCACATTAGAAACCTCTAAAGTCATCAGTGTTTCTCTACAATATTATGCATGTATCATACATATAAACTTTCCTCTTGAATCACTCTATCTATTAAAAAAAAGCGTTTCAAAATCCGTTGCGTAGTTTTGATGATTTAAGCATACATAGGGACAGACAGCGAAAGCGACTTTGTTTTATACTATGTAATGATTTCACAACAACATGAACGAGAAAGAGGAGACTCCCATTGTTCATAGTGCGTGGTGGCCAGAGATCTGCACTGCCAAAATACGGATTATCATTGTCTGACGCCGTACAAAATTGAAACCAAACAAGTTCACGTGTATCCAGTGTAGATTATTTTTCCATCACTGCTCAGTTTTCATAATTTTCATCCAAAACTCCCATCTGCCCGTCCAAAACGAAACATAAAAGCGCGAAAATATCACGTAGAATTTTTAATAACTCCAGTTTCAATCCGCGCAAAGCATAGCTTTCATTTCGAGGTAAAAGCCATCGATGAAATGATATATTCGTACGTACAATCGGAACGGAACAATGAAAACGGGGAAATGCAACAAATTACTTCCGTTTCCATGGGCGCTTTTGTATGGCCCATTCGGCGAAACGGCCATTTTCAATCATGAAACTGTTTCCGAGGCATTAAAAACTGAAACCGACAGGAAAATAACATTTTTATGTTATCGTTTCCTATATTTGAATAAAACAAATAGTGTGTGTTCGGCTGATATCTCTAGAGCATAACACGTATCGAATGGGCTCCGCATATGCGTTTATTTCGCCAGAAATAAATCCCATTGCGAATGCTTTATGACATTCGATGTATGTGAATTCATCCATGAATTGACGAAGGCTAAAAATAGGAAGGTAATACTAGCAGAGAACCTGCAATGATATTTTTCCATTGGAATGGAAACTCATTCAACCACAATATCCTTAGAAAATAGATATTGAATTTTTGGAAAAATGAAACGCAATATACGAGGATGTATTGATATATAGTTAGCCTAGACCAAATCCATGCATAAACAAAATATTGCGATACCATATCAACGAACAATAACTTATTAGAAGTGTTAATGTAGAGTTCGACGTCAAAAAAGTAAACCAGAGTTACGCAATAAGTTGAAGAAAAAAAGATGTCATCCCAAATTGTAAAAATCGAAAAATGGAGTATCGAGCCAACATCAAGTACCTGTATTCAAAAGGGTTAAGAGGTTAGCAGATTTACGAAGATATGCTTAATACCCTTAATGATCAATGTCCTTCGTATGCGACCGTGAAAAATTGGACTGCAAGGTTCAAAAGAGGTAAATTTTCCCTTGAAAATGATGACCGATCGGGAAGGCCAGTTTCTGTGTCAGTCCCCGAAAATATCGATGCAGTTCATGACATAATTTTATCAGACCGTCGAATTGGGCTAAAACGGATATCTGAAGCACTGAAAATTTAATACGAACGCGTTCATCATATAGTTCACGTCAATTTGGACATGAGAAAAATTTCTGCAAAATGGATCCCCAAATGTTTGAATGTTGAATAAAGTACAGTGTGAAGCATTTAGAAATCGAAACGAGATTTCTAATCGTAGCAAATCATCGTTATTTCGTCGTAATATAATATATAATTTCAACTAACTGTCGAGAAACATTTCATTCCTCCAGCAGTCCTATGACATTGAATTTAATTGCAAGCCATACTTAATTGCTGATATTACCACCAACACTTCTGTTGCCATCGAAATGAGAAACCAACATTTTTCACCTACAGTCGGAGATAATTACGATGCACACACGTGATATTATTCAATTTAAATGTCAACAATGGCATACCAATACCTCTTGGAGACATTTGAGATGGAAAAAACAGACAGTCGTAATTAAATATCCTTACACACCTTGTTGGTATACAGAGCAACCGGATTTAATCGTTGTTTTTGTTTGTGGTGGGACTATGTGTAAATCTCGTTCAACGCCCTAGATAAAGGTGTTTGTTTCTACTCCCCCACTTCGTTCAGATCGATTCATGCTTCCAACTCGAAAGACCAAGGAATTTTCAACATCTCGGAATCGTGAGTACATGCAGAGAGACTTTGCGCACGCTCGGATAATGTTATCTGATGCTGGCGCATGCGTCCATATCTGGTAACATAGAAGCAGATAACTTAGACCAAGGGCGCTGCACAAGAAGAAGAAGAAGACGTTTGAAAGTATTTGGTCCTCTCGGTAATATTCAATACAATTTAACGTAAATTACTGAAGTTACCTCAAGTTGAATCAAAGAGTTCACATTAAACAATTTGCTGGCAGTTTCCATATTGAATTCTTCAACCTGCAAGCGAATCAGGGCAAATTTCTTACGCCCTCTGACAACAGAAAGAAATCATCCACGGATTTCACGAGAGCTAAGTGACTCATCTGTTTTCCAGAGAAAAACGGATGGAAATTGAACCTCATTGTAATTCAAACCGTCTTCGTGCTTTTCAATTTACCCAGTCGAGTCAGAAAGGATTATCTTGTTATTAAGCAAAGAACAAACTCTTAAAGCAGGGGTTCATCCCCAGGCGATGCTCGAAGTCACTCCTCAAACCAGGATGCGATTTAGTTAATGGGTCTTGAGAATTGGAACCCGGAAGATGAGACTTGAAGATATTGCTCTTCGTACCTTACCCATCTAGCTTGAAGACGTTACCAGTAGGATGTGAATTATTAGCAATGGGAAATGGATTTTTGCAGATATTCGATTTATCAGTTTATAGACTGGCAACTAGGAAGATTATTTACCAGTGTACTACTGCGAACAAGGCAAGGAACGAATAGAATGAGGTACCTGATTTGTTCTTGGTGTTGGGAAGAGTTTCAGTTAACCAACTGAAGAGTGGTTCAATATTATTTAAGTTTAATTTTTCGAAATATAATCTTCCGAATGAAAATGAAAATGAGGCTAAATATACCCAAAGTTACAGAAGAAATATAGTCTTACCTATATCAGCAAAACAGTAAACATCCTGTCGATGACTCCTATTCCAGTGTAAAGATTGATCGAGCTCGACAAACGAACATGGAATGAAGCTGACGTGAAAATCCGTTGCTAAAAATGTCAAATTGTGCACACTTATCCTTGTGGTATTGTAAAATAACAACGCCACTGGTAACAGTTTTTTTGTTCTGAATAATTCGTACAAAGGAAAGTTTTGAATGAATGTAATTCGATTAAATCGAAATCACTACAAACTGCCAATCACAGGAAAAACTGAAATTTTTCGAATTCATGAATGAGCAATTAACGGAAGCAGAATTATTCAACGATCAAGTAATTCAGTGAACTAATTTGAATTATGAAAATAAAACAAATAAACGACATATTTGCTCCACAGCTGACGCGATTTCTTTTCGCACCTTAGCAATGACAACTCCATATGGGAATTCCCCAGTATGGAGAGATTAATTTAAAAGGAATCAGAATTTTGAAAATTCGGAATAATTAATTTGAACTTGGCGTGAACACTTAGGACACTCATTTTTCCTTCTCCAAACTACAGAAAAGAAATAAACTAATACCAAAGAGTAGGAATCACTTTTTGTTAATTCGAACGGTAGAATAAAAACAGATCTAATAAGGTGAAGGGCAAAATCCGGAACTAACTAATAGAGGTGGAAATGAGAGTATAGACGCTCTGGCGCAGAGGGCGCTATCGCTTGTTCAATGGGGCGAACTCACTTGAGTCATGGGGCGCTCTCGTTTGAGGAATGGGGCGCTCTAGCATAGAGGGCTATGCCCCAAGGTTAATACTCAACCGATCCGAGGACCTTTTCTTTAACTTGAGATTGAAATGAAATTCGATGTCTAGATTTGATTGTTTATATTCCAACAAAATCTCTCTCTTGAAGATTCGTCTACGTTTATATCGGTTTAATCGAAGCTATCATTCCGTTTTCCCTTTTTCTATACAACTCGAGACCCAGCATATTTCCTGCTCAGAAATACTTAATGCTTCTATTCCCCTTCAGCGACAACCTATTTCACTTCGACGACGATTGTATTATTTGTATGTGCTTAGGGCGGTGTTCGATCAATGGACAAATAGCTTTCAAAACACCATGTTTCATGAATAAATAAATGATAGTTGGATTTTTGACAAGGCTACCACATTCGATTGATATTCACCCTCCCAACCTGGAAAATATCACGATAGTTTTATATTCGGACTAGCTGGCCCGGCGAAATTCGTTTCGCCTAAATGATACTTAAGGTGGATTTCACAAATTATTAGCCATTAACCGTAGCGACACCTAGTGGCCTTATTCAAAAGGAGGAAAAGCATTTCCTGCATAAGCAAATTTTTCAAGAATTTTTCAGAGTTTTAATGTATTTTATAATAACCAGGCCGTAGACGAATCCATAAATGAAGTTTCATAACAAACAGTCCATCCGATCTCGAGTTATAAATGGTGTAACCAACAACTTTGTTTTATATATATATAGATTGAGGCCACGCAGCAAAAGACGGAAATTTTCAGCTTTCCTTCCCCATTAGAATGCGGAGGTTTAATTGTTCCTCTTTATCCTCTTCAAATTTCAGTATTCACCGAATGCTTTTTGAACACTCCGAATGCTATTATGGGAGATTTCAAAGGGAATGAGTTCTCAGATGAGGGACTCAAATTGCCGATTCACACTCAACGTTTAGTCATCGTTTGGGGTGTGATGCGAAAAAATAGGGGAAGATTTTTAATTATTCCTTCTTCAGACGCAACGCTTCCAAGGTCATGGAATGATTTTTTCGAATAATTCTTTCTTATTTTACATGTACGCCATTATTTTTCGTTTTCAGCGGCGTTCCCCAGGGGAGTACCTTTGGGCCACTTTTTTCTCCCAGTTTTACGAAAAATTGTTTCTGAATGACCATGTGTTATCTACTTGATGCGACGGGGGTAATCGAACGGATCAGATTCGAAAATTAAATTACCTGGGGTCCGAAGAAGCCCGTTCATCTTTCGGTTAACCAGAAAACGGGTTTCGTTATATAACTCTTCAGATCGCATTACGAGAGCAGTGTTTATGGTGACCATTCAGATCGCCATCTTTCAAGAACGGTCGGAGGTCCCTTATGCACTCCTTGTGAACGGGTGAACGACCCAAGAACACTTTTACGATCTGGGGGACTTTTATTCAAGTTCTCAACGTGAAAGTGAAAGAGTCGATGGGTTATCGGTTGATCGAGTCTGATTTGAACAAAACGCGTCGGTGATCAATCGATAGGCGGGAATTTCTGAAAATATGGTACCACATTGAAACAGGAGATTTTGTTTCACGGTTTCGATAATTTTTTTAGAAATTCTTCAGTTATCTGTTCATATGCAAATCGAATTGCCTGTTAGGACAGCAAATTTCTTTTGGTCGGCAACAATAGATGGAATTTTCCCAAATGTATTGATACCAACTGGATTGGCAGTGCATTTATTATTGATGTATTTCAGGAAAAAAACGACGATGTTTGATGACAGAAGGGCGCAGTGCAAAGTACTTATGAAAATAGTCAACATACTTCCCAATAATACTGAAAGAACGACTGACTCTCGTTTTTGTGTTTGGAAGTTGTATAATCAATGATTTATTTGTTATTTCGATATCTTCCACTGATAAATTACACAATTCTTCATGCCGACAGGCTCCAAATAATCCGAAAATAGTTAGAACCTTAACCATCGAGTATTTCTCATCTGGTGCCTCATTTATAAACTTTTCAACTTGTTCACGAGTGAGAATTTTCGATTTTTTGGGACGATATCCTTCACTTTTCCGTTTTAAATATGCTATTTCCTTAAAATATTTACTAACATCCACACCATTTTTAATAAGGGCGCTTGACTTTATCATTGAAAATTTGCTCCACAAAGTTGATGAACCCCAAATTTTTAATTTTTCTTGTAAGTATGCCAGGAAAACAGGTTCACTGAAGTTCCCTTCTACATTTTTCAATTCACACCAGGCCAGGAAATTGTTATATGCAATATCGTACTGCTGAACAGATTTTTTAGGTAGGAGTTCTAGATTTGCTCTTCTTGCAGACTCTTCAATATCCACAGGAACAGCCAAATCGTCACTTTTATAAATAATTTGACTCTCGACAAACATATTAAGCAGTTAAAAACCCAAGACGAAAATTGGAGAGGAACGAAATTCAAATGACAGCGTCTTTTCTCATTTGTTAGTAATCATAACGTTGGCTCACAACAACCTTTTGATTGTTTGAATATCAAAATGCATTTTGAAGTTTATTGTCATTGCAAATTCGCCCATTTCATTATGAGAATAGGGCAGTTGTACAAAAAACATTGTATAGTATTTGTGTTAAAAGTGATTTTATTTTGTTCCTGAAATTCACAAAATAAAACGTCACTTTTAACACTCATATCATAAATAACTATTTCAAAGGAGGCAGCACAATTCTTTTCTACAAAGGAGATTTATTTATTTTGCCCAGATGTTGCGAAGTGAGACGCAACACTCTGTATGGGACTCTTTTTCTTAAAATCATCCAAGGAATCCCCTTTCTTCGTTTGTAGCTCCAATTCAGGAACTGTATGTATGTGTTCATTCTAACAGCCAAGCCATGATCAAGTGCCAAGGAAATGTGTACCTAGGCACTATTCCAGATAAAGAACAGACGTTAGATTGATATCAGACAGTCCAGAAGGACTAATACGACGTGTAAGCATGTGGATGATCGCAAAATTCAAGCTCGACGACTATGAAATGACCTTGCCTCCAGGTAGAGCCTTCTCGCACCGAGTTATAAAGCGCTAATTCATTCATTTTCGCTGAGTCGTCTCACCATCTGGCCACGGAACCGAAGCGTACGGCTAACGAGGGGCGCAACATACAAATTGAAAGCGAAGTATAATGGAAATGATGCCTGAAACAATGGCTCGCATGTCACGGTTTGCTGCCCTTTCCCCTAAGTCGCAGAAGGTCGACCGGAGCATACCCACCTCGAGAAACCACCCATTTTCCGGCCAAATATTTGCCTGTCCCTATGGCCGTCTGTCGGTCACGCCACGAAACAAATGTTTTGATGTTTT
Source organism: Adalia bipunctata (assembly GCA_910592335.1). NCBI lineage: Eukaryota > Metazoa > Arthropoda > Insecta > Coleoptera > Coccinellidae > Adalia > Adalia bipunctata. The sequence continues at coordinate 21,901,505 of OU342954.1, forward strand.
TTCTAATTTACTACCTACGAACGGACCGTTTCTGCAGTACATTCTTCTATTACGAAGAAAGGGTATTCCAAGAGGTCCACCAGAACGAAAATCAATGCGTTGTCTGCGACAGATACCTTGCTTTTCGCTCAAGATATAAATCCCGATTTCAGACATCAATATTTGTCGATAAACTTCAATAAAATGATGATAATTGATAACAGGAAACAGGCTCTGAGGATACAATAAACATTCGTTTTGAATTAATGTAATATACCTACATCAATTTCTGTTTGTTATACAGGGTCTTTCACGAGGAACCTCACACATATTTATACGGGAAACTACTGAACGTATTTTCATGAAATTCAGCACTTATAAGTATTTCACGATGCTGATGAAATCTAAAATATTTTCAAGGCATGAGCACCTCCGGTTTTTCCGGAAATGACGTCAACTTCCGTTTTTCAAATTAGAACACCATTTTTTTATTGCAGAAATAGATTCCTTAGAAAATTTCAAGTTATTTTGATGTAACATTTTTCAGTTTTGGTTGGAAAATTCTCTCTGAGCGGGAAAATTCGAAAAAAAAATGGAAAATTTTCATTTTTGGGATTTTTCAAGATGTAAGATTGATGTATCCACTTTAAAAATCGAAATCGCGATTCATGATACAGGGGGTGAAAAAATCGCTTTCAAAGTTAGGGATGACAAAATCGTGAAAAATCAATTTTTTCAAATTAGAACCCCATTTTTTTATGGCAGATATTGAATCTACGTTAAAAAATAATGTGAGTGTATGCATCACACCCTTGCCCTAAAATGGATATTTTCTGAGTTAATATCCACTCCTAATAATGGCGCTGCGAACAGGATAAAGAAAGAAAACCCGAAAGAGATCGAAATCAGGTCAGAAAACAGTCCTCGCCTCTTCTTTTCTTCAAAACCGAGGAATTTATAGAAATATTTCCATTCCAAACCTGCCGGAGATGAAATATAAAAATTATTACTTTCTTTCAACGCCGAATTCTCGTAAAATCCCGATGCGGGAGTGGCGTTATAAAATGCCTCGGGGATAAAACGATATCCCAATTCCTGGACAGTCGGTATTCAGCAGGGAATGCCATTATCTCGGCGTGCCATGAATCAAAATGAAGCTAGGAAGAATGCAATCACATCGCGTCGGATGATATTTAGACTATGATAAAAACCATAGTAGAAAGCAGTGGCGCGCCGAATTACCAGCTCTTATTCCATAAATCAAATTTTTTGTAATGCCAATGATTTGAATGAGATGAATACTTAACAGATCCGAAGGGGTTTACATAGAATTATGCATGAAAGAACATCAATAACATCCTCAAGAAGAGACACGAGAGCTTCTAGATCTGCAGATATGAGCGGATATTGGCTTCTGAAATCCCTGATGGCTTGATGTGGGCTTGATTGGAGGATCAGTATGTGATCGAATATCCTCAAACAGATCTGCTGGGGTGATAGTCTACGCCACTGGTTGGCGAAAGATGGAGGAAGAATACGTTGAAAGCGCTCATATTTTCACGGTATCAGAAATAAATTCAGCGCGCCAAGCTCCGAATAGAAATGGTCTTCTTTCTGTCAACTTTTTATTTGTTCTCTTTCGCCCGTAATTCGAACGCCAAATTGACGTCCCCTCCCGTTCCCCCTTAGCACCCCTCGCGCAAACACCGTGCGATATCAGGCGACGCGATCGGCTGGAATAAAAAGCCTCAAACGAGTTCGAAATTTATATCCATTTTCATTCGTTCCTTTCTCGAGATTTTCCCCTTTGCTTTTCCTGCTTTCGCATCGTATGCTCCAAATGGAATGCAATGAAAACAGGGAGTTTCGAATGGGAGTGAATTGGCGGATTGAATTTGGAGAACCGGTGTGTGCATTCGTCATTTCCGGTTTGTGTTTCAGGCTGTCTTATTGAAAAAGTTTCCGGGAAAATGATGTTTTGCTCATTGTGTGGTTCCTGTACACACGAGTGTTTCCATATCATTTTCTCAAGACATTCCTTTTTCCCGGTGTTTCTCATTTCATTATGCTCAGCACAATTTAGGGATCCCTCCAGCTGACGACAAGGAAACCAGAACTAAAGCGCCATATTGGTAAGGCGTTCTTAGATCAGTATTCACCAGACCTTCTGCATTGTGATCTTGGAGCTTGTCAATTATCCCAACATCATCTTAAACTTATACAGTTTAAACTCGCTCTAGGTAGGTAAGACATCTCAAGAAATTATTTTCAAATATATTCGGAGAGCAACATCCACCTCTTCTAAAGTCAAATCAGGAGTCCCACAGGGAAGTGTATTAGGACCCCTTCTATACAATCCTCTATACTTCAGACATATCGAAAACAGGTACACCACAATAGCCTCTTTAGCAGACGATACAGCCATACTTGCATCTCACAAGAATGCCACAACAGCTTCTGAAAATCTGCAACAACACTTGGATGTTCTTGGACATATAAAATCAATTCAAGTAACTTTTACTACCAGAAGAACCACATGTCGTTTTGTCAAAATGTTTGGAAATACCAGTCGACACCAAAGCCAAATATCTCGGTACACATCAGATCAGCGCCTTACTTGGAAACGACATATTCAAGCTGAGAAAAACCAAAAACAATACTTCATAAAAGTAGATTGTAAATTTCAATAAAGTGTAATAAAAAATAGTTATTTATGATATGAGTGTTGAAAGTGACGTTTTATTTTGTGAGTGAAAAAGTTTGTGAAATGAGGGGAGCGAATTGAACAATTTCACGAACAAAATAAAATCCCTTTTAACACAAATACCATACAATGTTTTTTGTACAACTGCCCTATTTTGATAATGAAATGGGCGAATTTGCAATAACAATAAACTTCAAAATGTATTTTGATATTCAAACAATCAAAAGGTTGTTGTGAATGGCAAACGTTGCCAACATTATGATTACTAACAAATGAAAAAAGACGCTGTCATTTGAATTTCGTTCCTGTCCAATTTTCGTCTTGGGTTTTTAACTGCTCAATATGTTTGTCGAGAGTCCAATTATTTATAAAAGTGACGATTTGGTTGTTCCTGTGGATATTGAAGAGTCTGCAAGAAGAGCAAATCTAGAACTCCTACCTAAAAAATCTGTTCAGCAGTACGATATTGCATATAACAATTTCCTGGCCTGGTGTAAATTGAAAAATGTAGAAAGGAACTTCAGTGAACCTGTTTTCCTGGCATACTTACAAGAAAAATCAAAAATATGGGGTTCATCAACTTTGTCAAGCGCCCTTATTAAAAATGGTGTGGATGTTAGTAAATATTTTAAGGAAATAGCATATTTAAAACGGAAAAGTGAAGGATATCGTCCCAAAAAATCGAAAATTCTCACTCGTGAACAAGTTGAAAAGTTTATAAATGAGGCACCAGATGAGAAATACTTGATGGTTGAGGTTCTTACTATTTTCGGATTATTTGGAGCCTGTCGGCGTGAAGAATTGTGTAATTTATCAGTGGAAGACATCTAAACAACAAATAAATCATTGCTTATACAACTTTCAAACACGAAAACGAAAGTCAGTCGTTCTTTCAGTATTATTGGGAAGTATGTTGACTACTTTCATAAGTACTTTGCTCTGCGCCCTTCTGTCATCAAACATCGTCGTTTTTTCCTGAAATACATGAATAATAAATGCACTGCAAATCCAGTTGATATCAATTTATTTGGGAAAATTCCATCTATTGTTGCCGAATTCCACAAACTGCCAGAACCAAAGCAATATACAGGACACTGTTTTCGAAGATCCTCCGCTTCATTGCTAGCAGAATCAGGAGCAAATATTACGGATATAAAAAAACATGTGTGGATGGAAGTCTACGACGGTAGCCGAGGGCTTTGTTGATCATTCCATTGCATATAGAAATGTCATTTGCAGAAAAAATTCTCCCAACCTCAACAGATTTTAGATCATCATCATCCAATATTGTACTTCCGGTTTCTACAAGTACTGATGGTGCTGAGGATTCTAATAATGTGTTGCAAAGCTCCCTAACGTCATAGGGCATTAATGTTAGTAATTGTTCTAGTTTTACGATTAATCTTAATGCTCATAAGTAATGATTGTTAAATATTGATAATAAAAATTTGCAATTGCTTAATTTTTTTCATCTGATTTAATCATAAGAAAATGGACTGCTGAAAATATTTTCAACACGCTTCCACGTAAACAATCAATTTTAACATTGTTTGCTGTCACAACACTTTGCTCCCTTGCTATACATTTTCATATAGAAGGTACATTTCATAATTTTTTCTTGCTATACATTCTCATATAGAAGGTCGAGTTTACAATTGTATACATATTACTTGTATAATCGTTTCGTGCTTGTTATCTGAGTTGAGGTAACAAGAAAAATACCAACTGACATTTGTGGTCTGACATGAAAGCATTAATTGAAATTTGATCAGTCTAGCTCTTGGCAATATTACTTTATGGATGTAACAATCAGGTTAACTGCAGAGGAACCCTATGGCACATGTTTCTGCGCCCGATTCCAATCACATCACCGAAATTCCCATGTTCGCAGAACGCATAAAAAGGTTATTTCCATCAATTCGCTTCCGGAACCCGAAAATAAAACTAACTCCGGGAACAGCCCATAGAGGGTGTAATCGTATTTGCCGTCCCGCCGACTTCGATCGTTGTTCGACGTGTGTTATTCACCTAATACATCCATCGCCTGCCGGGATCCGGAATCAGACGATTCCCCGCTATTATCCCGAGCATCCTGCAGGAGACCTGAACCGTTCCTTGCTCCAGGAAAGGGAGATCAATAATTCGTCTCTCGGGGAGAAACGACATCGCTATACTCGTCACATAATACAAGGTTGATAAGGGTTAAATTCGCGGTAGGGGTGGCCAAAACGCGACACCCTCGTAATCGCCGATATGGCATTCGACAATCAGTTCTTTTAGTCGAAAATATGCACTCAGATTATAGAACTAGAAGGGCAGCAGTTCTACCAGATATAATTTCATGGCAGGGAATTTATCTGATAGAAACCTTCCTCAAACCAAGAGTTGTAAAACAATATTACAAGTCGAGCCAGAAATTCATCCACCTGCCTAACTCAGAATTCGGTAGCTCCAGGCCTCCAAGTGTCGTCTTTCCCTAAGTTAAGTGACGTACAAATCCTGTGTGAACCCACTCAACATTCAATAATCCCAGTAATTTTAATTCATGGAGAGTCCCAGCTTTCTCTTATCGAGAACGATTTGAAGGCATAATCATCACGCCAATTACAATAAACAAGAATCACACGATGTCCCTGAAGAACCAGCAAAAACGACGTCTTCTTCGTCTTGGACACCCCTAGAACGTGAGTTTATCGCAGCACGATGTCTGTTTCATCTCGGCTGTTCGTACAGCACGCAGCTGATGTGCTACGATCATCGCCTTCTTTGATTCTCGATGATACTTCGAGCTTACAAGGGCGTATTATGTTGTAGGTTCAATGGATCGCAAAATGTACCAAGATTTGAGTCACTTCGAAGTTACCTGGAGCGCTCTATTCTACGCTTATGATGGCATAATGGATTGAGAGGTTTTTGAGTCGATTATAAGAGTATAATCGTCTCAAAAACCTTTCAATCCAAGAGTTGGGAAGAATTGAATGAACAGAAGGGTCCCTTTCATTCGGAAGATTGATATCGAGTGCCACTAGGATCTTATTTGCTATTGGAATAGCTTAAGAGCTAAATAGTCCCTAGATCTACCAATTCAAACATTTCAATCATAATCTGATTTAAAAATAAAATATTTCGGATTAGGATTAGGAAGTCAAATAAATGAATAAAACAACTTGACTTAACTAAGGAATTTTTGGTGAGAATTGAGTTGTACGCAAGCGTCAACTAGAAATTGAAGGAAATGTAGAGGTTATGTATATTTCTGCACATGCGTAGATCCCGATTACTAGAAGGCCAGCTTCAATTTTTATTGCCTCATTATCTATATTCGTGTATTATTCTTAGACCATACAAATAGGAGACACAGCATCTCTTTCATAAATTCGAGAATTGATGAAGCCAAAATTTTGTTAGTTGTCAATAAGGAATTTCAACGTATTTTGCTAATAATATTCAGATACAGAGTGTAAGAGCCAAATGGAATAAATTCGATAACGAATAAATGAGGGCGTGTTGGGAAAAACGCTCGGACACGTCGATTTGTAATTTTAAATGCGCATATTTTTCAAGAAAATAATATTATATAGGGTGTTCCATGCGACCGTGGCCAATACCAACTTTCTTATTTCAAATGCAACCCCCTGTATATTATTTATTTTTTGGATTCTTCACAGAGTTCTAGACACAATTCATGCCCAATGTCCTATACCTATCTTTAACTATTTCGGTATTAGTATTAAGTGTTTTCAGATTTATTGCAAAAATCAACGTTTTAAATAAAAATTATTTTATTTCACAAATTCGGTACATTACACTCAAAACCTAATGAGTAATACTCATTATTTCTCAATTATTAAAAAAAAAAACAAAAAAAAACATAAATGTCAATGTAGGAAATGTTCAAAATGCTCGCCGCGAACGTCTTGGCAACATGCTAATCTGGTGTAGAATTGTCTTCTAACGTTACTCAACACTTAATATTTCCGAAAAAGTTGAAGATAGGTATAGGACATTGTACATGAATTATGTCTAGAATGTTCTGAAGAATCCAAAAAATAAATAATATACAGGGGGTTGCATTTGAAATAAGAAAGTTGGAATTGGCCACGGTCGCATGGAACACCCTATATAATTTTATTTTCTTGAAAAATATGCGCATTTAAAATTACAAATCGATGTGTTCGAGCGTTTTTCCTAACACCCCCTCATTTATTCGTTATCGAATTTATTCCATTTGGCTGCTACACTCTATAAATCCAAATCTCACTTTTCATACGCAACGAAATACGATATCGTGAGTTTATTTATTAGAAAATTCAAAGATTGTATAGTCTCAGGTATTATTAGATATATGGCGACCAGTGACAGCTAATTATGTCAAATATTCCTCACTGACATCTGGAGTTGAGGCGGTTTCAAGAAAAATATCAATAGTTTGATCAACTCTCCTGAAGAAGCAGGGAAAATGTGAAAAATGCGAATAGCAAGCATTATTTCGACCAATTTTCGTGCTGCACATTATATTTTGAACTGAATGACAAATCTACCGGCTAAATTAACTCGATTATTTTCTCTCTTTCCACTAATTAATATTCCACCGCCCAAATTTAACGGGACAAAATCGCATCCGTCCGCAGAACGCCGCTCAGCCGCGCGGCCCCGCGAAAATTAATCACATTAATTCACATGTTAGAAATTAATTGACCCGTCCGTGCTTTCGCACGGCGCTCGGCAGCGCCATCTATCCAATTTGCGCCCGTAACGACAATGACGGATGGAAGGATATAGCGCCGAAAATCGTCGAATGAAAACTGCATCGATTTCCACTCGTGCGTTCATCATAGCCGTCGCACCGGGGGAATGTAACACCCGCAAATAAATCCGGTAACGTGGCAGACGACAGGAAAACAATTTGGCGAAAAAGCGCTGAATTTGCCGGACGTTATTGATGACACGAGCCCGAAATGGAGTCTCTGGATGACCGTGCTCTTCGGGCGAAATGAATTTCCGCAGTTCCGCTGTACCGCATAAATCGGAACGGTTCCATGGCTCGCAATGTTGGGACTTGTTGATAAATGACCTCAACATAAGCCAGTTTTTGAATCGTTTATATCACATTACCCATTTCATCTAACCTGGATGAAAAGCATGCCCCTGGCTCAGTGGTAGAGCGTTGGAATTTGGACCCAAAGGTCCGAAGTTTAATCCCGAGCTAGGAAAGAAATTTTCTAGTCTCGGTAGGGGCCACCATTCTCACTGTTGGGTCAAAAATTAACAGTGCTGTGGCGTAAGGACACAGTAACAAAGCCTACACAGAACACAACTGCTTACTCCAAACTCGGCACAAGTTACAAGCTTCGAAGCTCGTAATTTCAGAGGGGTCTCCACAGGAGACCTAGGAGTAATCAGGATAAACAATATATCATCTAAAGCTGTCCAGTTCACATTGATCATGATACTACAAACAACCAAGGATCCAAACTAAGAGGACACACGTCTATGTGAGGCCTAATTCAGCAGAGGAATAGCAGAGTAGTCCATTCAAACCAGGTGCTTCTCTGTGCTAAATAAGGGTTCACCTGCAATTCTGCTATTCTCTAAACATCTCTATTCTTCGAAGCTAAATTTTTGTCTCGAACCAGCTTAAGATAGATTGGGCGTGATCATGTAGCAACATCTTTAACCTTCCTTTACCGAGGTTCAAAAGTTTAAAGCTCTTACCTTTTCTTAATTTTATATTTGGATCCATTGGTTTGCACTCTGAAGAAGCCATGTCCATTATTTTTCTCTTATGGTTACACAATTTCAGGTCCCCTATGTTTGTATCTGGTGGAAAGGTGTATGGTTTACTAGCCACCTGGAAAAAAAGAAACACAATGATCTACTATTTCATCTCGTTATTTGAAATATGTGTCTACGAGGATGTATTGATATCTAGTTGGCCTAGACCAGTTCCATGCATAAACAAAACATTGCGATACCATATCAACGAACAATAACTTCGAAGAAGTGTCAGTGTAGAGTTCGACGTCAAAAAAGTAAACCAGAGTTACGCAATAAATAAAAAAAAATGTCCACCCAAATTGTAAAAATCGAAAAATTGGAGTATCGAGCCATCATCAAGTACCTGTATTTGAAAGGGTTAAGAGGTAAGCAGATTTACGAAGATATGGTTAATACCCTTGGTGATCAATGTCCTTCGTATGCGACCGTGAAAAATTGGACTGCAAGCTTCAAACGAGGTAAAATTGGAGTATCGAGCCATCATCAAGTACCTGTATTTGAAAGGGTTAAGAGGTAAAAGCAGATTTACGAAGATATGGTTAATACCCTTGGTGATCAATGTCCTTCGTATGCGACCGTGAAAAATTGGACTGCAAGCTTCAAACGAGGTAAATTTTCCATTGAAGATGATGACCGATCGGGAAGGCCAGTTTCGTTGTAAGTCCCCGAAAATATCGATGCAGTTCATGATATGATTTTATCAGACCGTCGAATTGGGCTAAAACGGATAACTGAAGCACTGAAGATTTCATACGAACGCGTTCATCATAAAGTTCACGTCAAATTTCTGCAAAATGGATCCACAAATGTTTGAATGTTGACCAAAAGCGTGCAAGGGTAGAAGCATCGCGTTCGATCTGTTCTCGATTTGAAAACGAAGTAGACTTCTCAAATGGAATAATTGTTGCTATGGATGAGACTTGGGCACATTTCTACGATCCAGAAACAAAGCAACAATCGATGGAATGGCGACACTCTGGTTCTCCAAGACCTAAGAAGTTTCGTGTCCAAAAATCTACTTGAAAAGTTCTTGCTTCAGTTTTTGGGGATTGCCATGGAGTAATCATGATTGGTTTTCTGGATAAGGGTATAACCATAACTGTAGAATACTATTCGAGAGAAAAGACGCGGAAATCTATCCAAAGGTGTTTTGTTTTAACAGGGCAACGCTCCAGTACACAAATCTCATGTTGCCATGCAAAAAATTCGTGATTTAGGGTTAGAATTACTAGAACACCCCCCTCATTCGCCAGATTTGGCTTGGTCCCCCTATCATCTCTTTCCTCAACTGAAAAAGAGTTTGAAAGGTCGTAAATTTTCTTCCAACGAGGAGGTAATAAAAGCTGTGGAGGACTGGTTGTGAGGGTGATTATGCATCATCATGTCGAAATAGTTTAAAGGTGACGACTTAAACATAAACTGAAGCACTCAAGTTAGAAAAAGGGCTTCAGAACTATTAAGCAATGCCGCTGGTCAGTGGGGCTAAGCATGAACCCTACCAAGACCACAGTTATCCTATATACCAAAAAAGGGAACTTCCAGCTATGAGAGACCTCTCTCTAAATGGAGACATCATGGTGTGGAAGTTTGAAGTCAACTATCTGGGAATAAACCAAGATGGTAAATTTCTGTGGAACAAGCATATCAAGGTTACTGTTAGCAAAGCAACAATGTGCTTAATGGTTAGAAGAAATGACGATTGAGAAAAGGTCGTTATGGCTCGGTAAGCCATACTGCGACCATGCAGATCTTTTGTTCTCTATCCTACTCATTCATTGAAGCCCAAGGAGGTCGTCCTTAGGAGCCTGGACCTTGCATACCATGTGTTTCTGCTCCTGATCCTCAGAGCCAACAAATCTCATCTGCTGAATTTCCCATATGGTACAAAGGATATGTGTACCTACAGTGCCCCGTCTGCTGACCTACCATCTTCCGAAGCTCGGCTCGTGACAGCTTTAGGAGCTCATCGGTATAAGTCGGTGAAATCATCACGAATTTCTTAGACTGAGTAAGTCCAGGAGTGTTTCTCCAGAGGGATATTCTGTTATCCAACTCCTATTGTTGGACTGATGCCTTATGGTGGTCTTTTTCAAGCCCACAGAAAGGCTCAGTCTAGCGGGTGTTAACCTGGATGCACTTTCCGTAAGCCCATCGAATTTTTCATTTCCTTCAACACCACAATGCCCTGGCACCCATAGTAGAGTCACTTCATTACCTCTGGCCAGTGACTTTATGGTGTTATGGCACTCCCAGGTCAGCAGAGATCCCTGGCAATGTGATTCCAGGGAACACAGCGTGATTAATGATTGAGATTATACTGACACCCCTAAGGTCTCTGAAGGAGACCCTCCATAAGCTTGTAGCTTGGGCGATTAAGGAAAATGAATAAGGAGAATGGGACGTTTTGAAGTATAAATTAAAATTCATAATTTTCCCTGTTCTCTTGGAAACAATTTTCACGAAGCTTCAGCTCGACCCACATTTTTTCATCTGCGATCTGCGCCAGAGTTAAGACAGATAAGAATTCCAGCAAATGCCCCAGAAGTTCATAATTCAGAGACCGTAGAAAGTAATATTCGGAATTTATTACGGCGTCGTGCTCAAATTATTCTCCCCAGAATTTGAATAGGGAAATTATGTTTACATTTGTTGAGAAATATTATCTTCCTCAAGTTCCGGCTATCCGGCGGAATTTCCATTGTTTTACGTGCATTTAGGACCGGCGCCGGCGTGAAGGAGAAAAACCTCTGAGAAATTTCCCAGTGTAGCCGTGAAATGAATATATTATGAACTTCGCTTTGGGTGTGACTCTTTGATAAATGAGGTTATACGAAATTCTTACGGAGTATGGAAAACAAAAAGAGGCCATTAAGGTTTTGTTCCACCGCTTAGAAGTAATTAATTTCTGCGCCGAGTTTACTGCAGCTATGAGGACTTGAGGAATTATGTATTTTTGATCGTACGCAGAGCGTTATATGGCTGGTTTTATCCAAATAGGTTACGTCTACTTAAGATTCTTTAGCCTTCAAAATAAGAAACGTATAAAGCCAGATGGCAGTGCAGTGCATTGATTTTTATTTATTGGATTATTCAGCTTATAGAACAAAAGTTGGGGCGCAATGAATATAACAAGAAATCCTACCCTGAACTAGATCTCACACTGGCTGTATAATACTCTCTCTTTCCTTCACCAGTCATCTGGGAGGAGAAACCTGCGGGGCGCGTCATTTAAAAGAAAAACAATTCCAAGTTAGAATCTACAATTGTAAGAAACAATTAATCGACGGCTAAAACAAACCTTAATAATTTGTCGTTGATAAAAATGGATAGTTATCATTTCGAATAGAAAAATTCAAGGGAATAAATTTCGCGAAAACAACACATTGTTGTAATATTATTCACAGAAAAACGGTAAATTCTGAAAGAAAAATGAGACAGACGTTTGATTAACTAAATGATAGACTTCAATAGTGAAATGAAAAATTACGAAAATATTTGTTCGTTTTGATGGTGGAAATGTTACAGAATAACCAAAAATGATGGGGAATAATCCTTTTTGCTCATTCAATACTCGTTTCTGATAAAAGAATTTGGTTTCAATCTTAATTCAAACGTGTTTTATTTCAATTTGAAGTTTTTTTTTATGTTGTGGTTTTCACGAAAATGAATATCCTGTAATGTTCAGAGAACATCGTGAGAACCAAGGGCAAGCAGGTAGGAATTGGTGTTCTTCTTAAATTTCTGGAGGTTATATGCCTCGGGGAACACCTCCCTAGGCAATGTGTTCCAAAGCCTCGCTGTTCGTTGGATGAACGAGTCTTTGAAGAGAGATGTTCTGCAGGTCTCCAAGGTTACCACGAAGGGGTGTGAAGACTTACCTTGACGGGTTAGTCTGGAAGAGACTGCCAGAGGGGGAACGATTGCTGATAATTCAGAAGAGCATCGCCCATGGATATATCTATAAAATAGAGACAGATCGCCCACTTTTCTACGGTGTTCCAGAGAAGTGAGCGAGCTTGTAAGCGAGGCATCACCGACGAGACGAATTGCCCTTTTTTGTACGGAATCCAAGAGTTTTAGGGTGTGTTTAGGTGCAGCACTCCAAATATGGAAACAGTATTCCAGGACAGGTCGAATCTGTGCCTTATAGATCATAAGCAGCTGACCTGAGGTGAAATAGCTCCTGGCACGAAACAGAAAACCAAGTTTTTGGGATACACTTTTAGCAATGGATCTCACGTGATTCTCCCAGGAAAAGTTACTGCCGACAGTAATGCCAAGCATCGAAATGGATGACGTCAATGGTATGGTCACTCCCGACAATTTTATGCTGGGCACAGTAAGATCGGCTTTTCTAGAGAAAAGACATGCTTGTGTTTTGTTTGCGTTGAATTCTACCAAGTTATTAGATCCCCATTCAAGAATTGTTGCCAAGTCAATATTTATGTTGTTGACATTTCTTCCTCGTTCGTTTTTGATTTGGCGGGCTGGTATTGGAGCCCTAGAAGAAAAGGCGGTATGGAGGGTACTATCATCCGCGAAGCTGTGCACTGAACACGAAGTTGCTTCCAGCAAGTCGTTGATGTGAAGTAGAAATAGTGTTGGAGCCAGAATTGATCCCTGCGGAAGACCAGCATTTATGGGGAGAGTCAGATGAAACTCCATCGACCACTAAAATCCCTCTAAAAAAAACACCCGATATAAGAATCTTTCGAAAGCCCCAGTTTAATCGTATACAGTCGAGTCCTTTCCAGTTCTCCATCGCAAAAAGCCACAAAAATACCCAAAGACGACAATCCATCCGAAATAATGGCGGCCAAGAATCGAGGGAATCATAAAAATAGCGTTATTATCTCCAATTCTCCGGGCATAAATCAAAAATTCATTCCTCTCGTATCTCGTAATGGCGATAATCCATCATGGAGGCGAGGGAATCGGGCATATCGTTCGTTTTCCCCGCAAAAATAACATTTCATAAATTTGAAAGATTGCCAAGAACAAGACGAAAATAATAATCCGACGCGAACAAGATGTAAATGCCCCACAGCTCCTACGGTCGTTCCATTTTCAATCTCACGGTCTGGTAGTGCGCTATTGTTTGGTTTCAGAACAAATTGCTTTTCCACGTCTTTCAGCGGAGCTACACTGGAAGACTGCAAGATTCTGAGGGACCTGAAGACGTCACCGACATAACCTGCGATTTTTCAATCTGGAGGAAGCTCAAACGCAGCCAGACGATACAACACAACCGAATATCAATGCCCGTTCGAGTTGCATATACTTAGGGAGTACCTCAAGGCTGTATTCTAGGACCGGCATTATTTTCCGCAAGTTGTTTTAACTGTCGACAAAATTTCAACCGTTGTTATGGGCATCTTCAGCATGTGAAGCTTGAAATGGATGCACTGAAGATTACTAGCTGTAGGTCGAAAACAGAAACCAATAACAGCTTTGATCCAAACATGCAAACTTTATCTTACAGCTTATAGAAGACCCTGTATCAATCTATATAAGTGTAGAACCAACTTTATAGACTCAATTACGAAACCTAGAAAAAGAATATGCCGTAAAATTCAATCTCGAATGCCTTGAATGACTGACTGGCTTCTCGAACTAACTGAGCTGGAAAATGTTGTTGCCCATAACAGGATCTCAACGCTGCTGCCAGTGGCAATATTCTCCAGGCCCTCGTGTCATTTTGATACCGAAGTCTGCGGAATATAAACTTTTATAATTTATTCTACGTCGTCGAAACATAGAGCAACTTCACATGCCTCAGACGAAGCGGGGAAAATGGGAATTTTGCTCGAGTAATGTATTCTTTGATCGTGGACGGAGAGAGGCATTAGTCGGAATTCGAAACTTCCAGTCAGTATGAGTGTCTCAGTCGTTGAGTATGCAGAATCGAAGTTTTTGCTGCGAAAGACGGAACGTTGACTGAGTCGGGAATTATTCATATGGCAGAAATGCACTGAATAATATGGCCATATGATGTTTGAAGAAAATACAAAAAAACCGAGGAATTTCCCGATGTGAACTTGAATTATTTCATTATTCATTCTTTGTATGAATTTGCAACACATTCAGTTTCAAATTGTACTCGTAGCAAATTCCGTAGACGATTGTACCTTCGTTCAATTCGAATCTTCCAATAAGATCTAATACACACAAAAAACACTGTTAGTAGAAACAATGGCATAACCATTGAATCAATGATATACTGTATTCCCTATTCCTGAATGATTACTATATTTAATTCAATGCTTATCTTGTTCTTCCTATGCCAATGCTGCCTATTTTTGATTCAATTATAGGTCTCATTGATTTTATCTAAGCTGTGAAAGTATTCAATGAAATGCTATAATTGAGACAACAAAAGCGTTAGTTAGTTTCAATGAAAGAATACAATTAAAACAAACCCAACTTTTTTTCTATCAAATAACTATAATATTCCAGGAGAATAAATATATTATTGATTAACTATACATTTGGATTGTTTTGAATGTAGGATATATTAAAACTGAAACAAGATGTAATTTCTTGAAAGGTAGTTTACTATAAAAAGAATGAATGCTTGATTTTGATTCAAATAAAATTCATATTGGAGAAAGAAACTTCATCAATTGAATCAATATGATGCAGTTGTTAGAAATATTTTACTATATTTGAATTGAAAGTTTATTATTGTTAATTTAACTCTTTAATTCATTGATTGAATGATAAGATGTATCAAATAAAACTATTTTGAATGTTTTACATTTGTTTATTATTTTATCAACAAAATCATAAATGTTGTCTCAAGAACACAATAACAATAAGTAAACAGTAACATACTAATATTCATAACAAAACAATAACTTATTTCTTTTAATTTGAACATAGTTATGGCACTGTGATAATAAGCGACAATATTGAATAGGGATCTTAAGGGATATTTTTCTTTTCGATTTTCTAAACCTCAAAAAACTACATAAGCAAAACCTTGTTTGAAAATAGAATGAATGTTAGAGACTTGATAAAATTTTTACTAACATCAAACTCTGTAAGTAGTGGATAACTGTGGGACACAGTTGTATGATCAATACCCAGTTTCATAAAAAAACAAATTACAATTTTTCTAGTAAAAGTACTTGTAATGCACATTGAAAACAAGTGAATTTCACCAAATACTGCTCCCACTTTTAGTTGGATTACAATTTTACGAGTTAATTTAATCGGTATTGTTTCCTTAGTTCTTAGTTAGTTATTTTTATGGAGCGGATATTGGACAAAAAACTTACAACTCGCATAATATCTGCCTGTTAACTTATAACTTGTTTTATGAAACAGGCCCAGGTATATCAAAAGCAACCACTAAGATTTGGTTCAATTTAATCTTGAAATTGGATGTCCCTCCTTCGAAAGCGATGGTGCACCAAGTTTTAACTTAAGGGGTTGAAATAGTGAAATAACTAACATCCTAGCAACTATCGGTAAAATAAGTACCATTATTAGATTGTCTTTCGTTTATGGCACACATTCACAATAAAACGGAAGGCTTTGGGACATTTTTATATGAATATGAATGTACTTACCCTGAAAATGTGGAACTAGAGATTCCATTCCCCACTTATTTAATAGCTCTTCCATTTTCAAACTCTTTCTTCGCAGTAACACACACACGCAACACGCAACTAAATACTAAATCAAAATCCTGTCGCGTCTTGTCTTGATGCAGTCGTCTTCGTAGCTTTATTTACTATTTTTGAATCAATCATAGGCTTCATTGGAATAAATCTAGTTATTGTTCCGTTACTTTTTTTAGCTATTGAATGAAATGAATCAATTCATTCAAATATAGGTTGTATTCAAAGCAAATATAGTTCTTTTTTATTTCAATATTATTCTGATCGATTCATTCAAATAGAAGTCTTATTTAACGAATATGCAGTTCTTCCTTATTTCAATATTATTCTGACTATAATTGAATGACAGCCGTATTATTCAATGAATTATCTGAATTTAATTACTTCAAAAATAATTTATTGATATAACAAGAAGTTTTATTGGGCCAACTGAAACGATGTCAATGAAATATCTACTATTGCCGTTAGCACAGTCTTTTTTGTGTGTAGAGCTCGAATATGTTACCATATAATGTCGCAATGAAATGCGCGAATCCTATTGATTGACGTTTTTATGGGACGCTTGTAGAGCCTTCGGGGGCTAGAAACAGGTGCTGTTTAGTTGAGTTTAAGATTGAAAGCTGGAACCGAAAGGCCACTCAAGAAAAACAATGGTTGTGCTTCCAGATACACTCGAATCAAATAAGCGCCCCATTGTTCAATAATCTCCCATATAACATTACATTATGAAGTGATTCAAATTGATAATTACATAATGCCTTTGCGGTTTCGAAATATATTAACTGTCGGAACAAAGCTTGAAATATTTAGCCATTATTTATTCGATATTAATGGATTTGAAAACCAATAACTGGGGGTTTTAGAATAGAGATGACTACTCCATGGCATAATTGAAAAATATAATGATTATATACATAGTCGGTTCCATTGTTATTCAGTATTCAATACGTTGGTAAACAATTCGCATATATTTCTGTATCAAATTGTATTGAACAAATATTCAATTTGTATGAAAATGAAATAGAGTTTTCGGTTATTTAGCTTCGTGTATGCGTGAATTATTTCATTGTCAATACATATTTCGTTTTTGAATAGAAAAAAAATACAATTTGCAAATTTGGGTTGAAATTTACGTATTTTTATGGAACAGACATTGGACTGAAAATTTCAACTTTTTCAGGGTATTTTGTAGGCCCATAATGATAAAAAATCTTTTCCACATTAAATGCAAAAATAATATTTTATTGAATGGGGGAAAACTATAGGCGTGCAGAAAATTTGTGATTTCCGGAAAAAATGTCCCCTTCAGCAGGAATCGAACCTGCTTTTTTTTCTGACGGACAAATACTCGACCTCTGAGCTATCGGAGTGTATATGATACTCTCCTGGAAATAAATATTAATAGTAATTTGAAGAGAACCATCCTCGTCGCCAATCCGAGGAACAACTGCTAGAAAGAGTTAAAGGTGCAGTAGTGACTCGTATCTTTCCTACTGACGGATAACCATTAAGAATGAGTTTAGGAACTTTCCAATCAACTCATCTCTCACCACCGACCTTCCCAAGTGAGACGTTCAGCAGAAAAACAAGAATTAGAAGAAGAAATTAATCACCGACTCCAAGAAGCTCGAACATCCCTCTCTGGACCGCCATCAATCAGCCTTCGCTTCCCAAAAAAAAGCTATTTGATTTTCTCGTCATCAACACTTCTCTTCCTCGAGATCATTTGTTAAACTACTTCTGTCGGTAGCCGAGAGCGAGCAGTTCAAGAAAACGGATGCATTTATCCGGTTCTCCCCAATTCGCGATTCTTTTGTTCGAGGTCGACGAAGGGTGAATGATGACTCGCATAAATGACGCCTTGGTTCGTTCAGTTTGATTTAAATACGACGAAGGGTAAGGGGAGGAAGGTCGGTCTGGAGTTGTTGGAGGTTCTTGATGGAAAGGGGGGAATATTGTGATCGGAGCGATGTTAAAACACCACTGGAGATCTATTGCGGAATAGGATTATTTTATTGATCAGATTTTCAGAGGTCCTTTTTGTTTGCAGATTCGTCAGAGTTGGCTGGGATTCTTTTAAATTTTGCATTCTTCCTAATTCGGCTTTGTTCGAAAGGTGTAGAGTGTATTAGTCGAAAATTAATTTATTCGATCCGTGCACGTGATATCACCCAGGCGCCATCAAACCATAACCAATGATTTTAAGACAACTGAGAAACAGCAGAGGTAAGTCATACTTCTATCAAACATCTTTCGAAGACTTTTCATGATCAAGTACCATGTACCATGACAAAATTTTGACAGCTGCCATTCGAACCCCCCCCTATGGAATGAATAACCATGAGGTGTTTCACGACGTCTAGACACCCCTTTTCGTAACCAAACTACCGGTCACTCTCTCCTGTGCATTAATTCGAATCAAGATATGCTAATTCCGTAATTATCCTGTACGGTTTTCTTATGATTCATAAATATGGGGCAGGAAATATGGGTTAATCTAGATGCACATGCATGAGGAGGAAATGCGTGTCAGTTTTACGGGGCCTTTCTCCTCGAGAGTGCGTTATTAGTCACGATAAGTCTCGAGAATTAAATGGCAACGAGTTATGTTGAAAGCACTATTCGTTTATTAGATTTCTTCATGTTGTTCTACAATTCCTTGGACCGAACACGTGTTGGTTGGGATTGGCTTTCTGACACTTTATCGAGGGCGGATATAGCTTTATTTCATGGGGGGGTAATAACGATTGATAATAAGATACACAATGTATGAAATATTTTATGTGCACTACATTGCGTAACTTTTTCTGAGGACTACTCATGAGGGGGTTAATTACCCCCTCTACTCCACCCCCGTAACTTCGCCCTTGGCTGTGAGCTTCAGAACAAAACTCGAAAATGAAATATCGAAAATATTCAAACGAAATAATTCATTAGTTATGAGGGCTACAAGGACGATTTTGGTATCAAAATGTAGGTTTTCGAGGTCACTCTATTCAATAAAATACTTTCCAGAGCCCTCACTATGATGGTTTAGATCTTCACCTGCGAAATGATATTTTTCGAAAAATTGGAAATTTCAAATTGTCATAGCTCCCGTTTCTTTGGTCGCATCCACATGAGGGTTGTATATTCTCAATCAGCATTGTCCAAAGTATATCTATAAACAATAAAATCGATTTCGAAAATCCCAAATTTTTGGGTGAAAAAGGCATAAGGGGTGTGACCCCCTAAAAACCCCATATTTACCATCAACACGAATTCCCTGGATAATCTAATGGTGTTATTCAATCGATAATGTCTTCAACCCATTCGAATCTTTCAGAATACTCAATTTGGTGATCCCTATCACCCATACTTTGAGTGCTCTGAGCTTCAGAACAAAACTCGACAATGAAATATCGAAAAAATTAAAACGAAATAATTCATTAGTTATGAGGGCTACATGGACGATTATGGTATCAAAATGTAGGTTTTCGAGGTCGCTCTAGTCGATAAAAAACTTTTCAGAGCCCTAGCTATTATGGTTTAGATTTTCACCTGCGAAATGGTATTTTTCGAAAAATTGGAAACTTCAAATCGTTATAGCTCCCGTTTCTTTGGTCGCATCCACATGAGGGCTGTATATTGTTAATCAGCATTGTCCAAAGTATAACTATAAAAAAAATCGATTTTGAAAATCCTAAATTTTTGGGTGAAAATGCATACCTAAGGGTTATGACCCCCTAAAAACCCCATATTTGCCATCAACACGAATTCCCTGGAAAATCTAATGGTATTATTCAATCGATAATGTCTTCAACCCATTCGAATCTTTCAGAATACTCAATTTGGTGATCCCTGTCACCCATACTCGAGTGCTCTGAGCTTCAGAACAAAACTCGAAAATGAAATATCGAAAAAATTAAAACGAAATAATTCATTAGTAATGAGGACTACATGGACGGTTTTGGTATCAAAATGTAGGTTTTCGAGGTTGCTCTATTCAATAAAAAACTTTCCAGAGCCCTCACTATCATGGTTTAGATTTTCACCTGCGAAATGAGGGTTATATATTGTTAATCAGCATTGTCCAAAGTATCTCTACAAACAATTAAATCGATTTCGAAAATCCCAATACTCATGGGGGGGGGTAATTACCCCCTCTAACACCCCCCCGTAAATCCGCCCTTGTATCAAGAACGGTTTTAACCGAAGGATAAATTACTAATCCTGCAGTCACTGTAATGCCGATAAGCGCCTGTACCGCCATCTATCTATTTCAGGATGTCAAATTAACGTTGGTGAAATTGATAGATTCATTCAACGATTATCTATAAAGAATATCCCCGTTATTAAGTTGAAAACTGAGCTTCCAAATATTGAACAATCACCGAGAATACGTGCTATAGTTTTTTCGTAATGTTTTCACAAACTATCAACGAAGAAAAAATTACAATTTTCTGCGTGAAATTCTATACCAATAGGGATATTAATTCCAACATGAAAAACAAAAATTAATGAAATGTGCACCTAAAACATCAATCATGTATCGGAGTAATCCAGTAGATTTCCACCGCTCAAACTAGAGGCCATTTCAATGCGATTCAGCGAGTCTGAACGTCCGATTCATTTTCACTCCGTCATTGTGTCATTTTGCACCGTTTGAATTCCCCCGAAATGACATGTTAAATCCGTTGAATGATACCGGTCCAACAGTCAATAAATTGGTTCGTTAGCGAATTATATTAATTGGCAGGACCAGGCATCGAATCTATCTGATTCGAAAACCATTATTATTTAGACAGTTTCGAAATTAAATTCCGAGGAATTTCGGATTCGGACAAGCGACATAAACAATTTGGCTAGCGTCCAAAAATGACAGATTGATGTTTCGCTCGATAGAATTCAATCTATTTCGGTGGAATTCAATGAAAAGTGAGCTGCATGTATTCATTGTATTCAATAGGTTCAACACCCAGAAGGAGCTGTTTGAATTTCAATTTTTTTTGGTGAAACATAGATGGAGAGAGTGATTAAAATTTGGAGAAAAAAAAACGAAGGGTTACAATTTTTTTCAATAAATTTGTTAATAATGTGTTCGTCCATCTTGGTCATCTATACACTCCCCAACACGTGCTGGCATTGACGCAATAAGATGGTCTATTTCTTCCTGAGGGATACTATCCCAAGCTACCTGTTCTCCATGTCTCTATTCTCCTAACCACTCATCAGCCAAAGATCGAGTTGTCGCAAATCGGTTTCTAATGGTCATAAGTCTTAGACGTCGATCTTGAACTTCATTTGTGCCCCTTCGACGTCAGGTGCCTACTCTTCTTCGATTTTGGGCATTATCAAACCACGCTTGACAACATCTCATTACAGTAGTTGTACGGTTAGCGATTTCTCAAAATGACAACCCCGCCTCCCGTAGACCTCTTTCAAATTTACTTAGCAGGCGATAAATTCCGCGTACACGTGCTCTAGGCATTTTAACAACAACTAAACATCGACTTTGGATCTCCTCGAACAGCTGGTTTGTAGTGAAATTTAGAAAATTGGCAAAAAACTACTACAATATTCAAGTAACAAAGAATGTTTACATGAAAAAACCGGATAACAACAAAATTATAATTTATAAAGTGACTATACTCCATTCACAATTATAAAATCACAACTCTGGCCATGGTTTCGTTTTCAGGAATTGGTGCACCTGATGAAAAATCTGTGCGCGTACATAGAATATGGTTAATGACAAAACGACGATGCCAGTTTTTCTGTTTACATCAAAGTAAAAGTATCAAAGATTTTCCCTATTTTGTTAGTTCGTATCGATCGGCGATTTTGGGGAGAAATATCGATAGGAAATCGCCTATTTTTCCGTTCTTCGGCGTCCAGAAGAAGTTTCGTGCAAGTGTCATTTTTTCCTTTCACGTGTTTTGGCGTGAGTACGAACGGCAAATTTGAATTTGACCAAAAATCGATTTATAAGCATAAATAAAGCGAAAGTAAGTACTAATCGACCTTTTCACACTAGATAACGAAGTTTTTTAGGTATCTGGCCGTTTTGAAAGATTTCAAACGAAATTCCGGTCCCCCAGAAGTTTGGTTAGTTTCGGTATCGATTTTGGTGCTCAAAATTTATTTGGAATGAATAAATGGACAAGAAAGGCTTCCTTATACGATCTTCTAACGGAAGCGACCGGAAAATATGGTTCAGGTAGAATTGAAATGTGTCACTGGAGCTTTCATTCCTTTGCCGAAAGTAGAAAAAGGCTATATTGAACCAGAATACATCGGTTTTTTCCATATTCCAGGAGTTTGTGTCTTATTTTAGAACAGGTGAATGATAAATGTGAAGCATATGTTTGACCTATTCCATTTAATTTGTACAAACCTACTGTGGTAGTAATGTATGAATATTTTTTAATCCAATAAATTACTATACAATCAGAATATTTTACTCCTTGTTCATAAGATCAAATAAATAAAATGTCGTCAAGTCTTGAACTTTCAGTTCAAGAGGATAATAAACATTAAATCTTCCAAGCATGCTTATGAAAATTATGTGAAAGCAATGCAATTTTTTCCATGGCGAAAAATAATATATTTCAACAGTGATCTCTTTTACTTTTCATGCAAATAACTAGAAAAGGAATCCTTTCTATCAATTCATATAAACGTTAATTAATTTCGTCCATCACATCTTTTCCAATTCATTCACATTCTGAGAAATACGCTAAGAATGTAGAAAGGGCAACATAGTGTTGACTTGGAACATAAAAATATTTTGAAAAACGTCATAACTTCGATACAGAGTGGAATGTGTCAAATTTTCAATGCCAGAGCTGTGATTTTATAATTGTGAATGGAGTATACATACTCATATTTCATTCTATTGATTTTACTGGATACATTACCATTGATTCCTTTGATAGTTCTTTACTTTATTCACACTGAACAAGGATATTTAATTGTTTTTCTTTGGTATTTACGTTATAAGTGATATTCTATTGTATTTTCTTTGGAGTTGTGTAACTGACAATTTCTGCTCAAATCACAAACAATATCAAAATAAAAAAAACCTCTTCACGAAGCCATTCATAGTGTTGTATTCGACAACTTTTTTTGAAAGCTTATTGTATTTTATTGTCTTCATCAAGGAATCTCTTTCGATATAATTCATTGATAAATACGCGATTTCTCAGATATTGATTGGACTGAACCATTAGTTTCACATAATCCTGTCAGAAAGATGATAAATTACCCTCGTTCTCGAAGGAAAACCAAGGGACGTCGTACAAGCGAGAGGAGGGTGCCTCAGCCAGTTTAATTGTGTTGTCACAACAAAAAAGAAAGTTTCCGTCGATCAGCTTCAAGTCTGGAGATTTCCGAAAATGTAATTTGTCATTGGCGCTTCTCCCATTATGTTGATTCAATTGTTCGAATGATTTATCGGAGTATTTCTGACAAGGAAAATTTAAGATTCATTGATATCTGACAAGAAAACTTGGCTCAATAAACCGTAGAAAGTTTAAAATCGTTATTTGATGGAATTCCTCGTTTTCAACCACGTAACCATCGAAGTTTCCAACTCCAACACTTCCACAATTCATTGAACCATAGAAGATGCGGAAGAAGAATCGTCAGATACCGATCAGGATAAATAATATTCATTTGTGACCTTTAAATCTCCTCTCTACCGACGGAGAACGTGACGTTAGCAGTGACAACCAGTTTGAGACAATCAGAAGTTCACGCTCATTCTCGGTTTTCTATAGTTCTTTATTACGATGGAGTTTGCTTAACCTTTGGGCCGTGGAAAATTTCATCCTTTACCCAGATCGCTTTAACCGTTTCCTGGCATCACGATCTGCTCGAGGTCCCTGAGGCGGGGAATGTAATGATGGATTCAGATAAGATTCGTTCTGGATATGAATTGTTATAAGCGAAAAATGAGGAAGAGATCATTCGGTTTGATGAACTATCTCATTTTATAGACGCTATTGCCTATTAGACAGAAGAAGTATTTTGCTCGAATACGAAAATGTCTTTTTATTTTGTGTTCTATGATCTGTGTGTTTGGCAGCCTATTTAAAAAAACTATACTCCATTCACTTTTATTTAATCACATAGGAGGTCATGGTTTAGTTTTCAGGAGTTGGTGCACCTGATGAAAAGTCTGTGCGCGTACAGATAAAATGTTAACGTTTACGTTAATGACAAAACGACGTTGCCAGTTCCTTTGTTTACATCAAAGTAAAAGTATCAAAGATATTCCACATTTTGTTAGTTCGAATCGATCGGCGATTTTGGGGCGAAATATCGATAGGAAATCGCCTATTTTTCCGTTCTTCGTCGTCCAGAAGAAGTTTCCCGTCGATATGAGAAATTTTGTGCAAGTGTCATTTTTTCCTTTCACGACTTTTGGCGTGAGTACTAACGGCAAATTTGAATTGGACCAAAAATCGATTTATAAGCATAAATGAAGCGAAAGTAAGTACTAATCGAACTTTTTACACTTGAAAACAAATATTTTTAGGTATCTGGCCGCTTAGAAAGGTTTCAAACGAAATTCCGGTCCCCCAGAAGTTTGGTTGGTTTCGTTATCGTTTTTGGTGCTCAAAATTTATTTGGAATGTGTAAATCGACAAAAAAGGCTTCCGTATACGATCTTCTAACGAAAGCGACCGGAAAATATGGTTCAGGTAGGATTTTTCGAGGAATTATGAGGAAAGAACTTGCAGAATGAAATTGCATGATTTTCGTAAGTACCTAAACGGGTTCTGGATGGCCATCATCGGTCTCCAAATGATTATTGTTGATCGTTTTCACGTTTCAGAAAAAAAACACGTCGAAAAAGCTGAAAAAAAAAGGAATTTGACTATATTGCATTCAACGGTAGGTGAATTCAGATTCCGATGATTTGATATGTATACTGGAGCTTTCATTCCTACCAATCCTTTGCCGAAAGTAGAAATAGGCTATATTGAACCAGAATACATCGGTTTTTTCCATATTCCAGGAGTTTGTGTCTTATTTTAGAACAGGTGAATGATGAATGTGAAGCATATGTTTGACCTATTCCATTTTATTTGTACAAACCTACTGTGGTAGTAATGCATGAATATTTTTTAAACTAATAAATTACTATACAGTCAGAATATTTTACTCCTTGTTTATAAGATCAAATAAATGAAATGTATATCTATAAAGCTTTCAGGAATAGCTATTATTAAGGTTATGTTCCAAGAAAAAGTTCCTCTTGCATCAGAACTCCCTTCAACTATTTGGATTCCAATAGAGGGATATAATGTTCCATAATTCTTGATTCTTGTAATTACCCATCAATTCATCTTATATCTTTGGGTTGATTTTTTCAATGAATTCTTGATTAGAATGAATTGATGTCGTCAAGTCTTGAACTTTCAGTTCAAGAGGATAATAAACATTAAATCTTCACAAGCATGCATATGAAAATTATGTGAAAGCAATGCAATTTTCTTCCATGGCGAAAAATAATATATTTCAACAGTGATCTCTTGTACTTTTCATGCAAATAACTAGAAAAGGAATCCTTTTTATCAATTCATATAAACGTTAACTATTTTCGTCCATCACATCTTTTCCAATTCATTCACATTCTGAGGAATACGCTAAGAATGTAGAAAGGGCAACATAGTGTTGACTTGTGACATAAAAATATTTTGAAAAACGTCATAACTTCGATACAGAGTGGAATGTGTCAAATTTCCAAGGCCAGAGTTGTGATTTTATAATTGTGAATGGAGTATACCTATCGTTTCATTTTCATTAATGACGTATTTAGTTCATGTCAAATGTCACAAAATGACAGCTTCAAAAGTGACATCTACGGAAATATTCAAAATAACACCTTTATGAGGAGTTAGAGGACTCGTCGAGAAAATTGTTTTTTATTTCTCCACTATGTTTTTTCAACAGGGCAGAATTCAGCAAAACTGAAACAAAAAAACTTTCTCTACTGTCAACCTCAAAAACTGAATGTTTATTATAAGCTTCATGCGAAAATTTCCAGATCCAATTAGCATTCACAATGATGGCGCTCCCATTATGCGTAGAATATAACAATGTGATCCAGCTGGTACATATGGCATTGAGAACGATAACCTTAACCCCACAAAGTTGGTTCAAAACATCCAGAGAGCCAAGGTCGTCATCAATAATTCGCCTCTTCAACATGGCCCAAGGCTGGGTGCGAGTTCTGGTTCGGCTGTATATTTTACGTTCTCTTACGTAAGTTCAATTAGTGGTAGTCAATAGTTTGATTTATGGTCGAGAATAGAGAAGGTTCACCGGAAGACAAAAGGGTGTGGATTGAAAAGAAATATTTGGAATTTGTGAAAGGATTTCCTTCGGAATTTTTCACTGTCTAAGTTGATATTCAATACACAAGTTTCGTAGTTTGAATCAGGTGGTATCTTCACAAAAATAAAGATAGATGCAGGTGAAGCTCTTCGTTTCCTAAGTTTACATCGCATGAAGATAATCTCAAAATGAAGGGTTTTCCATCAAGATGTGTTTTTTTTAATCAACCGCTTTTTCGGTAGATGTCACTGTTATTTTTTGACATTCGACCAGTAGAAACTACGCCATTTAAAAATGAAACGATACACGCTTCAAAAATGCATTGAAATTATTGAAATCTATAATATAAAAATGAATCGCAAAATGTGTTGGTAAGCGCATAACTCAACAACGCCTCGACCAATTTGGCCAAATCTTTTTTTAAAATGTTCGTTGAAGTTCAAGGATGGTTTTTACGGCGAGAAAAATTAGAATTATTGCTGGAAAAACCCTAAAAATAGCCCTTTTCTTTTTTAGTCTATATTAATAAAAGGCGATCTATGGTTGGTTCAAAACTTCGAAATGCCATATTGACATTTGGACAAAGGAGGTTAGTTTTTCTTCCACAGAATCGCATTCAAGTGAATAGTTAAAAGTGCAGTAGGTCTTACCAACGGTATAAGAATATTCCATGGGGATTAATAGTAGTAGAACGAAGTTTCACGGTATTCAATAGAAATGCAATAATGAAATAGAACGTTGTGAAGTTATAAGCCATGAAGTTGTCTGGCAACGGTGGATTTCATTTTCTTGAAGGGTAGGAAATTCAAAAATGGTAGACTAGACTAGAGTATGAATGGCGATGTATACAATTATTGTGTAATTTGCATAGAACTTATAATAACATGGAAGGCTATTATCAGATCAAGTTGGTGGAACAGTGAATTTTTACCGGAATGTAAAGTAAATCGGATTGTGACGATCAGCATCAATCGTGAATTGTCCATTTTCATCTTTTCTCTATATTTTTGAAATGTTTTTGATTTATGTTTGGGTAATAAATATATTTGCGGAAATAACTGAATTCAAAATTGCCCATAATTAGTAATTGACATATTATTTTTGTATTTCTGTTTTGTGTGACAGCTCATATCCATGGAAAAGATGACGTTTGACAGATGACATTTGACAGATGACGTTTGACAGATGACGTTTGACAGATGACGTTTGACAGATGACGTTTGACAGATGAAGTTTGACAGATGACAGTTGACAGATGACATTTGACAGAACTTTTATTATGCCTAATTTATCTCCTGCTTGAAAAAATAGCAATGGTAAGTTTATACAACTTTAACGGGGGTTTCACAAAGCATATCACCGGTGATCGGAGCTTGATCTAGAATACTCGATTTGACAGTTCAGAAATCTAACCAAGCCGTTGATCTTCGATCACTGGTGATTGCGTTGTGAAATCTACTGTAAGTATAGGCACGGCCTTCTTAAGATAAAGATGGCTATGGTATAGGTAGGTAATAGGTATTATTTAGGCGAAACAAAGTTCGCCGGGCCAGCTAGTTCAATATAAAATGGTGAACATTTTTGGATCGTCGTGAAGCACCTCGTCGAACCGCAATACAGAAATTGGTGGAAAAATTTGAACTGTTTGGAAAAGTTAGTGATTTGGACGATAAAACCCGTGTACGTCGCTCAAGAACACCCGAGAATATTGCTGATGTAGCCGAAATTGTTGAAGAAACCCCAGGTTTGTCTATATCTCATCGTTCTTCGGAACTAGGAATGATTAATGACTTTTTATGGCCGGAATTGAATGGTATTGATCTGGACAACGTGTACTCTCAACTACCCTGTATAAATTTCACTCAGACCATTAATCCAGTTATAATAACGCGATTACAACAGGAACTACAGACAGGTCATTCATACGATTAAAATTTCAACTCGACACAACAGTCCAACTAATAAAGAATGCTAAAAGCGTTCTCCCTTCGATAACACGTGATGTAAATATCGACAGGGCTTGTTTAAGGACCTTGTGGGATTTCACACTCTCTGAATATATCAGAACTGTGACCAAAAAGGATGTTTGAAAGTTACGCTTGGGAATATAGGCTTCATGCATAAGTCATCATGAGTTCCAAACAGTTCGAACCCAGAGAAATGTTGTTTTGGGGGAATTAGACACAGTTTTGTTACGACACAAAATAAAGTAATTTTCGATTACTGAATATTTCATCAGTTTGTGACCTCTTAATTCGGTGGAACAGTTTGCTATAAATGTTTAATCGTCAGGAGGTTAATGTCACCATTGTCTTGTTCTCAGTGACAACTCATTTGACTGATGACAGTTGTCACTGATAAGAGAGGTGTTGTTTAAGGATATCGATCACAGAACATTCATACACAGAATAGCTATTTATGTAACGAGTACATAAATAAGGTCTTTATGGACGAGTCCAAAAGTTTATGGCAGAGCGCAGAGCGAGCAAAGCGAGCGGGGCCAATAATTTGGGCAAGTCCATAAGCCTAATTATGTACGAGTTGCATACAAAGCTTTATGTTTGACTGCAATGCAGAAATTTTATTTTCTAGTTGGCAATTAATATATTCGTCGCTTTGTTTCAAGGAAACATTGAGTGTGCTTTTGCTTTTCTTGCCTTAGTAACCATCAGCGACCTCAGGAACCTCACTGAACAAAGTTGTTCACTTCGTTAATTCTGTGACAAACGTCATAATAATCCCAAAAATGGATAGTTGGGAGAGGAAAGCATAAAAAATTTAGCCGCAAGTGCCAAAGAATCTCTCCTACCCACTAAAAGTGCTTATGAAATTTTGTATGCGGCCTATAACAAGTGATGTGAAACGAAGAAAATTGCAAAATCGAGAGAAGACTGTGACAGTTGAGTCCAATAAAGTGGTGTCCAATAAAGTACTCAATTATGGATGCTAAACGAATTCATGAATCGAGTGTTTATGAAGCAGTCGAACATAATAGCTATTTATGTAATAAGTACATAAATTAGGTCTTTATGGACGAGTCCAAAAGTTTATGGCAGAGCGAGCAAAGCGAGCGAGGCCAATAGTTTGGGCAAGTCCATAAGCCTAATTATGTACGAGTTGCATACAAAGCTTCATGTTTGACTGCAATGCAGAAATTTTATTTTCTAGTTGGCAATTAATATATTCGTCGCTTTGTTTCAAGGAAACATTGAGTGTGCTTTTGCTTCTCTTGCCTTAGTAGCCATCAGCGACCTCAGCAACCTCACCGAACAAAGTTGTTAATTCTGTGACAAACGTCAAAATAATCCCAAAAATGGATAGTTCAGGAGAGGAAAGCGTAAAAAATTTAGCCGCAAGTGCCAAAGAATCTCTCCTACCCACTAAAAGTGCTCATGAAATTTTGTTTGCGGCCTATAACGAATGGTGTGAAACGAAGAAAATTGCAAAATCGAGAGAAGACTTTGACAGTTCAGTCCAATAAAGTAGTCAATTATGGACGCTAAACTTATTCATGAATCAAGTGTTTATGAAGCAGTCGAACATTAAATCTTTTTTATGTGATATCGATAAATTGGATGCACCCCATGATCTGCTCGAGAATGTCAGCCATTTTATACGAATTCTACAGTGAAAACACAAAAGAGATCAATCCTCGATTGGAATGCGCCAGCAGCAACTCTCTCGAGATGCCATAAGCTGAACAACCAATATTCCCCAACTCATACTTGGCGTTTTTGCTAAAGCCCTTTCACCGACCGACTGCATCCTCTCAAGCACCTGAAAGCCAGGAATCCATCGCAATAATTATATTAACTCATCAACATCCAGGTGAGAAGAAAACGCGCAAAAAATAAACGCAATTACTCTATCCGCGGTACTCAATTTCTTCGAGACGAATTAAAACAGCAGTTCTAGGAGTTATTCCTCGTGAACGGTTCGAGTTATTAATGAGTTAATGAGAGAAGGAAGTTGCGGATTGATTCATATTATTGCGCAATTAAGTATCGAGTAGAGAACAACCGATTCCTTGATTCGATTAAGATGTAAGTGGACAGTGGTTCTACGAAGAAAGGCTTGGTTTCAATCAGCGATACGTTGCAGGTATTGATTGGTTGATTTATCCTGACAATGTCTATTAACTTATTTATAATGGAAATTTGTATGACTAGACACACCTACTGTAAACCATATTAATTCATAATAAGTTCCTGTGTAGATTGGATGGATTTCAACACGAAGGGACTCGAGAGAGATTAAGCTATAATCGATTGATTCCTGTCGACGCAAAGATCCGTTATTATGGATATGGAGGTAGCCATTCTATGTCCGAGATACGTCACTGTGCAGAACACGAATTTTCGAGCATGGACTCCTTCAATGAGAGCCACAATTCTTGCACGGTCAATCTCACTTATCACTCCACGAGGTTCTTCCAGAGTGATGAGTGAGATTGACCGTGCAAGAATTATGGCTCTCATTGAAGCAGTCCATGCTCAAAGATTCGTGGCTAGTAGAGTTGGTATTTCGCAAAGTGACGTATATGGGACATGAAAAAGATACTTCCAGACCGAATCTCTACGTGGAAGACCAAGGAATTGTGGAAGGCGTATCACTAATCAACGGTAAAACTATTATATCCCCTTAACAGGCCCGAAATTGCATTACCAGCACTGGAGAAAGCTTCCAATGGTAGATTTAACGTTGTCTTTTTGATTTGACATTTGAAATCTTGATTTATTGCTGTAAATTTTGATATGATAATGAATGATTTTATCGTCTGTGAATTCAATTACAAGGAAAGATTTTAGCGGCATGCAGACAATTTTTTGAAATTCCGGAAAAAGTTACACACCGTGCAGGAAATGAACCTGCGTCTCCTACTTTCCGGGTCGAGGCTCTTACCAACTGAGCTAACTGTATGTATGATACTTTTCCCGGAATTCAATATCCTGCACGGTGTGTAACTTTTTCCGGAATTTCAAAAAATTGTCTGCATGCCGCTAAAATATTTCCTTTTGATATAATATTGTGAATTCTTAATTTAGCCATCTTTTATGTCGCTATACAGGGTGATTCCGGAGGAGACCGTCAGATTTGAGGAGAAGTTTACACTAGTCAAGGCAATGTTGATGAAATTTTCAGTGTAGAACAATATGATTGTCTACTTTCAATAATTCCAACACTTTTTCAAAAATACAGGGTGTAAATTATAATAAGTTCAGATTAAATTTGCAGGTTGAAAAAACACCCTGAACATTCCATTTTCAAAAATTCACTACCTGTTTCAGATTCTACCATAAGTTTTCATTACTGGAGCGTTTTTATTTTTATTGGCACACGTCCAGTTTTCCTACAAACAATTTTTAGAGATGAACAATATCGTTATTTCGCTCCAAGGCAGTGAGGATATTCTTGGATAGTACTGCCTTGGAGCGAAATAACTATTTTATTCATCTTTAAAACATTTTTCTGGGAATACTGGACGTGTGCCAAAAAAATAAAAACGCTCCAGTAATGCAAACAGGGTTTTTTCAACCTGCAAATTTAATCTGAACATATCATAATTCCCACCATGTATTTTTGAAAAAGTACTGGAATTATTGAAAGTCGACAATCATGTTGTTCTACACTGGAAATTTCATCAATATTGATCGAGCCAAACCAAAGTTATGAAAAAAAGAAAAATCGGTAAACGTCTCCTAAAATCTGACGGTTTCCTCAGGGATCACCCTGTATAAAACAAGAAGAAATAACTTTTAAAGAATTCAAGCTCTCAATTGAATCCGACAATGCAGTTAGAATGAAAGTATCGAAAAGTTTTTTTTTTTCGTTGCAACCTTTGATTCTCCCCATAACTGTAAGTATGTGTACTGTTATGGTTCAAAATATCATTTCAAATTTCGAAAATTCATTCCGATCTATTGAGGCCAAATTAAAATTGAAAGATTTAGAAACATCATTTGAAGTTTGTCTATGGATGTTTTGAAGAATGGAAACCAGGGAGATAAGAAAAAAATGGAATTGAATTGAGAAATCAGAAAGAAAAGTCAAGAAGTTAAATTAGGAGAAATCAGAAAGAAAAGCCAAGAAGATAAATCGAAAAATAAGAAAGAAAAGTCAAGAAGATCAATTAGGAAAAATCAGAAAGAAAAGTCAAGAAGAGAATTGAAAAATCAGGAAGAAAAGACAAGAAAAAAATAGGGGAAAATAAAGGAAGACAAGAAAGAAAAACGAGTACTAAGAAGATTGATACTAGAAAACAGGAATATAGTGAAAGGACAATTATAATAGATATAAATGAGTTAATTTTATTTAAGGGATAAAATAAGTTGTTTATTTTCTTTGTATTTGAATAAGGAAGTTAATACAATTATTGAATTTGATATAAATTTAAATCTTTCAGTTTAATTTGGACCCTAAATTGAGATAGGAATACCGGGCATAGCGAAATTGAAATATTTTTTAATTGATTTGTAAGATTCCAAATTCATATTATTCGGAATATAAAGGCTCACAAAAACGGAATCATAACAGTATCGACAATTAACAAATCGCCATGATCAGCATCAACTGAAACGTAGGTATCAGAATGAAAGATTGAGTGATGAAGCTTTGTGGAATGAGTTGCACGAAGCGTCTAGATCATGCGGCCATCATTCGATTGTAATCAAATTCAGCCGACAATTCGATCCGTGCACGTGCTAACACCCAGACGCCATCCAGCGACCAAGACACCTAAGAAGCAACAGAAGTAATCTCTTTACTTTAACGGTAGAAAAAAATTATGAAACATCGTCCCTAACGGCAGTAACGATACCAATATCCATTAACGAATGACGAAAAATTTAATCACGCTTTCCACGCCCCTGGAAATTGTGAGGCCAAACGCGTTATCGCGACGTTTTACATCGATTTCGTCCACATTAACGACCTGTCAACGTGTAGCTTATCCGCCATTCGTTATAATTTCTGTACCTTCGCATGACTAAAATTGAATATCATCCAAAAAAGCCCCCGTCGATCAGATAGGGATAATTCCATTCGCCGTTGAAAAGGTGAAATGAAATTGAATCGGTTGAGTTAGAACGTTTCATGATAAGAGCTCGTTTCGTAGCTCTTACAGTAAACACCGGCTTTGTGTCGCTTTTCAAGGGTTTTAGAGAGGAAATATCTGTTAGAATCCCATAGTTCAGTCATTTTGCGAATGCATATGGAGAGGTCGATGACACGATTGCTGTAGATGTTGGATGATTTGTGTTGGTATCATGTGCACGGATCGAATTACTGGATTTTTGCACGATACAAATAAGGTATTTAACGCAAAATGATTGAACACATGGGTTTCTAAAAGTTGTATAATGTTGAGTTATAAGTTCCTTTAGGGTTGATTTAAATCAAACACAGATTTCTGAATAATCGATTTATTCAATTTAATAATAAGGGAGTCGATCTATACTCGATGAAACGAACTGAATAACTAACTTCTCAAAAAGAATAATTTCTATTTCCTAATTCATAATAGGAAATATGCCTATACGAAAGTATCAGGGATAAGAATTAAATATGTCAACACATGCACTTCAGTGTGGAGTAGACTTCAGCCACTCAGCCAAATAACGAATAAATATTGAACCTAGTTTATGACCTTTCGTTCTGTGGGAAATAGTAGAGATATGGTGATATTGCTTTGTATATTTCAACATATAACATTGCTTAACGAACTACTACGTGTAGAATTGGCAAAATTGGTGCAGACGAAGTGCTGTTTTCATGGTTCTCGAAAATAACGAATAAAGTGTACACGAATTGTTGAAAACTTTTCTTTTAAATGATGTGTTTAATCCAAAACAACATAACCATCGTAGAATAATAAATAATACATCCACTTATAATTGAATATCGCTCGACCATCAAGGTCGGACTCGAAATAATCCTGACCTTGTCGCCACCTACAAACAACCTAAACAATAATGAGAACAATGAAACTCGAGATTGTATCGGCCGACAAATGAAAAACCAGCCATGAAGAATTGCCTGTACAGCCATAAAATTTACATTAGGCAAATAATAAATAACAATGAGTTGATGCATTAGAGCAGATACAATCTTTGGGAACGAGGCAAAAAACTGTGTTCATTAATTGAAATTCAAGTTGGAAATGGGGCCTGAATGTTGTATTGAATACGAAACGAGTGTTGGGGTCTCAATTTTCGCCGTTGAGGAGCCAAATTATGCAAAATGACCCCATAAATTGGGTTTGGGAGGTTGCGTTTTGAATTATTTGTTTAGATATTTGGCAAGGTGAATAAATTAACTTTCTGAATTGATAACTGCGTTTAGCGAAGTGAGAATGGGTTGCAACCTAACTTAGGTCGGCCACTAAATTTAGGAAAACTGCTCATTTCTTTTTGCGAGCTGTCTTCCATAGAATATCCCGAAGTTATTAGAATTAATAGCGTTTGTTTCTTCGTGTGAAAATAGAAATACTGCCTCATCAACCCAATTCAACTGAGGATGATTCACCTTTTTTTATCTACCACCCACATCGAAACTTCACGCTCGTCAAAATCTAGATCGTGATTTGAGGTCGCAGAGGTGAGTTCCATTGTTAAGCTACAATAAATAGTCGATCAGATCAAGATCCGAGATGAAAAGCGACATGTGATGCCTTCAACAACAGGAAGTAAGCAGCTCTATCGGTGGCGTGACTAATGAAGACGAACAGAACTAATTTAATTTGAGTTCTGACTTCATCTGCCATGTTCCTGCTCGCTCTTTGGCTTGAAACTCGGGTAGGTGGAAAGTTGTTAGAGAATTCATGAGGAATTATTGATCTTTCGCCAACAATGTCGGAAGCAAGACGTAATAATGTAGGATGTTTATGATGTCTTGAGACTTCAAACAAAACCAAGAAGTCTGAGCAGAAAATTCGGAAATAAACTGAGATCAATTTATTTTATTTATTTATTTATTTATCCAAATTACAGTGTGAGTTGATGATAACGATTGTAATTTCTTTCATAAAATAATAATTGCAATGTGATTTCACGAATATTGTGAAATTTACAGATAAATGTAAAATTACAACGTGATATCACAAAATTTTGTGAATTTATTGAATGAATTCAAAATATACCAAACCTGAATTTGTGAATATACAATGATATAGAGGACAAAAACTAGGAAAAGCTTTTCTGTAGTAGTGAAATTGGAATGCACTCTCAACAAAAATTTTTTTTGTTACCTTTACTTAGATAACAAGCACGAAATAATGCATACAATTATAAACTCTACCTTCTATATGAAAATGTATATCAAGGAAGAATTATGAAATGTAACTTCAATATAAAAATATATAGCAAGAGAGCGAAGTGATCAGTTGTAATATATGAAAAGGTATGTTTCACTAGCGATTTACTAACAAATTGACAAACGAAAATTGATCAGCAACTGACGAAGTACTGGATAACAACTAACGACTGTACTGACGAATTACTGATTAACAACTGATGAATTACTTATTGACAACTGATAATTGACCGACGGTTTTTGACTAGCAACTGATAGCTTGTCTCTGTTTTCAAAGACAAGCTGGAAAATATGGGAGGTTCATTGCCTCTGAGGAAAAAAGAGTTAAGATCAACAATTGGTTGGGTATCAGAATCGAGCAACGAAGTGCTCTCATTTTGACTATTGTGGGAAAAACAAATCATTTCTTGAATCTTCAGACCAATGAGAGAAGCTTTGGACTGTGGGTATTTCGATGCCTTGCATGGGTTCCCTAGTGCAACTGGTTCTGCAATAATTGTGTCACTATACAGAGTGTTACAGCCAAATGGAATGAATTCGATAACGAATAAATGAGGGGGTGTTAGGAAAAACGCTCGGACACGTCGATTTGTAATTTCAAATGCGCATATTTTTCAAGAAAATATGCGACCGTGGCCAATACCAACTTTCTTATTTCAAATGCAACCCCCTGTATATTATTTATTTTTTGGATTCTTCAGGATATTCTAGTCATAATTCATGCACTATGTCCTATACCTATTTTGAACTTTTTCGGAAATATTAAGTGTTTTCAGATTTTTTACAAAAATTAACATTTTAAATGAAAATTATTTTATTTCACAAATTCGTAACATTACACTCAATACTTATTTCCCATTTACCTCTTGATATGAATAAAGTAAGCAAAAACGCCTGAAATGTTGAGTAACGTTAGAAGACAATTCTACACCAGATTAGCATGTTGCCAAGACGTTCGTGGCGAACATTTCCTACATTGGCATAAATGTTTTTGTTTTGTTTTTTTTTTTAATAATAAAGAAATAATCAGTATTACTTATTAGGTTTTAAATGTAATGTACCGAATTTGTGAAATAAAATAATTTTTAGTTAAAACGTTGATTTTTGCAATAAATCTGTAAACACTTAATATTTCCGAAAAAGTTAAAGATAGGTATAGGACATTGTGCATGAATTGTGTCTAGAATTCTCTGAAGAATCCAAAAAATAAATAATATACGGGGGGTTGCATTTGAAATAAGAAAGTTGGTATTGGCCACGGTCAAATGGAACACCCTATATAATATTATTTTCTTGAAAAATATGCGCATTTAAAATTACAAATCGACGTGTCCGAGCGTTTTTCCCAACACGCCCTCATTTATTCGTTATCGAATTTATTCCATTTGGCTGTTACACTCTGTATATTTAGTTTTATGAGCTTATACTGAGAAGCTAAATGAAGGTTCACAGGACATGGTTATTGTCTCAAAAAACCAGATGAATCTCCCATACTTGACCTAAATTATTGGGTTGAGAACCTGAGATGAACCCATAAATCAGTCCAAAGGGTATTTTCAAACAAAGAACGAGAATTGTCAATCAAGGCCTATGGAACAAATATTGCAGTACAAGTGATCGATCCCATATGGTTAGAATCAATTTATCTATACAACCTTTCTGAAAGAGACAGCTTGTCCAGACAAATGTTGTGATTATGAATTTGTGAAGAAAATCAACGAAGAAGATTTTTCCAGAGATATAGAACTGATCTTGGTTAAAACAAGCAGATAGACCGACAAAACATATAAAAGGACCATTTGCAGACATCGTAATTCTTTCAGCACTTTCTAAAGGAATTCCCTAATTACGGAATTCATTAAAGAAGAATCTCCTTACTTAGCCGGCTTTCCGCATCATGAAATTCCCTTCATTTCCAACAACTCGGGGACATAATTGAAAAATATTTTCTTTGAATTATTTTTCGGCGTTTTAATTCGAGCAGAAGTCCTCATTTCCATTTTCTTTTCATTAAAGTATCATCGTCTCTTTATTAAAACGACGTCTATGACTGAGTGGGATATAATTCGTGGAAAAGGAGGACGGAAAATGGAAATTTATTTCCCGATTAAAAGTCTCGTTCAGGTCTTGCCCGAAAGTAATAACTGGTGCGGATGGGGCCTAAAAATTGCCGTTTTGGAAGTGAATGAAACACAGCGGGGTTATAATGTTGGATTTACTGGGGGAATTGGTGATTACTTTTGTCTCACGGTTGGACTGAATTACTCGGGTAATAGCTCGGTTTATTTACTCATCTCAGCCATTCTCACATGTCGTTCTGGAATGGAATCAAATCCACCACTCAATCTCCGTGTATTTAATCTTTTTTCACTGGAAGCTATAAATGAAAGTGAGAGGAAGGCGGACAACATGACTGCGAGATTTCGATCAACTGACACACAGAAGCAGCGTCAAATGATTTCGCATAAACCGCCTGGTTCAAGCCCGAAGGCAGGAAATTCAACCTTCAGTCTATACTCTGTTCAAATGTAAGAAGGAGCAATAATAATATGTTTGGCGCAGCGGTAGGAGGGCCTTCGTAAAGTTTCTTTCCGTCCAGAGTCGAATCGAGGAGACTTCACACAATCGTTCAGTTTTAACTGAACTTGAATTCCATTTTTTTCAATAATTTATAGAACGTTGTACTCTTGAAATTTGGCAGACTGTCGTCATCATTTTCGATTTCTAGAACTTTAGAAATCGTTGGAATTTCATTCCGAAAAAAAAAACCGTGGACAATTCTTCTGATAAGGTTCGTATCGAAATCGTCAACCGAATCGATTATTTTTAACGACTGGGCTCTCCTCTTAGGTGGCGTCAATGTTTTATACTCTTCATATTCTCTGAGAATTCTGAATACAGCTGAATCACTCACCTCTGATGATTTTGAAACAATTCCTACTAAGTCTCTTTTCGATAAATCAGGATGTTCTTCCAATTCTTTTCGAAAAATTATCTCTTTCTCTTCAGCAGAGAAATGCGACCTTTTGGACCTTTTTCGTGGTGGTCACCACATATCACCCTCAGATGCAGTATCCGTTTCCGAATTCGACATTGATTTATAAACACTATATACACTTTGTCAAAAGATTTTCCAACACAATACACTTATCACAACAAAATCTATAAACACTTTGAACAGCTAGACCTTCACAGTAGCTCTAGGTATTTTAACTGGTCTTGTCAATTGAAAACTTCGATATTTATGCAAATCAAGATGGCTTTAACCCATTAAGGGAAAGGACCCAAATTTGGTGTTTCCCGGAATTACCTTGTCGAAACCTTGAGCAGCCGACAGGGTTTCGTACAAAATAATATAAAATTTTGGACCGAAACAAAATATATTTCGGATATTACAAGTAAATGACCATTATAAATTTGAATAGAGATCTTTTTCGAGTCTTGTCAATTGAAAACTTCGATATTTATGCAAATCAAGATGGCGTTCACCCATTAGGAAAAAGGACCCAGATCTGGTGTTTCCCGGAATTACTTTGTCGGAATCCTGCAAGATTCCGACCCAAATCTCTAAAACTCTGGTGTTTCCAGGAATTACCTTGCCGCAATCTTCCGAAAAAAAAATTATTAAGTAGATAATAATTCAAAAACAAAACAAAATAAAAAAATAGGGTACGTCGGATATAAAATGTTTATGACAGTTGCAAATCATAACAGAAATTTTGCACTAGAGTTTCTGAGGAAAAAAGTTCTAATGTGGGAATTGCTAACTCAAATTATTGAATCATTTCTATCCAGTACCATCTAAAGTCCGTTCCGAGTACGAACCTGGCAATCTTTCAGGGCGTTAAAAGGCATTCTGTTTGTTTACAAAGCTCCTTCTTATATTTGAACGGACTATAGAGACAAATTCCAGAAAATTCGTTACGCCACTGTTCCTTGCAGATGTTTTATCACCGCTCTCCCCTATTATTTATCATTTCTGGCGTGAAAGAAGCAACTCGTTAAGGAAGATTTCTGGAAGGCGGTTTCGTATTCATGAAAAGACTCAGTCTGGTGGATGTCACCTATAGCGACCCCAGTTTCTTTTGTTCTTGTTTCGCGCAGTGTAATTTGCCTCCTTTGTGTAATTCGTTTTCATCTCGAGAAACCCTGAAATGGGGGCAGTGTCGCGATATGGTCTTATTCATTAGACAAGCCCCAAGACGGTTATTCTGTTCTTTCTGTTTTTGTCGCAAGGATTACCGTCTTCGCAAGTTTATACTTCTTTGGTCGTGTATAAAAAGACCAACCCAGAAGAAACTTACTTGACGTATTTACAGAATGGTAGACATAAAACATTTCAGTCGAATAGATTCGAGAATTCACAAGGTTTTGAAAGTTTATTTAAGAATATGCTTAAACAAGCTTTGTTTGGCATTCGTTCTGCTGTAAAAACCATTGCAAGTGGTTGAGGTAGTAGGGGGGAATACTTAACTGGATACAATTATAAACTCGACCTTCTATATGAAAATGTATAGCAAAGAGGAATTATGAAATCTACCTTCTATATGAAAATGTATAGCAAGGGAGCAGAGTGTTTTGGTGATTTATAAAACTGACTAATTACTGATTATTAACTGATTGCTTACTGATAATTGACGATTATAAACTCTACCTTCTATATGAAAATGTATGGCAAGGAAGCAAAGTTTTGTAATGTCTAATTACTGGTTGCTTGTCTCTGTAGCATAGGGTTTCAAAGACAAGCTGGAAAAATAAGGGAGGTTCATTTCCTCTGAATAAAAGTGGAAAAGATCAACAATTGATTGGGTGTCAGAATCGAAAAACGCCTCGCTAAGCCATTCGGCTGGACCTCCACTCAACCAACCAACCAACAGCTAGAATCTCTAAAAGATTGAAATATCAAAAAAAAAATAACTCTTCACCCGAATTCGTCCAGCTCAGAATCGACCATTACATTAATCCCGGTTAAGCTGTCCGGAAACCCGGAATTTCCCCATCGGGCTCAATGCCCGGACTAAAAGACCGGAAATCCGATTTCACAAGACATTTCAACGGAAACTGAACAGGATTTCATTCTTCCTGATGGGAGGAGTACGGAGGAAGAGGATCGCACTCGGAGGGGGATTAACTCTTCATAAACCCGCACCAATTTCCAGATGTCCTTCCGGAAAAGCCTCCGGGAGCTGGACCCGTTCGGAAGGAAAATTCCCGATTCACGGATGAGGAAACCGGAAAAGAAATGTTTGGTAGGATGATTCAAGGTGGAAAATCGCCCCGAGTGATTTTTCTTTAATCTGTTTCAGTAGATTCGGTTCGCCAAGAATTGGGTTTATCAAGTTTTTTTTACTTAAAACTAATGCAGGTTGGTACTCGTGAAATATCAAATAATTCTCAGGGACAATGCCAATGCTAATTTCTATCTACTCTTTTTCAACTTCTTAAATGGAGTTAGTTCTTTCAAGGTTTAACTGTGACACAGGTTTCGTAGTTCGCCTAAAATTCACGCTGAGTATTTTAAGATGTGCTAAATAGCTATTTATGAAACCAGTACCTACATAAATTAGGTCTTCATGGACGAGTCCAAAAGTTTATGGTAAAGCGAGCAAAGCGAGCGAGGCCAATAACTTGGGCAAGTCCATAAGCATAATTATGTACGAGTTGCATACAAAGCTTCATAATTGACTGCAATGCAGAAATTTTTTTTTCTGGAATGGCAATTAATAAATTTGTCGCTTTATTTCAAGAAAACATTAGGTGTGCTTTTGCTTTTCTTACCTTAGTAACCATCAGCGACCTTAGCAACCCCACTGAACAAAGTTGTATACTTCGTTAATTCTGTGACGAACGTCATAATAATCCCAAAAATGGATAGTTCAGGAGAGGAAAGCGTAAAAAATTTTATCCGCAACTGGCACGATATCAGTTAACCAAGTAGTTTTGGAGTGAATCGATTGAGATAATCACTCTTTCTTAAAATGAAACATAAATCATCGCATAATTCTCTACCAATTAAAAATACTTGGTAATAAAAAACCGAAATGAAGCAATTCCGGAGTCAGATTCCACACAAACAGAGCAAATAGAGGGTGAAATAGATATAAATAGATCTCAGCTTTCTTCTACTACCAAAAACTACCGAACAATGCTCCTCGATTGGATGAATTCCTGGCAGGATTCTTCAGCTGAAGGGTGGATTACAGTGATTTATTTTCCAAGGGGGACCGCATTAGGATTAGGAGGCACTATTTGCGGATTTGATGCGAAATCAATTGGCTGACGTCAAGCTGGCATCAGAGTTGGTGGTGTCCAAGAGGGATTGCAGGTGGATTCCAGTTTCAATTATGGTCAGGATCATAATACTGGACGTTGACGTAATGAATGGGGTATGGTGGCTGATGCAATAAGCTTTTAGTTGACATTTATGAGGAAAGACACACAATAGAGCTTCTGCATCAAGTACCACATAAAAATGACATATTCGATCAGCAAAATGGATGAAATGTGAATTTGTGAAAGTACCGCATAATTATTTCTCGAGACTAGATCGGTGTATAATTTATAAAATTAACTGAAAAATATTAGGTGCGCTATTTTTGTCAATATATGGCTCCAGCAGTAAGTGTGCTGGTCGGTTTTGACATATCCAAAACGTCATAAATCATGCTTAGACATATGGTGGAGTCTTTCGCGAAAGTTTTCCATAACTCTCTTCAGCATACCTAGCGGTTTCAGTTTGGATGATTTCCTCCTTGATTGAACTTGATTGCCTCTTTTTAGTCATATCGACAACTCGTCATTGCGATGATATTTTCAAGACAAAAATGAAAAAAATTAC
This sequence comes from Adalia bipunctata, assembly GCA_910592335.1. NCBI lineage: Eukaryota > Metazoa > Arthropoda > Insecta > Coleoptera > Coccinellidae > Adalia > Adalia bipunctata. Next base: position 21,944,064 of record OU342954.1, read on the forward strand.
TTGATTATGTAGGCTTTCAAAATAAAAAAGAATTTTTCCACTATCTTTCTTCGTACTTTTTTAACAGGTCCTTCAAATGTGGAAGAACTAGTTGCCACAGCCTGTATAAAGAACGGCCTCAAAATATACAGGGTGCGTCGGCAAGACGTACGGCTAAAATAGCGCCTAAACTATACCGTGTCGAAAAAAACTCATACACGGTGTTCGGTAGAGAAACCGACAAAAATTTTCTGTGTATTGGTAGGATTAATTGTAACATTTTATTCGAATAAACTTTTGTTCTTAGTGTTATAGTTTTCGATATAGAATTTTTTTTCGGTTTTAGTTCGATTTTTTTCAAAATTTCTACAAAAACCTCTACGATTATTTTGTTTGCAGCTGTATGTGCGTCAAACTTTTTGTATTCTGTTCTGTAATGTATTGCCTTACAGGATAAATCATTCCTTCAGTCATAGAGTACCAAAAATTTAGTTATAAGACTTCAAATTCTAAAAAATAATTTCAAACAGTAAAACTCAAAACTTTTTCATTTTTTTATAAAAAAACCAAAAGCGGCAGGGGGCTTCGTTTTCATTTGAAAAGTTCTATGGTTTATCCTCTTCATAATGATATGCCCATTAGGATACAAAATTATTTCTTAATAGTCAGAAACTCAGAATGCGTCAACTGTTCAAAAGAGGTAGTAAATGAAAAATTCTTTTTTTTATTTATTTTTTAAACTCTTTTTTATACTTATTAATATCATTATCATTACAAATCTTGCTCAAATTGAGCACCTCCATTCCATATACAGGCTCGACATCTTTTTCTTATCTCTACTGTAGTTACTTGGAGATTTACTTGAAGGCAGCATCGATTCTCTCCCTTAAAATTTCCACCGTGGTTTTTTCTGTATTCTATGAGTGAAGGAGTGATGTATTCAGTAAAAAAACTGAAAAAAATTCTATCTCAAAAACTATAACACTTAGGACAAAAGTTTATTTGAATAAAATGTTACAATTAATCCTACCAATACACAGACAATTTTTGTCGGTTCCTCTACCGAATACCCTGTATAATATGGTTGTAAGATTGACAAAAATCTACAAAATAAAAAAAAATTACATATACAGGGTGCGTCAGAAAAAAGTTACGGAAAAATATGCAGTTTTTTCAAATGGAACACAATGCATTTCATGACATAATTCCTTCGAGGACAACAAGAGCTTCACACTTTTACCTATTTTTTTTTTATTTCATCACGGCGTTGCCACATAATTCGTATTTTTAGGATACTTCTAGTTTTCCCAGGGGTTCATCATAATTCTTATAGAAACCGCTGTGTTCAATCTAGATAAACGAAATTTTTACAGAAGTTAGCTTAATGTATCAGCTTCATTATTCGGTAAACATCTGAAGTTTTTTTCATACAGAGTGTCTGATATAAATTTACCAATTCAGTCAAATTAAATATGCGATAACTCGATTTTTTCAAATAGAACACCCAGTATTTTTCCCTTTCATGGAATTCGTTTTTCAAATATCTACCTTTTTTACAGAGTATGTCCCATACTTGAACCGTTCTTTCTTGAGATATTTCACATTCTTTAAGAAAACGATTACTTTGCAAAAAAGGTGGACATTCGAAAAACAAATTTTATGAAAGAGAAAAATACAGGGTGTTCCATTTGAAAAAATCGAGTTATCGCATATTTGATTTGAGTAAATTGGTGAATTCATATTGCTATAAGAATTTTGATGAACTCCTTAAATCACAAAAAATACCTTAAAAATGCCGAAATAAAATTAAAAAAATGAGGTATAAGTGTAAAGCTCTTGTTGGCCTCGAAGGAATTATGCCATGAAATACAGGGTGTTCCATTTGAAAAAACTGCAAATTTTTCCGTAACTTTTTTCTGACGCACCCTGTAAATGTAAAATTATTTTTAGTTTGTAGATTTTTGTCAACCTTATAACCATGTCATATAAATTTTTTTCCACACGGTACATTTTAGGCGCTATCTTAACCATATGCTTCATGTACAAGCAAAACCATCAACGTACATAAAGTAGAACCTACAACCCAGGCAACCGTAATCGCACTTCTGTATCAAATTTCAGCTATTTCAACACCATCTCTTCCTTTCTCAATTCCAACCAGTCTATTCCCTAAGTTCCCGTCGCTTGTACCAACGAAACAAGACTCCCGGCAAAAAAGGCAATTAACAGAATAGCTAATGATTAATTGAACGTTAAGAGCGGTCGGCGGCATATAAAAAAGCCAAAGTCCCTTACGAAAGCCGTGTGATTGTCTGCGGTCTAGTCGTTTCAACGAGATAAGATAGTAATGAAAAAACTGGTATAAAAATAGGGAACAAAACGACGTATTTACGAAGGAAGTGACTATTAGTATCTCATTATACTAATAGAGGAACAGACGGAATCACTTGGCGGAAGCAGACTAAAGCTTGTTCGGACGACGATGGCACAGCTGTCATTAGTGTCATTCGCAATGTTCAGTTGTGAATACGCTTCTTCAACGCTTACTGAACAGAAATGTCAAAACGACATGGTTTCTACCTTTTGTCAAATCACAGTTATCACTATAGAAAATTATATCACTCTAAAAAAACACCCGATAGATCTGGGGCAGGCAGATTATTTTCTTTCGGCATTTTTGAGCACCGAAATCTTTATTCTCCTATCCTCTTTTCGGAGTAGTACCCAGCGGCGTAGCTACGTGGGTGCAAGGGTGTGCAGTGCACCAGGGCCCCGGACATTAGGGGGCCCCAAGCGCTGACCACCGTTTTTACCACGTTACAAGATTTGTATCTTTTTTTTGGAAATAGCATCAAACATTGGGATTTGTTGTCAAAGTTCACTGGTGAATCGGACACCTGTCTGAAAAAACTTAATCCGACTAGATGGTCCAGTAGGGTCAACACAATTTTAGCAATTAAACTTCGTTTTTTGATATCATTCGTGCATAGTCAGAAATAGTTATGAAAAATTCTTGCAAAGATGAGCGAAGCCAAGCAGAAACAATAACAAAAAATGTTGAATTTTTAATTTACTTTTCTCTGCGGTTTTATGCACATTCTTATTGATATCAATTATGCAAGTATTACAAATATGCGATATCTATTTGGACGACGCATGCAGAGCTCGGAAGAGACGAATACAAAGATACAAATTTATAGGAGTGACTTCGAGTCCTCCAAATGCAAGGCTAGAGAAAATGCCATAGCGTATGGTATTGATCCCCATTTCGAAGAAAAGAGACAAAAAAGTTCAAAAACATTTCGATGAATTAGCTTCCTTCTGATCACCGATTTCGAAGTAGGGAAGAATTGTTCGAAATAAATATTTTCTATAGAGTGCTCGATACAATAATTTCACAATTGAGGGGCCGTTATACTCTGGCCGACGGCTACGGCACCGATTCTCCATTCAAAACGTGCCTTTAATTTTTTCAAATTCACGCCCACTTTTTCCACTTTAAGCTTGATTTCTTCTTTAAATTGAAGTTGAAGGATGTCTTGAGGGCACTTCAAAAAAATCGGCTACGGCACCGATTCTCCATTCAAAAAGTGCCTTTCATTTTTCCAAGTTTACGCTGATACATGTAGGAAATGGACAAGCAGAGAGTACCATGACAGACTAGTTTCTGGCTTCTTAGCCGTCATCAGTGCCTCATAGACCTCCCTGCAATAACAAACTTATTTTACGCCCAAGCAGGAATAATGGAGTACACTTTTAATCTACAGTGTCACACCTAGCGGGTAAATGTCTACGCTTCAGCCCAGAGGTTCCTTCAAAAACTGGATCTCTACGTCGGTACATTATTCATTTTTCAGTTGATTGCTACAGCAGGAAGGGCTATGTGGCACTGATGACGGCTAACAAGTTCACGCCTTCAATTCTTCACCTAGACTAGAAGCTTGATTTTTTCTTCAAATGGAAGTTAAAAGATGTCTTGAGAGGGCAGTCCCATTTCTTCTTTTCGAGAAAGTTATTTTTTTACATAAAAAAATCGGGTTGAGTTTGAGACTATATGGAAATTGAATTCATAATCGTTTTTTGCCGGTTGTTCATCAATTTTTTTTAGAAAATTCATTGAAGTGCCCTCGACAAATCAATTTTCTATATTCAAAAAATTCCAGTTGGATAGGCGCTTAATTATAGCAAAAATGGAAATACTGACAAGACAGAAAATGAGAAATCACAGAGAACTGTCTGAAATTCTTGGAGAATTAAAAAAAATCAAGCTTTCATGTGGAAAATCGAAGGCATGAGCCGTGAACTTGGAAAAATGATAGGCACTTATCGAATAAGGCATGGACAATTCACGAATTCTGTATGAAAATACATAATAAGGTTTTTACAGCAATTTTACTATTCCATAAAATTCCTGTTATCTCTGTAGGAGTCGTAAGATCTTTCAGCAAATTCTTTTCATTACCTAATGAGAACATCATTTATTCAAGTACACTCCTCAATTGTACCTTCAGTAAGTTGCTGTGCTTCTTCGAAATATTTATATTTCGACTTGTTCAAAACCGTTAAAAACCAAACAATTCATTAAGGGGCCCTTCTCCGATTTTTGCACCAGGGCCCCTGACTATCTAGCTACGCCACTGGTAGTACCTACATCAATCTATTAATATTCAATATAAGAATATTCCCAGTGAAATTATCATATCGTGTTTCAAACCAGCACCAATAAACTGAAACGCTTATGAATGATGAAGAGGATGTAAAAAATTCATCACGCTAAAATTAGAATTCTCGTCCGCAAAACAGCATAAATTACCGATAAGTTGTCTAAAAATCGAGTCGTACAACTTCTTCAAAGGCCGATTGGCCACTCCGTCCGCATTGCCGCCATCAATCATAATTTTTTATGGGGCGAAACGTTGGAATTCAGTTCCTTGTGGAATTCTTATCGATCGCCATTTGTCAACCGTAATAAATATTATGGAAAAACGTCGATAATTTATACAATTTGTAACAGCCACCACGTTGGCAAATTACTCCCGTTCGCGAGTTGTGTTCCTTTTTCCAACACGCCAAGATTGCATAGTTTTATACCGTGGCTCGAAGTTTCTTTTTCGGTCGGCATCGTTATCAAGATGTTATCACCAGCAACCAGAACCGTACCCAGAAAATTCGGCCAGAATAAGATTTACTAGACATCGGTGATAGTAGTCGCAACAAGACGGTGCCACATGCCATACAGCTGGTCAATCTATTGCAGGGAATGTCGGTAACCGTGTGATCTGTAAAACGGTTCGGCCGAATGAACAGCTGGCGAATGCAAATAAACGCATTTGGATTTTTTATGTTACGTTAAGTCGTGGTCATGTTTTTTTCAGTTCTTGTGTTAACTTGTTCTTATAGTGGTTTATAAAGTATCCGGGTGGCATTTAGACATTCCGTACTCACGTACGGCACCAAGCGCGAATAGCGCTCTGCTATTCACCTGACCAATCTCACTTCGAATGCGAAACGGCGTATAATAATAATACCTAAACGTAATTCAATTGAAGTTCGGTATTTATTTATCATTTTATTCATCTGATTGAAAGTGAAATTATTCCAAGTGATGAATGAATCTTTACTGGTAATATAGGTAATTTATATTCTGCAGCATCCAAATAGAATACTTTTGAGATGAAGAGTTATAAAGGAAGAACTTTTCAATTTTGAAGCAATGAAATGGAAACATCTGATTTGAATGGAGTACAATCATTTCGTAATTTTCTAAACATGAAAATTCGATGAATTCAATCACTTTCCAACTTTCCATAAAAATCCGAGATACAATCATTGAGTTCAAATATATTTAAACTCAATGGTAGTATAGTGGGTTGGGTTACAGTTCAGACTAAAAACATCTCTACCTACCTAATTGAAAAATTAAATGGAGATGAGAATAGGTTATCAAAATGTAAAGTAATTGAAAATTTAATCAACTGATATATCACGCGCGAGAGGAGCGAGGGCATTAAACCTACCTATAGTTCGATTTATTTTTATTCTTTTTTCATTGAACCTCTATATTATATGTGTAGGAAATCGTTGATACCGAAAGAAGTTATAAGCGATTTGTGTAGGGCTTGTTGAAAGAAACACAACATAGCGCTATTCGCGTTTGGTGCCGTACGTGAGTACGGAATGTTTAAATGCATCCGGGTGGGCCAAGATTTAGGTTTATCAAGTTTTTTCACTTAAAACTGACGCAGGTTGGTGCTCGTTAAATGTCAAATGATTTCCAGAGACGTTGCCAATGCTAATTTCTCTTTACTCTTTTTTTAACTTTGTAACTGGAGTTGGTTCTGTTGAGATTGAACTCTGACACAGGTTTCGCAGTACTACAACATTTTCATACTGGTGTATTTCAAGTTGTGCAAAAAGGTATTCAAAGGTCTTCTGTAGGCTTATTTCTTGAGAATTTTGAAATGTGGGGAATTCCATAGGTCAGTCCGTTCGTTTGCGGTTTTTCTGTCGGGTTAGTCGAGTAGTTTTATTTTTTTTTCGAATGAACTATTACAAAGTAACGGACTATTCTGTCCAATATTTTTCAGTAAAATTTCAACACTCGATTCTTAATTTCCGTACAAGAGAGTAGCATAACTGAATCTTCCAACCACGTCTATATTCGTGAAATATTTCCAGTATTAACAGAGAAAAAAGTTTCTTCAACATTCGCCAGGTTAAGACCTGAATTATTGAATTCCAGGGTTCGAAAATATCATGATATTTATATAAATATCAAAATTTTGGATATATATCGATATTTATCCGATATATATCAACTTTGTGATATTTATTTTTATAAGAAATTTTTGAAGTTTTCTCTTGAATAAAATCAATAAATTAAACGCATTAAAAAGTTCATTTAACAAATTTATCGAAAAAACAAGAAATTAAACAATATTCTCAACAACAAGGAATAGGTATAACAAAAAAAATCAATTAGTCAATAAATTTATCAAAGCTTCGGAATCATAAGGAATATACTGTGCAGACGCAGTGGCCTCATCCCATATCTATTCCAAATAACTGCTACTGCAAACTTCAGCTGAAGACGTTGAAGTATGCTTTCTGTTTAAATATTTAACAAAAAACCAAGTTTGGTTGTTTTGTCACGTCCCAATCGATTTCTCAATTTCGATTGGACCAAGGATGCTGTCAAGGCAATTGCTGTTAGTAGCATTTCATAAAATTTTATAAAGTCTTCTTTATATCTGTAGGCCAATCCATGATACATAATGAAGCCCACCACACCAATGGACTGGTGTGGTGGAAATTGTGGTCCAAACATATATTTCGGAAATGGGAATGATTTGGATGTTAAGGCCACTACGAATTGCAGAAAATCTACATTTTCACATAGCGCCAAAAATTTCAATAGATTTATTTATAAATATCTTTGATATATATCATTGCTTATAAATATCGATATATATCGGGATATATATCATAATAAATATCAGCGATATACTCGTATATCGGTCGAACCCTGTTGAATTCACATAATATTTTTCAAAATCATTATTTTCTCAAAGTGGATTTACATTTTTATAAACTCGAAATTACTACGAACTCTATGTAGAGAGGATAACGTTGCGTAATTATCTGACAGGAACATGACTATAACCTAACATTTTCAAAATATACACGGTGAAATATGTCAAAATGTCATGGCCAACCGGGATACTTCATGAAAGTGAATGGAGTTTACGTTATGTACGTTGGCTGCTTTGCTTGTATACAGGGTGTATTTAAAGGTGAGGCTTTTTTTTACAGATTGTAGAACTCATCAAAATAAGTCATTTTACCAAAAAATTTTTTTATGAATTATGCCCCTGTTTCGAGAAAATGAAACTAAAATATTTTCTAGTTTCTAGGTGAATCTGAAGTTTTCTCAGTCAGAACCTGCTCCCTCGTCTCGTAGATATCAACATCTCTTGTTTTTTGTCTTCATATCATACACTCAGAATATCGATTGCGATCAGTGCATCTTCGATAGTGTTACGGCGAGGTTTTGTTTGCAAAATGCCGCACGTTCATTCAAATAATGAACTTGTTGATATGCTTTCAATTTATGGTGAATAAAAAAAATGGAGGTATTTATGCCCAAAAATATTTATAAATTTTTAAAATTGAACATTTCATATTCCTTCGCAATTAATGAAAGCGAGTGGGACTCTGTAAATCAGCACGGTGCTGACCTAGGCAACATTTTCCCCACAATCAGCTACTCCACTATACTATTTTTATCGTACGCGTTGCAAACGCGAGTACCAACGAACCCGATAAGGACAACATTTTATGTCTACCATTAAAATACTTCACAAACCTCGCGCGTATCGTAAATAATGCATCCAATGCGACTCAATAACGATAAATACTGAAATGCTGATGAATTAATATGTTTATTAACACGTTCCGCGAACATTAACGTCGACGAAATAAGATTCTCGCCATCTAGTTATGCAAAATAGCGTTGGGTCAGTTTTGCTAATCGACCCGCATCAAAGATAAGCCTGCTTAATTCGTCGGGTAATGCGATTGGTGGCGTGTTATTATCCGTTGTGTGCATGATCTTGCGTGTAATAATTTTCCGCTCTAACGCTTCGCTCAACGTCCTCGTTTGTTTTTGCTTAGTCTACTTTCACTCTTCGATTATTCATTTCTAACGGAAGACATGGCTTTCTTGAGTTTCTTCTCTTGTACAACAGCGATAACTTAGTGTCCTTAGTTCATTACAATATACCCATCAATTCCTGTTGAAAATGAAAAAAAAAATATATTTTTGATACAACTCACTTGCTTGCTCACCGATTAATGAAATCCAGCTTACCTGAAATAGAAAAAGAATCGTTTAACTTAGTAGAATATCTTAAGAACTAGTAGAGCCCCTAGATTTACCTATTGAGTATTTATCCTTATCGGTAAATCTCTGAAAATCGGGTGGTTTTATAGGCGAAATGTCAAAGTTTGGTCAATTTTCCTGAAGAAATGGGAAAATTATGGAAACTATGATTACCAAGCTATTTTGCATTGACCTTTCCTCTTTCGATCCGTATATTTACATCACGACTAGGATATCTGCGAAAACGTTTTATCGAGTTTAAAATTGCCCTTTTTTCCGGATTTTTTTCGCGATTTTCACGTTTTTTTTTAATACTTCCACATCGCCCAAAGAATCGAAATTTCACCCACGTGAAAACCAATTCCTCATCTTTTCGACAGTATGAAAATTTCTCTACTGTATCGCAGCTTCGCTGCGATTTCAAGATTCTTCTGGGCCCACTTTTCGACAGAGTTACCATTTTAGTCTAGTATGGAGTATGGAGCAGTAGATCGATATATTCGGTAGATTAGCATTTTAGGTAGATTCGCCTTTCTAGTAGATTCGCCTTTTAGGTAGATCCACCTTCTAGTAGATTCGCCATTTAGGTAGATTTGCCATTTAGGTAGATTCGCATTTATATGTAAAAGAAGCCACTTGAAGGAAGAAAAAAACATTGACAGGTGTCAAACTCTGTGACAGATTATCGAAATTTTTACAGCTTACTATTACTATTATTACTATTATTTATTAGATAAGAGTTTAGAAAATTCTATAAACTCACACAATACTATAACAAAATAACAAAAATTCAAGCTTGTCATAATTAACTATTCTATGTTGATGGCTATGGGTCAACATGATGATATGCAGTAATAGAATAGACATCACGTCTTTTTCGTTCTCTTTCTGACACGTCGAATTATTTCTCTTTGATTTTATGGACTTCGAAAAATTTCACGAATTGAAAAATTTCATTATTTTTCCAAGTTCAAAAGAATGGGTTGCAAGGAATTCGCATTTGATGGTTGAATAAATTAATTTCAGTAAAACTGAATCATTTTTAATTCAATCGAATCCAATGGATCAAGCGTTCACTGAGGATCGCACCTACTGCAGTTTCGTCCTCGTAAGGACTCTTCAGGGAAGAATACCCAAAATTGTGCTCTGTGAGTAAAGTCGTGTGTTTATCGCGTCATCTGGGCCAGCTCTTATAGTCCTTCGTATCCAGCTGTATTTTCGGGTCGCCTTCAGTTTTGGCAAATCTGATATTCCGAGTGGAAAACAAGAACAATGAAAACTCCGAAAGCCCCCAGTCCGGAAAAACTGGAGGGCCATTCGGCTTTCCCCTTCCACTCCATCATTAAGGGGAGACATATTTCCAGTCGCTAATTAAAGTCCCAGGTTGTCCCAACAAAGCGATTTAATTGCTTCACAGGACGAAGGATTTACGGACCGACAAAAAACGAAATGCGGAGGTGGCTTGTACAAACACGACGGGGAGGGAAATAACGTGGAGCCTTTGCGAGGATGAAACGTTTTTAGGCGCGGAAAAACGTATACAACTGGCGGCGTAATCACGAAACCATTCGAAGTTTGAGGGGTCGAACAGTCGCCACTGAGTTTTGTCGGGATCGGTGAGGAATTAATTTGGACCAAGGCGAGTTGATTTACGATGTTCGGGATTTGTTTCTGTGCCACTCGGTTTTAGGCAACGAGAGATAGATACTAAAGGGTTTTCCAATAAGGGGTGTTATTTTGAATAGCCCGCTATTTCGGTAGATGTCACCTTTCAAGCTGTCATTTTGTGACATTTGACAGTAGAAGATACGCCATTAACAAAAATGGAACGATACACGCTTCAACAACGCATTGAAATAATTAAAATTTGGCAGAGACGGTTCGTAAAACTCCAACAGTTTTGGGTCGTCATGAAACACCTTGTCGAACCGCAATACAGAAATTGGTGGAAAAATTCGAGATGTTGGGACAACTTAGTGATGTGAAGCATAAAATCCGTGCACGTCGCTCAAGAACAGCCGAGAATATTGCTGCTGTCGCCGAAAGTGTTGAAGAAAACCCAGGTTCTTCCATTTCTCGTCGTTATTTGAAATTAGGCATTCCACAAACATCATCACACCGTATTGCATAAAGATTTGGGTCTTAAGGCTTATAAAGTTCAGTTAACACAAGAACTGATCATCAACAACGTCGTGTCTTGGCTGATTGGGTCCTTGAAATGCATGAAAATTATCCGGAATTCCATCGAAAAATCATCTTGAGTGATGAGGACCATTTCCACCTCGGTGGCTTCTTCAAAAAGCAAAATTGTTCCATCTGGGGCTCGAAAAACCCAAGAGTTTTTGTTGAAAAACCTCTCCATCTAATGTTTATACAACAGCGTATTCATGACGTTTTCCCAAATTTTGTTCGAATGAAAGGTAGCAACCTCACTATGGCGCTGTCTGCAATTTGTATTCCCTTTATTCACTCAATGAATATTGAGAACAAACACCTGCAATATCAATAAAGCCTTCATAACATAATGGAAATTTCCATATGTCTATCAAAGGAGACACATTCCATCATATACCCACGAAGCGTTCCCGCTTTCAACTTTCCAAATAATGAAATTCTGACTGTCATCAATAAACGTTTCCTTTATTCCTAACAGCGTACAAAATAGACATGCCATTGGACACAATTCTGGGTATTTCATTCGGAAAGATTCTTTTTTTATATCGTTTCGTTGAGGTAAAAAGTAACACAATGAAAAGTTTGTAATTATCAAGATCTACATATACTCCATTCACAATTATAAAATCACAGCTCTGGCATTGGAAATTTGACACATTCCACTCTGTATCGAAGTTATGACGTTTTTCAAAATATTTTTATGTTCCAAGTCAACACTATGTTGCCCTTTCTACATTCTTAGCGTATTCCTCAGAATGTGAATGAATTGGAAAAGATGTGATGGACGAAAATGATTAACGTTCATATGAATTGATAGAAAGGATTCCTTTTCTAGTTATTTGCATGAAAAGTACAAGAGATCACTGTTGAAATATATTATTTTTCGCCATGGAAAAAAATGCATTGCTTTCACATAATTTTCATATGCATGCTTGTGAAGATTTAATGTTTATTATCCTCTCGAACTGAAAGTTCAAGACTTGACGACATTTTATTTATTTGATCTTATGAACAAGGATAAAATACTCTGATTGTATAGTAATTTATTGGATTAAAAAATATTCATACATTACTACCACAGTAGGTTTGTACAAATTCTGGAATAGGTCAAACATATGCTTCACATTTATCATTCACCTGTTCTAAAATAAGACACAAACTCCTGGAATATGGAAAAAACCGATGTATTCTGGTTCAATATAGCCTTTTTCTACTTTCCGCAAAGGAATGAAAGCTCCAGTGACACATTTCAATTCTACCTGAACCATATTTTCCCGTTAGAAGATCGTATAAGGAAGCCTTTCTTGTCCATTTACACATTCCAAATAAATTTTGAGCACCAAAATCGATACCGTAACTAATCAAACTTCTGGGGGACCGGAATTTCGTTTGAAATCTTTCTAACGGCCAGATACCTAAAAAAACTTCGTTATCAAGTGTAAAAAGGTCGATTAGTACTTACTTTCGCTTTATTTATGCTTATAAATCGATTTTTGGTCCAATTCAAATTTGCCGTTCGTACTCACGCCAAAACTCGTGAAAGGAAAAAATGACACTTGCACGAAACTTCTTCTGGACGCCGAAGAACGGAAAAATAGGCGATTTCCTATCGATATTTCTCCCCAAAATCGCCGATCGATACGAACTAACAAAATGGGGAAAATCTTTGATACTTTTACTTTGATGTAAACAGAAAAACTGGCATCGTCGTTTTGTCATTTACCATATTCTATGTACGCGCACAGATTTTTCATCAGGTGCACCAATTCCTGAAAACGAAACCATGGCCAGAGTTGTGATTTTATAATTGTGAATGGAGTATAGTAGCATCATTTTTTTTTCTTCATGGAAGTTTTCAATTAGAAAATTCTGAATACGCCCCTGCCCAAAGAATCTAGGCGCGATAGAGTTTATTTGCGGTTATGATACGTACTTCAACAATCCCCATCTCTCGAATTGATTGTTCCTCTTGAACAATAGGACATTATTCACAAGATAGGCTCTCTTATGCAATATTTCATTTATCAGATACGGTGTTATGGCTTTAGCGTCGTTATTCATTTATTACTCGGTTAGTTAAGATTCAGGAACATGTTGAAGAATGCGAGGAAAGCCACCTGCTGGTAGACAGGGTGTTCCAGAGATCGTTTATACGCTGTGGAGAACATGGACGTGATAAAGGTCATTCTGCAGCAAGTTTCGTACTCATCGAACTTGAAATCACTGGTGGCAGTGTGGATTCATGTGAAGAGGCAATTGGTTAATCAATTTATAACAGTTAGATGCTCGATAACCAATTATAAAAAGAATATGCTCTATTTGACAAGCTGTGATTCAATGTGCATTATTTCTGCTTTACCAGAAATAAATACCCATTGTTCAGAATCCATATTTTCATTCATACTTGATACAACAAAGTTGTTACTACGAATGGACTTCGTTAGTAACGAAGAAGATCCAGGCCTCAGTGGTCAACCCAATCTCCTCAGTGGTTAACCCAATCTTTTCGACTCTGCGGTTTACAGGACTCGAGAATGATAATAATTTTTTTTTTATGTTGTGGTTTTCACGAAAAGGAATATCCTGTAATGTTCAGAGAACATCGCGAGAACGAAGGGCAAGCAGGTAGGAATTGGTGTTCTTCTTGAATTTCTGGAGGTTATATGCCCTGGGGAACACCTCCCAAGGCAATGTGTTCCAAAGCCTCGCTGTTCGTTGGATGAACGAGTCTTTGAAGAGAGATGTTCGCAGGTCTCCAAAGTTACCACGAAGGGGTGTGAAGACTCAACTTGACGGGTCAGTCTGGAAGAGACTGCCAGAGGGAGAACGATTGCTGATAATTCAGAAGAGCATCGCCCATGGAAATATCTATAAAATAGAGACAGATCGCCCACTTTTCTACGGTGTTCCAGAGAAGTGAGCGAGCTTGTAAGCGAGGCATCACCGACGAGACGAATTGCCCTTTTTTGTACGGAATCCAAGAGTTTTAGGTTGTGTTTAGGTGCAGCACCCCAAATATGGGAACAGTATTCCAGGACAGGTCGAATCTTTGCCTTATAGATCATAAGCAGCTGACCTGAGGTGAAATAGCTCCTGGCACGAAACAAAAAACCAAGTTTTTTGGGATGCACTTTTAGCAATGGATCTCACGTGATTCTCCCAGGAAAAGTTACTGCCGACAGTAATGCCAAGCATCGAAATGGATGACTTCAATGGTATGGTCACTCCCGACAATTTTATGCTGGGCACAGTGAGATCGGCTTTTCTAGAGAAAAGACATTCTTGTGTTTTGTTTGCGTTGAATTCTACCAAGTTATTAGATCCCCATTCAAGAATTGTTGACAAGTCCATATTTATGTTGTTAACATTTCTTCCTCGTTCGTTTTTGATTTGGCGGGCTGGTATTGGAGCCCTAGAGGAAAAGGCGGTATGGAGGATACTATCGTCCGCGAAGCTTTGCACTGGAGACGAAGTTGCTTCCAGCAAATCGTTGATGTGAAGTAGAAATAGTATTGGAGCCAGAATTGATCCCTGCGGAACACCAGCATTTATGGGTGAATCAGTCCATTCTTCTCTCCAAGAGAGTTCTATGTATATTCAAAACTCGTTTGAATCTGATTAATAATTCCAAAAGGTTGCGTTTCATATGAACTGGGTCCAATGAAGTATCACCGTCCCAAAATAATAAAGAACACAATAACTCTATCGCGCTCTGTGATTTTGTTAATTTTCTATGACTCCAAACTCCAGACCAACCTCGAAATATGCAATTTAATTCCGCTCGAATTCGAAGCTAAATCTATCTTTCACTTCGACAGATCATACCGACAATAAACCTCATTTACCATAACTTTCTCTGCTCACGTTCCTAAGAACAAACATCATCGTACCAACATTAATGTCGCACATGACATATAGACCGACCATATTTGTCTTACACATCACCCGAGTAACAGAAATTCTCACGACATATAGTGGTTGCTTCGATTTCTTCTTTGTCCGAGAGCGTTTAGTAAAAATATCGATGATGGCGAAACAAAAAGATCGAGCATTTATAAACAGGTCGCACCGATAGCCTTTCGCTGTGGGAAGTAATCCGTCAAAGAGTCTGGTGAGTCGAAGAACTCAAGAAACGTGCTGCGAGCGCTTTTGTTGATGTCTGGGAGAAGACTACCCATTTCATAACTGTAGAGTACGAATTGGAGCGGACCTAATATCGTACCCTGTGGTACACCATTGAATATCATCAGGTGCGTTTTAATTGGGCGGAGTAGAATTCAATGAGACCTCTGGCGGAAAAAAATTGTAATTGAAGCAACGAGTAAAACAATTCGTATTGCATTGTTTTTATTCTGTTTTTTGTCTTCATTGCAGATCAAGTTTGATTTTTTTTGTACCTTTTTTAAAGTTTTATACTTTGAATTATGTCGCTGCATAATCGAAACTGTTCTGTATTTGGTTGCACTAGCCGTGAAGGGAAAAATCCCGATTTATATTTCCATAAATTTCCTCCCATGGGAAGAATGGTAAATATTGAAAATGCGTTTGGAGTTCTGGAAAACATATCTCAAAAGGCTAAGGCAATGAAACTAAAAATGGGGAAACCAGTTATAGATAGTATGTCCGTGTGTTCCTTACATTTTAAAAGGGAAGACTAGTCAAGGTTAGTACCAAGTGTGTAATACATAGTTATAAGTTAATAGTGGATGGTGTAGGTTATATTTCTGAAGGTGAACAATATATAAATGAGTAACATATTCTTCAGGTCTCAGTAAAAAAAAGTATCTTCTTTTAAATGCAGTACCTTCCTTAAAACTACCACAGTCAAGCCACGAAGTATGTTCCAGAAAACGAAGAGAAAATAAGTCGGTATTAAAAATTTCAAATGATACTCAATACAAACGTACCTTCCCTGCAACTTTTGTAGATATGACTATATCAAATTGAAATAAAAACACGAAATCAGACCTAAAACTAAACAGTTAATTGAACGCTTGTTGTACTTTTCACAAACATCAACCATACCTATTACTCCAAAAATAAAAATATTGGGAGTTAAAATTTAGATTAACAACACAAAGCACTAAAGCACAATCAAAGAAAAACCAAAAGTTTCACAAAACACCCCCTGAAAATAACTTGAACAGCAAAATAAAACCACTTCAATATCAAAGGGCTCATACGACATCTGATTTGTTTTACTCGTTGCTAAGATGACATTGACATTTCAGAGCGCCACCTATCGAATTCTACTTTTCCCAATAGTGGAAGTGAGCATCAACAGAGGCAGAAATAGGGAGTAAACTTCCAGTTGAAGGCTGATTTATTTCACGATGAATACAAGTTTCTTCTAAACATTGAAGGTTTTCGAAATACATATTGTGAAAATATCATTTCACAACCCAACTAAGAAGCTTCTTGGAAATTGTTTTGTGAAAATTTCGGTTCCAATAGCCTCAGAATTAACAGTGAAACTGCTGACGGCATTTTCTATTCAAAGCTTTTTCCAGCAACAACTTTGCGTTAACTTTTATAGAGAATTAATGAAATGAATCGAATGAATTCGAATTCTACTCCCGGACTTGACGGCGTTAAACTGCAAGAACTCGAAATGACCGCGGATACAAGGCGTGGTCAGGAATTCACGATACTGTCAATGGTTTTATGCAGTCGACGACATTCTAGCAGAACCGCCTGGACATTGATGGATATTTATTCCAGTCGATCCTGAAAACATATTCGTCCCAGCCTCTGAATTATAACACGACAAAACTGATTCGCTCAACGTCATTAAGTACTGCGAGTCACCGATCAAAAGCAACGTATGTATGGATACTGGATCTATAAGATGATCGATGAAAGAATTCAAGCCAGGTTTAGAATGAACACTCTGCAGTCAACCTCCTACCGATTTGAAGAAGGGATTTTTCTTGACGACGCTTCATTATCCGTACCTTCTAGTCTACCCGACATTCATAAAGAGGTCAGTGGAGATATCAAAACTGAACTATTCAGTATGTGTTGCGTCTACACCTGGACAAATTAAATGCCATATCCTTTGTCCACCAGAAAATAGCTGTAGCCTTCAAAAATGTTGTTTAAATAAATTGATTTTAACCATATGGGATCGAAACCTTGAACTGCAATATTGTTCCATATTTATGCCTTTAGTTACAATTCTCGTTCTTTGTTTAAAACTACCCCTTTTCGACTGATTTATGGTCAGCTATTGAAAAGATTTCTCAACCCAAGAATTTAGGGTTTGGGAAATTCATCTGGTTTTTTGAGACAGTAACCAGGTCCGGTGAACCTTCATTCAGTTTCTCCGTATAAGCTCATAAAACTAAATATATGGTGACATTTTAATTGTATTTCATGTTTAATTCGAAAACACATGGCAGGAATTTAGGGATTGCAAATCTACCGAATTTGAATTTACCGGTAATTCGGTAATTTATTTGAAAAATTACCGGTTTACCGGATTTTTCCGACATAAAAGAATAAGCCACAAAATAAATAACCAAAGTTTAATTGTTATCAAATAATTACAACAGAAAAGTAAAACTCTAGGTAAATTAAAGTAAGAGGCCCTAAAACATTCGAAATAGTAATTTAAATAAAAAAATATCTGTCGTTTCTAACTTTTTCAACGACTCGTCCGATTCCTTGAGGCCCAGAGAAAACAAAGCTTGTAACCCTTTTTTTTTCATTAAACTAAAGGGATCGAACGAATGTAAATGAAATAGCAATATTTTTGGAAAGAGGGATTTCAGGGGAAAAACTTAGAAATTGCTTTCGCAGCACTCATGACTACTCGGCCTGCTAGTGTGGAGTCCAAAAAACCCATAACTGCGACAGGAACAATTATAACAAAGATTAGGTAGCGGCTAATTATTGATATATCAATACAATAAGATAAGGTCTCCACACAAGTAGGCCGAGTAGTCATGGGTGCTGCGAAAGCCATTTCTAAGTATTTCCCCTGAATTCACTCTTTCCAAAAATATTGCATTTCCTTTTCACACATTTACACACTTGAATATTTTACAATCCATCCCGTCCGCGCTGCCCGTACATTATGACAGGAACAACGGATCAGCCCTGCCATTTTTTTTTATCGAAATTACCGTTTAAAGATGTCGGTTTCTTCGTCGGTAATTTGAAGAACATTAAGGGCGGTAAATCGGTAAACCGGTAATGCAATCCCTTGGCAGGATCGAATACCAAATCGTCCAAGGTTTCTCTCATTGGTCTGTAGATTCAAGAAATGAGTTGCTTTTCCCACTATAGTCAAAAATGGCAAATGAGACCACTTTGTTGGCTTAGCGAGGCGTTTTCCGATTCTGACTCCCAATCGATTGTTGATCTTTCCCACTTTTATTCAGAGAAAATGAACCTCCTTTATTTTCCAGCTTGTCTTTAAAACCCTATGTTACAGAGACAAGCAGTCAGTAAAGTAAATAATCAATAATCAATCAGTAATCAGATCACTTTGCTCCCTTGCTATACATTTTCATATAGAAGGTACATTTCATAATTCCTCCTTGCTATATCTTCATATAGAAGGTAGAGTTTATAATTTTATACATATCACTTGTAAACTCGTTTAATCAAGGTACGAAACAGTATGATTTCGTTCAAACTCTCGTCGTCTACAATTCGTCATCGACTAACACGTAAAAATAGCTTTACTCCCCAAGCAGTCTATCCCAAACCCATAACTACATCATCACTGCCTTGAAACTGGTGCAAAACCTAATTAATACTCTCCTGCAGAAACATCCACAAATCACCTAACTCATCGCAAACTAATTCCGAAAGAAGATGTCGTATCCTGACAGCAAAAATAACGTAACATGCAGCTAATTGCCTTCAAGTTGGGTGTCCATAACACAACCGTAAATAGGTTCTGAACATCTTTGCAACTTCGTGAAGCTTTTCGCGAATTAGTTTTCACTCTTCGCTTTGACGAGAGTTAGGTTGCCCTCCATGTAGATCTTGCAGTGCTAATTAGAATGGCGTTGAGGGTTTCGCGTATTGGAAGGGTTGAGAGTATCGTGGAGCATGCTAGGCGATTGTTTCTGATCGTTAGTGAGTAATCGAGAAGCTTGTAGGGAGTTGAATGACTTTGTAGTAATTAGGGATAATCTTCTTGTTGAGCACGACTTATATGTTCGTATGGAGAAGTCTTACTCCTTCTGGTGCTTATCCATTTCCGAATGCTGGTGATCACTCTGGCCACGATGATTTATTTTGTGGCTGCTGAAAATCCTGTGTTTCTTCAGCCTCATAATAGTGTTACTCACTCTAAAACATTGTCGGTAATGGTGGGTTCCAGCCTCTTAATCATCTGTTGTCATCCAGGCCATATTGTCAACTCGATTTACTCAACTTCAAGAATGACGAAGTCATCAGCATATCTTTATCTGTGCCTCAGATCACAGCTGAAATATAAGAGGAGATGAAATGCACCTATGTCGGACTCCTCTTTTTCTTCGTGGATGGCTTCAACATTAACTGTTTTGATCCACTACAAGAGTAGATCTTTAGTTTCAATTCCAGGGCTGCTCCTATTCCAAGACCTTTCATGAAGCCAAATTGAGTTGGTTTTTCGCCAATGCTATACAGTCACCAATGTTGATTTCCAGAGGAAAATTTTCAGTAGGATCCTCATGAGTCTTATGGTTTTGTAGTCACTGCACTTTTTGTCACCTTGCTCTTCAATTCTCTTGTCCAAGACATTCCTCGCGCAGGCTTGCAATGACAAGACACTACGTAACCAGGTGAACAGGAGTTTTCTTCTTTTCATCACAGTTTCTGACCCATTTTCATCATATGCTTCTTAAGGCGACAATGTCCTGTGAGGAAGGTTTTCTTTGATTCCTGAATGACTAGGAACCCAGACTAAATAGACCTTGTTGTCCTTGCCTACTTCATTAAGTTTCCTTCTGCACGCCCATATCAGCTTTGAGTCGATGACATAGGAGGTCAGTGCTTTGATAGTAGCTGGTCAACCTTGAATTCTTCAACGGAGGGTTTGATGATCTCTGGCTGAACTTTTTTTTCTTCGAAATGAAGACTTACTCAACTTCTCCCATAGGAAATATTCGATACTGCTGCTGTATGCGCTATTTGTGGTTCAGTTCTGAAGAAGGTGCTTAATGATAACATCCTCAGGTTGTTCTGAGACCATTATTCGATTGGCATCCTTAGAAAACCATTGAACCATCGTATGCATTCAGTTTTTGGGCTCAACCAAATCGAAATAAAAATTGATAACATGGTAGTCATCCATGATGGAACGAGCTGACCCAACGAGCACTATCAGAACTCGAAGTGATGGACATAATTCAATTATCGACAGTTGGCTACCGCGGCATCGTGCGAAATCACCTGTTTTATCCGACAAGGGCCCGAATAGACGTTTCAGGCTAATTAATGGTTATTAGTATTCTGCTATCGCCGAGATCAATCAAACGCGACGGCCGTCAACGTGGCCGTAAGCTTTGACGCATCGATTGACGTCGCGCAAAATCGACACTAGGGATGTAATGTACACCGGGGTATTTGCATCGACAGCTCCAATTTTTGTGGGCTCTTGATTGATGAGGTTTTGGAGTTTGTGTTGTGCTCCAGCATTCAAGTTATCAGTGCCGGCTATTTTATTCTCAATTTTTATTAATCGGTTATTAAATCTGTGGCTACTTGGTCATATATTTTTGGTTTTGCTGATCAGCATGTTTATTAACATGGTCCTTTTATTGAGGCTGTGTTAATTGGTTTTACGTTCAAAGAAAGATTGGCATTTTACAGCACATGGTTCTTTGATGAATAATCCATCTAAATATTAGTACGTATGATTGATATCGTTAAAATCGAGACAAATTTGGGTCGTCTTCAGAATGATTCAATTTGCTATATTCCCCTTGGAAGCTTTTCATTTATAAGCGAGTATCGACCCGAATTGCAGGTGTTTATCACAGTTTGGTGGTTCATCATACCACTGACCATAGGTAGAGGGACCATAGCATGGGGCACCTGTTTAATGAAGCCCCTAGGGCACATACCAACAGGACCGGTGAACGTCCGAAATTAATATATTTTATACGGAGTATTCAATTAATTCGTCATTTCTTGCATAGGTACAGGAAGCACTGCTCAACATGTCTGACGAACTGACCAAGAGCCCAGTAATTTTTACATGATATATTCGATCACTGTGTAGTTATGTCTGAATACATATGGCAGGTTTCAATGCATGCAGGTTGTCCAGATAAAAGGAGAAATTTTTCGAGATACCAAAAAATAAAGAAATATTATAAAAAGAGAAAAATGTTTAATAATACTGAATGAAGCATAAATACTTCATATCATCTAGAAGATACTGAAAACCTTTCAATTGTTAAACCTTTTACGTTTTGTAAGAATCTTTGAATATTGGGAAACGTGATGGTCTTGAGTTTCCAAGAAAGATACTATGTATTACTAGTTGTAGCAATAAAGAAATGTTCATTTCTGTAAATTGCTCATTATTATACTCCAACTCATAATGAACAACCTTGATGAATTCCCGAAATTTTGCAGACGCAAGTCAACAGAGCATCCTCGAACAAAATCAAACAAGCTAAACTGCATCAGCCAACCCCTCAAGACGATGAAGAGGTCACTGTCCCATCCAAACCCCTCGTCGTATCCAACCACCACTCTTCTGGCCCCATTCCCTTATCGAAAAACCATTCTAGATCGCTACCCGTCTTTCTTTCAAGTCGTAGAAGAGTTGTCTCATTCCTTCCAATGATTCCTTATAGAAGCGCAACCCCAGATTTCATTTGCCTTAATAGTTTTTGCAGACGAGTCTCCGCCGCTTTATACCCTCGGATATTTACATTTAATTATCATTCATGCTCAGGATTACGAAGACAGAGAACGGAATTACGAAGTTTGCGTTTTTGTGTTGCTATTTGCTGATGAAGAATTGAAGTAACTGCAAGGGGTGTAGGGATAGCTACACTTCGAGAATTGTTGTAGGAGCAAGGCCCAGTTTATACAGCAAATAAAATGAGATACGAAATCAAATTTCCATTCACTTCTTCGTCCTGAAGCTGTGAAAACATCTCAATCGATAAAGAAAATGGCGTGATGAGAACAGAGCACTTTCCAAAAAGATGGAAATCTGCCGAAGTGATTGTTTTCGATAAACCAGGTAAAGACAAAAAGTTCCCACAGAACTATAGACCGATAAGCCTGCTCCCAGCACTAGGAAAAATTGTGGAGTCTCAGCCAGACGACTTAATGAAGAAACAGAAGCCCTGGCGACGATACCGAGTGAAAAATTGGGTTCCGAAAACAACATTCAACTGAACAACAGCTCCTAAGAATGACTGAGTATATAACAGAAGGATTTCAGAATAAACAAGCCACAGGACTACTACTTCTAGATGTAACCAGAGCTTTTGATGGAGTATGGCATGAAGGACTAGCATCTAAAATGATAACCGCAGGTTATTCACCCAAGTTATGCAGAATAATAAGAAATTATTTGAGGGATAGGAACTTTTGTGTGAAAATAGGTGATATTCATTCCACACTCAGATAATCAGAAGCAGGAGTTCCCCAAGGATCCATACTAGGACCGCTACTCTATAACATATACATACATGATTTACCAAGAAATCCAAGATGCCTACTTGCTCTATACGCGGACGATACGGGCATAGCAATTAGGCACAGAAATACAAAAAAAATTCACAAAAGACTTCAAGAAGCTGCAGATGATATCAGTCAATGGTGTAACCAACAGATGAAAATCAAAATCAATGGAGAAAAGAGTCAAGCAATACTCCTTCAAAAGAGAAGACTGAAGATGGAATCGAAGATATCCATAGACAATAATTAAATTGAATGGAAGAATGAAGCTAAATACCTAGGAGTAATATTAGACAAAGGACTAACGTGGAAACAGCACATTAAGTATGCAGTGGATAAAACGAATGTAGCCATGAAAAGATTATACCCGATTATAGGCAGAAGAAGTCAAATGAACAAAAACACGAAATTGAGGATCATAAAAGCAATCGCCAGACCGCAGCTAACATATGTATCAACAGCATGGGGATATGCAGCGAGAACCCATATAAAGAAGATACAAAGTACAGAAAACAAATTTCTGAGATGGGCATTAGACGCCCCCTGGTTTGTTAGGAATGAAAAAATCCGAAAAGACATAAAATGGGAGTCCATTACTACATTCATCAAACGAAAGGCTGCAAAAGCTAGTGAACATCCAAATGACGACGTTAGAAGGTTAGTTGACTATGACCCCGCTGAAGATGAAAAAACAGCGAGAATTTACCGCCAAAAGACCTAGAGACCAATTGCGAAAATGAAGATATAAAACTCCACACTTAGTGAGAGATATCCAATTGAAGGATGAACACAAACACTCAGCATAAAAGAATGCGAAAGAGAAAATAACAGATAAGATGATGGAAGGTTTATAGGCTTATGCCCGGAATCAACCGCAAAAGAGGTGTTTAGTCGGTAAGAATCCGACACTACCCACCCAGAAAGACTGGGTGTCTGATGTAAGATTCATCTCTTCTAGAACAAAAAAAACGATAAAGAATTGCGCATTCATAATTTCCGTACGCCACTAGAGTTGTCCGGATCTAACACGTGGGTCCCGACAGGGATCTATTTTTGGTCCTACAATTTCCGACTGAATCATCCAAATCTCGAGAAACGCCGAGATATAATAATGGGATTAAGTGATTCACATCCTTCTCCAGAACACAACAGCCCCACCGTTTAAGACGAATTTCCCATGACTCAACAGCATGACTCAATCTTCACCAACGCCGATAGATCAAACGTGGACAAACAATCCAATTAATTCGAGGGAATTTTGCGTCTCACGTCCTCCGAATCGATATAGCCACTCGGGCATCCCGGAGCTGAGTCCGGTTACAATATTAAAGATGTAATTTCGCTGGAGTCGTTGGCGTGTAGCCTTCCGTGAACGTTTGGGAGAGGTAATTTATTTACCCACAATGATCGTGTGGCCATAGCGCCGGCCTTGCGTCGAATATTGGGTCACTGGAGCGGACGGTTTGGGTTCAAGGGGAAAAAGCTCGGGAATGAAGAGTTTTCGAGCTATTAGGTTAGGAACGCCTGGCGTAATCGACCCATGTGATTCTCAGAAAGGTCGAGTTGAAAAAACAGTTAGTAGTCGACGAGGACAGATAAATTCAGTTCTGACCTGAAATGGAATGAAAAGTTCAATCATTACGAAAGTGGATGGTGCCAATTGAAGACCCACTACCAAAGCATATTCAAACTTGCCCTACCTCTCTTTAGGGTAAAGTATGAAAGTTTCTCTGTTGCCAGTGAACTTTTATGAGTCTGTTTCTTTACTAGATATCGCCATGGTGTATTCAAACTCTTGACATTTCCATATTCTGCTTTAAGACGACAGAATGTCTCAGTCAGATTCTTGTCAGGTGGTGCTGCTTGAGGACGCAAATGGGACAGAAACCATGGTCAGCATTTTGACGTGAATGGAACTCCCGTTGGTCTCCCTGAATGGTGGTATGGATTCTGATAGTCAAGCGACTAAAAAAGCACTGAGCTCCTATGTCATCGACTCAAAGCTGATTTGGGAGTGCCGGAACAAACTCAATGAGGTAGGCAAGAAGAATAAGGTCTTTTCAATCTGGGTTCCCGGTCATTCGGAAAGCGTAGGAAACGAAGAAGCCAATACACTTGCCAGAACCCTTCTGCGATATAGGAGAATGCACATTTGAGGAGGAGTTTATGGTGAAGGAGAAAACCGAAAGGGAAAATCTCAGGAGGGATCTCCCAGGGATGGATCACTTAAAACTTGTTGAAGCGGGGAGTTATCCTCGTTGAAGCCGTCCCAGATAATGGATTTCATCAAATCTCTGGAACTGGCGAGCTGAAGATACGAGGATGTATTGATATCTAGTTAGCCTAGACCAGTTCCATGCATGAACAAAATATTGCGATACCATATCAACGAACAATAACTTATTAGAGGAGTCAGTGTAGAGTTCGACGTCAAAAAAGTAAACCAGAGTTACGCAATAACTTTAAAAAAAAGATGTCCACCGAAATTGTAAAAATCGAAAAATTGGAGTATCGAGCCATCATCAAGTACCTGTATTTAAAAGGGTTAAGAGGTAAGCAGATTTACGAAGATATGCTTAATATCCTTGGTGATCAATGTCCTTCGTATGCGACCGTGAAAAATTGGACTGCAAAATTCAAAAGAGGATTTTCCATTGAAGATGATGACCGATCGGGAAGGCCAGTTTCTGTGTTAGTCCCCGAAAATATCGATGCAGTTCATGACATGATTTTATCAGACCGTCGAATTGGGCTAAAACGGATATCTGAATTCTGAAGCACTGAAGATTTTATACGAACGCGTTCATCATATAGTTCACGTCAATTTGGACATGAGAAAAATTTCTGCAAAATGGATCCCCAAAAGTTTGAATGTTGACCAAAAGCGTGCAAGGGTAGAAGCATCGCGTTCGATCTGTGCTGGATTTGAAAACGATGTTGACTTCTTAAACCGAATTGTTACTATAGATGGGACTTGGGAACATTTCTACGATCCAGAAACAAAGCAACAATCGATGGAATGGCGACACTCTGGTTCTCCAAGACCTAAGAAGTTTCGTGTCCAAAAATCTACTGAAAAAGTTCTTGCTTCAGTTTTTTGGGATAGCCATGGAGCAAGGCCGTAGCCAGGGGGGGTTCCGATGGGGTCCGGACCCCCCCCGAAATTTTTCTAGAGCTCAGTCCAACGGAAACCCCCCTCCCCCCGAAATTTTTTTCTAGCTACGGCCTTGGACGGACCCCCCCCCGAAATTTTTTTCTAGCTACGGCCTTGCCATGGAGTAATCATGATTGATTTTTTGGATAAGGGCAGAACAATAACTGGAGATTACTATTCGATATTACTGACCACTCTACGAGAAAAAATTGAAGAGAAAAGACGCGGAAAGCTATCCAAAGGTGTTTTGTTTTTACAGGACAATGCCCCAGTACACAAATCTCATGTTGCCATGCAAAAATTCGTGATTTAGGGTTAGAATTACTAGAACACCCCCCTTATTCACCAGATTTGGCTCCGTCCAATTATCATCTATTTCGTCAACTGAAAAAAAGTTTAAAAGGTCGTAAATTTTCTTCCAACGAGGAGGTAATGAAAGCTGTGGAGGAATAGTTTGCAGAGCAAGAAGAAGCATTTTTTTAAATGTCTAGAGACGTTGCAGGTTCGCTGTAATAAATGTATTCAATTAAGAGGAGAATATGTTGAGTAATAAAATATTTTGACATTGAAAGTTTGTTTGGTTCTATAGTAGGCTAAGAATTTTTCAATATAACCTCGTAGCGCAGTTTAAAAAACAGCTCTGAATATTATGAGGGGCACAATATACCTTGAGGCTGTAGTGGACTGTAACCCCCTTACCATGAACGATAGCTTGAAAGAATGGAGCCTTGAACTACCTGTAGAGATTACTGCAAAATGGGATTACTAAAGCAATCGGTGTTGACGTTTCCATAGAAACTATATAACCAAGTTTGGGAAAGATTCATTTGGTCTTTTGAGAAGAATTCCAATAAATGAAAACCATTCACAACTTATAAACAACTCTGTAATTGTCTACATAACTAGATTAAGGATAGAAAGAATCTCTCCATCTCCAAGAATCAAATAATACCAGTCTGCAGCATCGGCAATTCAATCTTATCGCGCCAATAACGCGTACAAACATCCCGAAGGTCAATAAAACTGCTGAAAGCTTTCTGGCGAAATTGAATATTCTTGCGCTGACTGTTTTCATCGTAATTTCGGGTTATTATCCCGATATGGAGTTTCAATCGCTCCTCCGCCCCCTCTGAATAGCCCCAACCCCCTCCCTTCCGCCCTCCCGGCAGGATTGTTCCGATATTTTATCGACCGATATCGTGTTCCAACAGCAATTCAATTTAGGTTCAGCCAGAAGGATGGAGAAGCGACCACTCGATGTAAGAAACTGTTTTCAAAGTCGGATAATTTCATTAAATTGAAAAGTTGGCTGGTGGGAATCGGATTGAAACGTCCGAAAATAAACTGGAGCTGTTCGATTCGGAAATGGAGGCAACCAATATTGGTAATGAAATTCGGAAGTTTCAGTCAGGAATTGAGACGTTTCAGGCGAAATCCAATCTAGATACAAACAGCCTCACTCGCTAGGTTGCATATGGCACACTCTGCCTTTACTCGGCCTTATGTTCACTTCCTGAAATTGACTCTGAGATGCAATAGTTGTGTGATCGAATCAACTATGAAGAGCCAAGATCTGGTTGAAAGCTGAAGACGAACTCAAATTCAAACACCTCATGGAGATGTTGAGAACTAGATGAACATAGTTCTGCTCCAGCTATATCGACTTCCTAGAATATCCTCCCATTGATATTTTATGTATAGTGAATAATGTGAATAATGGTTTTAACGACTCTGAGACCTGCTAGATCTCTTGTAGTTTACTGGATGCTCTATTTCATCTTGCTTCCTCATCCTTTTCAATAGAGCCAAAGCACCCACCAAGATCATCAAGAACTAGTAAGCTTGAGCCTACAGTCTCCAATCAATCAAATCTGCTTCTGCCTTATGCAGAATCATCCTCAAAGCAAAGCTTACGGTTTCAGATCAGTTCCAGAACAATATATCCAAGAGTTGGTTGTTCTTAAGATGGATTTTTTTTTATGTTGTGGTTTTCACGAAAAGGAATATCCTGTAATGTTCAGAGAACATCGTGAGAACCCAGGGCAAGCAGGCAGGAATTGGTGTTCTTCTTGAATTTCTGGAGGTTGTATGCCTTGAGGAACACCTCCCTAGGCAATGTGTTCCAAAGCCTCGATGTTCGTTGGATGAACGAGTCTTTGAAGAGAGGTGTTCTGCAGGTCTCCAAAGTTACCACGAAGGGGTGTGAAGACTTAACTTGACGGGTCAGTCTAGAAGAGACTGCCAGAGGGGGAACGATTGCTGATAATTCAGAAGAGCATCGCCCATGGAAATATCTATAAAATAGAGACAGATCACCCACTTTTCTACGGTGTTCCAGAGAAGTGAGCGAGCTTGTAAGCGGGGCATCACCGACGAGACGAATTGCCCTTTTTTGTACGGAATCCAAGAGTTTCAGGGTGTGTTTAGGTGCAGCACTCCAAATATGGGAACAGTATTCCAGGACAGGTCGAATCTGTGCCTTATAGATCATAAGCAGCTGACCTGAGGTGAAATAGCTCCTGGCACGAAACAGAAAACCAAGTTTTTCGGATGCACTTTTAGCAATGGATCTCAAGTGATTCTCCCAGGAAAGGTTACTGCCGACAGTAATGCCAAGCATCGAAATGGATGACTTCAATGGTATGGTCACTCCCGACAATTTTATGCAGGGCACAGTAAGATCGGCTTTTCTAGAGAAAAGACATGCTTGTGTTTTGTTTGCGTTGAATTCTACCAAGTTATTAGATCCTCATTCAAGAATGTTGCCAAGTCCATATTTATGTTGTTAACATTTCTTCCTCGTTCGTTTTTGATTTGGCGGGCTGGTATTGGAGCCCTAGAAGAAAAGGCGGTATGGAGGGTACCTACTATCATCCGCGGAGCTGTGCACTGGACACGAAGTTGCTTCCAGCAAATCGTTGATGTGAAGTAGAAATAGTGTTGGAGCCAGAATTGATCCCTGCGGAACGCCAGCATTTATGGGTCAAGAGTCAGACGAAACTCCATCGAGAGAAAACTTGCTAGCACAGAACATAGCTTTGGGGGCACGAAATACATGGACCTTAAGGCTCATCAGCCTCATATTATTTCATATTTCGCCATTGATGTTGATCTTCCAATGACAGGTTCTGGACTTGCGCAATCAAGCCCAGGGAATTTGTTATCTTGTTTCTTCTGAGGCCATTGTGGCCTGGCATCCATAACGCCATTACTGTTTTTCGTCGAGTGGAAAAAAAATTAATGTTTTTTTTTTTTTTCGACGAAAAAAAAATTATGAACTTTCCGACTTGAAGAACTCTTCAAATTAAATAAAAGTGAAAACCCCATATAAATCGGTGGTCTCTATCGTGAGAAATCCCGAATCGCGTTTTGAACTGAACGGCGAACGGTATAAACCCATCTTAAGCTCAAGTAATTATTAATCAAATGGAAACCAGTAACAAGAAAGCCCTCCAGAAGCAACTGACCACTCAGAGCCTCGCGTTGATTATTTTTTTATATCTCAATCAACTGTAATCCGAGTGTGACGATCTCCACAACTCCCCGGCAGCTGCCAGAAGAAACAACTAACCATTACTTTGAGGCAAATTATCCTTTATTTATACCGCAGCTTAATTAAAACATTAAAAACCATGTCATCTGTTCCACGGTAAAATATTCAACAATTCGGTAGTGGGTACACGTTCGACAACAATTTGAATTAAACATCAGATGCAAAGAGGCAATAAAGGAAGCGGAAAATGGTTATTTAATAGGGATAATATAAACCCATCAAGTCAATGACAGTGCATGTTCGAATTCGACGGTAATTCGGCTGATTGCCGGTCCTGCCAAGAAAAAATATCGTATTGCGTGGTTGAGATTATCGCTCATTATTCAAATTAACCGCTTCCAATTGTCCACTTCGTAATGATACTTCGGTTAAGTTGTGCTCGACTCAAATCGTTCTGTCGACACAATGGCATGAAAGGATTTTCGGTATAATTTTCTGTGATTTATATAGAAATTATTTGTCTACACGGAAGTTTATTCTGTTCAAATATTTTATAATACAGGGTGATTCAGGAGGAGACCGTCAGATTTTAGGAGAAGTTTACACTAGTCAAGGTAGTTTCGAAACAATGATTGGTTTATGGTTGGGAGCCTTCATTGAGAGTCTACAGGGTGATTTGTCCAATTCGACCGATTTTTCTTTCATTCATAACTTTGGTATGGCCTGATCAATATTAATGAAATTTTCAGTGTAGAACAATATGATTGTCTACTTTCAATAATTCCAACACTTTTTCAAAAATACAGAGTGGGAATTATGATAAATTCAGATTAACTTTGCAGGTTGAAAAAAACACCCTGTACATTCCGGTTTCAAAAATTCGCTACCTGCTTCAGATTCTGCCATAAGTTAGCATTACTGGGGCGTTTTTATTTTTTTCGTCCAGTTTTTCAAGAAGAATTTTTTGAAGATGAACAATATCGTTATTTCGCTCCAAGGGAGTGAGAATATTCTGAACTAGATAGTAAAGCTGTACCGTCCAATAATACAAAGCTCTTCCGAATGTATGAAAAATATTGAAAATTTTCCATGAAACTCAAATCTCCATTTGAATCAAGTTACTTTAGGACTCAGGAAGAGCTTTGTATCATTGAACCATACAGCTTTATCATCTACGAGGATGTATTGATATCTAGTTAGCCTAGACCAGTTCCATGCATAAACAAAATATTGCGATACCATATCAACGAATAATAACTTATTAGAAGTGTCAGTGTAGAGTTCGACGTCAAAAAAGTAAACCAGACTAACTCAATAAATAAAAAAAAAATGTCCACCGAAATTGTAGAAATCGAAAAATTGGATTACCTACCGAGCCATCAAGTACCTGTATTCAAAAGGGTTGAGAGGTAAGCAGATTTACGAAGATATGCTTAATATCTCCGCGTTCGATCTGTGCTCGATTTGAAAATGATGTAGACTTCTTGAACCGAATTGTTACTATGGATGAGACTTGGG
Source organism: Adalia bipunctata (assembly GCA_910592335.1). Lineage (NCBI taxonomy): Eukaryota > Metazoa > Arthropoda > Insecta > Coleoptera > Coccinellidae > Adalia > Adalia bipunctata. Next base: position 21,974,910 of record OU342954.1, read on the forward strand.
TACATTTCTACGATCCAGAAACAAAGCAACAATCGATGGAATGGCGACACTCTGGTTCTCCAAGACCTAAGAAGTTTCGTGTTCAAAAATCTGCTGGAAAAGTTCTTGCTTCAGTTTTTTGGGATTGCCATGGAGTAATCATGATTGATTTTTTGGATAAGGGTAGAACAACAATTGGAAATTACTTTTCGACATTACTGACCACTCTACGGGAAAAATTAAAGAGAAAAGACGCGGAAAGCTATCCAAAGCTGTTTTGTTTTTACAGGACAACGCCCCAGTACACAAATCTCATGTTGCCATGCAAAAAATTCGTGATTTAGGGTTAGAATTACTAGAACACCCCCCTTAGTCACCAGATTTGGCTCCGTCTGACTATCATCTCTTTCCTCAACTGAAAGGTCGTAAATTTTCTTCTAACGAGGAGGTTGTAAAACCTGTGGAGAGTGGTTTGCAGAGCAAGAAGAAACATTTTTTTTTGAAGGTCTAGAGACGTTGCAGGTTCGCTGTAATAAATGTATTCAATTAAGAGGAGAATATGTTGAGTAATAAAATATTTTGACTTAGAAATTTTGTTTGGTTCTATAGAAGGCTGAGAATTTTTCAATATATCCTCGTAGTTCAGAATATAGTCACTGCCTTGGAGCGAAATAACGATATTGTTCATATTTAAAAAAAATTTCTAGGAAAACAGGACGTGTGCCAAAAAAAAATAAAACGCTCCAGTTCTAAGATTGATTACATCCTGACGAACACCAATATTAAATTTAAATCTAAGGTTTTCGATGGTCATTTTGGTGACCACAGGGTTCTTCTATTGGAGCACCTGGGGGAAGTAATAAATGTTGCAAAATATGATGGTGAACGTAAATTGGTCAGAAATGTATCCTCCCAGTCTTTAATTGACCTGGTAAATTATTTGTCCTATGTGAGTTTTGACAATTTGTATTTACTTTCGGATATTGATAACTGTTTTTCTGAATTTATGAATATTATAAGTTATTGTATTGAGAGAACATGTCCAATGAGATTTTCTAAGCGTTATAACAATAAGCTATGGATTAATAATGAAATAAGAGATGCTAGCACTGAATTAAAAAAATTGGCATGGGTTAATAAAAGTTTGAATAGTCATAACTCCCATGAAATATATAAGAAGGCCAAAATTAATTTCAAAAATTTGTTGAAACAAACAAAATTCAATTTTTACCAGCGTTTAATAGAAAATTCTCCAAACAAAAATAAAACTGTTTGGAGTATTGTAAATAGGGAGACTGGTAGAAAAATTAATTCTCGTCCGAATATCAAGCTTAACCAAGCAGACGGAGTATGTTCCGATCCTGTTAAAGTTGCAAATGAGTTTGCTGAATATTTTAGCTCTGTTGCAAGGGATAGTCTTGTAAATCATTTTGGTGGCTCAATTTCACTAACTTGTACTACCTCAAAGTTATCGCTGAACACATTTTTCTTCTTTCCTGTCATTAGAGAAGACATAATTAATACTGTAATGTCCTTTAAAAATAAAAAATGTACAGGTGTGGACAATATATCAGTTCGTATTTTGAAAGCTACAGTAAACATTGTTGCGGATCATATTGCACATATGATAAATTTATCTGTAAACACAGGGAAATTTCCTTCAATGTTGAAATCCGCTTCCATTATCCCGGTTTTTAAAAAGGGCGATCCTTGTAATATTGCAAATTACCGCCCAATTTCGATCTTGAGCGTCTTTTCAAAAATTTTTGAAAAAATTATATATAGTCGAATGATATCGTACTTAACACGTTTCAAAATTATTACCAACTGTCAACACGGCTTCCGGGAGGGTAGATCCACTGAAACGGCTGCCCTTTCTTTTGTAAATTTCGTATACAGAAAATTAGACGACGGTCATGTTGTTGCTGCTCTATTTTTCGACTTATCACGTGCTTTCGATGTACTTACCCGTAACTTTATGCTAAGTAAGTTTTATAATCTGGGATTCCGCGGTGTTTTTCTAAGCTGGCTCGATGATTTCATTTCGGAACGTACATCGTCGGTTAAAATTGGAAAATTTGTTTCACGTGAATATAATATGGAACTGGGGGTGCCGCAGGGCTCTGTTCTGGGACCGCTATTGTTTCTTCTGTATATTAATGATCTACCTGATCATATTGTTTGCAATAGTTCAATGAATTTGATCATATTTGCTGATGACACATCGATGGCGGTTTCAGCGCAGAGCCTTCCGGCACTCTTGTCCCTATGTAGTCAGCTGATCGGTGGTTTTGAGAGTTGGTGTCGCTCCAATGCTCTCATATTGAATATTGAAAAAACTGACTGCATTTATTTTCGTATAAAAAACCCTGGTGATGAGCGTTTAGTGGTAAATTGTCTGGGCAAGCAGGTAACCTCCTGTGAATATGTAAAATTTTTGGGAATTTACTTAGATTGTTCCTTGAGATGGGATCAGCAGGTTATGGCAGTTTGTAAAAAGTTGGGAAATTCTTATTATGCCATTAGTAGGGTTAAAAACTCTCTTCCATTCCAATCTGTTATAACCATTTACTTTAGTTTAGTCTATAGTTTTCTGAACTATAACGTTTTATTATGGGGTAATTCTATTGACTCTAACAGAGTGTTCATTGCTCAAAAAAGAGTAATACGTTTAATTTTTAATTTGGATTCTCGTGAATCTTGCAGACCTACCTTTAGGAAATATAAACTTTTTACACTTTCAAGTTTGTACATTTATAGATGTTTACTTTATGTGAAAGATAACGAAAATATCATGGTGAAGTTGTCGGATTTTCATAATTATTCAACCAGAAATGCGAATACTTTGTGCATTCCTTCTCATACAACTTCTAAATTTGAATCGTCTTGTACTTATCAGGCGGTTATTCTCTATAATCATGTACCACCAGCTATTAAATTGTTGGGTAAAGCAAAATTCAAAAAAATAATTAAAAATGAGTTACTGAAGAATTGTTACTACAGTGTTGGAGAATATTTGGCTGATGATCGCTTTCTGGTTTGAGGTAGTATAATTTGTAGTTATAGTTAATTTTGTATTTCTGTTGACTTGTCTCATACATATTTTTTTATGTCATAAGGGATCAATAAAGCTTATTATTATTATTATTATATTATTATTAATGTAAACTCATGGTAGAATCTGAAGCAGGTAGCGAATTTTTGAAAACGGAATGTACAGGGTATTTTTTCAACCTGCAAATTTAATCTGAACTTATCATAATTCCCACCCTGTATTTTTGAAAAAGTGTTGAAATTATTGAAAGAAGACAATCATATCGTTATACACTGAAAATTTCATCAATATTGATCAGGCCATACCAAAGTTATGAATAAAACAAAAATAAATCACCCTGTAGACTCTCAATGAAGGTCCCCATAAACCAAACATTGTTTCGAAACTGCCTTGACTGGTGTAAACTCCCCCTTAAATATGACGGCCTCCTCCGGAATCAGCCTGTATAAATTGAAAGAGTTTTTGGGCGCTCTGTATCGTTCTGTCCAAATGACTTCAATTGTCGTGTTTTCAGTCGAAAAATGGACACTCCTCAAATTTTTCGGACTTGTTTTGGAACACCCTATATATATACCAAAATATATTCGCGATTCACGAACGGAATATCAGGAATATCGTCATATTTTTCAGCAATGAAACGTTGAATTCGCCCGCATAAGAATAAAAACAACCGCCATATCCAAAAATAAACGTCGAACAGACGGAACCAAACCAAACACTGCATCAAAGCCTGAAAACTGCAAGCTCACTCAATTTTTTCCAGAAAAACTATTCTTTGTTTTTTCATTTCGTTTTTTTTCCGACTGCACATCGGATCCGATGAGCGTAAACGGAACAAAGAACGCTTGGAAATGGAAAACTACGGGCGAATTAATTAAACCGAAAACTTGACTGTGGTAAATCTCCGCTTCTAAAGCCCCGTATGGACGCATTTACTCGGTCCACGTTATGACTCGCTTCACAATGCAGATACGCAGAAACCGATAGAGCGATATTTAAATTCGGCAGGAACGCATCGAACGTTGTTTGCTGTTCCGTGTTTGATTACCGATTTCGTCCCCCCGACCCCCTTTTCATCCCGCATCATCGGATGTACACGGCCAAGATGTTTTTGCTGAATTTCGGCTCTTCGTTAGAGGTTTCGCATGGAAAAAGCGGTTTATACAAGGGGATTTATTAGCGTATGCACATATCTATGATTTCTAGTGCTATGTGCGGAGATTATGGAGGAGAGCTTTGGAATTTGCGTTTTAATTGGAGTTGGTTCGTACCGATCAATACGAGCATGTCCGTATGCAGTAGGCTGCTCGAAAAGAGAGATAAAACACATGAATTAATGACTCAGATTCGAATAAAAATAAGACTCAATCCATTTGACGATGAGCACCTCCAAAGACAATACGAATGTGTCACTATAGATTACTATCTTGTAATTCGATCCGTGCACGTGCTATCACCCAGGCGTGAAGAAGATACGACCAAGCAGCAGACGTAAGTTACGATTGTAGCGTATTTTCGACGTAATATCGAATTCGCATATTTCTTCTTGAATTTTTCCATAATATGATTTATATATACAAGCAGTTCATTTAATTCTTCACGATTAACAGTGGTCATAACCAAATTCTACGTTGGAAAACCGCAGAAGAGATCTAAACAGACTGATGGTATTGCTATAGAAATCAGATCTGCAAAGTTGAATAATTTGATGAATATATGAACAAGAGAATTTTAGAAATAGAACAAATAATTGAAAGAACTCGAAATATGTAGGCATTAAATAATGAAAAACAAACTTTGTAAAAACGTAATCATAAATTATGAATGTATTCCAAAATAGACGATGTCCAGAAATGCATAGATATTATTACAGCGAATCAATAAATCTACTGACCTTAACAATCAACAGTTCTTGAGTTTAGTCAAAATTGTTGATATTGTTAACACAACCGATAATGTAGAAAACATAACCGATTAATGTAATTGATGTAATAGTTCATTTAAAGTGCTCATTTGGGGGATATCAGTAAATGAGTGATAAACAGCGGTAATATAAAGATAAATATGTGTCCAAACAAATGAAAATTGAAATAGTTAAGTCATTGTATTCATTTCATTCAGTGTTTGAAAACACATCGCGTTCCTTGGATTTAGACGGCAAATCCTAACGCTCAGATGTGTCGACATAGCGCAAGGATACGTCGACTTGACGGTACGGCAAGGCACAGCGCTCAGATGTGTCGACATAGCGCTAGAATAAGTCGATAAGGCACAGTGCGTTGCCGCGCTGTCTAGTCGACGTATCCTAGCGCTATGTGTCGACACATCTGAGCGTTAGGTACGCACTGTGCGCTGTGCCTTGCCGCGCTGGCAAGTCAACGTATGCGCTATGCCGATTGCCGGCACATCGGAGCGTCAGGATTTGTCAACTGAATCGGCGGAAGGCGCTTTGCCTTGCCGCGCTGGCAAGGCACATCCACTTGGTATATTTCAAACGATTGGTATTCGGCAAACAATTTGTTGTGTTTTGGCGAGTAAGTATCGAAGGATTTATGTCAAGAAAACGATTCTGTTTTTAATAACCTTTCCTATGTTGGAACTATCCGAATTAATTTTTCCCCTCATATATCCGCCCCCGTATTTTATACAGCTGGTCCGCAACACACTTCACCACCCCCGATTGCAGGTTGTTGTCCTCTTGTTCGATCGGCAGGCAGTAGCGATTAGCCCTTCTCGTTTTATACCGCTCCATACTTGCCCACTAGATGCAGACGACCGACAAACAACCCCCCATTGTCACCAGTTGTCATTTCCGAGGTTTAGACGTCCCGTCTTTCACCATTCGGCTCCTATCTCACCTCTTATCTGGACAATGGATTGCGGTATTCAACTTGACCACCCATCGATATGCCCTTTAAAGGTCGACGATCTTGAATTCCAGAAGGCAGACAAACGGTTGTCATCGATCGGGGTTGTAGTCCCGGTTTGTTTACGTTGTGACGGAATGTTTTTCAAGTAGTAAAGCTGTAGGAAAAGAACGGAATATGTGGGGTTTCTCGAAGCAAGCCATTTGTGTCCAAAACTTCGAAACTCACCTTTACAAAAGAATCAAATCAATCGCCAAATGAAGATTGAAACAGATTCAGTTTCCAGGCAACAAAATAACGAGTTTTAACGTAAATCTGAATCGGGAGAAAACAAAGGACCCTATTCTTCCTTGGTAATTGAATAAAAGGAAATCCCCAAACAAAGCAGAGACCGACAAGTGCATCACACCGTAAACTAAAGCGTATCCAGCCTGGGGTCAATGACGATCACGTTTTCGATTTCAAAGTTTTTCAGATTAACTTTCGGTGTCTGGAACACCTCTCCAATTCGAATGGCCCCAACGACCAACTTTTATTGTTGTGTTAGCGTGGAAAAAAAAGTCGAGATTTTCCACCGAAATTTAATCTGAGTTCCCTTTCTCTCAATAACTCTAAGTTGTCGAGGAACATACCATTTTCGTAATATTCTAGTAAGGCAACCAGACCAAGTGCTCAAAACGTATTCAGTGTTGATTTAAGATGTTGGATATGGTTGCACTTTTGGCTTCTACAACCTGGGGTGTTCAGAAGACTTGGTCATACTCATACTAGGTAGACACATTGGCGTTGTTTCACCTCTCACGCAGACAGGTCTGAAACAGCTGAGGAATGGAGCAGGAGGGAAGACCACAAGGTCAATCCCTGCGTGAACACTCTCATCATTTCACCAAAATGTGGAATCTAGACGAGTTTGAGGCACCTATCAAGTGGAAGAAGGCTGCACTTTGCTAATGAGGTCAAATATTGGAAGGAAACCCTGAATCACAAACTAAATCGGAGCTCTCACCTGAAATACATTGTGAATATAGGCAAAATGAGCAAAGGAGTACCTACTGGTTAAATCATGAAGACTCAATTCTTGCTTGGTATAGTGATTTTTTACATATTAAATATCTTGGAGTGGGGGTCTGAAGTCAAATTCCTAGGAATAACCCTAGATAGCAAACTTCTGTGGAATAAGCATGTTGATAATGCTACTGGCAGAGCCAAGAAATTCGTGACGATATCACCTACCTATACCAGGAAACTCTTGAAGCTATCACGAGCTGAGCTTCGGGTGATGGTAGGACTGCTGACGGGACACTGTCGGTACAAACACCATTTGTACCGCATGGGAAAGTCAGCAGATGAGATTTGCAGGCTATGTGGATCAGAAGCGGAAACAGCTGAACACATGGTATGCAAGTGTCCAGAGCTGGCTGAACTAAGAACCATTCATATGGGGAAACCGGTCCTGGATACCCATGAGGTCACGGCCAAGGCTCCTAGGGAGGTTGCCAATTTTATCAACACTATTGACGACCTCCTTGGGTTTCCATGAATGAGTAGGGTAGGGAACAAAAGATCTACACGGTCGCAGTTCTCGGAAGGCTTAACGAGCCAAAACGACCCCAGTTCAAATAATAATAATAATACTGGCAGAGCTACAAGAGCTCTGATGGCGTGCAGACGTCTATGCGGCAGGAATTGGGGCTGTAACCCAAAAATACTGCGATGGATGTATGTCATGATTGTAAGACCTATAGTCACATATGGGGCAGTAGCCTGGTTTGCTAAGGCAAGTCAGGCAAGTACGAGGAAAATGCTCGACAAAGTACAGAGGCTTGCCTGTGTGTGCATCACGGGAGCTATGAGAACGTGCCCAACCAGGGCGCTTGAGATCATCACAGACCTCACACCTCTACATCTAGTGATTGATAGGGTAGCCCATGAGGCCATCCTCAGAGTATCTAAAGAAGGAGCAGGCAATGAGAGAGTCAGGTTTCAGAGAGCTTGGTCCTCTCTAAATGACTACACCTCATCTGCAAACCTTCCTAGTGATGTAATGATCAAGAAAGTAAGCACTGAGAAAAACTTCAGTACAATGCTAAGCAAAAGAGAGGATTGGGAAAGGGAATACACCAACTATAATCTCAAAGAAAATACAATAAGATGGTATACAAAAACCGCTACAGGAGCTGGCGCTGGGATTTACGGGACAAGTACCAAGTGTGCACTATCGTTTTGCTCCTGTACAAGCGTCCTTCAAACGGAAATTCTTGCAATCGGAAGATGTCTAGATATAAATCTAGAAGTGCGATATAGCTATTCATACAGGTAGTCAAGCTGCTATTAAAGCACTGAGCTCCTACGTCATTGACTCAAAGCTGATTTGGGAGTGCCAAAACAAACTCAATGAGGTAGACAAGAAGAATAAAGTCTTTTTAATCTGGGTTCCCGGTCATTCGGGGATCGTAGGAAACTAAGAGGCCAATACACTGGCCTGAAAGAGCGCACAAACGCCACTCACTGCCCCAGAACCCTTCTGTGGTATAGGAAAATGCACTTATAAGAAGGAGTTTATGCTGAAAGAGAAAAACTCTGGCGGAATCTCCCAGGGATGGATGACTCCAAAAAGTTCCTCCGGAACTTTGAAACTGCTAGATCCAAAAAATATCTGGATCTCAGTAAAAACCAACTTCATTTACTCACTGGCTTTCTCACAGGATATTGTCGCCTAAAGAAGCATCTGTTGAGAATGAGTTTATCGGACACAGATGAGCGTAGATTCTGTGGGGAGGAGAAAGAAACTCCTATTCACCTGGTTACGGAATGCTATGCCATTGCAAGCCAAAGGAAAGAGTGCTTTGGACAAGAAACTTGTAGAAGTGGGGAGTTATACTCCTTGAAGCCGTCCCAGATACTAGATTTCATCAAATCTCTGGAACTGGAGGGCGAGCTGTAGGGGACGCGATGATAACAGATCTGTTAGGGGGCACAATAGACCTTAAGGTCGCAGTGAACTGTAATCCCTTTTCACTATAACTATATATATTATGTGGTGAGGCCAATGAAAGCCTATGGCTCTTCGATTTGAGGGCCATAGACAAAGAAGATACAAGCTAGGGTGGACCCTGTACACTTCAACGTCTAGCTTTTCAGTGCATTAAAAATGCAGTCAGAACTACCTCGACAGGGAGCCTTCCACCTCTAGATGTCTACGTCTGGTTGGAATCTTAAAATCTCAGATGTACTGACAATTGGAATCCTAAATCCTTGACTAGGATGATAGATTACCATTTTCGATGGTTTTTCATGATCTCAAACAAGGTATATTTTCCAAATCACGTTGCAGTCTATACCAAAGAAACGAAAGAAGTGTTTTCTATCGAACAGGAGAATCTGGAGCTTTGTGTGTGTGGCTAAAGAGTTTTTTGGCTAAAAGGATCATTCAAGTGGTCGTGAATGATTTGAACAATTACAATTTGAACGTAGGTGTTCCACAAGGGTCAGTACTGCCACCTACGCTCTTCTTGATGCATATGAATTGAACCAGAATTACTCAACGAGAAGCCTTGCGGGACCTTAAGATGACCCGTTCAATGTGAAATTACCTCAAGATATCCTCATTTAACTATTCACTCAGACCAAATTAAGGTTACATAGTCGTACTTCCAAAAGACCAGCAGCTCACTACACCGGCTTCAGCGGATACTCGCCTCATTAAGTCCGCTGAAACCCACCCCAAACAACAGAAACTGCCCCTCGATATCTCAATAACATCCCCGTGAACTCGATACCTACACAAACTACCGTTGTTCCCTTCTAAACCAATTTTACCGTACCACGATAAAACGCTGAACGCAAACAAGGGACGAACGCCTCGACAATCAATCTTTCGCCGGGCCGCGACGATAAGGCGATTAGTCGGTAATTCAAAACCCCGGGCAGCAGCCGCCCAACATCATCGGGCGACAATCGTACAGGATAACAGGTAGAAGGATCAGCGGAGATACAGGGCCGCAGATACGGGAGAAATCGATACTGCATTACGAAGGCGTCAATGCAGCTTTTCTGTCGTAGCCGATGCCTGCGGCATGGGCCTACGGTGTGAGAGGAACGGGTTGTTGATCCGAAGTGCCTTCAGGGTTTAGAAGTATTATGGCACGCGTCAGAAAGGGGGCTTTCATTCCTGATTCCACCTAAAATTCATATCCAATCAGTTACACCCTTATGGCACATGCCAATGATAATCTGGTATACCACACGGTTCTAACCTAGGTCCCACATTGTTCGTAAAGGTAATTGTGGTGAAATGATTCCTTCAAATTCTGTCGATGCAGCTCAGGATGTGATATGAAAGGGTATCTTACTATTATGCTGAAAATTAAAGAACAAAACGCTTAGTTGAAATACCCCACTGCTTAGTTGTCAAACTGTTCCAAACAAATATCAGATCGTACTTTGTTTTGTCTACCATCTTCCATTGGTGATTTAATTAATACTCCAACAACTTCAGTTCACAGATACCTACTTTAAAATAAACTCCAGAAGCTGAGTATCTGAAGATGACTGAGAGCTTGTCGTTTTACTCGTACAGATAGAAACGCTCTGAAACTTGATGAAACTTTCGAATATGTTCTTCCGCATTTCAGACCAAACTCTCTGATGAATTTGCTGATTGTAAATACGAATTCGTGGTGATGCCTTTGGGTATTTATTAGCTGGGAAGTTCATATGATGAATATTTGATGTTTTTATGAAGGTACGTGAAATATTCAATACCCGATTTATGGAAATATTCACGAATCTATACAGATTGTAACGAAAAAATGAGGGCGTGTTGGGAAAAACGCTCGGACACGTCGATTTGTAATTTTAAATGCGCATATTTTTCAAGAAAATAATAATATATAGGGTGTTCCATGTGACCGTGGCCAATACCAACTTTCTTATTTCAAATGCAACCCCCTGTATATTATTTATTTTTTGGATTCTTCAGAGAATTCTAGACACAATTCATGCACAATGTCCTATACCTATCTTTAACTATTTCGGAAGTATTAAGTGTTTTCAGATTTATTGCAAAAATCAACGTTTTAAATAAAAATTATTTTATTTCACAAACTCGGTACATTACACTTAAAACCTAATAAGTAATACTGATTATTTCTTAATTATTAAAAAAAAACAAAAAAACATTAATGTCAATGTAGGAAATGTTTAAAATGCTCGCCGCGAACTTCTTGGCAACATGCTAATCTGGTGTAGAATTATCTTCTAACGTTACTCAACATTTCAGGCGTTTTTGCTTACTTTCTTCATATCAAGAGGTAAATGGGAAGTATTGGGTGTAATATATGGAATTTGTGAAATAAAATAATTTTCATTTGAAATGTTAATTTTTGTAAAAAATCTGAAAACACTTAATATTTCCGAAAAAGTTGAAGATAGGTATAGGACATTGTACATGAATTATGTCTAGAATTTTCTGAAGAATCCAAAAAATAAATAATATACAGGGGGTTGCATTTGAAATAAGAAAGTTGGTATTGGCCACGGTCGCATGGAACACCCTATATAATTTTATTTTTTTTGAAAAATATGCGCATTTAAAATTACAAATCGACGTGTCCGAGCGTTTTTCCTAACACCCCCTCATTTATTTGTTATCGAATTTATTCCATTTGGTTGTTACACTCTGTATGTGACTCACAACATCCTCTGGGGCAATTCAACGGCCTCTCCAAATTGTCGCCGATTCCTACGCATAAGGGCGCCAATTTCTCGACTGTTCGCTCCTTTCGGCTTATCTTGCTGAAGCAGAGCTTCAGGGCGGGCGGCATGAGAAATCGTGAACTGAACGCGCGGAGTTTACAATCATGTCATGTGGATGGATCATTATTATGGATTTGTGATTCTCATCGTGCACAATTTCGAGAAGTATAAAATTCAAAATTTCGTCATCTAATTATCAGTATTTCATTTTGAATTTCGCAGACGAATTCTGATTGAATTCGGTTGCTCCCATTTGGCAATCTGCACTTTCGTCAGATTCCCTTCCTTAAAGAACGAAATGCTCTAGGGTCCGCAGAATCAATCCACAAACCCTCAGTTCTCATCCCATCGATTTATATTCCGGCAGTGAATGCGCCAGTGCCTGGAAAACACAAACAAATGACGACAATCAATTGGCTTCCATGAATATCGTATAAATCTGAGATGGAGGATCTGAAAGGTATTCCCATCTCCCGGGATCCCTCTTTATCTACGAATTTGTCGATAAATCATGCCGTTGCCCTTTCGAGGACCCCGTGAAATTGCAGATACCGAGGGTTCATCCTTGCTTATTGATAGATCAAACGAGAGGGAAGGACTCATGAAGAATGGGGTGGAAGAAAATGAAGAAACTTTGCTGGAAATAAATTCATGGTCCCACATATGTCTCCAAGAAAGTTGAAACTGTTTCAATCAGGCAGTCAGTAAGAGCACAAAACAATGCTGAAAATTATTAACCATTTGTCAATATACGACCAGAAAACTGAATGAATTGATAAGAAGAAATCAGAATGAAATAATTTCAGCTGAACAAGAAGAAATATTCTGTTTTTTTTTTCAAAATGGGTGAAAAAGAGAACTGAATCAATATATCAAAAATCAATACAGGGTCTTTCACGAGGAACCTCACCCATATTTATACGGGAAACTATACTGAACGTATTTTCATGAAATTCAGCACTTATAAGTATTTCACGATGCTGATGAAATCTAAAATATTTTCAAGGCATGAGCACCTCCGGTTTTTCCGGAAATGACGTCAACTTCCGTTTTTCAGATTAGAACATTTTTTTATTGCAGAAATAGATTCCTTAGAAATTTTCAAGTTATTTCGATGTAACATTTTTCAGTTTTGGTTGGAAAATTCTCTCTGAGCGGGAAAATTCGAAAAAAAAATCGAAAATAGAGCTCCGCTGAAACAAGAATAACTTCGAGGTTTTTGGATGGAAAATTTTCATTTTTGGGATTTTTCAAGATGTAAGATTGATGTATCCACTTTAAAAATCGAAATCGCGATTCATGATACAGGGGGTGAAAAAATCGCTTTCAAAGTTAGGGATGACAAAATCGTGAAAAATCAATTTTTTCAAATCAGAACCCCATTTTTTTATGGCAGATATTGAATCTACGTTAAAAAATAATGTGAGTGTATGCATCACACCCTTGCCCTAAAGTGGATATTAACTCAGAAAATATCCATTTTAGGGCAAGGGTGTGATGCATACACTCACATTATTTTTTAACGTAGATTCAATATCTGCCATAAAAAAATGGGGTTCTAATTTGAAAAAATTGATTTTTCACGATATGGGTGAGGTACCTCGTGAAAGACCCTGTATATCAAGATCAATGTATGAAAATCAACATAACAAAATCAATGAAACGAAATCAATACAGTAAAATCAATATAAAATTCAATAAACTATTCATTGCAAGTTGTTCCATAACACAGCGATGCAAATCAAACCGCAATATTTCGTTTTTCAAACATTCAAACACCCCAGCAACAAATTTGCATTTTGGGACATCTCGCGTGAAGTAGAGTAACATATTTCGGATGGAGTTGCAATTTCGAGACGAAATTTATAGTCCATACGTTATTATTCGGTCGTAAAAATGCTTTACGTTTCATATCTGAAATAGAAATCTAGCTCATAAAACGAACTAAATCGGCCGGAGATGTATGAATATGTGTTTGTGTATACCTTCCTGGTAGCGCCATGAAGAAGAATGTGTCTGCAAGTTTTACGACGTCCGTTGTACGGTAGAATGGGGAAGGATAGTTTTTATTGTCCTCTTTTAATCTTTATACTCGAAACCGCGGTTGAATTCACCGAGGTTGCAATTTGGCGAATGCGAAGGGGATTCACAGCGAATTACAAAGTTTGAAAGAATCTTACCTTTGGGTCAAAATTGAAGACGTTGTCGTACTTGAAGTGGCACTCCAGTCCACACTTACAAGTTCCAGAACTCAATAAATATTCCTTTATTTGCTCCGGACTGTTCAGCACTGTATTACTTGGACTGAAAAAAAAAAGAATATGTTAGAAAGTAAATTAACTTGTTGTTGTTATGGTTCATGAAATTTGAAATTATGAACCACCAGATCAGTGGAAGTATTCGAACTAAGAAAGTTGCAGCCACCAATCAAAGGCGGACAATTGGGATTGAATGCGTCCAATATTACCGTCGGGATATCAGTGGGTAAATGGGCATTTCCAGTCATTTTCAGAAAAAGTATATTTTGACATATTGGATTCTCACGTTATTCGTGATTTTTTTTTAATTTTTTCTTCATCAATTTATACCCTTAAAAAAATATTGAAAATTCAAAAATAATCTACCGAATTCAAACGTTTAGAAGAAGCGGGAAATCGTATGACGTCGGTGGCTAGAGAGATTTTTGATTGGTTGTACTCGTCATGACGTTCTGCTGCTATAAAAATGACAGCATTGCAAAATCACACAAAAAAGTAGTCTGAAAAAGCCCTTGCTTTCACTTTCCTAATAATATCATAATATAATGTTAATTTTGGATGTTTTTCTTTTATCATCATGACATTTTCATTTGTACTCATGAAGCTTCATAATATCATTCAATTTACGACCTCCTAATTGAAGATAAAGAGGGTTCCAGTAAGCAGATAGGTGAGAAATTCAATTAAAAATAATTATCCCTAGTCTACACAGGTAAGAATTGGTATATACAGGGTCTTTCACGAGGAACCTCACCCATATTTATACGGGAAACTACTGAACGTATTTTCATGAAATTCAGCAAAGTATTTCACGATGCTGATGAAATCTAAAATATTTTCAAGGCATGAGCACCTCCGGTTTTTCCGGAAATGACGTCAACTTCCGTTTTTCAAATTAGAACACCATTTTTTTATTGCAGAAATGGATTCCTTAGAAAATTTCAAGTTATTTTGATGTAACATTTTTCAGTTTTGGTTGGAAAATTCTCTCTGAGCGGGAAAATTCGAAAAAAAATCGAAAATAGAGCTCCGCTGAAACAAGAATAACTTCGAGGTTTTTGGATGGAAAATTTTCATTTTTGGGATTTTTCAAGATGTAAGATTGGTGTATCCACTTTAAAAATCGAAATCGCGATTCATGATACAGGGGGTGAAAAAATCGCTTTCAAAGTTAGGGATGACAAAATCGTGAAAAATCAATTTTTTCAAATTAGAACCCCATTTTTTTATGGCAGATATTGAATCTACGTTAAAAAATAATGTGAGTGTATGCATCACGCACCCTTGCCCTAAAATAGATATTTTCTGAGTTAATATCCACTATAGGGCAAGGGTGTGATGCATACACTCACATTATTTTTTAACGTAGATTCAATATCTGCCATAAAAAATGGGGTTCTAATTTGAAAAAATAGATTTTTCACGATTTTGTCATCCCTAACTTTGAAAGCGATTTTTTCACCCCCTGTATCATGAATCGCGATTTCGATTTTTAAAGTGGATACATCAATCTTACATCTTGAAAAATCCCAAAAATGAAAATTTTCCATCCAAAAACCTCGAAGTTATTCTTGTTTCAGCGGAGCTCCATTTTCGATTTTTTTTTCGAATTTTTCCGCTCAGAGAGAATTTTCCAACCAAAACTGAAAAATGTTACATCAAAATAACTTGAAATTTTCTAAGGAATCTATTTCTGCAATAAAAAAATGGTGTTCTAATTTGAAAAACGGAAGTTGACGTCATTTCCGGAAAAACCGGAGGTGCTCATGCCTTGAAAATATTTTAGATTTCATCAGCATCGTGAAATACTTATAAGTGCTGAATTTCATGAAAATACGTTCAGTAGTTTCCCGTATAAATATGGGTGAGGTTCCTCGTGAAAGACCCTGTATAGGCTTCTAATTCAGGAAGCATTAATAATTATTTTCATTTTGAGAAGTGCAGATTAGTGGTAAGAATAATTATGGATTTAGCAACTGTGTACGTAGGAGTATAGAATATAGAGTATAGAATACTCCTAGACTTAACTGTAAGAAACGCCATTCTATAGTACCTACGCAGAGAAGACGTCGAAATGTCGAATAATGACAAATAACAAGGTTTGTTTTTATTTATAATTTGTAGGCGTGGTTGTCACATCAGTATTTGTATTTTCAGAGAATGAGTTTTATATCATTTTAATGAAAATTAAGTTGTTATATGACGATGTTTCAAAACATTATAGTGATCACATCAAATATAAAACTATTACTGAATATATTTATGAATAAATTCAGAGATTTTACAAAGAATTGACAACAGTGGCGTGTCTCTCAGTTACTCTGGGCTTTGTCCCCTATATCACAAACTTAAACCAATCTTATTACAAATTGAGCCACTGACGTCACAGCAAAGGGACGTCTGAATTCACACGTGTTGAAATCACATTTTCAATATCGAATAATTAATCAGTTCTTCAAAATTCAGAGTGAATAAATGGTTACAAATGTGTTATAAACTGCCCTTCATTACGTCATGGGAAGAAAAGTGCATATTTTGAGGTACTGGAAATCTCCATTCTCTACGTAAAAGTGGTTCATTATTGAACAAAAAACCACCTGGGCTGGCCATATCTGTTATCAAATCCATAAGAAATTATTTACACTCCTAATACGAAGTTATATACAGATGTAGCGACAGGATAACGAAGTAGCAGTCAATCATCCCTTAAAATTAGCTCTTTCCACCAACATGGCATAACACACGCCCGAGAATAGGTACAAAATCGAATTTCCTGCCCGGATTCCCAGCTCCGGAACGACCCGGAGTGATGAACCAATCATCCCTTCCTCGCAAGATACTCACGTCCATGAATAACTGATAATTCGGGGAAGATTGTCGTTTCCCCGTATTTCTGCCCGCTCGAGCTCGTGCCATTTTGCATAATTTCCTTGTAGGATCGCCCTAACGCCCTTTTCGCGTTTCACGGTTTGAATTTAGTGCCCCGTTTTCGCTGACATCGCTTATGACAGCCGGAGGTTTATTGAATTAACCCCAGTTAAAGAGCCTGCCAGCCCGGAAGGCTGTGGAAGAGGGTAAATTACAGGACTTATTCCGAATGAGAATTTCCGAGGCATGAAATTTTATGGATGTCGAGATATATTTTGATGTTGTTTCATAAAACCTAACGATTTGAATTCTGAATCTGATGAGTCCCAAAAAGGATGAAACAATGGTCAATCGATTCCTGTTGACGATCAGAGGCGGACAATTAAGATCGAAGGTTCGATTCCTGATTTTATCATGAAATTCATGAATATTTTTACAATGTCATCCACCAAACAATCGACTTCCTCAATTTCATGAATGTGTCCGTTGCTGGCAAAGTCTACCGAAATGTCTCGGTGCTTCTTGTGAAACATTCATAGAATTCTAAAGTTTTGGTTGTTTTGAATGAAAATTGATTGATATAGCTTGATGAATCATAAACTTAATGAGAAACGTTTGTTTATAAGATATTAAAATTATAAATTGATAAAAAAATAAAAATGAAATACCTACTTTAACAAAAACTTATGAATTTATTAATGTAGAAATTAAGTGAACCCTGTGTTTTGTCAAAATGAACTCTATAGTCCGTTCAAATATAGGAAGGAACTTTGTAAACAAACAAGATCGTCTGGTTTGTGCACAATGAAGCTCCTATTGGTTAAACCATCATAACGACGCTCCCTCCGACCGCCCTAAGAGACTGCCAGGATCGTACTCGGACTGTGGATGGTACTGGATAGGAATGATTTCATAATTTGAGTCAGCAATTTCCACATTAGAACTTTTTTCCTCACAAACTCGAGTGCAAAATTTCTGTTATGATTTGCAACAGTCATAAACATTTTAAATCCGACGTACCCTATTTTTTTATTTTATTTTATATTATTATCTACTAAATAATTTCTTTTTCGGATGCTCGAGATTGCGGCAAGGTAATTTCAGGAAACACCAGAGTTTTAGAGATTTGGGTAGGAATCTTAAGATTCCGACAAAGTAATTTCGGGAAACACCAGATTTGGGTCCTTTTCCCTAAGGGGTGAAAGCCATCTTGATTTGCATAAATATCGAAGTTTTCAATTGACAAGACTCGAAAAAGATCTCTGTTCAAATTTATAATTGTCATTTACTTGTAATATCCGAAATATATTCAGTTTCGGTCCATAATTTTATATTATTTTGTACGAAACTCTTTGTCGGCTGCTCAAGGTTCCGACAAGGTAATTCCGGGAAACACCAGGTTTGGGTTTTTTCCCTTAATGGATTAAAGCCATCTTGATTTGCATAAATATCGAAGTTGTCAATTGACAAGACCAGTTAAAATACCTACCTAAATAGCTACTGTGAAGGTCTAGCTGTTGGAAGTGTTTATAGATGTTGTTGTGAAAAGTGTATTGTGTTGGAAAATCTTTTGACAAAGTGTATACAGATATGGATAATGTAGTTGGAAACACTGGGATTTCAGTACAAAATTCGAGCAGTCTTCTAGTCCAATTGAACAGTGGAAGAATCGATATCGAATAAGCTGCTGGTCTAGTTTAATGGCAGTTTCGATGGTAGTGGGGATGCCTGGATCTCTGCTGCTCTTCCTAGATAGTTGCGCTCTGGCATCCCCACTACAAACTGCCATAAAACTAGACCAGCCGCTTATTCGATATCGAATCGCACTGAGGTTACGATTCTTCCACTGTTCAACTGGACTATAAGACCCCAGTGTTTCCAACTACATTATCCATATCTGTATAGTGTTTATAGAACAATGTCGAATTCGGAAACGGATACTGCATCTGAGGGTGATATGTGGGGACCACCACGAAAAAGGTCCAAAAGGTCGCATTTCTCTGCTGAAGAGAAAGAGATAATTTTGAACATTTTACGAAAAGAATTGGAAGAACATCCTGATTTATCGAAAAGAGACTTAGTAGGAATTGTTTCAAAATCTTCAGAGGTGAGTGATTCAGCTGTATTCAGAATTATCAGAGAATATGAAGAGAATAAAACATTGACGCCACCTAAGAGGACAGCCCAGTCGTTGAAAATAATCGATTCGGTTGACGATTTCGATATGAAGCTTATCAGAAGAATTGTCTACGGTTTTTTTTTTCGGAATGAAATCCCAACGATTTCTAAAGTTCTAGAAATCGTGAATGATGACGACAGTTTGCCAAATTTCAAAAGAACAACGTTCTATAAATTATTGGAAACAATGGAATTAAAAATCTCCTCGATTCGACTCTGGATGAATGCCCTCCTACCGCTGCGCGAAAGATGTTATTTTGCTCCTTCTTAGATTTGAACAGAGTATAGAACTTCATATTCAAAGCTAAATGACTTCAATTCGATTTTCGAAGCATTTCGAATTTTCCAGCTGAGCAGTTCTGAGCACCCTGCTCGAGAACAGCTGCCGATTATAATGGACTCACTCGAACATAATTCCCATCCAAGATTTAATTAAGTCGATCATACACCCGATTGTTCTCATTTCTCCGAAATATCTCGATTTCTCAGTTCATAGACATCACAGGCAACTTCAAACTTCGAAAATTCAGCTTACGAAGTCGCTCATGGCTCCATAATGAAGAACAAACCGAAGAAATTCCTAGAATTACAGCCGAAATAATTGCTCGGAGCGCCATCTAGAGGAGAGCTTTTGCTTCTTTGAGTGCGATATTCCAGGTACACTGAAAAGGGAATTCCAGGAGGAATAAATTCTGAGAAATTTACAGGATTGTAGTTACGGTTCATGAAATTGTGTGGATGTGGACTACGAAAGTTTCAGTCACCAATCAAAGGCGGACTTTGAGATTGAATTGAAACGTAGAGCAATGTTGTAACCCGGATAACGTCGGAATGATTCTGTACGACAAACTCTCTACGATTTCGCCCATTAGCATCACCCCTCAGCCGCCCCTTTGCCCCAGATCGAAAATTAATAATTCAACCTTCAATTATCGAGCGATGAAGCCCCACCAAAACGTCCAATTCATCAAAAGACACCTCGATCGTTACGCAAATACCGGTCGGGATCGGAAGAAGGGGCATAATGGAAGAATCGAATTTCATGGCAAACCCTTTTAAGGAAGCAGCGTAGGAAAATTACGTCAAGTTTTCCACGTATTAAGTGAATCAATAACTCCGGCGCAAAGTTATCCCCCTACCTTATTTTCCACGGCAGGGATTTTCCATCGCATTACCGGAGCTCTCGGAAAATAATATTTGACTTTTATCATGCGAAATAGGAGGAATAAAAATGCTTTGCATAATCCTCGAGCAAGCCCTTTTATCTGGGGGTTGACTCGGATCTAAAGCTCGGTATTTGTTCGCCGATAAATTGATTGGATTTTCGTCTTGCTTCTTTATTCTGTCTCCGGCGTCAGCAAGACACGTTGCCGAATCGGTTCTTCCCTCATCACTGAGGTAATTCGATATTTCCAGGTGCTGAGAGAGAATATAGCATTGAGCCAGATCAATTGAGAACGATGGAAATCAATTTTCCATCTTCTCTTAACACAACTAACCTCAAAAATATTCTAGGTCCTTATACATTCTGAATCTTCCTGCCAATTCAATCAAACTATTCTCCAGGCCGCATCATTCAGTTGTAGAGTTAATGGATCTAAAGCTCTCAATATGCTTAGAGAGTCCAAAAGCGAACATCCCTGTCCAATTAGCTTCCACAGCAATCATAGACCAGACACACTCAAACGGTCCAGACTGAAGCGACCAGTTCATTACCGACATTCAGACTTGACGACCAAAGATCAACATTTACGGCAAATTATACGTCGAAACCAAAGACGTTAGATACAGTGGAATTGCTCTAAGAGTAAGGCTGAATCGGCATCAAGATGCTAGACACGACGCTGGTTAATTTGTAGACGTCGTCGGGACGTCGTTGCCATTACGAAATAATGGCTTCAACTTCGGTTGTTGGATTCCGTTTTGTCCCGACCATTCCGAAGCTTTCCTGGCTTTATTGGTATTAATGTGTTTATCAAAAGCTCGAAGAAATGCATTAGTGGTCTGGACTGATCCAGAAGTATTCTCTTTGCCGAGCACAATGAGAAGCAATTATTGTATACCATTCATTGCATATAGCTGTTTGAAATAAACGAAATCATAAGGATTCGATTTTTTTTTCAGTGCGGATAGTTCGCAGCTAATTAGCGGATAGTTCGCGGATAATTAGCGGATAGTTTGCGGATAATCAGCGGATAGTTCACGGATAATTAGCGGATAGTTTGCGGATAATTAGTGGATAAATAAAAACTGATGTGAAGTCAGAAGCTCTAAGCGCTCGTTGCTCCGCTTTGTAAATAGATCCACTTTGTAGGTAGGAGACGGAAGACGAAAGAACTTCGATTTTCATTATCAATGGTGGCCGTGATATGAGAGAGAGCCCTCTGAGAACGTTCCTCCAAAATAAAAGATCGAATAGGGAAACCTAATGAAAATTACGGAGCCAATGATATAACTCCTCTCGTCTGTTCTCTTTGTAGGATATTCGACCAGACTAGATAAAATCAACTGTTCGCCATCCACTAACCCATTGAAATTAATTGGAAACACGCGAAATATTACACGATTCACTGGCTCATGATATATCTTCCATTCCAAAATTAACTGGTGCTGCTTCACCATTGTTCAGTGTTTCCGATTAATTGAAGATAAACGCACTGGTGTAATCAAAAATTATAAACCGACGAGGTAGGCTGCGGCCTACATTATTCAAAAGGCTCTATATGAAAATGCTTTTTTCGAGACGTACAATGGCATACGTGAACAGGAAATTTATTCGGTTCGCTCCTGATTCGAGATTTTTTTTTATTTAGCCTCTGTTTATATCTACATACGAGGATGTATTGATATCCAGTTAGCCTAGACCAGTTCCATGCATAAACAAAATATTGCGATACCATATCAACGAACAATAACTTATTAGAAGTGTCAGTGTAGAGTTCGACGTCAAAAAAGTAGACCAGAGTCACGCAATAAATTAAAAAAAAGATGTCCACCGAAATTGTAAAAATCGAAAAATTGAAGTATCGAGCCATCATTGAAGTGGCTGTTATCCTTTTATAATAACATTTTGTGTACTGGTAATTTTCCGGTTGAGTTTCGCAAAGCGAAAGTAATAGGAATTTTGAAACGTGGAAAGAATCCATCCGAAGCAAGTAGTTATAGGCCAATTAGTTTATTGAGTGTTCCTTTGAAAATTTTAGAAAGGTTAATTCTCTTTAGGATCGAACCTACCATAGAGGATGTTCTTCAAAATTGTCAGGGCGGTTTCAGGAAAAATAGAAATTGCAGTGATCAGGTTCTCAGTTTAACCACCTTTATCGAATCAGGTTTCGATAACAAATCGAAAACAGGCACAGCTTTCATAGATTTATCTGCTGCTTACGACACGGTATGGAAAGATGGGTTGATCTATAAACTTTATACACATCTTAAGTGTGGAAAGATGATTCGTCTTTTAGAGAATATGTTGTCAGATAGGAAATTTCGTGTTTTTGTTGATGATAATAGTAGTAACTTCAAAATTTTGAATAATGGTCTTCCACAAGGATCTGTTTTAGCACCCCTTCTCTTCAATTTATATTTATGTGATATTCCTTGTACTTCATCTGAAAAATTTATTTACGCCGACGATATTGCACTCGCTTTCCAACATTCTGATTTTCAAAGTATTGAGGAAAATTTAACTTCTGATTTGAAAATTCTGAAAAATTATCTTTTCGAATGGCGTTTGTGTCCAAATCCCAATAAAACCGAGGTTTCGCTTTTTCATTTAAATAACCATCAAAAATATAAAAAATTAAATGTTCTTTTCGGAAACTCTGTTTTGAATCATAATTTTACTCCAAAATACTTAGGTGTTAAATTAGACTCCTCTCTGAATTACAAAGCACATTTGAATGACTTACGGATGAAGCTGAAAACGAGGAATAACATTCTGCAGAAACTTGCTGGTACCTCATGGGAAGCTGACGCAACTACTCTTCGTACAGCAGCCCTTGCCCTGGTTTTTTCCACCGCTGAATATTGTTGCCCTGTTTGGCTGAATAGTGTTCATGTTCAGAAAATCGACGCACAGCTGAATTTATCAATGAGGATCATTACTGGAACCATCCGATCTACACCTACTCAGTGGCTACCAGTGCTATCAAATATAGTCCCACCCCATATTCGTAGGCAGACTGCAGCTTTGAATTCTTGGAATAAATTCAATTTATTTCCAAATTCTTTTTCGTTACTTTCCTACGTGCCAGAAAATAGAATTCCACGACTGAAATCCCGTAAACATATATGGTCGAATAGCTTTCTTAGTTCGAACTATAACGTTAAAGAAATCTGGAAATCCGAATGGGATGCATGTTTTTTGTCTAATAAAGATCTAATATCTGATCCATCGAATAAAGTTCCTGGTTTTGATCTTCCCAGGAGAATATGGTCCCTTCTTAATCGAATAAGAACAGGTCACGGTCGTTGCAATAGTATGCTTTTCAAGTGGAATTCGGTTGAGAGTCCTAATTGTGAATGTGGTGAAGCAGAGGAAACTATTGATCACCTAATTAATAGTTGTTCGATTTATAAATTTCAAGATGGCAGTAGAGCCATACACAATGTAACAATTTCATTTTTGCAATGGATTGAAAATTTTAGATCAATTTGATGAAATTTATTATGTTATAAATTGCATTCTTTTGTCTGCTTCTGCCTTTTTTGATTTCAGATTGGAGTTTTTTTTCGGGTGTTTGGAAATCCTACCTCCGAAGAGCCGTTTGGATAAACGAGATGTCCTTCAATATGTTATATTCAGATATTTTCACACTACACAATTTTATTTTATTTTTTTTACGGGGAGACAGGGTTTTTTCGGCTGAGGTTTTTCCCTGAGCTCTAGTATCATACGCAGAATGTTATGGTACCCCGTTTTTTTTTAACCTCAGCTAGGACCTTTTTGTTTCACTATGTATTGTATTATTTATGCTCTCTAATTCAAAAGAATATATATATATATCAAGTACCTGTATTTAAAAGGGTTAAGAGGTAAGCAGATTTACGAAGATATGCTTAATACCCTTGGTGATCAATGTCCTTCGTATGCGACCGTGAAAAATTGGACTGCAAGCTTCAAAAGAGGTAAATTTTTCATTGAAGATGATGACCGATCGGGAAGGCCAGTTTCTGTGTCAGTCCCCGAAGATATCGATGCAGTTCATGACTTGATTTTATCAGAACGTCGAATTGGGCTAAAAAGGATATCTGAAGCACTGAAAATTTCATACGAACGCGTTCATCATATAGTTCACGTCAATTTGGACATGAGAAAAATTTCTGCAAAATGGATCCCCAAAGCATCGCGTTCGATCTGTGCTCGATTTGAAAACGATGTAGACTTCTTAAACCGAATTGTTACTATGGATGAGACTTGGGTACATCCAGAAACAAAGCAACAATCGATGGAGTGGCGATACTCTGGTTCTCCAAGACCTAAGAAGTTTCGTGTCCAAAAATCTACTGGAAAAGTTCTTGCTTCAGTTTTTTTGGGACTGCCATGGAGTAATCAGGATTGATTTTTTGGAAAAGGGTAGAACAATAACTGGAGATTACTATTCGACATTACTGACCACTCTACGGGAAAAAAATTAAAGAGAAAAGACGCGGAAAGCTATCCAAAGGTGTTTTGTTTTTACAAGACAACGCCCCAGTACAAAAATCTCATGTTGCCATGCAAAAAATTCGTAATTTAGGGTTAGAATTACTAGAACACCCCCCTTATTCACCAGATTTGGCTCCGTCCGACTATCATCTATTTCCTCCACTGAAAAAAAGTTTGAAAGGTCGTAAATTTTCTTCCAACGACGAGGTAATAAAAGCTGTGGAGGACTGGTTTGCAGAGCAAGAAGAAACATTTTTTCTGAAAGGTCTAGAGACTTTGCAGGTTCGCTGTAATAAATGTATTCAATTAGGAGGAGAATATGTTGAGTAATGAAATATTTTGAGTACATTGAAATTTTGTTTGGTTCTATAGTAGGCTAAGAATTTTTCAATATATCCTCGTATAGGCGGCTTGTAAAGGTCAGGAAATTTCCTGACATACGCTGACGCAGGAGTTGACAAGAATCCAGACCTTGGAAAGACGCCTTTACATACCAGGAAAAATTTCCCGCTCTTGTTTTTCAAAAAATATAAGCAAATACATTCAAAATATTATTTCGAAAATAAACGGATTAACTTTTTATCCGTTAATTATCCGAGGTTAAAATAAAACCGATATAAATATTCCGTAGCAAAATGGCAAGAGCTCAATCCTCATTGTTTCAATAAATCTACCATAAAAGAATAAATACCTGAAAATTGTGAATAATCAACGAAGAAAATTACAACACGAGTTTAGATCGTGAGATCTTCCAACTTGAACTGAATTGTGACATTCAAAAGAAGCATACACTCCAATGTCATGAAAACAAGTTTCAATTCTCAACCCTTTTCTCCACAAAGGCCACACCACCTCTTTAAAGACGCGATATCGAAATGATTCTACCCTACCCATGAACCAGTTCTGTTCGGATCATCTTTTGCACGTACACCGCAGATACTCACGGGTCATGGGCATTTAACGATCGAATAAAAACGGGCAAGGGCATGGCAGGGTTCCCAAAACAAACAACGAGGACCACAAAAGAGAACAGGCGTCCAACTTTCTACCGTATCGTTCCGTAAGCCATTCAAGTATTCAAATCTGGAGCAGATGGTCTCCCGAGGAGTCCTTCTTGGTATGAACAATTGAATACAACGAGCGATGCGGGGAATTTTAACATGCGCTCGTAAAACTTCTTCGGCTTTCTTGGCATTGGGCTGCGTATTTCGAAAACTCATTCGATTCCAAAGCGTGTTTCAATAACAGCGAAAGATTTGAATTGCCCACCATGTTTGACAGTCTTAGTGTCACAAAATTATGAAGTGACAGATCGAAAGTTGACAGACGGGAGGTAGTAAACATGGATTTAATTGGAGCGTTTTTCTTCGAAAACAAAGAAGGTGAATGGCGAAAGTTATCGTGCTATGATAACAACGTTTTTTGAGCCTCATTTGGAAGCTCTTGATCTTGACGACATGTGGTTCCAGCAGGACGGTGCCACATGTTATATCGCCCGTGAAACTTTGACGATCTTTCACGCGTTTGCTCCTGGTCGTCTAATTTCATTTGGTGGCCAGAATTGTCCTCAACGCTCTCGGGATTGAACGCCTCCACACTTTTGGCTGTGGAGTTATCTGAAGTCACAGGTTCATGCCAATAAACCTGAAATCATCTAATCATCATCAGGATATGGTTCAAAGTAATGACAAAATGACGTTGCCAGTCTTTGTTTACATCGAAGTAAAAGTATCAAAGATATTCCACATTTTGTTAGTTCGAATCGATCGGCGATTTTGGGGCGAAATATCGATAGGAAATCGCCTATTTTTCCGTTCTTCGTTGTCCAGAAGAAGTTTCCCGTCGATATGAGAAATTTCGTGCAAGTGTCATTTATTCCTTTCACCACTTTTGGCGTGAGTAGGAACACCAAATTTGAATTGGACCAAAAATCGATTTATAAGCATAAATAAAGCGAAAGTAAGTACTTTTACACTTCAAAACGAAGTTTTTTTAGGTATCTGTCCGTTTAGAAAGATTTCAAACAAAATTCCGGTCCCCTAGAAGTTTGGTTAGTTTCGGTATTGTTTTTGGTGCTCAAAATTTATTTGGAATGTGTAAATGGACAAAGAAGGCTTCCTTATACGATCTTCTAACGAAAGCGACCGGGAAATATGGTTCAGGTAGGATTTTCGAGGAATTATGAGGAAAGAACTTGCAGAATGAAATTGCACGATTTTTGTAAGTAAATGGGTTCTGGATGGCCATCATCGGTCTCTAAATGATTATTGTTGATGGTTTTCACGTTTCAGAAAAAAACACGTCGAAAAAGCTAAAAAAAGAAGAAATAAAACTATATTGCATTCAACGGTAGGTGAATTCAGATTCCGATGAATTGAAATGTGCCACTGGAGCTTTCATTCCTATCAATCCTTTGCCGAAAGAAGAAATAGGATATATTGAACCAGAATACATCGGTCTTTTCCATATTCCAGGAGTTTGTGTCTTATTTTAGAACAGGTGAATGATAAATGTGAAGCATATATTTAACCTATTCCATTTTATTTGTACAAACCTACTGCGGTATTAATGTATGAATATTCTTCAAACTAATAAATTACTATACAGTCAGAATATTTTTCTCCTTATTTATAATATCAAATGAATGAAATGTATATCTATGAAGCTCTCAGGAAGTGACATTCTTGCCTATCAATTTATAACCAAAACTCAATATTGCATTGAAATTATTAGTTTCCCTGTAAACAAATTCGTTTATTTAGTTATTATGTTTATTCTCTTTGTGACGTATGAATAAAACTGTTATTTATTTGAAATAAAGAAATATTAGAAATAGAAATGTTATGCACCCCCACAATCATATCACATACAATATCATGATGAAAACAAAGAACAAGAACATCGATAAATATTTACAATCATAAATCCAAAAACTCATTTATATGTAGATTATTGTTCACAGTTTTCTGTTGTGTTCTCCAAAATGAAATATACATTCTGAGAAATACGCTAAGAATGTAGAAAGGGCAACATAGTGTTGACTTGGAACATGAAAATATTTTGAAAAACGTCATAACTTCGATACAGAGTGGAATGTTTCAAATTTCCAAGGCCAGAGTTGTGACTTTATAATTGTGATTGGAGTATAGAATATACTTTTTAAATATTTGACTTTGTTCAATAGCGATATGAATTTGAATATGATTTGAATTGTTGAAGAAATAATTAATTTTGGCTGTGAAAAAGCTTTCAGTCCTTTTTCTGCTTCCACATGTTCTCGTGGTGTGAACACCTGAATCGAAAACACCTTTCAAATGCTATTGGAGGTATTCATCCCATTTGCCCATTGTGTTTTCATAATACGCCAACCGGTCCCGCTCAAGCTTGTATCCAGTCAGTTCTAGTGGTTTTCCTTCTCGTAAACCAATAAAGTTCCATTCCGTCCTGGAGCCGTTGTTCTTTGTTCCGTTTCTTTTAATAAAACTTCATCAGATATAAATGAGCAAGAAACTATACGTTCCGTTTGTTCTTTTTCCCGTCGCTAACCAGGACGCGAAAATAATGGAACGGAGTTTTTCCTATGCTGACAACGAGAAATATTTTCTCGTTCAAATTCCTGTCTTTGTTGGTTCTGGATTATTTTCCCCTGTTTGCCGGATAGATTGAAAAAAATCCTTTGTGGATGTAGCAGAGATGGCTTTGTTGGTTTTTATTACCTGCAGAGATGAAGAGGAATGCTGGGGATACTTTGGTGATATTAGTTTTTCCGGAGGAGAAACAACGCTGCAAGCTCCTCCTAACGCTTTTGATATTTTCTGCTCGATAATGTAACGAATATTTTTGTTGATGAATGACATCGGTCGTAGGCCAATGGCCCAAGAAAGAATCAAACATATGCTCTTGGTCAATTAAATATTTCTCAACAGAATATTCTTTCCCCAGTGAAGAAAATTAACTCTACTAGCTCAAACATGTGCAATTATTGAACTGTTAATCCTGGTATGTGACCCAAGAAAATATTCCAAAATATTCACTTCAACCAAGAAAATGAATCTCTTACAGCTATTAAGCTTGGTAAGAGTTCCTAGGATTATATAAATTGAGTATGTTTCTTTATATTCGTTCATGAGTCTCAGTTCAAGTTGCAGAGATCGCTGGAGAGTTGTTAGTGTTCGAAAATTGACTCCAATAAACTCAACAGTGTCATCTTTACATCAAACAGAACACTGACAAGAAGTGAGTGTTAGAACCGACATCAATTCGTTTTATCCTACGACGTTTCTTGTCTAGAATTAAAAATATTCTGCGTATAATCTCTTACAGCTATTAAGCTTGGTAAGAGTTCCTAGGATTATACATATTGAGTATTTTTCTTTATATTCGTTCATGAGTCTCAGTTCAAGTTGCAGAGATCGCTGAAGAGTTGTTAGTGTTCGAAAATTGACTCCAATAAGCTCAACAGTGTCATCTTCACATCAAACAGAACACTGACAAGAAGTGAGTGTTAGAATCAACATCAATTCGTTTTATCCTACGACGTTTCTTGTCTTGCATAAAAAATATTCTGCGTATAATCTCTTACAGCTATTAAGCTTGGCAAGAGTTCCTAGGATTATACAAATTGAGTATGTTTCTTTATATTCGTTCATGAGTCTCAGTTCAAGTTGCAGAGATCGCTGAAGAGTTGATAGTATTCGAAAATTGACTCCAATAAGCTCAACAGTGTCATCTTCACATCAAACAGGACACTGACAAGAAGTGAGTGTTAGAACCAACATCAATTCGTTTTATCCTACGACGTTTCTTGTCTTGCATAAAAAATATTCTGCGTATAATCTCTTACAGCTATTAAGCTTGGCAAGAGTTCCTAGGATTATAAAAATTGAGTATGTTTCTTTATATTCGTTCATGAGTCTCAGTTCAAGTTGCAGAGATCGCTGAAGAGTTGTTAGTGTTCGAAAATTGACTCCAATAAACTCAACAGTGTCATCTTTACATCAAACAGAACACTGACAAGAAGTGAGTGTTAGAACCAACATCAATTCGTTTTATCCTACGACGTTTCTTGTCTAGCATAAAAAATATTCTGCGTATAAAATAACTGCCAATGAAGGATCTCTAATCATCATCAGTAATTGCTTTCGAGCACTCCAGAGTGACTCTGTGTTTCTGTAAGTAAAAAACGATGTAAACCTGAATCCTACGTCCATCTTCGAACGGATATGGATTTATTCTACGAGTTTTTCGATGTTCATCCTCACATATAAATAATTATAATTACATGTTCCGATGCATATCAGATGCTCCTACCTATAATATAGTTTCGCTACATTAACCTCCACTTTTCAGTGCTTAGGACGAGCCAAAATAAAAAAAGAAGCGAAAAAGCAGCCTATAATTTAACAGAAGGTAGTATTTTATCCCACTCCCCGAGCGGCCGACTTGTTAAAATATTAATTACGTTCTGCATGGAAATCAGACAAAACGAAAGGGAAGAGACCATTTAATTAGAGTTTGAAAACCCAACTTTTTTCATCTTCAGATACGATACGGTCGTTCCACCAAGGTTCAGACGGGAATTTTAAAGGTTCCCGGAATTTTTCATTCCGAATTCGCGCATATTTTCACGGTCCGGAGATGATTCCTTCATTAGAGCGGATTTGGGCGTAGATTCGGAATTAGGGTAATTGGAAATTGGGGAACAAATGGAGGACGAGAAGTCGGGAGGAGGAGAGTTTTTTTGATGAGTTTAATTCCATCGGATAATGTACCCAAGGGTTCTTTCTGCTACAGCGGTTTTGGCATATTAAAGAGTGTACGCCACTGATTCATTTGAAGTAATGAGTGGTTAGTGTCATAATAGGTTATGGGCCCAGAGGCATCAGAAAGTTGTTGTGTTTGAATGAACTGAAGAATATATTATATAAAAAAAATGTAATATAGTGAATAAATATATGATCATTCAAAACGAACGTTGTCTCTCCCAGCCATAAACTATATATTTCCTGGATGTATTGGTTACTAGGAATCCTAATGACGAGCTAGGACACATGATTTGTAGAAAACCAACCCACATAGACTGATATGTAGGATTTCATTCCGATCAAATGTACGTAGTTCTTGAATTTCTCTCATGTTTTTGAATTCCGTATGTGGGACGCTTTATATTGTGCTCAAAATTGGCGTGACGCTTCCGATTGGCGTTTAATGACTTCCAGGAGTGAGCTTTCGAGTCCTGAATGTGAAACCTTTATCTTATAGTTGACGGAGGTGCAATATGAGATTTAACAGTTTTACCATTTCGTGGACCAATTTAGACGCAAGTGTTTCTTGGTAGCTTATCATCCTCTACATATGTTTCAACAAGTTCATAAATAGAATGGCAAATTCTTCGAAACTATGCGACTCTCGTCTATTTTTGCCGATCCAGAAAAACTAATATTCCAGGAAAATATTCGCCTGGACTGTTTCATGTTCACAAACATCACCATTTGAAACAGCAATCAAATTAACTAACAGTGGAATATATCCATAAAATCAACAAGCAATACAATCTACAAATACATAGATAATAATTGATAAGTGCGTAATGAACTCGTACAATGGCATTATAATTGGAAATTCCCGAAACTACAACTATATTAATGTATGTGGCTCTATAACTGCGGACAGACATTAGAGGTTGTTGGACTCGTGCCAATATTATTATTGTATTGGAAACAGCTGGTGTGGAACAGGACAATGCAGAGTCTGATTGCTATGGACTGCCTTCAGATCTTTTGGCTAGTTCAGGCAATTTAGTTAGATATCAATAGTGGCATATTCATCGTGCGATATGTTATGCACAAGGTATTTTCCTTGAAACATCTTCTAAACACCATTAAAATCATGTTTCCATTGAAAGATATCTGGACATAAACCTAGAAGAAAACAAGGCGATATAGCCATTCACTTGCCGCTATTAAAGCTATTGCATTGACTCAAAGTTGATATGGGAGTGCCGGAGAAAACTCAATCAGGTAGGCAACAAAAATATGGTAACTTGAATCTGGGTTCCAATACGTTCGCCAGAGAGAGTGCACGAAAGCCAATCACTGGCCCTGGACCTTTCTGTGGTATTGGAAAATGCACCCACAAGAAAGCGTTTCTGGAGAAGGGGAAAACCGAAAGGAAAATACTCTGGCTGAGTCTCCCAGGAATGTACCATTCCAAAAGTTCCTTGGGAACTCAGAAACTGCAAGATCCAAAATCTGGATCTCAGTATGAACCAGCTACACCTCCTCAGCAGCTTTCTTAGAGGGCATTGTCTTCTCCGGAAGGACCTGGTGAAAATGGGTTTATCAGACACTGAAGAGTGTAGATTCTGCCTTGCCAGATTCTTTGGGCAAGAAATTTTCAGGAGTAAGGAACTAGCCTCATTGAAAGCTTCCCAGATATTGGATTTCATTAGATCCCTGGAACTTGAAGACTAGCTGTAACCCCTTCCTTACTATAACTATGTAGGGATCAATTCTGGCTCCAACACTATTATTCTACTTCACATCAAAGATTTGCTGGAAGCAACTTCGTGTCCAATGCACAACTTCGCGGATGATAGTACCCTCCATACCGCCTTTTCTTCTAGGGCTCCAATACCAGCCCGCCAAATCAAAAACGAACGAGAAAGAAATGTTAACAACATAAATATGGACTTGGCAACAATTCTTGAATGGGGATCTAATAACTTGGTAGAATTCAACGCAAACAAAACACAAGCATGACTTTTCTCTAGTGCATTTTCTTACTGTGCCCAGCATAAAATTGTCGGGAGTGACCATACCATTGAAGTCATCCATTTCGATGCTTGGCATTACTATCGGCAGTAACCTTTCCTGGGAGAATCACGTGAGATCCATTGCTAAAAGTGCATCCCAAAAACTTGGTTTTGTGTTTCGTGCCAGGAGCTATTTCACCTCAGGTCAGCTGCTTATGATCTATAAGGCACAGATTCGACCTGTCCTGAAATACTGTTCCCATATTTGGAGTGCTGCACCTAAACAAACCCTAAAACTCTTGGATTTCGTACAAAAAAGGGCAATTCGTCTCGTCGGTGATGCATCGCTTACAAGCTCCCTCACTTCTCTGGAACACCGTAGAAAACTGGGCGATCTGTCTCTATTTTATAGATATTTCCATGGGCAATGCTCTTCTGTATTATCGGCAATCGTTCCCCCTCTGGCAGTCTCTTCCAGACTAACCCGTCAGGTTAAGTCTTCACACCCCTTCGTGGTAACTTTGGAGACCTGCAGAACACCTCTCTTCAAAGACTCGTTCATCCAACGAACAGCGAGGCTTTGGAACACATTGCCTCCAGAAATTCAAGAAGAACGCCAATTCCTACCTGCTTGCCCTTGGTTCTCACGATGTTCTCTGAACGTTACAGGATATTCCTTTTCGTGAAAACCACAACATACAAAAAAAAGTGAAAGGGCTGAACTTTGTAAATCTTCAGATTTGGGAGGAAAACATGTTGTCCCCCAACATCAGAATGACCGTTTTGAGCGACCCATTTGCTGTCAACCGTATGAAGTACCCTTTGCCTTCAGTCATTCATATTTATAAAAATTCCCAACAAATAGGAACATTTTCATCCTAAGCCATTCCCGACACGTTCGATCCTTTTATGTCAGCCCTTCGGACAGGTCCTCAACATCATCCACTCGGAATACATATTCGAAACTGAGTTTCCCCCGGGGTGCCCATATAAACCAATATTTATCCTCCAAGGATTGATTTGCATGTTTTACATTCGGCTCTTGCGAACGCCACACCGGAAACTCCGGGCGCAGCGTTTGAATAGGGATGACAAGGGGAGTAGAAGAAGTTCCGGAAGATTTATTGATATTATGTTGACATTTCGCTACGCTCTTGGAGGGTGGAACTTGATGAATATTATGGTAATGGGCCTTTCGAATCTCTCGAAAATATATCTCGGCTTTTGGTTTCTCCACTCGGAGCGTATAGGAATTAAATTATTCATAAGCCAGATGCATGAGATGGAATCCGATTTGTATTGCCTTCTCCGGTTTGTGAAGTATCACAAAATGAACCACAATCGAGGTAGCATCATTGGGATTCGTTATTTTGGGTGTCAACAAAGATTCTGATAGATTGGGTTTGATCTATCGAGATCTACTTCCTGAATATGTCAATTGGACAAACTCATCTGATATAAGAAGCTAATTTTAACTAGTCCTCATAAGCCTAATAAACTAAATGTGTTGACTGAAGGGTTTCTCCCAGTTTCCCCATTTACTGCTTTATTACCGACTCAAAGTCCTATGCGTAAAGCAAACCTAGCAATCAGACTTGGGTTGTAGCATCTGATCAACATCCCGACGCTTTGTGTTTACCTATTGTCGCTTGAACATTCAATTACCTCTTCCTCGTGTTAACTGCATCTACTACCAGAATGGTCGATATCAATCAGGGGGTGGATAATTCAATTTGACGGTGTGGCTTCCATCAAATGACATACGTAGCTAGATTTCAAACATGTAGTAATCATGGAATCCCAATATAGCCCCGGATGAATCATTAAGTCAAGTTGATTGACCTTCCACTTCAATTTGGACTAATGGACCAAACTATCATGTCAATCTAATTGATTATGTGCTGTTATTCCATCGACTAATGATAATTTGCGTTCGAAAATTAGTGTTTTTCAGGACGATTCGATAACAACGGAACATCAGGTTGTGTGACCTGGAGAACTCAAGATAGATCATAAATTTACGCTTATTCTACGAGGATGTATTGATATCTAGTTAGCCTAGACCAGTTCCATGCATAAACAAAATATTGCGATACCATGTCAACGAACAATATCTTATTAAAAGTGTCAGTGTAGAGTTCGACGTCAAAAAAGTAAACCAGAGTTACGCAATAAATTAAAAAAAAAAGATATCCACCGAAATTGCAAAAATCGAAAAATTGGAGTATCGAGCCATCATCATGTAGCTTTATTTAAAAGGGTTAAGAGGTAAGCAGATTTACGAAGATATGCTTAATACCCTTGATGATCAATGTCCTTCGTATGCGACCGTGAAAAATTGGACTGCAAGCTTCAAAAGAGGTAAATTTTCCATTGAAGATGATGACCGATCGGGAAGGCCAGTTTCTGTGTCAGTCCCCGAAAATATCGATGCAGTTCATGACATGATTTTATCAGACCTTCGAATTGGGCTAAAAAGGATATCTGAAGCACTGAAGATTTCATTCGAACGCATTCATCATATGGTTCACGTCAATTAGGACATGATGAAAATTTCTGCAAAATGGATCCCCAAATATTTGAATGTTGACCAAAAGTGTGCAAGGGTAGAAGCATCGCGTTCGATTTGAAAACGATGTAGACTTCTTAAACCGAATTGTTACTATGGATGAGACTTGGGTACATTTCTGCGATCCAGAAACAAAGCAACAATTGATGGAATGGCGACACTCTGGTTCTCCAAGACATAAGAAGTTTCGTGTCCAAAAATCTGCTGGAAAAGTTCTTGCTTCAGTTTTTTTGGATTGCCATGGAGTAATCATGATTGATTTTTTGGATCAATAACTGGAAATTAATTACTTTTCGACATTACTGACCACTTTACGGGAAAAAATTAAAGAGAAAAGACGCGGAAAGCTATCCAAAGGTGTTTTGTTTTTACAAGACAACACCCCAGTACACAAATCTCACGTTGCCATGCAAAAAATTCGTGATTTAGGGTTAGAATTACTAGAACACCCCCCTTATTCACCAGATTTGGCTCTGTCCGATTATCATCACTTTCCTCAACTGAAAAAAGTTTAAAAGGTCGTAAATTTTCTTCCAACGAGAAGGTAATAAAAGCTGTGGAGGACTGGTTTGCAGAGCAAGAAGAAAAATTTTTTTTGAGATCTAGAGACGTTGCAGGTTCGATGGAATTAATGTATTCAATTAAGAGGAGAATGTGTTGAGTAATAAAATATTTTGACAATGAAATTTTGTTTGGTTCTATAGTAGGCTAAGAATTTTTCAATATATCCTCGTATATTGGTTATGAAGCTGAGAATAATTTTTCCACCATGAAAGATGATTATATTACATTCTCCTCATGAATACTAAACCTGTGCTATTCAACGACAAACAGATCAAGAACCTCTTTTCTTTTCACTAAAATTCAACTCCATCAAACAAGTTGATTCTTGAAAAAACGATACAAACAAGCAAAAGACCTGTATGAAGACGAGTTCATCAAGTAGACATTCACCATGAAAAATAAACATAAAATATACATTTCAACACTTCCAGAGAGCCACCAAGTCGAGGCAATAAAGGCAAAAACGAACCACTCGGCTAGAAGTTATTTGCAATTGCAATAATTAACATTCACTCGTTCCAGACCATCGTTCGAGCAAATAAAAATATAGAATTACCTCGACCTTGACTGGTAGTCAAACGACCATAGTGGTTATACCGGGTGAATCAATAATAAAAACTTATAAAGCATCCAGGTGGCAAAACTGGCGAGATTGATTCTAGTTTTTCATTAGCGCTATCAATAAGGCAGGTTTAAATCGCCTACTTGTCTTAGTAGACCAGTCGCCCTCTATGACAAATCAGTCTGTATATGAGCAGTAATTATTGCGGTAGACGTATGGATTGCAGTATTTATACGGCGTGTTATTCTAATGGCGAACGAGCGAAGATTCTTGATATGTGCTTTGAATATTGATTGGAGCGTTCAGACGTGATTGGTTGATGAATATTTCATAAGTAATGATTTATGACACGTTGGAAAACGAAGTGAGAGTCCGGGTATCGAATTGATTAACCGATATCATTTAAAATTCAAAATCAGCGCATTCAATCTCCCATAACAAATTCTATCGAGGAAAAAACGAAGAACATTCAATATTCATACTCGAATTACGTGTAATAATACACATATTTCCATGAGTACATTCTTCTTCAAAATGCAGAATGAAGGCAGTCTAAAATCCTGAAAAATATGTACCAAATAAAGTAGTATATCGAACGCTACTCAAAGTCAAACTTTTACTGTCAAAATTCTCCCGGAAACTGTCGGAAATGTCTGCATATATGATCCGAAGTCGCAAACAACGAGCTATGGAGATAAACCGAGGGTATATTAGAACGTCATAAACTACAACAGCATTAGCATATGTACTGATGAGCGCAAACAGGATATGGGATGAGGAAACGATGGCGAGCAAGGTCCTGGAGGACCTAATTGAATGAATGCGGTTTTCAACGCTTTGAATGGAGCAGATCCGATGGCTTCGCAGCTAATTGATTTTGAGATGGATATAGAAGAGAGGTGGAGATAGAGAGATGAGAAAGATTAATATACGTATCTTTCTCCATAGTCCATATATCGAAAATCCAACTATACAATAAATGCTGCTTGGGATTCATATATCTACTAATACCAATATGAATTATACCCCTGCTTTTCAGTCACAAAGTGAAGCCAAATCTTTGGTAAGGCTTGAGTTGTACGCTTGCGTCAACTGGAAATTCAAAATTCTCGAGAAATGTATAGGTTATGTTTATTCTGAAAGACAACAAGAAAATAGATATCCAGAATGAAAATAAATCACTTAAATACTTTCAGTTCAATTTTAGAATATAAATAGAAGTTAACAATGATATTAGGGACTTGAAAAAAACGGAATAAAGCGATTGAAACATTTCACATTAAATTGTGAGGTTACGATCGAAACTATTCACATGAAGTGAAGAATTCTCAATATTGCCATACAAGCGCAGATCTGGATTGTTACCAAAGCCCAGCTTCAGTTTTGATTGGCTCATTATGTTGGGATTATATGACTTCTATGGTATAAACAAGAAATTTTGACCGGAGTGAAAAAAAATGGGTTATGCTAAAGATTGAATGACATATTCAAATAAATTTTTGATCTGGAATCAGTCATCTTGATAACTTTGTTTTGGTGCCCCTTCATAATGAATCAAACATCCGAACATTTATCAAGAACATGGCAATTTCTTTGAATGTCAAAATAAATCACCTCTTTTTGAAAAATATGGCGCAGTGAATGGTTTGATGTTTTTACATCAAACTATCCAAAGAACCTCCATCGTAATAATATGTAACTAATTCAATTGACCCCTTCCGCTTCATGTATCAACAACGCCGATAAGAAATAACAAACCAGTATGAGACACTCTGTCGTTTCACTTCATTGCCTTAGCTCGGTAAATCCATTCTTGTACTCGGATACCCTTTTATTGTCCGGATTATAAGCGAGCTTTGCAAGTGAAATGAGCAGATAGCATAAACATGATTTACATTGAAACCATTAGACTGATTTAAGTGGCGTGGGTAGCTAAGAACACGGTTGACTGACGACCTTGACTCCTGCTTCTTCAAATATGTGTTCCTACATGTTTTCTAATTATACGATTTATACTTGGAATGAATCCCCTTGTTAGCCGAGAGAAGAACAATGCTCCCTGTGTTTATCTATAAACAAAGCACTGGAATGTTTGATGGAAGAAGACGCAGATATTTATGGGGCTTTGTTATTCGGACGTACCGATCGAGTTGAACTAACTCATGACTATGTACGTATTTTACGAGATGTTTTGGACGCTGAAGAAGACAATGAAACGGTCATCGGTGAGGAGATGTAGCAAACAATTGAGATATAGTGCGATCTTTGTGATTTATCACGGCTCACTCACTGTCTCGTGTACTCCGTACTCAGATAACAACTACGAAGAAGATGAGGAAGTGGTGAAATGTGAACGCACTCTAAACAAACAATAAACTGTATTTTTCTTGTTACCTCAACTTAGGTAACAACTACGAAACGTTTATACAAGTAATATGTATAAAATTATGAACCCTACCTTCTATATGAAAATGTATAGCAAGGGAGCAAAGTGTTGTTGTTAATTACAAACTGATTAATACCGACGATTTTGAATTACAACTGAATCATAACTGTTCGATTACCTTACTTTACTGACTGCTTGTCTCTATAACATAGGGTTTTAAAGACAAGCTGGAAAATAAAAGAGGTTCATTTCCTCTGAATAAAAGTGGGAAAGATCAACAATTGATTGGGTGTCAGAATCGAAAAACGCCTC
The DNA here is from genome assembly GCA_910592335.1 of Adalia bipunctata. Classification (NCBI taxonomy): domain Eukaryota; kingdom Metazoa; phylum Arthropoda; class Insecta; order Coleoptera; family Coccinellidae; genus Adalia; species Adalia bipunctata. The sequence goes on from OU342954.1 coordinate 22,013,665, forward strand.
GCTAAGCTAACAAAGTGCTCTCATTTGCCATTTTTGACTTTAGTGGGAAAAACAACCCATTTCTTGAATCTACAGACCAATGAGGAAAACCTTGGACGATTTGGTATTCGATCCTGCCATGTGTTCCCAATGTTACTTGAACTGCAGTGAAAACGTCACCATATATTTAATTTTATGAGTTTATACTGAATGAAGGTTCACAGGACATGGTTATTGTCTCAAAAAACCAGATGAATCTCCCAAACTCGACCTAAATGTTGAGAAATCTTTCAATAGCTGACCAATAAATCACTACAAAGGGAAATTTTAAACAAAGAAAGAGAATGCAGTTCAAGGGTTCGATCCCATATGGCCAAAATCAATTTATCTATACAACATTTTAAAGGCGACAGATTTTCTGGTAGATAAAGGATATGGCATTCAATTTGTCCAGATGTTGCGAAGTGAGACGCAACATCATTCAAAACTCTTAAAGTTCCCTAGAATATGCAGCAGAAACACAGTCTGGCGCTCTCCCATTTGGAAAAACTGAAAAAGGAAGTTCTCCAGGGTTATTCCAATAAGACCAAATCTGGCAACGCCGTCCGGGGACCCGCAAAGCCGCATCCAGATAAACCGCCGTAAAGCCTGCATCGGGCCCTATCAATTTTGCGGAACGATACATGTTCGACGCATCGGAAGCCTGGAAATCCGCGTTGAATCCATAATTCACGAGACCCGATCGCCAATCGACATGGACTAGTTATCCTCATTGTTGCCGATGAACCGCAATGAACCGACCGGTCGTTACGGAATTAAATAGCATTATGTCCACGAAGTTTCGTCCGTTAAGTCTGCACTGGCTCGGTCGACAGCTGGACGTCCGCCGATTTGTCAATCGATATCGGTTCATTATGGAGGACTCGGATTCCGTTTCAATTTTTCCGCTCTGGATGAAACTGTTGTTTCATAGGTAATTCTGGATACAAAGTCGGCACTGATTGTGTCTGGTACTTCGTAAGAGAAGAATTCTCATCGATTTTTATATTCCTTGTATTACATTGTATAGAGAGCTCTCTTCGCCTCTATCCCATTTATAGCTGTCTTGTCTTAAGTATTCTTTGCGTTGGCTCATCAGTTTCCAGATTCTCTTTAGGTGCTCCCAGGGCAGCAGTGTCTCGCCAGGAAGCCAGTAAGGGGGCACTAAGAGCTCTGGAATCTAACTGCCACAGCTCAGTGCTCACCTGAGAATGCCACAACATCATAAAGCAACTGGCAATATATATACAGGGTCTTTCACGAGGAACCTCACCCATATTTATACGGAAAACTACTGAACGTATTTTCATGAAATTCAGCACTTATAAGTATTTCACGATGCTGATGAAATCTAAAATATTTTCAAGGCATGAGCACCTCCGGTTTTTCCGGAAATGACGTCAACTTCCGTTTTTCAAATTAGAACACCATTTTTTTATTGCAGAAATGGATTCCGTAGAAAATTTCAAGTTATTTTGATGTAACATTTTTCAGTTTTGGTTGGAAAATTCTCTCTGAGCGGGAAAATTCGAAAAAAAAATCGAAAATAGAGCTCCGCTGAAACAAGAATAACTTCGAGGTTTTTGGATGGAAAATTTTCATTTTTGGGATTTTTCAAGATGTAAGATTGATATTGTATCCACTTTGAAAATCGAAATCGCGATTCATGATACAGGGGGTGAAAAATCGCTTCCAAAGTTAGGGATGACAAAATCGTGAAAAATCAATTTTTTCAAATTAGAACCCCATTTTTTTATGGCAGATATTGAATCTACGTTAAAAAATAATGTGAGTGTATGCATCACACCCTTGCCCTAAAATGGATATTTTCTGAGTTAATATCCACTTTAGGGCAAGGGTGTGATGCATACACTCACATTATTTTTTAACGTAGATTCAATATCTGCCATAAAAAAATGGGGTTCTAATTTGAAAAAATTGATTTTTCACGATTTTGTCATCCCTAACTTTGAAAGCGATTTTTTCACCCCCTGTATCATGAATCGCGATTTCGATTTTCAAAGTGGATACATCAATCTTACATCTTGAAAAATCCCAAAAATGAAAATTTTCCTTCAAAAAACCTCGAAGTTATTCTTGTTTCAGCGGAGCTCTATTTTCGATTTTTTTTTCGAATTTTCCCGCTCAGAGAGAATTTTCCAACCAAAACTGAAAAATGTTACATCAAAATAACTTGAAATTTTCTTAGGAATCGTTTTCTGCAATAAAAAAATGGTGTTCTAATTTGAAAAACGGAAGTTGACGTCATTTCCGGAAAAACCGGAGGTGCTCATGCCTTGAAAATATTTTAGATTTCATCAGCATCGTGAAATACTTATAAGTGCTGAATTTCATGAAAATACGTTCAGTAGTTTCCCGTATATAAATATAAGTGAGGTTCCTCGTGAAAGACCCTGTATAGTTGGCAGGGAATTGTAGCATTGAGGATAAAGAGGAGGCTGATGCGAGAAGTGCATCAGAGGTTGAATCTGTTGGACCTGAACCCTTCTGTGGTCATGGAAAGAACCACTATAGGGCAGCGTTACAGCGATATGAGATGCAAAACATGACACTCCTCTGGACAAGATCTCCAGGACTTTAGCAAGCGAAAAGAGTTGTAGAGTTCTCTCCGTCTTACACAAGGTCAAGTCTGTTCTTAGAGGTTCTTCTACAGCCAATCGATATAATAATAATAACCCTATCTGACAGATAACATGAAACTAGGACAGCTACTAAAAATTGGAGCCATATGTTTCATCCAGTACTCCCCAGCCAGCCTCAAATGATTTTTCAGTTCCAACTGAGTCATCCAAGGTCATATCAAAAACTGCATATTAGATACGTAACAGTTAGGAAAAATCAATTTATACCCCGATAGGAATACCTATAACAGAATTAATCCCAGGCAAACCATGACAATGAGATCAGGCCAACTAACAAAAAGGCTAGCGTTAACTGTCTATCTTCCTATAATCGGATACAGTCCGCTCCACACTAATGAAATGATTCAACCCAATACGCGTTTCGGAACTGTGTACAGCCGCTTTGTCATTTCAATTTTAATCTGTTCTAATTGTCTTTTAATCTGACGCTAGCTAGCACTCGACAGTCTCATTAATGATCCAGGCAATACGGTAGGTCGATGCAGTTTGGTTTGGGTTGCTCAAAGCTACCAAAAAATCGAACCATTTGTATGATAAAAAATGGAAAATTGAGCAAATTTTGTCACGATCTCGACAAGAGGAGTGATGTAAGGAAAACAATGAGGTATATTAAGAAATCACCCAATTTCGCGGATGTTCATAAACCTGGTGCAGAGATGTAGAGAGATGCAGGCCAACATTTTCAAACTGAGGGCTTAGATGCTGGTAAAATCTACGTTTTGAGCACTGGTGTCCTCCTACAATATCTGTCTTCTCCATGAGTACAAGAGCTGTTTATCTTCCGATAACAAGGACAAAGCATGGATCAAAGAAGTAATATACACATCATTCCCCCTCGGAACCTATTAATCGTTGTTACTCAGATCTTCGAAGCAGCTGTCTCCGCATTTTTCTCTTTGACTCCACCGAAAAACCGAACATTCATCGTCCAAATTCCAGAAGTCACACCTTTTCGAAAATAATGAGACCGCTTAAGCGATAATTAACCAGTGCTTAAACCAAACGCGACGGTCGTCTTAACGAAACGCGACCGACGTAGGGGAGCTTCGTGGACGTAAGTTATTGTCGAAAATTACACCTTTTAAATTTAATTACGCAGAGGGGCCTCGGACGCATCTGACAAGGTCAGAAAGCGGACAAGACTCCAAGAACACGCATGCCGAATGCAATTACTCGAGTACATGTAACACGACGGACGCGAACTGAATTGCGGCCATTTGAGGACAAAAAGTCGTGACGGTCGAATGCGTATCTCGTATACGAGGTCCTTGCGGCAAGATCCTTTGCACAATCCCAATTCGGCATCACAAATATTGCGTTGTTACTGTCGTTTCAATGATACCGGGCCCATAACCTGTAGCAGGTCATGGGCCCAGACGACGTATCGAAAATTGGTCCAGAATCCCCAATTCTTATTGATAAGACGCCTGTAATGAATTATTCACATAACGATTATCATTTTAAACGATAAGCTAAGCTCAGTTTAGGTGGATGAGGGATATATAGAGAATCTTTAAACAATTCATGTTGCCTAACTGAGATTACTTATGATAATTGAATTGTTTTTATGCGTAATTCTGTAATAGAAAGAGCAACTAGACCAGTGAAGCTCTGACAAGAAAAATAAGATGAATAGAAGGGAAATTTCTTCATTTTCAGATAATATCACTGTTTTAAATTGTTATTGGGAGTATTATAGATTAGTTTATAGGTTTAGTGGTCCCATTATGAAGAAAACCAATTGTGTACTAGCCGTTGTTTCGTTTAAGGGTCTACAGCCCTGAAAAAAAGGGACTCAGAAACGATCTATTTTTTCTGATTGATGAAGGGATGTATGAGTGTATAAAAATAAAAATAATAAAAAAAATTTTTATTAGTATTGAATGAATGAAAAGGATATTCCTCATAATTTTTGGTTATTTTTCATCATTTGCACCATCAAAACTAACAAATATTTTTGTGTTTTTTCATTTCGGTATTGAAGTCTATCTTTTAGTTTTAGTTAATCAAATGTCTATCTCATTTTTCTTTAATAATTTAACGTTTTTTTGTAAATGATATTACAACAATGTGTTGTTTTCGCGAAATTTATTTCCTTGAATTTTTCCATTCGAAATGATAAATATTCATTTTTATCAACGACAATTTATTAAGGTTTGTTTTAGCCGTCGATTAGTGAAAATTATTTCTTTCTTACAATTGTGGATTCCAACCTGGAATTGAATTTCTTTTAAATGAAACGCCCCTCAGGTATCTCCTCCCAGATGACAGGTGAAGGAAAGAGAGAGTATTTTTCAGCCAGTGTGAGATCTAGTTCAGGGTAGGGTTTCTTGTTATATTCCCTGCGCCCCAACATTTGTTCTATTAAGCTGAATAATCCAATAAATAAAAATTAATGCACTGCACTGCCATCTGGCGGTATACGTTTCTTATTCTGAAGGCTCAAGACTCTCAATATGTAAACTTCATCAAGGCACTGATGACATCATTGTTTCTGCTGTCTCTTCCAGTGCCTGATGAAGTTTGCATATTGAACGAAACGTTGAGCTTTTGGCAACTTTTGGCTTAAAAAAAATTGTAGTATACCTATTCATGGGATGTGTCTGGGACTCCTAACTCTGCATAGAAGCAGAAAATTGTGAGGGCAGTTAGCTGTGACTTTTTTGATGTAAGTTCGTAGAGGAAAGAGAAAAAAATTGAATTTGTCCAACTGAGATCATATGCCAATTATTTCTAAATTTTATATTAAGAAACCAGGAGAATTATGTTGATTTTTCTGAATATAATACTTGTTTTCATCATATTCGCGTTGTTCTCGAATATATCTACAATAAAGATTGAAACTCTACAGAATTTGAAGACAAGCTATTCGAAAAATAGAGTAAACAAAAAGACTAGCAGTTCATTTCTTGTGGGGCACACCCTGTACGCGAGGTAATTGTGCGCTACGCCTCGGAGGAATGCAAAAAGAAACGAGAAAAACACTAAACGGTCATTAGGTAATTCTTTGCGATTTCGTGGGGCAAAAACAAACTGAGGGAATTGTCGTTAATATCCTTGCGATTATCGCTTCGCCTCCTCGAGTTCGAATTTTTATTTTTAAGGGGGACCGGTTCTGTCCGCTCATTTCGAATATTTTCGTGCTGTAAATTAATTGGGAAAATCGTCTTAACGTTGCGCAAACAGTACGCCTACTACACCAGATGGTGCTCATATAAAAACGACAAAAATTCGAACTTTTTAAACGATAGATACCTATAATTATAGTTTGGTGAGGAGGCAACATTACGCAGTGACCTTAGGGTCTATTGTGCCCCCATCAGAGATTGTTTCAAGGTGGTTAAATCCTCGTTACTTCTGTTACTCTCTTGTCTATGACATTCCTTGTAATATCGATGAATTCTCTAACCATTTCTTAGTTCTTACAGTTCTGAAATACGAAGGAACTTTTTGGAATGATCTATTCCTAGAATATTCCTCCAGGGTGCTTCTGTTTCAGTTTCTTGCTTCTGCGAAAACTCTCTCTTAAGGTGCATTTGCCTATACCACTTACAGGGTGAGTCTTTGACTTGTACATATATTTTAACTGTAGATTTTTGAGGCCAAAAGAAACCTTTTTTTCATTTTCCATTTTTCCGAATTCGGCTCTGTTCAAAAGATATAGCCATTTGAAAAAATGGGCCAAATAGGTGCCTGATACGATTCTCTGGAACTGGAATTGATGCAAAGTTCATATTTCTCGATGAAAATTGAGTTGATACATTCAGAAAATACTCAAGCACTAACTTCATTTAAATGAGAATATGTTACAAACAAGATATTCCCTAACAAAAACACCGATTATTTCTGCAATTGAAAAGCCATATTTCACCCACCATTCATTCTTGGATTTTCATAAAAATTAGTTTGTGAACACTAATAATTCGTTCATTTTTGATTAAGGAATATGCACCATGAATAGAGTAGGTAAGCAATCAACGAAAATTCAGTTCATTTGAAATAATGGTTCTGAAGGTATGAACAGAGAAGTGCCATTTTTTTATAGATTTTCGACACCATGCATCTTTCAAACGAAACTGAATTTTGAAAAATGGTATAGACAGAAAGTGTTTCGTTTAATAAGAGGAATCTACAATTAAAATATATGTACCTACAATTGTACAAGTCAAAGACTCACCCTGTTTATCTAAATAACAATGTTTATAGTAATCTTATAGTATTAAAAAAAAACATTCAAAGAAATATCCGAAACTGCCGTTGCCCAATTAGTACCTCATTGAAGCAGTTCAAGAAAACATTCCACAAAGAAGAATGTGTATGAAAAAATTATTGGCTGAATTGGACGAATCTACTCGGAAAACAATAATTAAAACATCTATGAAAGAAACATCAGAGACATGATTGATGCCCCATCAAGATTAAAAATTCCCGCCTCTTTTGGCTTGAAATCAACAACGGAAATTTTCATCACAAAAACAATTATTTTAATGATGTTTGAAGAATAAATTGACCACATTAAATATTATCAACATCAATCAAAAGCAAGCGTAACCAGTTGAACAATTTCCATTATTTAGGCAGTGTACCATGGGATACTGACGATCGAAATTAGTGACCTTGGTATCGGGTCCCTCTCACCCAGTCAAGGATAATTATGTAACATTGACGTTTCTTGAGTATAATAAACTCGTATTAAATCGTCAATACAGCCTACGCCACAGCGGTGGAGACTTTAATGTCGAATTTATAATGTTTAAATTGATATCGACAAGCGCTGGAATTAATTTATTGACTAATCCGATGGCTAACGATTGATCTGATGAAATCGAATTGAATTAAGTTTTTTATGACCTCCTGAGTTCTTAGGCCAACTGGCTACAAAGGAGAATTCTTCAACAAATAAAACTAAGATCCATGTGTGAAATCAGATCCTCCTAAAAAAGGTTTCATGAGGTTACCATTAGAACAAACCGACCAATTTTAATACCGCTTCGAACGAATACCCTGTACTATTATTTTAGGCTAATATATCAGTGCAAGAGCAACCACTTTTGCAGTAAAATTATTCCGTAACTGACGTAATTAATGAGATTTTCTACTTCATTGCACTAATGGGGCACTCTGTATATATGACTATTTCTAGTGAATTCTCTTCTTCGTCAGTTGCGTAATATTCACAAGAGATTCACTTGAATCTGGAATAGATCGCTTTACTTCTTGAACTTGAACTATAAATGATTTGTCCTCTTAAGAGTCTTTAGTCTTCAAAATAAGAAACTTATACCGCCAGATCGCAGTGAAGTGTATTAATTTCTATTTATTGGATTATTCAGCTTAATAGAACAAATTTTGGGGCGCAGGGAATATTACAAGAAATCCTACCCTGAACAAGATCTCAGACTGGCTGTATAATACTCTCTTTCTTTCACCAGTCACCTGGGAGGAGATACCTGCGAGGCGTGTCATTTGAAAGAAATTCAATTCCATGTTAGAATCCACAATTTTAAGAAACAATTAATTTTCACTAATCGTCGGCGAAAACAAACCTTAATAAATTGTCGGTGATAAAAATGGATATTTATCATTTCGAATAAAAAAATTCAAGGAAATAAATTTCGCGAAAACAACACATTGTTGTAATATTATTTACAAAAAACGGGAAATTCTGAAAGAAAAATGAGATAGACGTTTGATTAACTAAAAGATATACTTCAATACTGAAATGAAAAAACACAAAAATATTTGTTAGTTTTGATGGTCGAAATGTTACAAAATAACCAAAAATGATGGGGAATATCCTTTTCATTCATTCAATACTTATAAGTAAAATATTTTTATCTGTATACACTTCATCAATCGGAAAAAAAAATAAATCGTTTCTGACTCCTTTTTTCAGGCACGAAAAGCCGTAAGAAATACTCCAAAAACTTAGCTGATCAGCTGAAAAAACACAAGTACCTATTTCGACTGTTTACCTTTAACTGGAGAATTTGTGACGACTCGCTAAATCCATTTCGCCTTCGGGTCTCCGATGGTAATTGAATTCAGTAATAAAATCAAAAGACTTTTCGAAAGATATCATACGAACACTGAGACAGCGAAAAGCAGTTAAAACTATTCTAACAAATCCAACCCAATTTGAAAACTGACCCGAGTTCCCGATTAATCTGAACAGTGCAGAATAATTGCAGTTTGCCGGGTTTGCCCTTCGCGATGGAATATCTAGATTCGAGAGGCTAGCCTCAAACTCAACGGAACATGTGGCGTTTAGGCGTGCTGTCTTCCCGCCTACCGTCCGTTTCCCATGATGTGGAATAACGCGCTAGACAAGGAAGTGCGAGGCGAGCCGTTTTCTGTGAGGTGAGGAAGTGAGATGGATACACAGAAATTGTGAGATATGGAAGAGTAGACCAGAAGACGTATTTTATTGCTATATAATGAAGAGAAATTACGATATAAATGCCTATGGATGCAGATAAGAAAAAAATGTGAATAATAAAACAAATAATTAATGAAATATGATATTTATACGTATCATTTTCGAAGTTTATGGGTGAGGCCCTGTCTCATAGGACAAGCCGCCACTGATGAATGGATCATTCATGAAAATCTACGGAATTATACCCTGAATAACGAGAGCGTGATACCGTTTATTTCAATCATTTCAGAAACATCGAAACAATTCGATTAAACCCGGGAAAAGCCAGGTCATACCTATCTTTACAGCTTACATCATAAAAGATTTAATATCGTTTTCAACTTCCACATACGCCGTAGAAACTGCATCAATAAACGCTCGAAAATACATAGGTTTAAACGACCGTTCACGCATTATTACCATTCCGCGTGTTCTCGTTCGTATCGCGATTTATGGCAATAAAATTCCACCCACAATTTGCCGTCCAGGCTTTCCATTGTGACCGCATAATGAGAACGGAACAATCAGCGAATTATAATATGAATATTGTATTGCGTCTTCTATTTATAAGGTTAATTGCGACAATAACAACGGTCATTAAATATTTATGCAGCCATTCGGTTGTTATTCCGCGTTCAAAAACGATGCTTTATAGGAGAAGCTGTCGAGTCTTGAATAATGAAACTTATTCGAATCGCGAACTGCTGAAGTTTATTGCGCGCTGTAAAACGGCGTTTTCGATATTTCCTTGAAGTTTTTATTATAAACAATGATGTCGTTCGGCGATTTAATTATTTTAACGTATAAGAGAGGTCGTTAAAGGCCTGAGCATTTTACGATGAGTCATTTAAAACGTAGTTTTACACAAGATACTTTTTCAGCAGAATTTATTTTCTTCTGTTCAACTAAACCTCAAATGAAATCGACCTTAATATTGTAGATACTGAAAATATTGACAATTACCATCGGTATTAACTTGTCAACATTCATACAAAAACTCAATAAATTTGGATGAACTTTATTCATTAACAATGGTGAAATATTTATGAAAGCTGTGGGTTCAAAGAAGTTTCTTCATTTACTCTCTGGATACCATCGGAAGTTGTAGGAGGAGGAAAAGGATTTCTTGCAGGACTTTTCAGTGGGACATTCTCATGTTAGTTCATGCCATTCAAATTTTCTTCACTCAATTCTTGATCAAACATGCCTGAAAATAAGCAAAGAAAGATAAGCACACAATCTACTTCATTCCGAAACTTGTTATTGGTCAATAACACAAAAAGAAAGCGATTAGAAAATTTTATTCAGATAGCAGCAAAATAATTTACAATTTTGATAGACCTAATATAAAATGTAACTGATTTCGATTCGAAAATATGTTTCCACTAATATGAAGTTATTTATGTTATGAGTATAAAGATAAAGACGAATATATTACATGCAGAAAAGAGGAACTGACAAACATGCAAATGTGATAGATGAAGGATCCTTTTTCACAACGTTGTTAAAGTCAATAAAAATAAGCGAAAGTATAGGAAATCGAGTACACTCAAACATTAAAATCAGAATAGTAGGAAATGTATGAAATTCAAGCTGAATACAAAATTGACACTTAATCATTACAAACAATATTATCTACAAAAATAACTTCGTAAATATCTCGAGAAGAATTAGAAATCTACAAAACTAAGTCTACAACTCGCTACTTCTCTTCTTCTTACCCCTACCACATGTCGAATGTCAGACAACAAGAGTTGGCTACTAGCAGTACCTGCAACAAAAAGAAAAATTCATTAGTTTTTCGAACATAACGACAGTCTAAAAAGTTCATGTCTAATTCTAGAGGTTGCAGTAAATATACAGGGTGAGTCTTTGACTTGCACATATATTTCAACTGTAGGTTCTTGAGGCCAAAAGGAACCTTTTTTTAATTTTCCATTTTTCCTAATTCGGATCAGCCGTTTGAAAAAATTGGGCGAAATACGTGCCTGATACGATTCTCTGGAATTGATGCAAAGTTCATATTTCCGAATTAAAATCGAGTTGATACATTTAGGAAACACTCAAGTAGTAACCTTATTCGAATAAGAATGTGTCAAACACGATATTTCCTAACAAAAACACTTAGTTTTGTCCGATTATTTCTGCAATTGGAAAGCCATATTTAACCCACCAAAATAAGTTACTTCTTCGATTTTCCTGAAGATTGGTTCGTAAACACTATTTACTGTAATATAATAATGTAGTGTCGAGTTCATAAAATTCTAAGAGGATATGGTTCCGATAGAAACATCGCGAAATAATCTGTATTTAGTGCCAAGTATCATTTCATTTTTCATTAATTTTAATTTAATACGTGGTTTGTATCGATATCTACCATTCATATATCTGAATTTGTAAACATTTACATTCGTCTTCAATATGGACCGTTAACGATAAATTTTTAATAGAAACTCTGCGTATTAAATGTATAATTTCATGATCCTTGGTGTTCAATTTTATCCCCCACATTTGTGAGATTTTTGTATTACATATCTCCACATCAAACGTTTTTCCATCATAGAGATTTTAGTCTTGACAAATTTGGAAAACATTCTTGCGACATTGTTAACTTGTACATAGATCAGAGAGTTTATAAATTTCAGCTATTCTGTGATATTGAAAATCCAGGGAAGCATCAAGGTTATTCTTATGATTTTTTATTTTTTCGTCAAATTTTATCGGGTAAAATTGGAAATCACTCGAAAACGACGCGTTTTATTGAAAAAACATAAGAATACTCTCAGTTTCTAAAATGATTGATTCTTTCGAAAATATGAAGCGTTTATCTTTTTGACTTTTTCAAATGGTTTTGTAGTATTTTTGCGTGGGTTTATGAGTCGGCTTCGCTGTAACTTTCAAACCAGGAGAAGATATGAACATAAAAGTGTTTTTTTTTTCATAGACTTTCGACACCCTGTAGCTTTCAAACGAAACCGAATTTTAAAAAATGGTATATGAAAAAAGTTTTTCGTTTGATGAGAGGAATTAAAAGTTGGAATACGAGTCAAAGACTCAAACCTGTATTTACATAATTCGTCATTCAATCAAGTAACGAAATTCTGATGGCCATCTCCGCGCGCCACTGGCCGATATTAGTCGCAATTTCAGCGAATCACGTACCGATTTAACCGATTATAAATGCGCAGTATATTAATGAAGTCGACAAGGATCTGGTCGTGTCAATCCACGATGTGGCTGTCACCCAACGATTCGGAACGAAATCTGGTTTTTATGTAACCTTGAAATTCTCTCAATGCTACCAACAAATCATTTAAAATGTCGAATCAAGTATCCAAAAGCTCGGAGCGATCCCACGCTCACGGAGTAAACGTTTAAAACGATTTTGAGGGCATCGCTGAAGGGAAAAAGTTGAAGGTTTGTATCTCGAGAGTCTGCAGACGTACACTTTCCCATGGAAGAAGCAGTCAATAGGGAAATCGCCAAGATAACGAGGTCCATCCAGACTCGAGCCCCCCAGAAGTCGAGTGGGACGTAAACTTAATAATTAGTGCTTTCGTTGAAACTTCCTTCCAAGTTTTAATTCATAAGGAGTACGCTTATTAAGTAATTAATAGAATTATGTCGGTGAAAAGCAGATTCCGAAACCTTCCGTTGGATTTAATTATTTGGCATTATTGTTATACATTTAATATGCGCCGGCTTAGGATTAGTACTTGGGAAGATTCCCAAAGGGAAATGAATCAAGCTTGAGCGTGTAAAATGGCCATTAATCGGAAAACATGACATCTGCTTGTACATCTTTAAATGCTTCATTCCCTTCCAAGACAAGAAAACACGCCAAGATATCATCTACAATCCGAGAAAGGAGAGCAAATCTTCACGCCTCAACATCTTGTCCCAACTTGTATCTACCCACTCGCACACTCAAGTTCGCGCTAGTCCATTTAAATAGCCGTACCTCCGCTACCTCACCAGCTAATCCAATCTCCCTACACATCGCTTCGATATCGATCACTCCGGTTGCACGTGGGACAGGATCAGAGCGATCTGTCAAAAACGGAATACATGATAACTTCATGAAACGGCAAATTGTAATATGGACGCCAACACGGGATTTTCGATAGGACGTGGGCGGAAGAAACGGCCTGTCGGAATAATTTGCTACGAGCGACGCGACGCCCACTGAGCGAGTATCATTTGATTAGAGACAATCATCGGGTTTAATCCTAGGCCATAGTCGTGCCAGGTTATGCCGAGCTTGGAAATATACTGCTCCACAAGAGTTAGGGATATCGTATTCAATCGTTTTTAAACCTATGTAATCTTCGAGAAAACCGCTATAAAATCATTTAAAACTCAATAACAACTTGAATCGATCCGATAAAAATCAGTATGAGACATTTCGTCAATCTGGACGCCTTTTTTCTGAAGTTTGGTTCTTCGCATATGCTTCATGAATGTTCTTATTTTGAAATGAAGTCAGTTTATCAACGGCTTCGATTTGAAACGAGTTTTCTGAAAATGGCAAGACGTAAATTAACAAACGCTGAGGCTACTAGGGCTATCGGAATGCTACAAGGTGTCCTAACTCAGGTTGTTGTAGCGGAAAGGCTCCAAGTCAGCCAAAGTGTGATATCTCGACGTTGGAATAGGTTCAGGGAGACAGGTTCCGTGTTGGAAAGACCAAGGCTTGGTGGGCGACGAAAAACAACACCTGTTCAGGATCGTTTCATCGCCGTTTCGGCGAGAAGAAACCCTACATCTACGTGTAGAATGATATGATATATGCAGATGGGGTCAAGTTTCCATCGAAACCATCAGACGACGTTTGAGAGAGGTGAATTTATGTTCTAGACGTCCATTAAGACTGCAGGGTTGGCATGTTTTAAAACATTTGTTTTAAAACAGTTTTTTAAAACACGTTTTAAACACAAGCCTCTGTTTAAAACATATTTGTTTTAAAACAATTGTTTTGAATCAGTTTTTTATTGAAGGAAAAAAACACTAGATAAGTAATAATTTAATAACAGAAAAAACGAATAAATCGAAAAATATTCTCCACTCTGTAACGAAATATGACTTTTCTTGAAAATGAATAGGATTATAAAATTGAATCATTCTGATTCTGTCTGAAGTATTAGTAGGTTTGAATTTATTCCAAATAGTATATTATTTTCCTTCTAAACTTTATATTAAAAACTAACAATCAGGACCTGCAGAATTCTGATTTACTGTGTCGCGGCTCGCGGCGTCATCCCTAACCTAATAGGCCTACCACACGCTCAAGCTTCACCACAGTTTGGCTTGCGCAAACCGGCTTGAACACTGAACACTGAGCGTGTGGTTGGGAAAACTGTATACCGCGCAAACCCCACGGCTTGGCTTGTGTAACTTTCGACCTGCTTGAAATTTTGCCTGTGCAAGCCCGGCTTGCGCAAAAGTTCTTCGTTCGGACGCATTGTTATCGTGTCGACGACTTCGTAAATAGAGAGGCTTGCACGCACTTAACTGTGCCGTGTGGTAGCAACTGTTGTGTTCAAGCTTTACGTACGAGATGCCTGCGCAAGCCAAACTGTGGTGAAGATTGAGCGTGTGGTAGGCCCATAATGGGCCTACCACACGCTCAAGCTTCACCACAGTTTGGCTTGCGCAAACCGGCTTGAACACTGAACACTGAGCGTGTGGTTGGGAGAATTGTATACAGTTTCCCTCAGTGTTCAAGCCGGTTTGCGCAAGCCAAACTGTGGTGAAGCTTGAGCGTGTGGTAGGCCTATAACACCTTAACTGTAAACAATTTAACAATATACAAGTTCTATTCAGTGTTGCCAGATTTGAATATTTCACCCGAGAATATCATAGCAATGTTGCCAAAACTTTGTTTTAAACATGTTTTAAATGTTTTAAATCATGTTTTTTAAATATTTAAAAAAAAAACATGATTTGAATCAAATAAAACAGTTTCAAATAAAAAAAAACACAATGTTTTGTTCTTTTTAAAAAAACCATGTTTTTTGCCAACCCTGATTAAGAGGAATTCCATTAAGACGTGACCATCAGCGTCAAAGACTGGAATGGGCAAGGCAACATATCAATTGGAACAATCAATGACGTAGTGTCCTATCCACTGATGAATCCAGATATGGACGATTTTCAGATTCTCGAAGAATAACGGTATGGACAATCCCACGCATACCCCGTAATCGTCGCTATGTACAAGAAGTCCATCCATTCCGAGGGGGTAGTGTTATGGTATGGGCCGGGATATGTTTCAACAGGCGCACAGATCTACACATTTGTCCTGGGAATATGACCGCCTTACACTAGAATAGGGAGCATTTTCACGCTGCTATTGGTGAAACTTTTCAATTTCTAGACGATAACGCTAGACCGCACCGTGCAGGCATAGTTGAGAATGCGCGCGAGGAGCTTGGTATTCCACATCTACCGATACCTCCGCACTCACCAGATTTGAATTGCATAGAACATGCATGGGATATGCTCCAAAGAAGATTAGATAATCATCAACCTACCCGGGGATCCTTAAATGATCTGAGAGAGCTTCTGCCCCGTTTATGGAACCAAATTCCTCGAGAAATGTTCAACAACCTCGTGTGTAGTATGCAAAAAAGATGTCAAGCTGTTATTGATGCCCGTGGATGCCATACATTGTAGTGATAGTCTTAAAATGCTTGAATTCTCTGGGAATAAAATTCCGTTATTTTACTCGATTTTTCTTAACAACCCTGTATAGTGTATACGCTGCAGACCTACAGGCTTAAATTAATTGGCAACTTGAAATCATATTAATATGAATTTTCATCACAAAAATCTTATTTTAACTATATTTTTTTTTGCAATTTAAGTCGATATCCCTAACTCATGTGGAGCAGTTCAATCTCCAGAAACGTAACATACTAGAAAATTCATAATGTAAACTAACTTCACCATGAGATTTATTAATAAAAGAAATACAAGAAAAGGTCGACACTTCACAGCAACACTCCTCAATTGCTCAGCCGGTCCAATTCTCGCAGCATAACTTATCAGGTAAGCTACAAAGGTCTGTTCCCTCACTGAATGAACCAAATGCGACATGGGACCAGTAGCGTAGACGACAATATCTTCACCACCGTGCAAGCCCTCCTCTTGCATCACACCAGTTTGCTGCGAATACTCAAACGAGGAAGTATCGTCTTTGGAAGGGTCTCTTCTATGTACCGAACCACGATCGATTTCAAACTGGAAGTTGTCTCTGCCTCCGATACCGTACAAAAGAGCCGTATGAGGAATCAGCTTTTCTTTGCCATATGGTTTCTTTTCAACCAATCCGAAGATGTTCTGCTTTCTGTCCAAACTGCCCAGAAACGACAGGGAATGGGAATGGTCACTGGTCACTATTATAAGTGTATCTGTGGTATCCACCAGAGTGAGAGCTCCTTCGACTGCATCACTTAACGCTTTGGTTTCATCCAAAGCTTGTCGTGCTCTTCCAGCATGATGAGCCAAGTCGATTTGTCCACTCTCAACCATCAAGAAAAAACCTTGCTGGTTCTTCCGTAATAATTTAATAGCCTTCTCCGTCATTTGTCTCAGAGACGGAGTTCCCTTAGGACCCTTCTTCCTTTTGTAGTGTTTAGGAAGATGCCCATTTGTGAATATACCCAAGACAAACTCGGTGGAATCCTTCACGTCCAAGAGCTCCTTGGTGTTAGTAACAAACGTATGGGAAACCTTCCGTTTGGTCTTATCCTCCTTCCAGTCTCTGATCAAATCTCGACCATCTTGACTTATGCAGCACCAATGTTCCAAAAGATCGTCTGGCGTTTCAGAAACGTTGGACTGTAGCACCTGGCGACCACCGCCCATTATAACCTTTATATTCCTCCCTGGGTAATCTTCAATGAGTTGTCTTGCTATATCCTTACAGTTTTCTGTTCCATTTGGCATATTGGCCTCGCACTCCCATTTTCTAAAAGCTGAGTGTGCGTAGAGAGCTGAGGGTGTAGCGTGGGTTACAGTGGTGGTTGTCACGAAACCTGTTGACTTCCCGGCTTCCATAGCCCATTGTAACACACTGGGCGTGTGCGTTTCCAGGTTTAAAGATGCTTCGCAATCTTCTAGCTGTACAGAAGCGTCAACTCCTACTGTCCTTTGATTTATCTTCACTCCTGAGAACAAAGCGTTGGCAGTGCTGGCGGAATCAGGTACGTACTTGTTGTTGGAGTACGTCTTGAGAAGACCAGTGTGTTCAAATTTCTCCCAGGCCAGGAATCCTTTTTCGGTCTTCGAGTATATTCTGGCTGTTGTGACGGTCGGAAGTCCCATGCCGTCTCCGATGAAAACTATGACGTTCTTGGCGATATTCTCGTTCTTTTTGACACTGAGAGCTTCCTTTAGTTCTTCATTTCCTACTTTCCTCCAGTACGGTATTCCTTCTTCCACTGAACATTTTATTGGTCGAAAATTGATCAGGAATAAAAGCACAAAGTTAACATAATTAATCATTTTACTCGAAATTGTTTCGTGAAAAAATTAACTTTTTTTGTCATGGCTGACATATTTCGAATTCCCACTTTGGACTCTATGAACAAATATAGAAGTCTAATTGATCAATGGACATGTCTAACAATCCTTTTTCCCTGGTATTTGAAGGAAATGTTATTATTAAACTAGCTAGCCCGGCGAACTTTGTTTCGCCTAAATGATACGGTGGATTTCCCAAAACGTAATCACCAGTGATCGGAGATCAACGGCATCAGTTATTTCCGCAAATATATTTATTACCCAAACAGAAATTAAAAAACATTTCAGAAATATAGGGAAAAGATGAAAATGGACAACTCACGATTGATGCTGATCGTCAAAATCCGATTTAGGTACTTGACATTTCGGTAAAGTTCCATTCTAATTACACAGTAATGGTAAACATCGCCATCTAGTGGCGATAATATCAAATATAGTACCGTCACGACTACGCTACAGTGTCTAGATAGGAGCCATTAACCGTAGCGACACCTAGTGGCCTTATTCAGAAGGAGGAAAAGCATTTCTTACATAAGCGAATTTTCCTTCGAATTTCGAGTTTTAATGTATTTTATATTAACCAGGCCGTAGAAGAATCCATAAATGAATTTTGATAATAAACAGTCCATCCGAACTCGAGTTATAAATGGTGTAACCAACAACTTTGTTTTATATATATAGATGATGCGGTCGATTGGTTATAGAAGAACCTTCTCGATGCGCGAATAAATTATGAGCTTCGTAATTGTGAGAGCGAATACTTATATTCAATTTTATATTCCGCAATTTATCGGTAATAACCTCCAGTTCGGCAAAAGCGATCCGCCTCGCCAGTTGGGGCTAATAAGCCCAAATTCCGTGCAGCGGCGTCGCGTCATAAAATCGTCCGAATTGCAGTCCATTAATTCGACGCTGGTAGCTCCAATGAACGATAATTGATTAACGTCATAAATTTCGGGATATCCAAAACTGAGTAGGAGGTAATTAACGACTTAATTTTGCTAACTAGCCCGTATTTCATGAGGACGCAGAATTAGCATTCGGTTAAATGGAAAACGATTAGTTCTATGGACCTACATGGCAACCCCGCACGACATTTTTCTTGATCACGTAGTTAGAGAAAATTGATCAGCTTCAACGGATTGCTTCTCTGTACGCCACTAGCAAAATGCATAGAAAACTAGTTCCTATCAAAATTTTCGGCCGAAAAACTAACTAGAATTGTCAAACATTATTCTTTTAACGTAGATGGTGCTAGAGTCGATTTGGTTGATAATCTATGCATCTTGGAGTGTCTCATTTAATGTTCTGTGATCTGTTAATCAATTTCATGATCTTACAAATGAAATCTGTAAAACAAAGGAATACAAATAACTAAGAAAGGATAGAAAGAAATATGAAAATACTCAAAATTCGACTTTCAATAGAAATAACAAAGTTTGTTTTTGGTGTTTTGAACCCTAGTTCGGCCGAAAATGTCAATGAGTGTCCCCACACCAGGTGTTTTTCATGCTTTTATGACAAAAGTCATTGAATCTTGTAATTGACGTTTGTTATATTTGTTACCGTCACTGACCTAACAATTCCATGTTTTATCAATAGTTTTAATGATTTTTCTTTGAATCTTACAGATTATTGTTAATCCCTTATCATGTTTCATGAACTGAAAATATTTCAGTGGAATATTTTCATTCATTTCCTTGTTGTCTTTCGGAATATACATAACCTCTACATTTCTGACAATTCTTGAATTTCCTGCTGACGCAAGCGTACAACTCAATCAAAATCGGAGATTCGGCTTCACCCTGCGACTTGGAATAGAAGGCGTATGATTCTTATTGGTTTTTTCAGATGCAATGGAGTGATTGGGAAATTGGTTAGATCCTATTTTCAACTAACCTGATACCACCGGTTACACCGAGTACATTTCATCAATCATATCCACATACGTTTCGGTCTGTTGCGTACGTGACAGACACATGAATAGACCGGTGAATTTTCCCAATCGTATTGAAATCTTATTACGGCCTTTTACGGTGACGTACTGGCAGATTTATGCCGGAGAGCTATCGCTATTTTGTACCTAGAAGGCGACGCTAAATTGGTAGATAGCTCTCATATTCTACGACTGAGAGTTATTGCGCAGTCTATAAGAGAAGTGTTTACTGCCTGCTTGGTTCAGGCTCAATTTAATCGAATAATTCACAATATAGTTATTGGGAATTGAGGAAGCTGTGAATCAGAGCTTCTTCCACTGACACTTGTGGCAAATTAAGTACTTTTCTATGATCCGTGAAAATGGAAACGTCAGTCTTGAGGTTAACCATAGAAGCAATAATTTAAGCTTTTTAATTTGACAGATATAACAAGAGGCGAAGCCATGTAAATGAACTATTGGCAAAACCTATTTGGTTTTAAAGCTTCTGTCGAAGCTCGGTCTAGTTCAGGTAAAGCTAACCTCCGTTACCACGACAAGATACTAATGGAACGCGATATCGAACAACGATCTCGGAATAATTCATCATGCGATCGATCGTTTTGAATTATGCGAGAACACAACACCTACATCTGCACCTACATGATTATGCAAATAGAGCGCATAATTGAAATTGAACGGATTGACTGCCGTGTTACTTACCGTACTGTATATACATTGCTATCTATGCGAGACGTTCTAGAGGAGTGGTGATGAATTTTGAAAGGAAAGCGAGGCGAGAACACAGTTGCTGTTGTGCACAAATGTAATTTGGATGTTGCTTGGTGTTATGAGGATTTGAGTCGACCCTAATCTCATTCAGATGTAATGAGGCGCCTTGATCCATGTCACCGCTTTGTAGGTGGGAGATTCTATGAATCTCTGTATATTTGGAAACCTACTATAACTGGCGCCCGAGCAGGAAGAAAGAGCATCTCACACAACTTTTTACTGAAATATCGGAGAGCCTGAATGAAAATTACCGACTCAAACATCTAAAATCACAAACGCGGAGAATGCCAAGGCTTCCCGAAGATCAAGATCCGGCAACCTGGTAACACAGCTCCAGGGCCGTCGGCTGAATTCAGCAGCTGTTATCTCGTCCATTCGATACTCTCGTAAAACGCCCCATTATTCATTTCCACCTCGAGTACCAGACAAAGAGAACAAACGAAAAACCGCTTCGACTCGGACGACGTTCGTGGCGACAGCGTACCCGCAAATCGCGAAAAGGCGAACAGTATGATCAGTGGCTGGAACTAACAATCGCACAATACGTATACAGTTTTGAGTCGTTTCAAAAGGGTTCTAATGGGATTATTTGGATTGAGTTGATATCTCAATTTTTTCAAACTAGGTTTCATGACAAACTGGCGCCCACCATGCCCTCTCCACGTTGGAATCCGGCTCGAAGGACCAAAATGTTTTGGCAAAACACTTCTTTGGGCAAACTTTTAGTTTTACACCGTTTTCACTTTCGGATTTCTTTATTGCTCGTCAATGAGATAAGTCATTAGCATATCTAATTATCATTTCAAAACACCCTGAACTAGAAACAAAAGATAGAAAGGAGACTTGAAAATGTATAGCAAGGTAGCAAGGTGTTGTTGTAATTCACAACTGATTAATTACCGACGATTTCGAATTACAACTGAATCATTACTGGTCGATTACTGATTCTCTACTTTACTTTACTGATTGCTTGTCTCTGTAACAAAGGGTTTTAAATACAATTGATTGGGTGTCAAAATCGAAAAACACCTCGCTGAGCCAACATTGCTCTCATTGGCCATTTTTGACTTTAGTGGAAAAACAACCCATTTCTTGAATCTACAGACCAATGAGAATCTTTGGACTTGGTTTATTCGGTATCCGGCATGTGTTCCCTAATGCAACTTGTTCTGGCAATAAAAATGTTTCCATATATTTAGTTTTATGAGCTAATACTGAGAAACTGAATGGAGGTTCACCAGACTTGATTGTTGTCTCAAAAAACAGATGAACTGCCCAAACTTGACCCAAATTGGGTTGAGAAATCTTTCAATAAAATCAAACAAAAGGGGAAGAATGGAAATCAAAGCATATGGAACAAAATATTGCAGTACAAAAGTGATCGATCCCATATGGTTAAAATGAATTTATCTATACAACCTTTTTTGAAGAAGACAGCTCGTTTCTTGTGGGCGAAGGAGATGAAATTTATCTTGCGAAGTGAGACGCAACACTTCTGCTTCTTTTTATACCGCATTCTCCAGAATTCATCGACTCAACATTTTTAAACTTTCGCCCAGCTTGGAGCATCCATGATACGTTGGGCGCCAATTACACAATTATACTTTTGACGAAATTTTTAATAACGTTATTGGTCAAGATGAATCATTCGAGGACTTCCTCAGCCCCAAATGCGGCAGTTGTGCCTATCAACGAAGCCATCGAGGTGAAAATGAGCCTCACCACTGAAAACGATTTCGTTTGCAAAATCAGCAGGATGTTAATAGGGGCAATCAAACTTTCACCATTTTGATAATAATTCTTGACAATCAGGACGCGTTGATCTACCGTGTGATGCTCCATGGCTACCAACTCCCATCTGTCAACTTTCGATCTGTCACGTCATAAACATGTGACATTCAAATCTTGCGCTCTTTTGAAAAACGAAGTGTTGCAAACGTTGTTCCAGATCGTCCGAAAGACACTCTGTAGACCGCTGCCGAGAGCATCATGACAGTGAACACGTCTGCGAATGACATCTCATTATCTATCATCGCACAGCGCTGTAAATCTGCTAGCGAGCCGGGGCACCTGTTGTCTCGCCATTAAGCCCGGGCATTAACACTCTGAAAACTGACAAACAATGTAAAAAACCCACGGGACTCTTCCCTGTCTCTCATCTGTTATATCAACGGGGAAACCATCTGGCTGACACGTATATCGCGCTCTACTGGATGGAGTATGTTACTCTCGCATAAAAAACGCGTTGTTGCTCTAAAGCCCATTAAACGTCAGTTCGGACGTAAACTCTGGACGTTCGCAAATTGCGACGATAAAAACGTTATCCGTGTGGGTCGGACGGACATTCTACGACTTTTCGATATTACGTACAACGAAGAGGATCGCCATTCTCATACCGACATCGTCGTAATGCGTATAATCAAGAGGTTATGGCTCTCAGAGAGAAGCGGTTTGTGGAATCAGCTCGATTAAGTTCGTCAGAATTCAACTGCAGCAATTAGGGAAAAAAGTGAATGGGGATAGTCATTTGAGCAAATCTCAATATTGTCTGTGCTTGCGAGAGATAATTCGTTTTTTTGGAATCGGTAGCAACTAAGGAATGCTGAAGGTACATAATATTTGAATAATTTACAGGAGCTCTCTTGGAGAGAAGAAATGGACTGGCGTTCCATTTCTTGTCGCCACGAGAATTAAAGAAAATAAAAAATGGATGTATAAAAGAGAAATAAATACCACGAAGTAAACACTGTAGGAAATGGTACTTACGGTTGTTCAGATTTAAAAGTTACGTATCTGCTTCTGTCTGCTTTCGTAGGTGTTCTACCGCGTAGAGTCCTTATCTCACTTGACGAATACACTTTTAGGTACGAATGTAACGAGTTCCGACTTTGGGAAGAAAACTAGAGTATATTCGAACTTTGGCGTATCGAGGTTGCGACGTGACAGCGGGTGAATTTGCACTGCACAGATAGAAAAGAAGGAAGATTTCGGGTTTTTCGGTGAACTCTGCCAAATTTTCACCATTTTATAGCGAATTTCAATAATTTCAAAGCTTGTATCGTGCCATTTTTATTTATGGCGTAGTTTCTACTTGTCAAATGTCAAAATAACACCTCTCATTGGAAAACCCTCCATTTGCCTTATGTAATATTATTCAATTGTAAAGCCGAGGGTTTTTGAATTTGGGAACCGACCAACTGGTGGTTCCTCTTTCGTTTTTCCCCACGCGAGTGGTTACAAAACTACTGCCTCATAGACCAATAAAGGAATCTTCATCTCCTCTCAAGCTCTTTCGCTGGGTCATTACAAGATTCGACTTCTTGTAGACTGGCTTTACGGATCTCGGTCCAACACCAGGGTAGATGACGGTTATTATCATCATTATTATATTCAAAACAACATCTTACAATTCTCTTACAATCATTTATTGATACATTTAAACATGGCTTTTCGGCATTCCTTCCATTATCTGGATCAATCTGACGAAATATTACAAAGCTACCGTTCCACAAGCGTTTTCACGCCTTTGTTTCGGAATAAACGGGCATACGCTAAGCATCACCCATTCCAAGCACTCCAGCTCGTGGACCTGAAAAGCGATAGAGAATATCCGAACAATCTCTCGGCATACTCATTCATCATCAAGTCCGAAACAATGAACTCAACACCGCTCGCGGAATAAAAGGGTTAGTGTTACCATACGAACCCGATGGGAGTACGTTAGAGTAGGCACTCTGCATTTAGTCCCCATCCTCTAACGATGTCAATTACGATAAGTTTTGTTCGGATCGAAGAGAGCCAGCTGATGTCGAACGGATCTTCTAAGATCCTAGACATTGACATTGGTAGAGAAACCAGTCGGAGTACAATCATCTGTGGGGACCAAATAGAAATGCTCGTCTATAAAACATGACAAATTGGCGCCCAACGTTATCCGAGGGAATCAAAAATTATTGAAATATGCTAAGGCCAAATCTACATACTCTAAAGATCTATAGCGTAGATCTTATATATACCCACACTCTATGATTCCAACGAATGTATCTCGATGCTCCACGCTACCCTTCTATGATATAACCTGTTGAGCTGACCGGTACTTGTTACATAACCTACCATTTTGTTTTGGTTGAATGCATCTAACGCTGCATTTGACAGGTTTATTTGTGTTACTAAGATGTTTTCTGAGGAATAACGCGCAAGGAAGGCAACGTTGCATGACACCCACTCAAGCAATTCTATCCGTCAAAAATCCCAACCTAATTAATAAAATAACATTCCTCATCGAAAATCAAGAGATGACGTTCATTAAACGAATTCCAGATATGGAACAATATGAAGGCTCAAGACGCGTACCATAAGCCCGCGACCAACGTGGTAACCATTCAAATCAGAGTAACCTTGAGCCGCCGTAATGGAATCCGCTCTCCGTAGAAAAAAGTGGCGGGTAAAAGTGTACGTCGGTGGGCAAGAAAGAGAAAATCCACATACATACTTGCACCCAAGCACGGACCGAGTTGTGCCATCGGAGACCAGTTTTCTACGGCGATGAGAGACCGTGAAGAAGGAATCCTCGACGGAAACATCCGATGGCTACAGATCCGTATCGGAGGATGTAGCCTGGATAAGCACGGAAATAACTACAAATCTCGGACTCTCATTAATCTATGAATTATCACTGCGAATTCCGACAGTAGAATTTAGAAGTTGTTGAATTTCTACAAATGAATTTTAGTTAAAACAATATTTGCTATGATAATCCCAGAATTGTAGATGTGTCGACATTTTTCTTGTGTCTTCAAACAGGTCTTGAAGAAATCTACAGTTGTAGATAGATATCTGCAGTTGTAGACAGATATCTGCAGTTGTAGATAAATATCGACAGTTGTGAATGGATATCTACAGTTGTAGACAGATATCTGCAGTTGTAGACAGATATCTGCAGTTGTAGACAGATATCTGCAGTTGTAGACATATACCTACAGTTGTAGACAGATATCAGCAGTTGTAGATAGATATCTACAACTAATTGTGGAAATAATCCGTAGTATTCAAAGTGTCAACATTTAAATTTTAAAGATCCAACTTGAGTTTTACCCTTCGAATATATTATATACAATCACCAACCACTTTTGACGTTTGTCCTTCTTGTTGTAAGAACCAATGAGAATTATTAATATCTCAAAAAAAGGAAAATGTATTCGTGCAATCTCAAATTGTAGAAATTCGAAACAATATTAGGAATGCAAATTAGCTGAAGAAACTGAGGTACAACTCCAAAGTTGTAGACATTTCTACAACTATTTCTAAAATCTCTACCATATCGTAAGAGTGGAGTATCAATTTTTCACCTCAGGGTGTGTGAAAACTTTCAAATTTCCAATATGAGAAATTGTAGACCACGGGTGGTTTGCGATGATGAAATTTCTACAACGTCGAATAGAAGCCCTTGTAGAAATACAGCACGGTTTCCTTCCAAGCTCAGGACTCCGTCAGTTCGAGAAGAAAACAATCCTTTCTACTAGTTCTATCTGGACAGAAAAATTATAGTCGAAAGCGCTGATCATGGAGTTTTGTAGAAAAATTCTACAACTCTTTGAACCAACGGTTACAAAACATTGAGATTAATCACGAAACCAGTTGGTTGAAGAGTTATTGTATTGAGATTTCATAAAGAACTTCTCGACACTGATGTACGGAGTCATGGTCATTTCCACAACTACCTTTGAAATATCTACAATATCGTATGAGATCTTTCTCTTCGGTGGAGTAACAATCGTTCGCGCATCGAGATGTGTGAAGACTTTCCACTATTCACAATGAGAAATTGTAGATTACGAGTATTTTACGAATGATGAAATATCTACAACGTAGGTTTAATATTGCATTAACAAGAAGCAGTTGTAGAAGTACAGTAAGGTTTCGTCAAGAACTCAGGACCCCTCCAGTTCGTGAAGAAAACAATCCTTTTTTGTGGTACTGGTCAAAGATAAACCTCGACAGGAAAATTTTAGGATGAAGCGCTGATCACGAAGTGTTGTAGAAAGAATCTACAACCTTTCGAAATGACGGTTACAAACAGATGGAACCATTGATAATAACAATGAAACTAAACGAGTTTGTTGAAGAATACACCTCTCCATTCCACAAATATCACAAAATACCAACCACGAGCGAAATACGGAGCTGCATCACGGTCTTCCCTTCTTGGGATAACCGTCTTCAAATAAGATTCGCTCGCTGCGGCCGGTTCTGCCTTTTTTCAATCCGCTTTTTGTTCCTCTCCACACACCACCACCCTATCCCCCCTCCCAACCCCCTTCGAACCAGATATCGCGAGACCGATACGCCTGACTATGCGGTCCGCAATTAATTCAGCGAAATGACCGTAGATACTGTATACACATGCTACTTTTTCACCGGAGTAAAGACGAGCGTCCGTCATGCGCGCGCGCTCCAAACCGCATTTTTGCGGCGGGCGACGCGTAAGTTCGGCCCATAGAAATTCCAGAACGCGGCTGCGGTGTCGGGAACGGCCGCAGCGGCGAGGAAAAACTCCGGGACCTAAACGGGGGGCGTGTGATTGTTTGAAATCGAAATAGTTGACGTCGATCGTTTTAGAGGGAAAAGAAAGGGATATCCGGCTCGAAGGACCAATGTTCAGACATCAGATAATTCTGTATTTGTATAGAGAATTCGTCAGCGTGGTATATACTGAACATCACCATTAGCAGGGTAGTTGTTCTCAATTCTATGCTAATACACGGAGACTCTCAGAAATGAGAAAGTCCTCCACCACGTATGCAAATAGGTCCCGCGACCCGCTGAGCAACAAGGGACCGCTGAAATCGGACCAATAAAATAAAACCAGACCCCTCGAGCCAGCAGGCGAATTAGGAATGTTTTGTTATTCGAGAAATTGTTCCGCGCAAACACAAGAATCGGATTTATGAGGTGTCCAAAGACGCGTGCCGGAGATGCCGAACTCTTGTCGGCTCGACGAGCAGAATTCGGACTATGGGCAGTGCGAAACGTGGACGACCACCCGTCAACACGATAAATCGGACATAAATTCGAATCTACGAAGGTTGAATGAACGAGACTCTGATATTTCGTGCATGGTCGAGTTATTCAGAATTGTTGAAGGCTTCTCAGCGGTTAGAATAGTTTTGAGAGGTGTCCTTCAGGGGTCCGTTCTTGGTCCCCTACTTTTTGTGCATACGGTATCTCCATTCAGCCTAGAATCAGCTATTGGAATAGCTATTGACTAGCTAAAGAGGAAGATAAAAAGAGAAGTAGCTGCAGATTCTGAGGCTTATGGATTCTAAAGAACCTTGATGAGCTATCGAGACTCATAAAAAAGATGAGAGGCCATTTCAAAGTTAGATTCTGCAATGTTGCCACGGCAGTGTCTAATGATATGGCTATCTTCATGCTTTCTTCGTTCCACTCATTGAAAACTGGCTAAGTTTTGGCTTCACCAATCCCCGAATTTATTAATGAGATGCTCTGTCTCCTCTTTCTATGGTCTTAGGTAATTCCATTATGAAGACTCGATTTTGAGTATTGTTTACGTCCACTATGTCATTCAACACAGCTCATTCACTTCATTTTCTCCATTAGTACCAGCTGTAATGCGTCAATCTACCCTCAGAAACCCTTCTTCCAAATCTGTCATCACGCATATCGTTGACTCGACAAGATGGCATCCACGCAAAAGAGGACCGCCGAGATCCACGTCAATGGGTGGTTTAAATCACAGCTCGCGTGACAATCACAGAAATCCGAGCCGATCTAATGGCCTCAGTCGGAGGAAACGTTTTCCATCTACCTAATCCCGAACGTCGCACGGTAGTAGATCGATGTCTCACTCGGATACCGCGGCGAATATCGAGTTAAGGGGGCACAAATCATTTCTAATAACCGCTCTTGCATCGACCAGAAACGTTCGCCGTTCTCTTTACCGTCGACCGCGTAAGTCGTGCATAATTAACGGTCATTAGCCTACTATTATTTTACCTTCGCTAACATACTTAATTCCGTGCATATCTAGTTGGCAGGAAACAGAAGACGATTATTACGTGCCTTGCGAATTTCGAACTGCTTCTCGATATCCATTTAACCGTGCATCGTCGTCTATTAGAGATACCAGCTTATTTTTGCAGATGGCGCTGGTTATTAGTGCCGGTAAAACAGGGACCTTCACGTTACTCCAAACGGATGATGGAGGAGATCATTAGACTTTTTTGTTCATCCTCACCTACCTTCACTTTTAATTTCTCAATCAGTTGATAGTAAAAATAATGAAAATGATTATAAGAGTGACAAATTGGCGCCCAACGTCGACGTTCATTCGTCGCGAGATTTACGAGGCTTCCTGTCCGCATTATGTGGGATCGCTAACATACTTCTGATTTATATCCAGAATACAGGAAACGAAACACGATTGTTATTTCGTTATTTCAATGGTCCGTATTCGATAGGGTCGATAAGGAATACCCTAACACTTCAATAACTTAACGAAGAAAGACGTGCAGCGTTCGCGATATCCTCGGAGGTTAATTCGTATGCGCGAATAGAAGAAATAATAAAATTTAACAACCTCCGTAGCTTAACGTAATTATGCCGTACAAAAGGAACGCATAAAGACTGTTAAGTCGGCGTTTAAGCAGGATAAGATTTACTGCCGTTTAATCGAGAATCGAACGCTTTGAAATACGGCGATGGACTTTCTACCGGCAAAGAGATTCGAAAGAGTAGAACAATCAGATTTCTCCTTTCGGTCTTCCTAATTCCGATGGCATTATCTCAAAATACGCGACAATGGGTGGAGAATCCAATTTTCTTTTCTGAAACTTATCACTTAACTCTTATTTTTTTCGAAAAAACAAGCGCCTATAAGATGAACAGTAATCGAACTCGTTAAAGAATTCTGTCCATTTTAAATCGTAAATTATGCGTATTCTGCTAACTCGATATTCTGCCAACTTGATATTTAGTTAGCAGAAAAAATCCAAAAACAGTAACTGTAACTTAAAATCGAGTTTGTCCTGATAACTCGATATCAAGTTGGTAGAGTACATCGAAAAAACAGTCGCAGGAAAATGAAAAGTAACGTTTACTCTGCTGTTTCCTTCCGTTCGCCATCTGTGCTTTTATTTTTTTGAGGATAAGGTATTCTGCTAACTCGATATGTCCCCAACTTGATATTTAGTTATCAGAACACATTCAAAAACAGTAACACTAACTAAAACCGAGATGTGTTCTGCTAACTTGATATCAAGTAAAAAATATAAAATGTTCTTCTAACTTGGCATTAACTTAGCATTCTTTCAAAAGCAAAAGAGAATGTGTTTCATCACTGATAATAAACGTACACAAATTTCCAGTTACCGTTTCTGTTTTTAGACATGTGTTCTGCTAACTAAATATCAAGTTGGCAGAATATCAAGTTAGCATAATACATCGAAAAAACCCAGGAAAATGAAAATCATCTTATACTCTGCTGTTTTCTTCCGTTGATTATCTTTGCATTTATTTTTTCCATATTAGATATTCTGTTAATCTGTTACTTGATATTCTGCCAACTAGATATTTAGTTAGCAGAACACTCGTCCAAAAACAGAAACAGTAACTGAAAATTTGTATACGTTTATTATCAGCGATGAAACACATTTTCTTTTGCTCTTGAAAGAATGCTAAGTTAATGCCAAGTTAGCAGAACATTTTATATTTCTTACTGGATATCAAGTTAGCAGGACACATCTTATACTCTGCTGTTTTCTTTCGTTGATTATATTTGCATTTATTTTTTAGGATTAGGTATTCTGCTAACTCGATATTCTCCTTGATATTTAGTTAGCAGAACACATCCTAAAAACAGTAACAGTATCGAAAAATAGAGATGTGTCCAGCTAACTTGATATCAAGTAAAAAATATAAAATGTTCTTCTATCTTCTCATTAAATTTGTATCCGTTGATCATCAGTGATAAACACATTCCACTTTTGTTCTGGAAAGAATATAAGACGTTCTGCTAACTTAATATCAAGTTAGCAGAACATCTTAAAATAATCTTGAGTTAGCAGAACGCATATCGAAAGAGTTTGAACAAAATGAAAGGAAGAGTTTCTATCAAAAATAAGATGTTTTAGGAGCTTGATATCAAGTTAGCAGTTTGATTCGCTCGCGTTGTTTTGCCAACTAGGAACTGGCGCCTGTGAGCAATAATGGCAATAATCTCCCAATAAATCGTTGTTTTTTCCACAATATGACAACCGGTCTCCTATTCCATGCTCCGCACCACTCGTTAAACGACCCGGGGTCGATCCAACTAGTGGAATGTCCCCGAATAGCCGATCTAATTACGTCAAACAAGAGCAACGTACGGACAGCTCATTTCCCCAGCATTAGGACAAGATTTACAACCGTTCGATCGGATCGAACACGTGAAGGATCCTTAACGAGAGGACGTGGAAAAAGGTGGATTGGACGAGCGGAAGGAATTTCGTCGAGCATGAGCTAGAGCGCTGGCGAAAGTGTTGTCTACAAAATACTCCTCTTTGGGTTTATGAATAAAAGATGGGGTAATACCAGGACGTAATTACGAGGTGAACTGCTTTTGGGGGTGGGATGCAGTCACGAAGATCTTTGACAAATGCTGTCAATTTTCTGACATCTGTCAATTTGTTTTGACAGCTGTCAATTTCTTGACAGCTGTCAGTTTTTTTGACAGCTGTCAATTTTTTCGTTTCGGATTCTTGAATTCGAAGGTAGGTGTACTTACAAGGTGGACGAACGAGCTTCTGACTTCCGTCACTGCTTTATGCGGCTCATTTTTTATAACATGAGGCATCCGCTGAAGAATTGCATTCGAATATCTTGTTGTTATACCGAATGATCATCGTTATATAGCTAAAATTGTTCAGAGCTGGTCCTTGGTCTCTGTCGGCCAAGTTCGACTTTGTTTTAAGTAAACACGATAAAATCCGATGTCGTATTCTTCAATACATAAGGAAAAAATTTCGTTTGGCGATTTTCTAGTTTGGTGAACATTTTTAAAACGTTTTTCTATCGGATTAGCGATTAAGAGTCTTTAGCCTTCAAAATAAGAAACGTATACCGCCAGATGGCAGTGCAGTGCATTAATTTTTATTTATTGGATTATTCAGCCTAATAGAACAAATGTTGGGGCGCAGGGAATATAACAGGAAATCCCACCCTGAACTAGATCTCACACTGGTTGTATAATACTCTCTCTTTCCTTCACCAGTCATCTGGGAGGAGATACCTGCGGGGCGTGCCATTTAAAAAAAATTCAATTCCATGTTGGAATCCACAATTGTAAGAAACAATTAATTTTCACTAATCTGCAAAAACAAACCTTGATAAATTGTCTTTGATAAAATTGGATATTTATCATTTCGAATAGAAAAATTCAAGGAAATAAATTTCGCGAAAAAAACACATTGTTGTAATATTATTTACAAGAAAACGGTGATTTCTGAAAGAAAAATGAGGTAGACGTTTGATTAACTAGATGATAAACTTCAATACTGAAATGAAAAAACAAAAAATATTTGTTCGTTTTGATGGTGGAAATGTTACAAAATAAACAAAAATGATGGAAAATATCCTTTTCATTCATTCAATACTTATGAAATATTTTTTTGATTATTTTAATCTTTATACACTCATACATCCCTTCATCAATCAGAAAAAAATAAATCGTTTCTGAGTCCCTTTTTTTCAGGGACGTAGACCCTTAAAACCGTCAACTATGATAAAGAATTCAGCATTGTGCTGCGTTGCCACATAGTATTTCGAGGCTTGGAATGAAGAAAGCTACCATTTCCGAACGAACTTCGACTAGTGTCCCCTCCAAAAAACCCCCGACGTAATGAATACCCCCAGTTCGTTATTAATTATCCTTATCGGATAACAAGCCGACGTTGTCCCCTTGCAACCCTATCATTTCGTTCCGTATGCTAATAAACGCCACCCGTATTCACCACTCACTCACCCCTTACCTGCCATTCCGCATAAATTCGCCGGACAGCCGCCCCTGCCGTCACCCCTCGGCGCGCCACCCCTGTTTCACGACGCATTAATTTCCAGTTTTACAAATATCGCATGTCCGACGGCCGGACGGCGACGCTGGTGAATCACCTGGCAAGAAAAGTACCGGCGTTCTTTTCCCCCTCGGGTCGGCCGATAACGTAGGGACCTGCCTGTAATAACTTGTTTTATTGGGCGTCCCGCCGAGATAAGAACGCCGACGCCACCACCGCGGTCCGCGTGTTTTTTCAGCGGAATGCATGCATTACGGGGGTTGTAAAGGGTGCAATCCAATTCGTGACCTGTCCGGTGCTGCGGGAGCAGGGGGTTAAAACACGCGTCTTTCGTGACACGCAACCGGAAGACCGGGGGGCGAGATATTCAGTTAGACGTCGGAAAATTGCTCCTTGGACTTTTCGTTTCGGAGACGTACACATTGTGCCGGTATTAGAGGCCAAATTGGGAATATTACGACTAAAGGAGTAATGTATTAATTCTTCCCAACCTCGTTCCCAACATTCTTCAAAACATTGTGTAAATTTCGGGACTTTGACCCCACTCGACAACAACTGTCGAACTCTCAAAAAAGTCTCACCCTAGTCATCTTCTATTTATATAAAACAAAGTTGTTGGTTACACCATTTATAACTCTAGATCGGATGGACTGTTCGTTCTAAAACTTCATTTATGGATTCGTCCACTGTCTCTTTATTATAAAATACATTGAAACTATAAAAAATTCGATGAAAAATTGGCTCATGAAAGAAATGCTTTTCCTTCTTTCGAATAAGGCCAATAGTATCATTTGGGCGAAACAAAGTTAGCCGGGCCAGCTTGTTATATATAAAACGAAGTTGTTGGTTACACCATTTATAACTCGAGATTGGATGGACTGTTTGTTATGAAACTTCATTTATGGATTCGTCCACTGTCTCTTTATTATAAAATACATAAAAACTATAAAAAATTCGATGAAAAATTGGCTCATGAAGGAAATGCTTTTCCTTCTTTCGAATAAGGCCAATAGTATCATTTAGGCGAAACAAGGTAAGCCGGGCCAGCTTGTTATATATAAAACTAGAATGGGCCAGCAAATCTACGTTTTAAGTAGTTATCCTCATCGGTAGAACTCGGGTGATTTTATAGGCGAAATGTCAAAGTTTGATCAGGTTTCCTGAAGAAATGGGGAAATTTTGGAAAAAACGAATACCAAGCTATTTTGCATTGACTTTTCCTCTTTCGATCCGTATATTCACATCACGGTCAGGATATCTGTGGAAAAAGTTTTATCTATTTTAAAATTACTCTTTTTGTCGGATTTTTTCGCGAATTTTTTTAAAATACTTCTACTTCGCCTAGAGAATCAAAATTTCACCCACGTATAAATCGATTATTCCTCTTTCCGACCGTATAAAAATTTCCTCACGGTATCGCAGCTTCGCTGCGATTTTAAGATATCTGGACCCACTTTTGGACAGATTCTCACGGGCCGGTCCACCCAGTTACCGTTTTAGTACAATACCAGTTTAGTATAGTATAGAATAATATAGAACAAAGTCGTTGGTTACACCATTTATAACTCAAGATCGGATGGACTGTTTGTTATGAAACTTCATGTATGGATTCGTCTACGGCCTGGTTATTATAAAAAACACTAAACTCTGACACATCACGGTCAGGATATCTGTGGAAAGAGTTTTATCTATTTTAAAATTACTCTTTTTGTCGGATTTTTTCGCGATTTTCGCGAATTTTTTTAAAATACTTCTACTTCGCCTAGAGAATCAAAATTTCACCCACGTATAAATCGATTATTCCCCTTTCCGACCGTATAAAAATTTCCTCACGGTATCGCAGCTTCGCTGCGATTTTAAGATTCTTCTGGACCCACTTTCGGACAGATTCTCACGGGCCGGTCCACCCAGTTACAGTTTTAGTATAATATAATATAGAACAAAGTCGTTGGTTACACCATTTATAACTCAAGATCGGATGGACTGTTTGTTATGAAACTTCACGTATGGATTCGTCTACGGCCTGGTTATTATAAAAAACACTAAACTCTGAAAACTTCGATGAAAAATATGCTCATGAAGGAAATGCTCCCCCTTCTTTTGAATGAGGCCACTAGGTGTTGCTACGGTTAATGGCTCTTATCTAGACACTGTAGCGTAGTCGTGAAGGTAATATATTTGATATTATCGCCATTAGATGGCGATGTTTACAATTACTGTATAATTTGCATGTAACTTATAATAACATGAAAGACTATTACCAGATCAAAAAGCGGGCAAACATCTCAAGTTGGTGAAACAGTGAATTTTTACCGAAATGTCGAGTAAATCGGATTTTTACGATCTGCATCAATCGTGGGTTGTCCATTTTCATGTTTTCTTTTCATTTCTGACATGTTTTCGAATTTGGGTAACAAATATTATGTTCAACAATAAATTATTGCGTATCGAGAATTATTTTCATGTAAATAACAATGTCATCAAAATTTTGTATATTTTGAACTTAAATTTCACCTTATTTATCTCCTGTTTGAAAAAATAGCAACGGTGGGATTCACAAAGCATTATCACCGGTTGACCAGTGATCGGAGCTTGATCTAGAATCAACTCGATTTGACAGTTCAAAACTCAGAGAACCAAGCCGTTGATCACTGGTTATAACGATTTGTGGAATCCACCGTTAGTATCATTTAGGCGAAACAAAGTTCACCGGGCCAGGTAGTACCTACATAAAAAACAATTCTTAACAACTTTTGGTACCAACGTCGTATTCTTCCAAAAACGTCTGTGGAATACAAAGAACTACCCCGTTTGTATACCGTTTCCTTGCCTTTTTACGTGTATTCAGTGCGAAAATAGAACAAAATCTACGGCACAAAGAGGCCATAAATCCTTCAAACGATTGTACAGACGGGTCCGAGAAAAAGCGGGTCATCTTAGTTTAAACCAATTGACTTCGACTGCTATCGCTTTCTCATCTGTAACGGTAATTATGAGACGACCGCCGCACAGAAAGGTTCGCATTGTTGGTAGACTCGACTTAAGAATCGTAATTGCCTCACTTGAAGTGTGACCAGTAATTTGAAAAAGGTTTTAAAGGCAACTTTAGGGTATGACTTACGGACCTGGGTTTAACAAAACTACCCTCAAGTCTATTGTTCAGTTACAATAAGACGAATACACAGATAACACGATTTTTAATCACATTTTCGGCTTAGCATACATTTAATAATATTGTATGGGCTTACAACACCTTGTAAATTTCTGACATAATTCACCATTCCAGTTCGGTTATCCACAAGGATTGAAATGATTAACGCAATTTTGTTCAAAAATTCTAACATATTCAAATGTACAGCATTGAAACAAAACAAATTCAAGAGTCAATTTAATTTATGTCTTTCTTTATCTAAATATGTCGAAAAAAATATTTCATTGGCTGTAATCCTACTGAGAGTTTTTTCTCAAAGACAATGATTATATCAAGACTGATCCAAGAATGTCAGTTAGTCCAAATAAACTAGTTGGGTAAGCTCTAGGCCTAGAAAATTACGAAATGATTGAGTGCACTCACTCAAAAGAAAAAATTGCATAGACATAAAGATGATGACCTTGAGACATCATCAAAAATCGCATTAAAAAAAAAGAAAATCATTGTCTTTATACATGCAGTGAGCCTTCACACCAACATTTCATAGCAACACTTATTAATTTCAGTTAATATTCAATGAGCAAATGAACTCCATACAAAAGATATCAATAAAACTATCAATTATATGTAGCCGACATTTCGAAATCGAGTGAATAGTTACAAAATTGAACTGAACAGGACTTTTAAAATACAATCCTGTACAGCACAAATGAATATTTCAAAAATTCGAAATTCCTCTGGCAAAGACTGCAATTACTATTTCTAATTAGTGAAGCAATGATAAAATCCAATTTATCATTACGCAATCTACAATGATTAAAGCAATTCAAGAAAGCAATTATGTACTTCAGACATTCAAGCAACTTGTAATGAATGAATATACCAATATAAAGAAGGAAACTCCATTATAATGGTTTTTTGAAGTATTCACACACATGCAATAAATAACAACATAATCTAACACGATCGAATCGAATCTATCAAACGAAATCCTCAACGTACCTGATATAGATGACGTTTCCATTATTTAAAAGTCTCTTCCATCCAA
This sequence comes from Adalia bipunctata, assembly GCA_910592335.1. Taxonomy (NCBI): domain Eukaryota; kingdom Metazoa; phylum Arthropoda; class Insecta; order Coleoptera; family Coccinellidae; genus Adalia; species Adalia bipunctata. The sequence continues at coordinate 22,050,264 of OU342954.1, forward strand.
AAGGAACAGACACTAAAGAATCCTGATGATTATGAACCGAAGTACCGACTAACGGACTAGCAGTTTGTTGTTGCTGAGCAGACGAAGGTCCCACAGCGAGCACTACACCACTAGGTCTCACACTGACACTAGAATCATAAACGACCATCTCTGGGAGAGGATTTTGCACCACGACAATTCCCTCATCGTTCGAACTTGAACTACTACAACTAGATTCCGCAGCCTCTGAACGTACCGAATCACAACGAACACTTTGCGAGGGGCATTCGCCCCCCATTACAGTAATATAACTTGAATCCACATAGGGAGGCTCTCTATCACACTCTGGCCTTCCGGGGCCAGCTTGTCGTTCACCAGACAACACATCACTATTTCCTGAATTATAGTTTTTTACTTGGTTGATAACAGCGTTACTCTGATAATTCACATTGTTGATAATAGGTTGTGGGAAACCGTTTTGTGATAAAACTTCTGCGTAATAACCCTGTTGTTGATGCACTGATCCATTTAAGACAGGACTATTGGAATAATCGGGTGGCTTCAATATGTTTGGTTTACCCGTTTGATTGCAGCACTTTGTAGGTCCAACCACGGAGGCCATGGAATGTGGTGGGTTTGAATAGACTCCATTCGGGATTGGGGTATGACTGTTTTGCGGCACATTCTGTTGACCCACAGCATAAGCTTGAGCAAAATTATCATTCGATACATATACTACAACATTTTGTACACCAGCTGATGCTGATAGCTCAGGCTTTTCTGCCATCGTGACAGCATATCACCGGCTGTCTTATTGAGACCGCTTTCAGCTTCCAAAAATTCTAAAACAAACAAAACCAAACTTTAACATCTCCAATAAATCACACAACTCTATACCACAATCATAGTTGCGGAGAGGAGCAAAATGAAAGGTGAAAGTTAAAGGATACTTTACAACAGTCATAAAATTAGGACCAGACGTTTCTATGACAGCTGTAAATAATATTCCACAATATTGGGTATATTTACAATTATTACCTGCATGTCGTTTCGTTATTTTTGAGGAACAGGCGATAATGAGAAATTATCATCACAATATCTTCCAAATTCAATGCTGGATAAGTAATTGTTTTGATTCTGAAGTTTTATTCAGTTAACCAAACTCTTAACACCTGCTCAATCCAATGAGAATTCAAGTTGTAGTCATTATAAACGTATATTTTCCCGGCATAATTCACTGTTTTCCTTGTAAAATTGCAATGTAAACAGTCTAAATCACTAAAACACTTAATAAATAATTATACACCTCTCATACGTTTTCATCAACAGCGCGCAAAACATACACTAAAATATGGAATATGGAAACCATCAAACTAACACTCCCAGAAATCATTGCAGTAGGATCCATGATGCATTACAGATTACGCAAAAGTGTCCGACGTTCGGACGTGGCGCTCCCTGTTTGCAGAAACCCGAACCTTGCGAGAGAAGTTTTCAGGAACCTGTAGCGTGTAATCGGAGCTTTAATCTGGAAAAAAAATCGGTGCGAGCGACATCTCTCCTTCAGATCTACGACCACTAAAAGATTCAGGCTAAATCACATTATCATTTGCATTCATACAGCTGAAACGACAACCAACCATTAATCTAGTCTAGTAGAACATCAGAATGGAGCCCACATCAGCCTTAGTTCCTGTCTGATTTAAAGATGTCGCCGCTGGATCTCATTGGTCATTGATCTCATACAGTGACTCTAACAAGAGTTAGTCACTGTATCATTGGATAACCAACAAATATTGCCCCTTTCGATATACCTACCGGTAGCGTCATCTGTGATATGAGGAATATTATGGGCAATATCATAATTCATTTTAGTCAAAAAAGATGAAATTTCAAAATTTTTGTACATTTTTTTTATATGCTGATGGAATAAATGAAAAAAAAATTAAATCAAACAAAAATTTTGCTTTTTACGAATTTATTTGACACAATCGTCCGATGTTACAAGTTGCTTTTTTCTATTCTTTCGGGACCATCAAGGCATATCCGGGCGATTTCAATATGAAATCAACTTTTTTAATCCCTTTCATCTGAATGCTTTACTTCAGATAATAAGAACAATTTGAAGCAGATTCCTGTTCAAAAAATACTTAATGTTCAGCATTCATCAATACTGACGACAATAGGTGCATCTTCGTCATCCTCTGAATCTAAATGATCAAAACTCCAAATGTACTTTTCGGTCAGAAACTCCTTAAACCTATCCGCCTTACTTTTCAATTCTCCATCCACATTTGCATTCCCGATATTTCTAAACAAATCTCGCATTTTGACATAGAAGAAATTGTTATTAGAGACAATGTCTGCAAGAAACTCTTCGGGTATTTCAGATACATGTAATTTCAGAACATTCAGTAAGTGATAGTACATTTTCCGGTATTTCGATATGGCCGATTCACATGAACAGCACATATTTATAAGTTTCTTCCAATGCTCGAAAGCTTCCAAACTATGTCCAACCAAGAAACATATGAAACAGAATTCTAGCTCCCCAAGTATGTCATTCTGTCTGAAAACAAACAACATTATACATAGAAAGTGAATAGTAATTAAGATGAGTTGTCTAAAATATTTTAGACATCTTAATAGTAACCTAAATCTGTGGTCATAGCTCAGTATAGAATTTCAAAAATTCTATGCTCAGTTTGACTGATACAATTGGACTATTTTCAAGAACCACTTACTGTTTATATTTGGCCATCATGCTCTCTAAAACATATGATGAATCTAAAGAATGCTGTGTTATATCAGATGGAGTGGCACCTTCCGGATAATGTTTATCAGGAAACTCAGTAAATCTCAATTCTGTGCCACTTTTGAATTTCATTTGGGGCAACAAAGAATCCTCAACATCATCTGCACAATTTCTTGACAATCTTTTCCTCTTTTTATTTTGGGTGGAATCTGTATCTTCTTGTCTAGGTCTATCAGCATCGGAACAGCCTTGCAATTCAAGAGCTGACCTTACTATTCCAGTAAGGGGAACAAGCTGATTGATAAGATCCTCTGAAACAAGAAAACCGTTAATTAATTGGAAACTGAGTAGAAGAAGTGTACCTGTGATATTTTCAGTAAGACTAGTCCATTTCTCATAAATCTCAAATGGATAACAACCTAGGAAACTATCCATGGCTTTAATATTATGCCTAAAATTTGCTTTATCTTTGTCTGTTCCCTGATCATTACTAATATCTTCCTCTTTAATATCCCACTTTCTAACCAATATTTCCCCCTTGTGGAAGTTATGGAAAAAACCAGATCTTGGAGCTGCATCTCCTGTATGGCTAACCGAGCTATAGAATATGTAATGAATACCAGGTGGAATCATTTTAATCCCCCTGAATTTCTCGTCTGTATTCCATGATTTGAAATCAATACCAAATTCAGTTTCTTTAGGCACATCAAGAAAAATAAAAACGCCACCTTCCTCAAATAATCTTTTAGCCTCATCTTGATCCATTTTTCAATTTTAGTGAGGTGTATTGTGCTTTGTCCTTGTGATTGAAATTTAAAACGTATTCCACTTGGTGAAATTTTTTAAGACTTAAAACAGAGTCGTGGTAGTAAAGACCAATATAATGCCTCGATAATTAGATTTCGTATCACAGTATTTATCTAATGATTGAGAATCAATTTATTTTCATAAATGTTTTTGTTATTGTTTAATGTTTACATTAATAAAGTAAGGTTAATAATCTGTCACTATGTGTATGTGTATCTGTGCCCTGTGGTTTTTCTGGTTTCAAATATTATTTAATGGCCACAGGCCACGAAAATGTGGAAAAATTTCATTTGGAAAGTTGTTTATGAAACTGAAAATCGTAATAAATTCTTGTGGAATGCCAGTCGTTTTTTGAGTTTACAGAATGAAAAGTTCCATAATGTAATTCCAATAGAAAGTAAAAGAGGAACCAGCTATTTGTCATGCGTCAACACATTTTCACAACAAAAAATCACGCTTAGAGCTCGGTTACCCCATTTCCATTCTTCTTCCACATACTGTTTGTAAATATGTACGTATTTTAAAATTTCAATGTTCACTACAGACTGAAACTGATTCTCTTACAATAAAAAGCATTTGTGATAAGCAAAAAATAAGTAAGTCGTTAAATGTAAATTTATTGCAATCAATCACCGATTCAATTAGAATAATTAAATCCATTCCATGTGCATGCATTTTCTGAAATATTATTTGTATTGATGGTGAAATCGTTGAAGTCATTATCTTTTTGTGTTTGTCATCTTCGAATCTGATTCTTAGTTTGCTTTGTTATTGAATGATAATTTTTTCTCAATCAAAAGAATTTTTAGTGTAAGGCTCTTACAACATATTTTTTGTCTCAAGCTGATTAACTGGAAAAACGAAATATGTGCTTGTAATCTAATGAGATGTCTATTTTTTTTTGTTAACCACTTTCTTGGCTTTGAAAATGAAGATTTCATATGAAATAAATAGGTTCTTTTTAATATTTCAGGTATATAAAGAATGGCATCTCGACTTGAAGATAAAATAGTCAGTCTGCGATTTAATCAAGATTATGGCTGTTTTTCTTGCGCCTTGAATACTGGCGTGAGATTATACAATGTGGATCCTCTTTGTGAAAAAGCATATCTCGGAATTGATACAGTTGGCAGTGCTGTACAAGCTGAGATGATTTATAGAGCAAACATAATTGCTATTGTGGGTGGGGGACCTAAAGCAAGAAAACCAGACAATTGTCTCATGATTTATGATGCTCAATCAAATGAGTTTGTTACGACCACTAAATTCAGTGCAAAAATACGAGCTGTTCGCATGAAGGAAGATAAAATTGCAGTTACAACGGCTAGAAAACTATATATTATTGATTTTCCTTCAATGAAGACGTTGATCATGATGGACTTGAGAGATAACTTGAGGGGAATATTAGAAATGACTCCATTGGAGGAGGCCGAGAGAGAAATTGTAGTATTTCCCGGATGTAAAATGGGATCCGTACAAATCATAGATATCACAAACATTGAACAAGCCCAGTCCAAATCACCACTAATTATAGAATGTCATAATAACGAGCTGTCCTGTATAGCATTGAACCAAGAAGGAACTAAATTGGCAACAGCATCTGAACAGGGCACTATAATCCGAATATGGAATACTATCACCAAAGAGAAGCTTATTGAATTGAGAAGAGGATGCGAAGCTGCCCAAATTTATTCGCTAGCTTTTAGTCTTACTTCTGATTACCTTTGCTGCTCAAGTGATAAAGGAACTGTTCACATATTCGCGATTGGTAACATAAAACTGAACAGAAGCATGTTGTTTGGTGCAATACTTGGTAAATTTGGGGGCCCGTTGAAATCATTTGCTACCTTTCAACTTCCACCGGAATGCCCCTGTGTGTGTGCATTCAATTCTAACGATTCAGTCGTTGCTGTAGGAATGGATGGTAGCTTCAATAAATATCTATTTAATCTTGAAGGCCGTTGCACCAGAGACGTTTACGATATATTTTTAGATCTTGTTGGTGATCATTTTAGAGGCTGATTTCTGAGATACCTGATGTTATTTTTTTATATAAAGGCCTTGGTGCTAATTTTATGATATTTTTGTTGTTTTTCTAGATCTAAGTAGATGAAGTGTACGGTTTTTTACCTTTTTTATAATGACATAATAAAAAACTATCCAACCTAATCTTTCTCTTCACCCCATAATATCCTTCTGCATTTTATTTCAACAGAGACCTATAAAATTGTGGTGGTAAATTATTCTTATCTATATCGAACCGTTTAATTAGCGCTCTCCACAACAACAGTTAATAAGTTAATCCAATCACCACTGAAAAACTAGGTATTTTAGCGGAATTACATATTGAAATCAAAAATAACCAGTTACTTTTCAATTTAGTAGGCATATCTCGTACATTACCATCTATGAATGATTTTCTAATTCAAGAACATCTTAGATTTTATGTTTACTTATATACATATATGTATAATACTTGACTTTACTTAAGTTGTCCAAAAACATGATTTTAGACATCTTAACCTAGAAGCATAGAATGCTCCTAGTCTTAACTTTACTTAAACCTGTGATTGAAGGTTACGATCACTTATCCATAGAATATAGGGATCGTGAAAATTAATTCGATTTTGCTTCTGGATTTTTCCCAAGTAAAAGAAATACGAAACAGTAATTATAGGTCAAAAAATGAAAAACCATTTATTCCAGAAATAGAAACAAACTCTTAACTAATCGAATATTTAATCGCCTATCGGCACCTCAGTTTGTCTCCCTTTCTCGCACACAAAATTATCTTTCATTGCACTCCAATCTCCAATGTTTCCTTTAGGAGGGGAGCATAGCGGAAACGATAGAAAGGAACCTTCCAGAAATTTCTGAACGTATAATACATAGATGAAAAGCTTAATCTATGGTATAATAATTTGCAATCTGTTCATTGCTGTACGGCTGTATTGTATTCTGTATTGCAAATTTGCGATTATTTCTCGAAGTATCTACAAAACCTTGATATTTTCAACTTGCTGGCGAATCGATAACCACGTTTTATTCGTGAGGAAGCATATCTCGCAGCAAAATTAGGTGCTTCAAATTAACGATCCAAGTTGTTGGTTCCTGATTTTGACAAGAAATTCTATATTGATTGAAAGTTAAAAGGTGAGTTTCAATTCGCTTTCTTTTGACTTGTGATCGAATTTCGTTGTCATATTTTCAGAGTATTTGAAATGGTAAAGGAAACTAAATTTTATGATATCCTGGGTGTGAAACCCGGGTGTACCCAAGATGATTTGAAAAAAGCGTACCGAAAGCTGGCTCTGAAATATCATCCAGACAAAAACCCGAATGAGGGTGAACGTTTCAAACAAATATCACAGGCTTACGAAGTATTGTCAGATCCAGAGAAAAAACGTGTTTATGATCAAGGTGGTGAGCAAGCCCTCAAAGAAGGAGGCGGTGGAGGAGGATTTTCAAGTCCTATGGACTTGTTCGATATGTTCTTTGGAGGTGGCGGTGGTGGTAGAGGAAGGAGAAGGGAACGCAGAGGAAAAGATGTCGTACATCAGCTCAGTGTAACACTTGAGGAACTTTACAAAGGTGCTGTTAGGAAATTAGCTTTACAGAAGAACGTAATTTGTGATAAATGTGAGGGTAGAGGAGGTAAACGAGGCTCTGTAGAACAATGTCCTACTTGCCAAGGTCAGGGCATGCAGATTCAAATCCAACAGCTTCGTCCAGGTATGATTCAACAGATTCAAACTGTCTGCTCTGAATGCCGGGGACAGGGTGAAAGGATCAACCCTAAAGACCGCTGCAAGCAGTGTCAAGGAAAGAAAGTTGTCAGGGATAGAAAAATTCTAGAAGTAAACATTGATAAAGGAATGATCGATGGTCAGAAGATAGTTTTCAACGGTGAGGGAGATCAAGAACCCGAATTAGAACCAGGAGATATTATTATTGTTTTGGATGAGAGGGAACACCCTGTATTCAAGAGATCTGGCAGCGATCTGATTCTGCGACTTGAGATTTTGCTGGTTGAAGCTTTGTGTGGATTCCAAAAGGTGAGTTGCGTTTTTTTTATTTGTTAGGTTTGGTTAATGGTTTGTTGGAATTAAATTTCAGTGCAATGTTTTCTATTGGAGTCAATACATTATGCAGTGAACTTTGCTTGGCAAGCATGAGTTCTTGTCAATTCTTGCTTGCAATGTCAATTATCTGTCAAAAATTGACATCTTTGTGTTTAGGTTATAAAAACTTTGGACGAACGTGATCTGGTGATAACATCTCTACCGGGTGAGGTGCTCAAACACGGTGATGTTAAATGCATCATGAACGAGGGCATGCCCCAATACAAGAATCCATTCGAAGCCGGCCGTCTTATTGTTCAATTCTGGGTCAACTTTCCCGATTCCTTGCCACCTGAAATAATCCCCAGCCTTGAGCAGGCTCTGCCTCCAAGGCCCGAAATAATGATTCCTGATCAGGCGGAGGAAGTTACCCTGTTGCCATTCGATCCTGAGCAAGAGGCCAGACGCAGATCTCAGAAAAACGCGTATGACGACGATGATGAAATGGGGGGACCAGGACAGAGAGTCCAATGCGCTACCAACTAAATTCGCGTATTGACCATGGTAAATGTTGAAGAGTATTATGGAGTACTTCATACGTTCCATTTTTACTATTACATATGCCTCGGAGGTAGAATTATAAATCGAGAATGCGATGTTCTTTTCTGTATTGCGCTATTCCAATGTAGCTGTGTTTCTCCTATTTATTTCATGTAATAGTGGTACCAGTTGTAATTTATTTACAATCGTTTACAATAAAGATGATGTATATAAAGCTTGATTACTGAATGTGGAAGTAATATTAGCCTTAGATAGAAATATTTTTGAGAATTGAAATGATCTAAAATAAACTCGGTTTAATTCCATTGTGCAGACCTGAATATTGAAAAAATGTTTGTTGAAGAATTTTTTATTGTGTTCATTTTAATTATTTTTAAATAATTGAGGTAAATTAGGTTTTGCAATGAACGGCTAGGTTTCGAAACATGTTTGGAAGGGTTTATGTTCTAAGTGCACCATGTAAGTTAGTCCTGTCCATTGTAACATTTCAACTGACGTTTATTTATTATTCATTAAAAATTCAAACAAAAACGTTTTTTCCTCGGTTTTTTCCTTTTGAAGTTTACAGAACGATCATTACCCAGCTTTAAAATGATCTCCGCAACTTGTAGTTGCATCACAGGTGAATCTTTTTTGGAGCACTCCTTCCTTATAACATCATTTTTGTTGAGGTGAGTATTGATGTTGAAATTTTTTTGCATAATTTCGAAATATTGTTTTGTTTTCCTCATGATTTCCAAACTACGGATTTGATAGAGATGAAATCTCGCATTAAGATGGACACTGGCGTATACCAGCTAGTTGCAAGAATTTAATTCCAATATTTCCGTGAAGAATTCGGAATCATGGACGATTTCTTTTTTTCGCGAAGGTCCAAATTTTTATCTTGTTCGAAATTTTTCCAAGTCCGATTGAAAATTTTTTTCTTTGGAGTATATCGACCCGGGTCATTTTATCTACTAATTCGGACACTTAGATTACAAATCAGTAATTAGAATTTTCCTTTGACGCGTAATAGTAATAGTAAAAAAGGGGTTACAGTTCACTGCGACCTTAAGGTCTATTGTGCCCCCTGACAGAGCTGTTATCATCGCGCCTCCTACAGCTCGCCTTCCAGTTCCAGAGATTTGATGAAATCCAGAATCTGGGACGGCTTCAAGGAGGATAACTCCCCACTTCTACAAGTTTCTTGTCCAAAGCACTCTTTCCTTTGGCTTGCAATGGCATAGCATTCCGTAACCAGGTGAATAGGAGTTTCTTCCTCCTCCCCACAGAATCTACACTCGTCAGTGTCTGATAAACCCATTCTCAACAGATGCTTTTTGAGAATGGGTTTATCAGACACTGACGAGTGTAGATTCTGTGGGGAGGAGGAAGAAACTCCTATTCACCTGGTTACGGAATGCTATGCCATTGCAAGCCAAAGGAAAGAGTGCTTTGGACAAGAAACTTGTAGAAGTGGGGAGTTATCCTCCTTGAAGCCGTCCCAGATTCTGGATTTCATCAAATCTCTGGAACTGGAAGGCGAGCTGTAGGAGGCGCGTAGTTTGGGAAATAATCGACCTTTAATCGAAAAAACGCGAAAATTAGGTCATTTTTGGACTGCCGTATTTCCCAGAAGAATTGATTTGTACAGATACTGATTTTTTGCACGTAGATTTATCCTTGGTGAATAAAAAAAAAGTTTTCATTCATCAGAGTCTAACAGTTTAGATTTTCTGATTTTTTGGCGAAGGTCCAAATTTTCCGATTTTTCATGTTTTGTAAATCAAAAACTGTTTTTCTCACAGAAGATCTGATTGGATTTTCTTAATCTACGCTCTCGAATTAGTGAATGGTGTGAGTTTAAGGTCGATAGGAGCCAAAAAAATTTTTAAGCAATAAGACAGGCTCATGGTATGGGGTATCTTAACAGTTTTCCGTTGAAATTTAATTATCACACGTAGATTCACAAATCTGATCACTTTTCGATTGGTCTGTAACTGTTTTCAAATTCGTTTTGGACTGACCCTCATTCATTACCTGTTGATCGACATTCACCACCTCTCCCATATAAACTATCAGTCTCTACTGATTAAAAACGTAGTATATTGAAAAATGTTTAATTTCTCTTTGATATTGTACAAATCGGAAATTTATTTTCATGATAAACCATACACTACAGTTCTGAAATTTTCGTTTTAGAAAAAAATAGTAAAATACATTCAAAAATGGTTTAAATGAATAATAGTTTCGAGGAAATATTTTAATTTTGAAGAGGGTTTGTATCATTTTGATCTAGCGAAAAAAAAAAACGAAGCATTCTTCTGATTGATCTTTATTATTTCATTTAGGTATAATATACAACTTTGATAATATATTTACACATAATATATGATCTCTGTAGTTTCAATTCAAATAAGTTCCATATTTTAAAAGATAAAGGTTATAGTCTACAATTAATTCAGATGAAAGAACTTTGTAGGTGATCTCGATAAGAAAATTGTTGGTTCTAAATTGATCAAGATGAAATTTTACGCAATATACAAGAATATTCATTTTCGATTATTTTCTACTTCGCTTTCACAATTTTGATTATTATTCTTCATAAATTTTCTGTTTGGATCAAAGTGTTTTTCAAAAAAAAATATTCTAGCCCATTTTCATCGTTTAATGATAAAATGATGTAGATAAACATACAGCGATATGCATTTCCTTGACTACTTTCGCTCCATATACCTTCCAGAAATTTCTAAAGCTCAACGAGCTTCAGTTTTGTAGAAGGTATATTTAGGACTTTTCTTTCTGATAGACTCTTTCTTCTTTGGCGGATAGAAACATAAATCTCATTATAATTTAATGATACTATAGGTAGTTATTTACGTATTTGCATAAAATAGAATAATTTCATCAGTTCTTCATTTATTTCTTGCCTATGGCGTAGGGCACACGCAATAACATCTTTTGGTCCTTCATCTGTGCATTGTTGTTCAACTGTATGCTCTTCTTCTTGTCGTAGTTCGAATCTGGGGTTCTCAGCAACTGGTTTCTTTCTTCTAAGGGAAATTCGAGGATCTGCCTCAAAACCTGATCTCCTGCAAATTTGTCGTTGCTCGGTAACATTCCTCGTCTCATGCTGAGTAGTTCGGGGTGTTCTGTGACACTGTCTGAGAGAGCAGCAATGAGAACATCTGAAAAAAAATCATTATATTCAACAGAATCTACTCCCGAATGTGAATCTCTGTCACTCTGTTTAATTAATATGGAGGGTTGTATTTGTTTTTTTTAGAGCGATAGAATTTTCGATATAGGGATAACTGTGATTTAACAGAAGCTAAAAGCCATGTTGTTTTGACATTTCTGGTCAGCAAGCATTGACAAATTATTATGGAAAGACTCACGCCGCAACAACGTTTACAAATTGTTGAAATTTAATTTCAACACCAGTGTTCTATTCGCCAAATTTATAGAGCACTTCGTGAAATTTATGCTTGACATAATAGTCCACCAGAGCAGCTTATCGTCGAACTATCGATATATTTCGGACAAAATCTTCTCTACTCGATGCAACAACAACAACAAGACAAAGAACTGTACGTACAGAAGAAAATATTGCTGCTGTGTGTGATAGTGTTAATGAAGATCCAGATTTGTCTATTATGACCTTCACTTTGGCTGCCAAACCTATATTTTACGTCTATCGTCTTCCTGCATTTCGCTCAAGAACCAATAAAACTCAAACTGTCTATATATAGTTTATTTACAGTCCTTAGGCAATAATCTACACTTGTAGATTATTCGTTCTATTTCTCTATTATACTAAAACGGTAACTCTGTGGTCCGGCTCGTGGAATCTGTCGAAAAAGTGGGTCCGGAAGAATCTTAAAATCGCAGCGAAGCTGCGATACAGGAGAGAAATTTTTACACGGTCGGAAAGAGAAATGATCGATTCGTACGTGGGCGAAATTTCGATCCTCTAGGCGATGTAGAAGTATTTAAAAAAAATTCGCGAAAATGGCGAAAAAATTCGGCAAAAAGGACAATTTTAGACTCGATAAAACTTTTTTCGCAGATATCCTGGCCGTGATGTAAATATACGGATCGAAAGAGGAAGAGTCAACGCAAAATAGCTTGGCATTCAAAATTTCCATAATTTCCCCATTTCTTCAGGAAAATTGATCAAAGTATGACATTTTTCCTATGAAATCGCTCGATCTGAAGAGAAATTTTTGACATTGTAGCTGGTAAGCTGTCAGATTTTGGCCACAGCCTTCTATATAGGGAAAGCCCGGAACACAATCTGACAACTGCGCTCAGATTCCGCGACCAGAGGCCTACCGATAAGGATAACTGTTTAAAAGGTAGATCTGCTGGTCCATACTAGTTAATTATCCTACCCTGGTGACCCGAGGCCACCTATAGGGATGAAAATCTACAAAGAAAACACTTGCGTCTAAATTGGTCCATTTATCTCATTTCACGAAATGGCAAAACTGATATTGCACTTCCTTTCAACTATAAGATTAACGTCATTACTCATCGAAAGCTCACACATGGAAGTCATCAAATGAAATCAGAAGTGTCACGCTAATCTTGGGCACAATATAAAGCGTCCCACACACGAAATTCAGAAACAAGAGAGAAATTTAACAACTATGTACATTCGATCGGAATGAAATCTCCTACATACATGTCATAAAATTATCTTTCAAATAAAAAGACATGGCTTCAATCTTAATTTAAATGTTTTCTATTTCAATTTTAAGTTCTATCACTTTAAAAAACACCAGTCTGTTTCAAACTGTCAAGTGTTCTTTATTGCTAAATTCACATTCACTAGGTGGTAGTTGTCGCGGGAAATTTGATTTGTTAAGACACATTCAAAGAAGAAAAGACGTAAATTATCCAGCGAAAGTGAAAAGTAGCTATACCCTAGAATCTAGAAAACAGAAAACAAACCTAAATAACCATTTCCATAGTCCAATGTACATCTTTTCAACAAAATGCCTGGCACAGAAACGGCAAATACTCAAAATAACGAACTGAACGACCTAGTTACGTGACAAAAAGCCTCTCATTTGATGCCCTACATTGTGGATGTTTTGTCATTATACTGGGAAAAGTCCACAAAAGAACTGGAGAGAAGGGTTGGTCCTTCGAATTGCTCTAATCCTCGTATGCAGTGCGATCTTTTGTCACTTTTGTGCCATCGTTGTTTATGTTTGGAACAAGTGGACTGTATCCCGGCATTCTCGATAATTACGCTCGCTTTGAGTCCAGCGGGACTCTGGATGGACCCTGGGAACATTTTAGCGAGGAGAAAAAGGATTCAGTTGTCGAGGAAGTTTGGATTAACGATTCCCTACAGAGAATTAAACGTAATCCGTGATGTTGTTTCCAAACTCTTTCGACATGAAATGATAAAATGGAATTATCTTTTTATGATCCCGCGAAGGGATTAAACACATGAGGAATTTCAATTTCATTACGCAATCTTCAAATTTCTTCAAAAATCCTCCTACCTCTATCAAAAGGAACTCAAGAACTGCTGTTTTACCGAATACATTCTGGGGATCAGAATTATCTGAAAACCTTTTTGAAGTAGAAAAAATGCACTACACTTGTTGGTGATGAAATCCGGCCTATACAAATACATACCTAAAACTTTCTTCTCCAACGCTCTGGATATCCTTCCCTCTTCGGCTTCTTTCTCCAGGAAGTTGATGAATTTGGTCAACGCATTCTGAGCTTCCGCGTTGGTATCAGAGAGGCTCTGAGTGAAAATCACCTTGGCAAGTTGGTATATCACCTCTTCCAAAGAATACTCTGTGTATAAGAAGTCGGCGAGTCTAAGTCTTTCCAGCAGTTCTTGATAGTCTTCGCTGTTGGGGCTTTCAGAGTCTATTGCTGAAAGAAAAACGAAAGTTGTGAAGGAATTTTATTTTTGCGCATTTCAAGAATTAGGAAATGGAAACTTATGACAAACACAATTCACACCCTTCTTTTATCTTTCGGAGAATGTTGCCATGAAGTTTCGAGAGAAGCAAAAGAACAACAACAAAGTTTATTTATGTGCGACCTCAAATCAGTACAAAATACACACCACAGTCCTATGAGCGGAGCTGGGACGAAATGTTAACCCCATCTCGATACACAGTTTATAGCAACACACTTTGGGAGAGTCAAAAACCTCACCGATTTCTGATTCTATTTATTCCTGATCTGACAGTTCAACACTTATGAACTTTGAATGAGAATTTCCTTGAAAATCGGCTTTGAAAAACGAGAGGGTAGAAAAATGCACCCAAGAATTTTTTCCACCCATTAATCATGGGGGAAATTATTGATTTGCGAATTCACAGAGATCATTAACAACTTCTTATCGTAAGCGACGCATTACTGGAAGGAATGATGGGATATGCTTTATCTGAAGAATGAGGAAAAGGAAATGGTGAAAAATAATTCGGATCTACGATGGGTGGAATGATAGAGGTGACGTTTTAACTGATGGAAGTTCATTGTCCTCCGTATGACTATGACAAATCTTCCGATTCAAGCCACTGGAAATTATTAAATTTGAGGAACTGTAAATGATTCTAATGTTCGGTGTTAGTTTTAAAGTGGTTATTTCAAAGAAAAATGATTAAGAATACAGGATCGAATTCAAAAAGCATCCAATGGCATGAAAGAAAACTAGGGTCTTGATTTGAGGGCGAGAAGATCTGTATACTCCATTCACTTTTATAATGTATCCCGTTCATGATTTATCAAGTTTTTTTTGCTTAAAACTGATGCAGGTTGGTACTCGTTAAATGTCAAATGATTCTCAGAGACGTTGCCAATGCTTATTTCCATTTACTCTTTTTTAACTTTGTAAATGGAGTTAGTTGTTTAAAGGTGTAACTGTGACACAGGTTTCGTAGTTAGTACTACGAAACCTGTGTTTGTTTAAATATCTTTTCGCACAACTTGAAATCCTCCAGTATGAAAATGTAGTAGTCTACATTTTCATACTGGAGGATTTCAAGTTGTGCGAAAAGATATTTAAATGTATTCTGTAGGCTTATTTCTTGAGAATTTTGAAAAGTTGGGAAATTCATAGATCCATCTGTTCGTTTAGAAGTTTTTCTGTCGAGTTATTCGAGTACTTTTATTCATTTTTCGAATAAACTGTTACAAAGTAACGGACTATTCTGTCCATTATTGGTCAGTGAAATTTCAACACTCGATCCTGGATTTCCGTACAAGATAATGGCCAAATTGAATCTTGCAACCATGTTTATAAAGTGCGCGTCAAAATTATGAAACAAATTCAATTTCTCAGAAGGAAAATATTTGGCAACAAAATCCTGGAACATTTTAAGACTATCAAGACAATGTATGGCCTCCACGGGCATCAATAACAGCTTGACATCTTCTTTGCATACTACACACGAGGTTGTTGAACAATTCTTGAGGAATTTGGTTCCATAAACGGGGCAGAAGCTCTCTCAGATCATTTGAGGATTCTGGGGTAGGTTGATGACGATCTAATCTTCTTTGGAGCATATCCCATGCAAGTTCTATGCAATTCAAATCTGGTGAGTGCGGAGGTATTGGTAAATGTGGAATACCAAGCTCCTCGCTCGCATTCTCAACTATGGCTGCACGGTGCGGTCTAGCGTTATCGTCCAGAAATTGAAAAGTTTCACCAATCGCAGCGTGAAAATTTGGCACAACATTGTCAATGACATGCTCCTTATAGTGTGAGGCGGTCATATTCCCAGGACAAATGTGTAGATCTGTGCACCCGTTGAAACATATCCCGGCCCATACCATAACACTACCCCCTCGGAATGGATGGACTTCTTGGACATAGCGACGATTACGGGGTATGCGTGGGGTTGTCCATACCCTTAGTCTATTTTCTCGAAGACTACATACTTTCAAAAACGATTGAATACGATATCCCTAAATCTTGTGGAGCAGTATACCTACTTTGAGACGGTGATACCTGATGAAATTTGTCACCGAATGAAGGTCGACCATTACAGTTTTTTCGGTGACAAATTTCATCAGCTACCATCGTCTCAAAGTAAATGAGCCATGATAAAGTGCACATACTGAAAACCTCTTTGAACTAACCATATTTTTCAAAAAAAACAACAAAAATCCTTCAAAAATGCATAAAAAATTTGGTAAATGAGAAACAAAACTTGACCTGTTTCGGGATATTGTTGCCAAATATTTTTCTTCTGGGAAAATCAATTCGTTCCATAATTTTGACGCGCATTGTAGGTATTATGTTAAATATCGGAGAAAAAAGTTTCTTCAACATTCGTCAGGTCTTTGGAATTATTGAATTCACATAATATTTTCATCATCTTCCCAAAGTAAATTAACATTTCGGTAAATTCGTAATTACTACGACCTCTATTTAGAATGGACAACGTTGCTTATTCATCTGACAGGAGAATGACTATAACCTTACATTTTCAAAATATACACGGTGAAATGTGTCAGAATGTCATGGCCAACTGAGATGCATTATGAAAATGAATGGAGTATAGAGACTGCGCTGTTTATCGAGTTGTGGGAACAAATCCACAAAGGAAAAACCATTGACCATTTTCACGATGTCGTTGCGGTCGATATTGGAAATCTCCAAGACTTCCTCGAACGAAACGGTAGCCATGAAATGGACCCGTTCCTTGTGATCGCCTTTCTCTCCCATTTTATAGCCACATATAAAAAAGGACCCGTTGTTTCACACAGAATACCCCCAACCTAGCGACACATTCGCTGCCATTAGGCATCCTGACGTTGATATGACGTGACCCAGGATATTAGTGTACATCTTCACAGACGAGCACGTACGAAAGTAATTACTCTCCGGAATTGGATTCCTTCCAGGTTTTGGACGACCTGGCGGCACGAATTTTCACGAAAATCTCATTATTTTAACTTGTAAACATAAATCTCGAAGTCGCAAACGTTGAAGGAACGAGAGTTCAGTTTTCGCGATTGTATGGACTATTTCTATGGCACGAGTGATTACTTTCGCGGATGGATATTCGGGATCATCTTTTCTATGAAACGAATGCATTGGATGAAAAGTTCAACCCATTCAATTCAACATACTAAGCTTCCATCCACTTCTGAACCGACGTCAACAAATTTGAAAGAATGCAGACAGTGATACCTGCTTCAGTAAAACAGCCAAAAATAAAATTATAAGGAATAGGAACCAAATCATTTGCCTGTACAATTGCTTATTCGATATAAACCCTAATATAAGAGTTACAGCTTAGCCGACTCATAAATTCACGCAAAAATACTATAAAACTACTTGAAAAAGAAAAACGGTTCATATTTTGGAAAACAATCATTTTAGGAAATAGAAGTATGTATTCCTATGTTTTCTTTTTGATCTAATGGTGTTATTGAATCGATAATGTCTTCAACCCATTCGAATCTTTCAGAATACTCAATTTGGTGATCCCTATCACCCATACTCTGAGTGCTCTGAGCTTCAGAACAAAACTCGAAAATGAAATATCGAAAAAATTAAAACAGAATAATTCATTAGTTATGAGGGCTACATGGAAGATTTTGGTATCAAAATGTAGGTTTTCGAGGTCGCTCTATTCAATAAAAGACTTTCCAGAGCCCTAACGAGCATAGTTTAGATTTTCAGTTGTCAAATGACATTTTTTCAAAAAATCAGAATTTCAAACTGTCATAGCTCCCGTTTCTTTGGTCACAACCACATGTGGCTTGTATATTGTTGATCAGCATTGTCCAAAGTATCTCTTCAAAGAATAAAATCGACTTCGAAAATCCCAACTTTTTGGGCCAAAAATGCATAAGGGGTGAGACCCCCTAAAAACACTATATTTGCCATCAACACGAATTCCCTGGAAAATCTAACAGTGTTATTCAATCGATAATGTCTTCAACCCATTCGGATCTTTCAGAATACCCAATTTGGTGATCCATATCACCCATACTTTGAGTGCTATGAGCTTCAGAACAAAACTCGGAAATGAAATATGGAAAAAATTGAAACGGAATAATTCCTTAGTTATGAGGGCTACATGGACGGTTTCGGTATCAAAATGTAGGTTTTCGAGGTCGCTCTATTCAATAAAAGACTTTCCAGAGCCCTAACTAGCATAGTTTAGATTTTCACTTGTCAACTGACATGTTTTCAAAAAATCAAACCGTCATAGCTCCCGTTTCTTTGGTCACAACCACATGTGGCTTGTATATTGTTAATCAGCATTGTCCAAAGTATCTCTTCAAACAATAAAATTGACTTCGAAAATCCCAACTTTTTGGGCCAAAAATGCATAAGGGGTGAGACCCCCTAAAAACACTATATTTGCCATCAACACGAATTCCCTGGAAAATCTAACAGTGTTATTCAATCGATAATGTCTTCAACCCATTCGGGTCTTTCAGAATACCCAATTTGGTGATCCATATCACCCATACTCTGAGTGCTACGAGCTTCAGAACAAAACTCGGAAATGAAATATGGAAAAAATTAAAACGAAATAATTCATTAGTTATGAGGGCTACATGGACGATTTTGGTATCAAAATGTAGGTTTTCGAGGTCTCTCTATTCAATAAAAAACTTTCCAGAGCCCTAACTTGCATAGTTTAGATTTTCACTTGTCAAATGACATTTTTTCAAAAAATAGGAATTTCAAACCGTCATAGCTCCCGTTTCTTTGGTCACAACCACATGTGGCTTGTATATTGTTAATCAGCATTGTCCAAAGTATCTCTTCAAACAATAAAATCGACTTCGAAAATCCCAACTTTTTGGGCCAAAAATGCATAAGGGGTGAGACCCCCTAAAAACACTATATTTGCCATCAACACGAATTCCCTGGAAAATCTAACAGTGTTATTCAATCGATAATGTCTTCAACCCATTCGGGTCTTTCAGAATACCCAATTTGGTGATCCACATCACCCATACTCTGAGTGCTATGAGCTTCAGAACAAAACTCTGAAATGAAATATGGAAAAAATTAAAACGAAATAATTCATTAGTTATGAGGGCTACATGGACGATTTTGGTATTAAAATGTAGGTTTTCGAGGTCTCTCTATTCAACAAAAGACTTTCCAGAGCCCTAACTAGCATAGTTCAGATTTTCACTTGTCAAATGACATTTTTTCAAAAAATCGGAATTTCAAACCGTCATAGCTCCCGTCTCTTTGGTCACAACCACATGTTAATCAGCATTGTCCAAAGTATCTCTTCAAACAATAAAATCGACTTCGAAAATCCCAACTTCTTGGGCCAAAAATGCATAAGGGGTGAGACCCCCTAAAAACACTATATTTGCCATCAACACGAATTCCCTGGAAAATCTAACAGTGTTATTCAATCGATAATGTCTTTAACCCATTCGGGTCTTTCAGAATACCCAATTTGGTGATCCATATCACCCATACTCTGAGTGCTACGAGCTTCAGAACAAAACTCGGAAATGAAATATGGAAAAAATTAAAACGAAATAATTCATTAGTTATGAGGGCTACATGGACGATTTTGGTATCAAAATGTAGGTTTTCGAGGTCGCTCTATTCAATAAAAGACTTTCCAGAGCCCTAACCAGCATAGTTTAGATTTTCAGTTGTCAAATGACATTTTTTCAAAAAAATCGGAATTTCAAACCGTCATAGCTCCCGTTTCTTTGGTCACAACCACATGTGGCTTGTATATTGTTAATCAGCATTGTCCAAAGTATCTCTTCAAACAATAAAATCGACTTCGAAAATCCCAACTTTTTGGGCCAAAAATGCATAAGGGGTGAGACCCCCTAAAAACACTATATTTGCCATCAACACGAATTCCCTGGAAAATCTAACAGTGTTATTCAATCGATAATGTCTTCAACTCATTCGGGTCTTTCAGAATACCCAATTTGGTGATCCACATCACCCATACTCTGAGTGCTATGAGCTTCAGAACAAAACTCTGAAATGAAATATGGAAAAAATTAAAACGAAATAATTCATTAGTTATGAGGGCTACATGGACGATTTTGGTATCAAAATGTAGGTTTTCGAGGTCGCTCTATTCAATAAAAGACTTTCCAGAGCCCTAACTAGCATAGTTTAGATTTTCACTTGTCAAATGACATTTTTTCAAAAAATCGGAATTTCAAACCGTCATAGCTCCCGTTTCTTTGGTCACAACCACATGTGGCTTGTATATTGTTAATCAGCATTGTCCAAAGTATCTCTTCAAACAATAAAATAGACTTCGAAAATCCCAACTTTTTGGGCCAAAAATGCATAAGGGGTGAGACCCCCTAAAAACACTATATTTGCCATCAACACGAATTCCCTGGAAAATCTAACAGTGTTATTCAATCGATAATGTCTTTAACCCATTCGGGTCTTTCAGAATACCCAATTTGGTGATCCATATCACCCATACTCTGAGTGCTACGAGCTTCAGAACAAAACTCGGAAATGAAATATGGAAAAAATTAAAACGAAATAATTCATTAGTTATGAGGGCTACATGGACGATTTTGGTATCAAAATGTAGGTTTTCGAGGTCGCTCTATTCAATAAAAGACTTTCCAGAGCCCTAACCAGCATAGTTTAGATTTTCAGTTGTCAAATGACATTTTTTCAAAAAAATCGGAATTTCAAACCGTCATAGCTCCCGTTTCTTTGGTCACAACCACATGTGGCTTGTATATTGTTAATCAGCATTGTCCAAAGTATCTCTTCAAACAATAAAATCGACTTCGAAAATCCCAACTTTTTGGGCCAAAAATGCATAAGGGGTGAGACCCCCTAAAAACACTATATTTGCCATCAACACGAATTCCCTGGAAAATCTAACAGTGTTATTCAATCGATAATGTCTTCAACTCATTCGGGTCTTTCAGAATACCCAATTTGGTGATCCACATCACCCATACTCTGAGTGCTATGAGCTTCAGAACAAAACTCTGAAATGAAATATGGAAAAAATTAAAACGAAATAATTCATTAGTTATGAGGGCTACATGGACGATTTTGGTATCAAAATGTAGGTTTTCGAGGTCGCTCTATTCAATAAAAGACTTTCCAGAGCCCTAACTAGCATAGTTTAGATTTTCACTTGTCAAATGACATTTTTTCAAAAAATCGGAATTTCAAACCGTCATAGCTCCCGTTTCTTTGGTCACAACCACATGTGGCTTGTATATTGTTAATCAGCATTGTCCAAAGTATCTCTTCAAACAATAAAATCGACTTCGAAAATCCCAACTTTTTGGGCCGAAAATGCATAAGGGGTGAGACCCCCTAAAAACACTATATTTGCCATCAACACGAATTCCCTGGAAAATCTAACAGTGTTATTCAATCGATAATGTCTTTAACCCATTCGGGTCTTTCAGAATACCCAATTTGGTGATCCATATCACCCATACTCTGAGTGCTACGAGCTTCAGAACAAAACTCGGAAATGAAATATGGAAAAAATTAAAACGAAATAATTCATTAGTTATGAGGGCTACATGGACGATTTTGGTATCAAAATGTAGGTTTTCGAGGTCGCTCTATTCAATAAAAGACTTTCCAGAGCCCTAACCAGCATAGTTTAGATTTTCAGTTGTCAAATGACATTTTTTCAAAAAAATCGGAATTTCAAACCGTCATAGCTCCCGTTTCTTTGGTCACAACCACATGTGGCTTGTATATTGTTAATCAGCATTGTCCAAAGTATCTCTTCAAACAATAAAATCGACTTCGAAAATCCCAACTTTTTGGGCCAAAAATGCATAAGGGGTGAGACCCCCTAAAAACACTATATTTGCCATCAACACGAATTCCCTGGAAAATCTAACAGTGTTATTCAATCGATAATGTCTTTAACTCATTCGGGTCTTTCAGAATACCCAATTTGGTGATCCACATCACCCATACTCTGAGTGCTATGAGCTTCAGAACAAAACTCTGAAATGAAATATGGAAAAAATTAAAACGAAATAATTCATTAGTTATGAGGGCTACATGGACGATTTTGGTATCAAAATGTAGGTTTTCGAGGTCGCTCTATTCAATAAAAGACTTTCCAGAGCCCTAACTAGCATAGTTTAGATTTTCACTTGTCAAATGACATTTTTTCAAAAAATCGGAATTTCAAACCGTCATAGCTCCCGTTTCTTTGGTCACAACCACATGTGGCTTGTATATTGTTAATCAGCATTGTCCAAAGTATCTCTTCAAACAATAAAATCGACTTCGAAAATCCCAACTTTTTGGGCCGAAAATGCATAAGGGGTGAGACCCCCTAAAAACACTATATTTGCCATCAACACGAATTCCCTGGAAAATCTAACAGTGTTATTCAATCGATAATGTCTTTAACCCATTCGGGTCTTTCAGAATACCCAATTTGGTGATCCATATCACCCATACTCTGAGTGCTACGAGCTTCAGAACAAAACTCGGAAATGAAATATGGAAAAAATTAAAACGAAATAATTCATTAGTTATGAGGGCTACATGGACGATTTTGGTATCAAAATGTAGGTTTTCGAGGTCGCTCTATTCAATAAAAGACTTTCCAGAGCCCTAACCAGCATAGTTTAGATTTTCAGTTGTCAAATGACATTTTTTCAAAAAAATCGGAATTTCAAACCGTCATAGCTCCCGTTTCTTTGGTCACAACCACATGTGGCTTGTATATTGTTAATCAGCATTGTCCAAAGTATCTCTTCAAACAATAAAATCGACTTCGAAAATCCCAACTTTTTGGGCCAAAAATGCATAAGGGGTGAGACCCCCTAAAAACACTATATTTGCCATCAACACGAATTCCCTGGAAAATCTAACAGTGTTATTCAATCGATAATGTCTTCAACTCATTCGGGTCTTTCAGAATACCCAATTTGGTGATCCACATCACCCATACTCTGAGTGCTATGAGCTTCAGAACAAAACTCTGAAATGAAATATGGAAAAAATTAAAACGAAATAATTCATTAGTTATGAGGGCTACATGGACGATTTTGGTATCAAAATGTAGGTTTTCGAGGTCGCTCTATTCAATAAAAGACTTTCCAGAGCCCTAACTAGCATAGTTTAGATTTTCACTTGTCAAATGACATTTTTTCAAAAAATCGGAATTTCAAACCGTCATAGCTCCCGTTTCTTTGGTCACAACCACATGTGGCTTGTATATTGTTAATCAGCATTGTCCAAAGTATCTCTTCAAACAATAAAATCGACTTCGAAAATCCCAACTTTTTGGGCCGAAAATGCATAAGGGGTGAGACCCCCTAAAAACACTATATTTGCCATCAACACGAATTCTCTGGAAAATCTAACAGTGTTCTTCAATCGATAATGTCTTCAACCCAATCGGGTCTTTCAGAATACCCAATTTGGTGATCCATATCATCCATACTTTGAGTGCTATGAGCTTCAGAACAAAACTCGGAAATGAAATATGGAAAAAAATAAAACGAAATAATTCATTAGTTATGAGGGCTACATGGACGGTTTCGGTATCAAAATGTAGGTTTTCGAGGTCGCTCTATTCAATAAAAGACTTTCCAGAGTCCTAACTAGCATAGTTTAGATTTTAACTTGTCAAATGACATTTTTTCAAAAAATCGGAATTTCAAACCGTCATAGCTCCCGTTTCTTTGGTCACAACCACATGTGGCTTGTATATTGTTAATCAGCATTGTCCAAAGTATCCCTTCAAACAATAAAATCGACTTCGAAAATCCCAACTTTTTGGGTCAAAAATGCATAAGGGGTGAGACCCCCTAAAAACACTATATTTGCCATCAACACGAATTCCCTGGAGATTCTTACAGTGTTATTCAATCGATAATGTCTTCAACCCATTCGGGTCCTTCAGAATACCCAATTTGGTGATCCATATCACCCATACTCTGTGTGCTATGAGCTTCAGAACAAAACTCGGAAATGAAATATGGAAAAAATTAAAACGAAATAATTCATTAGTTATGAGGGCTACATGGACGATATTGGTATTAAAATGTAGGTTTTCGAGGTCGCTCTATTCAATAAAAGACTTTCCAGAGCCCTAACTAGCATAGTTCAGATTTTCACATGTCAAATGACATTTTTTTAAAAAATCGAAATTTCAAACCGTCATAGCTCCCGTCTCTTCGGTCACAACCACATGTGGCTTGTATATTGTTAATCAGCATTGTCCAAAGTATCTCTTCAAACAATAAAATAGACTTCGAAAATCCCAACTTTTTGGGCCAAAAATGCATAAGGGGTGAGACCCCCTAAAAACACTATATTTGCCATCAACACGAATTCCCTGGAAAATCTAACAGTGTTATTCAATCGATAATGTCTTTAACCCATTCGGGTCTTTCAGAATACCCAATTTGGTGATCCATATCACCCATACTCTGAGTGCTACGAGCTTCAGAACAAAACTCGGAAATGAAATATGGAAAAAATTAAAACGAAATAATTCATTAGTTATGAGGGCTACATGGACGATTTTGGTATCAAAATGTAGGTTTTCGAGGTCGCTCTATTCAATAAAAGACTTTCCAGAGCCCTAACCAGCATAGTTTAGATTTTCAGTTGTCAAATGACATTTTTTCAAAAAAATCGGAATTTCAAACCGTCATAGCTCCCGTTTCTTTGGTCACAACCACATGTGGCTTGTATATTGTTAATCAGCATTGTCCAAAGTATCTCTTCAAACAATAAAATCGACTTCGAAAATCCCAACTTTTTGGGCCAAAAATGCATAAGGGGTGAGACCCCCTAAAAACACTATATTTGCCATCAACACGAATTCCCTGGAAAATCTAACAGTGTTATTCAATCGATAATGTCTTCAACTCATTCGGGTCTTTCAGAATACCCAATTTGGTGATCCACATCACCCATACTCTGAGTGCTATGAGCTTCAGAACAAAACTCTGAAATGAAATATGGAAAAAATTAAAACGAAATAATTCATTAGTTATGAGGGCTACATGGACGATTTTGGTATCAAAATGTAGGTTTTCGAGGTCGCTCTATTCAATAAAAGACTTTCCAGAGCCCTAACTAGCATAGTTTAGATTTTCACTTGTCAAATGACATTTTTTCAAAAAATCGGAATTTCAAACCGTCATAGCTCCCGTTTCTTTGGTCACAACCACATGTGGCTTGTATATTGTTAATCAGCATTGTCCAAAGTATCTCTTCAAACAATAAAATCGACTTCGAAAATCCCAACTTTTTGGGCCGAAAATGCATAAGGGGTGAGACCCCCTAAAAACACTATATTTGCCATCAACACGAATTCTCTGGAAAATCTAACAGTGTTCTTCAATCGATAATGTCTTCAACCCAATCGGGTCTTTCAGAATACCCAATTTGGTGATCCATATCATCCATACTTTGAGTGCTATGAGCTTCAGAACAAAACTCGGAAATGAAATATGGAAAAAAATAAAACGAAATAATTCATTAGTTATGAGGGCTACATGGACGGTTTCGGTATCAAAATGTAGGTTTTCGAGGTCGCTCTATTCAATAAAAGACTTTCCAGAGTCCTAACTAGCATAGTTTAGATTTTAACTTGTCAAATGACATTTTTTCAAAAAATCGGAATTTCAAACCGTCATAGCTCCCGTTTCTTTGGTCACAACCACATGTGGCTTGTATATTGTTAATCAGCATTGTCCAAAGTATCCCTTCAAACAATAAAATCGACTTCGAAAATCCCAACTTTTTGGGTCAAAAATGCATAAGGGGTGAGACCCCCTAAAAACACTATATTTGCCATCAACACGAATTCCCTGGAGATTCTTACAGTGTTATTCAATCGATAATGTCTTCAACCCATTCGGGTCCTTCAGAATACCCAATTTGGTGATCCATATCACCCATACTCTGTGTGCTATGAGCTTCAGAACAAAACTCGGAAATGAAATATGGAAAAAATTAAAACGAAATAATTCATTAGTTATGAGGGCTACATGGACGATATTGGTATTAAAATGTAGGTTTTCGAGGTCGCTCTATTCAATAAAAGACTTTCCAGAGCCCTAACTAGCATAGTTCAGATTTTCACATGTCAAATGACATTTTTTTAAAAAATCGAAATTTCAAACCGTCATAGCTCCCGTCTCTTCGGTCACAACCACATGTGGCTTGTATATTGTTAATCAGCATTGTCCAAAGTATCTCTTCAAACAATAAAATAGACTTCGAAAATCCCAACTTTTTGGGCCAAAAATGCATAAGGGGTGAGACCCCCTAAAAACACTATATTTGCCATCAACACGAATTCCCTGGAAAATCTAACAGTGTTATTCAATCGATAATGTCTTTAACCCATTCGGGTCTTTCAGAATACCCAATTTGGTGATCCATATCACCCATACTCTGAGTGCTACGAGCTTCAGAACAAAACTCGGAAATGAAATATGGAAAAAATTAAAACGAAATAATTCATTAGTTATGAGGGCTACATGGACGATTTTGGTATCAAAATGTAGGTTTTCGAGGTCGCTCTATTCAATAAAAGACTTTCCAGAGCCCTAACCAGCATAGTTTAGATTTTCAGTTGTCAAATGACATTTTTTCAAAAAAATCGGAATTTCAAACCGTCATAGCTCCCGTTTCTTTGGTCACAACCACATGTGGCTTGTATATTGTTAATCAGCATTGTCCAAAGTATCTCTTCAAACAATAAAAT
This sequence comes from Adalia bipunctata, assembly GCA_910592335.1. Taxonomy (NCBI): domain Eukaryota; kingdom Metazoa; phylum Arthropoda; class Insecta; order Coleoptera; family Coccinellidae; genus Adalia; species Adalia bipunctata. Next base: position 22,077,107 of record OU342954.1, read on the forward strand.
CGACTTCGAAAATCCCAACTTTTTGGGCCAAAAATGCATAAGGGGTGAGACCCCCTAAAAACACTATATTTGCCATCAACACGAATTCCCTGGAAAATCTAACAGTGTTATTCAATCGATAATGTCTTCAACTCATTCGGGTCTTTCAGAATACCCAATTTGGTGATCCACATCACCCATACTCTGAGTGCTATGAGCTTCAGAACAAAACTCTGAAATGAAATATGGAAAAAATTAAAACGAAATAATTCATTAGTTATGAGGGCTACATGGACGATTTTGGTATCAAAATGTAGGTTTTCGAGGTCGCTCTATTCAATAAAAGACTTTCCAGAGCCCTAACTAGCATAGTTTAGATTTTCACTTGTCAAATGACATTTTTTCAAAAAATCGGAATTTCAAACCGTCATAGCTCCCGTTTCTTTGGTCACAACCACATGTGGCTTGTATATTGTTGATCAGCATTGTCCAAAGTATCTCTATAAACAATAAAATTGATTTCGAAATTCCAAAATTTTTGGGTGAAAAATGCATAAGGGGTATGACCCCCTAAAAACCCCATATTTGCCATCAACACGAATTCCCTGGAAAATCTAATAGTGTTATTCAATCGATAATGTCTTCAACCCATGCGAATCTTCCAGAATACTCAATTTGGTGATCCCTATCACCCCTATTTTGAGTGCTCTGAGCTTCAGAACAAAACTCGAAAATGAAATATCGAAAAAATTAAAACGAAATAATTAATTAGTTATGAGGGCTACATGGACGATTTTGGTATCAAAATGTAAGTTTTCGAGGTCGCTCTATTCAATAAAAAACTTTCCAGAGGCGTAAATATTATGGTTTAGATTTTCACCTGCGAAATGGTATTTTTCGAAACATTGGAAATTTCAAATCGTCATAGCTCCCGTTTCGTTAGTCGCATCTACATGAGGGATGTATATTGTTAATCAGCACTGTCCAAAGTATCTCCATAAACAATGATAACGATTTCGAAAATCCCAAATTTTTGGGTGAAAAATGCAAAAACCATATTTGCCATCAACACGAATTCCCTGGAAAATCTAATAGTGTTATTCAATCGATAATGTCTTCAACCCTTTCGAGTCTTTCAAAATACAGATTTGCCCTTGCAACTGGTAATTGATCGACGATTATAAACTCAACCTTCTTTATGAGAATGTATAGCAAGGTAGAATGGTAGAAAGGTGTTATGATTACTAATACTTAAATTCTACTTTTCTTTACTGGCTGCTTGTCTCTGTAACATAGGGTTTTAAAGTCAAGCTCGAAATTAAGGGAGGTGCATTTCCACTGAATAAAAGTGGGAAAGATCCACAATTGATTGGGTGTCAGAATCGAACAACGCCTCGCTAAGCAAACAAAGTGCTTTCATTTGCCATTTTGGACTATAGGGGGAAAACAACCTATTTAAGCTAAAGTATCGGAATATTCGCGATGGTCAGGTTATGGGAGCACCATTTTCTGAATCTGTGGCCAATTCATTCATTAATTTCGTACCGCCATTTTAATTATGTGTTCCTAATGGCGTTTCGACCAGTGTTGTCAACGCGATATCGCGTTTCGTTGTGTATAAAAAGTGAGATTTGGATTTGTTTCTGACTATTTTCAGCAAAATACGTTGGAGAAATGGGTGAGTGTCTTATTTGTGGTAAATTGGACTATTTGAATCCTTATTTGAGTTTACACATGTATGTTCTACTCTAATCATTCTTCAATACCGATAACACCACGCCACTGGACACAAAGTTAGATTCTGCAATGTTGCCACGACAGTATAAAATGATATTGCTGTCCTTAATGCTATCTTCGTTTCATTCATTGAAAACTGCCTAAATTTTGGCTTCACCAATTCTCGAATTCATGAATGAGATGCTGTGTCTCTATGGTCTAAGGGTATAATTCATTTCGCGGCATTGAAGATGTATTTCCGAAATTTCTCATCTCCACCCCTTCACCCTTCCGAGCAATAAAACGGAAAGACCTTCCAATACCCAATTAATCCTCCATTGGGTAGCTTAACCGTGAATGATGGAATTGGAATTGTTTCCAAAGGGTTGAGACTGAGAGAAAGGGCATAGAGCGTCTATCTTTTGATTACATAGAATCACGAGGTCATCCAGGAAAACGACGAGAATGGCAACGATTTTTAATTATAACAAAGCGAAAAATAGCTTTAATCCCATTCGGGCCTTATCGAGTTAAGTGGTTAATGCTTTTAGCCATCGCTCGGCAGGGTATTAATTCAATATAAATAAAAGCACGAGGGGGGTAGTTCTGGGAGAACAAATATAACGTTCTGGTATATTCGGACGAAAATAATTGCTCTGTCAGTTTATTGGACATGATTGATACATGCTGATATGTACATTAAAATTTCGAATAATGAAATAGTGAATAGTGGATTTGCAAACAGAGTTATTCGAGTTGGAGAACTCTGATGATTCAGAATGGGTGTTATGGAACACGAGAATGCTTTCGAGGAAGTTTCATGGTCGAAAATAGTTCAATCACTATTGAACACCTTCAAAATCTTTGATGACTCTAATCAGGCTGAAAAAACCTTATTGATCCTACTTGAAACAGTGGAAACCCCTTCTTTCTTAATTATTCCACCTTCTCATCAGGACAGATGAAACCTTTCAGCGTAGATTCCTCTTTCCAGTTCAAAGAAGCTAAATCCCCTGAAAAAACTCATCAAATGCAAGAATAATAGCCCTCATTATGGCCCCCATCAGACTCTTTCACTCCCTTAAACTTTCATTCGCGTCGTTCCTCTTGCAACATGGGAGAAGTGAATCAAAACACCTAATAGGGCCCCCGAGTCCAAAAATTAATGGACAATAACTTACTCACCCGAGTTTTTGCCCTGATTGGATCCGGCGAAGTACAAAGTGGCCGCGTTCCTCTCGGCGTTCTTTTTGTACACTTCCTGCAACTGTCTCAGCTGATTTAGCTCGGAGCGGATCTGATCGCTGACCGTCCTTTTCTGCTGCGATTCCGGTTTTCTGCCCACTTGATAGCCTTCCGGCTGGTTCTTTTCCTGAAAGGTATTGGGATATTACAGCTATGTCGTTCGCATTCCGATCTATTGAACAAGACTTCTTATTGTTAATCGTGCGAGATGACAAAGACGTACTTTTTGGTACGAATTTGAAACAAAGCGAATAGTAACATTGTTTACCGGGTAGGAAAAGCCTAACATTCCTGGACGATTGTGGAGATTCCTGGACTCTGTGTTGGTACAACAACACAGAGTCCAGGAATGTGGCTTTTCCTACGAGGTGAACATACTATTTTTCCTCAAATATGACGATTATTAATTGAATTGCTGGTCTTTTCGAATACAAAACAGTGTTAAATGGTATATTATGATGTATTTTCCATTTCTGGGACTCCTCCAGAGTTGGTTGAGGCAGTGAATACTGCTTTATTAGAATTATTGCCGAAGAAATCAAAAGAAAAGTACGAATAATGCTCACGTATAGAACACTGACAACTGTAAGGAAATATCATTTCCTTCGTTCATTTTTATTGATAGCGTAGTTTCTACTTGTCGAAATAGCTATTATTACAACAAGGGAAATATGAATAGTATATTTCCGAGGTTGTCAAAGATACATCCCGAGGGCGAAGCCCGAGGGATGTATAGACAACCGAGGAAATATATTCATATTTCCCGTGTTGTAATCAATAGTTTTTTTCTGATTGAAACACATTATTGTTCTGAAAATGGAAAAATTAATATTAGATTGCAAATTTTCGAATTCATTGGATTTTAAACGTTGCTATGGGCAGTGTTTGTGAAAATCATAGTTGACTGTTTTGATTTTCATGTCTTGTCAAAAATAAAATTGCTGAAATAATGTCAGAATACGTGGAAGCTCAAGCGGCAAAAGCCCGTTAATGTTTGGTTTCGGAGAAATCTAATACTGCCTACAATAAAGCGTATAAAGACTTTCAGTAGTGGAGAAGAAAATATATGGTGGACGGTGTCAACGAAAATATTTTGTTAGCATATTTTGAAGATTTGGTATGTTGCTCTGATTCTTGATATTTTTGATGTAATACTAATTTGTTTGATCCCTACTTGCAGAAATATTCACCAAACACGTTATGGCCAAAATTATCGATGCTAAGGTCAATGTTACATTTGAAGAAAAAAACTGAAGTCAAAATATTCGATGAAGTGGAAGCATTTGTTGAAAAAAAAATAAAGGATACTTTCCCAAACAATCAGCAGTTTTGGCTCGGGAGGAGATCAAGAAATTCTTGAGAGAAGCTCCAAATGACGAATTGCGAACAAGATATTTAATCATTTGCATCTAGTTACAATACCTTAAGCTGAAATTTCAAGAATTGCACTTTTCTTTTTCCAATAAATAAATGAAAGATTTTTTATAGTAAAATATAAATATATCATATTGTCCCAAGGGAAATATGACTTGACGTTTCATATTTCCCTTGGGAAATATTAGTGTGTTATGACATATGGTAACTAAGGCGATATTGCTCAATATTGTTCCGATCAGAAAAAAATCAAATAATGACTGCTTCAAAAGTGACATCTAACGATATAGCGGGCTATTCAAAATAACACCTCTTCTTGGAAAACTCTTCATCTAAAACTGTTCAGCAAGAATTAAAAAAAAGATAAGATTTACATAATTATAAAATAAGATAGATAAACATGAAGATTTCAATCGAAGCGTTTGTATAGTATGTAAATAAAATAACATACTGAATAAGAATGGTAACAAAAAATGGTGAACTTCTTTGGTTATTCTATCATTTCGGTTGTTTTACTTCATTTTATCTGTAAGCTTATGATATCCATAGCCGAAATCAACCCGTTTCTGTGTATTGTTCCCAAGTGAGAAGAAGCTGCGATTCAATTGATCAAATTTTATTTCTTGCTAGCGACCCGCCCCGGCTTCGCAAGGATGCAATGCTTATAAACAACGGTAGTGCCGGCGCCGCACTGCTATGTCCCTGCATTTTGAATCTGTAATATTTTCGGAAATATTCATTAAAATTATATGCAGTAAAGGGCCATATTGATCTATACTGAATGGACAATGTATTTGAGCTACTTAATTGGATAAGGATTAAAGCTGTATTGCTTAAAATAACTTCCTAAATAAGCCATTTTTCCCGTAAAATGTAAAGGATAAAAAATGGTTATTGTGGGTTATCCTCAAGAGATCGACATATACCGTCGCGGACTTTTTTATTGAACTATTTTAGGAGTACAATACGGAGTACATTATTTTGATTTATCTCGTGGAGTTCAGTCAGCGTTTGCAATGTATAAGCGCAAAAATATGTGTTTATTTACGACATCACATTAGAAACCTGTAAATTCATCAATGTTTCTCTACTATATTATGCATGTATCATACATATACAGAGTGTAACAGCCAAATGGAATAAATTCGATAACGAATAAATGAGGGCGTGTTGGGAAAAACGCTCGGACACGTCGATTTGTAATTTTAAATGCGCATATTTTTCAAAAAAATAATATTATATAGGGTGTTCCATGTGACCGTGGCCCATACCAACTCACTTATTCCACATGCAACCCTCTGTATATTATTTATTTTTTGGATTCTTCAGAAAATTCTAAACATAATTCATGCACAATATCCTATACCTATCTTCAACTTTTTCGGAAATATTAAGTGTTTTCAGATTTTTTACAATTTTTACAATTTAACATTAGACTTCTTTTTGTGGGGATATGTCAAAAGTATTGTATACGAAACGAAACCCTTAAACTTAGACGACCTAAAAAACCGAATCAAGCTTGCGATTAGATCATCAGTCATGCCTGAAATGTTGAGTAACGTTAGAAGACAATTCTACACCAGATTAGCATGTTGCCAAGACGTTCGCGGCGAGCATTTTGAACATTTCCTACATTGACATTAATGTTTTTTTTGTTTTTTTTTAATAATTAAGAGATAATCAGTATTACTTATTAGGTTTCAAGTGTAATGTACCGAATTTGTGAAATAAAATAATTTTTATTTGAAACGTTGATTTTTGCAATAAATCTGAAAACACTTAATACTTCCGAAATAGTTAAAGATAGGTATAGGACATTGTGCATGAATTGTGTCTAGAATTCTCTGAAGAATCCAAAAAATAAATAATATACAGGGGGTTGTATTTGAAATGAGAAGGTTAGTATTGGCCACGGTCACATGGAACACCCTATATAATATTATTTTCTTGAAAAATATGCGCATTTAAAATTACAAATCGACGTGTCCGAGCGTTTTTCCCAACACGCCCTCATTTATTCGTTATCGAATTTATTCCATTTGGCTGTTACACTCTGTATAAACCTTCCTCTTGAATCACTTCATCTATTAAAAAAAGCGTTTCAAAATCCGTTGGGCAGTTTTGAAGAGCATACATAGGGACAGACAGCGTATTATATTGTTTTATACTATGTAATGATTTCATTCCGAGTCATGTGTATAAACCAATGTATTTTGCTCTTATTCTTATATTATTATCCCCTTAATTTTTTCCTTGATTCTTTTTTTTGGGTAGAATTCGAAAAATCCAAACATCGTGATGAAATAAGAGCTCCGTTTACATAGAACGAAAAGCTCGAGAGGAAAATAAGTTCCTTACCTGTGAGATTAAATTAAACGCAATAAACTGGAGAGGGTATCTCTCCAATCTATCTCAGGTGAAATAAACACCGCCCGTCTGGAAATATATCAGGTATCTAGTCTCTTGAACCAACAACATCAAGAAGAAAAAACGATTTCGCTTACACCACCCTGAATGAGGGTGGAAATAATTAAAACTTGCGGAAGTAAATTAATTTCTTCCTCGAATCTCGTCCGTAAAACAGAGGTAATTAAACTCTTAATTTTCTGTTTCCTTCTCCAAATTCCCCCGTGATTCAAGAGGGCTAAGAAACCTCATCTGCATATTGAAATTCAGAAAAGTAAGTTTTTTAATCAAGATGTACGATTTCTTGGAGGAAATCCTTTTCAGGAGTTTTGTATTGTATCAAAGTTATCCGCAAAGAAAATATTTTGTGGTGATTATGGAGTGTTGGCTTGGAAAACGAGCTGAATTCGGTTTGAAAAGGTTATAAAAGTTCTCTGAATAGTGAATACCTCTATAAAAAATGCTGGAATATTAAAACTAGAAAGCTTTTAATAGATATACTCCATTCACTTTTATTTAATCACATATAGGAGCTCATGGTTTCGTTTTCAGGAGTTGGTGCACCTGATGAAAAGTCTGTGCGCGTACAGAAAATATCGTTGATAACAAAACGACTTTGCCAGTTTCTTTGTTCACATCAAAGTAAAAGTATCAAAGATATTCCACATTTTGTTAGTTCGAATCGATCGGCGATTTTGGGGCGAAATATCGATAGGAAATCGCCTATTTTTCCGTTCTTCGTCGTCCAGAAGAAGTTTCCCGTCGATATGAGAAATTTCGTGCAAGTGTCATTTTTTCCTTTCACGACTTTTGGCGTGAGTACGAACGGCAAATTTGAATTGGACCAAAAATCGATTTATAAGCATAAATAAAGCGAAAGTAAGTTATAATCGACCTTTTTCACTTGATAACGAAGTTTTTTTAGGTATCCGTTTAGAAAGATTTCAAACGAAATTCCGGTCCCCCAGAAGTTTGGTTGGTTTCGGTATCGTTTTTGGTGCTCAAAAATTATTTGGAATGTGTAAATGGACAAAAAAGGCTTACTTATACGATCTTCTAACGAAAGCGACCGGAAAATATGGTTCAGGTAGGATTTTCCAGGAATTATGAGGAAAGAACTTGCAGAATGAAATTGCATGATTTTCGTAAGTAAACGGGTTCTGGATGGCCATCATCGGTCTCTAAATGATTATTGTTGATCGTTTACACGTTTCAGAAAAAAACACGTCGAAAAAGCTAAAAAAAAAAGAAGAAATATGACTATATTGCATTCAACGGTAGGTGAATTCAGATTCCGATGAATTGAAATGTGCCACTGGAGCTTTCATTCCTATCAATCCTTAGCCGAAAGTAGAAATAGGCTATATTGAACCAGGATACATCGGTTTTTTCCATATTCCAGGAGTTTGTGTCTTATTTTAGAACAGGTGAATGATAAATGTGAAGCGTATGTTTGACCTATTCCATTTTATTTGTACAAACCTACTGTGGTAGTAATGTATGAATATTTTTCAAACTAATAAATTACTATACAGTCAGAATATTTTACTCCTTGTTCATAAGATCAAATAAATGAAATGTAGGTATATCTATAAAGCTTTCGGTAATTGACATTCTTGCTTATTAATTTATAACCAAAACTCAGTTACTATTGCAATGAAATTATTAGTTTCTCTGTAAACAAATTCGTTAATTTAGTTATTATGTTTATTTTCTTTATGATGAATGAATGAAACTGTTATTCATTTGAAATAAAGAAATATTAAAAATAGAAATGTTATGCACCCTCAAAATCATATCACATACAATTGACCATATTCATCAGCTATCGGTTGCAGCTTTTTGAGCGTTCTTGGGTTGGCAGCAATTATAATAATATGTCATCACTGTCATTACTGATTTGAAATAAGCCCGCCAATTCATTAACATTTAGGTTTCATCATATTATTTATAAAATTTAGGTGTACACAAGATGTACTTACACCTTTTTAGCATCCATTTTTACCAAAAATTGTTTTCGCTCTATCAAAATTCAAAATAAATAGCACGTTCAAAACTTCAAAAATTGTAAACAATCAAAGACAATTGACATTAATGAGGTTTGACATTGAATATTGACATTGATGACACATTGGTACCAACCCAAAGATGCTCAAAAAGCTGCAACCGATAGCTGATGAATATGGTCAATATCATGATGAAAACAAAGCACACCGATAAATCTTTACAATCATAAATCCAAAAACTCCTTTATATGTGGAATATTGTTCACAATTTTCTGTTGTGTTTTCCAAAATGAAATATACATTCTGGGAAATACGCTAAGAATGTAGAAAGGGCAACATGGTGTTGACTTGTAACATAAAAATATTTTGAAAAACGTCACAACTTCGATACAGAGTGGATTGTGTGAAATTTCCAAGGCCAGAGTTGTGATTTTATAATTGTGAATAGAGTACCTATAGGTACTTAATTTAGATCATATAAAATATGAACAACTACAGGGTGATTCCGGAGGGTGATTTTAGGAGAAGTTTATACTAGTCAAGGCAGTTACGAAACAATGTTTGGTTTATGGTTGGGGCCTTTATTGAGAGTCTACACTCTACAGGGTGATTTGTCCGTTTGGACCTATTTTTCTTTTATTCATAACTTTGGTATGGCTTGATCAATATTGATGAAATTTCCAGTGTAGGACAATATGATTGTCTACTTTCAATAATTTCAACACTTTTTCGAAAATACAGGGTGGGAATTATGATAAGTTCAGATTGAATTTGCATGTTGAAAAAACACCCTGTACATTCCGTTTTGAAAAATTCGCTACCTGCTTCAGATTCTACCATAAGTTCGCATTACTGGAGCGTTTTAATTTATGTTGGCACACGTCCAGTTTTCCTAGAAATTTTTTTTTAAGTTGAACAATATTCTGAGTTGGATAGTAAAGCTGTATCGTCCAATGATACAAAGCTCTCCCTGAAAAGACTTGGGAAACGTTCCAAAAAACTCCAAGCAAAGCCTCAGAACCGATTCGATCTCCAATACTCTCGAAGCTTCATAACTCAGCTTACTGCATCCATCCAACTTCTTCCAGCAAAAATCCACCCATCCGAGTGCCCAGTTCGACATATGTTCCGAAAATAGAGACGAATTGGTTCCAAACTCGAGCCGACTGCACAAAAATCCCTGCCAGCTTACCCTTCAGCATTATCTATCCATTCTTCGCACATGATAGAAACGCATGGAATCCCCACATCGGATAAACATCCCGGAATCCGAGGTGGCGGCGCAATCCGTGCGCATCCTCCTCATCCCATTCCGCTACAGAATCTCCCTTTTTCAGGCTACGAGATACCGTTTTAAAAGCTCTTCCGTTGGAACATACATAAAAACGCCAGGACTATTCAGCGAGAAACTCCACTCAGTTATCTCGAAAGGACACTCGTGCTGCCCATTTGATGACAGGCGGCCAAAAGGAATGTCAGCGCGCCTTAGATATTGTATTTATCCGTTCGGAGTTTATGAAAAATAATGTTGGGACTTGTATTTATTGAGCGAGAAAAAGTGGGATTCAGGAAACATGAAGACCTCGATCGAAAATATAGTTTATGTTCGACTGCTTCATAAACCCTTGATTCATGAATTCGTTTAGCGTCCATAATTGACTACTTTATTGGACACCACTTTATTGGACACCACTTTATTGGACTCAACTGTCACAGTCTTCTCTCGATTTTGCCATTTTCTGCGTTTCACACCACTTGTTATAGGCCGCATACGAATTTTCATAAGCACTTTTAGTGGGTAGGAGAGATTCTTTGGCACTTGCGGCTAAATTTTTTACGTTTTCCTCTCCCGAACTATCTATTTTTGGGAATATTATGACGTTTGTCACAGAATCAACGAAGTAAACAACTTTGTTCAGTGAGGTTGTTAAGGTCGCTGATGGTTACTAAGGTAAGAAAAGCAAAAGCACACTTAATGTTTTCTTGAAATAAAGCGACGAATACAATTAATTGCCATTTCAGAAAATAAAACTTCTGCATTGCAGTCAAACATAAAGCTTTGTATGCAACTCGTACATAATGAGGCTTATGGACTTGCCCAAATTATTGGCCTCCCTCGCTTTGCTCGCTCTGCCATAAACTTTTGGACTCGTTCATACATAAAGACCTAATTTATGTCCTTGTTACATAAATAGCTATTATAGTTTTGGTAAGGGGGTTACATTCCACTGTGACCTCAAGCCTCAAGGTCTATTGTGCCCCCATCAAGCTGTTTCCGCAATTGCACTATCTTCAGCTCTCCCTCCAGCTTTAGAGCCCAAATGAACTACAGCACCTGAGAGGGCTTCAAGGAGGTCTCACTACGGCAACATCTGGACAAGATAACATTCCTTTGGCCATAAAAATTGAGCTGTCTTGTTCAAAATAGGTTGTATACATAAATAGATTCCCAACAATATGAGATAGACCGCTTGTACTGCAATATTTGTTCCATATGCCATGGGTTACAATCTTCGTTCCTTGTTTAAGCACCCTTTAGACTGATTTATGGGTCATTTATCATTTTGTTATCAACCCAAGATAGCCAGTTTGGGAAATCCATATGGTTTTTCGAGACCATAGGTAACCATGTCCTGTGAACCTTCTCAGTTTATCATAATAGGCGTATAAAACTTAATATATGCCATATATGGTGACACATTTATTGCAGGACAAGTTTAAATTGGGAAACCCATGCCGAGCATCAAATGCCCAAGTCCAAGGATGCTCTCATTGGTCTATAGACACAAGAAATGGGTTGTTTTTACCACTTTAGTCAAAAATGACAAATGATAGCTTTTTTGTGGCTTAGCAAGGCGTTTCTCGATTCTGACACCCAATCAAGTGTTGATCTTCTCCTCTTTTTCTCCATTTTGTCTTTAAAACCTTATGTTACAGAGACAGGCAGGCAGTACTCAGCCAGTTGTTACTCAGTCAGTAGTCTGTTGTTGGTAAATTTTGTTAATCAATTTTCGTCAGTCAACTGTTAGTACACCATACACAGTCGTAAATCACAACTGATCATTTTGATTCCTTGCTATTCATTTTCATATAGAAGGTACATTTCAATATTGTATACATGTTACTTGTATAATTATTTCGCGCTAGTATTTACTATTCTTGTGCTAAATTTGGGGCTTGGCATATAACCTTATCATCAAGAGCAATCCTACATGTAAAAATACAATATCGAACAGTGAAGAATAGTAAAGGAAATTAATTCGGTGAGGGACAATGTTTGCAAGAACTGGTAATCATAAATAAAAATCGATGTCAGTACGATTTGCACGAAGTTGAAATTCTTCGTAGTCAATCTTCAAGATGCAAAAAGGATATATCTCTTGGAAATTTACTCTATTCTGTACACCAGCAAATTAGTAATCTTCCGAAATATTCCTTTCATCCACACCAATCTTTCAACAAATTTCCAGATGTCATACATAGTTCCATTTATATCTGCCCAACTGGTGTTTCCTAGAAAGCTGAGCTTAGTGAACTGTACAGGGTGGGCAAAATTGGTGCTACATGAACTAAAACTTTTTAACCCGTGGAGATAGAGGAAAATGAATGCAACCTTATAGTCCTCTTTTTTCGAGAAACTGATAATGCCATCAACTGCATTCCTCTATCTTCTTTTGTTTCCGAGTTATAGGCCAAAATTGAAATTTGGGCGATTTCAACTTTGGTCATTATCTCCGTTTCTGTTCAAGCTAGGATGTTGAAATAAAAACATTATACAGGCACTTTTCTGATAGCAATCCAGTGGCGTACTATGATTTTTTCTAAGAGTTTCATTTGCTGAGTTATAACATAAAGTTGTGTTTTTTCTTATGGAAACAGTAGTTTGAGATGACTTAGAAAGAATCGCAATTTTTTTCCCGTTTCAGAAATGTATCATATGTTATACATCGCCCTCAGATTCGTTGAGATATTATGAAAAATATGGTTTGTATATGGAATTCAAATTATCGAGTGAATAAAGTAGGCTGAATCATAGAATTATGTGTCTCTACGCATGGTGTAAGTATTATTTCACGATTGAATACTTGATGGTTCGAAAAAACTGTCAGTAATTAAAATTTGAAGTCATCGTTGGCGGCATTATGGAGATATTCCAAAATTACGAAAAATATGATATGTTGAAATGTTTCATTTTAGCCAACGAGAATAGTGGGGAAGCAAGTGATTAAACTGTGAAATAATAATTACACCATGCGTAGAGACACATAATTCTATGATTCAGCCTACTTAGTAGGTACTCAATAATTTGAATTCCATATACAAACCATATTTTTCATAATATCTTAACGAATCTAAGGGCGATGTATAACATTTGATACATTTCTGAAACGGGAAAAAAATGGCGATTCTTTCTAAGTCATTTCAAACTACTGTTTCCATAAGAAAAAACACAACTTTATGTTATAACTCAGCAAATAAACCTCTTAAAAAAAATCAGACTACGCCACTGGATTGCTATCAGAAAAGTGCCTGTATAATGTTTTTATTTCAACATCCTAGCTTAAACAGAAACGGAGATAATGACCAAAGTTGAAATCGCCCAAATTTCAATTTTGGCCTATAACTCGGAAACAAAAGAAGATAGAGGAATGCAGTTGATGGCATAATCAGTTTCTCGGAAAAAGAGGACTATAAGGTGACATCCATTTTCCTCTATCCCCTCGGGTTAAAAAGTTTTAGTTCATGTAGCACCAATTTTGCCCACCCTGTACATCAAGAAGATTCATATTCGCATACAGACAAGCACTGGAAAATAGAAAATGGAATCTTCTCGACCCCTACGCGAATAATGAGGGTATCCAAGTCAGCTATAAATAGCGCCCGGTTTTCTCGGCACAGCGCCCGCATACGCCCACCGACTACTATTATTTCCTGTGTGCGAAAAAGGGTTACATAAAGAGGCCGAAAGAAGTTATTGGCACTGAGGAATCTCAGAAATCTTTAAGTGAAAATGAGGGGATAGCCATTGACAGTTCAGAGGGTGATGGAAAGCTGATACGGTGAGTTACAAATGAGGGAATGCTAGAGCTCCTCATCTATAAAAAAATTATTGCAACCTGTGTTGGGTGGAATTAAATTGAGACTTTTTATGTCGAAAGAGCAAGAACCCTCTGTTCTACAGGCAGAAATAAAGGCTATATTGATATACAGGGTGAGTCTTTGAATTGTACATATATTTCAACTGTAGATTCCTCTCATCAAACGAAACACTTTTTTCCTATACCATTTTTCAAAATTCGGTTTCATTTGGAAGATACAGGGTGTCGAAAATCCACGAAAGGAAACACCTTCCTGTTCATATCTTCGGAACCGTTATTTCAAATGAACTGAATTTTGGTTGATTGGTTACTCTATTCATGGTGCATATTCCTCAATCCTAACTCATTCGAAATTTCTCCTGGTATGAAAGTTACAGCGTAGCCCACTCATAAACCCACGAAAAATACCATAGAACCACTTGAAAAATAAAAACGGTTCATATTTTCGAAAGCATCAATTATTTCAGAAAATAAAAGTATTCTTATGTTTTTTCAATAAAACGCGTCGTTTTCGAGTTATTCCCAATTTTACCCGATGAAATTGGACGAAAAAATCAAAAATCATAAGAATAATCTGGATGTTTCCCTGGATTTATAATATCACAGAATGACTGAAATTCATAAACTCTTTGATTGTCCATGCAAATTAACAATGTTGTCAGAATGTTCAGAAACTTTGTCAAGACTAAAATGTCAATGGAATACAAAATTCGGATATTAATGACGAATGTCCCATACAAACCACGTATTGAATAGAAATTAATGAAAAATGAATACTTAACACTAAATGGTCTGTGGCGATGTTTCTATCTAAACAATATCGATATTTTAGACTTATATTCGTCTTTTTCGATACTACTTTGCTGCCGACGGGTTTCAGTACGTGAGAAGAATAGCAATAGAGCTGTTGATTTTCAGATTAGGTCTTCTCTCGAAACAAAAGCAAGAAATCGAAAATAATTTGTATATCGAGACGGGGTCAGGCTGACTTTGTCTCACGACCTGGGTGGCGGAATGCTGTGGCAGCGCAAAATTAGGAGCTAGAGCGCGGGAACTGCAACTAACAGAAAAGACCGGCACGACACCCTTCTCGGAATCCGCTTAGGGGAGGTGGGAAAGAAAAATCTTTGATTGCTTTCGAAAACGAAGAAGTGACAGAAGCTGGAAAATTCTAAAAGGGAAGGTTCTCAGTTTGCTCGGGCTCGGTTGTAGGAAGATTTAGGAGGTACTTCAGAGTTAGGAAGTTAGGTCTCAAAGTGTATACGGAAAAAGTGCTAGTCGGGAAATAGCGGTGTAAAGTGTTGAATTACATTCAATTAGCAGGGCTGCGAATGCCGGTCGCTCTCCTATCCCAATTCTCAACTTCGCCAGAAAACAAGCGGTCTCACTCAACCCCCCTAAAGTGACCCCCTTCCCCCAACTGTAATATTAATTCCCGTCACAAACTTTCCAGAAAGCTAGAACCGCATCAGAACGTTATTTTCCCCACATGACCTCTCTCTCAATTGCGGCGGAACGAAAACCCCTTCTTCAATAAACACAGACCCTTAATGGGAACGCCGAGGATCGGTCGGAAATCAAAAAGTAACTGACCAAGGGACCGCAGACTTTGCTAATGGCGACCTGGGAACGTTATCCGTTAGACTTCCTTAATCACGACATGAAAACCTCGTTAAAGCTGAGTTTTACCTCTCCAAGAGACCCGTGTTTGCCGTTAGCGGGACCTCAGGGTGGCGGTTATGATATTTTAAGGGATCTCGTTACATTCTACGTAACGCCGGGCTACATGGAGTTACCGACAATAAATGGAATTATGAGAATATTGCTCCCTGCTTGGTTGCTGGAGGATACGACGCTGCATTTGCAGGTGGGATGTGAATGTAGTGGGTGAGCGTTTGGGCATTGTTTTCTTTAAAATCTTTAATTTGCTTTGGAGACGGAAAAGGCAGTAACTGGAAAAGCCTTAAACGGGAAGGTTCTCAGTGTACTCGGGATACGGATCGGAAATCAAGAGTACCTGGAGAAGCCTTAAACGGGAAGGTTCTCGGTTGACTCGGGTTCGGGGTATTTCAGTGTTTGGAAGTACGGTCTCAAAGCGGAGACGGAAAAATGCTATTTGAGGAATAGCGGATTTAAGTTGGGAATCGGAAGTTGAGGAGTAGCTGGAGAAGTCTTAAACGGGAAGATTCTCAGTTGATTCGGGATACGATTTTAAGTGAGGTTTAAGAAGTAATTTAGTTTTTTTAGAGGTACGGTCTCAAGTGGAGACGAAAAAGTGGTATTAAAGGAATCGCGGTGTAAGGAAGTTGAAGGTTTTTGAAATTAATTGGAATTATTTAGATCACGTCTCGTCGACAGACCGGGAGTGAAATTGATGTGCGAGTTAGTGACGTGTTTTTGTGTTTTTCTTTTTTTGTAGGATATTTTCATCATCCTCTGGATTACCTGCTAGGCGGAGAAAGGTCAGGTAATTTTGCGTATGCTTTGCTTATTTGAGTATTGCTAGGAAGCTGCATGCAAAAATCAAAATCAATAAACTGAGGTACGAATTGTCATATAGTCGACTCTATAGCAGACAAAAACCTTTTTTTTTCATGAATCAACCAATAGTTGTATGTGCTTCGGATGTTGCGAGGTTTCCCAATGTTACTTTAGATCAGCCAAATATGTACTATTCAGATTATGGCCACTTAAATTGAAGTTTTATACCCAATTACGAAAAAACTCGGATAGAAAAGGACATAAACCTCTTACGTCTAGTATAAATGCATAACGTCTCATAAAATGAACACACAATAAAATAACAGTTACGGCGGAATTTTATGTCTCTCATTATAACTCCAAAGTGTTGTTGTCACCTCAACTTTGCGATATGAAGTCGTTCGATATTCTCCTAGAGCACTGGAAGTAAGTATGGATAAACTTTGAGTTCACGGGTACAGTTGACTTCAGATTGCACTTTGAAATTAGAAACGTTGTCGAAATGTTCCAGAGAACATAAACTTTAATGGGATTACCAAACTATGTACTTTAGCGCCCAACTAATTCACTTACCTTCATACTACTCTGATTCTGTTCTTTGAAGTTCGGACCATATCGGGAATAATGATCCTTGAGGTAGTCCAAGTCGTGCTTTATTTCTTGAAGGAATAATATGGCTTCCTCCCTCGTCATCTGACAAAAAAGGGTCAGAATTAGCAGATGAACAAGATCGACAGACCTAATTATGCAGAAACTGATATTCCAATGCCTCAATTTCGAACAAAAGTTGAAAATGAAAAATGGAAAAAATAAAAAAATACAAATTCGACTGTAACAAGGCCTATATGGACATGTTTGGTATCAAAATATAGGTTTTCGAGGACACTGAAGCCCATAAAAACAAATTCAAGTCGCTATCTATCATAGTTTAGATTTTCACCTGACAAATGGCATTTTTTCAAAAATCGAAATTTCAAATCGTCGTAGCTCCCGCTCCTGTGATCCTATCCACTTTTCGTTTGTTTATTTAAATCAGCATTGTCAGAAGTATATCTGAGCATGATAAAATCGATATCGAAAATCTCATCTTTTTGGGTGAAAAATGCCAAAGGGGTAAGACCCCCCAAAAACACCATATTTGTCATCACCAAGGAATCCCTGGCGAATCAAAAGTCGTTTTTCGATCTTGAGGATCTACTTCCCATTCGAATCATGCAGAATAACCATAAAGCTGATCCGTATCGCCTATACTTTGAGTGCTCTGAGCGTCTGAACAAAACTCGAAAATGAATTATGGAAAAAATAAAACAATTTGAATTAGACTGTAACAAGGCCCATATTGACATGTTTGGTATCAAAATATAGGTTTTCGAGGACGCTATCAATCATAGTTTAGATTTTCACCTGTCAAATGGCATTTTTTTTTAAATCGAAATTTCAAATCGTCGTAGCACCTGTAATAGGAGAGATAACTTGGAAGTAATAGAATGAATATCCTTTTTAAAATTAGGACTTGAACATTTTCTTTCCTGTAATATTTAACCGGTATTTTCCACTTCAACTTCTGAAATTTAATAGCCTTGTGTTAGAAAAATTATTGGATCGTTTATCAAGCCCACACAGGATGTTTGGCGAGACGTTAACGACCGAAATTGTTGATTTTCAGTTTAAGTTTATTTAGAGAACTAAATGATAAATTATAATTGTCCCACGAATTTGGTTGCAATTACTGCACACGATGACAGGAATAAAATTCAACGCAGGCATTGTTGAGAATTGTCACGTAGCATTTCCCAAACCATTGCATGGGAAACTACAATATCTCAAGAAGAAGGTGGGAAGCAGAAAAAAATCTTTAATTTGATTGGTTCATAAAAACAAAGATGGAAGAAGTTTTGGTTTGATTGGTTTTGAAGTACTGACGAAAGAAAAACCTTTAATTTAATTGGTTTCTAAAAGGAACAAAGAATAAGGTAGCCGGGGAAGTTTCGGACGAAAGTGAGTTCAGTTATTCGGGAGACCAAAACGGCAGTTACTGGTTGAACCTTAAACGGGGAGGTTGCCAGTGCTCGCGAATATGGTTCGGGTACTAGGGTAGTACGGTTTCAGGTTACGTACTTGAGTGTTAAGAAATACGGTCTCAAAGTGGAGGCAAAAACAATTAAGGTTGATTTTAAAGTCGAGGAGTAACTGCAGAAGTCTTAAACGGGAAGATTCTGAGTTGACTTCTTTAATATATGTTTGATATGGTTTTAAGGAAGGTTTAAGAATTAATTTAGTTTCGTAGTTATTCGGAAGACGGCATTAGGGTAACTCATAGATCTTGGTTTCTTTTGAAGTTTTGGAAAATCAGTCTCAAACAGGGACATATAAAAAAGTGTTAAGTCGTAATTGGTAAAGTGTCTAAAATTACTTGGAATTATTTAGATTGCGTATCGTCGGTATATTCGGGAGTGAAGGTCAATTTGGCGAAAACGTGTGGGTGTCGTGTTTCGTAACTAATCTGTCTGTTTCAGGAAAGAAGCATCGTCGTAGAATTATCCTCCTAGGTTCATCATTCTTGGGCTCATTGGTACAGGAAAAAGGTCAGATAAATTGTTTATGCTTAGCTATTTTTGAGGATTGGTAGAAAAGCCGCATGCCCGCCCAAAATATATTTATAGTCCAGAGTCCTGAAATCTTCTATAAGTCATAGTTTCACATTTTCGTATGTTTTTTCTTAAGACGTATCATAATCTTTGTAATCACCCTTAAGTAGTTGAAGGTCTAAGTGGAGTTTTCCTGCTGAGAAAACTCATGTTCATTTGAAAGATCATGAGGAAACTATTGTTGAGTTTTCCCTTATCTATGTGAAGTTTAAGAGGGATTATTTTCCGTTTTCCCGTTTGGGTATAGTAAATTTACTTTGTATTGTAAATTCTTTCGAGATTGTTCATGATTATTATTTCTGGGGTCATTTTGACAAACCCTTTTCATTTTTGTTGATGATTTGAATTCATTTTTATATGATTTGGAATTCACACTGATGTTGATCTGCCTTTGTAATTTAAAGCTAATATAACAGTTTTACTTGATGGGATTATTTCCTTTCGAATTAAGAAATATCCGAACATTTGATAATTTGAATCATTTGATTTAAGTAACACATATAACTAACCAGTGTAAATTTGTTTGGGTTTGATTTTAATTTAATATACGTCTTAAATTTAATCTAAAAGGTTTCATTTACCATCCCTCTCCCTAGAAAATAATTTTAAACACCAAGACCCGACCCAAGTGCGTTGGGCCGATCCCACACTTTCTTCCGTCGGAAGAAAGAACTTCAAAATTTTAATTAACATCTTTTATTTTTCTTTAAGTAATAACACCCCTGATTGGTGGAAAGCCGCTCTTCTGTCCAATCACCAAGAGGGTGCTTTTTACACACCCGCTACTGTGATCCTTTCCACTTTTTGTTTGTATATTGTTAATCAGCATTGTACCAAGTAGATATCTCTGAGCATAATAAGATCGATTTCGAAAAACCCAACTTTTTGGGTGATAAATGACAAAGGGGTAAGACTCAACGAAAACACGATATTTGTCATCCCTGACGAATCCAAAGTCGTTTTCAGATCTTGAGGATCTACTACCCATTCGAATCATGCAGAATACCTATGAAGCTGATCTGTATCGCCTATACTTCGAGTGCTCTGAGCATGAATCCGCATAGAACTAACCCATTCAGAAGTAAACATAACACCGTATGGCTTACTTCGCAACCGTAAAGTCATTTTAACAGTACATTAAACCCTTAATTCTACCGGATTTAGGTGCAACCGAATTTGCATTTGAATCATAGGTTGAACTTCCAAATACTGTAAGTTTATTACCGGGTTACGTTCCCCGGATAAAGAACAGGGTTGAATTTGCTTAAAATTCGCATAAAGTGTAATAATTAATCAACTTAAACTTGGAAAGACCACCAACTTCCAGCCAAGTTAGTCACAGAGACTAACTTCTGGAAAAGTTTCATTGAATTGGGCAGGTGTTCTCGGAACGCAAGCAGGGGTGTAAATCAAGCTTTTATGTTACTGATTTATAGTTAAAAGGACGATACACTTGTTTCTTTATGAACGTTCGGAAGTTCCAGGACAATATCGATGGAGCTGTGTTGTTAAAATAACTGCACTCCAGCTACTCTATCCTAGAGATTATGCGGATGTTGCTGAGATTCAATAGTCTATTATTTCGTGAGCGAATATGACAGCCATTGTTCTCGATAGAATAGTGGCTTCAATAGTGAATACCAAATTGAATAACTTTAATCATAGTCATTAGTATTGTCTAGGATTTTGGGTTAATTCATTTATCCAGTAAACATTGTTCGCCAAGTTTTTACTCAGTGGTCCATAGATTCTCTATGAATAAATACACACGCACTAGTCATTAACAAGAAAAAAATTATCTTTTTATCTATGGTTAATATGCTTTTAACCAGAGGGAAAAAGGTGCTAAGAGGTTATTGGGCAAAAGCAACCTTGTGAACTTTATGAGTGAGGAATGTAGTACCAGACCTCATGAGAAAAGCTAAAAGAAATTAAATATTCTTCAGGCATTCAGAAAACAACTAGATAGAAGCTAGAATTGTAGAGCATGAACTTCTTTTCTAAACTGTCTATACAGGGTGGCCAAGAGATTGACGTCAAAAAGAAAAAAAACAGGTCCCTCGTGTCATGATCGATTCGAATCACCCACATGTATGTTATGCGATTTTTCACGGTTTTCGAGTTATGAATTTTTTTATGAACTTTGAGAATTTTCGACTTGACCATCTTAAAAACGATATTAAAAAAAAAGTACAAGACTTCTCTGTGAAATTTTTTGTAACTTAATCTCCATGAATTGTACTTTTATACATAAACAACAAGATTCGTAACTTTGATGAAAATTATGGAAATGTTGATCTCAAGTGAAAAAGTTACTTGAATTGGATTATGATCTGAATTTTCGAATCAAAATTAAAAATGTAAAAAGGCTAATTCACGGTTTCTTAGTATGCTTAAAAACTGCGCTCAACAGTCAGCTTTTAGAATCATTGATAAAAAATGGTACTTAACACTCTACTTGTGCTAGAATTAGCCTTCAAAGTCATCGAGGTGGAAAAAATCAAAGAACTAGACATTTACTACAAAATTATTTTTTGCCATTTTAAGATTTTTTTGATCAAGTTATGGTAGAAAATGCTAAAAATTAATGAAAATTAGCTTCAGATGTTGGTCAAGAAAAGTTCTAGATAAAAAAAGAAAAAGGTATGGCAATAAGACACACATCATAATGTAAATAAAAAGAAATTTATTTATAAAATTTACAGTAGGTTTTCAAAGTGGGCACCTCCAGCCTCAATACACATTCTACACCTTCTTAGAAAATTTTCATTTAATCGCATGAAACCTACCCTGTTGTCTCTTAGGACACGTTCGGCTTCTCTTAACTTCAGTCGCAGCTCGTCTTCACACATTTTCGGGCGTGAACAATTTCTTTGAAATAACCCCAAACGAAAAAATCGATGAGATTAAGGTCAGGGGGCCACTTGATTGGTCCGCTGCGTCCGATCCATCTGTTCGGGTATCGTTCATTCAAGTGGTTAATCAAAAATTGTTCTCGAAAATTTAAATAATCCCGATCGGTTTTTCATAGCTGTTTTTATGTTTGAAAACGATAAAATGTCTTATAAATATGATATTCCAAAACGACAGCGCCCCGTGTCACTACGCAACGCAAGTCTGTAATCACTCGAATGTACGATCCCCGAACAGATGAATCGGACGCAGCGGACCAATCAAGTGGCCCCCACGTTCACTTGACCTTAATCCCATCGATTTTTTCGTTTGGGGTTATTTCAAAGAAATTGTTCACGCCCGAGAATGTTCGAGTGAAGACGAGCTGCGACTGAAGTTAGGAGAAGCCGAACGTGTCCTAAGAGAGAACAAGGCCGGTTTTATGCGATAAAAATAAAATTTTCTAAGAAGGTGTAGAATGTGTATTGAGGCTAGAGGTGGCGACTTTGAAAACCTACTGTAAATTTTATAAATACATTTATTTTTATTTACATTATGATGTGTGTCTTATTGCCATACATTTTTCTTTTTTTATCTAGAACTTTTCTTGACCAACATCTAAAGCTAATTTTCATTAATTTTTAGCATTTTCTATCATAACTTGATCAGAAAAATCTTAAAATGGCAAAACATAATTTTGCAGTAAATGTCTAGTTCTTTGATTTTTTCCACCTCGATGACTTTGAAGGCTAATTCTAGCCAAATTAGAGTTTTAAGTACCATTTTTTATCAATGATTCTAAAAGCTGACTGTTGAGCGTAGTTTTTAAGCATACTAAGAAACCGTGAATTAGCCTTTTTACATTTTTAATTTTGATTCGAAAATTCAGATCATAATCCAATTCACGTAACTTTTTCACTTGAGATCAACATTTCCATAATTTTTATCAAAGTTACGAATCTGGTCATTTTATGTATAAAAGTACAATTCATGGAGATTAAGTTACAAAAAAATTTCACAGAGAAGTCTTGTACTTTTTTTTAATATCTTTTTTAAGATGGTCAAGTCGAAAATTCTCAAAGTTCAGAAAAAAATTCATAACTCGAAACCGTGAAAAATCGCAAAACATACATGGGAGTGATTCGAATAGCCCATGACACGAGGGACCTGTTTTTTTTCTTTTTGACGTCAATCTCTTGGCCACCCTGTATATCGAAACTCAGCGTGAACTTAACGATGCGTTGTCATAACAGCAGAATGACATTCAATCAACCCCAGTGAACCTTTTACGTCAATCACGTTTTCTGCCTACTCACCATTCCTTCCTGCAGGAACTCCTCAATAGCGAGACTGACACTCTTCTCGTCACCAGTCCAGAAAACGTACTCTGCCATGTCTAATGGCGTGTATTGTTGGGTCCCGTCTGGAAGATTGTTGGATCGCTCTATCTGAAATTTGAGAATGATAACCCACCCTTAATGATTTCACCTTTATTGCTTCTTCAAGAGACTTCATGAGATTTCTGTTTGATTCGTCATGATTCCTTCTGAACTAAGGAATGAATTTCAATTCCAATAGTCAGCCGAAAACTATGAAATTTAAAAAGAATAGGTTCTGTACGAATACTGTGGATAAGGAATGACAGAGGAGTCTGACACAATGTTGTGAATGTTTCAATAGTCTTGCATCTTGAATTCCAGATGGATGCCATTGAAACAATGAATTTTAAATTGGCCCAGAATGAATTTGAGGAATTTTACTCTGGGGTTTCAGGACAACAGCGGTAAAATTCGCAATCAATACGTCAGGACCTCTACAAATAACCTGGAGCATTGTTCCGACTGCTACACGGAAGAAGGGTGGAATCTTCATGTATTTTTCACATCATCCTGTCTTTTCCGAGCGTTAGGAATTCGTGGTATCCCGTGTAACATTCAAAGCGTATATTGTAGCTTTGTGCATTATTCCCGCTTCAAAGGAGCGTTCCGAACCGAAAGGGTTCTGTAGATTTTAATTCTAGAGGCAGCTTTATTTTTCATTTTGGTCTAGTCGATTTGATTCGTCAGCAGATAGATGGGAATATAGGTCATGCAGCAAAACCTGATAGTAATTGTCTGCAAAGTTTTGAAATGACGGGTTTTTCATTTTCAACTTTGAACAATCGAAGAAATATTCCATCCTCGTCGCCAAATTGTAATGGGGAAGGAAACCCAAATTTCGAAAATTCCTGATCTTACTGCAATGCAGTACTTGTATGAATTTCCAACTAAAGGGTGTTTCGAATTGCCCGTTTTTTTTAAATAAATAAAATACATAATTTGCATTCATTTTCGAAAACTTTTTATTGGTAATTGAAGTATCAGTAATGACATTTATGCACGAAAAATAATATCTGCCAAATGACCTGCTCTTGCAGCTCTACAGACGTTCACATTTTGTTTAAACTTTCAATGACATTTTGACATAATTGAGGCTCTATCTCATCAATGACACGAAAAATTTCATCCCTTAGTTCAGGAATCGATTGTGGATTATTCTTATAGACCTGGCTTTTCACATAACCCCAAAGAAAATAGTCCAACCATGTCAAATCACATGATCTTGGAGGCCCATGAAAATAGTTAATCTTCCGATTAAAAGTGAATCTACAGATAATATCATTCAGAAAAACAACTTGAAATACGGAATTGGCAGACAATGGCCAAATTCAAATATATGGCGGGAAAAAGATCCTGCTTCACCCACATATTCACTAATTTCATAGTTCAGCGATTTTCGGATAGAGAGCGCCATTGTACATTTCATTCATAATTAGAGAAATAAACATAGAACTTATAGAGATAATGAAGTTCTATGGAGACATTCCATAAAATGCACGGTGGCGCCTCTATCGGCTGAGTTTTCCTACTCGCTCTGAACGGCGACCTTAAAACGCGCAATTTGATACTCTCCTTATAACAAATAAAAAAATGATAATGTTGCTGCTCGTGTCACAAGAGAGCGAGTGCCACATTGTCCAGGACTGACAATTCACCAAAATTAACATGTATGCTTCGTTTCAAAGCAACTTTCATCAAGCCGGCTAGTAAAAAATTCAGCATACCCTATTTCACATTCTTCCTCTAGCAATTTTATATCGCAGGTTTCAAAGCTTTGTCGAGTTAGCGACAACATAATATTCGCCGGACGTAATGGAAATTATAATGAAATTCAGATTGAGATTTATAGTGTGAGCTGGTTCTGGAAGTGACGTTGTTCCGAAAATTGTTAATTGAAAACGTGATGAGCTCCCAGGTCGTTCACTTGCCGTTGCTCAATTTAGGGTATGGGAATTTTTCGATGGATTCATCCGAATTTTAAGAAATTTGCACCCTTGTACTTCTGCAGAGGAATAATCGATTCATACGTGGGTGAAATTTTGATTCTTTAGGCGATATAGAAGTATTTTTAAAAAATTCGCGAAAATCGCGATAAAATTGCAATTTCGAACTCGATGAAACTTTTTTCACAGATATTCTGGCCGTGATATAAATATACGGATCGAAAGAGGAAAGGTCAATGCAAAATAGCTTGGTATTCATATTTCCCATTATTTTCTCATTTCTTCAGGAAAATTGATCAAACTTTGACATTTCTCCTGTTAAATAACCCGATTTTCAGTGATCTACCTTTAAGGATAACCACTTAATAGGTAGATCTAGGGGCTCTACTAGTACTTCATAGCTACCTGGCAAGGTTCCCCCAGCTTCTATCCGATTGACTATTTTATTCGTCATGGAAAAATCAGTATACAGGATGTGTCTTCAATTTGTACATTTATTTCAACTGCAGATTCTTGAGGTCGAAAGAAACCTCTTTTTCATTTTCCATTTTTCCGAATTCGGCTCTGTTCAAAAGATATAGCCATTTGAAAAAAACTGAGCCAAATACGTGCCTGATACAATCTCTGGCATTGATGCAAAGTTCATATTTCTCGATTGAAATTGAGTTGGTATGTTTAGGAAATACTCAAGTTCTAACCCTATTGGAATAAGAATGTTACAAACACGATATTTCCTAACAAAAACACTTAGTTTTGTCCGATTATTTCTGCGATTGAAAAGCCATATTTCTTTCACCAAAATAAGTTCCTCCTTCGATTTTTCTGAAGATTAGTTTGTAAACACTAATAATTTGTTCATATTTTCTTCGAAATCCCCACAATATCTAATAAAAATTTGTTTTTACACTAACCTAACCTAACCCCATTAACCTAGGTCATAGGATTCGAGGTCAATCACCTAACCTAACCATCTTTTAAGATATTTCACAGAGCTTTTGATAAGAAGATGCCAGATTGTGTTGATTTTCTCTTTAAACAAAAAGCAGTCCGTCCCCTATCGTTAACGGATGAACTGACGCAAAGGCACTAGTTTTGTTTACTTTTCGCTAATGGCGTCTAGGCGTTTCTCTTTGGAAACGCCCAACGAGTAGTTCTGATTCTCGCCGATATAGCGCTACGATCTTAATTCCAGTCGCCTATAACGGCGTGACTTCGCAATGCGCAAGACAAACCGTTGTTCCTCAGACCAAACAGTTGGTCTGTGGTTGTTGAATGAAGCATGCGTATAGCGGCGTGATGGATTGAGATTTGTCGATTTGTTTATTCACAGAGAAGAATGCAAACAGGTGATGTTAAGACTTTCAGTGAGAGTGAATTAATGTGATAATAACCGTGTAGTGTCGAGATTTAAATATTCCAAGAGGATATTTTAGATAGAAACATCGCTACAGATTATTAATTGCTGAATATTATTTTATTACTCATTAATTTCAATTCAATACGTGGTTTGTATTGACATTCATCATTAATATCCGAATTTTGTCTTATTATTAAAATGGACCGCTAACAATGAATTTTCAATAGAAACTGTGCGTATGAAATCTATAGTCAACCTTTGAACACCAGGTCAAACATATGCTTCCAAAGTGAATATTAATTTCTCCCAATTTCTCTTTACTCATTGTAAAATACCTCGAATTCGCAATCGCTTCAGGTAGAATGAAGCAAAATATAGGACCTACGTGCTTTCAGAAGAATAATTACATTATTTTGAGAGTCCCTCGGAAAATCCTGAATTGAGGACTGCCTCTTTCTCTCTACCAATTCCGGATGGTCTAATGGCAGTTGTTGCATTGTTACGTGATGTAAACCCTTTGAAGGGACCTCCACCTCTGTTCGAATCTTCTCTCGTGTTTGTCCACCTTTATCTGGAGCTTCGGGATCTGTGTCCATCCGTTGGGATAGTTTAGCCACCATCTGTCCATTTTGTTTGACTGGAAACAAAAGAAGACATGTAGAAAGAATGTATTCATCATCAATTTTCATAGAGACAGAAAAAAGTGTGGTTCTGTCAGTTTCATTTTCTTGTACGAATGGTGCAACCTCTTCCTCATAAAGTGACGTTACCCTTATCCAATATTCAATATAATCTTAGAGCTCATTCATCCACTTTTTCACCTTCATACCAGAGATATTCACTTCAATATGCCGAAAAGAATGAATTCCAAGACGCGCATCTCAAAGAAACCGATCCAATATACCTGTCCCTTCAGAAGAGATATTCCGCAAAACCAGAGACATTCTTTTGATCATTGTGGAAATGCAAATTGAGAGCAACAATTCCCCCAACCTATAAAGGCTTCCAACGGTTATTAGGCCACTCAGTTTGAGAAGATCCGAATGCTAAGGAATTGGAAAATTCGATATTATGTTTAACTTGCAGATTATTGGAATTGGATGCTGAGGCCGTATCTCGGGGAGATGAGTATACGCTTTTATTCAGCTCTTGTGGGATCCTCTCCAGAAGGTATACACTTTTTATGTTGTAGAATAAGGATGAAGAAGGTACACCTGCTATGGATATTCTGTTTATTGAAAGTATACTGCTCCACAAGAGTTAGGGATATCGTATTCAATCGTTTTTAAAAGTATGAAATCTTCGAGAAAACCGCTGTAAAATAATTTAAAACTCAATAACGACTTGAATCCATCTAATAGAAATCAGAATGAGACATTTCGTCAACCTGGTCGCCTTTTTTCTGGAGTTTGGTTCTTTGCATATGCTTCATGAATGTTCTTATTTTGAAACAGGTCAGTTTATCAAGGGCTTCGATTTGAAACGAGTTTTCTGAAAATGCTTAGACGTAAATTAATAAACGCTGAGGCTAATAGGGCTATCGGAATGCTACAGGGTGGCCTAACTCAGGTTGTTGTAGCGGAAAGGCTCCAAGTCAGCCAAAGTGTGATATCCCGACTTTGAAATAGGTTCAGGGAGACAGGTTCCGTGTTGGAAAGATCAAGGCTTGGTGGGCGACGAAAAACAACACCTGCTCAGGATCGTTTCATCACCGTTTCGGCGGAGAGAAACCCTACATCTACGTGTAGAATGCTACGGAATATACTCTTCAAAATGCAGATGGGGTCCAAGTTTCCATCGAAACCATCAGACGACGTTTGAGAGATGTGAATCTAGGTTCTAGACGTCCATTGAGAGGAGTTCCATTAACACGTGACCATAAGCGTAAAAGACTGGAATGGGCAAGGCAACATATCAATTGGAACGATCAATGGCGTGGTGTCCTTTCCACTGATGAATCCAGATATGGACGATTTTCAGATTCTCGAAGAATAAGGGTATGGACAATTCCACGCATTCCCCGTAATCGTCGCTATGTCCAAGAAGTCCATCCATTCCGAGGGGGTAGTGTTATGGTATGGGCCGGGATATGTTTCAACGGGCGCACAGATCTACTTATTTTTCCTGGTAATATGACCGCCTTACACTATAGGGAGCATGTCATCGACAATATTGTGCCAAATTTTCACGCTGCTATTGGTGAAACTTTTCAATTTCTAGACGATAACGATAGACAGCACCGTGCAGCCATAGTTGAGAATGCGCGCGAGGAGCTTGGTATTCCACATTTACCAATACCTCCGCACTCACCAGATTCGAATGGCATAGAACATGCATGGGATATGCTCCAAAGAAGATTAGATAATCATCAACGTACCCCAGAATTCTCAAATGATCTGAGAGAGCTTCTGCCCCGTTTATGGAACCAAATTTCTCAAGAAATGTTTAACAACCTCGTGTGTAGTATGCAAAGAAGATGTCAAGCTGTTATTGATGCCCGTGGAGGCCATACATTGTATTGATAGTCTCAAGATGCTTGAATTCTCTGGGAATAAAATTTCGTTATTTTACTCGATTTTTCCTAACCACCCTGTATACGCTGCAGACCTACAGGCTTAAATTAATTTGCAACTTGAAATCATATTAATATGAATTTTCATCACAAAAATCTTATTATAACTATATTTTTTTGCAATTTAAGTCAATATCCCTAACTCATGTGGAGCAGTTTAATTCACGTTGAAACGAGTTATGTGAACGTGATATTTATACGATGAAGAATTGAGTAGAACTCAGCTGCGCAATGTCAACATCTTTGCCTCGAGAAGTTTATGATACCAAATTGAATTCAATCAAATTTCGTTTTCTGAAATCAGTAAAAAGTCGATCTATATAGATGATACGCGAATATTCCTGGATAGATTATATACGGAAAAATAAAGATAGTTTGTACCCTCAAGAAAATATAGGATGCGAAAGTTTGATAAAAAATTATACCCACCAAAAGCATTTCATGTGAAGAGGTTCCTAAAAATGAGCTCAACACATTTGCGATTTGGTTCTGGAAAATTTCATGAAACTGTACTGTAGTCGTGGTGGTTTGGTTTGGCTGATGTTATTTTCCAATATTAACGGCATACTTTCCTATTTATAATGAAATAAACATTTACCTAAAGAAATGGCATTGTTTTCTGAATGTCAAAATAACCCAAAATCCTTTATATTCTGAGGTTTTTGTGTTGTCCTTCAGACTTTCATGTCGAAAAAAATTGGGAAAATGGCTCGTGGCACTGAATGTTTTTCCTACGGTACAGACGGCTCTGAAACTCTTAAATTCACTCCGCATTAACGGAGCGACGCGCTCATCGAGTTAATGAAACCTCATAATGCCATTCTAGACCATCTCCACAATGAATTTCACAGCGTCTAATATTACCGTAACCCCTATATGAACTAAAAAAGAGACCTTTTCGTTCCATGAGAGATGAGACCTTTCCCTTCTTTCATTTCGAGGATGGACTCTCAAACGAATTTTTCAACTTGTTATTTAGGTAGATCATAAAAATGGAAGTCTGAAACATAATTGGATCACTGGGATTGGAGTACATGATGAAACTGTGATGAAGAATTGGTAAATTCTCATCGTTTCTAGCTAAGACATGAAAAATTCAAGTAGTACTTTTTACTGTGCTTCACTGTACAGGATGATTCTAAATGGTTAGAGAGTTGGTAACTTCAACAGGCTGGATTCATTTCGTTGTTTCAAAAACACAGGAAAGTGAAAGAATCACTGATTTTTTTCAGTTTTTCCACCTCTCAATAATGCGCACTTATATGAGCGAACGGTATACAAAAGATGAGCCCTAGCAGTGAAGAATGATCATCTCAATTTTTTCCATGAATCTTCGTCATAAAGAATATGAGGATGAATGAAAAACCCACATTTCCAGAACAACCATCCAGCGATGAAAATAATGGGAACCTTTTCGAAATGAAGCTCCCCCATGACATCATTCAATTACTCCAATCCACCCCAACGAACCACTTTTCTAGGTGGAACGGTTTAATTTTTCATCGACAAACACGAATCGCACAAATTTCATCTTGATAGGTATCATTTATTTGGGAGGATCAATCACAAGGCCCACACAGAAACGGCGGGCTTTTTCCGGCAATTTCATCCGGATCGACTGTTAGTGAAACAATGTCGGAAAAACGGGAACGAGGGGGATTTTTGAGATTTTGTAACTTGGGATTCCGACCAGATTTAGAATTTAGATCTGGTTCATTCGTTCCTTTGGGGTAATTTATTATGCAGGCTTGATAGGCGGTTGCTGAAGTTTATCTCTTGTTCTGGCTTTTATAGCTGGTAGAACATTTCTCAATAATATTTATTGAAGTGTACTATGGAAAAATTGCACTTATACCTTATTTTTTTTATTTTCATCACGGCGTTGCCACATAATTCGCATTTTTAGGATATTTTTAGTGAAGGGGTTCATTAGAATTCTTATAGCAACAGCTGTGTTCGATCAAGATAGACGAAATATTTACAGTTGTTAGCAGTAGGTATCAGCTTCATCATTCGGTAAACATCTGAAGTTTTTTTCATACAGAGTGTCCAATATAAATTCACCAATTTACTCAAGATAAATATGCGATAATTCAATTTTTTCAATGGAACACCCTGCATATCTTTCATGAAATTTGTTTTTCGAATGTCTAACTTTTTTACAAAGTAATCGTTTTTTTGAAGAATGTGAAATATCTCAAAAAAAAGTGGTTCAAGTATGGGACATACTCTGTAAAAAAGGTAGACATTTGAAAAACAAATTTCATGAAAGAGAAAATTACAGGGTGTTCCATTTGAAAAAAACGAGTTATTGCATATTTAATTTGAGTGAATTGGTAAATTTATATTACATATTTATCTGTATGAAAAAAACTTCATATGTTCACCGAATGATCAAGCTGATACCTTAAGCTAACTTCTGTAAAAATTTCATTCATCTAGATTAATCACAGCGGTTGCTATAAAAATTTAGATGAACCCCTTAAAACACTAAAAATATCCTAATAATACGAATTATGTGGCAACACCGTGATAAAATTTAAGAAATGAGGTAGAAGTGTAAAGCTCTTGTTATCCTCGAAAAAATTATACCATGAAATACAGGGTGTTCCATTTGAAAAAAACTACATATAACTTTTTTTTGACGCACCCTGTTTATGTAAAATTATTCTTAGTTTGTAGATTTTTGTCAACCTTACAACCATATTATATAATTTTTTTTGGACACGGTTTTGTTTAGGCGCTTTTTTAGCCATACACTTTGCTGACGCGCCCTGTATATTTAACAAACAATGAAAGGTCATTTATTGAAATTTCCAACAGTAAAATCATTGATGAAGACCATCAATGAGTTGCGTTAAATCTAAATAATATTTATCAAATATAAACTAACAGTTTAACTATAAACATCATCAATAACTTCACTCGTTTATGAGGGACAGTTCTATCATATTTCCATCAAGTTTAGTTCATGAAAATAATAACTTTCAACGAGAACTACTGAAACGAAGTGAATTTTGTACCCAAACTCTAATTAACAATAAAGAACGAGATTCCAAATTTATAAATATGCTTTTTCTGTATTGATATAGCGAATTTGAGGTTGTTATTGGCTTTGGCACTTCAGTTATTTTCAAAATTAGCAAATTCTCCTCTAACTCACTCCTTGCTAAACACTGCTTTCAATTACTCGCTTAGCCTATTGTATATATTTTTCCATAATCAGTAACGTTCATAAATGGTAATGTCAAAATTCAGTAATCGCGCCCTCATTTCATTTAGAACCCTGTTCACGTACGATCGGTGCCTTTTTTCCGCGTGGAACCCTCCCACGACCAGTTTCCAATTGATGAGTGAAGTTTTAGTGAGTTTTTTTGAAGAATAAAAAGGTTTTTTTGGTTCTCTGTATAAGAATAATAACAGAGGTGATGCGTGCAAACCTACACGGTATTTGACGATGAATAATGTGCATTTAAATCGACCCTCTTTCCTCAGAGCATCAATCACAATTAACCAATCAAGGGTAAATGATAAGTAGATGGATAAACAACGGCTTTTCACGACCGACCCCTATATAAACGAGGCACTTCCTCTATTAATTTCCTGGAGACAACCTCTATTTCGGCGTTATTAATCTTCGTCTGCTTTTCCAGTCTCCTCCTCACTTTCACTCCCCGCGTTTTTTTGGGGACTTGAAGTGAATTTGATTCAAAGATCATTTTCAGTGAATTATATACAGGAAATGAGCTACTTTCTTCTTGAGAATCTTGGAAAAATAAAGAAAAACAACTGACTTCGGCAGTAACGAAGAAGATTTAGACCTCAGTGGTTAACCCCACTCTCTTCGACTCTGTGGTCTACAAATTCTCAAGAACCAAGCTAAACCAGAATCGGCACAGTTAATCTTTATATATAAAACAAAGTTGTTGGTTACACCATTTATAACTCGAGATCGGATGGATTGTTTGTTATGAAACTTCATATATGGATTCGTCTACGGCCTGGTTATTATAAAAAACACCAAAACTCTGAAAACTTCGATGAAAAATATGCTCATGAAGGAAATGATTTTCCTTCTTTTGAATAAGGCCACTAGGTGTCGCTACGGTTAATGGCTCTTATCTAGACACTGTAGCGTAGTCGTGAAGGTTATATATTCGATATTATCGCCATTAGATGGCGATGTTTACAATTACTGTATAATTTGCATGTACCTAACTTATAATAACATGAAAGACTATTACCAGATCAAAAAGCGACAAAGCGTAGTGATTTCGCAGGTTATGGAAGAGTCTCTTGAATCCAATATAATTACAGCATTTCGTATCTGGCAACATTATTGGAGTGCTAAATTCAATAGTTGCTTGTTTACAACTATTTTAAATCGTGTATTTATAATCTAATTCATTTTTTTTATATAATGTGTAATTTATTATTATAATCTCATAATAAATAATCACTATACGCCCTCTCGCCACATTTCATCTGAAGGAGTCTACAATCTACATTCAGATAAAGGGTTTCTTGCTATCACTGACAAACACCTCAGTAAAATCTTATGGGTCATATCAAAGCAAGTCACATCCAAAGCAGCGCTTTAAACCCTTTCTGACTAGATTACAGCTTCCCTAAACTATATTAATGCGACGATGGAAACGATTAGCAGCGACCACAGTCACATATTTAATATTCAAACGCCCTGTTTTCTCCAGAGAGATGCCATTGAGTATCCTCAACCGTATCTTGTTTCGTCATTGACATTTCGACCCAAGTCGTTACACAGCTCATAAAGGAAAATGGCTTATGGCTACATGGCCCATTAATTCAATCGTGGGAATCATCGTCAGAACTATCTGAATTGTTCAATATTTATATCGAAATGGAGCTTCTGCATCTTTGATCTATCCATTTTGAGGAAATATGTTTCACCATCTAAGTGGAATCGTATATTATGCATTTTTTTAAATTTTATTTTTACAGACTTTTATCCATAAAAGCTTTACTCATTTATATTTCATGCATTTTTATATTTTAACTCTACGAGCTTTTCTATTGTTTTATATATTTTAACTTGTAAATATTATTTTATCTATACAACAATTAATTCATTATTTTATTTTCACACCTAATTTATTTATTTATTAGTTGATTGTTGATAATTCATCAGGCTGCTCTTGCAACAAAACTCCCTGTCTATATATTTCTGTAGTTGTGTTGTTTTATGTTTTTATGTTTTTTCCATTGACCTGTGAAAGTAATTCTTGAAATTGTAAAAAACACCAGTAAACTCTCTCTCAATCACTTCAACGTACCAAATATTCCGATAAATCATTGAGAAAAGCGTGTAAATTGTAGCAAACTGAAGGATTGGCGATGAGTACAAAACTCAAGTTGCAAACTTCCAAAACTTTACCTCGTGGCTTCAGTGCTCGAACATTGATGCATGCTAAATGAACCAACCACAGAATCGAACAGTGAAAAATGAATACGATTTTCCGTGATCTTTAACTTGTCAGCGACATATGATTTTCAAGGATTTGATGAATGAAAGTTAGGAAGATTCTCTCCCACACATTTTTCATATCCGTTCAACAAATCGTTTTTTCCTTTGGGCGAGATTTCGGAATATTTTCAGGAAAACTGTTCGGGAAAATTCCGGACCTGTATGAGGAAAATTCCTCATGGTAATATCCATCAACAGTTTTACGTGTAGCCGAGGATTTTCATCAGATGTTCAGATGAAGAGGGAAGGAATATTTGAGAAGATGGAGGTTTTGCGTTGCCTGAAAGATATTTACTGACATACTGACATGTACTGCTAAATTCTTTTCGACTGGCTGGAATTATTCACTTTGTGGCAGTCATAAAAAGACGATAAAAGTATATGCTGCTAATATATCTGCACCCTGAGGCTTTCAGCATCAAATTTTCTTACATTACTCTCCTTTTCGAGAGAAGTTTGCAGATATACTCCAAAATTTTTCATCCCCCCGCGTTGTGCCAATGACCTTACCTTTTTACCCGACTGCACCAGAGAGAAATTTGAGAGAACGGAGGTTTTAGAGAATTGACTTTGATTTCAGTTCCATCATTCCTTATTTATTTTATTGCCATTTTTTATTTACTATAAAGACCCAATTTTTTACTCACCTACACTAATCAACTCATTCATTAATGGAACTTAAAAGATTTAAATAATCAAATTACTGAAGAAAAAACGAAAAACCCGACTGCAAAAATATTTGACTGAAGAAAAGATAATAAGACCCATACTTAATCAATATAATTTTGTGTGAGTAATCTATAGTTTTTTCTCTACCTACACATCTCAGCAGATAATATTAGGTATAATATAATTTTCATTAAGTATTAATATGTCGTGATCGCTGTAATGTATTGCACTATTGCAGGCGGGGAAGTTGAGTAGTTATTGCAAAGTAGAACTTTAAAATTAATGGTTATTAATCCTGAAAATGAAAATTATATATGAATAATTCTTCAGAATAAGTTGAAACACATAAAGGATGTCTCATCAACTAAAGCTTAAAAAATGTAATCACCTTCCTGAGTATCCATAGAATGAGCCTCCTTCTTGCCATCGATGTTCCTGTACAGGTCAGTCTGAGTCCTCATCATCGAGAGAGTCCTTCCTGTAACAAATGAAAACAAAATCAACATAAAATCTCAACTTCAAAGGAAATCATTTCCTGATCATTTTGGCTTGGACTCTATGAAAGTCTTATCTTCTTTCTGGATTTTCAACATCTCGCTTCACTGCTATTTCTCATTCTCTGCAATATATACTTTCTACTTTCCATCTCTGTCTAACCTCTTTTCTATATCGCAGGAAAGATAGATAAACAATATGGGTACAAACTTATGGCTTTTGTGGAGGAAAAGAATGTTTTTTGGATACTTTTATGTGTGTTCGTTCTATAACCTCAATTAACAAATATATCAATATCAAATTGATATGTAAACGAATATTTTACAATATTATATTGATACGTCAACAAAGATATGTGAAAATTATATTGATATAAATACTTTTTTTTACTTTCGCAACTTAAATCAATGAATAAATCAATTTTATATTGTAAAGGTATATTTGTTGATTCAGAATGAAATCAATATTATATTGATATACATTTGTTGATCACGGTTGCGAAAGGTAATCAACAAAAAAAAAGATCAAGAAAACATTCTAATCAACAAATATATACCAATATAATATTCAATAACCTTACACAACCTGAATCAACAAATTCATATCAATATTATATTGACAAATTATTGTTGATTATCCATATTATATTGATATATTTGTTGATTTAGGTAATGGGAGGTGATTAACCCAAAAAAGGTACAAACATGTTTGACGTTCAAATCCTACGGATGAAAAATTTGTATATAGGGGAAGTACTTGTGTGCGAAAGATAGAGAGCAGAAAGAAGATATTGTGAAGATTGTAAAGAAAGAATATGAAATATTTTCGACAATAGATAGATCCACCGTGGATACAAAGAAACGTTTTCGCCGCCTAAGTCAATTCACACGCAATGCATTTTTTGTCGAAAAACAAATCGATTACAGCAACAATACGCCATTTTCCGCCTGTCACGGTTTATTGCGGGAATAAAATATCGGTCTTACCTAAGGAATGCTTCAAATTCTCCAGTTCTCTCACACTATCTTCGTCCTGAAAAATTATTTCGGATCAATGTACGAATAGAGCACTCAGTAATACGTTCAGATATAAGAGTTCCAACCTTTGCGATGTGAAAATTGCTTCGATTTTCCGTCAGAGATGGAAATATGGAAGCAGGAAATGGGCCGAACTTTGGGGATTCGAGCTTTCCACGGAATTCTTTTCCTCACATTGCCAGGAATCACCGCTTTACCAGAAACTTTGTCGATTTAAAAAGAAAAGACTCTGATCGTTAGAAATCGAAATCGCACCAATCTTATTTTTTTTTTGACATTTGGATTTGAAGTTACCTGTTTTCGTTTTTGTCACTGAACAAGTTTGAAATAACTCAAATATCGAGAAAGAACGCCAAGAAAAATGAAGTTACGACCTCAATACAAAATTTTGACCACATTCCACAGCATAAAAGGTACAAAAAACAATGAAGTTTACAATATGAGAAAAAAAAAGTTCTTTGTTATTGTTGCCATGTTATTAACCATTAATTCGTTCCATGCATGTGATATCACGAAAGCTCCAATAAGAAATTAAAAAAGTTTTAATTTCCATGGCACAAGAATATTTTCAGAGGACAGAAGCTAGTAAATTTCATGTTACATTATTCGCCCTGTGCAATCGAGGAAAATATTTCTTTCGATAATTCAGAAGCAGCAAAGGCTGGAACTGCCAGATCGCACTTGACCGAAAATGATTGATCTAACTTACCTTCACTTCAGAATTCTTTTTGTCGGTGTCTGGAACAGAAAACGAACGAATTAGATTAGGTTAGAAGAACCCTCGATCTTATAGGACACGGAAAGATGGAACGAAGTTATTCTTGAACCATATAAAAATGATGGAGCTCCGAAAAAATGATATGAAGGTCTAGTATCCTTCATAAGAGATTCTTCTTCGAGGTTTTATTTCCTTTTGGAGTCAGAGGAGGCATTTCAACTTCGATTTTCCGATTTCAAACTACTGGTTAAATTATCGATAATCCAACTGACACCTTCACCATTTTGTAAACACATTGGAATTTTGAAATATTCTTCGATTCTTTCGACTGTATTTTCTCAGTTAATGTATTGGATTAACCTAACCTGACCCGACTTCAGACGTTGATTTATTGATAAAGAAGTATAAATAAGTTCGTGCGGGTTTGATAACCGACTAACACTACTAGTTTATTATCCAATCGCTTCATCTGGCAACACAGACATTTTGAAATCTCATATTAGGTTTTCTTTTTGAGTATCTATAAATTCGCTGGAGTGTGAACAACACAAACTAGTGGAAGAAATTTATAGATCAAAAAAATATTTCGAATTTTTTGAGGTTTTTTAAGTGCCTGTATTTCCCTTAAAAATGGTCGTACTGGAATGAAAAAAAATATTTTGAAGCTCGAAGTTTGTAGTTTTGAGATTTTTTTGGGTCTACGAACTTGCAATTTTTTTTTACAACTTAACCACTATATGGATGTGATAACTTGTTCATTCAGCTTGAATTTGGTTTTTTAAAAAGTTCGATACGACCACTTCCCGCTCAGATATCGATCTTTGAATGGAAAAGAATATTTTTGTCTTTAATCATCAATATCTCAGCAACCGCTAATTGCACAAGAAAATTAAGGAAGGTTTTGAAATCATGAATAAGCCCCTGACAATAGTCAGGTACGGCTTTTTGAAAATTTTTTTTTTCATTCTTTACGGTAATTCGAAAAATCAAGATAAAAAGGGCTTTTGATGGCTTTCGGGATAATCAGGCGCTAAGGTATAAATATCAAGAAAACCAGTAATGTTGAGTGTGCCTTTTACAGTTCAATATGCCTACAAAATCCCCACAAATTTTCGATTCAATCCATCAAGCCGTTTTTTCGTTTTATTCGATCGAATTTAAAAAAAAATTAAGGATCACGAATTTGACTGTGAATGATCCTTCAACAAAATGACGAAAAACATTTTTTTTAAGTTTTTTATGTATTTTTATCAATAAAAATGATCGAATTCATGGAAAAGAAAATAAAAAGAAATTGTTTTGAAAATTTTTGTTTTTTTAATTACCCCAAAAATTTGTAAACAAAAACCACCGACAGCATCAGCAATCAACAATAAAAAAATTATTTTTTTCAAAAAACCGCACCTGATTATTGTTGGGGGTTTATTCAAGACCTGTCTTAATTTTCTTGTGTGATCAACGGTTGTTGAGATATTGATGGTAAAATACAATAGGACCCTTTTCCATAATTCAAGTGGTTGAGTTGAAAAAATTGTTCCAACTTCGTAGACCAAAAACAGAACCAAAAGAATTTCGAAAAAAATTTTCATTATAAGTGAGCGGAACACATTGCATGAAAAAAAAATTTCATCGTAGAGATCTCAAAACTAGAAAATCCTCTTTTTTAAATTCCAGTGCAACCATTTTTTAAGGGTAATACAGCCATTTGCAAAACCTCAAAAAATTTGGATTTTTTTTTATCCCTTAATTTTTTCCACTAGTGTAGTTTCCGTGTGCTCTGGAAATTAAAACTTCTGAAGATAATAATAGGTTTTTGAGGTGAAATTCACTTCATTCGCGGAACAGAGCACTTCGTGAAATTTTTGGTTTACACAATCGTCCATCAGTGCAACTTATTCGTCGAACTATCGATAGATGTCGAACAACATTTTCTCTACTCGATGCAACAACAACAACAAGACAAAGAACTGTACGTACAGAAAAAATATCGCTGTTGTAAGTGATAGTGTTAATGCAGATCCAAAAAATTGGCTTCAATCTCAATTTAATAGTACCTATATTCTAAAACTAGTTGCAGAATGGGCTCCTATTCCAACACGTATGCGAAATTCGAAAACGAGCGACGAAGGAGCGAGTTTTAGAAATCATGAGTGTTGGAATTGCATTCTGCAACGAGTATCAGACGATATTTTCTTTATTTCAGTCAAATTTCGTTGAAATTCAATGAAAAATTCAGATTATACATCCTAGTGACTTTTGTATTGTATCTTGGCAGTTGGTGACTGTTACGAAATTGACATTTCCCAATTGACGTGTGTTGAAAATTGATAGGATCGGAAGCCAGTGCTGCCAACCACGAAACGAAAAACATAACTGAAAACAATGCTGGAATGAGTTCATTACAGCACTGTTCTTAGTATTTCAATGAACTCAAAAAAAATGAGCAGCGCCTTCACTGTATTATCGAACTGGCGCCTTCACCATTTTGCATACACATTGGAATTGTAAACTAGTTTTTGTTACGTTGACTGTCGATTTTCTTTCAGTTAATTCAACGGATTTTCCGTCCATCGACCTAAGCCCATTCCATGTAAAATACAGTTGAATAAACCTGCACAAACAAGAATTTTCATCGTGAATCGAATGTAAACCAATTACTGTCACGCCTGAAAAACCTCCATTTTGTGTCCTGTTGTAGCGAACATAATGGAATTATTCACTTACCTCCCGAACAAACTACAGTTCCGAGCAAAAAACGTGTGTTACTAACGCTAGACGCAGCGTTCCAAACGAATAAATTCCAACTAATCACTCCCACCCCGGCCTTAAATTGTGGCCTCTTTCTATCCAGACGCAAACGACACAGAATTTTTCGTTTTTAGCTCGGCCGCACTCGAAGGCCCTAAAACAACTTCAAACCCCCCACAGACCGAGCCTCGAAACTGGAAAAAAAACGGCTTTGTTCGGTTGGTAACTGTGGACTAATAAAACTTCAGTTTGGATTATTCCTATACGAAACTCTGATAAATTGTGGCTTTTTCATGAACGGTAAAACCTCGGGACTGGGCT
This sequence comes from Adalia bipunctata, assembly GCA_910592335.1. Classification (NCBI taxonomy): domain Eukaryota; kingdom Metazoa; phylum Arthropoda; class Insecta; order Coleoptera; family Coccinellidae; genus Adalia; species Adalia bipunctata. Next base: position 22,117,695 of record OU342954.1, read on the forward strand.
TTGTTTTTTGTGGAATGGGGGATGAAAGGGCCTCTTAAGAAATAACAAAGTACATGGAATTGATTCTGGAGATGATATGCAACTTTTTCTTTTATTCAACCAAGGTGTTTCAATGAGAGCGCAAGATTTGAATTGCGCGCCATGTTTGACAGTTATAATGTCACATGATTATGACGTGACGGATCGAAAGTTGACAGATGGGAGTAAGCAAACTTGGAGCATTACATGGTGGAACAACGTCAAAGAATGCAGAAACGGTGAATGGCTATGATAACACAGTTTCTTATTGTGCCTCATTTGAAAGCTAATGATCTTTACGACATGTGGTTTCTGCAGGAAGGTGCCACCTATCATACCGCCCATGAAACATTGGAGATCTTGCACGAGTTGGCACCTGGTCGTGTCATTTTCCGATTTGGTGACTAGAATTGGCCTCAACGCTCAACGTCTTTAGATTTCTGGCTGTTGGGTTTATGCCAATAGCTAGGCACACACGAAAGGGAAATCTGTGAGATCTGATCTGCTTTCCAGATTTGTTACAGTTCTGGACTGCAGATGGAATCGCTCCCGCCGATCTGGTCTGTCGGGATCATCGAGATATATGATCCGCGACAGACCAGATCGGCGGTAGCGATCCCATCCGCAGTCCAGATCTGTAACAAATCTGGACTGCGGATCAGATCTCACAGATTTCCCTTTCGTGTGTGTACTTATAAGCTTGCAACCATCAAAGCATTGAAAACTGAAATTAAATGCTGTATCAATGAAGTACCACCACATGCATTCAAATATCCATACAAATATTTCATAGAGACGAAAAAAGAAATAACATGAGAAATAAATAAACAAGGAAAAGATTGAAAAAATAGCTTTAAAGAACTGAAGGTAGTTAAGAATTTTATCAATTTTCGCAAGCAGTTGAGGTTCCCTATCTAGTCCGGTCTTCAAGGATATCGAGTTAAAAATTGGCAACATTTATGCCCTCGAAGATCCTTTCATTCCTCGGATGTCAATAAGAGGAAATCAATTCACCGAAAAGGGAACGTTGAAAAAATACTAGTGGATGATTCTCGACTCACCCTGACCCTTTTCGAAGTTGAAAGTGATTGGTATCCGAAGTTTGGGTGACGATGAGCTTCCTGGGATTTGAACTTTTCTTTTACAAGGAGATAAAGGAGTTAATAGGAGGGATGAGCGGTATTTGATTGGGGATCAAAAATTCACTCCGAATTAATTGGTTTTAGACTTACTCAAATGCTCAGAATCCGAAATGAGTTGATAAAAATCATTTCCCAATGTTTTCATTACAAGGCTAGGACTTCATTTCCCTTGGATATACAGGGTGAGTCTTTGACTTGTACATATATTTCAACTGTAGATTCATGAGGCCAAAAGAAACCTCTTTTTCGTTTTCCATTTTTCCGAATTCGGCTCTGTTAAATAGATATAGCCATTTAAAAAAAATTGGGCTCACTACGCCTCTGATATGATTCTCTGGAATTGATGCAATGTTCATTTTTCTCGATAGAAATTGAGTTGATACATTTAGGAAATACTCAAGTACTAACCTTATACGAATAAAAAAATGTTGCAAAAACGATAATTTCAACAAAAACAGTTAGTTTCATCGGATTCTATCTGCAACTAAAAAGCCACATTTATCCCACCAAAATGAGTTCCTTCTTCGATTTTTCTCAGATTAGTTTGTAAACACTAATAACTTGCTCATATTTTCCAAGAAATTCCCAAAAAATCTCATGAAGAAAGACTTTTCATTCAGATCATCAGAATTTATTATTAAACAACCTTAGGTAATCTAATTTGTATCGATTCTGTGAATGTTTGCACAGGAATTTCAAGAAGATGTTGTCAGCTTACTGATATTTTCATTGAGGTTAAGGATTTTTTACGAAACATAGTATAAATATCTATGAATTCTGCCGTTTCCATCATAAATCGACTTTACCGCGAAATTTATTACCACGCATGCGTAGAGCGAAAACCGACAGATTGGTTATCTGGAGGCCGACTACCTATAAACAATAACAAACCAGAGTCTCTGAACAAACTGTAAACTTAATGTGAAGTTCTGAATACATTCAGTGAATTATTGTTTTAATGTGATTATTATGTGAAGTGAATTAATATAATTTGTACCGTGTCGAGTTTATAAAATTTCAAGAGGATGTTGTTTAGATAGAAATATCGCTACAGATTATCAGGTATCGTATTATTTTTCATTAATTTCAATTTAATAAGTAGTTTGTATCGAGATTCATCATTCATATCCGAATTTTGTATTTCATCGACATTTAACTTCAATATGGACCGGTAACTATGAATTTTCAATAGAAACTGCGTATCAAATCCTCCTTGGTGTTCAATTTTATCTCCCACATTTGTGGGATTTTATTATCAAAATATCTCTTCATCAACGTTTTCTATCGTTTGAATGTCTCGACAAAGTTGATAAATATTGTGACAACATTGTAAACTCGTTTAAAGACCAGAGAAGGAATAATATTCGATGATATTTAATTCAGAGACGCATTCAGATTATTCTAGAAATTAATGATTTTTTCGTCAAATTTCTCCGGGTAAAATTGGAAATAACTCGAAAACGACGCGTTCTATTGAAAAAAAATTGAAATACTTTCATTTTCTTAAATGATTGATTCTTTCGAAAATATGAACCGTTTATCTTTTTAAAGTGGTTTTATGGTGTTTCAGCGTGTATTGATAAGTCGACTACCCTGTAACTTTTATATTAGTGAAGATATTGAATGTGTTTCGATCGAGGAATATGCACCATGAATAGAGTAACCAATGAACCAAAATTTGAAATTTGAAATAGCGGTTCCGAAGATATAAACAGAGAAGTGTTTTTTTCATGGATTTTCGACACCCTGTATCTTCGAAACCAAACCGAATTTTGAAAAATGGTATAGGAAAAGAGTGTTTTGTATGATGAGAGGAATCTACAGTTGAAATATATGTAAAAGTCAAAGTCTCGCCCTGTATTCATGATATCGGGTCATTTTTTAGAGTGATAGAATTTTCCTTAGGGATAACTGTGGTTTAACAGAAGGTAGAAGCCATGTTGTTTTGACACTCCTTTTCAGTAAGTATTGACAAATTATTATGGAAAGACTCACGCCGCAATATCGTTTACAAATTGTTGAAATTTATTTTCGAAATCAGTTTTCTTTTCGCCAAACTTTCGCCTTCAATATGAAGCGGATAAAATAAGCCCAAGAATCCATCAAAACCGAGATTGCGTCAATTTTCGCATTCAGGAATCCCTCCATATCAACCATTAGTACCAATCCCGACTTTTCACCATGTTCTCCCACGGGAGCAGCGATAATTTCGGATGCTCCACAACAAATCCCCGAAATACCAACAAATCAACTCGGCAACGCTGAAATTTCCGTCGAAAACACCTAAATTCATTGCTATTCAACGAAAGCGCCGCTGGTTCCCCCTAGCACCGTCAGATGAGCGGTCAAACAATTTGTTACACACAATAGAGGATGGATAAAGAACGACTACGGCCCTGGAAACTAATGGCAAACATCTAATAATAAATTATCGGATAATTTCTCTCCAGGGTGATAACCGGCATGGTCTATGGTGGAGATTTAGTGGAAATGATGATCGTGGACCAGTAGAATATTTAATTTATCTTTATCAACATTTATGGCGCTTTCTAGTGGTAGTTCAAAGGGGATGAGAAATGACTGGGTTTGCGGAAATTGATTTTAATGTTATTTTAGGATTTCATTCCCTGAATAATGGCCATAATTGTACAGGACAGCGAGAAAATTTGCACTACGCCTCAAAAGCCTTCGATAAATGATAATTCGATCCACGGCCCGTTAGAGCCTTCTTTAAGACGGCGGCGGCCACGGTGTTAGAATATAAAATGAGCAACTGTCCACGTTATCAAATGATATCACTTGATTCATGGTGTACCCTCAATGTGAAATATGACAACTGTGGTTTTTCGATGTTGATCACAGAGCTTGACACCTGTCAAAGATGATTTTTCTTCTTCTCCCTACTACTGGCCTCTTTATTTTGAAAATTCGAGTCTTTCATCTACATTGATCTACCTTCAATATTGATCTACTTAAAAGGTAGATCGCCGGGCCCAAACTAGTTCTGAATTATAAATTATTCAAGATATTAATTACAATACTTTTATTTATAAGTTGTTTTTGGATTATCAAAGAAAATATGAATAAATTATCAATGTTTCCAAACTTAGCTTGTGGAAAAGATGAAAAGTCTGGAGGAAGAATGATGGCTTTTTAATTGAAGATATAATCGAACAAAACATGTATTTTTATTATTAAAATGTCATTTTTTGTGAAGGAATATAATGTTTTCTTGATCTTTTATTAGGGTGATCACCTTCCAGAACCCAAATACACAAATATATCAATATCGAAAATCTATCCAAGTGTAGAATGACATACAATTCCCAGGCGTTACAAACTTCTCCGTGGGAACTCTGAGTGGTTACACTGCGACTTTTATGCGAACTCCTATCGCGATCTCCCAGAGATCGCTTAATCCGAAGCGAAATTCCCAATTCATTGTTTTTTGCGAGCTCTTAAAGATGTGGCGAATGCATTTGGAACAAGAACATTAAGGGTTAACCCAAACGTGAAAACATCGTCCATTTTCGGTTCGTGTGGCTCGTATCAATCTCCAATATTAATTTAATCTGTTGAGTAGATGTGTCCGAGGAGCTCGATATTTTTAGATATATCGCAATATCAAAGAGGATCTTTGATAGAGACAAGATAATTTGAATTGATGTTAGTTGATGTCTTAATAAGATGCTGGATATGTGAGTGAAATTTCATACTGGTTTACTTTCTGAGGTAAATTAGATCTTCTTGAATATTATCACAATCATTCCATTATTGATTTGTTCAATTTTTAGATTTCATATTTTTTCCAGATAAAAGTTGTTCTTTCGAATTTTTTATTCAAATGAACTTTTGTGTGGAACTTAAATGTTTTCATGATGATTGCTTTGTAATTTCTGCATTTTTTTATAATCATTATTTTCCAAGAATATTCAGATTATTCATTGAACACATTTTTTTTCATTCAATTTGTAGTAAATTCGAATGGGAACTGAAAGCATTGACCTTATGAAAGTTTTTTCTAACCTATCATTTTCACTTTTGTACATATGTACTCAAGCAGATAAGAAAGATTATGGACCAAGAATATCCACGTGGGATGAATTTTTTTTTGGGGGCCATGAATTGATAGAAATTTTTTAACAGTTCTAACATTATAGGATTTGCAGACTCAAAATGAAATTTTTTTATTGACAATATTAGGGATCGATTGAACTACTATAAAGGGATTATTGTCTCTTTCGAGGTATCCCCTAGTGCACGTAGGATATCGCCTAGACTTCCTAAAAAGAAGTTCCAGGGCTATCTTTCGGATCTCTTTGTGTTGCCTGGGTTAGTTTACCCCGAAAATCTACTGCGATTTCAAATAGACTTAAACTTGTCAGTAACTTTTCGTATTTTTTACCTCCGATGCCATAGACTTTTCAAACGTGCATGCAACTGTTTATTCACACTTCAGGAAAAATGAAGACAAAAATTGTCAGCCGTCATATTCCAAGGAGCTTCTTTCACGCAGAATGTCATAAAATTAATTTCAAGTCAGAACTTTATGCATACGGATCACGTTCTTCTGGAGCATATTTTTCGTCTCCTGAAATGAACCAAAAAAGAAGAAAAGATGTCACGTAGACCTGCCACGACATCTTCACGCTCCTCGGTTTTCGTTCTTTCAGACAGTTTGACACGATATTGTGATATTCAAATTGGATGGTATATTACCCTTGTTCACCGGAAAGACTTCAGCCGACTCCGCATACGCGGTTCGAATGTCAGACTTTTTGCTATTGTTGCGAATCTGAAATGAGAAATATCGAGGGTTGGCTGCGATGTGACGATGTTTCAAACTTTTGTTTTCTTATTCGTGAGGTCTCATCCGGGTGCTGTCCGTAGGACGTTTCTCAGAAATTAATGAATAGCTTTCTCGATCTATGGTTCAAGAAGTCTATCCATTCACATTGATCTATTCACGCCGTTTGAAATAACAGAACGCTGATCAGTAATGACAGAAAGGATAGATAAAATGGGGATATGGAAGTCGATGTTTCAAACTTTTGTTTTCTTATTCGTGAGGTCTCATCCGGGTGCTGTCCGTAGGACGTTTCTCAGGAATTAATGAATAGCTTTCTCGATCAATGGTTCAAGAAGTCTATCCATTCACATTGATCTATTCACGCCGTTTGAAATAACAGAACGCTGATCAGTAATGACGGAAAGGATAGATAAAATGGGGATATGGAAGTCATCAAATGCAAAGCAAAAAGTGTCACGCTTATCTTGGGCACAATATAAAGCGTTCCACACACGAAATTCAGAAAAAACAGAGAAATTTAATAACTATAGTCCATCCAAGAATGATTGACATCAGAGCAGGCCTTGAAAGTTCAGTCGCAGCTTTATTTCTAGTTACAAAAAAGTAACTAAAAATTTTCTGTGCTTTCAATCTTTCATCATAGATATAGAAATAACCTGAAAAATGAACGATATTTTTTTGAAGTAAGGAACTTTAACCATGAAAATGTTCCCAATTTTCACATACGATTACCAGCATGTGAATCTGTATACCAGCAGCAGAGACAACCTCTGCCAGCAGTATATTATTTTCGTCTTGTATTGATACATTTTCGATCTTACGATCGTCGATCAATTATAGGAGCATACAGCATGGAAATTCTGGTTTGATAACGAAAAATATCGTGGGTGATTTAATAGCACGGTCCTTTTCAATGTTCAATATAAATATTCGCTAAACCGGAAAAATCTAGTTGATAATTTGAAGCGTGTTATTGCAAAGTGAATGGATTGGGAAATTTTTAATTGATGTCAAGACAGAAACAAAACAACCAATGGATCTATTTAATATATGAATAATTTTGTCATGACATTGTAACTTTCAATATTTGTGAACAATGAAGGTGTAAAATATGAAAAATATAAATATTCCTATTATTATGTATCAACAACCACAACATGTTATTTTCTCCCTATCTGGGCAGAACTCGTCATGTTCATAATGAAAGGTTTTGTCAGCATTATCATAACATTCCTTATATTTTGACTAATCTTCTCTCATTTCTTCTTCTACGTGCTCTATGCAGGCTTTCAATTTTTTAGCTGTTCACTTTTCAAGAGCCTCATTTCAAAGATATTTATTTCACTTGCTCAATTTTTTGCCAAATTTGTTCGAAGCATTAATGACAGAACAAAATGTCAGTGTTATTTCCAACACCAACCTGAATTCTGCAACTCAAAATATTACTGAATGGGCATTACCAACATAATTTCGATTTTCCAAAGCCCCCCGAGATGTCAATCATTCTTGGATGGACTATATGTACATTTAATCGGAATGAAATCCTACATGAAGATAACGATTTTCGCCTATATAAGTTTTTTGTGAACGAAAATTAATCAGTCACTCTCACCATAGAGATGGAAGTGTCAAGGTTCTCTAGGTGTGTTTACCTCAATTCTTAGGATGAGATGATAATAAGAAATTCAAATTGAAATTTAGTTACACAATCGCCGTGAGCTCCGTATATGCAAAGGAACAAAGTAAAACTGTGAAATTAACTTTTTTTCACGTATTCCATGAATCAAGACATTTCAAAATGTTCTTTGATTCCGAATTGAAATACTTTGAATACCGACAGAAAAAAAATCCTTTTAGTTGGAGAGGATTGCTACTCTTCGTCATTATCAATTTATTCCACAAGAACAACTTTACTGTAGTCATACTTTCACCTTGTTCCCTTGAATAGCAAATTATACACCCCAAAAGTTCCAGGATTTCTCTTCAAACGCCGAGAATTACGTATTCATACCTGAGCCGAAACCCTTCATGAAATAAGTATCAGTTAAATACATTATTTCAACACCTACGCCTTCTCAGTAATTCAAACCCTCTATTCAAGAGAGCAATTTGATATTCTATACCTAATAGTCTGACATTTGTGGGTGGACATGAAAGCAAAAACAGGGTTTGTAGACGTTGGTTTGATATAATGGAAAACGTGGCATTGACCTTTAGGGCTGGTAGCAATCATTTTTCCCATTTGCACTTCAACAGTACAAATTGCAATTTTTGGTGACGAGGGTGGGATAATCGAATATCTGATTCATTCTATTTTTCAGTTCTGAATAGAAATTTCTGAATTTTCAATTCTTTTTTTTAAACAGACATCAGATCATACGGGAAATTGAAGTGAAAAATATCAGGACGTTTTACGATATTCAATTTTCCTTAAGGTTAAACCGTAAAATTGTAATATCATTATATAGAAGTCATACCAGATAACATGAAGAATATTATATTATCACATTTGATGTTATGGGTTTCCTCATTGAATGTGGCTTGAGAAAACCAACCGCCATAAAAGTTTGCGCTCCTCGAAAAAGCGTGAGTCTTATATATTTCTGCCCCATTAGTTTTTATTCTTCAGACACAGTGGCTTAGATATATGCGAGACAATTTTCAACGGAAATTTTGTTGGTGTATTAGGAATTCAAATTGAGGACGCAAAGCCATAGTGGCCCATCTGTAATATCGTTTGTGACACCTGTCATATCTGTCCAGAGCGATAGATATTTATTATTTTTATTTTGAAATCAAGTCTTGGCCACAGAAAGCTAAGGTCCAGCATAATTAATATTAATATTATTAATAATTAATGATACTGCATATAATCAAAGGTTCCTCAAGCTCTCACGATCTCATCAGCTGTCTGGTCTCTGAATTTTCAGACAAAAGTAGGGAAGAAATTCAGAGGAAAAAAATTGTACCTATATACCAGAAGTTTGAATCGATTGTACCTACACCACAATCATTTATGCAGAAAAATCGCTAAAGGTTTACTGCAAAAGCGTTGAATATGAAAGAACGTTTGAATAAAAAGTAAACCTCGCAGCAAAAATCAATCTATATGCAAATTTTTCTATTTAATGATAAGGGCTGAAACGTTCCTAGCTATGTAGGCGTGGATTATAAACTCTTTCCAGACATTCAAACACACTATCTGGGTATTGCAGTAAATGGTGATTCTCCATGAGTTGATGGAACTGAGCATAAGAATATAAATGTAGGTAGGTTTGTTTTCGGTCGTCTAGGAATAAGACCTTCGCTTTTACGTCTTTATCGCTTTCTAAAGTTCTCCCAAAAACCAATAAATGTCAAACTATCTATACAGTTTGTTTACAGAGTTAATTCTACACAATAATCTACACTTGTAGATTATACGTCTTACACTAATTACTTTTGACAAACAAACGTTCAGTTACGATTTCTCTGCATTTACTGAACTTCGTGAGATAGAAAACGTCTTTACGCAGAACTAATGAGTTGATCTTGTACCGCCGATATGGTTCCGTATTGATAGATCTAATTCCGTCTCTAATCTAATTCCGTCTCAACTCTCTACCAACTCCCGTAGGAACTCTGTACTGACGCCCCGACCAACAATTCTCCGTACCGAACTGACAACTGAACTCACTACCTCATTTATGCCTTTAACGTTAATTCTCGGTTCCGCCCTTAATTTGATTTTGAGAAAAGAGATGTTACTTCTTGTACGACTTAAGCCAATGAAATAAGCAAGTGTTAAGTGCATCTTTAAGCATCAGAAATTATCTTACCTTGGTGTTCTAAGGCCACCTAGGAATAAAAGCTACAAATAAACACTCGAGCCTATATTGGTCCATTAATCTTATTCTACGAAATGGTACAAATGCTCAATCTCATATTGCACCTCTTTTCAACATAAGATAAAGGTTTCACATTCAGGACTCGAAAGCTTACACATGTCATTGAATGCAAAGCAAAAATGTCACGCTATCTTGGGCACAATATAAAGCGTTTCACACACGAAATTCAGAAATAACAGAGAAATTTAACAACTTTGTACATTTAATCCAAATAAAATCCTACATGAAGATAACGATTTTCGCCTATATCAGTTTTTTGTTGAAGAAAATTAATCATTTTCAAAGCGTAATGATAATATATCCTAGTCGGAAGTAACCTATTTTGATATGAAATTTCATCGTTACTCGGATAAGCCACGCGGAAGAGATCCGTAAGGTTAAAACCTCCGATTAATATAAACTCCCCCGTTTGGGAAATCTCTAGTGTTTCTCGGGGTTCCGCCGCAAAATAAATGACGTACTTTCACATTATCTCAGGAACCATTATGTGCATTCCTAACACATGAACGTATGGCGTGGATCTGGCCATTCCGCTGGATTTATGGATATTGCCGATAGCTGAACGTTTTTTTGGAAGGCCGTAATAAAGTGCACTTTGGTGTAGACTGTGGAACATTCTTTTTCTTTATCAGGAGAAACAGGGAAGTTAGTTGAGATTGGCCTTGATTTATTTCCGTTTTACATTCACTTTCGGCGCTGATTTACATCGGGATCAAGGAAATATTAATAAAGTGAAGAAGATGCTCGGGCGCCAGTTATAATAGGTTTCACAAGGCTGTAATTCTTTCAGAGAAGAGAAAGGTCAGTTAATCTTGGAAGTTAGAAATTAAAAGAACAGGTTTCTCTCATTGAAGTGGCAAAAAAGGAAATGAATGGAAACATCAACTCAGATTATTGATTATCACCAACTCGGTCAAATTAAGTTTGCAATTCTTTGTCGACGTCTGAACTCACCAACTTAACGTTCTGATCTCGCAATAATGTTAAGTTTCCTCACTCTGCTTCCCTTTGAATTTCAGTCTTATTCGATTTGCGAGATACTTCGTTAAGTTTCGCTTATAAAACTTTCTCCATATACCCTTGATTACCTGACCTGGTTTCGAGGAGTGAGGGGGACGTATGGCGTTAAACGATCCTGGGGTTGTTTGAAATTGTCCTCTTTTAAAAAAAGTTTACAAGGATCTATTGGCCTCAGATACAGAAAGTAACTTCTGATTCTACGAGCGGGACGAGCAGCTCGCTCCGAGGATTTAGAAAGTTTCCGAAGCAAAATGTTTTCTGGGCCTGTTGTAGAAGTAATGATTTGTCATGTAGTCATATGGCTATCAACATAGCAAGTTTTCTCGAGAAGGAAACGTAGGATTTCATTTCTTCAATTTTTTTCGCATCATAAGGATTTACGGTCTAAAGTTTCCTCTATATCGAAGATTTGTGCCTTCAATTCAACCTGGACACGACACCTACCATTGTAGGGTACCTGTGGCAACTTTCACAAGTCTTTATTTCTTCTCAACAAAGAAACCTACCATCCACACCTCCAAAACTTCCAAAGACTCGACCAAAAGACCCGAGTTCCCTTGTCTTCTGGTGTTCATGGTAGCTATTAATATTATTATTTGAACTAGTATGGGCCGGCAGATCAATATATTAGGTAGATTAGCTTTTTAGGTAGATTCGCCTTTTCGGCAGATCCTCCTTTGAAATCAGATTCACATTCAACTGTAAATGGAACCAATAGCTATGCCCACAGAAATACTCAGGTCCAGCAGGTGTTAACCTTAATGCACTTTTTGCAAGCTCATCGGCTTTTTCATTTCCTCCAACATCACAATGCCTTGGCACCCAGAGTAGAACATGGTTTCAACATTCATAAATATCATTGGCATTTCATGAGAGAATAATTCTTTCAATACCCTCGAGAGTATATTGTCAGAGTAGACATGTTTTTGTCATCTTTCGAACTTGGAGTAGTTTTGAGCGGCCATGATGAGGTGCACTCCACAGAATTTTAGTGGAGATCAGCTGATAGTAATCATTTCGTTGGGAGAATTCAATATTGCATTTGGATTAGAATTCAGCTGTCAATAGTCTTGCATTCAGCAGCATAAAATAAATTGAATTCTCCAAAGCATGCTCTGGATGAAATTCAAATGAGAGTTACATTGGGGTCGGCATCAAACTCTACACTTTCGGGTAGGTACTCAAACTGTGACGCCAGGATTTAAATTTAATAATTTCCGGCACCTAACCCCATAAATTCCGGGAGATGGATGTTCATCCAGGTTGAATATGAACGATTATGAACTGGTGTTTTGCTGGTGGCTGCTACGTCTCCTCATTGATTGGATAATTTCTCTATTTCTGGAATGTAATGTATAGCCTGAGGCGAATGTCTGGAGATGAGGGGAGCTGATAGGTTAATAGGTATTCCAGACTGAGTTGGGGATGGAAATTGGTTATTTGGGGAGTAATCAATTTTTTCTGATGCTTCTTGAGCTGTGACTATCAGGTGTTCACTTGAGTGTTGCCGAAGATTTAAGGTTATCAAACTTTTGAAAGATTTTCATGATAACCACATTATGTTCAGATTTTCCAATTCAATGCAGGACAGGTGAAGAATAGTCGATAACAATATCTTATTCTTTCCTCTGGAAACATTCCCAATCGCTCCAATTTCGATGACCTTCCTTTTATTCTCTAAGATATTTGCCAGCAATCGGTGAAAGGTCTAATATGGCTCGCTTCAATTTGTTTTCCATTGAACTTTCAAAATTGGTTACACGTGTTGTGAACCTTTTATCGATTGGGGTTGAGAGGGTGACGGTCCCACAAGTGACGTCGTTTACGAAGTTTGCCAACTGCCATTATAAGATGCTGCGAATTCCGAAGTATAATATGGGTCGACCCCCAGGCTTTGGTCTTATCCTCCAGCATATCTTCAGTGTAATATGATTGCGTGGAGCGGAGAGGAAATCTCTAGCGTTGTTGTCTTGCTGTTTGATGGTTCTTGAAGTGGGAAATTGATTACGATTTTGTGGCCTCTGAGATCTCAGCTGCGGTGTTGAGAATGCACACTACATTAAGGGAGTGCTCCGTTTTGTATGGACAGCTATGACTACGCTGTTAATTTGTTAATTTAGCGTGGAATGGAATGAGAACAAATTAGGTTTATGATGAATCTACTGAGAGAACAAGACTTATCAAGCTCCAAATTTTCTTGTAGCTAGTCAAAGATTTCCTGCGCTATCTATCTTGAGTTCTCTAGGTCAGCATTACTGGTTACTTTAAAGGGCCGTTACACTCTGGGCGACGGCACCGATTCTCCATTCAAACCTATCACCTAAAAGCTTGAATTTTTTTTAATTGAAGTTGAAGTTGAATTTCTTCTCTTTGATAAAATTATTTTTTCGCATGAAAAATCGGCTACGGCACCGATTCTCCATTCTAAAAGTGCCTTTAATTTTTTCAAGTTCACGCCCTCAATTTTCCACCTGAAAGCTTGATTTTCTTTCAATTCTCCTGGAATTTCAGACAGTTTTATGCGATTTTACACTGAAAGTTTCTTCAGTATTTCCATCATTTTTTGCATTAATTAAGCGCCTTTCCAAATGGAATAATTTTTAAAATATAGAAATTGATTTGTCGAGGGCACTCCAATGAATTTTCTGAAAAAATTTGATGAACAACCGCCGAAAAACGATTATGAAGTCAATTTTCATAGACTCAAATTCAACCCGATTTTTCCATGCGAAAAAATTCTTATAGTTTTTTCCTGCCGAGAGAAAGTTCATAAACCTAATAATTGCTTTCGTGTTGCCCCAAATTACATTTATCGAGGTTTTTATTTGAGCTCATTCACGCTATCTCCGAATAAAGTTCTCGTTGCTTTTCGATATTTCCACTGAACTAAAAATAACTAACTGTGAGACTTATTCAGACATGATTCTTAATCGTTACCGAGAAGCTTTGACACGTAACAACCAAAGAAGAGAACGTATTGTTTATCAACCCACTTCTAATTGAAACATGAAAATATATTCTTTCATAGGCTTGTATCATAGTAAACTAAGAGTTAAGAATCAGAAAAGCTACCATTATAAAAAGTGTGTCATGGAGCTGGTAGAATGCCTTGTACTTCCTAGAGTTCCATGCCGCGAAGAACGAGAAATTTAAAACAATATCATAAGTTGAAAACCCCATTGTTCTGCAGCCGGAACTTTAAGTTCGAAGAATGGCTTCCAAAGAAGACCTTGAACAAACACTACTTGGTTATTATAATATAGTTACCCCTCTGCAGTCTATCTGTGTCTTTTTCGTATATACCGAAGGATTTCCTTAGGCGTTTCCATTCAAACTAATTCAATTTCCTGTATACCCCCAGTTTTGCAAGTTTCAACATGAACAAAACTCCGTACCTCCAACCCGTGTAGAAAATCTGGAACTGTGCAAATTTGCAGCAATTCGCCAGAAGTGATATGACAAATTCCGCAGTTGGAGGCATGGAGAAGCAAAATATTTGTTTTCCCTGGAATTCTCGACGACATCGACTCAGGCTGTTTGCTTTGTGCTGCTTAGAAATTAACCTCAGCTGGATTAGACTGGAGCTTGTAAGGAATCTGCGGCACTATTGTCACGAATTGTACAAATATCCTGCAACCAAATACGTCTTTGGGGGTTCAGATCTTATTATCCAATCATCTGTACGTAGGAGAGACACCGTAAGTCGAAAGTAATTAAAGACTAGCTGAGAATGACATCAGGTAGTTTTTCACACCTGGGGAACTATAGTCCGTTCAAATATAAGAAAGAGCTTTGTAAACAAACAGAATCGTCTGGTTTGCGCACAATAAAGCTGCTATTTGTCAAACGGTGATAACAACGCTCTCTTCGACCGCACTAAGAGACGGCCAGGATCGTACTCGGACTGTGGATGGTACTGAATAAAAATGATTCAATAATTTGAGTCAGCAATTCCCACATTAGAACTTTTTTCCTCAGAAACTCTAGTGCAAAATTTCTGTTATGATTTGCAACTGTCAATTGTCATAAACAACTTATATCCGACGTACCCTATTTTTTTATTTTGTTTTGTTTTTATATTATCTACTAGATAATTTCTTTTTCGGATGCCCGGAAACACCAGAGTTTCGCAAGATTCCGACAAAGTAATTCCGGGAAACACCCGATTTGGGTCCTTTTCCCTAATGGGTGAAAGCCATCTTGATTTGCATAAATATCGAAGTTTTCAATTGACAAGACTCGAAAAAGATCTCTGTTTAAATTTATAATGGTCATTTACTTGTAATATCCGAAATATATTTAGTTCCGGACCATAATTTTATATTATTTTGTACGAAACTCTTTGTCGGCTGCTCAAGATTCCGACAAGGTAATTCCGGGAAACACCAGGTTTGGGTTTTTTCCCTTAATGGATTAAAGCCGCGGGTAGCGGGTAGATACTCATCTATGACCCCGATAGATGACAGATCTACTTCAGGGACGCGCCCCTGCCTACGCGAGCCTTTGTTTATCCCCCAATGCCTCACCGGGGGAAACCAATGTCCGAACCAAATTCTAAATCCTTCAACAAATAATATCCTTCTCACAATACTCCTCTACCATTCGCCAACCCGTCCGGCAAGCGTGGCGTCTTAAACTGCCAAAACCTTCTAACAAACCATGAATATATGTCGAGCAGTAAAAACACATTACCCCAGGTGGGTAGAGTTAAGAATAATTCAGAATCCCACACCGACAAAAGATCGGTCAGCCTCACGGATTCTGGGGGAGGCAACTTATCGATTAAAAATAAAATACCCCAAGAACGACATACGATCAGACTTCGCATAGCAACGTACAACATAAGAACGATGAGAACATCGGACCATCTTGAAGAGCTTCAAGAGGAACTAAAGACTCTCAACTGGGACATTCTGGGGCTGTGTGAGACAAGACTACAAGGAGAAAAGAAGACCTTCTTAAAATCGGGCCACACATTATATCAAAATAACTCTGAAACTGATTATAGTGTAGGCGGAGTTGCATTCTTAGTAAAAAATAAAATAGAACATCTAGTAACCAAATATCAAGCAATTTCGGACAGAGTTATATACCTCATTTTAAAAATAAACAAAAGATATGACATGCAACTTATTCATTGTTACGTTCCAACAAGTACTTCCGATGATGAATCAGTAGAAAGGCTATACGAGGATATTGACCGTGCCAGAAGGCTTGAAAATGCATATTACACTGTCGTTACTGGAGACTTTAATGCAAAAATCGGGAATAAACAGCAAAATGACTCAGAATATATAGGAAATTTTGGGTTGGGGAACCGCAATGACCGAGGAGATATGATGGTGAATTTTCTCAATGATCAGAGACTGTATTGTCTGAATACTTTATTCAAAAAACAACCCCAACGAAAATGGACGTGGTGTAGCCCTGACAAACGGGTGAAAAATGAAATAGACTATATTCTGTCAAATAAGAGAATAATCTGCAGAGACGTCTCCGTATTGAACAGGTTCAGCACTGGAAGCGACCATCGATTGGTAAGAGCTAATTTTGAAATAAACACCAAATACGAACGTCAAAAACTAATACATGCAAAACGCTTTCCCACATCAGACACGCTGGACCAGAAACAAGATCAATATCAACAAGAACTTCAGAAAAGACTAGGACCTATACCAAACCTGCACGAAAAAGAAATGGATGAACTAGCAGAGAAAATAACAAAAGATATACAAACAGCCACTAAAAAAGTATGTGCAAATATAAAGTCACAAAAACAGACAAAGTTTAGTCAAGATACTATGCGACTAATCGAACAAAGACGAAGAATAAACATAGCAAACCCGGAATACAACGTGATAAATGCTCAAGTCAAAAAGAAGATAAGGACAGATTTAAGGAATTACAAGACAAAACAAATAGTAGAAATCATTGAGGCAAACAAAAATATGAAAATCTTACATTCCAAACTTGCTTCCGGTAGACAAAAAATGGCAAAAATAAAAACTGAGCAGGGTTTGATATTAACTGACAAACACGCCATACTGGAGGAAATTGAAAAGTTCTATGGGAATCTGTACACAGCTTCACTAGCAAATCCATTTGGGCAGTCTCAGAAGATAATGAATGTTGGGTCAGAGGAACTACCAGATATCACTATTCCGGAAATAAGGCATGCTCTGAACAAGATGAAAAATCGGAAATCTCCCGGAGAAGATCAGATAACTACAGAAATGTTGAAACAAGGTGGAGAGAACCTGATGAAAGCAATTGAGATTCTTTTGAACAAGTGTATTATGGAGGGTAAAATACCGAGCAGGTGGAATGATGCAGAAGTTATTTTATTGTATAAGAAAGGAGACATCACAAACATCGAGAATTACCGACCAATTAGTCTCCTTTCTCACTTGTATAAACTGTTAACAAGAATCATAACCAATCGTTTGACGAATAAGCTGGATTCTTACCAATCTGTAGAACAGGCAGGCTTTCGAAAAAAATTTAGCACCATAGATCATCTGCATACCGTCAGACAACTGATCGAAAAGACAACGGAGTATAATATCCCATTACACCTCGCATTTGTGGATTATCACAAGGCTTTCGACAGTATTGAAACATGGTCATTTCTGAAAGCGATGGACGACGCTCGAATAGACTCTCGTTATTCCATATTGCTCAAGAACATTTATCAGAAGGCAACGTTTCATATAAAGATAGATGACAATATGAAAACGAAACAGATTCCCGTAGGCAAGGGAGTGCGACAGGGCGACACTATATCACCTAAACTTTTCACTTTGGCACTAGAAAATGTGTTCAAACAGCTATCATGGACAGATAAAGGAATAAATATTGACGGCGAACACTTACACCACCTAAGATTTGCAGATGATATCATATTAATAAACTCCGATATCCAAGAATTAAGAAAGATGTTGTCAGAATTAAATGAGAAATCTAAAGAAATTGGTCTAAATATGAACTTGAACAAAACAAAAATCCTAAGTAATAGCAACAACAAAATACAAGTAGATAACACCAATATTGAGACCGTTGAACAATATATATATCTTGGACACACAATAAGAATCGGGAATAAAGAAAATCAAAATGCCGAAGTGAAGAGAAGAGTGAGTCTGTCTTGGATGGCTTTCGGAAGGCTTGGCAGTATTCTTAAAAACACTAGAATCCCTATGGCTCTCAAGAGAAGAGTATATGATAGTTGCATACTACCTGTCGCAACCTATGGTCTGGAAACTATGTCCCTGACAAAAAAGAGTATGGAAAAAATGGGTGTGTGCCAGAGAGCCATGGAGCGTGCTATGCTAGGCGTAACTCTGAAAGATAAAATCCCCAACAAAATCATTCGGGAGAGGACAAAAGTAACCGATATCACAGAGCGCATAGCGAAGCTTAAGTGGCAGTGGGCTGGACATGTTGCACGCCAGGATCCAAATAGATGGACATTGAAAATAACTCAATGGAGACCACGCATAGGTAAAAGAGGCGTTGGGAGACCGCTTAAGAGATGGCGAGATGACATTAAGGGGGTCACAGGAAATCAGTGGATGAAGAAAGCACGAGATAGGAAAACATGGAAAAGTTTAGAAGAGGCCTATATCCAACATTGGATGTCAAATGGCTGAAGAAGAAGAAGAAGAGGATTAAAGCCATCTTGATTTGCATAAATATCGAAGTTTAAAATTGACAAGACAAGTTAAAATACCAAGAGCTACTGTGAAGGTCTAGCTTTTCAAAGTTATTATAGATTTTGTTGTGAAAAGTGTATTGTGTTGGAAAATCTTTTGACAAAGTGTATATAGTGTTCCTAGAACAATGTCGAATTCGTAAACGGATACTGCATCTGAGGGTGATATGTGGGGACCACCACGAAAAAGGTCCAAAAGGTCGCATTTCTCTGCTGAAGAGAAAGGGATAATTTTGAACATTTTTCGAAAAGAATTGGAAGAACATCCTGATTTATCGAAAAGAGACTTAGTAGGAATTGTTTCAAAATCCTCAGGGGTGAGTGATTCAGCTGTATTCAGAATTCTCAGAGAATATGAAGAGAATAAAACATTGACGCCACCTAAGAGGAGAGCCCAGTCGTTAAAAATAATCGATTCGGTTGACGATTTCGATATGAACCTTATCAGAAGAATTGTCCACGGTTTTTTTCCGGAATGAAATCCCAACGATTTCATAAGTTCTAGAAATCGTGAATGATGACGACAGTTTGCCTTTCGAAAGAACAACGTTCTATAAATTATTGAAAAAAATGGAATTCAAGTTCAGTTAAAACTGAACGATTGTGTGAAATCTCCTCGATTCGACTCTGGACGGAAAGAAACTTTACGAAGGTCCTCCTACCGCTGCGCCAAACATGTTATTATTGCTCCTTCTTACATTTGAATAGAGTACAGAAGAAACATCTACTGATACGTTGAATGCGAATTTAAACTGCATAAAACAGTGAGACAGCTTAGAAAATCGGTATTGCTTCCATATTTCCAAAATTCAAATTCCATTCTACAAGGAACTCGTAGTCAGCAAAACTCTACAGAGTTAAATGCTGAGTTCCACCATTTCGCACGTTCTGATTGCTTAATAACGTGGTAATGCTCGTGGAGGTGTACGTAAGCGATAATTATTCATGACTCTCAGCTTGTTATGGACTGAATACATCCATAATTTAACCTATGGAATTGGTAATGCGTTCTAGGTCTCGCAAAATGATCGTGTTCTATTTCTTGAAATTCCGGCCGTTTGCAGATTTGAATAATTTTCGTCACCCGCTGATTTACTTCCTTCAATCAGATGTATGCGCTTGTTATGTTGCGAATGACACTGTAACAATAACAATAAATAATTTTACATATTCAGGATGCGTCAGAAAAAACTTCCGGAGAAATATGCAGTTTTTTCAAATGGAACTCCCTGTATTTTATGGCATAATTCCTTCGAGGACAACAAGAGCTTTAGACTTTTACACATAATTCACATTTTCAAAGGTAATTTTTAGTGTTTTATGGGGTTCATTAGAATTCTTATATCAACCGCTGTGTTCAATCCAGATAAACGAATTTTTTACAGAAGTCAGCTGGAAGTATCAGTTTCATCATTCGGTAAACATCTGTAGTTTTTTTACACAGAGTGTCTAATATAAATTCACCAATTTACTCGAATTAAATATGCGATAACTCGATTTTTTCAAATACACCTTGTATTTTTCTCTTTCATGAAATTTGTTTTTCGAATGTCTACCTTTTTTACAAAGTATACCTTTTTGTAAAGAATGTTCAGAAGAGCGGTTCAAGTATGAGACATACTTTGTAAAAAAGGTAGACATTTGAAGAACAAATCCCATTAAAGAGAAGAATATAGGGTGTTCCATTTGAAAAAATCGAGTTATCGCACTTTTACTACGGGAAATGGCGTTCCGTCAAATTTTCTAAAATTTTGGTATAATGTAGTACTCGACATACTGATCAAAAGTGTCCATGGCCCCAACTCAATCCTATGACTAGTTTTTGAGATACAGGGCGTTGAAGTTGAGAATAACCCACTTTTACTACGCCCGTATCTCGGAAAAGAATCGAATGAACTTCAATTTTTCTCAAGAAACATTTTATTACATCCCCAAGGAGCAAGCATATAGAGGAATATGACCGAAAATCGTTACGAATACAGGGTTATCCATAATTGAATGCATGCCCGATTTTGAAAGTATAAAATATGTCAGTTCCAGAGCGAGAACGTTCGCAAAATGAACTATTACACTAGATATGTTGTTGTTACATCGAAAAAGTCTGATATACCCAGAATTCATACTGGGTGATCCATTATTATAGAAACTATTCTCAAGGAAGGTTAAATGGACACCCTGTATTTATGGGTGGATTCAAGGTGTTTGTTTAATGTTTTTAGAACATATCATCATGGACTTCAAATAATACAAGGTGATTCAGTCATGAAATGAACTTTGAACCTCACGAAAATACCCAAAAACCACCTCTTTTTTTCATCACCCTCTATCTCAAGATTGAATCCGAGGAGGTGGGAGTTTTCTTTCACCACTGTACTTGATATAAAAACATCAATACGGCTGAGAGTTTTTATCCACTTCCTATGACCAGATTTTTAGCTGGAATAAGAATAGAATAACATAAATAAATAATTTTCATATTACATAAAAAAAAATCTGGTCATAGGAGGTGGATAAAAACTCTCAGCCGTATTGATGTTTTTATATCAAGTACAGTGGTGAAAGAAAACTCCCACCTCCTCGGATTTAATCTTGAGATAGAGGGTGATGAAAAAAAGAGGTGGTTTTTCGGTATTTTCGTGAGGTTCAAAGTTCATTTCATGACTGAATCACCCTGTATTCTTTGAAGTTCATGATGATATGTTCTAAAAACATTAAACAAACACCTTGAATCAACCCATAAATACAGGGTGTCCATTTAACCTTCCTTGAGAATAGTTTGTATAATAATGGATCACCCAGTATAAATTCTAGGTATTTCAGACTTTTTCGATGTAACAACAACATATCTAGTGTAATAGTTCATTTTGCGAACGTTCTCGCTCTGGAACTGACATATTTTATACTTTCAAAATCGGGCATGCATTCAATTATGGATAACCCTGTATTCGTAACGATTTTCGGTCATATTCCTCTATATGCTTGCTCCTTGGGGATGTGATGAAATGTTTCTTGAGAAAAATTGAAGTTCATTCGATTCTTTTCCGAGATACGGGCGTAGTAAAAGTGGGTAATTCTCAATTTCAACGCCCTGTATCTCAAAAACTAGTCATAGGATTGAGTTGGGGCCATGGACACTTTTGATCAGTATGTCGAGTACTACATTATACCAAAATTTTAAAAAATTTGACGGAACGCCATTTCCCGTAGTAAAAGTGCGGGGTCCTTTATATTAGACACTCTGTATGAAAAAAACTTCAGATGTTTACCGAATGATGAAGCTGATACCTTAAGCTTACTTCTGTGAAAATTTCGTTTATATAGATTCAATACAGCGGTTGCTATAAGAATTATGATGAACCCCTTAAAACACTAAAAATGAAAAACTGCAGGTTCATGAAATCAGAATCGAAACATATTCTCAATGACGACTGTCACTTCCATCAAGCGGAGATTACTTAAAGCTGCAATACACCAGATACAGACAGTTTGTACAGAGAACAACTTTCCAGAACTAAAAATATCCCGAGAGAGACGAAAACTCGGCATTCGCTTATTGTTAACTCGTCCCTCTTCTAATTTAGGGAGACGCTGAATCGAAAGCTGAAGAATAGCTAATTAAATCCATAAGTTTAGAGAAGCGGCAGATACCGAACAAAATTCATCTCCGTTCGAGTTCATTCAAGCGAAGACAAGGGATTGAACGACGCTGTAAAAAAGTTATGAAAAGGATATGATGCCGCTCCTCGGTTCTTTGGAAATTAGGTTCTATTGTTTGAAGGACGTAGAAGCTGATTCGAATCCACAACTGATGGGCGAGGTTGGTTATAACGACGGTATTTAGGACTTGAATTTCAAGCATTCTCCGGGGTGTAATTGATTGTTGAGCGTATATCGGCATCTTCACAATAGTAGAATAAAACGACTGGTTCAGTCATCATCTTGCGAACGTTTTATATATCCATTGCACTTGCGTACGGTGACGGCTTGACATTTGACTTTCGGATAAACTTGGATTATTGGCAACTAACGTTTCTTCATCAGATATTTTTGGGTGAATTTGAATACAATATTAATGCTCCTAAACAACGCTTAGGGAAAATCGAAAAAGGAACCATTTATTTCAATTGCGAACAAAATCGAAACTGCAACGATATATCGTATGTTCAACATTTTTGTTCCATTATATTTTTACTGCGGTATCTACAACCTTATTTCGAACCGAAAAAAATCCTTTCAGTTATTCAAATTTATATCAAAAATCAATGTTTTAGCAAAATCTAAAATGAAGAAAAAGTTTTTCGGCCTCGAGAATCTACAGTTAAAAAATATGTACAGGACTCTGTTTATATGCGAATGTATCAATAATTAATCATCGTTAAACTCAAATACTGACTGGGCAAGGCTTAATCAAACAAAAAGTTGATTTCATAAACAGATTCTCGCATGGAATATTTGCAAATAGCTTTCGGGGATCACGGAAACACTTCCTGGAGTTTCTCAATATCCTGAACCCTGTAGGTACAAATATCCGCATTTAAGCTGAGTGGAAAAGGATTCCGTATTATGCAGAGTAGAACCGAACAATATTTGCACAAACGATAAAGTCTACATCCATCATTTTGTTTGACGTGAAAAAACACTCGAACGACTAATGAAATATGCATTGATGTTTGGCAAATCCGACAGAAAAGTATGGTTGATGTGGGCAGAAAAAGCAGGAAAGTCTAATTTCGATGATTTTTGTATAAAAATGTCACAATTGTTTTTGAGAATTATATAGATTTGTTGACATGAAGACAACCTCAAGCCATAAGGATCCAGAAATCTTTGCAAGAATCGACATACCAAACTCCATCAATCTAAGTTATAGCTCTTATTGAAATCAAAAGGCACAGAAAAACAGAAAACGCATTTAATTATTCTATATAAGAATTTCCTCACTCACCTGAAATTGGTACAGTGCCGACAAAACTTCTTTGGGATACAGCAACAAATAATCCAAGTACAAAAATAGATCTGACCATATTGACCTGAAAAAAGTATTCATTGTTATACAATTATACATGCAGTATTTTCATTACCAAATAATGTAAATATTTTGTTGGTTTAGAGAGTGCTTGTGTGATTCGAACAGTTAGAAGATTTTATTCACGATGAAATATATCTATGTAAAACTTTTAAATCCGCTGGAATAAATTATTTTCAATGTTTTCAAACATAAATATACACTTCATCAGAACATAATAAGACAATTATAAATCTTGAAATCTACTAAATAATTCGTTTTGACCTCAACTCAAATAATCCGTGTATTACTCTAGAAAAAAGTGTTGTAATATTGAACAACATAGAGTTATCAATCAGAATACTTTGAACCATTATACAGGGTGAGTTTTTGACTTGAACATGTATTTTAACTCTACATTCTTCTCATCAAACAAAACACTTTTTTCCTATACCATTTTTGAAAATTCGGTTTCGTACAGGGTGTCGAAAATTCATAAAAAAACACTTTTCTGTTCATGCCTTCGAAACCGTTATTTCAAATGAATTGAATTTTGGTTGATTTTTTAATTTATTCATGGTGCATATTCCTCAATAACACTTATTCAATATTTCTCCTGGTATAAAAGTTACAGCGTAGACGACTCATAAATCCACGCATGTACTACAAAATTACTTTAAAAAAAAACGGTTCTTATTTTCGAGAGAACCATTCGATTAAAGAAATAATAGTATTTTTATGTTTTTTTAATGAAACGCATCATTTTCGAGTTATTCCCAATTTTACCCGATAAAGTTTGACGAAAAAATAAAAAATCATTAAAATAATCTGAATGCTTTCCTGGATTTTAATATCACAAAATGGCTGAGATTTATAAACTCTCTGATCTCTATACACGTTAACCATGTTGTCAGAATGTTTATCAAATTTGTCAAGGCTAAAATCTCTATGATGGAAAAACGTTTGATGTAGAGTTATGTAATAATGAAATCCCACAAATGTGGGAGATGAAATTGAATTCGCAGAAGCATTAAATCATACATTTTATACGCTCAGTTCCTATCAAGAATTGTCACGGGTCCATATTCCATTAATTCACTAAACGTCTTCACATAATAATCACGAGATAGCTGATTCGTAGTCCATCACTCCGGTTATCGCTATAGGCATGCGTCGTTCATGGGACTGGCGTTTGAGACATAGAATCAATGACTCCTCTTTTGCACAGAACAACGGTTTGTATTGCGTAAGGGCTACTTCGCATTGCGAGGTAGGTTATACCATTGTGCAAAGAGAAAATCAACAATCTGGCATCGTCTTTTCAAAAACTCTGTGAAATATCATAAAGATGGGTTAGGTTAGGTCATTGACCTACAATCCTATGACCTAGGACCTAGGTGAATGGAGTTATGTTAATTTGGTAAAAAAACAATTTTTTATGAGATATTTTTGGTATATCGAGGAAAATATAAAAAAGGTTTTAAGTTTTCACAAACTAATCTTCAGGAAAATCGAAGAAGAGAAGTGAGAGCAATATGGCTTTTCAATTGTTGATATAATCGGACAAAACTAAGTATGTGTTTTTGTTGGGAAGTATCGTGTTTGTAACATTCTTCTTCAAATAAGGTTAGTACTTGAGTATTTCCTAAATGTATCAACCCAATTTCAATCGAGAAATATGAACTTTGCATCGATTCCAGATCGTATCAGGCACGTATTTGACCCAATTTTTTTTCAAATGGCTATATCTTTTCAACAGAGCTGAATTCCGAAAAATGGAAAATGAAAAAAAGGTTTTTTTTGGCCTCAAGAATCTGCAGTTAAAATATATGTACAAGTCAAAGACTCACATGTACATTGAGCTATTCAATGTTAATTTCTTTCGTTTTATAATAGTTTCTCACTTTTTTTCATATTAGAATGTATGAGACATTCTTGTACCTACATAAGTAGAGATATTTTTCATTTTAGATTGAATAATTCCTGTGAAGTGAAATAATATCCCATCGATCTACAAAAAACCATTCAGTAGTCAGTACGCCATTTTCTGGTGGAATCCTATGAATAGCGTCCCAGAATCAGTGAATGTGATGTCAATTCAAACGCAAGGCTGGTGGAAAGGTGCTCATAATTAAAGGTCAATAGGTACATATAGATAACATTCGAGATATAATAAGGCTACCTAATGAGACCATTCCTACATTAATGAGCACGAATTTATCATGCACTAAACTAATAAGCTCATTAGCTATCGAAGTGAACTCGTATAGAATGGAAAACATCGTATATTGTTCAAATAAACTCTGTCGATTGGTGCACTCGTAAACTACTCCCTATGATATGATCCATAATGGAATACATTCAGGTATTTAAATGGCATTTCTGTGCATTAAATGCCAGCAGAGGCATTGAAATAATTTGATTAGCTAATCAACCCAAATGAATTCAGTATGCATGCTCCCTGGGGTCCAATTTGAGTGTGTTCTGGGAATATTACTAATTAATATATAGCATTCACTGAGAGCTGGAGGGAATATCAAAATAATGACTCTGAGAGTGAGGCTCAAGGTGTGTTTTCGGAAGTAATATCCCTGAGACATTGGTAATAAACGAGAAAAAAAAATTTCAGGGTACGTGAAACTTTTACTCCCTCCCCATCTATATTGGAATTGGCGAGGGTGAAATATTTATACATGGGTCCAATGTCAAATAGATATCGATAATGTAGCTCCGTGAAATGACTTCATTTCGAAAACGTCCAACAACCCCTGTATATCAGAATTTATTGGGGTCTACAAGACCCTCTCATAATCCATCCCTGCGACAAAAAAGTTTCCCCTATTCGAGTATTGTACAACCACGAGAGACTCAGGAAATACTCCAGAATTTTTCTCTACGCGCTTTTTCTATATTTTCAGCAAATTTGGTTCGTTTCTATTCGATTCGGTTTTCTCTCTGGAATATTCCTGGAGGATTGCAACTGGGATTGCTTCCTCAGGAAACCCTAAGGTAAACACTTGAACGTAGGATTGATTGAAGAAGTAAAATCGTAAAATATTGTGTTAATACAGATTGCGATTCAGTTGGAAATATTTTCCCCAATCAATAAGAGGTTGAATTAATCATTTATCGTTGTCTTTATTATTTTTATTTTTATTATTTTTTGGAAAGTTGTTTGAATAAAATTCAATCCTGCTGGAAAACGAGTATTACTTAAATTAGAAGAATTATCTTTAGGGAATTCAGGTCTATTCAGTTTGACTTTGAAATATCCTCTGAAATAAAAATCAAGAATCAAAAGAAACGAAGAATAGTTTCTTAGGTGTGTCTACAAAATGGTGAAGGTTCCGGTTCGATGAGGGCGCAGCACATTTGGAAGCATTCAAAAGACGAAAAGTGAATGCTGCCTTATGGAATAGACCATTAACAACAAGGATATCTGAGAGATCGGTGGGCAATCAAATCCTCTCACCACCTCAAGGACCAGTAACATCTCCTTCCTATGGAGCTTAGAAGTGGATGAACTACTACGCAGGCTAACTGATTTTGGCTGCGAATGCGTAGGATATATGCTGATTCATAGCCTTAATAGGATATCCTTAGGGATTCATTACAGAAGAGCCTCAGAAACATCGACCATTGGTGCTTGCCAGTGGGGCTCAACACTAACCAAGACCATAGTGATTCCTTCGAGCCATTAACTCCATCTCATTGAATGGGAATGCCATGGAATAGACGTCTGTAATCAAATATTTGGGAATAACCCTAGACAATAGGCTTCTGTAATTCATGATAATACTGCTGCTAGTGAAGTGAAAAGAGCTCTAATGGCGTCTATCCGATTAAACTTGGGACTGAAACAGTAAACAACTGCGATGGAGGTATCATCACTTATGATGCAGTGGTCTGGTTTGGTGAAGCAGGCCAGATATCCACGAAGAGAATACTCAACAAAGGTTGACATATGTGTGCATCACTGGAGCTTTGTGAACTTGCCCAACAACAGCAGTTCAGATGATTACCGATCTTACTCCTCTACATCCAGGACATTGTGGTGTTGAAAGAAATGAAAAAGCCGATGAGTTTGCAAGAAGTGCACACCTTTCTGTGGGCTTGGAAAAGACCAATATAAGGCAGCGGTCAAACAATGGGTGTGGATAACAGTAAAACCCTCTGGAGAATCACTCCTGGACTCACTCAGTCTGTTATAGTTATAGTGAAAAGGGGTTACAGTTCACTGCGACCTTAAGGTCTATTGTGCCCCCTATCAGAGCTGTTATCATCGCGCCTCATACAGCCCGCCCTCCAGTTCCAGAGATTTGATGAAATCCATTATCTGGGATGGCTTCAAGGAGGATAACTCCCCACTTCTACAAGTTTCTTGTCCAAAGCACTCTTTCCTTTGGCTCGCAATGGCATAGCATTCCGTAACCAGGTGAATAGGAGTTTCTTCCTCCTCCCCACAGAATCTACACTCATCAGTGTCCGATAAACCCATTCTCAACAGATGCTTCATGCTTCTTTAGGCGACAATGTCCTGTGAGAAAGCCAGTGAGTAAGTGAAGTTGGTTTTTACTGAGATCCAGATATTTTTTGGATCTAGCAGTTTCAAAGTTCCGGAGGAACTTTTTGGAGTGATCCATCCCTGGGAAATTCCGCCAGAGTTTTTCTCTTTCGGTTCTCTCCTTCAGCATAAACTCCTTCTCATAGGTGCATTTTCCTATACCACAGAAGTTTCTGGGCCAGTGAGTGGCGTTTGTGCGCTCTTTCTGGCCAGTGTATTGGCCTCTTCGTTTCCTACTATTCCCGAATGACCGGGAACTCAGATTAAAAAGAACTTATTCTTCTTGCCTACCTCATTGAGTTTGTTTCGGCACTCCCAAATCAGCTTTGAGTCAATGACGTAGGAGCTCAGTGCTTTAATAGCAGCTTGACTGTCTGTATGAATAGCTATATCGCACTTCTGATAGTTTCTTTCTAGATTTATATCTAGACATCTTCCGATTGCGAGTATTTCCGTTTGAAGGACGCTTGTACAGGAGCCTAACGATAGTGCACACTTGGTAACTCACTCAGTCTGAGGAATACGTGATGATGTACCGATTATTACGAGTAAGATCCTGAAGCTGTCACGAGCTGATGGTAGGCCTGCTGACGGGGCACTATCGTATGAGAGAGTCAGCAGATGAGATTTGCAGGCTCTGTGAATCAGAAGCAGGAACAGCTAAACACGTGGTATGCAAGTGTCCAGAGTTGGCTGACCTAAGAACCATTCAAATGGGGAAACTGGTCCTGGATACCCACGTGGTAACGGTCAAGGCTCCTAAGGATGTTGTCGGTTTCATCAATACCCTTGACGACCTCCTTGGGTTTCAAGGAATGAGTAGGGTAGAGAACAAAAGATCTACATGGTCTCAGTCCTCGGAAGCCTTATCGAGCCATATCATTTCAAATAATAATAATACTAGGTACTCCTCTACATCTATACTCCATTCACTTTTATTTAATCACATAGGAGGTCGTGGTTTCGTTTTCAGGAGTTGGTGCACCTGATGAAAAGTCTGTGCGCTTACAGAAAATATCGTTAATGACAAAACGACGTTGCCAGTTTCTTTGTTTACATCAAAGTAATAGTATCAAAGATATGCCACATTTTGTTAGTTCGAATCGATCGGCGATTTTGGGGCGAAATATCGATAGGAAATCGCCTATTTTTCTGTTCTTCGTCGTCCAGAAGAAGTTTCAAGTCGATATGGGAAATTTCGTGCAAGTGTCATTTTTTCCTTTCACGACTTTTGGCGTGAGTACGAACGGCAAATTTGAATTGGACCAAAAATCGATTTATAAGCATAATTAAAGCGAAAGTAAGTACTAATTGACCTTTTTACACTTGATAACGAAGTTTTTTTTAGGTATCTGGCCGTTTAGAAAGATTTCAAACGAAATTCCGGTCCCCCAGAAATTTGGTTAGTTTCGGTATCGTTTTTGGTCCTCAAAATTTATTTGGAATGTGTAAATGGACAAAAACGGCTTCCTTATACGATCTTCTAACGGAAGCGACCGGAAAATATGGTTCGGGTAGGATTTTCTAGGAATTATGAGGAAAGAACTTGCAGAATGAAATTAAACGATTTTCGTAAGTAAATGGTTTTTTGGATGGCCATCATCGGTTTCTAAATGATTATTGTTGATCGTTTTCACGTTTCAGAAAAAAAAACACGTCGAAAAAGCTAAAAAAAAATAGGAGAAATATGACTATATTGCATTCAACGGTAGGTGAATTCAGATTCCGATGAATTGAAATGTGTCACTGGAGCTTTCATTCCTTTGCCGAAATTAGAAATAGGCTATATTGAACCAGAATACATTGGTTTTTTCCATATTCCAGGAGTTTGTGTCTTATTTTAGAACAGGTGAATGATAAATGTGAAGCATATGTTTGACCTATTCCATTTTATTTGTACAAACCTACTGTGGTAGTAATGTATGAATGTTTTTCAAACTAATAAATTACTATACAGTCAGGATATTTTACTCCTTGTTCATAATATCAAATAAATGAAATGTCGTCAAGTCTTGAACTTTCAGTTCAAGAGGATAATAAACATTAAATCTTCACAAGCATAAGCATGCATATGAAAATTATGTGAAAGCAATGCAATTTTTCTCCATGGCGATAAATTATATATTTCAACAGTGATCTCTTGTACTTTTCATGCAAATAACTAGAAAAGGAATCCTTTCTATCAATTCATATAAACGTTAATTATTTTCGTCCATCACATATTTTCCAATTCATTCACATTCTGAGAAATACGCTAAGAATGTAGAAAGGGCAACATAGTGTTGACTTGGAACATAAAAATATTTTGAAAAACGTCATAACTTCGATGCAGAGTGAATGTGTCAAATTTCCAAGGCCAGAGTTGTGATTTTATAATTGTGAATGGAGTATAGTGATTGATATCTCATCCGATGAGGTCATCCTCAGAATATCCAGGGAAGGTAGAGGTCATGAGAAAGTTAAGACTCAGAGAGCTCGGTTCTTCCTCAATTACAGATATTAACCATCCCATTTGCATATTTACAAATATCTGTGTATTCTACTACGATAACATGGGCTATATTTCCTGCTGATCCCTCCATAACGAAGTCCTTGTGATAACCGCACGAACACAGAATTGGAGCATGCATAAAGCCATCAATTGAACGATTACCCCAAGTCCCATAGATGAAAAACCCTCCACACACAATCCTTTTCATGAATTCCGAACGAAACAAAACACGAACAGCAATTACACATTACACCCCCTGCAAAGTATTCCACGGTTTACGAAAGCTGCAAAATATGAACCGCTAACGATTTTCAGGTAAATTACGTACGATAACCGACATTGTGTAGGTATACTTCATTTCAACCTCTGGGATTATTGTGGATATAGTAATTATCAAGTTCATTTAAATGAGACAATGTAGTCGTCAAACTGTCCGAACTAATGGTTCCCGAGGATTAAATTTGAATGTAGTGTCTCCGAGTGCTGAGGGAATTCAATTTCGTTAAATCCAGCCGTTATGAGGAAGTTGTAATATATAGATTCGGGAGAGAGTTGGGCTGGTTCGAAAGGGGGATAATTAAGGGGAGAGGAAGCGGGTTTACTGCGGTTTGGTTCGATATTTCGTCTGGAGTTATTGGGAGATAACAATTCGAAGGGGTAGAGCATCCCCGGAAGATCTGCTCCAGCAGGTGGATGTATTCTGTGATTTGACCTCTCTTCATCGTTCATTAAGTCCTGTGATCGTGATGCAAAAGGGCGCAAACATAATGTCAGTCATTTGTTGGTACTTTTCTCAAGAGAAAACTCGAAACCAAATGAATCTTTCCAAAACTTGGTCATTATAGTTTTTATGGAAACGTCAACACCGATTGCTTTAGTTATCAGATTTTGCAGTATTATCCAGTATTATCTTGTGAGCTATAGTTCATTGTTTGGTGAGTGGGTCACATTGTACTGTGGCCTTCACAACATCTGGACAAGATAAATTTTAACCATATGATATCGAACCCTTGAACTGTAATATTGTTCCATATGCCTTTAGTTACAATTCTCGTTATTTGTTTGAAATAATCCATTGTAGTGATTTATTGCTCAGCTATTGGAAGATTTCTCAACCCAAGAATTTAGGTCAAGTTTGGGAAATACATACATCTGGTTTTTTGAGACAGTAACCAGGTCCGGTAAACCTTTCAGTTCTTCCGTATTAGCTCATAAAATAATATGATGACGTTTTAACTGCAGTCACATGACAGGATCGAATACCAAATCGTCCAAGGTTTTTCTCATTGGTAAGATTCAAGAAATGGGTTGTTTCTCCCACTTTGGTCAAAAATGGCAAATAAAAGCATTTTGTTGGCTTAGCCAGTCAGTTGTAAATCACAACATCACCTTGTTACCTTGCTATTCATTTTCATATAGAAGGCACATTTCATAATTCCTCTTTGCTATACATTTTCATATAGAAGGCACATTTCATAATTCCTCCTTGCTATACATTTTCATATAGAAGGTTGGGTTTATAATCGTCGGGAAATAATCAGTAAATAATTATATCACTTTGCTCCCTTGTTATACATTTTCATATAGAAGGTACATCATAATTTTTCCTTGCTATACATTTTCATATAGAAGGTAGAGTTTATAATTTTATACATATTACTTGTATAATCGTTTCGTGCTTGTTATCAAAGTTGAGGTATTAAGAAAATATAGTTTGTTTTTGTTCACATTTCACCACTTCCTCATCATCTTCGTAGTTGTTATCTAAGTACGGAAAACAACCTATCGCAGTAATCATCAAAATTACCATAGGGTGCTTATAGTTAAGCATAGCTCCTTACATCGGTTGTTAAGTCACAACAATTGATGAGTGTAATGAAAGTGAATACCAAGATATATTTAATCGCTTCAAACTTTTGGCTTCCATATTGGTTCTCGTTTTTTTGTTCATCAATTTTTCTCGTGATTCTTGGCAAACATTAAAAAACATGCGAGGTCTATTCCAAGCATGGTGATTACATGGGAAAGCTTTGTAATTATCAGCTTGACGCTAAAAGCACATGTTCAAAGAAGAGTCAACCGCACGAGTTCAATATTTTAACAGCTTTCCTGAGAGCTCTTCGGTTGAGAGCTTTCAACACCTTCGTTCAAATTGAGGATACTTGGAAAATCATTGACATGAACATATATTGACGTAAACTCCGCATCTAAATGCTTTTGATCCCACTACTCCATACGCAGTTTGGGTCCATTTATACCTTTGATTGTGGTTGCTTTACATTGGTAACGATCCTTACTTTCGTGGTCGGTTAACCCCCTATTGATAGGTTTCATAGGGACTTCATGAAGAGCCCCAGCCTTATCTAAATTGGGTCTATGGCTCCGCGGATTATAAAATTGGAAAAGCATAAAATACCAATTAGGAAAAGATTCTTATATCCTCCTAGAAGAATATATTTCCTTTGAAGGGTTTTGAAGTGTCGAATTTTGAGATTAAGTGAAGTTCCAAGCAGGTTTAAGAAAAAAACGAGGAAAAAAATGCCAGTTTATTCAGATCATTCCGAATAACAATAATTTCAGAAATGTCTGTGACAAAAATGGCAAATTAGGAAACTGGTCTTATGGAAAAGTAGCTGAAAGACACCCAAATGAACGGCCGACTTATTTCTGTTGTTCGAATTGTTGATATACAAGACCAGTCGTTCCATCGATTAATTGTTCTCGTTTACGATCCATTCCACTGTTCGGCAACTTGATTAAACCGAAAAATTCCAACTTAATCTCGCCGAAACGGAATAATTGAGGAGAATTTCGGACAACAAGGGATGCCTTTGTCCTGGATCGATTGTATGTTTAGTCCTTTGTGAATGATTTTGTCGTTATTGGAAATTTCAATGCCCACCGTGTCTCTGTTGGATTTGCAAAGCCGGAAGTTGATCAAAGTGGCACTTCAATTTATGACGAACAGAATTCTGCAATGCGACAGAAGAAAACAAGTCGATTGAACCAATTTAATGAGCGTGAGAAAGTCTGAGTACCTATAGAATAAGCACTTTATGTATTCAAAAGACGGGATTTATTGAATATTGTAACAATAGAGGTTCATTAAATTAGCAACCTCATTAGGGGCCCGATTCGAGTGATTTTAGATCTAGAAAATCAGAAAATTCCACCTTAGGTTCCACCTACAACTGAGGTTTGTAAGGTTGTGAAACGACCATGGCTTCGTACAGCTCTAGATCCAGTTTTACAGAAGGCCGGCAACCATGCAATACGAACAATGGAAGTTTCTCATTGTCTGTTCCTATTGTTTTTTTCTTATTTAAATACTTTCATAGATTTGTGATCTCATTTTATATCGGCGATGACTTTCGATTTGAGAAGAATAGACCAATTGTGAGGTGGAGTTCACTAAATCAGAGAAGCCATTCCAGATCAACTTTTTCGGGTTCTCGATTTGGACGCTTTCGTTCAGCCAGTATCCGTGGAATATTCAGATTGCTGAGGTGAATCAGATGGGGGAAAAGCGAGTTTATATCGGATTTCGCGTTGACAGACGTTGTCGCAAGTTTATTTCGTATTTGATGTAACCTTTCGTATATCGAAGTGTTAAGAAATGTAGGAGATCATCTTTTTATTCGGAATATGGTATGTGAGTAGGACGAGAATGAAGGATATTGAACTTTGCCTTCATCAAATATTAACCCATCACTTGAGTAGGAATTTCCAGAAACGTTTTCGAATTCATCATTGTCAATAGTAGTTATTCGATTTTTTGAATTGAGGAACCGAATGAGACCGATGTGAATTTAGTTCGACAAAAAACTTGAAATTCTAAAATTGTATCCCTATTTCCAAATTCATTCCGAAAGTTACATATCAGGTAATTTTTTTATAGTGGTAGAATTTTCGAAAGCGAAAACTGTGATTTGACAGAAGCAAAACACGAACTTTGAGCTAGATCTTTGTTCGCATGCGCCACACGAATCATAGTTTACATTCGATAGCAGGAACACTAAACAGGTTGAAAAACTCCTCCATCTAGAGTCTTGACTCCAAAAATAGTGACAAAGAGTGTATTTCTTTGGGAATTACTCTTGCAGAACATAAACACATTTTTCTGAACCACCACAAAAGTCCTCTACTCGCAGATACCATTTTATGTTCGACTGCTCCATAAACACTTGATTCATGAATTCGTTTAGCGTCCATAATTGACTATTTTATTGGACACCACTTAATTGGACTCAACTGTCACTGTCTTCTCTCGATTTTGCAATTTTCTTGGTTTCACACCACTTGTTATAGGCCGCATACAAATTTTCATTAGCACTTTCAGTGGGTAGGAGAGGCACTTGCGAAAAGCAAAAGTAAAGCACACTTATGGTTTCTTGAAATAAAGCGACGAATATATTAATTGCCATTTCAGAAAATAAATTTTCTGCATTGCAGTCAAACATAAAGCTTTGTATGCAACTCGTACATAATTAGGCTTATGGACTTGCCCAAATTATTGGCCTCGCTCGCTTTGCTCGCTCTGCCATAAACTTTTGGACTCGTCCATAGAGATCTAATTGAAGCCACATTTCTTTCATTTGAAAGATAATTTTATGACATTCAGGCTATGTTGGCTTCCAAAGCGTCTATTGGTTCTGGTTTATCAGCATAAACCAGTGACTTGACATAACCCCAAAAAAAAATAATCCATTAGAGTTATGTCGCATGATCTTGGAGGTCAATTATTTCTCGAAATAATAGTATCAGCAAACAAACAACGCTTATTAATTAATGGTCAAGCGCCTTTAATGCTTGAACCAGTAGGATCTTGTAATCCAAGATCTTCACGCAAAATTTTTCATGTGGTGGATGCACAGAGACCAACATGTTCTGAACTCAAAGACAAATCTGGATCTTCATTAACACTATCACTTACAGAAGCGATATTTTCTTCTGTACGTGCAGTTCTATGTCTTGTTGTTGTTGTTGCATCGAGTAGAGAAAATTTTGTCCGGAATCTGTCGATAGTTCGACGAATAAGCTGCTCTGATGGACGATTATGTAAACCATAAATTTGACGCTCTATAAGTTTGGCGAATAGAACACTGATTTTGAAAATGAATTTCAACAATTTGTAAACGTAGTTGCGGCGTGAGTCTTTTCATAAAAATTTGTCAATGCTTACTGAACAGAAATGTCAAAACAACATAGCATCTACTTTCTGTCAAATCACAGTTATCCCTAGTGAAAATTCTATCACTCTGAAAAAACACCCCATACAATTCGAAAAAAATTAAATGACTTCCATTCTTTCATTAAATAGATTTAATCACGTCACATCAAATCCAACTCAGCAGCTTCATTTTGATTTAATTTTCTCCTATTCTGAACCCTAAACTCGGGGTGCTGTACTGTGCGCTGTTTACCATTTATTGCAACGCTTCCATTTCGATATGCACTCGACTGTTATTTGAAGTTTGAATTTTACTGCAAATTAGATTTTGTTTATGGAGAATTCATTTAATTGCATACATTCATGCACTGCTGCCATATGGTGAGTGTAAAGTTGTTCGAAATTCATTTGGGGACGGTTGGCTATTTGTATTTATCGCACCGATTTTTTCAACTATATGACTGAAGGTTAGTTTGGGTTATTCCAAGAGAAACGTAGTGAAGTTTCTTTATTTATACAGGTCGAGAGCTGATCGTGGTGGACATAAATGCCGGAAATAGTTTCTCAAAACATAAATGTCATAAAATTATCTTTCAAATGAAAATGAAATTGGCTTCGATCTTAATTCGAATGTGTTTTATTTCAATTTGAAGTTCTTATCACTCCAAAAAACACCGGATATTCAGAATATGAATACGATAAGGTCAAAAGTTTCGCAAAAACTCCGCTTTGCTCTTTTGACACGAGAAGGCACTTGACGGTTTCCATGGACCTGAATCACAATACCAAGAATTCTCTTCCAGGAACACTTCTGTTCCTGAAAATTCGTTGACAGAAACGCCGCCCACGTGCAACGAAGCCAGTTGTTGGAACTGGAACGAACGATTGTGACGTCTATTGAAATTCAGTGCCCGAACGGTTTCAAATTTATTGAACCCAGCTTGATAAAACGCTGGCTGGTAGACAGAGGAAGATAAATGATGGCGAAATTAACAGAGTCAGAATTCGCGTCATTTGTTTTTGTGTTTCTAAGTTGGATGAAAAATGCACTTTATCCGCAGGATGTCGAACAATTGAGTGTGTCGTTTGTTCTGGCAAACTATCCATATCCCTCATCATTGTTCAGACACGGCTGGTTGAATAATTGATAGGGGGCACCTTTAGGTCGCTGTGGAATGTAACCCTTACCAAACTATAACTATATCATCTTCAAATTTGAAGAATCAACAACACATTCGTCCAAAAATATTGGTTTCGAATTAACTTAGATATCAACTTCTGGAGATTATCTTAGATATTGTCTAAGTTTCTAAGTTTTAAGACCATGAAATTTTATTTAATCTTCAAAAACTCTGAGGGTGTTTGGTTACCTTGGTTATGTCTGTTCTCAATTTTGATTAACCCCATTGACTTCAACTTGATTGTCTGAAAAAGTGAAGACTTGAACGGGAAATTCATTCATTCCGATTAGCTACGCCCAAATGAGCACTGTTGAATGGCCCAGTTAAAAAAAACCGTGCCACACTGAATTTTCCAGGCTGATGTGGAAAGTTTTTCCAGCTTCCGGTCTTTTCCCGGGGAATATGAACCGGAAATTCCCTTCGCTCCATGCAGAGCTTCCTGTTTTAAACATGGATGAAGGTTTGTATGAGTGCGAAATTATATGTACATCTGGAAATGAGGTAGCTGCCTCAGTAACACAGGAAATTAAATATACAGGATGTTTCCATACATAATTGCAATTCAATCTGAAATTTCTGAAATAGTATAGGTATAACATTACTAGCAAGGCAAGAGGTTTTTTTTCTGGCGAATGGAGGATATGCGGTTACCTCCGTGAGCCAGTAAAACCCGTTACCTTGCGTGTATTGTTTTATATTTTATTCGTTTCTCATTTGTAAAAAGGTTAGATAAATTCCAAAAAATCTCAATAATTTGTCGCAAATGTCGTAAGCTATGGAAGCGTTGCCATGAACATGTCTGTTTATTTTTCTTTACATTTGTTTTGGCGAAAGCGAAAATGAATGTACCAAAAGAAATTATTGAGGCAGCCAGCAGTGTAGCTTCAAGTTTATTACCTGCAAAATCAGCTTCAAGGTACGAGCGAGAATACGACGACTTCAAAAAGTGGCAAAACAAAAATAGCGCGATTGGGGTAACTGAAGTGAACTGTTGGTCTACTTGGATCAACTATCAGCTAGATTCAGCCCTAATACTTTATGGGTAAAATAGTCTATGCTGAAAAGCTGCTTGGAAATGAAAGAAAATGCCCATGTTCGCAGGTTTGTTTTCCTTAAAAAATTTATTGAAAAATAATGAATGATTTTATCTTCTGTGTATTCAATTAGAAGGAAAGATTTTAGCGACATGCAGACAATTTTTTTTTTTGAAAATTGTCTGCATGCCGCTAAAATCTTTCCTTCTAATTTTATTGAAAAATATGACGTTTAGTTGTCATTCGCAGATTTCAAAAGGTAATAGCGTTTCTGAAACGAAAAAATGAGCGTTATACGCCTGAAAGGCCATGGTATTAAGTAAATAAGAGGCTGAAAATTTTCTTTTACATGCTCCAGATGACCAGTGGTTGCTGGTGAAAATTGTAACAATATTTGCGATTTTTGGATGTTGTCGATGTGACGAAATTCTCTCTTTAAACATGAATGATGTAGAAGATATGGGAAAATACGTTATTGTGACATTGCGGTAAACAAAAAATTTAACAACAAGAAGATTCACCATAACCGATGATGGCTGCAGCTTCAAGCCCTGCATGTTATACAGGAAATATGTAAATCTTCGGCCTCCTGGAACAAAAAGCCTAAGATTTTTTTTGACATACCGACATGGAAAGTGCATTTCCCTCAATGCTGGCCAGCACACTATTGGTGGTGTCCCAAAGCAAATAGCGAAATATTTAAGTTTAAAAAACCCAGAGTTATACACCGGCCACTCTTTTCGCAGAACTGGAACTATGGTTGCGGATTCGGGTGGAGATATTTTAGCACTAAAGCGTGCAGGAGGGTGGAAGAGCACCGAAATTGCGATGAGTTATGTCGATGATTCGGTCAACAAAAAAATCGAAATGTCTAGCAAATTATTTGGTAGTAAGGAGAGTACAAATGTTCTGCAGTCCTCGAGTTCAGCAGTTTCTGAGTCAACAGATGGTTCAGCATCATCAGTATCAACTCTTTCATCATCAAAAATCTGTGTTATTGGAAATAACAATTGTACCATGATTTTCAACATATATGACGATAAAACAAAATTTTCTTATGTAAATAATACTACTAACTATTAAAAATTTTGCAAGTTAACTGTCAGTTTTACAAGTTAGTGACTTGATAAAATAAACTTTCTTGATTAATATTGTGTTTTTGGAAACTGACGTTTACAAATGAGAAACAAATAAATACTATTTAGGGAATATCCCCATTGAGTTTGTGGAAAGATGTACTTATACCTCTATATACAGGGTAAACCTAAACTGGAGGTACAAACGAAGAGCGCATAGTTTCAAGAAAGGAAATTTGAACCAATGGGATGAGTCTCAATCATAATAGGATTGAATGTGAGTTTGCGAATATTCCCTGCGGCGTAAATGTTATTCAGAGCTTCAGTCGATAACTAAGTTTCCATCAAGCCACTAATTTATCCCGGATGATTAGTGTCCTGATAAAGGATGACGGGTATCGACGTGGAAATACACAGCGTCCTTGTGATTTATCTTTGACAGGATTGTTCCAAGTATCGACTTCGGTATTTACCTTCCCATACATCAATATCATATTATCTGCATCGCCATATTGTTCTCTGTCAATAAAGTGATGAGTGGATGCCGCATGGCTCTTATCCTAACGCGGGATTAATAAAAGATTCGGTGAATAGTTGGTCTCATGTCATAACCCTTGACAATCGAAATGGAACCTTATTATAGTTTGATAAGGACTGCAGCATTATCGACCCCATCTTGTGTTACCTCTGACCGTTGAGCACCTCCGGCAACGATTACAGTGGTGCATATGCGGATTTACGAGTCAAAACGAGTTATATTTTCATGTTCGTTTTGCCATGATATAAATGAGGTCCGTTGAATAATTAATTCCGTATATGCTGGTTCATTTCCAGACGCGACATTGTCTCATAGACTTTCTCGACATCTACGTAAACTATAACCCTCGGCGTGAAACCTAAATCTGGAACAACGAATTCCTCAAACTTTCCAAATAAATTACCAGATCTCGGAGACGCACAATTGCGAAGTTTGGGAACTGTCATCGAGCTGTCATAACCGACTGTACCGCCTCGCCTGGGATTGCGAGAGACGCTTCGAATTTCCCCTGAAAGAAATTCAGAGTTGGAGCTTCGATACCTGTAATCAGCTTGGAAAATTTAATTTGAACTGGATGGGATGTATCCATGCGAAACCCAGGCTGAAAACTTCCGTTTTCCGCTTTGCAGTCCAGATAGGACGGAAAAGCTCGACGTTGAATTAATTTCCTTCGAACTTCGAAGTTTCATCCCCGATGAAGTTTCCATTTTTTTCTCTTTATTTCAAAGATACTTTAAGTATTGTTGAGTTGTGTAGATCAAGTCCAACTATAGCCTTTCCATTAACAGCGTTGAGATATTAATTTTGAATTGAACACTTCGCGAATCGCGAATCTCAGGAAGAGCTGGAACAAATGGGAAATCCTGTTTCAGTCCACCAGGGAATGAGCCAATATCCGAACATGTCACCCTTTTTGGGGGCAAATCACGAGGGAATTCAAGGAAAACAATTGGAGAATTGGAGAGCGTCTTCAATCTGAGATCGTAAATGGAGGTTACATGAAACCATAGCATCACGAGGTCTGTCATTAAGTTCCTCCAAGTTCTGGGATAGCTTATCGAGATTATTTCTCCAGATAATTGAGAGATGAAGGAGTTACTTCCTATTTGGAGTGTATGTCTGTTGCCTTGATTAGATTTGATTTAGATCAGATTTGAGGAGGGGCGATGAGGCTAAGCTAAGCCTCGAAAACACCTCGACCTGAAGATCTACTGTGCAACACCCCGCTTTTCACCAGTCAAGTAGAAAAGCCTCTACGACCTTCACTACTCATCTCGGTGCCAAGCCCTTCACTTGTTCCGGTTTCGGGAACTAGAAGGCAAGCTGTGTTCAGCTGTTTAGGTGGCATCTTGACAAGTATCATCAGTAACCTTTCCCATGTTCTGCAGATGATAATTTACTCGTTTACAGCTCGTTGAGTAAGAGAGGAAAGACTTAGCCTTTCTCTGTCCTCGGGTCAGTCATCAGGACCTTGTCTTCCTCTTTTATTCCTATTCGTCAACAGTCTTCGCTTGGTGGTTTGCTTGGAAGCCGCAAAAGGCCTCTGGTCGAATGAAGGGAAATAGTCCTTCCTTCCTTGCTAGCTGATCAGCCATCTCATTACCATACACTCCAGAGTGACCAAGTATCAAAACGAGGTTGACCTGATTGTTGAGCCCAAGCTTTGAGTGACATTATACATTCCCAGACTGACTTTGACCGAATTAATGATGAGTTAAGCTCTAGTGGGGCTGCTCTGCTGTTAGATGCACTCCCTTATGGCAAAGGTTTTCGCTCGAAATTACGATGGACAAAAGCCCATCGATAGGGCTAGTTGTACCGTTAATTCATTGTTCGCAACTTGGTAATGTCACGCTGAAGTTTTTCTGAAACTCGTGCTTCAGAGTTAGGTTATCTGTGACCACATCTAACAGCTGCTTACACCCATTCAGAATGCGAAGATGACCTGTATAGGCACCAGTTTTTAGTTCCCACTCTCTCACCACCCTAAAAACCCACCGGCAGCCTCACTTCCTAAGAATAGCCCTAGCAGAGGCTGCACCTGTATGACTTGCATGGCAACTTCTATTCTTGGTCAGTAGCATTCAATGTTTCACTACGAAACATTGCTTCTGTACCTGCCAATAAATCTCTGGAATTTGAAATCAATGCGCCCATCTGCAAAACGTTTTTTACAGAAAATACTCGAATGTATACAAAGCCAGCATTGTCGAATATGCATGCCTATACTAACAAAGACGAATTAACGTTGGACTGTATTTCGAACACTCTTCAGTGTTGATAAATAGTTAGTGTGCTCATCACTCCCTCGTGGATTGATCCATTTGAATGGGAAATGATTGTTCATTCGAAATCAGTATCTGTGTTCCCCTATGACCGGCCTATTGGAAAATTCGCCCTGTTTGTCGTAGATTAAAGCGTTAATACGTCAGGTGAAAATGGACTGTGAAATGTGCAATATGGACACTGTGAGATAAGCCTCTGTGCATGGCATAACAGTTCGGTGGAACTTTACATTGGGGCTTTGTGCTGCATGTACAGAGTTGATGAACTTTGAGCTCTCACTTAAGCGGAGGATTATATCATGGTGCTGAACATGAAAGGATGTGGGTTCTAGAACAGAGATATGAGCTCAATCCGAGAGGATTTGATTTTATTATTTGTTGTCAACTTTGTCCCACTATTTTTGTTCTCCTTCACCATGGGCGCCCGCAGAAATCCGCAAAAAATTTTCTCAGTGGGGGCCAAATAAAGATTAGAGAGCAATATTGAGGGTGTTGTGCTGTAAAACAATGAGGCCATCCAAATCTCAAGGGGGGCCATGGCCCCCCTGCCCCCCCCTGCGGGTGCCCATGTCCTTCACTAGCAGTATGTTGATTCCATGAACGACTGATAGCGATTGATGCTCTTTTGATATCATTTCTATATTTAAAACGACCGTTAAATAAGAGAAATCTTAGTTCCACCCCCTCTTACTGACGTCAATTTTCCAAATTCACTCAAAAATCGCGAAAAATCTTGAAAAATCTGGACAATCTCGTTGCAACCAACCTCAAAAGACTCCAGTTACATTCATGTGATGTAATCCTGAAAGATCAAAATAAGGAACTTGCTTACATATCAGTTTTCTGTAGCGGCTAGCATTCTGAGAACAAAACGCTATAGTAAGAGTGCAAGGTATGTATATAGATATAGAAACTTGTTCAGTAGTTGAAATGTTTGTAGGATTGTCCATGAATATGTCCTTCGCTTAGGCTGCCAAACCTATATTTTAAGTCTGTCGTCTTCCTGTAGTTCTCTCAAAAACCAATAAAACTGAAACTGTCTATATACAGTTTATTTACAGAGTTAATACTACACAATAATCTACACTTGTAGATTATACATCTTACACTGATTGCTTTTGACTAACACACGTTCAGTCACGATTTATTTGCATTTA
This sequence comes from Adalia bipunctata, assembly GCA_910592335.1. NCBI lineage: Eukaryota > Metazoa > Arthropoda > Insecta > Coleoptera > Coccinellidae > Adalia > Adalia bipunctata. Next base: position 22,160,784 of record OU342954.1, read on the forward strand.
CTGAACATCGTGAGATAGAAAACGTCTTCACTCCGTACAAATGAATTGATCTTGTACCGCCGATATGGTACCGTCTTGAATATCTAATTCCGTCTTTTATGGCAATAACTACCTCCGTCTCAACTCTCTACCGACTCCCGTAGAAACTCTGTACTGACGCCCCGACCAACAATTAACTCCGTAACCAACTAACAACTGACTTCACTCCTCACTTATGCCCTTAATGTAAAATGCTCCATTTTTCTCATTCTACGAAATCGTGCACCTGCTAAATCTCATATTGCACTTCTATTAAACTATAAGATGAAGGTTTCACATTCAGGACTCGAAAGCTCACACATGGAAGTCATCAAATGCATAGAGCAAAAGTGTCCCATACTCGAAATTCAGAAATAACAGAGAAATCTAACAACTTTGTACACCATGTTTTCATCTCTGTTACAAATTAGCTCTGTCATTGTGCTCTTATTGTGACATGTCTGTGACAAAACGAGGAATTCATGTTGCATTTCCATGACATAATGGTTCTGTAACATGGTCACCTGGTGAAGGATTAATGGATCATTTTGAAAAATGGGGATACGTCTCCAAGTCATCATCAGTCATCCTCTCCAACTTATACATCATTAATTTCTTCATCTCCTATTTCCTCTGTAACGCTGCGGTCTTATATCTTATATCATCCAGTTCAATTCTTACACTCGAGGTGCGGAAGCATTTCAATTCCTAATCCTGCACTTGGCGAATATATGTCTTGTTGGAAGCTATCAAAGATAAGTTTATTCGGGCTTGTAGGAGCATGGAAACGACGTAAGAGTAAAAAACAAATCCTGCTTCCAGATTAAACTGTTTCCTAATCCAGTGTCTCGGATCTTGTTGATCTCGGCGGAGATTAAAAGCTACCCATTATTTTGTTTTGATTATATCACTCGGGGTTTGTGGTTAAGTCCCAGTTTTGTGCAGAGGACGGAGCTCAGATAAAATCTCAATGACATACGGAGTTTAGAATCTTGATTATACAGGGTTTGGCTTAATCAATGAATTAATTTGTTTTATTTCAATTCAAAGTTCTGTCACTCAAAAAAATACAACCGATATCAAAAATAATTCTCCAGAGAATAACTATACAGGGTGTTTATAAAACCTTGATATGAAAGCGTGGATCAACCCCTTCGACAGAAGAAAGGTGTAATGAACAATTACAATATTCTGGTTGAATAAGAATTGTTGAAAGAAAGTGCGTTAAAGGATAATTATGACGAAAATAAATTGTAGTACATACTAGAACATCGTGATTCTCGAAACATCCCAGAATTCCAATCATAAATTCAAAGGTGGACTAAACAGTCATTACTCACAATATTCCCACTGTAAATTAGGTCAGTCTGAAGTATCCAACCACCGAAACTTGTCCAGAACCAAAATTGAAATTCTCGCGTTCGAATAATATCCACAAATTGGCGCCCAACGCGTTATATAAATTAATATTGATTTTGAACATTGGTCAGCAGCTGCACTCGTGATGTGCGAGTAACAAATTGAAATTTCAACATGCATTCGAGTGGCTGAAAGCGGTGAATCGAATGAAGTTGCCGCTGGACGAGTCCCAATTTGCAAATGAGCAGGAGCAACTTCGCAGAGCTTATGCAGATTTCATACCGCTGGTCCAGACGTTTAGGTTGGGTGTTTTTCATAGGGAGCGAGGGAGAGGGGAAGCTTCTTCTTCCTTCTTCCTACTTTATGAATATGTCCGGGAGGCATGAATGAAATGAAGTTGAAATTTTTTCTCTGCGGAAGACTTCTCACGAAATTTAATAAGCGGATTATGAAGGGGGGGACGATCTCGGAGACGATATGTATACAGTGTGAAGAGGATTTAATGACGATTCAGAAGAATATGTTTTATCAAGAAAAGGGTTAAGGTCCATAAGGACGGTCTGTCACTACTCTCCCACGATGGCAGCACGATCCAGCGGAATACTTTTGAATAAGATCTCCACCATGTTTTATGTTCAGTAAAAGTCCCTTGGTTATCTATATATTCGTCATTTTCGAAAAGTGAGAAGAAATTATTACGCCCTTTGACTCTCTTTTTGGTGGAAAGACTTCGAATGAAGGAATTTTTGCAATCTGTTCTTTGTATAGTATTCTTGGATAGATGCGCTATATCGCATGCAAATCACGATTTTTGGGATGAATGCATAGTTTTTTTATACAGAGGTCTATCTCAAATTCCATTTTTTGTTGAATATTTCAACAGGAGTTAGAACTGGTGGTGAAGAATGAGACTAGGTTGAACTGATTGCCGACGTTTCGTTCGTATACTTATTTGAACTTTTGCAAGGCAGGTTCATTCAGTCTAATGAAATAGATGTAATTGCTAACATTCGGAAAATGCAGCCAAGTGAACACCTCGTCAATTCTCTAAAAACAAAATCCGCAATGGAAATCACCATTGAACCTGTCGAAGTATAAACAATAGAGAAACACAGCTTGTCATCTAACAATGAAGACATGCAAAATGCAGATATGTCTGCATGTTAGCTATTACATCTAATCTGCTCCACATGAGCTAAGGATATTGACTTAAATTGCAAAAAAAATAGTTAAAATAAGATTTTTGTGATGAAAATTCATATTAATATGATTTCAAGTTGCAAACTAATTTTAGCCTGTAGGTCTGCAGCGTATACAGGGTGGTTAAGAAAAATCGAGTAAAATAACGAAATTTTATTCCCAGAGAATTCAAGGATTTTAATACAATGTATGGACTTCACGGGCATCAATAACAGCTCGAAATCTTTTTTGAATGCTACACACGAGGTTGTTGAACATTTCTTGAGGAATTTGGTTCCATATACGGGACAGAAGCTCTCTCAGATCATTTAAGGATTCTGGGGTAGGTTGATGATTATCTAATCTTCTTTGGAGCATATCCCATGCATGTTCTATGCAATTCAAAACTGGTGAGTACGGAGGTATTGGTAAATGTGGAATACCAAGCTCCTAGCGCGCATTCTCAACAATGGCTTCACTGTGCGGTCTAGCGTTATCGTCTAGAAATTGAAAAGTTTCACCAATAGCAGCGTGAAAGTTTGGCACAACATTGTCAATGACATGCTCCCTATAGTGTGAGGCGGTCATATTCCCAGGACAAATGTGTAGATCTGTGCGTCCGTTGAAACATATCCCGGCCCATACCATAACACTACCCCCTCGGAATGGATGGACTTCTTGGACATAGCGACGATTACGGGGTATGCCTTGGATCGTCCATACCCTTTTTCTTCGAGATTCTGAAAATCGTCCATATCTGGATTCATCAGTGAAAAGGACACTACGCCATTGATCGTTCCAATTGATATGTTGCCTTGCCCATTCCAGTCTTTGACGCTCATGGTCAAGTGTTAATGGAACTCCTCTCAATGGACGTCTAGAACCTAGATTCACCTCTCTCAAACAACGTCTGATGGGTTCGATGGAAACTTGGACCCAATCTGCATTTTGAAGAGAATTCCGTAGCATATCTCACGTAGATGTAGGGTTTCTTCTCGCCGAAACGGTGATAAAACGATCTTGAGCAGATGTTTTTCGTCGCCCACCAAGCCTGGGTCTTTCCAACACGGAACCTGTCTCCCTGAACCTATTCCAAAGTCGAGATATCACACTTTGGCTGACTTGGAGCCTTTCCGCTACAGCAACCTGAGTTGGGTCACCCTGTAGCATTCCGATAGCCCTATTATCCTCAGCGTTTGTTAATTTACGTCTTGGCATTTTTAGAAAACTCGTTTCAAATCGAAGCCGTTGATAAACTGACTTCATTTCAAAATTAGAACATTCATGAAGCATATGCAAAGAACCAAACTTCAGAAAAAAGGCGACAAGATTGACGAAATGTCTCATACTGATTTTAATTGGATCGATTCAAGTTGTTATTGAGTTTCAAATGATTTTACAGCGATTGTCTTGAAGATTACATACTTTTAAAAACGATTGAATACGATATCCCTAACTCTTGTGGAGCAGTATATTTCAATAGACTCAAGACTGAATGCTACTTCCATTTTATGATAAAAATTTCTTCCTATTGTCCTTTCCATTATTTTTCCTTACCCTCACTTTGAAATCATGTCTCGATCCAGAAAGTTTCAATTAATTACATTCATTTTTCAAAGAAATTTTTATAAATATACTACGGTCAACTTCAATAATAATCATTCATTACTTTCTCGATAATTCATAGCGAAATGATAATCTGATACCTCAGAAAATCCTACGGACTCATAAGCAATTGAATTAAATTATCCTATTAACCTCTTTCCCAAGTTATCGAAGCTTGAATGCACAAATTGAGTATTTGTTATTGGAAATTTCGAAAATGATTCATGACGATGAAAGGCAATTGAAAATTGACATTGAAATGCTTCCGAAATCAAGAAATATTGACGTGAAGCTGACACCAAAATCAATTCAAATGCAAATAACTCAAAAACTACAAGAATAAAAATATTTATTCCAAATCGAAACAGTATGCAAAAATAACATTAGAAATATGTCTAAATACTGGAACAAACAAAATACCACATGAACTATAGCTAAGCTATTGCTTGTACGTGGTGGGTGAATGTTCAATCCTCGAAACCAGATGTGAACCTCCACCATAACTATTTTGAAATGCCAAAAAAATTTGTTTTTTTTTTTCTTTTTTTTTGCTTGAAAAAATTCGAAAAGCCCGAATGGGCGAAATAGGGCGATAAATAATAAGTCTTCATTCATAATTCAAGCGCAAAATCCTCAATAACTCGTCTTTTTCAACCTAAATAAAGGTGCCCCTACACCTGACGGAATTCATCCAAACCAACAACCAAAGACCAAAACTTACCGCTTTCTCAAGTTATCGCCGGTCGAAAGCACGCGATTGGCACACTGAATTTCGGATTTTACGCCACCAGATGCTAGCGTCGCGACGCGCACTTCAGAAATGGAGCTGAATATTGTCCAACCTGCCGGCCTCTCTGGTGACGACGTCACCAGCGCTACGGGACTGGAATAGCAGTCACCCCATCTGGGCCTCTATTCTTGAAAACCAGGGAGTAGAACGATCGAGAGAACGGTGACGTAGCCCTACTAATCAGTAGGGCCACGTCGCCGTTCTCTCGATCGTTCTACTCCCTGGTTTTCAAGAATAGAGGCCCTGGTGGATTCGCAATATTCGCCATGGGGGTCGGGCCCGTTTGTTATTGTGCAAGAAAAATGCATTTGGGGGTTGCAAGACATTCTGGGGTCTGGCTCGAGGAGAACATGTGGGAGTTGGAGAGATTTTATGGCTTGGGGGTTTTTCCAGTGGAGAACGCGGTGGGAGATCGACTGCAAAGAATGGAAGCATTTAATTTTTAATGTTAGAATTATGTCGAACACTCATTTGGATATGCTTAATCACGTATAGGTTCAATAATCCCATTTCTCATCATGAGAAGCTCAAAAAGTTACGAGTTATTCCACTCAAAATTAAGAAAAAATCGAAATGAGAATTCTAAATCCAAATTACTTCAAAAACTTTAAGAAAGAAAGCTACCTTCTGAAACAAGAAATATTCAGATTTGAGCAAGGAAGCATTCGACGAATTTTCAGGTCCGGATCTAGGGTGGGAAAGCGGGGCGCTTGCCCTGGGCGCCAGCTTAAGGGGGCGCTAAAAACAACCAGAGGTGAAATTTTTTTTATTTTTGATTTTCTCGGAAAAAAATATTATTAAATATGACCCGACTCTGAAGTGCCATCTTGACCACTCAAAAAAAGGACAAACATCCTATCTTCCCAAAAATATGCAAAATGAAATTATCGATTTAATGGCCACCAAAGTTCGGAATAGCATTATTAATGAGATCAAGGAGGCCAACTATTTCACTATTATATTCGACTGTACCCCAGATGTATCTCTCAGAGAACAAATGAACCAGGTTAGATATACGATATTTAAAAAGAACGTAGTCTGGATATGAGATGAAGGCAAAGACTTATAATACTAAAAATAAAGGAAAGTTTTATTGACTTCTTAGAAGTTGACAAGCTGGCATATATATAAAGGAGTCCAATCCAGAATTCTACACTCTCTGAATCTTTTGGGTGTCCATTCGTCTTTATCATGTACAGAAGCAGTAAATTTATTTGGTGTTGTACGAAAACTGTATTGTTTTTTTGTTAGTTCAACCACACGATGGACAATTATGAAAAAGTGGACGAAAACAAATTTTAAAGGAAGTAGCCAAACTAGATGGACGAAACATCAAGCTGTTAATGCCTTGCTCAATAATTTACCGGGAGTTGTGAAGGCTGTGGAAGAAATCAAAGAATCCTCACTAGTCGCAGAATACAAGTATGAAGCTGGTCATTTGCTTCATGCTGTGATGGATTTTAGATTCATACTGAACCTAACAATTTGGGATAATATTCTGCGAGAGATCAATATGGTCAACGTGGAAATTCAGAAAGGAGATATAGTTATTTCACGTTCATTATCGTTCATGCAAGGTCTTATGAAGATCTTGCAAGGAATGACAGAAAAACTTATTGAAAACTGGATCTCGGAAGCTACACTTCTTTCAGAAGAATTGGATGTGGAGCCAATTCTTAGAAATAAACGTGTTTCCAAGAAGAAAAAGCAGGTTGACGAAATGTGCGATGATGAGTCAAGAATGGATCTGGTTGGCTTATTCTCCGAGGAAATTAAGGTTGTTTTCGACAGATTATTGTCAGAAATCAAAAAAAGATTAGAAAGCGCAGAGAGTCTGCATACGAATTTATCATTCCTCAATGGCCATGCCCTTTTAAACATGCAAAAAGGATCTGGAGAAAATGGGACCCTTTTAGCGCAAAAATATTGAAGAGACTTGAATGCAGTTGATTTTTGTTAGGAACTAGCGGTTTTCAAAATATTGGTTCCTGAAATAAGTGAAAGATCGACTTCATTAGACCTGCTAAAAATTCTTCACAGGCAAGATCTGAAAGATGCTTTCCCTATAATGTCAGTATAGCTGACATTATATAGATAGTGCACATTGCCTACCACGTCTGCAAGATGTGAAAGCAGTTTCGGCAAATTGAAAATATAAAAAATTATTTGCGTTCCTTAATGAGTCAGAAAAGTCTCTATGGCCTCTCGATCTTAGCTATAGAACACAAAACTGCTTCCGAAACATATTTCGAGGAGCTGATAGATGCGTTCGCGGAAAGAAAATCACGCCGCGTGATGCTATGTGAAGAAAAAAGTCCAATTTCTTTCCTTGTGATATTTTCCTTATTATTAGTTTTTATTTTCATTATTCATTTGTATTATTTATTTTTGTTTTTTCTATGAATTCATATATGTACATATTAAACAAATGGGGGGGGGGCGCAATCATGAATTTTTGCCCCGGTCAGAAAAAATCGTAGATCCGGGCCTGCGAATTTTGGTAAAGACCATTCCATTGTAGTTTGAAGATTGGTAAGGGGGTTACATTCCACTGCGACCTCAAGTTCTTTGTGCCCCTATCTATCACTGTAGCTTACCCACGGACACTGTTACGATTTTTCAAAGTTTGAGAATTGAACATGGGAAATTTTGTTTTTACAGATTAAATTTTTTTCTCCTGATCTGAGCACCGCAGTCCCCTCTAGCCATTTTTCTTCTGAAGAAGAATCAATGCTCTATCTCACACCAAAATTTCATATCAGTAGCTTGCCCACAGACACAGTCACAAATTTTGAAAGTTTGTGAATCGAACCGAAATTTTTTTTTTTGCAGATTTGATTTTTTTTCCCACATCTCAGCAACTCCTCTTATAATTTTTTTTCTGAATAGGAATCAACACTCCACATTGCATCCGAATTTCATCACTGTAGCTCGCCCAGAGACACAGTTACGAATTTTCGAAGTTTGAGAATTGCACAAAAAAACAAATTTTTTCCAGATTTAATTTTTTTTCTCCTGATCTCAGCACCGCAAACTCCTCTAGTTTTTTTTTCTGAAGAGTTATCAATGGTCTATTTTACGAAAGAATTTAATTACAGTAGCAAAACCACAGACAAAGGTACCAATTTTCAAAGTTTTAGAATTGAAAAAAAAATTTTTTTCAGCAGTTTCTAGGTTTATGCATCATTCGATCGTGAGTATTTTTGCCAGAAAACACTCGAGTTGGAGCCTTACGATAGTGTACAGGGTGGCCAGATTTCGATGGTTTAGTACTACAACTCCTAAAAAGTTTTATTACGATTTCCCAAAAATATCCCGAATGCAACCGTCGCTTTTTTTTCATCTCTATTTCACCTCCGCTCGTTTTATTTTTCGTTGTTTTTTATTGTTAGTAGGTCTATGATACTAGATTGATCTCGTTCAAAAAATAGAAAATGCTGCTCTTTCAAGGATGAGAGAAAGATCACAAAATTTTTTTATATTTACCGAGTGAACCAATACTTTCTCCATTCTCCACTTCTTTTTGCATCAGGGAGCGCACAACATCCAGAATGAACACTCATATAATGGCAGCAATTTATGCTAGCATATTTTCCAACTTTTATTATCAAGAAATGTTCGTGCCATACATTATGAATGAAAATTCGAGTTCTTTACATTCTTTGGGGATATGATATGAAGAATCGCTCAGTTCTGGTCCTGTTTTGAAATAGGGGAAGCAATCGTAAGCCATTGTTGGCGGAATACGAAAGCCGAAGCTGAGTGCTTGAATTTTGCATTGAGTTTATGTAGGTACTTTATGTCATGCACTTGGGTTCGAAACGTAGATTGGAAACTGCATTAACTTGCCATTGGTCTATTGTGTAATATAAAGAAAGCGTGGATTTGGCTCTGAGAAGCCAGAATTATATATTCTGAACGAAACGGAGGGAGATTGAATGGAAGCCTTCGATATTACTTATATGAATCGTTTACTGAGTTCTCAGCACATATTGTTTCTGAACTCTTAGGAATGACATGATCTGTACATTTGAGTATGGAATGCATTACAAAATGGCTTAAATAACTAATGATCCGATAGATACCAATTTTCCACTCATTGGTTGACCTGGGATACCAGCTCCGACCAGAACGTAGAGTATTCCTTCAGGACGGTCCCCCTGTGAAAAAACAAAACTGAAATTAATAACAGAAATCATCGACATCGACATAACCATAACATATCCATACATAACCATCAAACACACATAACTTTTTATTTTAAGAAGTTAACGTCTGTGAGCAATCGAAGAGAACATTTTTTTATCGGTTCTCTAGATCCAAAAACCGTTTATAGTGAATAAGTTTTTCATCAAACAAAAACTTCCTCACACCATGCAAACATCATTCGTCTGCAAACATCGAATTCTAAAAGGATTAGTAGCTTTGGTAGTTTAATGGCCAACAGTGGACCGATGACCTGAAGATGCGAGGTTCGATTCCCGCTAGAAGTGAAAACTTTTTTTCAATTTCAAAATCGTCGGAAAAAGCTTTTGATTCCAAATTTGTGGGTGTTCGATCATCGGATGTGTAGTCATAAGTTGAAGAGAAACTCTTTAAAAAAAAATCAGTTCATTTGAAATAAAGTTGAAGGTTGAAGAGAAGTTTTTGTCGGTTCTGAAGCGAATGATGAATAGCCGTTGAACAATGTCTTTCCCAGCATCTTTCAAATCGTAAAACGTTCTGTAGAGAATGCCGACAAAGATCCCAATTATAAATTCCCTGTAGGTTTCACACTGTCCATGTGAATACGGCTAAAATGGATGGTCTCTACATCATTTATAATTCCTGAGGGACCGTTATTGTACGAGATAATGAAGGGACATCCGGAGAAGTTGCTTGAGCCAATTGGGGTAACTCAATTCCCAATATAACCACGCCATACATTTTAGATCAGCTCGAATTTCCCTAGATTGATTTTGCATAATTAATCGTCTCGAAGTTAAGCTACGGAAAATTTGCAGAGCTCGATAAGTAAACAGAAATTTTACACTTTTGTGGGAGTAGAGGAGACAGACATCAGAAGTAGGTATCATATTGTTCAATTACTAGCCTGATGTACCTAGTGTTGAAAGATGATACAGATGAGGAGTAGGTTGATAACAGACCTCATTGACTAGTTACATGTTGCGTCAGAGAAAAATCTTATGACAACTTGCGACAGAATTTTCCTCAGTATTTGCTCTATAAGCTGATCAACAGAATTTCCATCTTTTCATTGTTCAAAATAATATCACAAAATTAATACTGCAATCAATGCAGTCTATGATATATAGCCTTCAATTTTGAAAAATGAAACAGACCCAGAGTAGGTCCTATTCGTTTTCTGACCACGCAAAGCTGTTCAGAATCCATCCAAGAACATTACCAAGTCTTAAACCCTCATTTTTCGAGAACTCCAGTACCATTGTTTCAGTGTTTATTCCCAGGTTACAAGTTACATCTCTGGGATGTAATCCAATAAAGAACCTTGGTACATATCAATTTTATGTAACAGCTATGTACCTGATCCGATAATTGTTACATATGTGTGTTGTACATAAATAATATCCACAACATGTAACGGTGATGTTCCCGTGAATATCCAAGTAACATATAAAGCACTATGTTCCATATTTGTGATGTATCATTGTGGGTTCAATGTGGGAACAAGATACTTCTATAAGAATGTCTCATAGATGTATATTTCATGTCTCTGATGTTTCCTTGTGAAAACAAGACGCTATACAACCTAAATGGAAACTCAGTTGTAATTTGTAATGTATCATTTTGAGATCAGAAACCATACTGCATTATGTTGAAGTGAATTATTTCGAGTTCTCGATTTTCAATATTACTGTATTGTGCTTTTAAAACTTTTAATGTTTCGTATGTTGTAACTTTTTCGTATCCTGATCTGTGTCTTAGTTTTCGTTGTTTTACTTTTGTACTTGGTCATGTAATGTTTCGATCTGGTTAGTTGTATTTATACCGATAAAATTTTGATGTGTGATTTTTCTTGATCGTATGCTCGTTATGACTTGATACCAAATTTTCATTTAAATGTGATTCAGTGGAAAATGCCATATAATATTATTTTTGATGGGGAATTGATGAAAGTCAGTTTGAGAAGGGCTTCTAGGAGCAGCTCTGCAATTGTGCTCTTCTCATGATACATCTGTGACATAACAAGGAACACGTGTTACATTTCCATGAAATAATGGTTCTGTAACATAGTCCCCTGGGTTTTGTGGTATATTCAAGTCTACAGTTCAATTTTACATATTTCTTTAAATTTTCGCATAATAAATAATATTGATATAATACACTTCAATTCTCTATCCAAGAGAGCTCTTCACTAGTTTAATGAAGTTTGTATAGACCTGACCAAAAGAGCCCAGGTGTGAGGTAGGCTTCGAAAATGTGGAAACTTGAAAACAAATGTTTCGTGAAGCATTCAGAATTCAGAAATCTCCAGTTTGGCAAGTCAAAATTCCATTGAACACAAAATGAAAACTTACGTGAAATAAACCTGCCCTCCCCTAGAGTCAGCAGGAGCCTGCCACAATAATGTAGCTTGTGCTTTCGGTTTTGGATCAGCATGGGTGATGGCGCTGCATTCTGGATGAACTTTTGTGTTTGGACTTTCAATCCATCCACCGATCCAGTTATTCGTAGCGGCATCTCTTGCCTGGATGAGGAAACCTTTAAAGGTGTCTGCACCCTGGATAGTTACTACAAAAATGGAAAAACTTATGCTGAGTGTTCTGGAGCGCAGTTTTTTAATGTCTTTGATTCATCTATGATTTAAATCTTCTCAGTATCTTCATTTCTATTCTATTTCATTTGGTTCTAGTATGGCTTATGTGATTAATTTCAAGAGATAACTAAATTGGACTTTCTTGAATGCAAACATTCAACTTTCCAGACAGTAGAAGTCGACTAACTGCTTGACTAATGGCTGAGCTACTGGTCTGGTGCAAACAAGCCAACTTAACATCAGGAGGTATGGCCGGAGCTTAACCTGCGACGCACCAAAGATATTTTATCTCTTTCCAGGAACTCCATTGGAAACGCGATTGCGGCCATCACTGGACACTGGCTTGGAGGATGCCATGCTGCACGTATGGGAATCCTTCAACGCAACGACTTCTGTAGAAGCTGTCGAAACGAGGAGGAGGAAGAGACGATGGTCCACTTACTCTGCCACTGTCCTGCCCTATCCAGGAAAAGATTCTCGGCTCTGGGACAGGCCTATTTTGACAACCTATCCGATCTTCAGTCGGTTGGTGTCAAAAGCCTTATGCTGTTCATTAACAGCAGCTACTGGTTCTCACGGTAGTGGTGGGGGTGGTAACCACCCTAATACGGCATCACAACGGGCCCCTGGCCTATGTGGGTTCCATCCCGAACCACCGTGCTAACCTAACCTAACCTAACATCAGGAGGACAAGATAGAAGTCATCACGTGGCACTCTAGGCTGTTTTTTAGATACAACTTAGACTTCAATTCCAACCTTTAGAACTCAGTCAAGGAAATAAAAGTACAGTGTCTATGTAGGTAATACTTAGGTACCGAAATTATGATTTATCACTGTCAATCGTATAATTATCCTCTCATCCCATTTATTCGCCATTTTCAATTAGGTTCTTTTTTGTCAATAATCAGCCAAAGCTAATTATGACTACTTTTTTCAGCACAATTGCCAACGGGAGTTTTTGTTAAGATTTATAGCAATCAATCAATGTTCACTAATTTCTTATGTTTGTCATGATGTATTTTCGATATAAGCTCAAGTTTCGCCTGATAAAAACTTCAATTAAATCATTATTTGGAAGAAGTTAGCATTCTATTATGGAACTCTTTGAGTTTCCTCTTTACCAATATCTGAAACTCAATCAATAAATATTGTATTCAGTAGAAATTGCTACTTCGTCATAAGGTACCCATTTTTGAAACAATTTTGATTAACAAATAATATACAATGTGATTTGTTGGTCCAACTGAAGGACGTGATCTTCATTTTTATTTTTATAATATACAATTCGTCTGGGCTTGACTTAGCGATAATTTAAGGGCATCAAATAAACCTAATTTCGACAATTTATCGACAAAAATACCCACATTGGGGTGTTTTTTTGGAACAGTCGCCATTTCAATTTTTTTTTTATTTTAGTTGACCCTTTTAAATGATATCGATTTCTTTGAACATGAAGGTCCTACAGATGTAATTTTTTTTTTTGGATAATACTACCACCTTTTATTGAAGTAGAACAATATGAAATCGTTCAACTCATAAATGTCATAAAAAAATTCTTAAAAAAAATTTATGTCCAAAAATTTACTACATTTTTTAGTTAATCCTCAATAGTACAAAAACTAGCAGATTGAAGTATAATTTTTTTCCAATGAACTAACACGCAAGGATATCAGCTACAAAACGACACCCACATAATTTTTGTAAGTAACATAATTTGGGAGTTATTGTTGTTCGAATATGACAGTTACGAGAGAGCAGACACTGCATTGATTTCCAGGGCCACAAGACAAGTCGTCATCATAAGGGCCACTGCCTGTCTACAAAGCAGAGGGGGCCATTTTGAGCAATTTTTATGGTAAATTCGTAAGTTGAATCATTTAAAATGATCAAAAGTAAAGTAGGTACTGAGTTTTTATTGTATTTTATCAATTTTCAAAAGGGTCATGTTCAAACAGCAATAACTCTCAAATTATGAAACTTACAGAAATGATGTGGGTGTCTTCTGTAGTTAATATCCTTGAGTATTAGTTCATTAAAAAAATTATATTTCAATGTGCTAGTTTTTGTACTAATGAGTAAATTTTTTGCCTAAATTTTTTTGAAGATTTTTTCATGGTATTCTCGATTTAACTGTTTTTATATTGTTCTAGGTGGTAGTATTATTTTTGAAAGAACATTTTTTTCACATCTGTAGGAAATTAGGGCCAAAGATATCGATATCATTTGAAATAGTAAACTTATATTAGTAAAATTATATTTCAATGTGCTAGCTTTTGTACTATTGAGTAAATTTTTTGCCTAAAATTTTTTTAAGAATTTTTTATTGTATTCTCGAGTTAAATGTTTTTATATTGTTCTAGGTGGTAGTATTATTTTTAAAAGAACATTTTTTTCACATCTGTAGGAAATTAGGGCCAAAGAAATCGATATCATTTGAAAGAGTAAACTTAAATAAAAAAATTAATTTACAATGGCGGCTATTCCAAAAACAGGGGGGTAAACACCCCAATGTGGGTATTTCGTCGATAAAATTAGGTATATTTGATGCCCTCAGTTGACTCAGTTGAGTGAAATTGAAAATTCCATTTTGATTTCAATCCGAAATTTTTCGAGATATTACAAAACAATTTTTAGAAAATTTCATCAATTAATGGATTTGGAAATTGACACATATCGTCAATCAGGAACTAAGAAAAATGTATTGGGTGGTTTACCACCTATACCCCTAAAAGCGGAAGTGTTCTTGGATGAAGAGAGTGCTCACAAAGAAGTTAAACACTGTACACATCTTTCCATACATACACACCTTTTCTCAAATTATGAAACTTACAGAAATGATGTGGGTGTCTTCTGTAGTTAATATCCTTGAGTATTAGTTCATTAAAAAAAATTATATTTCAATGTGCTAGTTTTTGTACTATTGAGTACATTTTTTGCCTAAAATTTTTTTTAAGAATTTTTTTTATGGTATTCTCGAGTTAAATGTTTTCATATTGTTCTAGGTGGTAGTATTATTTTTGAAAGAACATTTTTTTCAGATCTGTAGGACCTTTAGGTCCAAATAAATCGATATCATTTGAAAGAGTAAACTAAAATTTAAAAAAATAATTTACAATGGCGGCTATTCCAAAAACAGGGGGGTAAACACCCCAATGTGGGTATTTCGTTGATAAAATTAGGTATATTTGATGCCCTCAGTTGACTCAGTTGAGTAAAATTGAAAATTCTATTTTGATTTCACCCCGAAGTTTTTCGAGATACATATTACAAAACAATTTTTAGAAAATTTTATCAATTAATTGATTTGGAAATTGACACATATCGTAAATCAGGAACTAAGAAAAATGTATTGGGTGGTTTACCACCTATACTCCTAAAAGCTGAAGTGTTCTTGGATGAAGAGAGTCCTCACAAAGAAGTTAAACACTGTACACATCTTTCTATACATACACACCTTTTGTTGGACCATACATATTGTGTGACGTAATACAATAAAATCACTAGAAAATTCAACTATTACTGACCTGTTATTTGGGAACCAGGGCCATAAGCGTTACTGGATTGTAAAATTTGATAAGGGCTTGTATGAACAGGTTGAGGACGAGCTTGACCATGGTAGGGTTGATTGGGCCGAGGTTTCACACAAGCATCCACAGGGGCACCATCTGGAAACGCACTAGCAATCACTAAAAAAAAATTGAGAACTGCCAAAGGACCTAAGTTTGACATCTTCAATGTCTTTTTGCGATCTTTCTAGATGATTGGCGATTTGCTGAATGAATGAGCTTCGCTAAAAAAGACAAGATATGTTTTGGGACGAAAGTATAATGTAGGTTGAAATCAGGTACGTATTGAGAATTTCTCTCGTGATTCCTCGAAATAGTTTTAAGGATATCTAAGTTCAACTTAACTTCTTCAGTGATTCTTGCATAATTACAGTGTTCGATAAGAAATATGCGATGAAATACTAATATGTGTCTTTTCCTGAAAATTGAATATCCTCTTGATCATTCGAAACTATCTTTTTTTAAGTGGGCATGAAGAGTCTTATTTCTATTCAGATATCGCAAGAAATTTTTTGATTCCTTTCCGAATAAAGAGAAAAATTCTCCATGCGAAAATATTTATGAGATCACCGTCCACAATCCAGAAAAATCAGTAAAAAATATTGTTGTTGAAGAAAATCTACAGAGTGTAACAGCCAAATGGAATGAATTCGATAACGAATAAATGAGGGAGTGTTGGGAAAAACGCTCGGGCACGTCGATTTGTAATTTAAATGCGCATATTTTTCATGAAAATAAAATTATATAGGGTGTTCCATGCGACCGTGGCCAATACCAACTTTCTTATTTCAAATGCAACCCCCTGTATATTATTCATTTTTTGGGTTCCTTAGAAAATTCTAGACATAATTCATGTACAATGTCCTATACCCATCTTCAACTTTTACGGAAATATTAAGTTAATAATAATAATAAGACGTTCGCGGCGAGCATTTTGAACATTTCCTACATTGACATTAATGTTTTTTTTTGGTTTTTTTTAAATAAGAAATAATCAGTATTACTTATTAGGTTTTGAGTGTAATGCACCGAGTTTGTGAAATGAAATAATTTTTATTTAAAACGTTGAACTTTTTCGGAAATATTAACTTAATAATTATAATAAGACGTTCGCGGCGAGCATTTTGAACATTTCCTATATTGACATTTATGTTTTTTTCTGTTTTCTTTTAATAATTAAGAAATAATCAATTTTACTTATTAGGTTTTAAGTGTAATGTACCGAATTTGTGAAATAAAATAATTTTTATTTAAAACGTTGATTTTTGCAATAAATCTGAAAACACTTAATACTTCCGAAATAGTTAAAGATAGGTATAGGACATTGTGCATGAATTGTGTCTAGAATTCTCTGAAGAATCCAAAATATAAATGATATACAGGGGGTTGCATTTGAAATAAAAAAGTTGGTATTGTTCACGGTCACATGGAACACCCTATATAATATCATTTTCTTGAAAAATATTCGCATTTAAAATTACAAATCGACGTGTCCGAGCGTTTTTCCCAACACGCCCTCGTTTATTCGTTATCGAATTTATTCCATTTGGCTGTTACACTCTGTATAATAGAAGCCAAATAATATTTTACCCTGAAACATAATTTTCTGAACGGCATCCGTCAATGAGTACCTAACAGAAATTGGAAGAAATATTAAAGAGAAAAATCTGCTTCTTCCATACAAAAATGCAATATTTTTCGAAAACTCATTTAATTCTTCATTATGTGAAAAAAATTCAGTTCTGCTTCATTCCTGAATTTAGTGTTCAAAACTCATTAAAAATTCAATAATTATTAAAATGATTGGTCCTCATTGCCCAGTGAAAATTTGAAAAAATATAATGGAGTAAGAACTGCCCAACTGTTTGAACCATCATCTGTACCCAATTTAGAGATTCATAAGACTAGACCTTGACCGCCTAAAAAATCAGAAAACCATTATGTAGCATAAAAAACCAAGGTGACGATCATCAGATTTTAAATTGGATGATACATCAAGAAATTCTTGATGGAACTAGACCCGATCAGAATTTACATTAGAGCGATAACAGAATATTTGAATATATTTCTTGCATTTGCAGAATTTTCATATCGAATATGCTTCGATGCGCCTCTGTATTTATTCAATGAATTGCAATTTACTTTCACTTATACATACGTATCTTACTACCTGCCTCATTGCGTTGAGTCTATGATATAATAACTGGTTTTACCATCAAATATCTTATTGATCGATGAAAATATGCTATCGATCTAGGATGATCAATTGTTGCCACATAATAATAGAGATCACTCTCCCATTACTATAATCTAGTTTCGATAGGACAATATAAATGCAGTATGTTTTCATTTAGAGCCGAATAGAGCCCAAGTTGAGCCTCCCAACTTGCATAAAATTGTATAAATTCATATTCATAGTTACAATTGCAAAACCTTCACAACCAAGATTCTGTGAAGATTGGCATTTTCTGAAAAAGCTCATACTACTGACTCAATACAATAATTTCATTACTTGCTTGGTATGGATTTCAATTGAGGATAAACTATACAAAACGAAGAATTTGATCACTTCACGAATTTCTGTTTTTCTCAATAGCGAAAAAGTACCAAACACGTTTTGTCTAAACAGATCTCTCAACTAAACTAAAACATCGACTTATTGTGATTTAATATGGAATTAACTTGGAAAAGGTGTAGAACATTTGCTTCCAGTAGTTGTTTCAAAATTGTTCAATTAACCAGATATTCGGAAATGCTTGACCTTTGTATCTTGGGATATTGAAACACACGTACATAAATAAAAGAGTTCCTATTATGTCGAAAATTTTAATTATCCCATCGGAACGTTTTTGAGAGATACTCAAAAATATAATGAAGAATGATTCACAAAAGGAAAAAGGAAGATTTCGAAGCATTTAACCGAAGATTTATCGAAAAGGTTGACTGAAGGTGAGCTGCTTTGGTCGATATAGAGGTTCATAACATTATAAACGAAATTTTTATTCTTATGTGCTCACACTGAACGCTGGTAAATAAATATACAGGGTTCGTGAGAGATAAAACTATTTATGACCACTTTTCGTCATGTTGTATGAACTAGACATTGACAGCATTGACCGGCCAATCATTGTCTAATATTTTTGGTAAAACATAGATAATATTGCAAGGGGTGAATGATTGAGATTTGGGAAAAAATCGTGAAGTTTTTTCTGTGAACATTTCTTGTTACTTAAATATTGCGGTCGTTTTTTGCAAATTTTTCAAATTTTACAATAGAGCAGCTGATCGAGGAGATCCAAAGTCGATATTCACAATTACAGTTTTATTCATGCACAGTTTTCAACCATGGATTCTAATTTTTCACATGAGGGGGTTGAAAGTTGTGCATGAACCAAACTGTAATGGTCGATTTTCATTCGGTGACAAATTTCATCAGGTACCAATTTTTCAAAAAAACAATTTTTTTCTTGAAAATTTCTGCACGCCTGTGAAGAAGATACAGAGTCCTTGCCAAAAACCTCATGACCCACTTTCCCTATTCAAAAAGTTCACAGTGTTGTTGGGGATGGCACAGAGTGACAGGGTGCAACAAAAATCCTTCAAAAATGCAAAAAAAATTGGTAAAAGTGCAACAAAAATTTACTTGTTTCAGGATTTTGTTGCCAAATATTTTTCTTCTGAGAAAATGAAGTTGTTCCATAATTTTGATGCGCACTGTAGATATAAATGTTCGAAAACATCTCCTTTCTGCAATTAATTGTCTAAGAACTGGCATAACATACCTGTACCATATATCTAAAATATTCGGTTACATACAGAGTGTAACAGCAAAATGGAATAAATTCGATAACGAATAATTGAGGGCGTGTTGGGAAAAACGCTCGGACACGTCGATTTGTAATTTTAAATGCGCATATTTTTCAAGAAAATAATATTATATAGGGTGTTCCATGTGACCGTGGCCAATACCTACTTTCTTATTTCAAATGCAACCCCCTGTATATTATTTATTTTTTGGATTCTTCAGAGAATTCTAGAGACAATTCATGCACAATGTCCTATACCTATCTTTAACTATTTCGGAAGTATTAAGTGTTTTCAGATTTATTGCAAAAATCAACGTTTTAAATAAAAATTATTTTATTTCACAAATTCAGTACATCACACTTAAAACCTAATAAGTAATACTGATTATTTCTTAATTATTAGAAAAAAACAGAAAAAAAAAATTTATGTCAATGTAGGAACTGTTCAAAATGGTCGCCGCGAACGTCTTATTATTCTTATTAACTTAATATTTCCGAAAAAGTTGAAGATAGGTATAGGACATTGTACATGAATTATGTCTAGAATTTTCTGAAGAATCCAAAAAATAAATAATATATAGGGGGTTGCATTTGAAATAAGAAAGTTGGTATTAGCCACGGTCGCATGGAACACCCTATATAATTTTATTTTCTTGAAAAATATGCGCATTTGAAATCACAAATCGACGTGTCCGAGCGTTTTTCCTAACACCCCCTCATTTATTCGTTATCGAATTTATTCTATTTGGCTGTTACACTCTGTATGAATGTCTTATAGCACCGTCCTCAAAAAAATAAGAATGAAATTGCTCTGCGAGATCGACGTTTTTCGATGGTTTTCCCATGAACCCAAATCCGACACAGGGCCAATATCAGGTAGATATTCGGTAAACAGAAACAACCCATCAAAAGCTTTGTAGAGAGTTCTTCACCAAGGTCAAGATTAGATTCAGTGTCGTATTGTCCATCTGGGATATCTCAAAAAACACGAAGTTTTTTTCAATAACGTTCCTAATCAGCGATTGTCCTTGTGCATAGCTTAAGTCATCCGCGGAACGTAAAAGGCACCTGATCTTTTCGTGAAAAGTACCGGACGCGCTTGTGAAGAGTCTTCTTCATCTTGATATTTTTTGTGGTTGGTTCTCTTTGAAATGGTGTGTTTTGAAGCGGTCTACCTCCTGAGGAATATAGCTTTAAGAACACGCTTTATATTGGCCGGAAATTTTGGTGATCTGTGCGAAAGGTCACTCATCAAGAATAATTGGTAGTTTAAATTCCAAGAATTTCTGGTGTGTCCGGAAATGCAATTCCGAAAATATACACCGCATTTGTTGCGGAACTGTCGAATTAAACATTAACTTAGGAACGAAAATTCGAAACCTTGGATATCCTTAGGTTTCCACAGTACCTTTCAACCATCGAAGAGTATTATTTATTGCTAATAAATGAAAATTTAATGTATTACCTGTCGACCAATTGCCGGAGAGTAAGGACACTCGTACTTGAAGATTTAATGTTGAGAAGAGGTTGGAACTGTGATAAAATTTATGGCTCTTTTTGTTTTTCTCATATCTTGGTACTTGGAAGCTTACATCCGTAGGATGTTTCAAGAATTCCTTGATATGTCTGCTTTTTTATGCGACTACCAGTTTCGGGTTTGGATTAATAGGTAGTCATTTTATACTGGTTTTCAACACAATACGGCCTGGTAGAGAATAATTTATTCCCAAAGTTGATAGTTTTGATGGATCGAACAATTTTGATACGTCATTATATTATTATCAATAGAGAATTCTCATCATGAGTTGACACAATAGTGAGTCCAGTGGGGTAGAGATAAACGATGTATCAATATCTCCAGAACCTCTGCAAAATTGATAATTTGCAGAGCTTAGATGGACTCAAGTTATCAATCTTGAATGTGAATTTAGAAATATAACCAGGATATAGATTCAATAACATTTATTGATATATACAAAGTTTCGTCTTTCTCAAGACTTCATCAAGTACTGGAAAAAATTAACACAAATTACAACCCTATAACAATGGAAACAAGAAACTAGAAAATAAGATACACCAATTGAAACGAAATAAACAAATTACATTTACCCCTATATCTCAACCTTCAATTAAAAAAAAACAATCAATTCTGATGTTTAAATTTTTATAATTTCCTTCTAGGCTCCTTCTTATAAATGTGCTTCTTTGAAAAGTGACTTAAACTTTTTTCCTGTGGAAAATTCTCCGAAAACATTACTGTGTTTCTATGTGTTATGAATCTTCATGAGTTTCTCTATTCTAAAAAGAATTATAAAGAAATTTGGAGTTCGGAATGGACTTCAAATGATTTTTTTAATAAAAGTTTAATACTTCATCCTTCTAAAAAAGTTCATGGTTTTCATCTGTCTAGTAAAAATTGGTGTGTTCTAAACCGTCATAGGACAGGCTATGGTCGTTCATATGGTATACTTTTTAAACTGAATGCCATTGATAGCCCGAGACGTGAGTGTGGACATGAAGAACAAACTATTGACCATTTGGTCAATAACTGTTCAGTATATACATTTTCAGATGGTTTCAAGGCTATTCATTCAGTATCTGATTCGTTTTTGAGATGGGTCGGTACCTTCAAAACAATTTGATTATGAATATGTTAATCGATTTTCCCTTCTCGATTCCTCTTCCTTTATTTTTTTTGTTTCAGATTATTGGAAAATGCTTTTGTCATCCCATTTGAAAAAGGAAAAATTAGTTGTATTCTAAAAAGAACATGCCCCTTCAATATAAATATCAGCTTATTCTGTAAACAAATCCAATATCCCACGGGGGGGACAGAGTTTTTGCTGAGGTTTTTATCTGTGCTCTTGCATCATACGTAGAACTGTATGGTTAACATTTCCTTCACTAATACTGATATTAGGAGCGAGGAATAAATCACACCAAATTGTAATTTCAAGCTCTACTGAAATATTAAGGATGTCCCCTTTGAAATTAGATAGAAGATTTCTAGTATAAATGATGCCATTTCACCCCAACTATGTCATGTTATAGTTAGTTTCTTTTCTCACAAACACTGTAATTTTCTAAGACAAATGAATAAATTATTATATATTCTACAAGCCATTCGACAATTCTCATTCAGTAAAATATTGTTTTATAAATACCTAATTATATATACATATATTGGAAAAAGTACGGACGCCATTGAATTCCGCGTAAAATGCTTGAGGAAAATTGGTTTGACAGGAGAAAAGTTATAGCAACTTTTCCACAATGTACATTTGCGAAAAACACTCTTCAACTTTAACATAGTCATGTAGTTTTTACCATGAAAATAAACTTCAAACCACCAGCTACTGACAAGTTAACTAGCAGCGCGTATATGCCACTTATTTTTATGGATATATTTATTATTCAATGTATTTTCAAGATTAATTTGGAGCATTCCGACAACTTTGAGTTGGTTGTTATTGTTGTTCCTTTGATGATACAAAGATACAAAATGTTAATGAAAACGCTGAATAAACCTAGGAGCAAGTGAAAAACAATTTCAACATCTCAATACTTCAGAAACTCCACTACTTGAAAAATCATTCTTACTTTAATTTTCGACTGCTTCGTTTTATGTGGTCACCCGATATATGAAGACATTACACTACCCTCATATTTGTTCATTTCTTAGAAGATGAACACAAAAAAAGCACTCCGAAAGCTATTCAGAACTTATCTCGCAAAAAAACCTCTCCGCGAAGAATAATAAAAAAACTGAACTGCTTAACTCGTTTTGACTTGCGAAAAGCACCATTAATCATCACTAATCGTCAAGTCAATCCGCGACCAACCCATCAAACCAAAGTGACGCCCATGAACCGAAAAAATAAACAACCAATCTGCCATAGGATCCACATCCTTACAGTATCCGAAGGATCTTTGAATTCAGGATATAAAGAGCTGCTGAATTTTAATGATGCAGTCCTCTGGCCAGTTGTGGGAAAATGACACCTTTGACGGTCAATTTGTTCAGTTTCTTTTTGGTGTTTGTGTCTGTTAAGGCGGCTCATTTACGTGAGTTTTTGTTTAGGATTATTGCTTGAATGTCGAGGAATTTACAAAATATGGTTTAGTTACCGAAAAATAGAAGAAATACAGTTGGATTTCATTTAACTAAGCATGGATGTATGTAGATCTGATTGAATAAAAGAAAATGCCGAAAAATTTAAATTTCTACTAAAATAATCAATCTTTTATTTATGCATATTTCAGTATCTATCATTTTCGAAAAACTTTTTTTCAGTCAAGTTCTTCATTTTGGATTCAACGTAAATAGCTGAACAAAGATCATATCAAATTAAATCTTATAAAGAAAACTTCCCTACAACATATAGAGCAGAGTAATACAAAATTACCTATCTGGGAAGGAAAGAACAATATAAACAGCACCATACCAAGCTATCGGTTTTCAGTTAAGTGAATACACTTACAGGATATACTGAAAAAATTAGTGATTGCTCATATCGAGATAATTCAACAAACTTGACAAAATATAATTCGAAATTTCAAGACAGTCACCACAATTTTATATATAGATTACATTGCCAATTTGGCATAAGAATTCTAATCTGAAGATTCATGAAATTTGATTATTTTCAACTCCAATTCAAATAGTTCACTCACGACAATCTCAAGAAATACAACAACAAAATGAACAAAAATAATACAAACTTAGGATGAGTTGATCGAGTAACATCGAATAACATACTAACGATCGGGTTTAACATTATTCGGTGTTAATTCTAATCAATTTAATTTCATGGAACTGTATGCATTGTTGCATCGAAATTGGGAATTCATAAACTAACCAATTTCAATTCAATGCCAACATCCCCATGTTATTCGAGAAAAATGAAAATTCATCTCATGAATATAAAAAAATAGACAAGCTCATCGAAGAATAAATCATAAGATTTCAACATGGAATAGGGAATAATAGTATATTTCTCACAAATTATCATCAATCCATTCGATGTGATGATTATTCATCAAAAACACGAATCTCAAAATTGGTTGAATTTAAATTGGCAAAAAATTATTAATTCAGATCCATGCTTCCAATTAAAACATTCTCAAGGGAACCATCTTTATTATCTTAAATGAACTGGATGGATATATACAGGATGGCCCTACTAAAACGTGCCATATTCTTTATAAATAGTAATACAATTTATTTTCCCAAAAAAACTTCGAACCCATCAGTTTTTCAGTTGACGATTTCACATCTCCAACTATCTAAAGTCCAAAGCTTCGAACTTTTATGTTGAAACATTTAGAAATTAATTATCAACAAAAAATTAATTATAATACAAATGAATCAAACGTTTCTGCAACTACGAATCCAGAAAATTCATTGTGATGAACTAATCACAAATTAAAGTGAATAACCACTATAACTCAGAAAGATAATTGAAGCATATTTAAACTCAAAATACTTAGGGTCAGTGGCGGCGTTGACGATTGGGAAACCACGGGGAGAAATATTTGGGGGCCCTGTTACATATAATGTTTTTTCTTAATTTTGCACAATATTTTTTCTACAACACATTCGGTAAAACATGACTGAAAAATATTGAATTTAGAACTAATTTTTATTGATTTGAAAGTGAAAAAAAAAAGAGAAAATATTAAAAATTTTAAAATATCTTTTTATCCAATTGAATTTAAAAGAAGGTTTTCAAGTGGCCACCATGAGTTCTAATACATGCTCCATATTTTCTAATGAATGGGCTGTCAAGGACATTGTTTCTAAAAATTTCAAAACCATTAAATAGGATATTTCGAGGAAAGACCAAATTCTAGAGTAACATGACCTCAATATTATCGAGATTAAATGATGATTTTTTTATGTGGCTCCCCTGGAATTTTTTTGGGGCTCCAATGCTGATAACTAAACTCATATTTGATTTTCAATAAAAAACAAGTCATCAATAATATTCGGAATGATAAGGTTATCATACAAATTCCTTCAAAACTATAAATCAAGTCAATGTCATCAGCTATCGTCGATATAAATTTCAGTCTCGCCTCCCACAAACTCAACTAATGCGACGCCCATGGACCTGAAATATTCAACAAAAACCAGGCAACCATAAAATTTAAAACCTAATAAATATTGAAGGATCTGCCAATTGTAGATATAAAGAGCTGGTAAATTTTAAAGGAGTTGTAGTACATCAATCAACAACACTTTGGAAAAATGGCACTTTTGGAAATTAGTTTGTTCTGTTTGTTCTCAGTGTTGGTATCAGTGAAAGGAGATTTGCGTGAGTACTGTTAGCTCACTGTCGGTAAAGCATCATGCATTTTCGGTTTTTATGTTGTCAAGTTTTTGGATGCTTCATATCAAAATAATAAATAACTTTCAACATGGTCCATATGGAAAGTGTGACTCAAGTGGATTTTTCAATATTCTCAAAAATTCGTTGTCGGGATTCTTAGATGCCTTCTTCATTTAGTTTGAGAAAGAAATCTTTGAGGGATGTAACCACTCAGAATGAATAATTCTTCATTGATCGAGAATATTGATACTTAGAAAGTTATTAGTTTCCGCAATATTTTTTGTCCACCTTGCAATTAATGAAAATTAGTATTTTTTTAATAGTCTCTTTTTCAAGGTGATTCGAATTTTTTCAGCGAAAAATATACCATTTCCTCCGATCAAAAAATAATTTTAAAGGTTAATCAATTTTCTCCAAAGTTCTATTGAATCAGAAACGATTCCTCCAAAACTTTCTGAGATTTTTGAAATGAAAATGTTGTAATTTATCTCACAATTTATGTCTTTATTGTTTATTAATTCTCGTTAAAATCCATTGGGGGTAGACACTAGGTAGTTTTCCTTTTATGCTTACTTAGACCAATTGGTCTTCAGTAAGTCAAATATAATTGTATTTCGACTTACTTGACTCGCAAAATTCCAAGTCTCATTCACAAAATTCAACTGCAATTTTCAGATGAGTGGTCCACAGTGTGTTCTTCATTCAGTAAAAAATGATTTCAAACAACACAAATAATCATTTAATTATTTTCAGCCTCATATATTTCGCCATGTAAAGTGCATTCTCCTGACTTCAGAGAGTGTGCCATAAAAAGTGGAAATGCTGCTGTTCCGTCTCTTGCAAATGGTAAGTCCATATTATTTCAGACTCACCCGGTATCAAGCTGCCAGGTGCCCGGCATGCTAGACCTCTAACGATGGCGTCCAGTTAAATATAAATAAATCTTGCCAATCCAGCTTTCCTCAAGGTGACCAGTGCCAAAAGTGTTTTGATCGTTTCTTTTGAAATGCGTTGTTAACCTCGTAAGGAATCATTGCTGATATTAAAGATTTGAGATGATAAATTGGCCATTTCTTCGATTGAAAATGTAAATTTTAAAATTGCTTCTTATTGAGAATCCGAACATACACAGTACAGTGAAAATTAATTGTGAAAACAAAAAATAAATCATTCTTCAGTTGAAGAAAATAGCTAAATTTATTTATTTAAGACTAATGATAATAACAATCACTTCAGAATTTTATAATGCTCCTCCTTACTTCGTGACAATATGCAATTCTTTGAATAAATACGTGAGTCACTTATAACTTCCCATTCAATTAAGTTAATGAACCAAAAAAAAGTTCTTCACCTTAATGAAAGATGATAATTGGGCATATGAGCTGTTACTTTAGCAGATGTGTTTTCTGGATAGAACTTGTGATATCGTCTCGATATCACGTGGCTTGTAGGAGGCTTCCTTTAAGAATTTTATGACTTTGATATTAATCTATTTTTTGTTTTTTTTTCACTTCACAGGGGACAAGAAGTTTGGTATACCTTCGTTCAATCCTTTATTAGTTCCATTCATTGAGTTCTCCTCTGGAGACTTCAAATTGAATGGCACCGACACAATAGTCAGTGGACTTCCAAATATACGAATGAATGATATGAGGTACGTGAAATAAACTTTTCATTTCAATACGTTATGGAGGGGCGGCCCATCAGTTGGCGTCCAAAACTGAGATTCAGATTTATTGAGGAGTATTAATTTGTGATCAGATCAATAATGAGACTTGAGATATTTTTTCGTCTCGATAAATTCGATCTAATACATAATGAACATTTTTTCCAGAGTTGATGTGGACAAGAAAACGATAATGCTGAACGTAAGCTGCCCTGAAATATCCTTAGATATCAATTATAATATAGGAGGAAAAATTGCTTCAATACCCATAGAAGGACATGGAAAAGGAAAAATAGCAATTTGTGAGTTATTTAAAATTTTATTTCGAATAATCTTCATTCACATTTGTTCGAAAATTTTCCAATTGACGTATGATATCATTATATAGGAATTTTGTAATTTCTGATGAATTTTCTCTTTCCAGACGATGTTGTGATTATTTATGACTTCACTTATGGAGAACAGGAACAAAAAGGAAAAAAGCATCTTTTTATAAAAACCGATAATTTAGAACTTCAACCCCAAAAAATGACAATTCAACTGGATAATTTATTCAACGGTAACAAACCACTCGGTAAGTGAAAGATAATGAATAAAACAATGTTTTCACTGCAAGCAGTAAAAGATTTCAAGTAAGAACCGGGTATTGATCATTTGAAAGCTCACTTGAAGAGATTGTAGTTTTGTCTCTAAGTTAGCACACCTGTCCTCTACATTCAGCTCTCATTATATCTCAAGTGCCTTTTGCGATTTTGAAATGTGTTGAACAAGAATTCTATCTTATTTTTACCCTATATTTTTCAAATCGAACCATAAGTTGTTAACAACTTGAAACCCTCAATAGCCAAAAATGATAATTTATATTATATATTTCAGGTGAGAGCACAAATAAGTTCTTGAATGAAAACTGGCAAGAAGCACTCATGGAATTCAAGCCAGCTCTTAATGAAATAGTTGGATCTATCGTAAAGGGTATAATTAAACCAATCGCCAAAAAAGTGCCGTTGACTGAACTGTTCTCGGATTATTAATTTTGTGATCATAGTATTAAGGAAAACAATAAATTAGAATATATTAATAAAAAGTAGTTTTTCCTATATCGAAAATATATGAATTTCCCCAGGGATAATAATTTTTCAATATCTTCTCTTCCATTGGAAGATATTGCCAAACTGAAATCCTATTTTTAACTTTGATTGGTTGAAACTTCTGATAGATTTCAATCTCTGATAGATTCTTTAAGTGTAGGTACAAATAATAAAAAATTTCCATGCAAAATCAAAATCAAAATTCACAATTCAAGTATACCTCAAAAATTTTTCCATCATCATACAGAGTGTAACAGCCAAATGGAATAAATTCGCTAACGAATAAATGAGGGGGTGTTAGGAAAAACGCTCGGACATGTCGATTTGTAATTTTGAATGCGCATATTTTTCAAGAAAATAAAATTTAATAGGGTGTTCCATGCGACCGTGGCCAATACCAACTCTCTTATTTCAAATGCAACCCCCTGTATATTATTTATTTTTTGGATTCTTCAGAAAATTCCAGACATAATTCATGTACACTGTCCTATACCTATCTCCAACTTTTTCGGAAATATTGAGTGTTTTCAAATTTTTTACAATAATTAACATTTTAACTGAAAATTATTTCATTTCACAAATTCGATACACTACACTCAATACTTAATTTCCATTTATCTATTTATCTCTTGATATGAAGAAAATAAGCAAAAACCATTACTGAGAAGAAATGTTGAGTAACGTTAGAAGACAATTCTATACCAGATTAGCATGTTGCCAAGACGTTCGCGGCGAGCATTTTGAACATTTCCTACATTAATGTTTTTTTTGTTTTTTTTATAATTAAGAAATAATCGGTATTACTTATTAGGTTTTAAGTGTAATGTACCGAATTTGTGAAATAAAATAATTTTTATTCTGAACGTTGATTTTTGCAATAAATCTGAAAACACTTAATACTTTCGAAGTAGTTGAAGATAGGTATAGAACATTGTGCATGAATTGTGTCTAGAATTCTCTGAAGAATCCAAAAAATAAATAATATACAGAGTGTTGCATTTGTGATAAGAAAGTTGGTATTGGCCACGGTCCATGGAACACCCTATATAATATTATTTTCTTGAAAAATATGCGCATTTAAAATTACAAATCGACGTGTCCGAGCGTTTTTCACAACATGCCCTCATTTATTTCTTATCGAATTTATTCCACTTGGCTGTTACACTCTGTATAATGCTTTTTATGTATTCATAGGAATTTCTTCACCAAATGAAAAATATAAAGTTTATTTCAAGAGAACAGAGTTAAATATGACAACGAGTTCATGATTACATTGGGAGCTATTAAATTCTATTTTATGAATCTGTCTAAGGTCATCATGTAATGCACCTTAGAGTAGGACCAAGTTCCTCATTTTTTATTGTGTCAATTTTGCGCTAATAAATCATACTAATTTGTTAATTATCGAACTCTGATATAGGACAGAACCGTATTGAAAGTATATAAAAATTGTAGTAGCAAAATATTGCACCATCTTTTTGACGACCCTAGCAGGTGTGGTCCACCGATTTCAAATTAAGGTAAGCAGGGGACATAATCGTGCAGTAGAAGTGTTTCCCACTCGAATATTTCTGTGACGAGATAAATTAAAATGCATGAAAAGATCATATTCCTCTCCTCTAAAATCGGTAAGCACTTGCTGAAGAAAACGAAACCTTTCAAGGGTTTTTTAGACAACTCGAAGAATTCAAATAGTGGATCCTTCAGTTCTGGCGAAAAATTCATATCTTTCTGTTAACATCGTATTTTACATTTGAAGCATTTCCGTTCCAATCCTGCTTCCTTCCACCATTCTTTATAGTATTTACCTGTTACGATTAACTGTATCTTTGTATACTATTCGAGGTAACAGATAAAAACGCAATATTTGAAATATCATTCAATGGTTACGAGAATGTTGAACAGATTGATTTTGTGAACTATGAGATCTACTATTTTCGTGGCACTTCTGAGTGTAATTTTGTTGTTTAAAAGGGCCACTTCCGCTTCAATACGTAAGAAACTACCTAATATATTACTTTCTCTGCATAGGGAATTGAGTGATGATAATATATTTTTCTCCTGCTCAAATTTGGAATAAAAAAATACATAGGTACATATGCTCTCAAAATAAACAGAAAAAGGATATTAGCAATAGCAATAGAAATATAACAACAAAATCTAAAATAAAGATTATTACACAATATGATCGAAATAAGAATAAGAAGAAATAAAAATAATGAGGGTATAGAGGGCATCAGGTATCTTTTTGCTTGAATGGGCGCATTCGGTGGTGGATCGGACACAGAACATCCAATAATTCGGATCTCTCTCTCTCTGGCTGAAAGAGAGGAGAGAGAGAGATCCGTATTTATTAGATGTTCTGTGTCCGTTTTCCCTCGTTCCACTCCCGGATTGGTAATGACGAATGCAGTAAATAAATAAAATAATTACACGAGAATATCACTGGGAATATTGAAATGAAACTCAAAATTCAATTCAAGAGAATAGTAGACAATAATCATCCATATATTAAAAAAAACCAATTAAACACCGAGCGGTTTATTTCCATATTCAGTCTGAAGGATAGCTTGTTTCGAATAAAAGA
The DNA here is from genome assembly GCA_910592335.1 of Adalia bipunctata. NCBI lineage: Eukaryota > Metazoa > Arthropoda > Insecta > Coleoptera > Coccinellidae > Adalia > Adalia bipunctata. The sequence continues at coordinate 22,191,559 of OU342954.1, forward strand.
ATAACCATTTCGAGTGTATTCAATATTTTTACAGCCGGAACATAAACATGTTGGGGATTTACGTATGTGCATCTTTTGTTCTTTCAGTTATAAATGGGTTGCATTTGCGTAAGTGAATATTATTTTATTATGTATTTTATAAATGCGTATATGATGGTATCTATGGGGAATATACTATACTAGAGATGGGCGTATTTCTTGATTTATATAGCTGTCTACCAGCCATAATTCTGGTTATTTTGTTGATTTATACAAACAGGTAGTATTTTCATTTCAGGAAAATTCAGAATTCTCAACATTAAAAAGTAATGCAAGAACTCTCCTTGAATATTAGTTCGATAAATAGCCAACTAATTTGAAATATAATTCTCTCAAAATAATTCAATTCGATAGGAATTGGAACTGTGCTATAATTTTCTGGAAGTCCATATCTAGAGTAGCAGCGCAGAAGTTTCATCTACCTGAAAATATGATTTTATCAACGCATTCTTATTTTATTCATTTATGTAAAATTAATATATTTTTCACAGCGAAATATATCAAACCATGTCAGCTCAACTCTCCAGATTTCAAACAGTGTGCCATTCAACATGGTAATGAAGCCATCCCGTTTCTCACAAAAGGTGAATAATAAGCTTATAATTATAAACAAAATAGATCTTTTCTAGCTTTTTCCAACAGAATAATATACCCAAGTAGTGCACCTAATAGGTACAACTTGAACAAGCTGTTTTAGAGTGCAAGCTTTATGCAAAGCTCGTTCTGTTGATTGAGATTGAGGGATTGATATAAAGAATTGTTTCTCAAATGGAAATGTGTGTTTTATGATTCTAGGTGACCGAGCTTATGGAATTCCATCATTCATACCATTCAAAATAAGCTTTGTGGCTATTTCTTCTCATGGATTCGACATGAACCTAACTGATGCAACGTTTTCTGGTGTAGAAAATCTGAGAATGCAAGACTACATGTAAGAAATACCTTTTTGCTTATCTATTTGCTCATACAAAATAATTTTTATGGTATTCAAATTTCTTCTTTCTCTATAGATAATTTCTCGATTTTTGTTGATATTTCAATCCAATTTGTTTTAAATAAGTTTGCGTACCCTGAATCATATTATATAATAGGGCTCACTGTAATATGGCAATGTTGTATGTCGTAGATAAAGCTTCTACTGTTATAGCTGAACTTCAGGCTTATTTTATTCATCTATTATCTATTTTTCTTAATCTTTGTTCAGTTTAGATGTTCCAATTGCATATTCTAATAACTCTTTACTCATTTCCGTATTAATTAATCGAGTTTTATACATTTCTTGAATTTACTTCTGAAGTTCATTCGGAAAATTTCAATACCTACATATATAATTCAGTCAGTAATTTGGCAATGAGAGTACAAGTCTTCAAAAACAAGGTCAAGTACAACATCTAGACGCTACTTCCCATCGACAAATCGTTCAAGTTCAACCAGGAAAAAGTATCACCTTTTGATCTTCATTTTCCGGATACAATATGTTATGAAAATATTGTGCTAATGTGATACAGCTAATTCTCCTTGAAGAATAAATTGAACCTTACTCGCATAGCCTTTGTGATGGTGTATTTTTATAACATTTTATATGGATATTTTCGTATGTTTGAATTGGTATTTCGGCATGATTCAAGCCTGCGATTAGCCAGAATCATCAAGACGATGATATTAGAAGTCAAGCAATTCATCCACAACAGAAGATTTGCAACCTTGCTGATCACCCATTTCATTACAAATACGTAAATCGGATAGAGCAAATTCAAAGGAAGTTTAGCAGGATCCTTTATTATAGTACAAGACTGTGACTTTATCCGGTGGCAAAATTTGAGCACAGAATATCAATAGTGTTCGTATATCCACAGGTTACAGAAGAGCACCTTTTATATCCCCTTTTTTGGGAATAATTATGGTAGATATCTCCAATATTTCCCTTGTATGAAAATTACTAGTTTTATTTTCTACCTTGTCTTATTGCTGATCTCAGAGATTATTTTCTAATTGTTCATGATTGTTGTCAAATTTTGATTTTTTTAAAGTAGGGAATCCCTTTTTCTGTCAAATAAGTGAATAAATATTCTTCGTGAGTACCTCAATACCAAATGAATTTTTTTTCAGATTCGATCCAGTCAAAAAATTTACTGCCATCGTTTTGACAGGCCCATTGATAATATTCGAATTTGACTATTCCACCAAAGGACAAATAGCAGCGTTACCAATAGAGGGAAATGGACATGGATGGGCCAAATTCTGTAAGAAAAAGAAATAATAATAGCCACTGAAAACAATGATACTAGCATAATATGTAGAATGAATCGACAAGACATTACAAAAAATTTTCATCTGATATATCAGATCGCAGATGTTGTAATCATTGACCCTTGTCCACTTCTGTATTATTTTCTATAGTTAATCAACTTCTTTATTTAATTTAATGAAATTATTCAAATCTCTTTCCTTCAAATGAACTCATCCTTTACAGACAATTCGAACTTCACCTATGCTCATGAATTTGACTTGAAGGTGAAGAATGGGAAGCACTTCATGAGTATTGGTAAAGACGAAATAATAATAGAGCCTGAACGTATGGAATCAGAATTGGGCAATCTTTTCAATGGAAACAAACAGTTGGGTAAGGATTTGATAAAGAATTAAGTTTCAGAAAGATATGGCTAGAGATTTCAATATTAATGTATACAGACCTTATGTATAATAATATTAAAAAGTCGGTAAATAATAATATATGTCGGTTAACTCAGATGAATATAAAAAATATTTGCAACAAAGAACTAGAAGTTTAACATATAAATAAAAAGTATGGAATAATTTAAAGTGAAAATGGCTTCTAAAGAACAAACAATGTTTTATGTGGGGTAGACTCTTATTTCAAACCAATTGGAGAAGTGCTTCAAATAGAGTTCTTCATTTGAAAAATAACTCTAACAAAATAACTCTAATGTGTTCTGACCAGAGATTTTGATATTAATGTATACAGACCACATGTATAATAATATTAATAAGTCGGTAAATAATAATATATGTCGGTTAACTCAGATGAATATAAAAAATATTTGCAACAAAGAAGTCACTTTAATTTTCAACATATGGAATAATTTAAAGTGAAACTTGATTCTAAAGAAGAAACAATGATTTATATGGGGTAGACTCTTATTTCAAACCAATTGCTTCAAATAGGGAAAAGGTGTAAAACGTAACAAGTACCTTGCTGTCTCTGTTGATAATAGAGTTCTTCATTTGAAATGAAATAGCATTGAAAAAATGTAAATTACCCTTGTGTGCTCAAATAGATTCATTACATTCAATTTCAAGTATTTTTTATTCAATTACCACAAAGCTTAGCAGTGTATATAAATTTTATAAATGTTGATCATTTTCAGGAGACAACTTGAACAGATTCTTGAACGAGAATTGGAGAGAACTGCTTGAAGAATTCGCTCCAGTCATAAGTGAAGTTTATGGATCGATAGCGAAAGAAGTTTTAAGGAAATTGTATGATAGAATTCCACTTGAAGAAACATTCCCAGGGACCGTTTTCTGAAAATTTGGCTATTTTATGGTACTTCATTTGGCTTTCATTGTATTTTGAAGATTGAGAATAAATGTCTGCTCATATTTCGATATGTTTCTCATTGATACATTAATATTTAGGTTCAATGTAGGAATTGTTCATTTAGAAAGAACTACAAACGAAATTTTGCCAATCAGAACCACACAAAATTCTAGCGAATTTTTCAAAATAATTACCAATTTCTCTGTAACAACAGCTCATGAAACATGGACGATTTTTTTCATACCAATCTTCAACTCTTTTTGACAGCTGTCAATGTACCTACAGGTGGATAAACGAGCTCCTGACTCGAAAGTGCATCAGATGCCTTTTGCGTCTATAAATTTGAGGAAAATTTTTAGAATACGATAAATACTAATTTGTGTGAATGTGGTTCATTTCAATATCATCAAGAACTTCAATCTTACAAATACCTAAGAGGCACTTGGTTGAAAACACTTAGACAAGTCATAAATGTCAAATATAACTCAATCTTACTTTACTAATTGTCATTAATTGAATATATTTGGCAGTCAAAATACTAATAATACAGGGTGACAATTTGAAAACTTTCAAGGCCAATTATGTATCGACAAGAATGTTTTCAGAAAATGCCGGAACAGGTCAATTTTTATTCGGAGAGGGGCATAATTTGAGTAGAATTGTAAGCCCAAATCTCCTCAACCCTAGGTGTAGGAGCTATCAAAATTGAAAATGAAAAAGGAAAAGAAATTCATTGCAACAATAGATATCTAATAAAAAAATTGAGAATAGCAATTGAAAATGTTAGTTGACTATGTTCAATTCAAAAATTAGCACTACGAGTTGTTAATCGAAATGGTCGATTCAATTTCCAACAACAATCGCATTGTATTTTTTTCCTTTTATTGGTGTACCATGGAATTTTATATTTTAATAGTTGTAACTGATATAAGCCCAGTCTGTACATGATTATTATTTTTTGGTTTGAGTAATTAGTGGATGTTTTTTGGGATTTTTTCGTGTTAATATCATTTAATTCGAATAAATAAATGAATAAAATGATTCAATTCAAATATACCTTTATCGTTATAATCAGTTGAATTTGAATATAAACTCCTTGATTGATGTAGATACAACGTCCTTTGTAGAAATCAAACTTTCAACGAACGATTTTTCCGCTTAGTTTTAAAAAAATTCACAAAAATTGGAACCATTTCCCCTACTGTTTAAAACTGGAGTCAATTCTATCACTCGAAATAATTATACACTTCTTTGGTTTTACTTTTAATAATCCTTCGTTGATTCTGGAAGTTTTCCGTTGCAATTGATTTCACTGGATGAATTTGACATCGCACTGGGATATCCTTTAATTAAACAATCGACACAACCAACAACATGATAAATGATTAAAACAATAATAATATGCAGAAGTGGAGGCAAAATATCGTCATTATTTTTTTCATCCTTGAAATATTCCATTCTTAATCGGAAAATAATTCAGATACATTTGGATAACCCTCATTATAGCTTAAGGAAACAGGTTAGTTGTCCTATATAAGGTGAGAGAAATACTGGAAATGCTCACTAGAGGGTCCCAAATATAATATTATCTTGTTGGGAATGTTCCTCATTAAAAGCGACCGGTATTTTGGAGCGATGTCGGTGATACTCCTTAGTGCAATCTTTTTGGTTTCTACCGTACATGGATTACATTTACGTGAGTGAAAATTTTTATTGGAGTAATGTTTATCGGAAAGAAAAAATTAGTCCGATTGATGATTCTTTGTTTGATCTTATAACTTCGGATTTGGGTCATTTCCATGAATTCCCTATGAACCATTTGGAATTGAGGAAAATTACAATATGGCGATAGATTCCGATAACTCTCTATTTTTGGTAATTATTTTGGGCTCCAAGAATATGTTAGAGTTCTAGTTCTTACATGATCACTCATGAGGACCTCGTCAAATTGAAAAATATGTAGGTCAGATAGTTCCTAACATAATGTGCAAAAATTTTTTCAATAAAAGTATTACCGTCTTCAAAAAAGTATTTTCATTTTTATATTTTTGGGATTTTCCTGGGGATTTTATAGAAAATTTTCCCGCTCCCTTATCAATTCTTTTCGTGAAATATTTTTGAATGATTCTTCTAACTCATTAACAAAAAAAAAAACCAAACATTGAGGGATAGATCTTCAAAATGTTTTTATGAATTGATTTTCGAGTAGCTTTTATTTTCGCGAAATTCGGTATATCTTTGTGAACAAAATTGTACCAACACTGACCGCCAAAAATTATTTGGCATATTTAACAATTCTTCCGGAAGCTACGGCTTCCTCTTTGTTTTTTTGATGGATGCTAGCATCGCTTTACAAATATGCATTTTGAACTTGCATTACTTTATTCTGTTTTTTCAGCTAAATATATCAAACCATGTCGATACGATTCACCCGATTTTAAACAGTGTGCTATTAAAAATGGAAATGAGGCAGTACCCCATCTCATGAAAGGTAAAAATAATTATAATCGTAAGTTATATCATGAGGGCATCTAATTTTTCCGAAGAAAATCGAAAAAACATGTTGATTTTTTGCACCTGCACGAATGCTTTTCGTTAAAAAATATTACTTTGCGTTGTGTTTTTTAGATTTTTTTCACGGTAAAAATTAGGTGCCCGAATGATATTTGACAAAATAATTCTGCATGCATTATGTATAGGTACCAATTTGAAAACTGAAAAACACGTAATTTATTTAATGAAAAAATACTCAAACTTAATTATTGTAATTTTTGGTGACAATAACTTTCAAGTTACGGCTAATGACCAAAGCAGTCGATGCCGAATTATAATTAAAAAAAAAATAACTGTCAAGTTTTGCCGCAGGTAAACTCGAAAAAACTGCTGACAGCTGCTTCCATACAGTTTTTCCATATACAGAGTGTATCAGCCAAATGGAATAAATTCGATGACGAATAAATGAGGGGGTGTTAGGAAAAATATTTCAAATGCAACCCCCTGCATATTATTTATTTTTTGGATTCTTCAGAAAATTCTAGACATTATTCATGTACAATGTCCTATACCTATCTTCAAGTTTTTCGGAAATATTAACTTGATAATTATAATAAGACGTTCGCGGCGAGCATTTTGAATATTTCCTACATTGACATTAATGTTTTTTTTTATAATTAAGAAATAATCAGTATTACTCATTCGGTTTTAAGTGTAATGTACCGAATTTGTGAAATAAAATAATTTTTATTTAAAACGTTGGTTTTTGCAATAAACCTGAAAACAGTTAATACTTCCGAAATAGTTAAAGATAGGTATAGGATATTGTGCATGAGTTGTGTCTAGAATTCTCTGAAGAATCCAAAAATAAATAATATACAGGGGGTTGCATTTGAAATAAGAAAGTTGGTATTGGCCACGGTCACATGGAACACCCTATATAATATTATTTCCTTGAAAAATAAGCGCATTCAAAATTACAAATCGACGTGTCCGAGCGTTTTTCCCAACACGCCCTCATTTATTTGTTATCGAATTTATTTCATTTGGCTGTTACACTCTGTAGAAACCATTCGTGATTCAAAATTGCGCGTTTCTGATTGGCGGAAATTAAGACGAGGGAAATAGTCATGTAAATCCATTTTACACGAAATTAAATAATTGGCAATCATTCATCTATGACATATTTTGAGTAATGTTAGCAATATTTTGTCACTGTTTCAAATTCCAAGGTACCATTCATCATTGAAAAATCTGGTGGCTGATGGTAAAATTTCTATCATTTTGAATTTCCTGAACAGATTTTATATGGTTGAAAAAAGGCGAAGTTTAATGATTTTTCATGTTGAGAGAACGCAAATGAGGTAATAATTGATTGTTTTTCTCTCATTCATAAGTGTTTACGAAAACACCGATAATGGGAATATAATTAGATACATACTTCAGAGAAAGATGGATTCTGGAAAATTCATCGGACTTCTGTAAAGATCATTTCATGTTGCGTTTCTTTTTGGATCATCAACAGGTCTGAAGAGATATTTGATCGCTAAAAAAATTGCATAAATTTTCAATAACGAAAAATTGTGAATGATGTACCTAATCTCTCAAAGAAATTAAAAAAAAATTGAGTATTCGTATGTTTGAATTAGAATTGATTATTGAGAGCGATATGTGCGTTTCAACATAATGAGTATATTGTTTTTTCAGGTGACAGAGCTTATGGAATTCCTTCATTCGTCCCCTTCAAAATAAGCTTCGTGACAATTGGTACTGGTGGACTTGAAATGAATATGACTGAAGCTACATTTTCTGGTATCGAAGCAGGAAGAGTGGTAGATTACTAGTAAGCTGTTTTTCCATTTCAAGATGTTGAGTATATTTCGAAAAATGGAAAAATTTGAAAATTATTTCCAATGAATTCATTATCACTGTTTTATATCCCTTAGTATACAATGCGCATCAAAATTATGGAACTAATTCATTTTCTCAGAAGAAAAATATTTGGCAACAAAATCCTGAAATAGGTAAATTTTTGTTTCACTTTCACCGAATTTTTGAAGGATTTTTGTTGCACCCTGTGCCATCCCCATCAACCCTCTAAATTTTTTGAATAAGGAAAGTGGGTTTTGTGGTACTTTTTTGGCAAGGTCTTTGTATGTTTTTTACAGGCAGAAATTCTCAAGGAAAAATTTTTTTTTTTTAAATAAGTTAGTTCAAAGAGGTTTTCAGTATGTGCACTTTATCATGGCTCATTAACTTTGAGACGATGGTACTTAATGAAATTTGTCTCCGAATGAAAGTCGACCTTTACTGTAACCTCTTTGAACTAACTAATTAAAAAAAAAATTTTCTTGAAAATTTCTGGACGCCTGTAAAAAAGATACAAAGACCTTGCCAAAAAGTATCATATAACACACTTTCCCTATTCAAAAAATTTAGAAGATTGATGGGGATGGCTCAGGGTACAAAAAAATTCTTCAAGAATGCATAAAAATTTGGTAAAAGTGAAACAAAAACTGACCTGTTTCAGGATTATGTTGCCAAATATTTTTCTTCTGAGAAAATGAATTTGTTTTATAATTTTGACTCGAAATGTAAAATTGAGTATTTGTTATTCGGTTTATGTCTACATCAGTGTATTGTCAAAATGTATCCCATTATTCCATCCAAATACCTACTGAAACCATATAAAAGTATGTGAAATTAAGAGAAAATTAAGGATGAATGCTTTCGATCTTATGCTAGATCTTGGAATTAATAAACCAATCTCATTTTTATTTTTCAGTTACGACATCAAGAAGAAAAAGGCCTATTCGACAGTAACTGCTCCAGTGATACTTTTTGATTTCGATTATAGCGTTAAAGGTCAAATCGTATCTTTACCATTAGAAGGACACGGACATGGTTGGACCAAAATTTGTGAGAACTCATGAATTATTAATGCATTCATTTCATTCGATCTTTTATATCCACTTAATTCTTGATGGATAGAATGAATTGCAGCCTGTTCTAGACTCAAAACTGAATATTTTCCACAGATAATGCCAATTACACTTACGCTTATGATTTTGACGTCAAGGAGCAAGATGGTAATCACTACATGGTTTTTGGTGAAGAATCAAAAGTCACGATTGATCCTGAAAAAGTGGAAATCGAACTGACAAATTTGTTCAATGGCAACAAACAATTAGGTGATTATAATATCAAGAGTCTGCTTTAATTAGTAGTAAGGTTAAAAAAACTAGGTATTATTTAGTTAAATAATTAGGTAATCTATGTAAGTATGCTTGAATCTTCAAAACTACGCAACGGATTTTGGAACGCTTTTCTTTAATAGATGAAGTGATTCAAGAGGAAGGTTTATATGTATGGTACATGCATAATATTGTAGAGGAACACTGATGAATTTACAGGTTTCTAATGTGATGTCGTGAATAAACCCATTTTTTAAAAGCTTTTATTCAACTTGCATTGTATGTATGTATGTATGTATGTATGTATGTATGTATGTATGTATGTATGTATGTATGTTCGGGTGGAATCTTGCTACTCAATTTTGAAGCAGATATCTTCAACCGATTAAGCTGAAATTTTGTATACACGTTCAGTTTGGATGACAATACACGATAAGCTTTGTGACGTCATTCTATATCCAATATGGCGGACCATCCAAGATGGCGGAATAGTTTTTTGTGATGCATTTCTATAATATGGGTATCAAATAAAAGAGCTTGTTGAGAGTAATTCGAAAAATAATGTGACGTCATTCTATATCAAATATGGCGGACCATCCAAAATGGCGGAATAGTTTTTTGTGATGCATTTCTATGATATGGGTATCAAATGAAAGAGCTTGTTGAGAGTAATTAGAAAAATAATGTGACGTCGTTTTATATCCAATTTGGCGGACCATCCAAGATGGCGGAATAGTTTTTTGTGATGCATTTCTATAAAATGGGTATCAAATGAAAGAGCTTGTTGAGAGTAATTCGAAAGATACTGTGACGTCGTTGGTCGTTCTAAATCCAATATGGCGGAACATCCAAGATGGCGGAATAGTTTTTTGTGATGCATTTCTATAATATGGGTATCAAATGAAAGGGCTAGTTGAGAAAAACACGAAAAATAATGTTGACGTCATTCTGAATGCAATATGGCGGAACATCCAAGATGGCGAAATAGCGATAACTAAAAAGTGAAAAATAAATTGAAATAAAAAAAATCTTTTTAAAAAAAGCTTTTATTTAAATGCTCTAAAAAGAAAAAAATAAAATTTTCCTTTTAAATTTTAACTATCAACTTATAACTTCATTATACATAATTTATATGAACATAAAAGCTTGTCGCGAGGTTTGCGTCAGTACCTATAAGTATCTATTCGATCAAACTGAAAAAAAAATTAAATTTAGCAGATTAAGATACTCAATTGAATAGGTACTAGTTTATTTGCACGAGCTAATCGCGCGACAAGCTTTTATGATCATATAAATTGTGTATAATGAAGTTATAAGTTGATAGTTAAAATTTAAAAGGAAAATTTTATTTTTTTCTTTTTAGAGCATTTAAATAAAAGCTTTTTTTAAAAAGATTTTTTTTATTTCAATTTATTTTTGCGCTTACATTGCAAACGCTGACTGAACCCCACGAGATAAATCAAAATAATGCACTCGGTATTGTACACCTAAAAAAATCCAACAAAAAAGTCCGCGATGGTATATGTCTATCTCTTAAGGATAACCCACAAAACCCATTTTTTATCCTTCACATTTTACGGGAAAAAATGGCTTATTGATATAGTTATTTTAAGCAATACAGCATTAATCCTTATCCAATTAAGTACTTCAAATATATTGTCCATTCAATATAGATCAATATGGCCCTTTGCAGCATGTAATTTAAATAATTATTTCCGAAGATATTGCAGATTTAAAATGCAGGGACATAGCGGTGCGGCACCGGCACTATACCGTTGTTTATAAGGATTGCATTGCATCCGTGCGAAGCTGGGGCGGGTCGCTAGTATAGAATATGCGACGAAATTGAAGGTTATATCTAATTTATGAGTTCACAAAATATCTGCGAGCTCAATCAAAAGTAATCAGTTACAAATAATCACCATCATTAGTCGATCAATCGAATATGAAAATTACTTTTATTGAATAAATTGTAGGTTTATTTTCGTAAAAAATTTAACATTCAATCACACAACCATGATTTATTATACTGCGCAATTGTTCATTAAAATTATATGTGTTTTCAAGTTGATGTGAGAGAATTTAATGGATGATTGCTGAGGTTCTTTTGTGTAAAAAAGTTTATGTAAACCTAGGTTCGAAAAGACACAATCTCCAAGATAGAGAGTGTTTCGTTTATTTCATATTTTCTAAATGTTTTTAGGGGATAACCTGAACAAATTTTTGAATGAAAATTGGAAAGAGTGGCTTGCAGAATTTGGTCCTGTCATTGATAAAGTTTTTGGAACTATATCTAGAGAAGTTTTGGGGAAAATTTATACCAAGATACCATTGGAAGAAATATTTCCTGGAATGGTTTTTTGAATGAAAAGTGAATGTCATAATAAAATAAAATAAAAAGATTTCAAATACATACATTGATTTATTGATTGAAATGTAAACCCTGAATCTAATATAGTAGAGTATTTCAAATTATTTCCTTTTGTAGAATATCCAGAATAGGTTGTTGAGCCAATGAACGCCCACGTTTTTGTGAAATGTTAGCAATTAATTGTTTATAGGAAAAAAAAATCCATTGATATAAAATTAAGACCCGACCCTACCTGACCTTTGACCTTCACTCGACAGTCGACACTGAGCCTGACCTTGACTGTTCCGACTCAACCGGTCCCGACCCAAACCGGCATAACCTTTTAAAACCTTTTTTTTCTTGTTCAATTCCCAAACTTCCCAAAATTCTTAGCTGTATCTGTGGGCAAGCTTCACCAAAGAAATTTTTGCGAAGAGTAGACAGTGGCGTACTGACATAGTTGGAGGCCTGGGGCGGCCATAGATGAGGGGGCCTTATGTATTTAGGGTGTCCCAAGTTCGATTGCCTATAAGACGTTTCTGGAGAACTGGACATATTTGAAATCTGAAAATTAATTGGGATTATGATATTGTTCGGAATTCTCTACAGACCTAAAATTTTTTTGAGCCTGAGCACTTCCGGGTATACAGAGAGTGAAAATGTATTTGTTATTTTTTTTTCAATTTATTCGTTTCTAATATGATTGAGTATTCAATGGTGAATACATTTCAATTAAAACCATTGTATTAATTCGAACAGTTTTCAAAATATCGAAAAAAAAAACTGAAAAAAGTAAAATATTCATAGTCAGTATCATGTTAATTTTTCTTATTCTGAACATCCCGAGTCAGAACCGTTCTCACAACGTCAAAGTAAGAAGAATGTGGTAAGTTCATCTTTCGAATTTCATAAATATCATCAAAGGTTGTGTCGAAAACTGTGATCGAAAATTGGCCATAACTTCTGTTTCTCAAATTAGAACCCTATTTTTTGGATTCTGCGAAGGAAAATCGTGATAGTACTCTAACATGCTCTGTTGCTCCTAAATTCAGTGATTCCCTAGTTATTTGAGCTTTTCTGGATTCATGTCGAAGTGGCAAGACTTTTTTGACCTTCGAATAGATTTTCTTACAAAATAAAATTTTGTAATCACAAATGAAAAAAATTATTTGTCTGACAAATGGACTAAAAAGAAGGCCTTCGGCCTCCGCCGTCGTGGGGCCTGATAAATTATTTTTCTTTTCAACTCATTTGTACTTTTTAGCCATGAGGGGGCCTATGCTGGTGCGGGGCCTGGGGCGGATCGCCCCCCACGCCCCCCCTGGGTACGCCACTGAGAGTAGAGCATCGATTTCTCTTAGGAAAGGAAATAAAAGAGGAGTCTGCGTTGCTGAAATCAGGAAAAAAATTGAATCTAGAAAAAAAAATTTGTTCAATTCTCAAACTTTGAAAATTCTTCACTGTGTCTGATGTGGGCACGCTACAGTGATTTAATTCTTGCTCAAATTAGAACATTGATTACCCTTCAGAAGAAAATAATACAAGAGGAGCCTGCGTTGCTGAGATCAGGAAAGAAAAAATTAAATTAAAAAAAAAACTTTTTTCTGTTCAGATCTCAAACTTCGAGAATTCGTAACTGCGTCTGTGGGCAAGCAACAGTGATGAAATTTTTGCGTAAAATAGAGCACTCATTACACTTCAGAAAAAAAAATACTAGAGTAGCCTGCGGTACTGAGATCAGAAGAAAAAAATTTTATCTAAAAAAAAAACGTTTTTTTTGTTCAATTCTCAATCTCTGAAAATTCGTTACTATTGCAACGGGCACGCTACAGTGATGAAATTATCGCAAAAAGTAGAGCATTTATTACGCTTCAAAAAAAATACTAGATGAGCCTATGGTGCTGAGATCAGGAGAAAAAAAATTAAATCTAGAAAGAAAACTTTTTTCCGTTCAATTCACGAAAATTTGTAACTGTGCCTGTGGGCACAGTTGTGGGATCCCCCCCAATGTTGAACAGAGTTGGCAAATTTTAAAAGCAGTTGGAATATTTTCGAAGCTGTTGAAAAATTTTCGAAGCGGTTGAAAAAATTTCGAAGCAGTTGGAAAAGTTTCGAAGAAGTTGGGAAAATTTCGAAGCAGTTGGAAAAATTTTGAAGCAGTTGGAAAGATTTCAATTGAGTTGGAATACATATTTCTACAAAAGTCCCCAATGTTGAACAGAGTTGGCAAATTTTAAAAGCAGTTGGAGTATTTTCGAAGCTGTTGAAAAATTTTCGAAGCAGTTGGAAAAGTTTCGAAGAAGTTGGGAAAATTCCGAAGCAGTTGGGAAAATTTTGAAGCAGTTGGAAAGATTTCAATTGAGTTGGAATACATATTTCTACAAGAGTCCCCAATGTTGAACAGAGTTGACAAATTTTAAAAGCAGTTGGAATATTTTCGAAGCTGTTGAAAAATTTTCGAAGCAGTTGGAAAAGTTTCGAAGAAGTTGGGAAAATTCCGAAGCAGTTGGGAAAATTTTGAAGCAGTTGGAGAGATTTCAATGGAGTTGGAATACATATTTCTACAAAAGTTTTCTCAAAATGTGAATGAATTTGACTTTTTTTAAAAGAAGTTTTAAATTAATGTTTATTAAACCGGTAGAACTAAGCCCACGTTTAGCCGGACAAAAGCATGCAGAGAATAGCGACAATTATTGTACAAATTCTTGTTAGAGTATATTCACGGTGGGTTTCACAAAACGTAATCACCGGTGATCGGGGGTTGATCTGGAATCAACGCGATTTGACAGTTCAAAAATCACAGAATCAAGCCGTTGATCTCGGATCACCTGTGATTACGCTTTGTGAAACCCACCGTTAGAGTATTTGGCAGATTTGGCCCAATGTGCAATGTGTATAACCAGCAATAAATGGTATTTATTCCGAATTGCTACCAAGTGTTTGAAAAGATGAACAATTTTTCATCTTTTACGTTATCCCTCAGCAGGTAGTTGTGAATTTCTCAGTTTGGCCGCATCGACTGTGTCCATCTGGTACCAATTTGCGCTATTTCTCTCGGTAGGGCAGTAGGCAATATTTTTTTCTCATTCTTAATTATTCTATCAAATCTCCGTTCAACACGTAAATCTGTTAAGGGGCCGTTATACTTTGGCCGACGGCACCGATTCTCCATTCAAAAAGTGCCTTTCATTTTTCCATTTTCATTTTTCACGTCCTAAAATCTCCACCTGAAAGCTTGATTTTTTTTTAATTCTCATGGAACTTCAGACAGTTCTCTGCGATTTCACAGTTTCTGGAAGTCTTTTCAGTATTTCCATAATTTTTTGCATTAATTAAGCGTATATCCAAATGGATTTTTTTTTAAATATAGAAAATTGATTTGTCGAGGGCACTCCAATGAATTTTCTAAAAAAAAATGGATGAACAACCGCCGAAAAACGATTATGAAGTCAATTTTCATAGACTCTCAAATTCAACCCGATTTTTTCATGCGAAAAAATGATTTTCTCAAAGAGAAGAAATCGGAGTGCCCTCAAGACATCCTTAAACTTCAATTTAAAGAAAAAAATCAAGCTTTTAGCTTAAAAATTTAGGACGTTAACTTGGAAAAATGAAAGGCACTTTTTGAATGGAGAATCGGTGCCGTAGCCGATTTTTTCATGATTTTCTCAAAGAGAAGAAATTGGAGTGCCCTCAAGACATCCTTCAACTTCAATTTAAAAAAAAATCAAGCTTTAAGGTGAAAAATTGAGGGCGTGAACTTGGAAGAATGAAAGGCACTTTTTGAATTGAGAATCGGTGCCGCAGCCGATTTCTTCATGCGAAAAAATAATTTTATCAAAGAGAAGAAATTGGAGTGCCCTCAAGACATCCTTCATCTTCAATTTAAAAAAAAATCAAGCTTTTTGGTGAAAAATTGAGGGCGTGGACTTGGAAAAATGAAAGGCACTTTTTGAATGGAGAATCGGTGCCGTAGCCGTCGGCCGAAGTATAACGGCCCCTATGCAAAAATGGACCGAAAAAGATTCAAAGTGAAGTGTGTAGTATGTGGATTTTTTTCAGTTCACTTGAATAAATCATTTATTTTTCTTCGGAATTGAACTTAAAAATCGAAACATACAAAATAATGATAACAGATGCTGTATAATCCTGTAGAGTGTGGAGTGTGTTAATCTAGTAATGCAGAATTAAAAAACTACACTACAAAATTTTCTAGATATTTTTAATGCTCTCGGGAAAAAAAAACATTGACACGCAATCCAAAATACCACTCCCCCCTTCAACCTTTGGTTTTCTAATCCTTTAATGCACAGTTGGAAAATTTTCGAAGCTATCCCCCCCCAAAAATTTGGCTTCGGCCCGTCCCTGTACGCTCACTGTATAGTCTAAGGTAGTGCACCCCTTTGGAGTTTTGGGGGTAGCACTTAATTGTCCTTATTGGTGTTTTACATCAGGGTGTCACATTCAAAATAAACCCAAGTGTTTTTCAGTAGGTAGTAAAATCAAGATTCGATTATATTACGTGGACAGGTCCCTATTGAACCTATAAATAGCGGGTTATTCGTCGCTCGAATAACTCAAACCGATGCTCAGGGGCAATTATTTAAGTGTGAATGTTATGACAAAAAACCTCGTGTTTTTTGTGCATTTATCTCGTAAACATTGAATGTTATCCTAAAATAGCTGAGACAAAAATTGTTTATCATGCAATTGTTCGAAAAATAGTCTTCTAGGGGATACAATGGACCGGAGGTTCGATAGAAAATTCTATCTGGACTAAATTAGCAGCTAAATTATACCAGGGATCCAGGAAATCTCCAATTCCCAGAATTACGGGGAAGGCAAATGTTGCTAGTCGGTTGGGAATCGATTTTACAAATTCATCATATTCTGTTGTCTTAATAAATGTGAACCGATGTTTATTTCAGTTTATATTTAGATCGTTTCACTTTTTTATACAATATTGAGTATTCTGTTTAATTTCGTAATTGAGTTTATCCCGTAAATAAATGAAAAATTAAAAAATAATACGAAGATCTGAAATTTTTTGATTATGTCAAATAAGAGTTTGTGAAGGATCGCACCAAAACTACACTGCAATGGCTGTCTCGGCCTACTGTTCGTTTCAAGTCAGGATATTGGACGACTTGTGCAAAAAAATAGACGAAGGAATCAATTTGCGAGTATTATTTCCGTTTTCGAATTAATTAACACATCAACGCAAAAAATATTGTGCTGTTATGATTTTCAGTGCCAAAACATCCGGGAATTATTTTCATCGAAATGATCGCCAATTATCTAATTCAACTCAGAATATAATTCATATTCAATCAAGTACCGTAAATGTATCCTTATAGGCATTAATTCAAATCGAAGCAGATACATATCAGCAATAAATAATCAATGATTGACGGCTCTCCTAATTTAACCCTTCATCTCGCTAATAAAAGCTTAATTTAATAATTTTTGAAAACTGGTTTTGCTCAACCAAATCTTCATGAAAAAAAATCGCGAACTTTTTATCCACGTCAGAGTGGTTCGGAGAGTGTAATATAAAAAGATATTCCCAATAAATTTCGTCAGAATAGTTGGGTGACCTGCAATCATGGAAATACTGTTGGTTACTGTGAGTTGTTTGCTTGTATCTGCTCGAGGATTGCATTTACGTGAGTTTAAAACATTAGCTGAGCTTAATAAAAATCTAAACTTTTTTTTCCTGAGTTCGTTGAAAAAAAGGTATTTTCGAATGTTAAATTGTGAATTCTTTTTTATTTTAAAATCTGACCAGAAACTTCAGTTCAAATAATTATAATTCAGAAGCGTATTTAAGGAAATGCCAGCTCAAACTCATCCTCAAAGGTGCAAAAAGTCCAATACTAAAATCATTACCTTTAATGAACAGAGTTGGTAACTAAAGCACAAAACCCACATCTTCGGTATTCACAAAGCCCCCCTTCAGTAATTATTGTTTTTCAGGAATATGGATTATTTGTCCTTCACTTATTCTATTAATTAATTTAGAAGAAGAGCTTTTATCAATAAGTCTACTAATTTATATTTGATGATCTTCCTGCATTTAAATTACAAAAAGAACATAAATTATTCGATGAAAATACGTATTTCTCCGTAAATTTTCTCTCAATGTTCCTAGATATTAACAGTCAAAATTTGGGGATATTTATCATCAAAATCATTCTCGATTGTTTTTTTAAGCTATGGTTTGAAGAGACTATCCGTTCACTCCGCCCTGTGACAAGATGTGACACCCTGTAAACTCTGCTCGCTAAAATATATCATCAGCGACATCAGCAGTGTAATTTTGATAACTAATGTGATATAACCTTTATTTGCAGCAAACTACATCAAAGCATGCTCATCTGATTCCCCAAATTTCGAGCAATGCGCTATTCGAAATGGAAATGAAGCTATCTCTCACATCGTTAAAGGTAAATAAAAATGATTAATATATACAAGCTGTCCCCATTTTCATACCAAAATGAGTCACGACAAAACTTCAAAACTCCATTTTCGAGCGAGAGCTTTATAATTCCGTCACGATGTATAAATTTTTAAAACTTGGTTCCGTAAATATGGGCGTTCGAAATTTTGTTTTCCATGTAATTTCGAAACTACTTGTTCTATCAATATGAAGTTTCGCATTTAGGTAGAGACTGAAGTATTCAAGATATATACAATTTGAAACGAATCGCGCAGCCAAAACCTCATACAATTTCAGCGAATTATTGAAAAAAGATCATATTTCCATAATAACAGATCAAGTATCATGGACGATTTATTTATTTCAAACTATTTATGTTATTACAGGAGATAGAACCTATGGAATACAGTCATTTAAGCCCTATAGAATACCATTTCTCACTATATCATTCAATGGACTCGATATGAACTTGACAGATGCAAGCTTTGCTGGTGTAGAAAATCTCAGAATGCAAGAGTACAAGTAAGAGTAATTACTTTTTGAACCGAGTGTCCAAAATTATCAATTGTGATTAGATAGTACCTACCAATGAAAATGAATAAACAGAGTCCTAATAACAATTTTCATTTTTCAATAAAACAGTTATGTTTTCATTCTACATATATAATTACTCAAAAATATTGTACTGGAAACCGATGTCTCGATAATCAAAAATTCATGAAAGGATCTCATTCTTCAGATTGGATCCGGTGAAAAAAACTACCTCCGTTCTCTTAAAAGGACCAATGATCAAATTCGAATTTGACTACAACACCAAAGGGCAAATAGCATCATTACCAATTGAGGGAAATGGGCATGGATGGGCAGAATTCTGTGAGTGAATAAACGTTCTTCTCTCTTCACAAGTAATTTTTGTTAGAACAAAATTATTGCTGGGCATCCTGAATAGAAACAAAACATCCGATGATTATTTTAGGATTAAACAAATGGTGATTTGTGAGAATCGTGGACAAAATATAGTTTTCTACTCTCGTATTTGAGCCATGATGATATGCCCATCATTCTTCACTATACTAATTGTGTTCTATCCTATACATGGGTGCCCGCAGACATTTTTTTAGTATTATTCTAGTAATATTGAGGGTATTGTGGTGAAAAACGATAAGTTGAATTACTAAATATACGTACCTGATGGTTGCATTACACTGAGATTGAACTTTCTGATGAAGAAATTCCTAAGCACTTCAATTTTTTTCGCAGATAATATAAACTATACTTACACTTATGACTTTGAAGTAAAGACAAAAAACAATAAGCACTATATGGTCGTAGGAAAAGATGTAATAAAAATAGAGCCAGAGAGTGTTAAATGTAAACTAGATAACTTATTCAATGGAAACAAACAATTGGGTGAGTATCATCCAAACATTTCAATATTTCCTTAAGAATTCTTCAGAAAGTACATCAATATTGTTATTTTCCAGGAGATAATTTGAATCAAGTCTTGAATGAGAATTGGAGAGATCTACTAACCGAATTTGGCCCTGTTGTCTCACAAATAAATAGTGCAATTGTCAAAGATTTGTTGGGTTCGATTTATGGAAAAGTACCACTGGAAGACATATACCCTGACATTGTTTGGTAAAGAATTCCAGACAGAAGATATATTGTATAAAATTACGACTCTATAGTTTCTATTTTGAATAAAATATTTTTTTATCTATTTTGTTTTATTTTATTTGCGGTAAAGTAAACTGCTATTTTGAGTGGGTAAACCTGAAATCCTTGAAATTTTGTCATTTTTCTGACCTCTACAAAATGAATGTGTGAATCAAATAAAAAAGTACTTCTGGATTCTTCAAAACTTCATGTTCAACGTAATATTAAGGTGGAAAGTTTCGCTGACATGAGACACCCTGTGACAGTGGCGCACCGAGGGGGGGGGGGCTGTCGGGCTGCAGCCCCCCCGAGCTCAAAAATAAAGGATTGTTTTCGTCGTTTTCGAGTTTTTTTTTATGTAAAAACCTGATTACTCTCGAGCAGCCCCCCCCGAATGAAATTTCTGGGTGCGCCACTGCCCTGTGACATCACGTATGCAGATATGCATGAATCTGTATCAAAGTATCAATATCTACATAAATTTAGAAATTCCGAGAGAACCATTAGAGTATAGCATCAAGAATGTATTTGCTGCTATAATGACATTCGATAATGATTTTTTTGTGTATAAGACTTTCACCGAATAAAGAATTCACAGTTAACTGAGTTGACATCGTTCTTTAAATACCAAAAATGAAGTTTTTGTGTTTCTTTGTCTTATCGGCATCTTTCATTTTTGCTGTAGATGGTTTGAAGATGCGTAAGTAAAATTATGATCTCAAGAAATTGAAAGTACCTATATTGTTCATATCACATCAACTTCGAAATTTTTTTTAATTCTTCAACACAAGTGGTCTCATTTCAGCTCGCTATATGAAGGCATGCAGAGCAAATGATCCTGACCTGAACAAGTGTGCGTTGAAAAACGGAAATGATGCCATTCGCTACATTGTTAAAGGTATTTTTCCGATGATTCGCTGAAATTTTATATGGTTCTGGTTTCCCTATTGATGGGAAAAACTTCACATATAACTTGAGTACATAATTCTCCATCTAATTACGAAACTTGATCACGATCGTCATAATATAATATAGTAACGGAACTCCAAGCGCTCAAAAATATCGATTTTTTTCAGGAGACCGAAAATACAGAATTCCCAGAATGACTCCCCTTCGAATTCCCAGTGTTACTGTTAATGGGGGCAAGAATTTGAATGTCAAGATGCACAATCTGAAGATATATGGTCTTGAGAAAGCAAAGTTGGTTGATATCAAGTAAGTACCTTCAAAATAAAAACAATATTGACAATAACTTATAATCAAACTTCCACAATCATTTTTTCAACAGTATTAACTGACACTGTTTTGAGTTTTGAACTAATATCGAAAAATCCGAATGAGAAATGTTAACTTAATCCCCATATTGCACTCAAAATACAGTTTTATATACCTACAGAGTGTAACAGCCAAATGGAATAAATTCGATAACGAATAAATGAGGGGGTGTTAGGAGAAACGCTCGGACATGTCGATTTTTTATTTTAAATGCGCATATTTTTCAAGAAAATAAAATTATATAGGGTGTTCCATGCGACCGTGGCCAATACCAACTTTCTTATTTCAAATGCAACCCCTTGTATATTATTTATTTTTCGTATTCTTCAGAGAATTCTAGACATAATTCATGCACAATGTCCTACACCAATCTTTAACTATTTCGGAAGTATTAAGTGTTTTCAGATTTATTGCAAAAATCAACGTTTTGAATAAAAATTATTTTATTTCACAAATTCGGTACATTACACTTGAAACCTAATGAGTAATACTGATTATTTCTTAATTATTAAAAAAAGCAAAAAAAACATTTAGATATGTCAATGTAGGAAATGTTCAAAATGCTCGCCGCGAACGTCTTATTATTATTATTAAATTAATATTTCCGAGAAAGTTGAAGTATAGGATATTGTACATGAATTATGTCTAGAATTTTCTGAAGAATCCAAAAAATAAATAATATACAGGGGGTTGCATTGGAAATAAGAAAGTTGGTATTGGCCACGGTCGCATGGACCACCCTATATAATTTCATTTTCTTGAAAAATATGCGCATTTAAAATTAAAAATCGACGTGTCCGAGCGTTTTTCCTAACACTACCTCATTTATTCGTTATCGAATTTATTCCATTTGGCTGTTACACTCTGTATAATTAATATACCTACTTAGCTATAATCTTTTTTTGCTCGGTTATCTG
Source organism: Adalia bipunctata (assembly GCA_910592335.1). NCBI lineage: Eukaryota > Metazoa > Arthropoda > Insecta > Coleoptera > Coccinellidae > Adalia > Adalia bipunctata. The sequence goes on from OU342954.1 coordinate 22,213,487, forward strand.
AAAATATTTGACTGATGCTTATTTTCCATGAATTGACACACTGATTATCACAATTAACCAAACTCAATCCGAAATAATTGAAAATAGAAATTCTTTCCCCTAGCATAGATCTAGACAAAAAAATCTTCAAACTTGAGTTGAAGGTAGAAACTATCACAGTTGTTGGTGACTACGATATTGACGCCAAAATCCTTATATTGCCTATTAAAGGACAGGGACCCTCAAATATAACCCTACGTAAGTTAATTCCTACTTTATGTCTGCATTCAAAAAGATAGTAATAAGCCTCATCTATCGACAATCGTACACATATAAAAGAAAAAAGATAACTAAGGAACTCTTATTTTTGTATTGAAAAAATGTGAATGTGACCTTTACCAAATAAATCGTCGCTTAAAGCCAAATTAGAAAGTAGTTATAATTAACAAAAATAATAGAGTTCCACATTATTTCGCCAATAATGGCTATAAACGGAAATCTAAAGACTGATTTAACAATTTTTCTTCAGATAACCTTGTGATGGCCTACACTCAAGAATACGAACTGGAAATACGTAGGGGAGATATTCATGGATATATAAAAAATTCCGAGTTACATTACGATATTGACAGAGTATTTTATCATTTTGGAAATTTGTTCGATGGAAATGAACGTTTAGGTAAGCAACTAAAAAAAGATCTCCCAAAATAGTTTATTTTTGAAATTGGTTCTTTCATCGCTACCCTGATTCTGAGGTCAAACCTCATCTAGTAGAATTCATAGAATTCATTCATTACATTGAATATCAGCAACAAAAAATAAGAAATTAGAGTATTTTCTGAAGTTTAACTAATAATAATTTTTTCAATTCTAGGTATAGAAACCAATAGGCTCTTGAACGAAAACTGGCCAATTGTCCACAATGATTTAGCGAGACCTGTTGGAGAAACGATACTCGAAGTGATAAACAGCATTATAGAGAATGTTTATGACTTAATTCCCTATAGAAGTATGATTTTGTTCGATTGATTTCGTACTCAATACCGCCTATCCCAGCTGTTAATTTGCATTTATTAATTGTATATATCTTCACCTCTAGATTATTAAACGTATTTATCATTTTCTTATAAATATTTATTACAAATGTAATAATCCACCTATAGTTTATGTTTATAGAAAAACTAAAGCGGATAACCTTTGCTCTCGAATTTCTACGGAAAAATATTCAGTACAGTACTGTACTACTCGCAATTAACCCTACATTGTCATTCTACGGTGAATTTTAAAGATGTAGAATCGAAAACATGAACAACTGATTCACACTTTTCACATTTATTTGATTCAAAACTGATGATACGAAATTTGCTTGATACCTCAATCGGAATTAGGAAAAATCTAACGAAGGTTTTTTCATCACATCAAGTTCCTATCTTTCCGCCATTGGCCATTGGCATTGGCTGTAGGGAATTTTCGAGAAAAAAAAAATCAAAAGAAAATATTTTATTAACAGAAAATACATGTCTAGATCAATTTAAAACCAATAAAATAACAAAATATCTAAGTTCATCGTCTTACTTTACCGGTTTTCTTCGAACTGCGTATTCCTAGTTGAGCAGATTTCGAGGTGACATCTCTCATAACAAAAGGTGAATATCCTGGAAATATATAATTGAAAAAGACTTATTTTAAGTTTCATGAGTAATATGTTATCCTAATCTACAATACTGCTACGTTGTTGACTACAGGAGTTCTTCGATAGTAGTAAGAACATAAATAAATAATAATAAAAAAGATTAATAGAGGAAAGCATAATGAAATTCTATCACAAATAAATTTCAGACAAAAAATAAATGTTAAATAAAAAAAATCAATTGATTTCATTTCCTTACCCGCAATGTAGTCATCGTCCAAAGGATTATTCCTCCTCAGGGCTGCTTTAGTTGGCCTATTGTGAGGTATTCTCTGATCTTCTGTTAAAATGGGATTATTGGGATGTTTACCTCCTTTCATTGTAGGCAAACTGAACTTCTTTCCTTTTCCAGATATGACTTTTCTTGGATTAATATGGATTACCATTTTACCCTCCTCGTCCACTGAAACTGCTACTTTTTTCAATGTTTGATAGCCGCAATGTTTGCAAAATCTTCTGGTCATTTCACTGGTGGTCTTGAAGCATGCGTAACATCTCAAAATGAAAGTACGCACTTGCTTGATGACCCTTCCATCCAAAGCCGCCACATGCAAATTCATTTGTTTCAAGACATTCTGCATTGAGAAATCTGTTGTTATACATGCTACTTTTACTCTTTCTTCATTCTCTCCAACTGTTTCATGCACTGTCTGCTTTACTTTTCTATTATTTGATGGTGTGATCCATGCATCATCTTCAGTTTCTTCAGTAACATCATCTACTTTTTCCAAAACATCATCTACTTTTTCCAAAACATCATCGACTATGTCGTCGGTTTCTCCATCATATTCTACATTCCCAAATTTCTCTTTCAAATCATCCAAATCATCAGATTTTTCTGCTTCTTCAGCAGATTTTTCGCTACACTTCAAGGACTCAAAGTCATCAATCAGAGGTTGAACCTGACCGTTATCATCATTGCATTTAATCTCCTCACTGGAGTCCTCATCGCTGTATTGCTCTTCAGATTCATCACTGTCACTGCTTTCATCTGATCCATCACCATTAGCAGAATCATACCATCCTGGAAGATTCTCTAAAGTAATTTCCTTTCTTTTTTCATAACTGACAGTTTTAGAGTGTACTGGAGCTGTTTTTATGTGATCACTTCCAACCTTCTCTTTTTCTAATTGATATGTCAAGCCCAATACTTTCAAATCGGTAACTGAGAGACTCGCATAATCTCCAGTTTGTTTGGAGAAATCAATTACAGCAGCAATATTTTCTGGATATACCGTCTTGACTTTAAGATCATACGGTAAAACTGCTAGTCGGTTACGTTGCCTCTTATTTGTAACTTCATCAATAACTTCTTGACAAGTGTATATGTTCTCTGCATATTGCTACAAGATTTCAAACGAATTGATTCATAAATAGTTACAAATTTCAAGAAATACTTACATGAAGAGGGGCATTTTGTAGGAACGCAGTAGTATCCACCACTAAATGTTCAATTTTATTTTTGTTGGTATCCATAATATATATTTATTTGTATTTAAAAATTAATATAATAGATAGACAACGAAAAAACTACACGTGCTGCGAGGCTGAGACATTTGTTGTTTATAACTTGATTATATTTGAGGTTGACAAGTAAGATCAAATTCCTAACCTGAAATATGAACAGCCACAGATCAGGTAATTTCTTCCTCATTTCTTCAAGTTGAAAATTTAAATAGCTTTTGAAGGTGACGCTGGGGGCATGTTCAAACCACAGTTTCATGAATTATTGCATAAAACTGCGGAAATTCAAAGTTATTCATCATTACATAAAACTTTCGATGTCCTCTTTCTGCGCTTATTTAACTTGCAAACTGTAAAGCAGAAGAACAACACAGTCTCTGACCTTGACTTCGGATTCGATGTTTTGAAAGTTAACCTCTTCGATTCAAATTATTTTAAAATAGAATTTAAATAATTTTGCAACTTGCAAGTTGATGCTTTGCTGTACTACTTTAGGTGAGCCTGATAAAATAACTTCCTTTCGAAATTGATTTTTGGTGCAGTTGAATAATAACTAATAAGGTTCTGTTTCTTATGGTAGCAACTTGCACTCATTGAATATTTTTTTTAAATGAGATTGAACAACTTTTGGGAAAACTTTTACAAAATCTGCCACGTGGCCTAAAGTTATATAGACTTCAATGATGGAAAAGCTGAAATAATAATCGTTGATCCTCATTGATTCATTGTTGTAAAGTACTTAATTATGTAGTCTCTCACATTAACCAATATGTTTTTGTGTTGAATTATCCAAATTCTTCTATTTTCAATTTATTTTCTATATGATGCCTGACAATGTCAGTTCTGCTACCGATTAGAGTTGAGGACACTTACCACACTGATTCAATAATGAAAAGAATTTATTGTATATTTTTAGTCTCCAATTTTCTGAAATTGTTCTTTATTAGGATTGCATAATGATAAGCCGATTCTGCAAGCATGGATCAGCAGGAAATATACTCTTCTTTCTGCTTTCCAATAGAAGACATTCATCGTAGAGTAAGGTAAAGAAAATAATGTATTTTCACCAAATGATTCTTTGTTTTCCAAAATAAAATTTATATGATGCCTGACAATGTCAGTTCTGCTACCGATTATAGTTGAGGACACTTACCACTCTGATTTAAGATGAAAATCACTCAAATAAGAATTTTTGTTATCTTGCATTGTTTGAATTCATTTTTTTTAGTAGGACTGCATAATTGAAAATGGATCAGCAGAAAAAATCTTTGCGTCATGAGAATTGGACCTTCCCGATAAGGTAAAGAACATAATTGTATTTTATTGAGATCTTGTTTTCTAGAATAAAATTGTATATGATGCCTGACAATGTCAGTTCTGCTACCGATTATATTTGAGGACACTCACCACACTGATGCTATACTGAATAACTCAATTTTATATTTTTAGTCTTAAATCGTCTGAATTAGTTTTTTTTTTTAGTTGAAGCAGCATAATGAAAACAATGCTCTCTTCCCAATTGAAGAATTGTGACTTCTTTATTACAAGGTAAGGAAAACTTATATATTTGACAACACTTTATACAAAATTTTATATGATGCCTGACGATGTCAGTTCTGCTACCGATTATAGTTGAGGACACTTACCACACTGATTCAATGTTGGGAATATCACTTAACAATTTTATTTATTTCGAATGTCTGATTTTTTTTTTTTTTCATTTTTAGTTACGACTGACTAAAAATCCTCAGTTCCTTGAACATGGAACTGAAAAGACTGAACTCCCCTTGGTAATTGAAGATAATATACACTCTCCTTTGCAATGAGGTAAAGAAAATAATAAATTCGAATATTAGTTTTCTGAATATTTTATATGATGCCTGACAATGTCAGTTCTGCTACCGATTATAGTTGAGGACACTTACCACACTGATTCAATATTGAAAACAGCTTAGTTGTATATTTTGTGATCTCAACATTAATTTTTATTCTTTCCTTAGGACTACTAACATTATGAAAATGAATCATTGGAGTCGCCAACATGAATTTGCTGAAAGCCTACTCAACTTTTTCTCCATTTCAAGATCAAATTCGCCATTATACGCTCTTGTGATGAAATATTGCTGTGAACCAAATAAAATTTTTGTTACTGAAGTTACCGATTATTATTTTCCCAAACATCCCATTTCTAACAATACAGATAGTTGCAAGGATTCAACTTTATGAAAATCTTGACACTTATTTTGAGAGAAATTTCACAATATAAATGGGTGGCATTTTTGAATGGAGAAGCCAAATTTTAATCAATAAATGGATGAGGAATTAAATTTGAAAGATAAACATTAGGAAAAGTTCTTTATTAAGAAATGAACACAAACATCGACAACATTCACATTAAGTGTCGTCAATCCATAGTTTAATAATACATTAAAATCTTAAATCTGTGAAAAAAATCATTTTCAAGGCACATTAAAACAAATTTATTCTATACTTCATTGATAAATGAAAACAATCGAAAACTTTTTTAATATAAATTCAGACCAACTAGATGAATTCTTAACACATTTACAGTTGATTATGTGCCCAACAATATTAAAACACATCATTGACGCACTTGCCAAATGTCTATAGTTTTAATTACGACAGAAATCTTAACACTTAAGCTGGCTGAGAGTGAGCTCCCTTTTTGCCGATAAGGGATTTATGGATATGTGGAATAACACCACCACCAGCTATGGTCGCTTTTATCAAACTGTCAAGTTCTTCGTCTCCTCTGATGGCTAACTGCAAATGTCTTGGGGTGATCCTCTTCACTTTCAAATCCTTACTAGCATTTCCTGCCAATTCCAGAACCTAAATAGATAATAATTTCAAAACAAGATTTACGCTCAACATTATCTAATAATTCCCCAAAGTTACAATCAAAACCTAATTAACCAAATAGCCTTGGTACATTCAATTTAGATTTGAACAAGAAACTTTTTTCAATATGCTTAAAAAGTGAATTTCCATAAAAATCATTTAATATAAGCATTTTTAGACTGAATAAAAGATGTTGACATTTCTTTTCTGTGGAAAGAAAGGTAAACAAATGAATAATAAAAACAAAACATAACGTTGCGTCAGATTACGAAATGGGTCAATTTTCCCGCCTAAATTATGACGTCCTTTCGCTAATAAGAAGCTAAGTCCGAAAGTTTCAATGGAATTTTCCTATGAATAAAATCGTTCACTTCGAACTTACCTCAGCAGTTAAGTACTCTAAAATAGCAGCGGAGTATACGGCAGCCGTGGCTCCTACACGTCCATGACTTGTTGTACGGTTTTTCAGATGTCTATGGATTCTTCCTACAGGAAACTACACAAGCAAACACCATTAGAACTAACCTCTTTTCAACTTCATGGAAGATTTTTAAAAATATAAATAATTAGATATATACCTGTAAACCTGCACGGGCAGAACGCGAAACAGCTTTCGCTTTGGCTTTTCCAGAATCCTTGCCTGCTTTACCGCCAGCCTATAAACGTACATCCATTGAAATTTAAATGCATATCAATTTCCTTTATCATCATCGACAATCATATTCCTCCAAAAATATCTTTGCACTACGTTATTCAATACTCACCATTTTATTATTTGATAGAACAAAAAACGTTAAATACTTCAATCACTCGTAATCAACACACACAACCACAAAAAGCAACGCTTTCGGCTTGGGTTTATTTCACTTCTCTGTCCTCTTCCAACATGAAGGCGCCAAATGATAATCAACTACCAGTAGAAATCATTGTTACTGTCACGTGGCCGTCAGCAGCCAATAGCGCGTTCACTTTCAGAGTTGCGCCTTATCGATTGGCTGAAATAATAGGGTGGCCAGTATTTTTCAATTCGGATATGAAAATTTGAGGGAAATTATAATTCATATTCACCCCTGCAAATTCGTTTTGAATTTGTTAACGGAATTTAATCGCATTGTGTTTAATGTGGATTGTGGAGTATTGAATATGAACGAATATTGTGAAATGGAGTAAGAATTTTCCGAGAAAGTGAATTTTATACTCAATTAGTTTGGTTTTCCTTCAAAGTTCTATGGAAATCATATTAATCATATTGTAACCTGTGTATGAACTTATAAATCAAAAGGAATCTGAATTTTTTGTAATATGAGGAACATTTAGATGAGAAACATTACTTTTGGTATAGTGTTATGTTGATGTGTGAAATGGAAGAAAACGTTATTATGAGAAATAATGTGAAAAGCATTATTTTTCATGGACCAAAATTATTACCTTGTTGACAAGACTGCGTGTTTTCAAATAATCATATCATTATCATAGAATTCATAGGTATTGTGTAGAGAATTCTTTGCTAAAGAATGTACCTACAGTCTGCAGGCTACAGATGATGGCTCAATTGTTTCATTTCGAATCGAAAAAAACATTTTCACTGTACATTTTTAAAGAAATGAGCAATTCAACGTAAATACGAATCGTTCATTATCTTCCAATCTAGCGAATATAAAAATCCGTAGCTGACTGCTCTGCAGTGAAATGTTTCATGCGTCTTGAAGTTTCGAAACCAGCGCATTCACCATTAAGGTTAACTCAAACTCAAAATGGCGAATGCGCTACTTTTGAAAACTATTACATATTACTATATTAGATACGTATTTTAAAACGAGTGATTCAGAAGGAATAAAATCTTTATTATCTTTCAATCCAGCAAATACAAAAATCCGTATTTGATTGCACCGAAATGCCTTATGAGCCTTGGAGTTTCGAAAGTGGCGCATCCACCATTATGGGTCAACTAAAACCCAAAATGGTGAATGCGCTACTTTTGAAAAAGAATAGGTATTCTGTGGTATTATTAAATATTTTGAAAGGCTCTAACTGAAAAATAACTTACAAGATAACTAATTTCCATCATTTTGTTGATGTGTTGAGTCATATGACTTCAGAGTATGGTCTCACTGAGACTTATAAATTGGACAATGGAAGTGCCTCGAATTGGATAAATTTTGAATTCTTCTCGGTTCCCCATGACAATCATGCATTGATTGGAAATCGAGCATTAATAGGTCGATTGCGTGAACAGTATTATTATTATTATTTGAAATGGGGTCGATTATGGCTCAGTAAGCCTTCCGGGAACTGCGACCACATGGATCTTTTGTTTGTGTTTTGCGTACAGTAAATTGACTTGTTATTTATAAATCGACGAAAACAGTGAATCAATAATCAACGACTATAATCATACTATCATTCACGCGGTCGAGTTTGGTACTAATATCATCCAAGTGATTAATAAGCCGTAAAATGCGTGTTGAATATTCAACTTTGACTACGACTCTTGAATATTTATTTTATTGAAGAAATCACAATTTTTATTTCTAAGAATAAGAAGTTTCAAATGAAGTTTAGCAGACCAAACGAAGTCGAGTCTGATAATTCATCCAAGTGCAATAGCCATAATATGCGAGTAGAATATTCATCTTTTTCCACGACTGTCAGTTTTTATTTCTACGAATGAATTGCCGTTTCAAATTGAAGTAATCACAAGTAGTGATTCATGAATAGCATAATGTTCTATGAAAAAAATTTATTCATATCTTAAACCATAGAAAGCTCTTATTATAGTTATTTATGGATTTCAGAGGAAAACACAGTGATATATGTTAAATATCTTGTTCTTTCTATACAGTTAAGTATGTAAGGCACTCTATAATACATTTATACAACTCAATGGAGTATTTTATAGAGAAAATCAGATATAAGGCAGTGTTATCCAATTATTTTAGTGATATCATTAATAGTTTCATCTACACTACTCATATAGCACCAATGAATCCGTCAAAAATATGGTTCAAAAAGTATAAGAAAAAATAAGGAACATATTACTCATCCACTATCTCCTCACATCTATCTTCAATTTCATCCTGAAAGAAAGGGGAAGAAATTTAATAAACTCAATGAAAGACGACGTTAAAATAACAAAAATATCAAACAGAAGACATTAAATTCACCTCATCAAGTTCCAAACATGTCGCCCATTCTTTCAATGTGATTCTGTGGTTAGCATCAGAATCACAGGCGTTTAAGAATGGAGCAATGCAATGTTCGAGTGCCATTAGCGGAGCTCTGATCGGGAACAGCTCGTGGATGGAAACAGACCTGTTGAGAAAAATCGAATTGAAGAAAAACAACGGAAAGACAGCTGAGATTTTCGCGAAGACTCACCTGTCTGGTGGATTACCGTCCAATTCACAGAATTTCCAGATGGCAGCGTTGGTCCATCTTCTGGTCATGTTGGACTCGGCTTCTCGTTCCATCTTGAGATAATGGGAGGTCAACTCATCACGATCGGCCAGATCCCTCATAATGTTGAAGAGCCAATCGCGCATGCGACGGGGAAAATCTACCATTTCTTCTTTGGTACATTCCTATAAAAAGTTCGGAGATAAATGATCGCAAAAAAACAACTATCGAGTGAATGACAGTCGTGGAAAAAGTTGAATATTCTACTCGCATATTATGGCTATTATTCGTTGGTTTAGGTTGTGGAATGTGTTTTTTCCATAAAAAGACTCAAGAAGATCCTTTACACACTCACTGGCATATCTCTGCATTCGCCGTAATATTCAATATGGACGTGTTTATAATTTGGTCCTTTGCACTCATCTTTGCCAGTTTGACATAAGCATCTTTGCTGGTAGACTGCGCAGTCAGAAGTCCAAGTTTCGTTGTGGTTAGAGCACACTTTTCTTCTCACATCGATTTCTTCTGGACAAGTTGGAATGCAGACGCAGCGTGGTTCACCGTCGTTTTCTAATTGACATATTCTCCCAGCACCGCAATGGACTTTTAAGCAAGGATCTGAAAATCATATTGAACACGTCGAGATTTGATCGAAGAAAAAATATAAGAACATGAAACATATGGCCTCAAAATTCCATACATATATTTATTTAATTAACTTGAATCATGATATAGAACAATGAGAGTTCATAAATAATCATCGGATTCTTAAATCTTCGGTCTTCTGAACACAATTTCAATCACTGTCCCAAATTAATTGATAAGGTTACAAAAATACAAACCAGCAAATCGTCAAAGGATTGATATAAATTTTATCTGGTGACCTATTTCCGAATTCTCAATTCGAATTGATCTAACAAATGAAGACTTGAATTGAAGTTAGTCAAAGAATTAATTACGACCTTTAAATAAATTGGATTAACATTCATGAAAAAATAATCTTCTAAATTTGGCATAATTGAAGTTTTTGATCCTTTAGTGAATCGCGGTGGATATTTATAAATTGAACATGATTTCTCACCCATTACAGGAATATTATTCTCGACTTCTGGGGGTACTTCTGCACTGGAAGATTTTGAGGCACTCTTTTCCGCAGAGTTGATTGTGTTTTCGGCATTTTGTTTAAGTTTTGCAATTGCATCAGGATCTGTTTTATGTGGTTTCCTGATTTTTTTATGCTTCCTCTGGAAAAATTTGGATGATTAAAATACCAGTTTTATAAATATAAAGCACCTAAAGCTAATGAAGAAGAACAAGGAATCTTGAGAGAAGAATTTGCTGATTTTTTTTGTCTACTTTTCCAACTCTCGATCTTGTTCTAAAAAAAAACATAAAAGCGATTGGCTTACTGGTTTTTCTGCAGATATATCCTTGGCAAGGCACGCCACAAGAACAAGCAGCGTTATCCAATACAACTTCATTTTGACTGGTGAAAAACCTGCGATATAAAAGATTTTCGGAAATTATTTTTATATAAAGTATAGTCCTCTTGATTATGACTATAACCACAACTTATTTCAAGAAAAAAAATATATGAACGCTTCATTTCGATTATATATGCCGGGCGTTTTATTTCCAAAAATTATTCTTCATTATAACCCAACCTCTGGATAATTTTTGCTCGGAAAAATTGTAAGTTCTTTATTATTTTTGTTGACGATACTTTTAGCATAATTGGAAATGCATAATAGATAGAAAAAGGCTAAGTTTGAAGTTATAGTTGTGGCAAGTTTGTGAAATTTGATTTTGTGAAGGGCTCTATATTAGAATTGTCTCAATTTTATGGCAGTGAGCCCCACTACTACAGCACTGGTGGCTCGTAAATCATCCCTAAACATGGTACAATACAATGTGATGATGGTATACCAAATTTGGTTTGAACATCTCCAGACATTGCTGTATTATACAAAATAATATATGTGTATGTCCCTTGAAGATATATCGATAGCAAGAAATAAGTGCATCACCCTGTATATAACTTGGTTATATCCTTAACACTGCTATATAACTTCAAATGTATGTGGTGTCTGCATCATACCTATGAAGATCGAGCACCAATGTTGAAATTATATACCTATACATCGTATATGTCTAAGAGTTATGTTGTTTTATTTAAATGCACAACTGAACTGAGGTAAAATTATTGATGCCTCATAGAAAATGCCTTAACAGGACTTCCGTTTTAACTATAAACGCTGGCGTATCATAAAAGCAATCTCGATTGAATTGAAATTTCAACTTATTCAAAATGCATAATTGGTAGGTTCAAATATTTGCATTTGCATTCCTCAAATTCAATTTTATTGATCTGGGAAGTAAATCAGAGTGGTCGAAGCGTAGGTTGAGGTTGAGAAATGATGTCATGTGTGTTGTATATTGTTTTAACTTGGGATCATGAACATATGGTTTTAAAATATCCGAAAATAGATTTATGGTCGACAGTTCCGTTAAAGTTGAAACAGAAATTAATTCTGACTGATTGAAGTCATCTTGAAATCGCATTTAATGCTAATTAATTCAAACTATAATACCCGAATGTATTACATGAAGAAACCAGGTCATCTTGAATTGAAAACCAGAGTATATGGATGATGGAATAATATGATACTTATTTATTTTGACTGTAAGCAAAGATTTTTTCGAAAAACAAAGAAATCGCCTAACCAAAATAAAAACAATTATAAAAATCCACCAAACAGTCAATCAGAAAATTGTAATTTTTATTGTGAATATTTTTTGAATACGAAGGCCAATTCAACTGGTTCAAAATGTCTGAATGAACTCAATAGCGCCCATAAATTAATAATGGCTCAGTTAATTGTTATGAGGTCCACAATTTCAACGTTTAATCCATTGGTGTCAGTAGCTGTTTCATCAATTGAGGCTTTATTTGAATTTATATCTATCGTTTTCGTTAGCTCATCTTGAAATCGGATGATGATTTGACATTGTTAATATTATCGCAAAGTCTTTTTCCGTTCTGTACTGATAGCGAATGCTCTTTCATTGGCGACATAACTTTTTATGATTGCATCTGCATGCATTGCCGAAAAATTGGAATAAAATATGAATGCTTATTTACTGTGTACGTGAGAGCTTTCAAATGAATGTACTTCTCTTCAAAAATGAAAAAATATTTCCGTTAGAAATAACATTAAAAGAATTTTTATTGAACTGGTATAATGAGAATAATTTTAATCCAAAATACTGAGAATTTAGGAGAATAATATTTCATTATCATCAGTATATCACAAGACTTAATATAATCGATCACTACAAAAGTGTACTTTGTGCTTGATTTTGCTTGGAAAATACGAAAATTACCAAATTTTCGGAAGCTCTGGCTACAAATAAGGACGAGAAGCTCTCAACTCAATTCTATTACAAACATTTGGACAAAATTATATTATTCTTGTTCAGGAGCAAGTCTGCAAATCTTGGACATTTTTCTCATCCACTTCTTCATTTCTGTATTGAAGATTAAACGACACGGTGGTAAGTTGTAGAAAATCTCATTCCCTACAATGAGTTGTCACCAATTTTTTTTTAATTGGAAAATACACAAAATTTCACCGATATCGATAAAGAAATCCAGATGTAACTCTAGTTCTTTTTTCCGACCACAATGAAAAATACCTCAGTAATTAAGTTATTATACGTATTTTTCATACAAAGACTACCTCATCGAAATCCTACAAGAATTGGTTTTTCAAATATTGAAGCTCCCGAAAGAAGATGTGCTTTAGTTTAGGCGTGATTTGGTAGCAAACAGTTAATACAAGATCGTTTGAAAAATTGAGATGATTTGGAAAAAAACATTTCCATTGTATAGAAACGATTTGGATTCGATTTAATTGGAATAAGAAATTCTTTACGGCACGAACCGTCCATTAAAAATTATGTATCCTATGCGACTTACCAGCAAAACCACTTTTCCTCAAACGGTCACACCGAAAACTTTCTTATCAAGAAGTCAAAGCTCCACTGCTGTGCTGCTCTAGTGGATTTGTGAAGTTAACAAGTGCATTGGCTACATCAACAGCATCTCTCGTTCCTCTCCTACCACTCTAGAATTCAACACGAGCGACATGTGCCAAAGCGGCAATCAATTAGGTGGAATGGTGCATCAAACTATCAAGTTTTCACATTTCCGCTTAGAGCCAAAGCAACGAATCGTGTGTTTTGCTGAATAAGGTCCTGGAAATATTTTCATTTGCGACAGGAAGAAGAACGTTGCATTTTTCGACATTCGGGCAAGGTCAAATGCGCTCAACTTGAAAGGCTTTGTCTGGAGTATAATTAATAAAAAAAATTATGGATAAGAAGATGAATCCGTATAAGTCCAATATACCGATAGTCGTTACAAAATTCATTCCAAGTAAAAATATCCCCAGGAACTAGAAGAAACAGGGAGTAATTTAAACATATGTTTTCTTCAAAATGATGGGTTTCTCAATCCTTAATTGCCATGTGAAAGATTCTTGAGGAGATTGATCATACAACCAAGAATTTGAAATCAGAAGGGAGAATTTACTTTGGCCACGGTTTCATCATTGAATCGATTTTTCGAGTTTCAAAAATGCGTTAGGAATTCAATTGAATTTATACAGTGTAACAGCCAAATGGAATAAATTCGATAACGAATAAATGAGGGGGTGTTATGAAAAACGCTCGGACACGTCGATTTGTAATTTTAAATGCGCATATTTTTCAAGAAAATAAAATTATATAGGGTTTTCCATGCGACCGTGGCCAATACCACTTTCTTATTTCAAATGCAACCCCCTGTATATTATTTATTTTTTGGATTCTTCAGAAAAATCTAGACATAATTCATGTACAATGTCCTATACCTATCTTCAACTTTTTCGGAAATATTAAGTTAATAATAATAATAAGACATTCGCGGCGAGCATTTTGAACATTTCCTACATTGACATTAATGTTTTTTTTTTCAATAATTAAGGAATAATCAGTATTACTTATTAGGTTTTAAGTGTTAATGTACCGAATTTGTGAAATAAAATAGTTTTTATTTAAAACGTTGATTTTTGCAATAAATTTGAAAACACTTAATACTTCCGAAATAGTTAAAGATAGGTTTAGGACATTGTGCATGAATTGTGTCTAGAATTCTCTGAAGAATCCAAAAAATAAGGGGGTCGCATTTGAAATAAGAAAGTTGGTATTGGCCACGGTCGCATGGAACACCCTATATAATTTTATTTTCTTGAACAATATGCGCATTTGAAATTACAAATCGACGTGTCCGAGCGTTTTTCCCAACACGCCCTCATTTATTCGTTATCGAATTTATTCCATTTGGCTGTTACACTCTGTATAAGATTTAACCTATGCTTAGGCCTGAACTCCAAGCATTCTTTCTGCAGGAAAACTGTAATAACATCTCAAAGCAAAAAACATAGAACGGTTTTATTCGTGAGTGCTACTTTTGGGAGAAAAGCTTAAGTAGATAAAACTCTGCTATATCTCAGATACCAAATTGGTGACGACCGTCATAAAGTTTTCTGTTTTTTTTTTCAAGTTTTTAACAACACTTTCACATATCCCTGTTATTTTCACTTCTCTTTGTTATAATTTTATATTCACAGCAGATGAAGTACACGAGGCTGTACAAATATTGCTATTAAACCGAAAAAATATCGAATAAACACCTGTGTGAATGATTTAAAGACCCTTCCAAGTAACTTTGGATCTACTTACCAGTTAGCGCCAAGACTTTACATGGTCTTTCCTGTGTTCATTTTAGGTTCTTCAAAATAATCCTTACCTGGAACATCACCACTCTTATACACCCATAGGTAAATTCGAGACTTCACTTACCTTAGCTCACTTTAACTTAAAAACTTATTGAATTATAAGAACTCCCTAAAACTTCGGATAATCATTTCATTGTATCTGTTGTTCCGAGGATTTTTATGTTGAATTCATCATTTTAGAACAAACAGTTTTCTATTTTTTAAATAAATTTTATTTTTAAGGTTTGTACAAAATAAAATAATAATTTCAGATATCAGGTTGATTTCACTGAAAGAATCAATAACAAAGGATGGATAAAAACAATTTCAGTCAACAAAGAAAAAATACAAGATAATTTCATCAAGGCCAGGCATAAACTTCTAGAAAAGATTTTCATACTCTGATCTGAATTCCCAAGATATTTTCAATGCATGTTTTGTATTATTCTGTACATTCCTCACGGATTCAAATTTGAAAAGCTGTTCATAAGTTGTGGCCCAACCTGTTTATTGGCTAAATATAAATTACATTGTATTCTTTACAATAAAAATAATTCAAGTTCGAATCTGATTAAAATTTAAAAAAATTATTCAAGACTGAGAATTTATTATTGCATGATATAATCGCGAAAACCTTCTAAAATCTATTCCTCAATATTATTTGAAGAGAAATGCACTTCACAATAAGAATTTGGCTCACATTAATATACATAGTACATTAGGACAATTAAAATTCAGATTCATCAAACTTTTTCTTCCAAGTGTAATATCGTTTCACTGAAATTTCCCTGATCAATAAAAACAAAACGTCCACTCGGAAATCAATAAAAAATTGCTTTCACTATAAATGTGAACTATACTCAATCGATTCATCAAATCTGTAAAATGGATGATGCTAGTGAAATCACTCAACCCGCGGAATGAATATTATACTATTAAAAAAAAATTATCACACATCAGAAACCAATCCTTTAGTTTGAGAGATTCCACGATGTAAACGGTTTAAGGAAGGGAAAAAATGCTTCAGCTAATGGTCCGCTATTGGCACTACCTTTTCACTTTTCAGACTTGAAAACACTGTACAATTTACGTACACTAGATTTTGTCCACACAAACTGTTACTTTGTAGCAATAATAAGGATATAACGGAAAGGATTATCCGTTGCTGTTATTCTTAAAGTTATTATTTAAGTCTTTAATTGCCAATAAGCTAATGGCTTTAAAAACAAAATAGTTGAAGGCGTCTTTAAGCTGCGGACGACTTCAACGCTAGCTTTCCTAGCGTCTGTTGTTGTACGTGTTACTGTTGTTAGTGTTGGGACCGCGATTGGTCGGGCCGTTTCTGTTTTGGTACGTAGGTCTGTTTTGTTGCGTTCCCGGATTACCGTTCCCGTTAGTGCCGTTACGGTTCGGACCGTTCGGTCCTCTTCCTCTTGGTGCGTTGTCCCTGTCGCGGTTCCTGTTGTCGTTGTTGGGTCTGCCGCCGTAAGGTGGACGTTCCTTGGTCTTCTTTTCCTCCACGTTGAGGGAGACACCGCCTTCCTTACCTTTCGGGAAGTATATTGGCTGCAAAGAATGGTTTAGTCAGTAAATGGAAGAGGCCCTGGTTTCGTTTTGGTCATTTGCCGACAGCTGTGGGCTTCGGTTTCACTCATGCGGAAATTCGTTCATACATTCAAATAATTTCATAATCTACCAGAAAATATCATTTGAAACCTGAAAATATGCATACGTAACGAGGCAGGGGGAATTATTTAACAGTTTTCATGCCATTTTATCCAGTTTCATTCGAGGATTAGAGAAATAATTCAAGATTTGCATAACTTCATAATTCCGGGATCACAGATGAGGAATAAGTTATCTGTGTTCAAAAAGATGAGGGGAGATCATAGAACTTATAACTATAAGCTCTATGAGGTAGATAATAATCGATGGTCCGTCCCGAAACTACGAACTTTATGAAGGCGAAATATCATAAAACATAATAATTGAAAAAAATTATCAAGGTTAATCGTATCGTTTGAAGTTGATGCACATTCTTTCAACAATTCATTTCAGATCTGAATCATTTCGAACGATTTTTGAGGAAATATCAAAGTTCGATTTTTTTCGAAGGTAGAATGGAAATTGAAAAGTTTCAAGAGTATATCGACTTGATAATGAGCTAAATGTGTACGAGTAGTTATTATTGGATCCTCCATTAATGATATGGAACAGATTTTTCCATTTTTCCTATATTTCCAGCAGATTGAAAATGAACGACAAACTCCAAATTCATTTAAAACCTGGAAATATGCATATGTAACAAGTAAAGGAGAATTATTTAACCTTTTTAATGCTATTTTATCGTGTTTCTTTGGAGGATTGAAGAAATAATTCAAGATTTGTATAATTTTGTTATTTCGGGATCACAGATGAGGATGTTAATCAGTGTTCAAACAAGATGAGAACACTCGAAGGTCTGTTCAGAAAGTACTAAGTTTTTGAAGGAAAAATGATATGAATGCAATAGTTGAAATGATACCCAAGTTAAAGGATGTTATTTGATAAGCAAATTCATTCAACAATTTTCTGAGATCCAAGCGATTTTGAAGAATTTTTGGGAAAATTTGAATGTTCGATGGTTGTTTTTGAAGGAAATTGACTAGATTATGTGTTCGAACAGTAATAACTGTATACCCAGTTGAAGATATGGAAAAGATTTTTCAATTTTCCTACCCTTTCCAACAAATTGCGAATGAGCGACAAACTTAATTCAAAACCTGAAAATATGCATACGTAACAAGGCAAGTAGTATTATTCAATGTTTTTCATTTTACTTTATCGCTTTTACTCGAAGGATTGAAGAAATAATTCAAGATTTGCTTAATTTTGCAATTCTGGGATCACAGATGATGCGGACGTTTATCAGTGTTCCACAATTGAGAAATGTGGATTATCTATGGTCTGTCTGACATTACGTTCATTACTTGTCAAAGTTGGCAGCCGTTGTCAGGCGGCCATACTAGATTGCCATACCAACGAAGCCGGAATAAAAAGGGCAACAAATCGGTAACTCACCCTTGCGGCAAGACAATTCTGCACTCCCTGGGGCGTTTCGAAAGTGATGAAACCGTAGTTTGGCGGGATACGTCCACCGGCCATTCCGTTCTTATTCGGGCCTTTGCTGTGCACTCTCAAATCGATGATGGAGCCGAATTCGATAAACACCTCTCTGAGTTCGTCTTCGGTCGCGTTATGCGGCAGATTTCCCAAGAAGAGCTGGTTACTGTCCGAGTAAGTGCTGGACTGGCTCTTTCTTCTGTCGTCCCCGAGATCGTCCATCCTACCCCCCGACATCCTGTTGGAATCGGGTCTCGGCGCGCGCGGGTTCTGGGGCCCGTTGCGGTTGTTCCTGTTCATGTTCCTGCCGGGCTGATTGAAAACGGGAGAGGGAGGTTTCGGCTGGAAGGCCTGGGGAGTGACGGGCGCGGAAGGTTGTTGCGGGATAGGCTGGGGTTGTTGAGGCGAAGTTTGGGGAGCGGCCAGAGGGAAAGCGGTGGATTTGAGGAGGTTGGCGTAGGTCTTGGGCTCGTTGGAGGTCGAGACCGGCTCGACGGAGAACTCCTGGGGTTCAGGTTCGGGCTCTACGGCTTCGACGAAAGCGGGTCTAGGTTCTTCGACCTGCTCGACGATGTTCTCCTCCATAACGATCGGGGGGCTGCTGCTGGGGACGACGATGTTCGAGTGCATCACGGGAATGGGAGCGGAAGGGATGTTTTGGGGGGCGTTCATCACCGGGCTGGGAACTTGCGCTTGGGCTGTAAAGAAAGCTGCATTTAATCGGGGAACCTTCGAACTTCCAAGAAACAAAAACATTCTTCGATCACTAAGGGCCAGTTTTATAAAGGGCACGTTCAATCCGAGGTTACTCAAACGAGGATTGGAAGTCAACCCGCGGTTGAAAAAAGTTCGGTATTATAAACGTCTTTGCGGCCTCATTTGAACAACCTCGGATTGAGATCGCTTTTTTTGGGTTGGCTAACCTGAATCTTATTTCTCAAAGTATTTTAGCACGTTTTTCTTTATACCATGTTTGGATAAATGATCTAAGTTTGTACTATTTTGATATTCTGAAAAGTCTTACCTCAAGCTAGGACAATACAAAACATCCAATGAAATTACATTAACATTTATTCGTACAAGAATGTAGTTATATTTAGGATAGAAACTAATCATTCTCGATCTTGTTTGATTGAGTACATGAAATACACATTAAATTTAAAGATAGCATTTATTATTAACTATTCAGGTTGAGAGTCATGAATAGAATCAGTCTAGCAATATTATGCAGGACTCCGCAAGTCACAAAAATAATAGTTGTTTTCAAATGTAATCAGATCCCGAATAAAAGAATGGGAAATGTTCTTTCACACGCCAGAGTCTTTAAATTCAATTCATAGTTCATATTATGTGAGCTTCATTGAATAATTGATCATCCATTGATCTGCGAGATGGGATCGGTGTCATCAATCATTTCTTTAGAGTACAATATTAAAAATTTTCTATGATGAGAATTACCAAATTTATAAGCTTAACAACTTGGAAATTTGAAGAAAAGTAATCCTTTTCACATCTGAAGCATTCAGCATTTTCACAACCCATTAAAATAAGCATGCACCTGTACTATGTAATAATAATAAAGAAATCCTTCTAGAACGGTGAGTGAGCTCCAGCAACACGGTTCTAATACACCGAAATTTGGTCAGTCAATACAACCTTTCCCTTGTTAGTTGCTATTCCTGTTGAGTGCTTGGCATTTTAATAGAATGATAAAATAAGCACTAGAATACTTTTTGATAATGTCCAAAGTTCTAGACATTTCACAACTTTCTGAATTTTTTCTGATGTTGATTTATGTATACCACAAAAATCTTCGAAAATGTTAACTACTCTGAAAAGATTCAGTTTATTCAGAGTAATTTCATCCACCCGATAAAAGAGTTTTTTTGTTTGACCAAAATCTCTTCTTCATCCATCTTCGAAGTGATCGAAAGGAAATGTGAAATCATTCGATTGGTATCTTTCTTATTCACTATCGTTACTATCTTTTGAATGCCTTGCAGTTATTTCATTAATCATTATTATCATAACTAGAGTCATTTTCGATATTATATTCGCACAGGAACCTGGCAGTTCTATCCCTCGAAAATAAGGCACAAAAATTCAGTTTCAATTTAGGAATATTTTTCCAAACACCAAAGATGAATAATTAATACATAGCAAACCTACAGAAGACTGTTATTAATATCAGGCATTCTATCAATACATATTATATCATATAATATTTTCATTCCAAGCAACTTCAAGGTACCAAAACAAAATGTTTTGTTTTTAACATAAAGTGAGGTTAGTTGTCGGCCATCACAGAAATATAATAAATACTAGAACGCCAATCAGTTCACAATTCCTGGCACCTCATAGGGAAAATTGACCTACTACAGAGTTTGCGCAATATGTGAACGTGTCATCAGGGTAGGACTTAAAATTTTTGACTTCGTGAATGTGGTATGAATAAGTTGTCGATATCAACATTTGCAATAATAATAAAATAGCTGTAGTATCTTACTTTAACTAAACTTACTTTCATAAAATGGGTTTCTCCTTTATTTGCAAAAAAGAACCATGCACTTCATTTTGTCTATAATTTGTCACAGCACTCGACTATCAAATTCAACTAGTAAAACTCAAGTACAAAACTAAACTAAAGGAGTATCAGTACTACACAATGTTCAAGAAAACAACTAGGAAACACCGAAAACGGAGCAGAAAAGGCAAGCGAATTTATACGAATGAATAAACAGGAAAGCACACAACAAAGGGAATCAACAAATCTTAAAATACGACACTGCTCTTTTTCTGATATGAAGATGTGTTTGTTTTCGTTGCGTAGCGGTGTTGCCGAATTCACTGGTTCCACAATAAGATTTATTCCGAACTTCATCTGAAACCATAATGCTTGGCAACGACGTGGCAAGAAAAGACGAGCTGCGCATGTACAAGTAGTAGGTGTTTATTCGCTATGTGGGGTCATTTTACTGAATCTCGGACGTACCTAATAGCATTCTAGTATTTATTATATTTCTGTGTCGGCCATCTAGAAACGTCAAACGGAGCTTTATTCACCGGTTGAGTCAATCCAGGGTTGAACCCGAGGTTGGATGATTATAATACGGAAATCGACATTCGTCGGCGGATTTGGGCTCACCAGAAGATTGAAATTCTTTTATAAAACCGGCCCTAAAACGACTTAATCGATTGGAACGTTAAAATTGACACTTACCAGCAATGATGTTGATCTCTTCAGGATGGATGGCGCCGTTGACCTGGGCGACAGGTTGTGGCGGCATCACATGCTGAGGTTGGGCAGGGATATGAGGAACCGGTTGCATGGCAGGTTGGAGAGGAGCGTTAGCGTTGAAGAATGGCATAACTTGAGGAGGTTGTTGCTGGGGAACCTCAGAGATGACGGGGCACTCTTGGTTCACCTCCTCTTCAGGTTCAGAGCAAGTTTCTCCTTCGCATTCCTTGAAAAAAAAAAAAATATATGGAACCATCCTCTCATCCAAATTCTTCGAATCTCCAGTTTTTGCAGTTTTCGAACTATCCAACAGTATATTATCCAAATAAAAAAATCTTACCTCATCAGAAATGATCTCGTCCTGATAACGGAAGATGTCATTGTGCACGTAGTACTTCTTAGGTGCTTGGGCAGCCAGAACGAACGTTTGGGTAAAACGACGCATGGGCTGTCCAGCGTTGGACAGCTCTCCGGTCACCTGCACAACCACTCCGCCACCCAGGGTAGCTTGGGAATCTACCTGGGTGATCTTGGCATGGCAGTCCCTGAAGTTCAGTTGCTGAATCTTCTGGTGGATGGCCTTCTGACCGATCACCGGAGTCGGTTCACGGTTAGAAGGATCGACTACTCCATGCACGAAGGAGGATTGGTTGTTGTAGAATCTGCAAAGAAAACATGACACTAAAGGTAAAGTTATGAAGTTACAATCATTGCATACATTAGAAGAAGGAATTGTTTATTTCTTTTATCCTGCTATAAATATAACACATTTATAAGGCATGAAATTCATAGTACATAATATTAAAAAAAATATTTGTAGGACTAAAGCCTAACTGTTCCTTAAAAAAGGAAAAATGGTGATGTATCTTAATTTACAAAAATAAAACAGGGTTGAAGGAAAGGTTTGAACTAAAACCCAAACAATTAAAAGATTGATTTCCTTGTAAGCAATGAAGTAAAAATTTTTGTATTTCATGATCTTGACCCTACTTTTTGTTTGTAACTCATCTGAAAATCGAAAAGTTGCGAAGGGCTTGATGCATAAAATTACATTTTCATTTCGTCAGCATTATATTATATAACAAAAATGCTCATAAAAAAATATGTCGAAATTAATGAAGTAATTCTATCTGACCCTCAATGAAAAATTCATCAAACTATACTGCTAATAATAATACTTAAAGGAGAATTGCCGTATAATACAATTACTATCACTCAGTAACTGATGATAATATATTCCTATATTTTTAATTTTGCAGTATATGATAAATAACATCAAGGGAATGGTTGGATCAAAGTTAGAATTATCGGATCAAATGCCAAGAAAATTTCATATAACGTTCATTTATTGGTAGTTTACAGTAATGAGTATACCAAGCCAAAAGAATGTAATAATTTTATAGCAGCAATTAACAGAAATATTTATTAACAATAGGAATTATTAAATATTCATAAAAGTGTTTGATTGCTTTTTTTATTTAATTCAAAACATGTGCCCATAAAAATGGACGTAATTTCAGATTGAGATAGTTAAATCCTGTCAACAATGACCGCTGGACTTGACAAAACTCAGCATTTCAGAGTGATAGTTTTTGAATGAATTCACCTTTGTCACATTCAAAAATACCGTTTGAAATCAATTATCAACTTTTTCTTACTCACATTTCCAAGAATGTTGCTTCTAATTTGGTGATATCAAGGTAATAAGCGTTCCTTTTGAAAGATGTTGAAAAAAAAAATATAGGACAGGAATATAAAAATTAAATGAACGAACCACTTTACAAAATCATGAAATTACTTTTTCATTTTGAACAGAAATAGTTCTATTTCAGACTAATTTCTCTATAAACGCGTGTTCCTAGAATTCCCATTTTGTCCCCAAAATGACATTCTGAGAATGCCAATTTCGCGTTCATTTTAAAAAAAATTACCTCGTACCCTGAATAGAACCTCTTGCATTCATGTACAAGTACAGCAGGTAGATAATTGTAAGGCTTTAAATTCACAAGATATCCGAGGAAGTTTTGCCGCCATTTTACCTCATTTCAGGTAAATTGTATTTTTCAAATTAATTCTACAAAATGCATGAGGTGAAACACTTAGGAGAATTTCAATTCAAAGGTATAGGGAAATATCTGTTTTTCGGTAAGCATCAGTATAATCGTACATTCATATTTGAAACACAGTAAACTCTATTCATTGATACCTACAAGTTCAAATTCAAATAAGGAACAATCGCAATATTGGCCATCAATGGATATGAATATTCTTCGAATCTAATGAAAACACTTTGGCTTACCATAATTTTGGGTCAATTTTATAGCATTCTTTGAAAATTAGTAGAATAGTAAGAATTAGGTATGATGACTCAATTTCCGTTTTTAGACTTCATACCTTTTACTTTGATGGGAATGAAATAAACTGTTGATATTCATTACAAAGCACGACAAATTTTGAATATGTATCCATGAAAACCCAATGTACTCTCAATGAAATTTGTAGGACCCACCAACAGAGTACAACATAATTATCAGAAAAAGGTATAATTTACGTTTGATGTTAATGAATTTAATTGGACATCACAAATGGGCATCATATAAATTATTCATGTTAACTTGCAATAAAGGGGATAATTTAGCTAAAACATGTCGAGCTTGACCACTCCAAATGTTCAACCAGAATAACAGGAGAACCAACCACAGGAAAATTTTATATTTATTTTAACTGAACTCAATAGTCACTTTAAATTTCCTGGAAGGACTTTAATTATTCAACTTTCATTCGATGTTTTGTCTGAATATGTAGATTCATAAAGTAAATGATAAAGAAAGAAAGCAAGTAAAAGCTTTAATTAGGAAATACAGAGCCGAGATTAGAGTCGCAATTCAATGCGCATGTGCAGCTCATTTGACGATTCAAACACGTGGTTTTGCAAAAATATACAATAGTGCTGAAGAACAAGATTGAAAAAAAATAAAACTTTGACCACAAAAGTAAAAAAATAAATGGCATTCAGGTAGTTGAGTTAGAAACTGAAATAAAATTATCCAGTAAATAAGCAAATAAAATGATTACTGAGATTAAAACCATCAACGAGAAATAATACAAAAAAACCATCGATGAGAAGACTACGAATGAAACCATCTGTCAATATTGTCATTCATAGGAATCGAAATTTACCCATTCGTACACCTACTGCCAAATGGTTGCTGAAGTTCATATATAAATATTATCAATTATTCAATTTGACCGCACACAAATAAATAGAAACAAATTCCCAATGTAATTCCACATCCAGCTTAATGAATAAGTTCAATTTTGGTTTTAACTTCACCAAATTCACTTGGTCTTTTACTTATTCAATGCATTCCCTTATGAATGGCATAACATTAAATGTTGATTTTTATTACACAAGTTTATTCCGAAAAATTAAGTAAATGTAGTTGACATATGCAAATTCATAGGAAGATATATCTAATGTATGTTACGTTGAGTTTATGAAACTAAAAGTTGTAAAACTAAAGAATAGGCCAATAAAAATGTAAAACACTAATAATCATCAAAATAGTACCTATAGCAAAAGAATGAATCACCTAGGCAATGATAAGAAATTAAATCCATATTCTTTTAATGATTGATAATTCAATGATCTAAGATAATGTATCACTTTTATTGAAAAATGGAATAAAATACTCACCGGTGAAGGTGACTTGGAGACTGGTGCATGAGAGTATAGTACTGTCGTACAAACTCCCTGCCAACACTCTGTGGGGTAGGTGTTGCCTCCATGACCATAGTTTGCAGTATTTTGTCAAACTGTAAACAAGAACACACTGTCAATAAACAAAATAAATAATGATTTCAGCCAAATTCTTTCCTTCACAAAAATACATAAAATTATGAGATGTAACAAAGGCTACTGCATCAACCGAAAACACATGCACCGTAATATACAAAAATAAAAGAAAATATTCCATAAATACCATTTCGAATGATCGCTAAAGTTTTAACGAATTGAAAATTCCAAATACTCAACGAGTGCTGGAAGACAGATCCTACTACAAAAGTATGCAAAATGCGTGATGCCGAATTTAGCATACACGGGTTCAGTCAAACCGGCTTCCTTATCAGTCAAAACTATAAAAAGGGCACGTGAAAAAACATAAACAAAAACTCACCTTTGAGAATAACCAAAATGGCGAAACACCAGTGATGGCTGTTTATCAAATATTTTGAAAGAAAAAATTCACACTGAAGATATCTTTACACGGGTGTAAAACTTCAAACTGCAAGTTGAATCTGGTGGTGGCGCTTTATGTGCTTTCAAGGTTAATGTAGCCTGGAGGTGGTCATCCTGTCACGAATCGCATGCGCCAAACACGTTTCCGGTTCGGTATAGACCAATCCAACAAAACAGCTGATCACCTTTTTTCAAGATGGCTGCTGGAAGAAACAAATAACAAACATTTCTGTTATAGTGTTTCTCTATTATAACTATCATTTTACATGGCATAATTGAAGACATTGAAGTTGAAAATTGAGAAACCAACGGAAACTACCCTGAAACACGTACCTCGTAACTGGATATCCTCGGTTTGTTATTTGTTTCTTCCAGCAGCCATTTTGAAAAAGCTGATCGTGACAGATCGTTGGATTGGTCTATAGAAAGTTCCTTTTATGAAATAGGCCTTAGCTGTTGAAGAATTATATTCAAAATCAAAAATAGACTTTCATGATAGTTTTTTTAATTCTATCAAATGAAAAATGGAATTTTCCACTCGTTTTCGG
This sequence comes from Adalia bipunctata, assembly GCA_910592335.1. Lineage (NCBI taxonomy): Eukaryota > Metazoa > Arthropoda > Insecta > Coleoptera > Coccinellidae > Adalia > Adalia bipunctata. The sequence goes on from OU342954.1 coordinate 22,239,825, forward strand.
TTCAAAATATCAAATTAGTCATAATAGCAATAAAATAAAAAGAATCATTTTTTCTTTCAACTTGAAATTCCGTGTTTTTATCACAGAAATATCTCACCACGGTCTAATTTTGAGCTTTTACCAAGCGCATGCAGATTGTCAACTTTGACATAATTAACCTAAAAATAAATATTTTGTAAACAAACCGAAATTCAAAATGGATTTTTGGTATAATTTTAAGTTACAGAAGCAGATGCTCAAGAATGTATCGACGTCTGAAATCAATCAATTGATCGATGAAGAGGGAAAATTTAAATTAGAATGTGAATCTCTTGAAGCTTTTCGAGCACATTTGCCTCTTTCACCTGAAGAGTTTTGGCAAACAGTGGTTCGAAGTATTCTTGAATGTAAAAAGGAACAAAACATTGAAATTGATGATGATATGATACAATATATTCTTATTTTTATAAGTTTTTACAGTGATGAGAATTCAAATTCAGTTGGGTGTAATAGTCATCTACTCGCGTGTGAATTCTATTTTTGCCTTTTGAATTTAATTGGATTGAAATGTTTTAAAAACAGTTTGTTTGAAAATACAATTGATTGTCTGTCCAAACAATGTGCAAATAGTTATCGCAATATTCATTGTCATAATTCCTTAACAGCTCTTAGAAAGTTTTTTAATGAGAATAAACTACCAGAAAAACATTTGCAGAACACTCTGTATCATCTATGTCGAATTATTGAAAATGGCAAAAACAAGGTCTATTCTGAATTTACCAAAGGTAATATGAATTCAAGTATTTTTCCCATTTTTCATATGAAAGTAGTGATTTTATAAATTCTGAATTTTCTGCATTATTTTAGATGGTACTGTTGATGCTATTCATGAAGCACTTTGTTGTATCAGATCTTTGGCTACTCAAAATTGGCCATCTAAGTCTCAATTCATGGTAAACTATGCACTTCTTCATGGTATAACTTCTAATCAACATTCTGAACAACTGCAAAGGAATTTTAGGAATTTAATTGTGGATCTTAAGTCTATTCTTAAAAGAGATAATTTCAGTAATTTTCAGAATGTATTTTTATATATTGTTGTAAAATCTAAAACATTTGATCCAATGGTGAGTGTTGAAATATTTGGCATTCTTCAAATACTATTTCATCCTATATTTAAGGAAACTAGCAAGATAATGCTCTTGGTAGGGGAACAGTTTTTCAAGGAAACAATCTTTAAGTTGTCTAATATGGGAGTTTCTAAAGAAATTACCAACAAAAGTAATATTTTGAGACTCTTTGCTCTACTCCTTGAACATTTGCCCACAAATTATTATGAACATACAAAACTGGACATTTTTATACAATCGGTATTCAATATTCTAGTTATGAATTGTATTAACAATGATGAGGCAATTTGTTTGGTTTCTAAAATATGTCTCCTCAACAAGTCCATTATCAATAAACAATTTGAGGTAAGTAAAATTTAATGTTTTAATTTTTTGTTGTTATATTTAAAATTCCCACCCCTCAATTTTGGGGATTTTAAGACTGTTTTGAAGCTCACTTGCAATTTATTTAATCTATATGTATATGGAAAATTATTTGAATTCTCCAAAGAGCCAGTTCATTTTTATGAAAAAATAGTGATTTTGAAATGGAATGAAACTCTTTCTAAGCTGTTTGCAATGGGAGGTATAAACAAAATATCTTTTCTGAGAATCCTTGATAATGAGGATTATTCAAAGGTCATTACCAACTTATCTCAAGTACCTGGGGAATCTTTGTGTTGTTGAAAAAGAACCTTTGGTTGATTGGTGAAAATAGTCATAAACTAACAGCAAGAACATTTGAGGAGTTTTGAATAGTTGGTACTGACAAAGTATAAGATAATATGCAAATATTCCTGGAATAATTATTGTCATAAATACTGATAATTCAGAAGCTATTAACTAAAACCCTTAAATTTTATGGAATATGACTTCATTCCTAGATTTAGGAAGAATTTATGAGGCTATTCAAATAAAAATGTTTGGAGATAACATTGTAAATCTCAAGCAAGGGTTCCTGCAATTTCTCAGGTAGATGGGCATTTTGATTTATGAGTAATAAACATCTGTTGTTAAGAATTGGCATTTGCCTCAAACAGTCTAGACAAAAATCTAGACATTAATTTCCTTCAGACATTTCAATATGAAATCATGGAACAAACTTTATTATAATGATTCAATCTTTTCCAATTTGAGTATATGTGTGTTTTATATTAAAATCCATCTGAATTTTTATTCAGTGGTGAATCGAAATATGTAATAATATACAGGGTCTTCCATTTTGTCACAGATCTTGCTCAACAGTCCTACTGAATATGTATATGTTGAAAATAGTTTACCAACGTTTTGCATGAAGTTCAGCGCGCACTGGACCAATAGACAAAGGAACAGAAATATTTTACTGATAATTTTGAGGATATTGTGCATAACTTATCGTAGCAACTCAGACGAAGACTATGCAGGTGTGAGTGTATGTCATCTCCAGGTTTTTAATATGTCTAATATTAATGTGTAATGCAGATTCTTGCAATGCTGGCAAATGAGGCATATCCTAGTGATATGAAGATATCCATTCCGATTTTGCTTGATTTATATACGAAATCTAAAAGCAAACAGTCGAAACATGTTAGCGACAAAGTTATAGAAATCATGTATAACATGGCTCTTCACAGTTCATCTGGTTCATCTGATTTTGTCAAGGTAAGTTGTAGAATATCACGAAGTTTGTTTTTAACAAGTGTTATGCAGATTCTATTCCAACTTGCTGTAGAACCGAGCCAAGAAATACTGCCATTCAAGACTGATTATATAAGTTGTCTAACTTCACATATCATCAATGATAACAAAGTTTTTATCACCAAAGTACATGAATTAAAGTTGATAGAGTAAGTGCTCTTTTTTTATTGTGGTTCCAATACGTAAAATACGTTTACATTAATTGTTTTATTTTTTATTTCTGTTGAGTAGAATTACTTCTTGGAGAATTGTCTGTTTCAGTCATAACATCAGTAAGAGGTTGATGAATGAAATCATCAAAGGAGAGTATGATTCTTTGAAGTTAACATGTGCAGTCTTCGAAAAGTATTCAAGTCCACAAGGAGAGAAATTCATCAAACATATCTTGGCCAATCCCTATTTGGTAATACAAATAATAAAAATATGTTTCCTTTTATCTAATCTATCAAAATTTGCTTCAAATATTTATATAAATATTTGTTTCAGTTGTCGGAAGCAAAATCTGGCGATTTATTATTTATTGTCAACTGTGGCCTAAAATATTTCCTCACACACGGGAAAAACGAAAATTTGGAAGATACAGAACAGAGCAATTTGAGGGCATTCAGAAAAATGCTTTGGGATCGTATCACAAAGTTCACTCTTCCCTACAGTTCGCTCGGTATGGGGTTTGATGTGCTCAAATCTTCTTCGGAGTTGTTGAAGGAAGCTCTTGACACTGAAGAGTTCTTCCAGGTGTGTCACAGAATTGATATTTAGTGCGTTTATACTTTACAGATCAGTGAAAAATGAAGGACATTTTTTTCATTTTTGAGTTTCTTAAAATAATGCACAATTATTGGAAACAGATTTTTTTTTCATAATATTTAGATGATTGCAAGCCGAAGCATACTTTTAAAACAATCCATATTAGCCTGTGCAATAAATATATCAACTTTCATAAGAAATGTTGTGAGAAATTGGCGACTGCATAGATTTTTTTGATTGAATTCGAAACTTGTTACGTGAGTTATACTGCCGTGTTAATTGAAAAGGGCGTATCTGCAAAAAAGCACTTTTGAGATATTCGACTTTAATTTTGTTAGACGCGCCGTTTTTATTTTTGATTATACAGCCCTCTAAATGATGAGATACGCCTCTAGAATTTAAAAGATGATAGAACTCATTGCGAAGATTTTCTAGAGGCAAATAACTCAAATTGGCTGTTTTTGTAGATACGCCCCTTTCAATTAACACGGCAGTATAGCGATACCGTAATTATTCCATTTGAAGGCAGATTTAATAATTTCAAAGCAAATTGAGAATAAATATGAAATTTCAAATTGTTGAATACTTTTTTTTATATAAATATGTATATTGCAGTCAGTAATATTCGAATTGAAAACTACTTTATCGAAGCTACCAGAGGAATGTAATGTGGTTCCAATTATGTATTCTGTTGAACTCATTTCAAACAAATCATTTGCTATTCCTGACGAAACAATCAAAGTTTTGGATGCTGCATTAGATAAAGTTTCAAAAGCAACGAAAAATCAGAGTGAGTATTTCAACAACTCCAATTCATTTTAATTGTGAGATACTCATAGGTAATTTCTGAAATCAACACTTCGAGGTCGGAAAATAAAAAAAAAGGAAATTCCTGAGTTCTATTATGATCTATTACTATCTTAAATTGTGTGAATAATCTTTTGTAGATGTATTTGCCTGTAAAAAACTGAGTTTTTCAGATAATACTTCGAATAATAAACTGAGAGCTCAGTATTATTGCTGTCTGGCTCTTATGGTAAGGGTAGCTATGCGTCAATCGAAGTTAGGTTCAAAAACGATGGTACATCTTAAATCCTCGCTAGATACCACCGAATTGGATTTTAAAAGGAATGTAATGGATTTAATGTACGACTTGTGCACATAGTAAGTGAAACTTCACGCCAAAATCTCTTGAATAAATTTTTTTCGATTGTCATTTTAAGATGATTTTTTCAGTGTTGTTCACAATTTCGAAGAATTCCTGCAGTATTCATTTCAAGATCTCAAATCACTAGATCCTACTGTCAGAAAACAGGCAGCAGTTCATATCGAACATTTCATTCGTTTAGATTATTTGAAACTGTCGATACAACAATATTGTAAGTTTATAAGTCTCCTCGGCGATCCTGTCATTGAAAGGAGCCTGCAGAATCTCCTGGTGAATTTCGTTATGATCAATCAGGCTGTTGTGGAGAAATATTTTCTGCCTCTTTTAATGCATGTTAACTTCTATTCGGTAAGTATATTTTTATACTACTTTTTTTGTGTTTTGTGATTTTATTTGAGAGTTGAGTATTTGAAAAATGATTTTCATTGATTCGAACTCAATGGTCCGAATGAAATACCTTTATTTCTAGTGGTGTTGTGATATTACATTCAGTACAGATCCAATTTTTTTTTAAAGTGAATTTAAGCGATATCCCTTCTAGGTTCATCCTGTATGTCCTATGAGCCCTCAGTATATGCAGGATATGAACTGCATGGTACGTGCGAATTTTAACAAATGGAAGGTATTTTCCACCTTGTTTAGATCATTACCCCGAAGATCCAAATTTCTCATACTGAAAGAGATCAGCTTCACATTTTTTGGTGAGTTATTCAACTCTCCCAACATTTTGAATTCAAGGAAGAAGTTCAATTTTGTTCATGAGGAACATTTTTTTTGTATGAAAACCATCATATTATTTCATCAAATTGAGCCCCGCCAGCTTCCATGCACAATTATAAATTATGCTCACATTCTGGACAATTTCGAAGGAATTTTTGTGGGGACACTTAAAATCGAGAATGTAGCTACTCAGAGTTGAAGAAATTCAGTTAAATTCCTAGAGTCGAAAATGATGAGCTGTATGTGTCATTTTTCATTTACAGAAAAATTTATTCAAGGAGAAATGAAGATTGAAGATGGTATTTGGAATGTTTTAAGGGATGCAATATCTTTGTTCAAAATCATGGCGTATAGTTCATTAGATAACGTTAAATATGAAGAGTTTTATGATAAAGGAATCAGTGAAATCAAGAAACATTTGATAGAAAAAAAAAGTCTGCCATCAGATGTAACAGTGAAGTACCCAGTAAGATATAAACGGAGTAAGCGTGGATTCCAACATTAATTCGTTCATTTTAGGATGCGCAAGATACAATCGAGAAAATTACTTACCAACTTTTACTTCTTCTATTTTATACAGAGAACGAGCAGATTCTGAAAAATTATAAACTGCAGTTGTTTGAAGCTATTATTTTCTGGACTCATGATTTGCTACCTGATGTGAGTGTACATATTTAAAAAAAAATTCGAGGCTTTATTTGCAAGAATATGAACGAAAGAAATATATGTTGGTTTTTTATAATTCCAGATAGCTGCAATTTGCAATTTGAGAAAGGACAATCTGCCGCAGAAAATATCGAACTATTATATAAGATTGAAGGAATTCTATAAAAATCACAAACAGTGCCTTAATATATTCGAGTATATCTCGGAATACAACGAAACAAATCGTTCAGTTTGATGTGAAGTATAAGTGAAAAACATTTGTAAATATTTTGTTATATCCAGTAATAAATGGAATCTTTCTTATTTCATGTTGTTTTTCTCAACACCGTCTTCAGAGAAAAATAAAAGATAAATGTTCTAACCAGAAAAGTTTTCAGATACGTTGAAAGTGAGAATATTCCTTTCTAATCATCCAGATCAGCGATATAATTTGATATTTTGACATATCAATGGACTTTTTTCGGTTAATTTAAAAGTACGTTTGTAATACTCGATGTTTTTGCAGTGCATTTGGTGGAATTTAATACACTGCGCAAAAAAATTAACGCACATTTTGGAAATCTCAAATTTATTCTACAACTGAAGGTGTTCTCAATGATAATTATTTTTATCAGAATTATGCATGCATATGTTATCCACTTTTAACGTTTTTCTTCAATACAGATGTTTTCTCCCAGCAGGAATAAAAAAAAAATGATATTATCAGATGTTGAATGTATTGGCTCCATTCTAAAATCAGTTGTTCTCAATCAATTCTAGTGATCAATAGTTTTTCTTTCGTTTGATTTTCTACACTCGATCGCTATGCAACGCGAAACACTCAATTTGACCCAAGAGGAATGTGCCCAAGCTGTAGTTTTTCGAGAAGAATGTTGGACATACACAAGAATTGCAGAAAGGTTTGGAGTTTCCCATACAAGTGTGTCCAGAATGTTTCAGCGATTCAGGGAGACAGGTATGAATGTCCGAAGACCAGGACAGGGTAGACCACGGGTAACAATTGCCATTCAAGAACGTTACTTGAGAGTTTCTTCGTTGAGACAACGGTTTGCAACCGCTCGCCTCCTTCAAAATCAGCTTGAGCAAACTCATGAGGTGCAAATTAGCACTCAGACAATAAGAAATCGCCTCAGAGAATATGATTTAAGGCCTCGTGTCGCGGCAAGAGGCCCAGCTCTTATCCCAGCCTATCGAAGTGCGCGTTTGGATTTTGCGAGAGAGCATATCCATTGGGAAGAGGCCGATTAGGAAAGAGTTCTCTTCACAGATGAGTCTAGATTCTGCCTCTACTATTGTGATCGACGTTCCCTTGTATACAGACGTCCACATGAAAGATATGCTCAGTGCAATTTCCTGAATACTACTGGTTTCGGCGGAGGACGATTATGGTAAGGGGTGGAATATCTTCGACAGCTCGCACAGACCTAGTGGTCGTTGATAATGGAGATATGAATGCTGATAAGTATATAAGGAACATCCTTGAAGAGCATGTAGTGCCATTTCCCCATACATTGGTGAAAATATCATTTTTATGGACGATAATGGAATGGAATGGCCAGCAAGAAGTCCAGATCTCAATCCGATTGAGCAGGTTTGGGACAACCTCTATAGAAGGCTGAGAAGTTCAGAAAATCATCCAGCTACTCTTAATGACTTAGGAATCCAACTCGGAGAAATCTGGGAAGGATTAGATCAGAACATTTTAAGATCACTCATTTTGAGTATGAACCGTCGTTGCCGAGCTGTAATTAACGCAAGGGGTGGAAATACCAAGTATCAAATCACTTATCAGCATTTCAGTATTTTGAAAAATGTTCATTTCTCTTCTTTCACATTCGGTGAAATCCTGAATTTTTCTTCCAGTTAATGTGTCTTGTTTCGTTCAAAACCTTCCCGAGAGAACATAAAAAATAAGTTATGAAGTCAATGTAGAGTTAACTTTCATTAAAATTGAGATTTTCAGAATGTGCGTTAATTTTTTTGCGCAGTGTATTTCTCGACATAATGAGTTAGATTTCTGTTTTGTTCATGAAGTTTCCCGGGTCTTGTGAATTCGTTTTAATATTTTCGAATGTTAGAATAGAGGCCCTGATATGGGCATTTGCCCAGAGTCGCCAATGAAGGAGTGACTGCTTTCGGAAGCTACGCTCTTGTCGCCTACATTCCTCGATCATTCCATCCCAGAATTAGTAACCGTTTCCGTTTCAACCGTCCTCTTCCTTTTCTTCAACTCGAAGCTCTAAATCACTCTCTGATCGCACTCCTTAAAGTGCCTTCCCGTTTCATTCCCGAGCAAATCGACAGTTTCTCCCCGATATATCCTCCGGAGTCCCACGGGACGCGGTTTTTCTCTATCCCGTCGTTCCCGGCTTCCTTCCTAGTTCCTGCCGTCTCAGTCGCTTCCCGACCATTCGCGCTTCAACAAGTGATCGCTGCGCCTGGATCTCGCCGCTCCGGTGTTATTTAGTGGCCAGTGCCCGAATGTTGATGGGTTCCGGGGGTGCAGGAGGAAGAGATCCGGAGGAATTACAACGCGGGCTCCAACGTAAGTTCCGTTTGTCGTTTCCGGTTTTTCGCCTTTCCTTCTTGCTGTGTTTTCCTGGGACCTTGACAAGATTGGGGGGTTTGATTTGAGGCATGTGGTTGAGGGTGAAGGGTAGATGTTATTTATCGCGATCCATCAATGTACAACAGGGTTCAATCAGTCTTATTTGTTGGTATTGTGTGATGTTTTCTTATATGTGTCGTGTTTTTTATTTATTTGCGGAAAGAATGCTTTGAGTCTCTTGATACTGATACTTTTTGGGTATAAAAATAATCGCTTCTTACTGAAGATTGAATATGGAATGAATTGGTCCAAGAAAGTTAGGAATATATACCCCATTCGACATTCACTATTATAAAGTATCCCGGTTGGCCAAGATTTAGCTTCATCAAGTTTTTTACTTGAAACTGATGCAGGTTGGCAATCGTGAAATATCGGCAAGGTCAAAATAATTCTCAGAAACGGTGTCAATGCTAATTTCTAATCTGCGCAAAAAAAATAATGCACATTCTGAAACTTTAATGAAAGTTAACTCTACATTGACTTTATAACTTATTTTTTATGTTCTCTCGGGAAGGTTTTGAACGAAACAAGACACATTAAATGGAAGAAAAATTCAGGATTTCACCGAATCTTATGTGAAAGAAGAGAAATGAATGAATTTCAAAATACTGAAATGCTGATAAGTGATTTAATACTTGGTATTTCCACCGATTGCGTTAATTACAGCTCGGCAACGACGGTTCATACTCAAAATGAGTGATCTAAAATGTTCTCATATAATCCTTCCCAGATTTCTCCGAGTTGGATTCCAAAGTCATTAAGAGTAGCTGGATGATTTTCTGAACTTCTCAGCCTTCTATTGAGGTTGTCCCAAATCTGCTCAATCGGATTGAGATCTCGACTTCTTGCTGGCCATTCCATTCGAGAGACTTCAACCTCTTCAAGGTACTCCTGAACGATGCGCGCACGATGGGGTCTGGCATTATCGTCCATAAAAATGAAATTTCCACCAATGTATGGGGCAAATGGCACTACATGCTCTTCAAGAATGTTCCTTATATACTTATCAGCATTCATAGCTGCATTATCAACGACCACTAGGTCTGTGCGAGCAGTCAAAGATATTCCACCCCATACCATAATCGATCATCCCCCGAAACCAGTAGTATTTCAGGAAATTGCACTGAGCATATCTTTCATGTGGACGTCTGTATACAAGGGAACGTCGATCACAATGGTAGAGGCAGAATATAGACTCATCTGTGAAGAGAACTCTTTCCCAATAGGCCTCTTACCAATGGATATATGCTCTCTCGCAAAATCCAAACGCGCCCTTCGATGGGCTGGGGTAAGAGCTGGGCCTCTTGCCGCGACACGAGGCCTTAAATCATACTCTCTGAGGCGATTTCTTATTGTCTGAGTGCTAATTTGCACCTCATGAGTTTGCTCAAGCTGATTTTGAAGGAGGCGAGCGGTTGCAAACCGTTGTCTCAACGAAGAAACTCTCAAGTAACGTTCTTGAATGGCAGTTGTTACCCGTGGTCTATCCTATCCTGGTCTTCGGACATTTATACTTGTCTCCCTGGATCGCTGCAACATTCTGGACACACTTATGGGAAACTCCAAACCTTTCTGCAATTCTTGTGTATGTCCACCCTTCCTCTCGCAAAACTACCGCTTGGGCACATTCCTCTTGGGTCAAATTGCGTGTTTCGCGTTGCATAGCGATCGAGTGTAGAAAATCAAACGAAAGAACAACTATTGATCACTAGAATTGATCGAGAACAACTGATTTTAGAATGGAGCCAATACATTCAAAATCTGATAATATCATCTTTTTTTATTCCTGCTGGGAGAAAACATCTGTATTGAAGAAAAACTTTGAAAGTGGATAACATATGCATGCATAATTCTGATAAAAATAATTATCATTGAGAACACCTTCAGTTGTAGAATGAATTCGAGATTTCCAAAATAAATAAACATTTTGATGAATACGTAATTACTACGTCCTCTATGTAGAGAGGACAACGTTGCTTAGTTATCTGACAAGAAAATGACTATAACCTAACATTTTCAAAATATACACTGTGAAATGTGTCAGAATGTCATGGCCAACCGGGATACCTTAATTTTTTTGAGCGCATGTCCTACTTGAACGAGGGCTTATTTTGAAAATCAGTAAAGCCCATTTTTTTCGAATTAATAAAGGTGTTGTGCTTCAAGATACATCTTCATTATGAATTATGTCCAAAAGTATATTTCATTGTCCATCAGCAAGAAACAACGAAAATAAAAAAAAGGACGAATAAAAAATTTCGAGTTGAAAAACTTTGTTTTGACGAAGACCAAACACAATTTATGTTTAAATTATTGATCAATATGGATAAATATGATATCGTCACATAAGTTATTCAAATTGTTTTCCTGGTAGTTTCAAAACTACCGATTCGATCTATATAAAATTTTGCATTCAGATGGGAATGACATATTCAAGATCTATGCAAAATTGTGTCCGGGTCTCTTGACCAGAACCATATAAAATGCTATCGAATTATTAATAATTCTGCAATAACATATCGGCGAGATCATGAATAGCACACACGTGTGGCTTGATGTAAATAAAAAGAATGCTATATTTCCCATCCCTTCGGCAAAAAATTCCACACGGGAGGAAATAGGAACTCATTCCGTCTAGGGAAAAGGACGAACTATCCCCATTTTATGTAAATAAACTCCCGAGCTAGAATATTTACTTCTCTCCTGAATTCTTTTCCATTTTGTGAAGTTGCGGACGAAAGAGGTCGCGACCTTAAAAAATTTGAATAAACGTCCTAACGGTAGGAAACAAGAAAATTGGTGGTGCTACAATGAAAATCGCAGAGGAACGGAGCCCTGTCTCCGAATCGTTTTAAATTTGCAACGACTTCATTAAAATGAAAGGATAATTGCAGCAGAATTCACCTCTCTGCTCTGAATAAATGAATAAGAATACTGGTTTCCTGATCTAGAGAAACATGGAAGTAGAAACAATGCATTGGCTTCATAAAAAATGGCTTGGTCGCTTGCATGGGCGCCCGCAGGGGGGGGGGGCATGGCCCCCCCTGAGATTTTGATGGCCTCATTGTTTTACAGCACAACACCCTCAATATTGCTCTCTAATCTTTATTTGGCCCCCCCTGAGAAAAATTTGTGCGGATTTCTGCGGGCGCCCATGGTCGCTTGGTGTATTCTACCCCAGTGACCTTTTTAGAATTTCTTTATTAATTACCGAACGCGGTAATAATTCACCTAGAGTGATGTATATTTTAGAAGAATAAGAATACATTTTTATATATTGGTCTAATATCTATGACCGACTTTAGGTTAGATCACAGATTCAAAGTTACGTTTTTTATGTGAACATTACCGTCCATACAAACTCATCGGATTTTCAAATATCATGTTTTTTCGAACAACTTTTGATGGAGTTGTTGTGGGTTACTCTAAAGTCCTGCTATAGATGCATATATAGAAACTTCAAAGAAAAATCGTGACCAATATTTGTAGATAAAAAGGCACTTCAGATTGTAGATCCGATTCTACTTCCGGAATAATCCGCAATATTTCACGGCCATGGCGATATAGAGGCAATGGAAAATAGCGTGACCCCTTTCGGGAAAAATGAAAAGTAAAAACACAGATTTTCAATCGACAAGAAATTCTCAGACGAAATACACTGCGCAAAAAAATTAACGCACATTCTGAAAATCTCAATTTGAATGAAAGTTTACTCTACAATCTACATTAACTTTATAACTTATTTTTTATGTTCTCTCGGGAAGGTTTTGAACGAAACAAGACACATTAAATGGAAGGAAAATTCAGGATTTCACCGAATCTTATGTGAAAGAAGAGAAATGAACAAATCTCAAAATACTGAAATGCTGATAAGTGATTTAATACTTGGTATTTCCAACCCTTGCGTTAATTACAGCTCGGCAACGACGGTTCATACTCAAAATGAGTGATCTTAAAATGTTCTGATCTAATCCTTCCCAGATTTCTCCGAGTTGGATTCCTAATTCATTAAGAGTAGCTGGATGATTTTCTGAACTTCTCAGCCTTCTATTGAGGTTTCCCAAACCTGCTCAATCGGATTGAGATCTGGACTTCTTGCTGGCCATTCCATTCGAGAGACTTCAACCTCTTCAAGGTACTCCTGAACGATGCGCACACGATGGGGTCTGGCATTATCGTCCATAAAAATGAAATTTTCACCAATGTATGGGGCAAATGGCACTACATGCTCTTCAAGAATGTTCCTTATATACTTATCAGCATTCATAGCTCCATTATCAACGACCACTAGGTCTGTGCGAGCAGTCAAAGATATTCCACCCCATACCATAATCGATCCTCCCCCGAAACCAGTAGTATTCAGGAAATTGTACTGAGCATATCTTTCATGTGGACGTCTGTATACAAGGGAAATTCGATCACAATGGTAGAGGCAGAATCTACACTCATCTGTGAAGAGAACTCTTTCCCAATCGGCCTCTTCCCAATGGATATGCTCTCTCGCAAAATCCAAACGCGCCCTTCGATGGGCTGGGGTAAGAGCTGGGCCTCTTGCCGCGACACGAGGCCTTAAATCATATTCTCCGTGGCGATTTCTTATTGTCTGAGTGCTAATTTGCACCTCATGAGTTTGCTCAAGCTGATTTTGAAGGAGGCGAGCGGTTGCAAACCGTTGTCTCAACGAAGAAACTCTCAAGTAACGTTCTTGAATGGCAGTTGTTACCCGTGGTCTACCCTGTCCTGGTCTTCGGACATTCATGCCTGTCTCCCTGAATCGCTGCAACATTCTGGACACACTTGTATGGGAAACTCCAAACCTTTCTGCAATTCTTGTGTATGTCCACCCTTCTTGTCGCAAAACTACCGCTTGGGCACATTCTCCTTGGGTCAAATTGCGTGTTTCGCGTTGCATAGCGATCGAGTGTAGAAAATCAAACGAAAGAAAAACTATTGATCACTAGAATTGATCGAGAACAACTGATTTTAAAATGGAGCCAATACATTCAAAATCTGATAATATCACCTTTTTTTATTCCTGCTGGGAGAAAACATCTGTATTGAAGAAAAACGTTGAAAGATATTCCACCCCATACCATAATCGATCCTCCCCCGAAACCAGTAGTATTCAGGAAATTGTACTGAGCATATCTTTCATGTGGACGTCTGTATACAAGGGAAATTCGATCACAATGGTAGAGGCAGAATCTACACTCATCTGTGAAGAGAACTCTTTCCAAATCGGCCTCTTTCCAATGGATATGCTCTCTCGCAAAATCCAAACGCGCCCTTCGATGGGCTGGGGTAAGAGCTGGGCCTCTTGCCGCGACACGAGGCCTTGAATCATTTTCTCTGAGGCGATTTCTTATTGTCTGAGTGCTAATTTGCACCTCATGAGTTTGCTCAAGCTGATTTTGAAGGAGGCGAGCGGTTGCAAACCGTTGTCTCAACGAAGAAACTCTCAAGTAACGTTCTTGAATGGCAGTTGTTACCCGTGGTCTACCCTGTTCTGGTCCCTGATATTTATCATTTCGAATAGAAAAATTCATGGAAATAAATTTCGCGAAAACAACACATTGTTGTAATATAATTTACAAAAAAGCGGTGAATTCTGCAGGAAAAATGAGATAGATGTTTGATTAACTAAATGGTAGACAATACTGAATTAAAAAAAAACAAAAATATTTGTTCGTTTTGATGGTGGAAAATGTTACAAAATAACCGAAAATTATGGGGATTATCCTTTTCATTCATTCAAAACTTATAAAACATTTTTTTTTTATTTTTATACACTCATACATCCCTTCATCAATCAGAAAAAAATTAGTCGTTTCTGACTTGAAAATGACTATAACCTAACATTTTCAAAATAAACACGGTGAAATGTGTCAGAATGTCAGGGCCAACCGGGGATACTTTATAAAAGTTAATGGAGTATAGTTGCCTGTTTCTTCTCCTGAACGGTTCAATACATTTACTCCGAATACATTATTTCTAATCGTTATGGTTATAGAGTTTCTAAAGTTCCAACCCTCCCATCTTATCTGACTCCAAGTATCGTATTGCGATTTCGTCAAACCGGTGAGAATTTGGCTTTGCATATAAATGACTTCATTGATTGTTTAGCGAGGCAGGGAGAACTTGAATGAGAATGGGCATAATGTGGTTACATCTGACCCAGTTTCATAATTTGGTTTCGAACATTTAAAGGCATTGTTCGTGATAAACAGGTGGTGAAGTGAGTTTCCCAAACTGGGAAAATAACTTCGAATGCGATAATAGAAGAGAGCTTCCGCGTGGAAATTGTTTGGGAAAAGCCGCAACGCAACGGGTGCTGGGCTTCATTGATTTTTTGCATTGATGCAAACATTGCAACATTTGGTTGAAGAAATATTGGAATTTCTGAACATGCACTGATTTTTGATTTTTTTTATTTCGAAGTTTATTTGAGAGATTTTGTTATGGAAGTGTGTAAAAAATTAATTCCTTCTAAGCATTTTCTGGGCGAAATAGGAAATATGAATTTTATTCTTAAGAATTTACAAATTGGCGAAGGAACTGGTTCCTATTAAAATATTATTTTTTTTTATTGTGGTAAGCCTGGTCAGAGCAATAATTATAGGCCGAGGTGAAAAAAATTATTGTATGGTCATCAAAATTGAGGGTTAATAGCAAATTTCCATCGTTGTTTCAATTATACTGCTCCACAAGAGTTAGGGATATCGTATTGAATCGTTTTTAAAAGTATGTAATCTTCGAGAAAATCGCTGTAAAATCATTTAAAACTCAATAATAACTTGAATCGATCCAATAAGAATCAGTATGAGACATTTCGTCAATCTGGTCGCCTTTTTTCTGAAGTTTGGTTCTTTGCATATGCTTCATGAATGTTCTTATTTTTAAATGAAGTCAGTTTATCAACGGCTTCGATTTGAAACGAGTTTTCTGAAAATGCCAAGACGTAAATTAACAAACGCTGAGGCTAATAGGGCTATCGGAATGCTACAGGGTGGCCTAACTCAGGTTGTTGTTGCGGAAAGGCCCCAAGTCAGCCAAAGTGTGATATCTCGACTTTGAAATAGGTTCAGGGAGACAAGTTCCGTGTTCGAAAGACCAAGGCTTGGTGGGCGACGAAAAACAACACCTGCTCAGGATCGTTTCATCACCGTTTCGGCGAGAAGAAACCCTACATCTACGTGTAGAATGCTACGGAATACTCTTCAAAATGCAGATGGGGTCCAAGTTTCCATCGAAACCATCAGACGACGTTTGAGAGAGGTGAGTCTAGGTTCTAGACGTCCATTAAGAGGAGTTCCATTAACACGTGACCATAAGCGTCAAAGACTAGAATGGGCAAGGCAATATACAGGGTCTTTCACGAGGAACCTCACCCATATTTATACGGGAAACTACTGAACGTATTTTCATGAAATTCAGCAATTATAAGTATTTCACGATGCTGATGAAATCTAAAATATTTTCAAGGCATGAGCACCTCCGGTTTTTCCGGAAATGACGTCAACTTCCGTTTTTCAAATTAGAACACCATTTTTTTATTGCAGAAATAGATTCCTTAGAAAATTTCAAGTTATTTTGATGTAACATTTTTCAGTTTTGGTTGGAAAATTCTCTCTGAGCGGGAAAATTCGAAAAAAATCGAAAATAGAGCTCCGCTGAAACAAGAATAACTTCGAAGTTTTTGGATGGAAAATTTTCATTTTTGGGATTTTTTAAGATGTAAGATTGATGTATCCACTTTAAAAATCGAAATCGCGATTCATGATACAGGGGGTGAAAAAATCGCTTTCAAAGTTAGGGATGACAAAATCGTGAAAAATCAATTTTTTCAAATTAGAACCCCATTTTTTTATGGCAGATATTGAATCTACGTTAAAAAATAATGTGAGTGTATGCATCACACCCTTGCCCTAAAGTGGATATCAACTCAGAAAATATCCATTTTAGGGCAAGGGTGTGATGCATACACTCACATTATTTTTTAACGTAGATTCAATATCTGCCATAAAAAAATGGGGTTCTAATTTGAAAAAATTGATTTTTCACGATTTTGTCATCCCTAACTTTGAAAGCGATTTTTTCACCCCCTGTATCATGAATCGCGATTTCGATTTCTGAAGTGGATACATCAATCTTACATCTTGAAAAATCCCAAAAATGAAAATTTTTCATCCAAAAACCTCGAAGTTATTCTTGTTTCAGCGGAGCTCTATTTTCGATTTTTTTTTTCGAATTTTCCCGCTCAGAGAGAATTTTCCAACCAAAACTGAAAAATGTTACATCAAAATAACTTGAAATTTTCTGAGGAATCTATTTCTGCAATAAAAAAATGGTGTTCTAATTTGAAAAACGGAAGTTGACGTCATTTCCGGAAAAACCGGAGGTGCTCATGCCTTGAAAATATTTTAGATTTCATCAGCATCGTGAAATACTTATAAGTGCTGAATTTCATGAAAATACGTTCAGTAGTTTCCCGTATAAATATGGGTTCCTCGTGAAAGACCCTGTATATCAATTGGAACGATCAATGGCGTAGTGTCCTTTTTACTGATGAATCCAGATATGGACGATTTTCAGATTCTCGAAGAATAAGGGTATGGACAATCCCACGCATACCCCGTAATCGTCGCTATGTCCAAGAAGTCCATTCATTCCGAGGGGGTAGTGTTATGCTATGGGCCGGGATATGTTTCAACGGGCGCACAGATCTACACATTTGTCCTGGGAAATGGGAATATGACCGCCTCACACTATTATAGGGAGCATGTCATTGACAATATTGTGTCAAATTCTCACGCTGCTGTTGGTGAAACTTTTCAATTTCTAGACGATAACGCTAGACCGCACTGTGCAGCCATAGGTGAGAATGCACGCGAGGAGCTTGGTATTCCACATCTACCGATACCTCCGCACTCACCAGATTTGAATTGCATAGAACATGCATGGGATATGCTCCAAAGAAGACTAGGTAATCATCAACCGACCCCAAAATCGTTAAATGATCCGAGAGAGCTTCTTCCCCGTTTATGGAAACAATCTCCTCAGGAAATATTCAACAGCCTCGTGTGTAGTATGCAAAGAAGATGTCAAGCTGTTATTGATGCCCGTGGAGGCCATACATTGTATTGATAGTCTTAAAATGCTTGAATTCTCTGGTAATAAAATTTCGTTATTTCACTAGATTTTTCTTAACCGCCCTGTATACGCTGCAGACCTACAGGCTAAAAATTAATTAACACTTGAAATCATATTAATATGAATTTTCATCACGAAAAACTTATTTTGACCATATTTTTTTGCAATTTAGGTCAATATCCCTAACTCGTGTTGAGCAGTTTATATCGAGGTGATACCCAGATATATCCCAAATTCACTCGAATTCACTCAAATTACGACCAAAATTTCCATTTAAATTTCAAACCCGTTCCAATTAAACCGTTTAGTCGTCAGATATCTGGGGCCCCATTTCCAAACTCGTTTCAATGGAGAACTGATTGAAACAGGTCAGGTCAGGATAACTGCAACAGCAAATCAGTTCGTTTTGACAGATTGGAAAATTAAAGAATTGATGGGAGAATTCGTCCGACGTGAATTTATGATTGCGATAAACCTATTGGGTTTGCCGATCTCATTTCAGTCCCGCGAATGGGAATTGGTGATAAGGATCAACAGATTGATAGGGTTTCAATCATCAGCGGAGAATAAACTCAGATAATATATTGCCCCAAAAAAATTTATGGGGAAAACTATTTTGATCCATAAAGAACCCCGCACTTTTTTTAGGGCAAATGGCGTTCCGTCAAATGTTCCAATTTTTTGGTATAATGTAGTAAGTACTCGACCTACTGATCAGAAGTGTCCATGGCCCCAACTCAATCCTATGACTAGTTTTTGAGATACAGGGCGTTGAAGTTGAGAATAACCTACTTTTACTACGCGCGTATCTCGAAACAGAATCGAATGAAGTTCAATTTTTCTCAAAAAACATTTCATTCCATCCCCAGAGAGCAACCATATTGAGAAATATGACCGAAAATTGTTACGAATACAGGGTTATCCATAATTGAATGCAAGCCCGATTTTGAAAGTTTAAAATATGTCAGTTCCAGAGCGAGAACGTTCGCAAAATGAACTATTTCACTAGATATGTTGTTTTTCCATCGAAAAAACCTGAAATACCCAGAATTCATACTGGGTGATCCATTATTATAGAAACTATTCACAATGAAGGTTAAGTGGACA
Organism: Adalia bipunctata; assembly: GCA_910592335.1. NCBI lineage: Eukaryota > Metazoa > Arthropoda > Insecta > Coleoptera > Coccinellidae > Adalia > Adalia bipunctata. The sequence goes on from OU342954.1 coordinate 22,258,756, forward strand.
CCCTGTCTTTTTGGGTTGATTTGATGCTTTTTTTGATTTTTTCAGAACATATCATCATGGACTTCGAAGAACACAGGCTGATTCAGTCATTAAATAAACTGTGAACCTCACGAAAATACTCAAAAACCACCTTTTTTTTCATCACCCACTCTTTCAAGATTAACTCCGTCGAGGTGGGAGTTTTCTTTCACCACTTTACTTGATATAAAAACATCAATACGACTGAGAGTTTGTATCCACTTCCTATGACCAGATTTTTTTTATGTAATATGAAAATTATTTATTTATGTTATTCTATTCGTATTCCAGCAAAAAATCTGGTCATAGGAAGAGGATGAAAACTCTCAGCCGTATTGATGTTTTTATCGAGGTTTTTATATCAAGTACAGTGGTGAAAGAAAACTCCCACCTCAACGAAGTTAATTTTGAAATAGTGGGTGATGAAAAATTTCCCACCTAAAAAATTGACTTTTCCTTTGAATTGAAGTTAAAGGATGTCTTGAGAGCACTCCAATTCTTCTTTTCGAAAAAATCGGCTACGGCACCGATTCTCCATTCAAGATGTGCCTTTCATTGTTCCAAGTTTACTCCCTCAATTTTTCACCTAAAAGCTTAATTTTTTTCAAATTGAAGTTGAAAGATGTCTTGAGGGTTCTACAATTTCTTTTGTTTGAAAAAATTATTTTTTCGCATGAAAAAATCGGGTTGAATTTGAGAATCTATGAAAATTGACTTCATAATCGATTTCCGAAGGTTGTTGAAATGTGTGTGAAATCGCAGAGAACTGTCTGAAATTCCAGGAGAATTTAAAAAAAATCAAGCTTTCAGGTGAAAAATTGAGGGCGTAAACTTGGAAAAATGAGAGGCACTTTTTGAATGGAAAATCGGTGCCGTCGGCCAGGGTATAACGGCCCCTTAACTGAGGTAGACAGATAGACTGACAGAAATGCGTATTTTTATCAGGTATCCTGGTATCCAGAACCATTAATAGCATCAACCGGATTGTCATTTGGACTCTTTGGCAGATTTCTACAAGCATTAGTACGGGGAAATCGTACTAACGAACGTTAAGAGCCCCATCGTCAGCTTTTTCCCAAATCCAATATGGGGCAAAAAATGTCATTCCAGCCACTCTGTTTTCGTCTGGGATCCGAAAGCGCATTGAATTCCTCACCGCAGATTAAACGAGAAGCTCTACCCTATCACACCAAATCAATATTCGCAAAAAATTCAGATTAAACCCAATCCCGTTGTTGTTCATCCCCCGAAGTGAAGCTGGAATTCGCTTATCCAACAGTTCGCCGAGAAAGTATGGCTCTAATTATCGCACACCGCACCAGATTCGGATTTCCGCAAATTCCATTTGCAACTTCGCACCGTTCAGCTTCCTGCACACAAGTTCAGCGATCGGAAGTTTTGTTTCGGACGTGGACAAAGAGTTTGGAATCTGCTGGATACCGATGAAGCAGCGATCTAGTTTCCGCCGAACAAAAGGGCAATCAGCAACTGCAGTGGGCATACTTGAGCTAGGAGGCAACGGCATGAAAGGTGGAACGTGATTGGTTATCGCTGTTTTGAATATTGCCAGTTCGATGGATCTCAGTTGACTTTGGCTGAAAATCCGTGCCTCAGTTTGTAATTACGTCGAACAGCGATGAACTGGGCGGGCGCCAACATTGGACCCGTAAATACGGAGTTAAATCATTTTTTCTCAAAAACGGTAAACTTGAGCAAGAAATTGCAAGAGGCCTCATTTGTTTAGAATAGATCAAGCTATCCAAAATAATTTTTTTCATTGAAAAATATGAATGTACAAAAAGTTTTTCCGGAATAAAATTTAGGGTTGGCTTTTTCTATCCCTTTCAATCATAGAGGAACACCGAACATTTTTCTGTGTGCCTTCTCGCTCGCAAAAAATGTCTGCTTGATTTTATTCCTGTTAGTTTTTCGTTTTTTTTTTGGGCGACATCCTTAGGAAGCTGTATTTAAGCAGGGGGACCTTAAAAAATTAAAGTTCATATGGAAGACCCACCCTATTTTTCGACAAGGAATCACCCCTACAGTTTTTTCGCAACTATTCATATACCCCCTGTACATATTATACACTGCGAAAAAAAATTTACGCACATTCTGAAAATCTCAATTTTAATGAAACTTAACTCTACATTGACTTCATAACTTATTTTTTATGTTCTCTCGGGAAGGTTTTGAACGAAACGAAACACATTAAATGGAAGAAAAATTCAGGATTTCATCGAATCTTATGTGAAAGAAGAGAAATGAACAATTTTCAAAATACTGAAATGCTGATAAGTGATTTACTACTTGGTATTCCACCCCTTGCGTTAATTACAGCTCGGCAACGACGGTTCATTCTCAAAATGAGTGATCTTGAATTGTTCTGATCTAATCCTTCCCAGATTTCTCCGAGTTGGATTCCTAATTCATTAAGAGTAGCTGAATGATTTTCTGAACTTCTCAGCCTTCTATTGAGGTTGTCCCAAACCTGCTCAATCCGATTGAGATCTGGACTTCTTGCTGGCCATTCCATTCGAGAGACTTCAACCTCTTCAAGGTACTCCTGAACGATGCGCGCACGATGGGGTCTGGCAATATCGTCCATAAAAATGAAATTTTCACAAATGTATGGGGCAAATGGCACTACATGCTCTTCAAGAATGTTCCTCATATACTTATCAGCATTCATAGCTCCATTACCAACGACCACTAGGTCTGTGCGAGCAGTCAAAGATATTCCACCTCATACCATAATCGATCCTCCCCCGAAACCAGTAGTATTCAGGAAATTGCACTGAGCATATCTTTCATGTGGACGTCTGTATACAAGGGAACGTCGATCACAATGGTAGAGGCAGAATCTAGACTCATCTGTGAAGAGAACTCTTTCCCAATCGGCCTCTTCCCAATGGATATGCTCTCTCGCAAAATCCAAACGCGCCCTTCGATGGGCTGGGGTAAGAGCTGGGCCTCTTGCCGCGACACGAGGCCTTAAATCATATTCTCTGTGGCGATTTCTTATTGTCTGAGTGCTAATTTGCACCTCATGTGTTTGCTCAAGCTGATTTTGAAGGAGGCGAGCGGTTGCAAACCGTTGTCTCAACGAAGAAACTCTCAAGTAACGTTCTTGAATGGCAGTGGTTACCCGTGGTCTACCCTGTCCTGGTCTTCGGACATTCATACCTGTCCCCCTGAATCGCTGCAACATTCTGGACAGACTTATATGGGAAACTCCAAACCTTTCTGCAATTCTTGTGTATGTCCACCCTTCTTCTCGCAAAACTACCGCTTGGGCACATTCTCCTTGGGTCAAATTGCGTGTTTCGCGTTGCATAGCGATCGAGTGTAGAAAATCAAACGAAAAAAAAACTATTGATCACTAGAATTGATCGAGAACAACTGATTTTAGAATGGAGCCAATACATTCAAAATTTGATAATATCATCTTTTTTTATTCCTACTGGGAGAAAACATCTGTATTGAAGAAAAACGTTGAAAGTGGATAACATATGCATGCATAATTCTAATAAAAATAATTATCATTGAGAACACCTTCGGTTGTAGAATAAATTTGAGATTTCCATAATGTGCGTTAATTTTTTTGCGCAGTGTACTTTACAGGAAACTTGAATTCGATCCGTTTGTGGTAACAATGAAAATAAGAAAGAGATCAGGCTTTCTCCACAAATAGAAATTTTGTGTTGCGATGATAGGGGTCAGGAAGTTTAAGTGCCATTTTGGAGGAACTGTGAAACGGAATTATCGGAGTAGTAATTTTGACCCCAATTAATCGTTTTTCTGCTGAGTTGTGTCCACCAGGGAGTTATTCCCAAACCAATGTCATAACCTGTTATATATCGGAGTTAGCCAGGGTCGGTCAGATTTCCCCACTGACGACAAATTTAATGGGATTCCGTTTGATAAATTCGGTCCCTGTAGGCATTAGGGATCAGGGAAACCATCAATTTAATTTGGTAATTGACTCAGGACTCAGCATAATCCTATTCACGTTCCAACTAATCTTTGCGAAAGATTCAGAATCCCAAAGATTATTTATTGCTTTCAATGATATTTCAAATTGTGAAAACATATAGGTACAGAGTGTAACAGCCAAATGGAATAAATTCGATAACGAATGAATGAGGGCGTGTTGGGAAAAACGCTCGGACACGTCGATTTGTAATTTTAAATGCGCATATTTTTCAAGAAAATAATATTATATAGGGTGGTCCATGTGACCGTGGCCAATACTAACTTTCTTATTCCAAATGCAACCCCCTGTATATCAATATGCATATCTTTTGGATTCTTCAGAGAATTCTAGACACAATTCATGCACAATGTCCTATACCTATCTTTAACTATTTCGGAAGTATTAAGTGTTTTCAGATTTATTGCAAAAATCAACGTTTTGAATAGAAATTATTTCATTTCACAAATTCGGTACATTACACTTAAAACCTACTAAGTAATACTGATTTTTTCTTAATTATTAAAAAAGAAACAAAAAAAACATTAATGTCAATGTAGGAAATGTTCAAAATGCAAACAGACAACGTGTTACTGAGGCTATGTGAATAAACAAATCTGTTTTTGTTTTTTTTTAATTTCTTCTCAGTAGTTCTTACTTACTTTCTTCATATCAAGAGGTAAATGGGAAATAAGTATTGAGCGTAATGTATCGAATTTGTGAAATAAAATAATTTTCATTTAATATGTTAATTTTTGTAAGAAATCTGAAAACACTTAATATTTCCGAAAAAGTTGAAGATAGGTACCTATAGCACATTGTACATGAATTATGTCTAGAATTTTCTGAAGAACCGAAAAAATAAATAATATACCGGGGGTTGCAATTGAAATAGGAAAGTTGGTATTGGCCACGGTCGCATGGAACATCCTATACAATTTTATTTTCTTGAAAAATATGCGTATTTAAAATTACAAATCGATGTGTCCGAGCGTTTTTCCTAACACCCTCTCATTTATTCGTTATCGAATTTATTCCATTTGGCTGTTACACTCTGTATAGAAATAAAGCTGTTTGGCGACATAGGTAAGAATGCAAAGCTTGCGTATGGCTTGAAACTGATTCAGTGGGAATGAAAATAGACATACTTATCGAAGACAGATGTGACTACCCCAAAAATGTACCTATTCAGTTTGAGTTAGCGTACGATAATTTAATATATCCCCTCCGACTTCTCTGGTCCACATTAGATTATTGAAAATATTGGTCTACGAGTTTTGCACTCACAGAAAATCGAAACTAAGAAGAAAATCGATAATAATGGTATTTCAAGCATTTGTTTTTTGTAGCATTTTTCTAAGTTCGGTCCAGGAAAAGAAATGGAAACGTTTTATCCGAATTTTGTGCCGAAGAATCTCTTGTTAATAAGATTACAGCGGAGTCTACTCAGTAAATGTGGCCCCACATTTATGGACGAGGCTGTGTAATCGCAGATTTCAGCGAAGTAAAAGTGGGATGTTTAATTCAACAGACAGCTTTTCCACTTTTCCGAGTTATAACTTAGAAGTTCGGTACACTTTACGTTCGCATAAAAAACTGTCCGCTGGCTCCAAGTCCTGAAAGGTTGCCCATAATGAGAGAGGCTCATTTTAATGCTGCCTCAACATGATGGCTTCAACCTTGGACGAAGTTGGAAGAAAATAAGAGAATGTTGTACTGGATGTATAGAAAAATAACGCCTGGAAAAATTATTCAGTGCGGATTTTAACCAGTTTTATCAGTTTTTTTTTGCATCTGTAAGTCTACTACATTAGAAAGTATGAAAAAAATGGGCTGAATAAATACAGAGTGTAACAGCCAAATGGAATAAATTCGATAACGAATAAATGAGGGGGTGTTAGGAGAAACGCTCGGACACGTCGATTTGTAATTTTAAATGCGCATATTTTTCAAGAAAATAAAATTATATAGGGTGTTCCATGCGACTATGGCCAATACCAACTTTCTTATTTCAAATGCAACCCCCTGTATATTATTTATTTTTTGGATTCTTCAGAAAATTCTAGACATAATTCATGCACAATGTCCTAAACCTATCTTCAACTTTCTCGGAAATATTAAGTGTTTTAAGATTTTTTACAATTTTACATTAGTCTTCTTTTTGAGGGGATAATGTCAAAAGTATTGTATACGAAACGAAACCCTTCAACTTGGACGCCCTAATCACGCTTGCGATTAGATAAATCAAATAAATCTTAACGTTAGAAGACAATTCTACATCAGATTAGCATGTTGCCAAGACGTTCGCGGCGAGCATTTTGAACATTTCCTACATTGACATGAATGTTTTTTTTTGTTTTTTTTATCAATAAATGATCAGTATTACTCATTAGGTTTTAAGTGTAATGTACCGAATTTGTGAAATAATAGTATATTCTGTAACAAGGGCAGAATGAAAATCCGATACGAGTGAATCATTCCGAGGGTGAGCCGGAGGCGAGCCTGAGGAATCACGAGTATCGGATTTTCATTCTAACCGAGTAACAGACTATACTTTCTCCACGAATGTTGAAATAAACGAAAAAAGAATATTAAGATGAATTATGACGTTTCGAAAACCGTAATAAATATGACAATCAGAGCGGCTGACACAGATTTATTCTCTATGTTTTCAAAAGTGTTACGGAATGAATATTCTCACACACTGTGCGAGAATGAAATTCAGTCGAAATGCTTAAAAAACAAGGATTATACTCAAGCTCGAGTTGGTTATTGGTGGTAATCTATAAAGGGCGAAAACCAAGGACCAAACTGAACAAAAACCGCGGTCATAACTAGTTACTTACTTGAAATCGATAAAAGTGTTGTAGAATGAAAGTTACATATCAAGTGATGGAACACTGACATTCTATGGTCAAATTCGATGTTGGAAGAGCTGTATTCTGTGGCAGTCGTGGAGAAAATAATTTTTATTTAAAACGTTGATTTTTGCAATAAATCTGAAAACACTTAATACTTCCGAAATATAAAGATAGGTATAGGACATTGTGCATGAATTGTGTCTAGAATTCTCTGAAGAATCCAAAAAATAAATAATATACAGGGGGTTGCATTTGAAATAAGAAAATTGGTATTGGCCACGGTCACATGGAACACCCTATATAATATTATCTTCTTGAAAAATATGCGCATTTAAAATTACAAATCGACGTGTCCGAGCGTTTTTTCCAACACGCCCTCATTTTTTCGTTATCGAATTTATTCCATTTGGCTGTTACACTCTGTATAAATTTCAGTTCAGGCTTTCGACAGTTTTCGTCAAATTTTGACACGTCTACGTCTTGAGTATTTCTGCCACTAAAACAACACCTAATTTCGCAAATAGAACACATTTATTACTTTCCTTCATACGCAGGTAATTCAAAAACGTTCATAAAAAAAATCAGCCTTCTTAAATATCTACGATTTTTGTTGAATATAAACCGCCAGCAATACGTACCAGAACCAGAATATGATATCGGCCAGTTTAAAATCATTTATTTGCCTCTAGAAATAGCGTGGCGAGTGTTGAAAAATAAATATTTCATCTTACATTGAGTGTTGAGGGAATTAAACGGTATGAGAAATATCGGTATTACGTCAGACATTTTATCATCGTAACCTGAGCTGATCTAATTCAGATCGAATTTGAGATTGAGCCTGATTAATGGTGAGGCGCCAACCATCTAAGTTATGTCTACACATTTTCGATTTTTCCTACAGATTTCTGTAAATGAATGGCTAGCAAAATGGAGCAGACTGTCCTGTCAGATTATAGTTCCTTTAGTAGCTACTATGTGTCGCTACTTTACTGTCAAAAATTTCAGCTTCAATTCGTTCAACTGCGTTTATCCTCCTAGGTATATTTATATTTATACTCAATAGTGGATTGTAAGAATGTGGAAAAATAACTGATCCAAAATTCTATGTTGGAATGAATCAGTAATGAAACTTTTTCTCTTCTCCAGATTGGTGCCTGGTGGCCCAGAAATTAGCAGTAATTTTATGGGTCTCGTTATAGGTTTTGGTGATCTTGATGAAGGGGCTTCAATTGATATACAGTTTTTCATATTTCTATCTCAAGAATCAAGTCCTGAAACGTCAAATACGAATGCCTGTCATAAAAATAAAACATGTTGCTGCCAACAGGAGTTCCTTCTTCTATCTCTTATTGCTTTCACAATATCCTGTGTCCCAACAAAATCTGACAACTCACTTGACGCAGACAACAACGTTATCTATTTACAATGGTATAACTCACAGGATTCCAGGAACGAGAAATCACCTTTGACCTCCATCGGTTATTTGACTTGACGGGCTTCAGGAAAAGTAATTTTCCTTCAGGACGTTCACCGGGACCCTGACAGAAAGTAACAGGCAGCATTCGGAATCGCAAGAGCCAGACAGTTTGATAAAGACAAGTCAAACACTGCATTTACTCCGGAGTTAAAGCATCGACATGTCAGTTAAGTTTTATCACATCTCGTTCCCCGCTTTATACACATAAGTCATGCAATTCGCCCTTTATAGTGGCGGAAAGTTTTGAAATCCACTTTCATTTTTGTTCCTCCCGGATTTCAACGAACTCCAGAAAGGAAAGCGATAAATCTTTCATGAGGTTATATTTCGCATTCGCCTTGCAAAATGAAAAGTGCAGAATGGTAAAATGCGGTTTATTTTATGTGCGATGTGCTTCAAGCTGAGTAGATATTATAGTTCATCGCATATATAGGGTTGTAAAAATTATGATTGGTGGAGCTATTGTCAAGACTATGTGAATTAATATGCTGAATATTTTGCACATGGAACGCATCCATACGTTCGATTTGTACGTTTTCTTTTGACTGAGCCAGACCTGGTTTTAGTCGTGAAATTCAGGCAAATTCAGTGGTATGCTCATACCTCCTCCAATGGTACGAAATAGAAATTTTAATTTCATGAACTTCCGTTTTGAATTGCACTATGAAATGAATAGCTATGTGCCATCATGAATTTTTTTTCCGAAAAATTCGGTATAATCCAAACAGGAATTCAAATTTATTCAAATAAGATTTCAACAGAACATGGATTTCATAGCAACACGAATTATTCAACTGATGTATCCAGGATTGAAATGAATATGGAGTTTAATACTAAAAAAGCTGTAGTCACCGTATCAAGCAATTGGATGATGAATATGAGAATGAAAATGAGGGGGTCTGTTTATTTTTCGTACGGTATTTTCAATTCGGAATGACGAATAGATTTATCGAAAAAAAGCTCTCATTCGGTAAATATTTGAACCGGGTTTTTTTGATTCCAAGCTGCGTCAACAAATAAACACGAATGGGCCAGGAAGAATTTGTTCCGGGAATTCATCATCTTTAATTTTCACAAAACATTCATCGCAATATTTGGGAACGCGATATTTACAGAACCATAAATGTGCTAAATGACATACAGAGTGTAACAGCCAAATGGAATAAATTCGATAACGAATAAATGAGGGAGTGTTAGGAAAAACGCTCGGACACATCGATTTGTAATTTTAAATGCGCATATTTTTCAAGAAAATAAAATTATATAGGGTGTTCCATGCGACCGCGGCCAATACCAACTTTCTTATTTCAAATGCCACCCCCTATATATTATTTATTTTTTGGATTATTCAGAAAATTCTAGACATAATTCATGTACAATGTCCTATACCTATCTTCAACTGTTTCGGAAATATTAAGTGTTATCAGATTTTTTACAAAAATTAACATTCTAAATGAAAATTATTTTATTTCACAAATTCGATACATTATACTCAATACATATTTCCCATTTCCTTTAATACTTCCGAAAAAGTTGAAGATAGGTGTAGGACATTGTACATGAATTATGTCTAGAATTTTTCTGAAGAATCCAAAAAATAAATAACATACATGGGGTTGAATTTGAAATAAGAAAGTTGGTAGGTATTGGCCACGGTCGCATGGAACACCCTATATAATTTTATTTTCTTGAAAAATATGCGCATTTTAAATTACAAATCGACGTGTCCGAGCGTTTTTCCTAACACCCCCACATTTATTCGTTATCGAATTTATTTCATTTTCATGTTACACTCTGTATAAGTGTGAAGTGATCTTCTTTATAATCAATTTTTCTTGCTACAACATTCATCATGAATATTCATTTCGATATGTTGATATGTTTGTATACTATTGTGAATTGTATTTTACACAATTTATAATTTTTCTTATTTTCAAACTAATTGTGAAGATTATTTAACTTTGAGTTTTTCTGACCCCTATGTGATTTTTGATCTGTCAAATTTTCTACGATCAACAAATCAAATCAGCAAATGATTCTCTAGATATTCGAAAAATCCTAAATTTATTTTCAATAAATTTTATTATGTTATCGAAACTCTTCAATAGTTTATAATGAATGATTTTATCGTCTGTGTATTCAATTAGAAGGAAATAGTTTTTCGGATAAACATTATGGCGTCAGAATAATCCCAATATAATTCATTTTCCCAGAAATATTCCACTGTCCAATTTCTTCGAGAAAACCGAAAAGAACACAACAATGGAAGCAAACTTAATGAGAAACACGAAGGAATAATCCCGTCTTCCATAAATTAAACCTTCATAAACTGACAAAGAGATTCCGAAAGTGCCCTTCTAATTCGACTGGCTCCGTTATAATTTACTCAACTATTTTCTTTGGGAGTTCACTTGCACTCGGAAGGATAAAAATAAAGGACCCGGATCTCCAGCGAACAATCTAATTATTTTTGGATGAACAGCAGATGCAGAGTGTTTGGACTTCTCCGTTACGTCTGTCTGGAAGGTCCTAACGTTTTGGAATTAGTGGATTGGAGAACCCTTGAGAGTTATTTCGGTTGATTCAAAAGAATAAGGAGTTCCTAATTTGACATCTTAATCATATTTGGATGATATTCATATTCTACAACTTTCTCAACCCTAAAATCACTCACGTTGACGTTTAAAATTCAAATTTTTCGCACTTGGTCCAACGATGACTAAAGTTAGGAATGATATCCAGGAGATCGGAGATCCCTTAGCTTCCCGGCCCTGAAAGGGCCTAAGTGTTTTCTAAGACCTTTCAAACATTCCTTCTCCTCTCCTCGACCTGAGAAAATCTGAAAAAAATACGCAACTTACGGATTTACCCGAAGCATCGGTCGGTTTTTCTCCATTGCCAGCATTTTTTGACATTAATATCAATATAGGTACCTGAAATTAACCACCACCTAAGACCCTAAGAGGCACTCACATTGACGCTTGAAATTATTGACATTTCGCTCTTGGTCCATCGATGGCTAAAGTTGGACATCCAGGAGATCCATTAGCAGCCAAGCCCTGAAAGGGCCAAAGTGGTCTCTAAAACTTTTCAATTCTTTCCTACGAACTGAGAGGGGCTGGAATAAAAAAAAATCATGTTTTGGCGCATTCTGCTTCCGCATTTTCAGGCGCATCTTTTTTCAGCATTTATCTTTATCCAGTTGAAAGAATTCCACCAAGGAAATGTGGACGCGATAGTTTATGCACTCGTTTTCACACCACCCTGTAGGTAGAGTGCTCGGCGCGTTTTGTTTTTAAGTGGTATCCCCATAAGGCCTACTCCACTTTATGTCGAAATGCGCCAAATTCATTTCTAGTAATCTCTTAATTTTTCCGCACTATCCAGTTGAACGAATTCCACCAAGGGAATATGAACGCGATAGTTAATGCACTGTTTTTTGGCGCTACTTGTTTCCGCATTTTTGGCGCAATCTTGTTTCTGCTTTCAGAGCGCGAACTTTTTTTCGCATTATCCAGTTGAACGAATTCCACCAAGGGAATATGAACGCGATAGTTAATGCACTCGTTTTCACACCACCCTATGGGTAGAGTGCTCGGCTACTTGAACGAATTCCACCAAAGGAATATGAACGCGATAGTTGCACTGTTTTTGGGCGCAACTTAGTTTCCGCTTTTTGGGCGTGAACTTTTTTCTGCATTATCTAGTTCAACGAATTCCACCAAAGGAATATGAACCCGATAGTTTATGCACTCGTTTTCACACCACCCTGTAGGTAGAGTGCTCGGCTATTTGAACGAATTCCACCAAGGGAATATGAACGCGATAGTTCATGCACTGTTTTGGGCGCAACCTAGTTTCCGCTTTTTGGACGCAAACTTTTTTCCGCATTATCCAGTTGAACGAATTCCACCAAGGGAATATGAACGCGATAGTTAATGCACTCGATTTCACAACACCCTGTAGCCTGTAGGTAGAGTGCCCGGCTACTTGATCAAATTCCACCAAGGGAATATGAACGCGATAGTTAATGCACTCGTTTCCACACCACCCTGTAGGTAGAGTACTCGGCGCGTTTTGTTTTTAAGTGGTATCCCCAGAAGGCCTACTCCACTTTATGTCGAAATGCGCCAAATTAATTTCTAATAATCTGTTAATTCAACAAATTAACCAGATATTAGAGCATCGCGAAAAGAAAAAGTTTCAATTTAGTTCTAGCCTACGATTCTTCTCAAGGTCAAACAGATACGTACAGTATATGTGGGATTAGGGGAACCATGCCATTAAAGCCCCTTGTGGCCGAAAGAAAACCGGAGATCCAGAAAGAAATATAACTTTTCCTTCTATTTTTCCGATTTGGCGAACTACGACGAAAAGAATATTTATTGGCGCACTCTTGTTTCCGCATTTTTTGGCGCAATCTTGTTTCCGCTTTTTGGGTGCATTATTTTTCCGCACTATCCAGTTGAACGAATTCCACCAAGGGAATATGAACGCGATAGTTAATGCACTGTTTTTTGGCGCTACTTGTTTCCGCATTTTTTGGCGCAATCTTGTTTCTGCTTTTAGGGCGCGAACTTTTTCCGCATTATACAGTTGAACAAATTCCACCAAGGGAATATGAACGCGATAGTTAATGCACTCGTTTTCACACCACCCTATGGATAGAGTGTTCGGCTATTTGAACGATTCCACCAAGGGAATATATGAACGCGATAGTTAATGCACTCGTTTTCACACCACCCTATGGGTAGAGTGCTCGGCTACTTGAACGAATTCCAACAAGGGAATATAAACGCGATAGTTAATGCTCTGTTTTTGGGCGCAACTAAGTTTCCGCTTTCTAGGCGCGAACTTTTTTCCGTATTATCCACTTGAACGAATTCCACCAAGGAAACATGAACGCGACAGTTTATGCACTCGTTTTCGCACCACCCTGTAGGTAGAGTGCTCGGCTGCTTGATCGAATTCCACCAAGGGAATATGAACGCGATAGTTAATGCACTCGTTTCCACACCACCCTGTAGGTAGAGTGCTCGGCTACTTGAACGATTCCACCAAGGGAATATATGAACGCGATAGTTAATGCACTCGTTTCCACACCACCCTGTAGGTAGAGTGCTCGGCGCGTTTTGTTTTTAAGTGGTATCCCCAGTAGGCCTACTCCACTTTATATCGAAATGCGCAATCTTGTTTTCGCTTTCTGGGCGTATACTTTTTTCCGCATTATACAGTTGAACGAATTCCACAAGGGAATATATGAACGCGATAGTTAATTTACTGTTTTTTGGCGCTACATGTTTCCGCATTTTTGACGCAATCTTGTTTCTGCTTTCTGGGCGCATACTTTTTCGGCATTTTCCAGTTGAACGAATTCCACAAAGGGAATATATGAACACGATAGTTTATGCACTCGTTTTCACACCACCCTGTAGGTAGAGTGCTCGGCCACTTGAACGATTCCACCAAGGGAATATATGAACGCGATAGTTAATGCACTCGTTTTCACACCACCCTGTAGGTAGAGTGCTCGGCTACTTGAACGATTCCACCAAGGGAATATATGAACGCGATAGTTAATTTACTGTTTTTTGGCGCTACATGTTTCCGCATTTTTGACGCAATCTTGTTTCTGCTTTCTGGGCGCATACTTTTTCGGCATTTTCCAGTTGAACGAATTCCACAAAGGGAATATATGAACACGATAGTTTATGCACTCGTTTTCACACCACCCTGTAGGTAGAGTGCTCGGCCACTTGAACGATTCCACCAAGGGAATATATGAACGCGATAGTTTATGCACTCGTTTCCACACCACCCTGTCGGTAGAGTGCTCGGCGCGTTTTGTTTTCAAGTGGTATCCCCAGTAGGCCTACTCCACTTTATGTCAAAATTGGCGCATACTTTTTTTCGCATTCAATGGCGCATACTGTTTCCGCATTTTCCAGTTGAACGAATTCCACAAAGGGAATATATCAACACGATAGTTAATGCACTCGTTTTCACACCACCCTGTAGGTAGAGTGCTCGGCTATTTGAACGATTCCACCAAGGGAATATATGAACGCGATAATTAATTCACAATTTTTGGCGCTACATGTTTCCGCATTTTTTGGCGCAATCTTGTTTCCGCTTTTTGGGCGCATACTTCTTTCCGCATTATCCAGTTGAACGAATTCCACCAAGGGAATATGAACGCGATAGTTGATGCACTCGTTTCCACACCACCCTGTAGGTAGAGTGCTCGGCTACTTGAACGATTCCACCAAGGGAATATATGAACGCGATAGTTAATGCACTCGTTTCCACACCACCCTGTAGGTAGAGTGCTCGGCGCGTTTTGTTTTTAAGTGGTATCCCCAGTAGGCCTACTCCACTTTATATCGAAATGCGCAATCTTGTTTTCGCTTTCTGGGCGTATACTTTTTTCCGCATTATACAGTTGAACGAATTCCACAAGGGAATATATGAACGCGATAGTTAATTTACTGTTTTTTGGCGCTACATGTTTCCGCATTTTTGACGCAATCTTGTTTCTGCTTTCTGGGCGCATACTTTTTCGGCATTTTCCAGTTGAACGAATTCCACAAAGGGAATATATGAACGCGATAGTTAATGCACTCGTTTTCACACCACCCTGTAGGTAGAGTGCTCGGCTACTTGAACGATTCCACCAAGGGAATATATGGACGCGATAGTTAATTTACTGTTTTTTGGCGCTACATGTTTCCGCATTTTTGACGCAATCTTGTTTCTGCTTTCTGGGCGCATACTTTTTCCGCATTATCCAGTTGAACGAATTCCACCAAGGGAATATATGAACACGATAGTTTATGCACTCGTTTTCACACCACCCTGTAGGTAGAGTGCTCGGCCACTTGAGCGATTCCACCAAGGGAATTATGAACGCGATAGTTAATGCACTCGTTTTCACACCACCCTGTAGGTAGAGTGCTCGGCTATTTGAACGATTCCACCAAGGGAATATATGAACGCGATAATTAATTTACAATTTTTGGCGCTACATGTTTCCGCATTTTTTGGCGCAATCTTGTTTCCGCTTTTTGGGCGCATACTTCTTTCCGCATTATCCAGTTGAACGAATTCCACCAAGGGAATATATAAACGCGATAGTTTATGCACTCGTTTCCACACCACCCTGTAGGTAGAGTGCTCGGCTACTTGAACGATTCCACCAAGGGAATATATGAACGCGATAGTTAATGCACTCGTTTCCACACCACCCTGTAGGTAGAGTGCTCGGCGCGTTTTGTTTTTAAGTGGTATCCCCAGTAGGCCTACTCCACTTTATATCGAAATGCGCAATCTTGTTTTCGCTTTCTGGGCGTATACTTTTTTCCGCATTATACAGTTGAACGAATTCCACAAGGGAATATATGAACGCGATAGTTAATTTACTGTTTTTTGGTGCAACATGTTTCCGCATTTTTGACGCAATCTTGTTTCTGCTTTCTGGGCGCATACTTTTTCCGCATTTTCCAGTTGAACGAATTCCACAAAGGGAATATATCAACACGATAGTTTATGCACTCGTTTTCACACCACCCTGTAGGTAGAGTGCTCGGCCACTTGAACGATTCCACCAAGGGAATATATGAACGCGATAGTTAATGCACTCGTTTTCACACCACCCTGTAGGTAGAGTGCTCGGCTACTTGAACGAATTCCACATGGGAATATATGAACGCGATAGTTAATTTACTGTTTTTTGGTGCTACATGTTTCCGCATTTTTGACGCAATCTTGTTTCTGCTTTCTGGGCGCATACTTTTTCCGCATTATCCAGTTGAACGAATTCCACCAAGGGAATATATGAACACGATAGTTTATGCACTCGTTTTCACACCACCCTGTAGGTAGAGTGCTCGGCCACTTGAACGATTCCACCAAGGGAATTATGAACGCGATAGTTAATGCACTCGTTTTCACACCACCCTGTAGGTAGAGTGCTCGGCTATTTGAACGATTCCACCAAGGGAATATATGAACGCGATAATTAATTTACAATTTTTGGCGCTACATGTTTCCGCATTTTTTGGCGCAATCTTGTTTCCGCTTTTTGGGCGCATACTTCTTTCCGCATTATCCAGTTGAACGAATTCCACCAAGGGAATATATAAACGCGATAGTTTATGCACTCGTTTCCACACCACCCTGTATGTAGAGTGCTCGGCTACTTGAACGATTCCACCAAGGGAATATATGAACGCGATAGTTAATGCACTCGTTTCCACACCACCCTGTAGGTAGAGTGCTCGGCTACTTGAACGATTCCACCAAGGGAATATATGAACGCGATAGTTAATTTACTGTTTTTTGGCGCTACATGTTTCCGCATTTTTGACGCAATCTTGTTTCTGCTTTCTGGGCGCATACTTTTTCCGCATTATCCAGTTGAACGAATTCCACCAAGGGAATATATGAACACGATAGTTTATGCACTCGTTTTCACACCACCCTGTAGGTAGAGTGCTCGGCCACTTGAACGATTCCACCAAGGGAATTATGAACGCGATAGTTAATGCACTCGTTTTCACACCACCCTGTAGGTAGAGTGCTCGGCTATTTGAACGATTCCACCAAGGGAATATATGAACGCGATAATTAATTTACAATTTTTGGCGCTACATGTTTCCGCATTTTTTGGCGCAATCTTGTTTCCGCTTTTTGGGCGCATACTTCTTTCCGCATTATCCAGTTGAACGAATTCCACCAAGGGAATATATAAACGCGATAGTTTATGCACTCGTTTCCACACCACCCTGTAGGTAGAGTGCTCGGCTACTTGAACGATTCCACCAAGGGAATATATGAACGCGATAGTTAATGCACTCGTTTCCACACCACCCTGTAGGTAGAGTGCTCGGCGCGTTTTGTTTTTAAGTGGTATCCCCAGTAGGCCTACTCCACTTTATATCGAAATGCGCAATCTTGTTTTCGCTTTCTGGGCGTATACTTTTTTCCGCATTATACAGTTGAACGAATTCCACAAGGGAATATATGAACGCGATAGTTAATTTACTGTTTTTTGGTGCTACATGTTTCCGCATTTTTGACGCAATCTTGTTTCTGCTTTCTGGGCGCATACTTTTTCCGCATTTTCCAGTTGAACGAATTCCACCAAGGGAATATATGAACACGATAGTTTATGCACTCGTTTCCACACCACCCTGTAGGTAGAGTGCTCGGCTACTTGAACGATTCCACCAAGGGAATATATGAACGCGATAGTTAATGCACTCGTTTTCACACCACCCTGTAGGTAGAGTGCTCGGCTACTTGAACGATTCCACCAAGGGAATATATAAACGCGATAGTTAATTTACTGTTTTTTGGCGCTACATGTTTCCGCATTTTTGACGCAATCTTGTTTCTGCTTTCTGGGCGCATACTTTTTCCGCATTATCCAGTTGAACGAATTCCACCAAGGGAATATATGAACACGATAGTTTATGCACTCGTTTTCACACCACCCTGTAGGTAGAGTGCTCGGCCACTTAAACGATTCCACCAACGGAATTATGAACGCGATAGTTAATGCACTCGTTTTCACACCACCCTGTAGGTAGAGTGCTCGGCTATTTGAACGATTCCGCCAAGGGAATATATGAACGCGATAATTAATTTACAATTTTTGGCGCTACATGTTTCCGCATTTTTTGGCGCAATCTTGTTTCCGCTTTTTGGGCGCATACTTCTTTCCGCATTATCCAGTTGAACGAATTCCACCAAGGGAATATATAAACGCGATAGTTTATGCACTCGTTTCCACACCACCCTGTAGGTAGAGTGCTCGGCTACTTGAACGATTCCACCAAGGGAATATATGAACGCGATAGTTAATGCACTCGTTTCCACACCACCCTGTAGGTAGAGTGCTCGGCGCGTTTTGTTTTTAAGTGGTATCCCCAGTAGGCCTACTCCACTTTATATCGAAATGCGCAATCTTGTTTTCGCTTTCTGGGCGTATACTTTTTTCCGCATTATACAGTTGAACGAATTCCACAAGGGAATATATGAACGCGATAGTTAATTTACTGTTTTTTGGTGCTACATGTTTCCGCATTTTTGACGCAATCTTGTTTCTGCTTTCTGGGCGCATACTTTTTCCGCATTTTCCAGTTGAACGAATTCCACC
Source organism: Adalia bipunctata (assembly GCA_910592335.1). Classification (NCBI taxonomy): domain Eukaryota; kingdom Metazoa; phylum Arthropoda; class Insecta; order Coleoptera; family Coccinellidae; genus Adalia; species Adalia bipunctata. Next base: position 22,277,241 of record OU342954.1, read on the forward strand.
AAGGGAATATATGAACACGATAGTTAATGCACTCGTTTCCACACCACCCTGTAGGTAGAGTGCTCGGCTACTTGAACGATTCCACCAAGGGAATATATGAACGCGATAGTTAATGCACTCGTTTTCACACCACCCTGTAGGTAGAGTGCTCGGCTACTTGAACGATTCCACCAAGGGAATATATAAACGCGATAGTTAATTTACTGTTTTTTGGCGCTACATGTTTCCGCATTTTTGACGCAATCTTGTTTCTGCTTTCTGGGCGCATACTTTTTCCGCATTATCCAGTTGAACGAATTCCACCAAGGGAATATATGAACACGATAGTTTATGCACTCGTTTTCACACCACCCTGTAGGTAGAGTGCTCGGCCACTTAAACGATTCCACCAACGGAATTATGAACGCGATAGTTAATGCACTCGTTTTCACACCACCCTGTAGGTAGAGTGCTCGGCTATTTGAACGATTCCGCCAAGGGAATATATGAACGCGATAATTAATTTACAATTTTTGGCGCTACATGTTTCCGCATTTTTTGGCGCAATCTTGTTTCCGCTTCTTGGGCGCATACTTCTTTTCGCATTATCCAGTTGAACGAATTCCACCAAGGGAATATATAAACGCGATAGTTTATGCACTCGTTTTCACACCACCCTGTAGGTAGAGTGCTCGGCTACTTGAACGATTCCACCAAGGGAATATATGAACGCGATAGTTTATGCACTCGTTTCCACACCACCCTGTCGGTAGAGTGCTCGGCGCGTTTTGTTTTCAAGTGGTATCCCCAGTAGGCCTACTCCACTTTATGTCAAAATTGGCGCATACTTTTTTTCGCATTCAATGGCGCATACTGTTTCCGCATTTATTGCCGCATACTGATTCCGCATTTATTGGCGCATGTGTTCTCCGAGACATTTTTTTCTTCATCAGAAACTTTGCGACATTATTGTCAATATACCTGAAATTAACCACCACCAAAACCCTAAAAGTCACTCACTTTGATGCTCCAAACTGTTGATTTTCCGCTCTAGGTCCATCGATGGCTGAAGTTGGAAATGGCATCCATGACATCCCATGCAACTCAGCCCTGAAAGGCCAAGGGTTCTCTGGGACCTACCTTCTCTTCCACCTGAAAAAAAACTGAAAAAAAGGAACGCTACTGCTAACTATTTTTTGGCGCATACTTGTTTCCGCCTTTATTGGCGCATGTGTTCTATGAGACATTTTTCCTTCGCCAGAACCTTTGCGACATTTTTGTCAATATACCTGAAATTAACCACAACCAAAAACCCTAAAAGTCACTCACATTAATTTTCCTCTTTTGGTCCATCGATGGCTGAAGTTGGGAATGGCATCCATGACATCCCATGCAACTCAGCCCGGAAGGGCCAAGGGTTCTCTGGGACCTACCTTCTCTTCCACCTAAACAAAGCTGAAAAAAACCGCTACCGCTAACTATTTTTTGGCGAATACTGTTTCCGCATTTATTGGCGCGCATACTGTTTCCGCATTTATTGACGCGATAATTAATACACTCTGTGGGTAGAGTGCTCGGCTACTTGAACGAATTCCACCAAGGGAATATAAACGCGATAGTTTATGCACTCGTTTTCACACCACCCTGTAAGTAAAGTGCCCGGCTACTTGATCGAATTCCACCAAGGGAATATAAACGCGATAGTTAATGCACTGCTTTTGGGCGCAACTTAGTTTCCGCTTTCTGGGCGCAAACTTTTTTCCGCATTATTCAGTTGAACGAATTCCACCAAGGGAATATGAACGCGACAGTTTATGCACTCGTTTTCAAACCACTCTATAGGTAGAGTGCCTGGCTACTTGATCGATTTCCACCAAGGGAATATGAACGCGATAGTTAATGCACTCGTTTCCACACCACCCTGTAGGTAGAGTACTCGGCACGCTTTGTTTTTAAGTGGTATCCCCAGGAGGCCTACTCCACTTTATGTCGAAATGCGCCAAATTTATTTCTAATAATCTATTAACCTGACAAATCAACCAGATATTAGAGGATCGCGGAAAGAAAAAGTTTCAATTTAATTCTAGCCTACGATTCTTCTCAAAGTCAAACAGATACGTACAGCATATGTGGGGTTAGGGGAACCATGCCAATAAAGCCCCTTATGGCCGAAAAAAACCGGAGATCCAGGAAGAAATATAACTTTACCTTCTATTTTTCCGAATTCGCGAACCACGACGAAAAGAATATTTACTGGCGCACTTTTGTTTACGCATTTTTAGGCGCAAACTTGTTTCCGCATTCTTTGGCGCAATCTTGTTTCCGCTTTTCCTGAAGTAAACTGGTCATGGTATTGTATAAGAAAATGAATACAAAGACGAATAATACTATGATGACTGATCACATGGTCCAATTTCTTTTGTTTTCATATTCGATTTGAATAAAAAAAAAGGAGATTTTTAATCGTTTTGAAATTATAATGATATTCCATCAACAATAAAGCCATAGTGGTAGCAAAATAATTAATGGACTATGAAATTTCCAGAAAATATTTCACAGTACAATTGAAAAACTGAGAAAAAAAATTCTGTCAATTTTGCCTTCAATGCGGATAAATAAAATTTTCAAATTATTTCTGAATCAAAATAATGATCAAAAAATCGTAAGTGATAACGCTAACTGTAATGAATTAGGAAATCTCACCCTATTATTCTATTAAATGAAGTTGAAAATTTTTTTGCTGTTCAAGTATTCAATATTTATTTACGAATAATAAATGACCATCATTAAAGCCATGTAAAAAATTATAATAATATCGAAACAATTCAAAATATCAGTTTTCCATGTTTGCAGGAAATATAAAGAATTGTGAAAGGGAAATGCCATCGAAAATTAATATTTCGTGAAGATAAATTAGAAATAATTATTCATTTAAAAGTTTTTCATTTCAATTTCATAAAATTACTGATGGTTTTCACAAGAACGTACGCGATCAGAAGCGAGTGCCAAAGAATTGATCCTTGATGAAATCAGAATTCAGCCTACTTACAGTAGCAAATTAATCCGAATCATTATACACTGAACCACAATAACTATTTTCTCACTGATTTGCACTAAATCAACTTGCGAAGATCACAAAACCGAACTCGTATGAAATTAGAAGTCCCGATAATTTTTTTGGAGATGTTTCTATGTCTAAGTCCGAACGAAAACTGAATGAACTGAATATTTCTCGAAGTAAACTGGTCAAGGTATTGTATAACAATGATGACTACAAAGACGAATCATACAATGATGACTGATCAGATGATCCAATTTCTTTTGTTTTATATTTGCATAAAATCTAAGAATGAAATTTTTGAATCATTTTGAAATTATAATAATTTTCATCAACAATAAAGCCATAGTGGCAGCAAAATAATTCATGCACTTTGAAATTTCCAGAAAGTAATTCACAGACCACAGTACAATTTAAATAATTGGAAAGAGGAAATTATGTCAATTTTGCCTATAATGTGGAGGAATTGAATTTTCAAATTATTTTGAAATCACTGAAAGCAGAATAAAAATCGATAAATCGATAGCTGTTCAAAAATTAGTTATTTATTAATAAATGACACATTAGCACCATCACCTCAGCAATAGTAAAAATTATAAATATATCCAAAGAATTAAAAATCTCAGTTGCCCGTGTTTGCAGCAAATATATAAATAATTGTGAAAGAGAAATGTTATCAAAGATTAATATTTCATGTAGATAAAGTTCGAATAATTATTCATTTAAAATTTATTTCAATTAAGAATCAATCAAAAATTTCTTTTTCCCACAGAGGAATAAATGTAATTCTTCTTCAATTATTCTTTTGTGAAATTTCAATGCTCAAACCTAATTTCGCTACCAATATGTGTTTATTGTTGATGAAAAATTATAGTTCTGGAAAAAATAAAATATCACAGCATTGAATATAATTTCTTTTATTTTTCCAATCATACTGTGAAATTTTGCGGTTTCGTCTGCCTTAGTTGAAAACACTGCTCTGAAGAATATCTAAAGATTTATTATACATATTTTCGATGAAACTGAAACGAAATTGAGAGTTCATTCCTTAATATTTTTTATGAAACGGAGTAATCTTGAGAAGTTTGTTTTATGGCTTTCAGTATCAATCTAACTAGATGTTGAATGTTACTAGTTAAATTCCTTTCAGCAAAATGAATTCTGCTGGATCCATAAAGTCACTTGGCGTGATCATCACAGTAATGTTAAACTTGAAACGATGCCCATTTCACTGAGCTTTATTGAGCAATCAATTCCACCTGTTTCAGTGAAATCAGAAATAACGTGTTTCATTCGAGATATAGGGTGGCCGTTAATACAACGAATGATGAATTCGAATATGCCTCTGAAGCCTAATGTTTCAGATCCTCCTTCATCAGCGTTCAGCTAATTGTTATTCCCAGGCAAAAATTGCTCTTGACAAATAGTCCATAACTTTTTCTTCCTCGGTTTCAGATATTGGGTGATAAAACATTGAAATCTATTATCTATAGTTGAAGTACACTGCGCAAAAAAATTAACGCACATTCTGAAAATCTCAATTTTAATGAAAGTTAACTCTACATTGACTTTATAACTTATTTTTATGTTCTCTCAGAAAGGTTTTGAACGAAACAAGACACATTAGTTGGAAGAAAAATTCAGGTTTTCACCGAATCGTATGTGAAAGAAGAGAAATGAACAATTTTCAAAATACTGAAATGCTGATAAGTGATTTAATACATGGTATTTGCACCCCTTGCTTTAATTACAGCTCGGCAACGACGGTTCATACTCAAAATGAGTGATCTTAAAATGTTCTCATCTAATCCTTCCCAGATTTCTCCGAGTTGGATTCGTAAGTCATTAAGAGTAGCCGGATGATTTTCTGAACTTCTCAGCCTTCTATTGAGGTTGTTCCAAACCTGCTCAATCGGATTGAGATCTGGACTTCTTGCTGGCCATTCCATTCGAGAGACTTCAACCTCTTCAAGGTACTCCTGAACGATGCGCGCACGATGGGGTCTGGCATTATCGTCCATAAAAATGAAATTTCACCAATGTAAGGGGCAAATGGCACTACATGCTCTTCAAGAATGTTCCTTATATACTTATCAGCATTCATAGCTCCATTATCAACGACCACTAGGTCTGTGCGAGCAGTCAAAGATATTCCACCCCATACCATAATCGATCCTCCCCCGAAACCAGTAGTATTCAGGAAATTGCACTGAGCATATCTTTCATGTGGACGTCTGTATACAAGGGAACGTCGATCACAATGGTAGAGGCAGAATCTAGACTCATCTGTGAAGAGAACTCTTTCCCAATCGGCCTCTTCCCAATGGATATGCTCTCTCGCAAAATCCAAACGCGCCCTTCGATGGGCTGGGGTAAGAGCTGTGAGCTGGGCCTCTTGCCGCGACACGAGGCCTTAAATCATATTCTCTGAGGTGATTTCTTATTGTCTGAGTGCTAATTTGCACCTCATGAGTTTGCTCAAGCTGATTTTGAAGGAGGCGAGCGGTTGCAAACCGTTGTCCCAACGAAGAAACTCTCAAGTAACGTTCTTGAATGGCAGTTGTTACCCGTGGTCTACCCTGTCCTGGTCTTCGGACATTCATACCTGTCTCCCTGAATCGCTGCAACATTCTGGACACACTTGTATGGGAAACTCCAAACCTTTCTGCAATTCTTGTGTATGTCCACCCTTCTTCTCGCAAAACTACCGCTTGGGCACATTCCTCTTGGGTCAAATTGCGTGTTTCGCGTTGCATAGCGATCGAGTGTAGAAAATCAAACGGAAAAAAAACTATTGATCACTAGAATTGATCGGGAACAACTGATTTTAGAATCATTGAGAACAGTGAGAACACCTTCAGTTGTAGAATAAATTTGAGATTTCCATAATGTGCGTTAATTTTTTTGCGCAGTGTATATGTAAAAGTCGAAGGCACACACTGTATATCTCTCCTGAAAATGCCCCTAATGAGAAATACTCAATTTCCGAGCCTAGAATAAAATTAAATGGTAGAGCGGTAAAGAAGATATATGGAGATAGTCCTCTTTAACGACAAATGAACAAGCATTTCGTCCCTCTAATTTTGCAATTTCCTTTCAGTTTTAATCATGAACTTCCATTCAGCTCGTTGCTATGTTAGAGAGTTCGTAATTTATTTGTAAAATCCCTGAAAAGACGTGGTTAATTGAGGTCTACTTTCAGAGCATTTCAAAAAGAGTTTGATGTTCTAAGGATTAATGCTACTCCTACTCATGACATTTCATATCGATATTGAAGCATTTCGATCCAAGAAATAGTATATTCTAAAACTAGTTGCAGAATGGGCTCCTATTCCAATACGAATGCATGAGTGTTGGAATTGCATTCTGCAACGAGTATAAGACGATATTTTCTCTATTTCAGTAAAATTTCGTTGAAATTCAATGAAACATTCAGATTATAAGTACATCCTAGTGACTTTTGTATTGTATCTTGGCAGTTGGCAGATGGTGACTGTTACGAAATTGACATTTCCAAATAGACCAATCCAACAAAACAGCTGATCACCTATTTTCAAGATGGCTGCTGGAACAAACAAATAACAAACATTTCTGTATACAGGGTGTCCCACGGTCGAGTGCCTATTAGACGTTTCTGGAGAACTGGACATATTTGAAATCCGAAAATTGGGATTATGATATTGTTGGAAATTCTCTACAGACCTAAAATATTTTCGGAGCCTGAGCACTTCCGGTTATACCAGGAGTGGAAATAAATTTGTTCAAAAAATTTTTTTTTCAATATTTTCATTTCTGATATGATTGAGTATTCAATGCTAAATACATTTCTGTTGAAATCATTGTATTCATTCGAATAGTTTTCAAAATATCGAAAAAAAACCTGAAAAAATGTCAAATATTCATAGTCAGTGTTATGTCCATTATTCCTATTCTGAATATTCCGAGTTTAAACCGTTATCACAACGTCAAAGTAGAAGAATGTGAAAAGGTCATGCATCTTTTGAATTTCATAAATATCATCACAGGGTGTTTCAAATTTTGTGTCGAAAACTGTGATCGAAAATTGGCCATAACTTCTGTTTTTCAAATTAGAACCCTATTTTTTTATGATTGCGTTGGATTCTGCGGAGAAAAATATTGATAGCACCCTCAGATGTTCTTGATCCTAAATTCAGTAATTGCCGAGATATTTGAGCTTTTCTGGATTTATGTTGTACGTAGAGTCAAATTCATCGAACCTGAAGAGATTCGATGAATATTCTTGTAAAACCATAGTAACAATTATGTCACCTGTGAATTATTAATAGGATCATTAATTTTCTATGGTCACAGAATATTCTCATGCCAACAGATTCGATGACTTATTCTTATGAAACCATAGTCAAATCGAGAAGTAAGGTTAAGGCCTAAAATGAGAGCTGTCACTTGTGAATTATTAATGGGATAATTTATCTTCTTTGGCCACAGAATATTTTCATGCGAAAGATATGATGAATTTGACTCTACGTATAACATGAATTCAGAAAAGCTTAAATATCTCGGGAATTACTGAATTTAGGAGCAAGAGCATCTGAGAATGCTATCATTATTTTTCTTCGCAGAATCTAACGCAATCATAAAAAAATAGGGTTCTAATTTGAAAAACAGAAGTTATGGCCAATTTTCGATCACTGTTTTCGACACACAATTTGAAACACCCTGTGATGATATTTATGAAATTCAAAAGATGCATGACCTTTGCACATTCTTCTACTTTGACGTTGTGAGAACGGTTTACACTCGGGATTTTCAGAATAAGAATAATGATCATAACACTGACGATGAATATTTCACATTTTTTCAGGTTTTTTCTCGATATTTTGAAAACTGTTCGGATGAATACAATGGTTTCAACAGAAATGTATTCAGAATTGAATACTCAATCATATCAGAAACGAAAATATTGAAAAAAATATTTTTTGAACAAATTTATTTCCACTTCCGGTATAACCGGAAGCGCTCAAGCTCCAAAAATATTTTAGGTCTATAGAGAATTTCCAACAATATCATAATACCAATTTTCGGATTTCAAATATGTTCAGTTCTCCAGAAACGTCTAATAGGCACTCGACCGTGGGACACCCTGTAGGATATGGTTTATGTTTGGAGAATATCATCGAAAAATCAAACAGTCGAGGAATTTTCCTGGTATAAAGTGCAGTTTCAGTAGCAATTCGAGTCGAATATTTCCGTCTTCATGATCCAGCATAATTTAGTAGTCTACTTTGACAAGGTATTCGAACCACTCGTCACGCTGATTTAATTGCGAATTACAAGACTATCCCTAGGATATTACAACTCGGGGTAGTTTAAAATTAACTTTAATCTTCGAGGCAACAACATTAAAACGTACCGACCAGGAATTTAAGAGCTTTCAGCTACAGCCACCCGTTGAATTAATTCTATTCAAATTGGGTGCCCATCAGTTTAAAGCCCTGTGGAAAACATGCAATGCGATAAGATGAAAATTTCAGACCTTCATCTCGTTTAATTGGGGTGGAAGAATTATTTTACACGTGTATAAGTATTCAAAGACCCATTTTCGTATATTTTATCGCATACCTTCTCATTAGTGCGATAAAGTAGATTTTCTCGTCACTTCCGATACATAGTTACGAAAAAATGTTCGAAAAAAAAAAGTTTCAATTATACAATGTGTTTGAAGCGCTGTTATTATTTCCTACTAGCTGGCCCGGCGAACTTTGTTTCGCTTAAATGATACCTACTTACGGTGGATTTCACGAATCGTAATCAATTTTACAAAGAATTTGCATTATAATGTCAACTGTCGAATGTCATCTGTCAAATACCATCTGTCAAATGTCATCTGTCAACTGTCATCTTTTCCATGGATATGATCTGTCAAACAGAACAAAAACACAAAAATAATATGTCTATTGGGTACTAATTATGGGCAATTTTGGATTCAGCTATATCTGCAAATATATTTATTACCCAAACAGAAATTCAAAAACATTGCAGAAATTTAGGGAAAAGATGAAAATGGACAACTCACGATTGATGGTGATCGTCAAAATCCGATTTACTTGACATCTCCGTGAAAACTCACTGTTCCACCAACTCGAGATGTTTACCCGCTTTTTGATCTGATAATAGCCTTCCATGTTATTATAAGTTCTATGCAAATTACACAGTTATTGTATACATCGCCATATAGTGGCGATAATATCAAATATAGTACCTTCACGACTACGCTAGAGTGTCTAGATAAGAGCCATTAATCGTAGCGACACCTAGTGGCCTTATTCAAAAGGAGGAAAAGCATTTCCTAAATAAACAAATTTTTCATTGAATTTGTCAGAGTTTTAATGTATTTTATAATAACCGGGCCGTAGACGAATCAATAAATGAAGTTTCATAACAAACAGTCCATCCGATCTCGAGTTATAAATGGTGTAACCAACAACTTTGTTTTATTTATATAGATTTACTTAGAGCCCCTAGATCCACTTATTAAGGGGCCGTTATATTTTGGCTGACGGCACCGATTCTCCATTCAAAAAGTTCCTTTCATTTTTCCAAGTTCACGCCCTCAATTTTCATCTGAAAGCTTGATTTTTTTCAGTTCTCCTGGAATTTCAGACAGTTCTCTGCGATTTCACACTTTCTGGAAGTATTTTCAGTATTTCCATCATTTTTTGCATTATTTAAGGGCCTATCCAAATGGACTTTTTTTTTAATATAGAAAATTGATTTGTCGAGGGCACTCCGATGAATTTCCTACAAAAAAATTGATGAACAACCGCCGAAAAATTATGAAGTCAATTTTCATAGACTCCCAAATTCAACACAATTTTTTCATGCGAAAAAATGATTTTTTCAAAGGGAAGAAATGGAATTGCCCTCAAGACATCCTTTAACTTCAATTTGAAGAAAAAATCTAGCTTTTAGGTGGAAAATTGAGGGCGTGAACTTGGAAAAATGAAAGGCACTTTTTGAATGGAGAATCGGTGCCGTAGCCGATTTTTTCATGCGAAAAAATAATTTTATCGGAGAAAAGAAAATGGAGTGTCCTGAAGACATCCTTCAACTTCAATTAAAAAAAATCAAGCTTTTAGGTGAATAATTGAGGGGGTGAACTTGGAAAGATGAAAGGCACTCAATCGGGGCTATTCACTAAGCAAAGTTGCTATCCATAACAACTTTGCTTAGTGAATAGCCCCGATTGAATGGAGAATCGGTGCCCTAGCCGTCAGCCAGAGTATAACGGCCCCTTAAGTTGTTATCCTTATCGGTAGATCTCTGCAAATCGGGTGATTTTATAGGCCAAATGTCAAATGTCATAGAAAATATGAATACCAAGCTATTTTGTTTTGAACTTTCCTCTTTCGATCCGTATATTCACATCACGGTCAAGATATCTGTGAAGAAAGTTTTATCGTAAGTATTATAATACAGGGTGGGGCAGAAAAACCTATCCGATTTCAAAACGTTATAAAATTAAAACCACTCAGCTTGTCAAAAAATTTTTTTTATTAACATATCGCAAATTTTATGCCATTTTTAAATTTAAGTTTTGAAAAGCACATCACTCAAATGTCGTCCTTGGGAGCGGATACACTTATTTAGGCGCTCGCGGTAGCTTTCCATGACTTTCACCGTCATTTCCACAGGAATTTCTTCAATTGCCCGAGCAATTTCCCTTCGTAAAGCAAGAAGGGTCCTTGGTCGATGCTGGTAAACCTTCGATTTGAGGTAACCCCAAATTCTGCCTGTTTACGGCGCCACAAAGGTGAAAATGGGCTTCGTCCGTGAAGAGCACAACATCGTCGTTTGGCAGTTCTCGGAGATCGCGACACAGGTTCGTACGGGTTTCAAAATCCCTTTCACTCAATTTCTGTGCAACAACCATTTTGTAGGGATGCATTTTGAGGTCCCGGTGCAAAATTCGCCGAATACTGCGGTTGGAAATCCCCAAAGCGAGCGAATGTTTTCGCGCCGAACGACGCGGGGAACGTTCAATCGCGGCTCTCACATTGGCCACGTTTTCAGGTCCTGTTGCTGTCCTGGGACGTCCAGGCGACTTCTTTTTCAATGCTGAACTCGTCTGTCTAAAATTTGACACCCACACTTTAATCGTAGCGTGATGTGGAACAGGATCATGACGCCCGAGTCCGAAATGAATTCGAAAAGCACGTTGTGTAGCAATTATCGAACCGCCGCATTCAATAAACCGCTCAATAACAAAAGCACGATGTTCACCAGACCAAGGCATGTTGACTACTGACAAATGGCATAAAACCAGCTTTCTAACGGTTTTTACCCCACTACTCTACCTGCTCTCTCTTCTGAGAAAAAGGGATTTGAAATCGGATAGGTTCTTCTGCCCCACCCTGTATAAGGGCATCTAATTTTTCCGAAAAAAATCGAAAGAACACGTTGCTTGGTAATATTTTAACAAGAAGCATGAGTTCTGGTGCACGAATGCTTTTTTTTTAAATATTATTTTGCATTGTGTTTTAATTTAAAAACTGAAGAACAGGTAATTTATTCAATCACAGAATACTACAAACCTAATTATTGTAATTTTTTTCGACAACAACTTTCAAGTTTTGCAGCGGATAAACTCGATAAAACTGCTGACAGCTGCTGCCATACAGTTTTTCCATCTAGAAACCATTTGTAATTCAAAATTGCGCGTTTCTGATTCGAAATTAAGACGAGGGGAATAGTCAAGTTTGTAATTGCCCTTTGTGCCGATTTTTTCCCGATTTTCGCGATTTATTTAAAAATACTTCCACATCGCCTAGAGAATCGAAATTTCAGCGACGTATAAATCGATTATTTTTCTTTTCGACCGTATAAAAATTTCTTTACTGTATCGCAGCTTCGCTGCGATTTTAAGATTCTTCCAGACCCACTTTTCGACAGATTTCTTCGGATCGGTCCTCAGAGTTACCATTTCAGTATAGTCTATACTATACACATATGAAAAATTTTCGAAATCACCAACTTGACGAAAGTTTCAATGGTTGACGAGATCCATTGAAAGGCAAAGCTAACAATGTAGGTCCTTTCCATCCAGGATAATTTCATCATCTGAAATTCCCCAAATAAATATCACTGATTACTTTGGCTTTACAACATCAATCTGTAGATTGATGGCTAGCCACACCAAGTTATCTGAGTATGGAAATATCGCCCTATTATGTTAGATAACACAGATTGCCAATATTGACGTTCTATTTACGTATTCAGGACACTTTGTTGTTCCTTTGCTAGATAGGTAGTATTTCAGTGATTGAGACTTGAAAAATTCAACACAAAATTCATTGCTTGCAGTGAATGCATTTATTTTTTTGCAAACAGCAAATATTCATTTTCTTTTGTGAAGAGAATTAATGAATTTAAATGCTAGGGTGATTCGTCAATAATAATTCAAATATCTCCACTGAGCATTTGTAAAAAAATGGCTTTAGACGAGTTGAGAATTCAGAGCTAAACATTACACTGTTTTGTTGATGGGTGACCCTGACCCTGCCACTATCTGTTGATGAATTACTGATTTCAGAAATCAGAATCTCAAATAAAGAGATACGTTGAAAAAGTTCAATACCATTAAAATTGAATTCCAATTATTTTCATCGAAATGCTTTTTTTAATGGAGATTGTGTCGCCAGCACGATATTTTGGATATAATTGGTCATATTCCCGATGAATAAACAGACGAATCCAATCGTCAATTTATTAATTCCAAATAACCTTTCCAAGGTAATTCAATTTCGTTGTTGCAAAATGGTGAACTGGCCAGTTATATGAAAAATTACTAGCAATACGAAATGGTCTATACAGGGTCTTTCACGAGGAACCTCACCCATATTTATACGGGAAACTACTGAACGTATTTTCATGAAATTCAGCACTTATAAGTATTTCACGATGCTGATGAAATCTAAAATATTTTCAAGGCATGAGCACCTCCGGTTTTTCCGGAAATGACGTCAACTGAAAAAATCGCTTTCAAAGTTTGGGATGACAAAATCGTGAAAAATCAATTTTTTCAAATTAGAACCCCATTTTTTTATGGCAGATATTGAATCTACGTTAAAAAAGAATGTGAGTGTATGCGTCACACCCTTGCCCTAAAGTTTATATTAACTCAGAAAATATCCATTTTAGGGCAAGGGTGTGATGCATACACTCACATTATTTTTTAACGTAGATTCAATATCTGCCATAAAAAAATGGGGTTCTAATTTGAAAAAATTGATTTTTCACGATTTTGTCATCCCTAACTTTGAAAGCGATTTTTTCACCTCCTGTATCATGAATCGCGATTTCGATTTTCAAAGTGGATACATCAATCTTACATCTTGAAAAATCCCAAAAATGAAAATTTTCCATCCAAAAACCTCGAAGTTATTTTTGTTTCAGCGGAGCTCTATTTTCGATTTTTTTTTCGAATTTTCCCGCTCAGAGAGAATTTTCCAACCAAAACTGAAAAATGTTTCATCAAAATAACTTGAAATTTTCTAAGGAATCTATTTCTGCAATGAAAAAATGGTGTTCTAATTTGAAAAACGGAAGTTGACGTCATTTCCGGAAAAACCGGAGGTGCTCATGCCTTGAAAATATTTTAGATTTCATCAGCATCGTGAAATACTTATAAGTGCTGAATTTCATGAAAATACGTTCAGTAGTTTCCCGTATAAATATGGGTGAGGTTCCTCGTGAAAGACCCTGTATAGTGTTTAATCGCACTAATCGCAAATACAGTTTTTATGTGCAACCAGTAGAGTAATTCTCATATTACAGAAAATATACTTCTCGGTTAAATTCATATAATAAAAATGATTTTTCACAAAGATATACAGAGTGTGACAGCCAAATGGAATAAATTCGATAACGAATAACTGAAGGCGTGTTATGAAAAACGCTCGGGCACGTCGATTTGTAATTTTAAATGCGCATATTTTTCAAGAAAATAATATTATATAGGGTGTTCCATGTGACCGTGGCCAATACCAACTTTCTTATTTCAAACGCAACCCCCTGTATATTATTTATTTTTCGGATTCTTCGGAGAATTCTAGACACAATTCATGCACAATGTCCTAAACCTATCTTTAACTATCTCGGAAGTATTAAGTGTTTCCGGATTTATTCCAAAAATCAACGTTTTAAATAAAAATTAATTTTATTTCACAAAGTCAGTACATTACACTTAAAACCTAATGAGTAAAACTGATTATTTCTTAATCATTAAAAAAAACAAAAAAAACACTGATTACTTATTCTCATGCAAAAAGACAACGTGTAACTAAGGCTATGAGAATAAACAAATCTGATTTTGTTTCTTTTAATTTCTTCTCAGTAATGGTTTTTGCTTACTTTCTTCATATCAAGAGGTAAATGGGAAATAAGTATTGAGTGTAATGTATCGAATTTGTGAAATGAAATAATTTTCATTTAAAATGTTAATTTTCGTAAAAAATCTGAAAACACGTAATATTTCCGAAAAAGTTGAAGATAGGTATAGGAGACATTGTACATGAATTATGTCTAGAATTTTCTGAAGAATCCAAAAAATAAATAATATACAGGGGGTTGCCTTTGAAATAAGAAAGTTGCTATTGGCCACGGTCGCATGGAACACCCTATATAATTTTATTTTCTCGATAAATATGCGCATTTAAAATTAGAAAACGACGTCTCCGAGTGTTTTTCCTAAAACCCCCTCATTTATTCGTTATCGAATTCATTCCATTTGGCTGTTACACTCTGTATGTAGAAAAATCAGTCAAACCTAACTGTTTAATTTTTTTCTGAAGAAAATAAGCAGTAGGATAAAAGTAGCATAACCAATTGAAAGATCATCTATCCGAGAATAGTATTAATGTAAACAAACTGGCAAAATTCCTTGATTCTTTGAGATATCATCGAAAACAGTGTGTAAAACTCAGAATCCAAAATCCTTTTTCTTAACATGATTTTACAATTACTGATCTTCTAAACCTATGAGAATCTGTTCTCCTATCCATCCGCCATAAGAAACAAACCGAAGGACTAAATTCTAAAGGAAGGATATGTAATCTTCAAACCTGTTTATCTTCACTAATGAGGTCAAATATTGACATCACTCAATTGGAATGTTTTCGTTTGGATTGGCTCAATGAGTGGAACAAGAGAGTAAGAGACTTCAACTTGCATGGAATTCTGTGAATTCAAATCGTCCCAAGATATCCTGGAGCTTTTATTCTGCCGTCCTTTATATCTATTGAAATATGAGATACCTCTGCTTTTAGAATTTCTTCCGCAGAAAAGAATTTCAATTATTTTGTCCTCTATTCCTGCATTTGCAATGATTGAGGTGGATAAGGATATGAATTACACAAACCCAAGTTTCCTGTACCGTTTCAACCAGATTTTCAGTGTTTTTTCAGCGAATATTCTTCACTTTTAGAGGAAGGAAAATAAAGTAGCATACTTTGCAACTATCCGTTCTGCTCCGAGTGAATATTTGACAAACTTTCGATAAAACTCGTAGGTTGGTAATTCCCTGCATAAACAATTTAAAAGTTTGGAAATCTCATAGCTACACGCCTTGAATTTGAGGTCTTAAAACTCATTTTTCATGACCCAGGGCAGTTCTGTTAGGGGGCACAACTACTCCGCATGAGTTAGGGATATTGACTTAAATTGCAAAAAAATATAGTTATAATAAGATATTTGTGATGAAAATTCATATTAATATGATTTCAAGTTGCAAATTAATTCAAGCCTGTAGGTCTGCAGCGTATACAGGGTGGTTAAGAAAAATCGAGTAAAATAACGAAATTTTATTCCCAGAGAATTAAAGCATTTTAAGACTTTCAATACGTATGGCCTCCACGGGCATCAAATAACAGTTTGACATCTTCTTTGCATACTACACACGAGGTTGTTGAACATTTCTTGAGGAATTTGGTTCCATAAACAGGGCAGAAGCTCCCTCAGGTCATTTAAGGATTCTGGGGTAGGTTGATGATTATCTAATCTTCTTTGGAGCATATCCCATGCATGTTATATGCAATTCAAATCAGGTGAGTACGGAGATATTGGTAAATGTGGAATACCAAGCTCCTCGCGCGCATTCTCAACTATTGCTGCACGGTGCGGTCTAGCGTTATCGTCTAGAAATTGAGAAGTTTCACCAATAGCAGCGTGAAAATTTGGCACAACATTGTCAATGACATTCTCCCTATAGTGTAAGGCGGTCATATTCCCAGAACAAATGTGTAGATCAGTGCGCCCGTTGAAACATATCCCGACCCATACCATAACACTACCCCCTTGGAATGGATGGACTTCTTGGGTATAGCGACGATTACGGGGTATGCGTGGGATTGTCCATACCCTTATTCAAAGACAAGAACATTTACTTCACAGATATATTCTACGAATTATCATTTTTAACTAGATGACCTCTGTAGAATACCCCTCTTTTCTGTAGATTGCCAGCCGGTATCAGAAGTGAGAACATATGAAAGTATGGTGGTCTAGTTGAATTTAATCGTTGACCTGCAAAACCGATAAAGCCCGAACGAAAAGTTAAACGAGATATTTCATTCCATAAATTTTTATAGCGTTCCATTTTAATCAGCATCCCCTCAGCGTGGTTATAAAACCATTCGGCTAACTCAAATAACCTTGTATTCATTAATTTATCGAATAATCTCGTGGAGTAAAGCTACTACAATGCTGCGAGAACGCTTTTGCTTTCCCTGAAAATCGATGGTTTACCTTTTTTCTCCAACCGGGATTTCCTTTCACGACAACCGAGTTGGAAAAACGGAAAATCCATTTGTACGACCGACTGGAATTTCCAGATATCCTTATATGGGTATGCGTTAGGATCACAAAGGATTTGATTTCGGATATAGGGAAATGGTCAGAAAGAAAATAATCCTGAAAATGTTTTTGTGTGAAATATAAATTCGCAATGCTTGATAAATATACACACATCGTCAAAAGATTTGGCCCCCATAGGTTCTCAAGAAATGAGCAATCTATGTTCTGGAAATGAGATCAGTATTTCACCTGAAATATATTTGATAGAAGAGACTTTCGACGTTGTGTGTAGATATTCATCAATACTTTTGAGGCAAAAACAGTTGAAAAACTGCTGAATAAAACGGGAACCTTGCAGTATTGAAAAACGAAAGAGGAAAATCTTCCTTTTCAGTTCGGTCCTTTTCTGAGTGTAATTCAGAAACTAAGCCCATTAGTCCGAAAGCAAAATGACCCGGTTGAAAGGGAAGTTTGGAACATTCATGTTGATTGTAGAGGGATAAGCACCGCAAAAGGGGCTTTTACAAGGCTGGAATTAATTCTTACTTGGCCATATAAAAGGCAGGATAAGTATATCAGACCAAGTAGTTCTCTTTCTTATGGTTATACCCCCGAAAGGATAATTTGTGATTAACTTGAGAACTTTGCGGATGAAATAGTGATCTTCTTTTTCACTTCTGATGGAATCCAGCATTCCTAATCATTTCATTGTATAAAGCAAAGTCGCTTTCGCTGTCTGTCCCTATGTATGCTTAAATCTTCAAAACTACGCAACGGATTTTGAAACGGTCTTCTTTAATAGATAAAGTGATTCAAGAGGAAGGTTTATACAGGGTCTTTCACGAGGAACCTCACCCATATTTATACGGGAAACTACTGAACGTATTTTCATGAAATTCAGCACTTATATGTATTTCACGATGCTGATGAAATCTAAAATATTTTCAAGGCATGAGCACCTCCGGTTTTTCCGGAAATGACGTCAACTTCCGTTTTTCAAATTAGAACGCCATTTTTTTTATTGCAGAAATAGATTCCTTAGAAAATTTCAAGTTATTTTGATGTAAAATTTTTCAGTTTTGGTTGGAAAATTCTCTCTGGGCGGGAAAATTCGAAAAAAAATCGAAAATAGAGCTCCGCTGAAACAAGAATAACTTCGAGGTTTTTGGATGGAAAATTTTCATTTTTGGGATTTTTCAAGATGTAAGATTGATGTATCCACTTTAAAAATCGAAATCGCGATTCATGATACAGGGGGTGAAAAAATCGCTTTCAAAGTTAGGGATGACAAAATCGTGAAAAATCAATTTTTTCAAATTAGAACCCCATTTTTTTATGGCAGATATTGAATCTACGTTAAAAAATAATGTGAGTGTATGCATCACACCCTTGCCCTAAAGTGGATATTAACTCAGAATCCTTTAGTTTGTGAGCAAATGCTTTTCTTTATAAATACGGCGAACGTATATTAGGTATGCATATACCTTGAAGGAATTGCTTCATTTTTTGAAAGTGAAAGGTACGGCTCCTTTTTAAAAATACGGCCCATTGACTCGCAATCCAAAATACCACCCCCCTTCAACCATTGGTTTTCTTATCCTTCAATGCACAGTTGGAAAATTTTCGAAGCTATCCCCCCCCCAAAAATTGGCTTCGGCCCGTCCCTGTCTGACGGTCTCCTCCGGAATCACCCCGTATATCATTTTGTTTCTGCTTACTTTGCAGTGAAACAGAAGCTAATGCACTAGATCAACAAAAAATTAATTCGGGAGCTTTTCTGAAGAGTTTTGTTTTGTTCAAACATCGAACAGAGACTCAAATAATCCGTTTTATAATTTAATACGCTCTGATTATTCGCGAAATCCATAGAGCTTAGGTACGGTAAAATCTGACGGCCAATTAATCCGCTTTGTTCTCAAATTCATCCAGGTTATTCCATTTATCAATCTGCAATTTCATCATAATTAAATTCGTTTTTAGGGGAATGCTTTGTTGACAGTTTTAATCAATACCGAATTTTACTCGTAGTGAGTAAGCCTTGTTTCTGAATAACAGCGGATTTTCAATTCAATTGATAGATGAAAGCGTGACTTTCATCGCCATTTTTTTTATCCAGTTGCCTGTTAGAAAACGATAAATGTTTATCTTTTCGGATGTCCATGAGAACATTGGTATTATCCAAGAATTTACTTCATTAATCTGGACATACCGGTTCGGAAATAAAAGTTGTGAACATATCCACTGCAGACTGCAGCGTTAAACGAGTGGATGATGAATATTATCTAATGGACAACGAATAAATGACTGACCCCACTCAATGGCATAGGCACTGCATCGAGACTCGAGGAGTTCTAATTTCCGCCTCTCCAGGCTCCTATGCCATTGAGTGACACAGTCGTTTATTCGTTGTCGTATCGCGCCGACGGTTTTGATTATTTTATTGGTCCACTAGACAATATTCATCCACTCGTTTAACTCTGTAGTGGGTATGTTCACACATTTTATTTCCGAACCGGTATAATTACTTCAATCACACAACTGGTGTGTTCAATGGTGGGTCTTTATTTATAAAAGGTGGTGAAGTCATTTGAACATACCAATACAACAAAAATCACATCGTGGGGATGAAGGGTAGGCTTGCCTATAGGTATAAGTTCCTGAGGCAAGCAAGATATGAATGTGATGAATATTTATTGTTTTAAATACTTGTATCTTCTGAAATAAAACGAATCAAGCCCATGTTTAGGTCTGTTACACAGCCTGCATTACCAGATATCAGTTGTTATTCTGAGAGTCGTACAAAAATTATTTTTGCGTCTCGAATTCCGCCGAGTCCAGACGGACATTTAATTCCAGGTCCATTTTCTGCCGTGTCGACTGGAAATGGAGAAAATTGAAGGAATAACTCCTTCGGGCGTAAACGAGCGCTATTTTCCGGTAGAAAACACGAAAGAGTAAAAAACAAGTCGACAAACAGGACTCGGTTCTGGGTAATTTACCGTGTAATTTAATGGGGCTGTTTTATTTTTGGTATAGTGATCATTGCAAGGAATCCGTTCGTAGAAAGGGTCCAATAAAGGTAAAACTTGGTGATTCGTTAATTCTAAACGACAGAAAGGATTCGGCTATGAAGAAGCCAATGTTGTCTTTAGACATTTCGAATGATTTGTTAGATTGAGAATGCAGTCATAAGGAAATAACTTTCGTATAAGATAGGAAGGTGCAGGAACCATTCATTCGGAATAATTATTGCAATACAGGGTCTTTCACGAGGAACCTCACCCATATTTATACGGGAAACTACTGAACGTGGAAGTGGATATTAACTCAGAAAATATCCATTTTAGGGCAAGGGTGTGATGCATACACTCACATTATTTTTTAACGTAGATTCAATATCTGCCATAAAAAAATGGGGTTCTAATTTGAAAAAATTGATTTTTCACGATTTTGTCATCCCTAACTTTGAAAGCGATTTTTTCACCCCCTGTATCATGAATCGCGATTTCGATTTTCAAAGTGGATACATCAATCTTACATCTTGAAAAATCCCAAAAATGAAAATTTTCCATCAAAAAACCTCGAAGTTATTCTTGTTTCAGCGGAGCTCTATTTTCGATTTTTTTTTCAAATTTTCCCGCTCAGAGAGAATTTTCCAACCAAAACTGAAAAATGTTACATCAAAATAACTCGAAATTTTCTAAGGAATCTATTTCTGCAATAAAAAAATGGTGTTCTAATTTGAAAAACGGAAGTTGACGTCATTTCCGGAAAAACCGGAGGTGCTCATGCCTTGAAAATATTTTAGATTTCATCAGCATCGTGAAATACTTATAAGTACTAAATTTCATGAAAATACGTCCAGTAGTTTCCCGTATAAATATGGGTGAGGTTCCTCGTGAAAGACCCTGTATATAAGCAATATCTACAATTGACCATATTCATAAGCTATCGGTTGCAGCTTTTTGAGCGTTTTTGGGTTGGCAGCAATAATTATAATATGTCATAACTGATTTAAAATAGGCCCGCAATTCATTAACATGGTTTCATTATATTCTTTATTAAATTTAGGTGTACACAAGATGTAGGTACTTTGGTACTTACCTACACCTTTTTAGCATCCATTTTTACCAAAAATTGTTTTTGCTCTATCAAAATTCAAAATAAGGAGCACGTTTGAAACTCCAAAAATTGTAAACAATAAATGAAATCAAAGACAATAGACCAATCCAACGATCTGTCACGATCAGCTTTTTCAAAATGGCTGCTGGAAAAAACAAATAACAAACCGAGAATATTCAGTTACGTCGAGGTACGTATTTCAGGGTAGTTTCTGTCGGTTTCTCAATTTTCAACTTCAATGTCTTCAATTATGCCATGTAAAATGATAGTTATAATATATAGAGAAACACTATAACAGAAATGTTTGTTATTTGTTTGTTCCAGCAGCCATCTTGAAAAACGTGACATCTACCGAAATAGCTATTCGAAATAACACCTCTTATTGGAAAACCCATTCTTTATCGGCATTCCGGTCCTGTAAACACACATCCCCTTTTCTCCACAAATTCAATCAGATGGCGAAACTGAATTTCATGGAAACCGAATATCTCCCACTCGATGAAAAGAGCTCGACCCAGAAATGTTTAAAAGACTGGGGATGCACCTCCCATCCCAGCTTCTATTCTAGGCATCATCAAATTCAGCAGCAGGAAATTCCCGAATATTGCCGTACATTTCCTGGTTTGGATGTCGCGCGCCAGCTTGCTCTGAATAATAATCCGGTACACCTACATTATCATATTGTTTCTGGACGGCCTGTGTCGGTCGATATTTAATTGCACTATTAATCACGAGGACTTGGTTTGTTCTGGGGTTTTGTCACGGTGTGCTAGTTTGGTGATGTCAGTCGTGAATTGCTTGGTAAATGTTGACGAACGCCGCTATTGATACGGACAGGGATGTTAATCATCTGTCGCTGTCAGCATTTCGATACTCGTCGCCAGAAACATCAGTTTTTCACGAAATTCGAAACTCTTCATTGAATTTGTGTAACAGAACTGAAGCTTTTTCAATCTACTCACCGAATTCCGTCTCTTCAAAATAAAACTTAATTCTTTCTTCGAATGAAAACCATTTCATTTCAATTAATTTGAAGATCTCTGCACCTTTTCCAGTTAAAAGGAGGCAGAAGTTTGTGCTTGAAGCAGAATAAAAGTAAATTAATTGATCCTTCTAACTTCGAATCTAAGAGTTCATGAGGGGGAGGAATTGAAAGAAAATCTCGTGAAATCAATAATATACTGAGTGAAGGTATAAAATATCCAAACGTCTTTCGTACCTATCTGTTTTAGGTTAATTTTCTAAATACCTACACTGCGCGAAAAAATTAACGCACATTCTGAAAATCTCAATTTTAATGAAAGTTAACTCTACATTGACTTTATAACTTATTTTTTATGTTCTCTCGGGAAGGTTTTGAATGAAACAAGACACATTAAATGGAAGAAAAATTTAGGATTTCACCGAATCTTATGTGAAAGAAGAAAAATGAACAATCTTCAAAATACTGAAATGCTGATAAGTGATTTGATACTTGGTATTTCCACCCCTTGCGTTGATTACAGCTCGGCAACGACGGTTCATACTCAAAATGAGTGATCTTAAAATGTTCTGATCTAATCCTTCCCAGATTTCTCCGAGTTGGATTCCTAAGTCATTAAGAGTAGCTGGATGATTTTCTGAACTTCTCAGCCTTCTATTGAGGTTGTCCCAAACCTGCTCAATCGGATTGAGATCTGGACTTCTTGCTGGCCATTCCATTCCAGAGAGTTCAACCTCTCCAAGGTACTCCTGAACGATGCGCGCACGATGGGGTCTGGCATTATCGTCCATAAAAATGAAATTTTCACCAATTTATGGGGCAAATGGCACTACATGCTCTTCAAGAATGTTCCTTATATACTTATCAGCATTCATAGCTCCATTATCAACGACCACTAGGTCTGTGCGAGCAGTCAAAGATATTCCACCCCATACCATAATCGATCCTCCCCCGAAACCACTAGTATTCAGGAAATTGCACTGAGCATATCTTTCATGTGGACGTCTGTATACAAGGGAACGTCGATCACATTGGTAGAGGCAGAATCTAGACTCATCTGTGAAGAGAACTCTTTCCCAATCGGCCTCTTCCCAATGGATATGCTCTCTCGCAAAATCCAAACGCGCCCTTCGATGGGCTGGGGTAAGAGCTGGGCCTCTTGCCGCGACACGAGTCCTTGAATCATATTCTCTGAGGCGATTTCTTATTGTCTGAGTGCTAATTTGCACCTCATGAGTTTGCTCAAGCTGATTTTGAAGGAGGCGAGCGGTTGCAAACCGTTGTCTCAACGAAGAAACTCTCAAGTAACGTTCTTGAATGACAGTTGTTACCCGTGGTCTACCCTGTCCTGGTCTTCGGACATTCATACCTGTCTCCCTGAATCGCTGCAACATTCTGGACACACTTGTATGGGAAACTCCAAACCTTTCTGCAATTCTTGTGTATGTCCACCCCTCTTCTCGCAAAACTACCGCTTGGGCACATTCCTCTTGGGTCAAATTGCGTGTTTCGCGTTGCATAGCGATCGAGTGTAAAAAATCAAACGAAAGAAAAACTATTGATCACTAGAATTGATCGAGAACAACTGATTTTAGAATGGAGCCAATACATTCAAAATCTGATAATATCATCTTTTTTTATTCCTGCTGGGAGAAAACATCTGTATTGAAGAAAAACGTTGAAAGTGGATAACATAAACATGCATAATTCTGATCAAAATAATTATCATTGAGAACACCTTCAGTTGTAGATTAAATTTGAGATTTCCATAATGTGCGTTAATTTTTTTACGCAGTGTATTATAAATGTGTCAAATCCATCTGTAGTGAAAAACATAGATGTATTAAATATTTCACTGATGTTTCTATAGGTACATATTTATTTTCATCCTGACCACTTCAAAAGATGTTTCGAGGAAGCAAGAAATGTTTCCGTTCGTTTCTAACGATTTTCGTTGATAATAGCTTTCCCGGAGGCTGGAGAATGGTCTTCCTCCCTGAAGCTGCACATCAGTGAATCGATTAAACGGATTGACGTGAGGAATCTGGATGGAATGATGTTTCACCACAAAAAAAAAACATTTCTCGATCGAAAGATAATTGAATTTTGGTTGTTTTTGACGACTCATCGGGTTTGCCAAGTGAATTGGAAATATAAAGCACCTACATCGCGTTGAATTCACGTGGCGATCATATTTTATCGGAAATAAATAAACGCCGGAACTCTGAGGTGGAATATACAGGGTGGTCAAGAGACGTCAAAAAGAAAAAAACAGGTCCCTCGTGTCATGGGCTATTCGAATCACCCCCATGTATGTTATGCGATTTTTCACGGTTTTCGAGTTATGAATTTTGAGAATTTTCGACTTGACCATCATAAAAGAGATATTAAAAAAAAGGTACAAGATTTCTGTGTGAAATTCTTTCTGTAACTTAATCTCCATGAATTGTACTTTTATACGTAAAATAACCAGATTCGTTAATTTGATGATAATTATGGAAATGTTGGTCTCAAGTGAAAAAGTTACGTGAATTGGATTTTGATCTGAATTTTCGAATCAAAATTAAAAATGTAAGAAGGCGAATTCACGGTTTCTTAGTATGCTCAAAAACTGCGCTCAACAGTCAGCTTTTAGGATCATTGATAAAAAATGGTACTTAACACTCTACTTTTGCTAGAATTAGCCTTCAAAGTCATCAAGGTGGAAAAAATCAAAGAACTAGATATTTACTACAGAATTATTTTTTGACATTTTAAGATTTTTCTGATTAAGTTATGATATAAAATGCTGAAATTATTGAAGACTAGCTTCAGATGTTGGTCAAGAAAAATTCTAGATAAAAAAAGGAATAGGTATGGCAGTAAATCACACATCATAATGTAAATAAAAAGAAATTTATTTATAAAATTTACAGTAGGTTTTAAAAGTGGCCACCTCTAGCCTCAAACACATTCTACACCTTCTTAGTAATCACTTGAATGAACGATACCTGAACAGATGGATCGGACACAGCGGACCAATCAAGTGGCCCCCACGTTCACCTGACCTTATAATTATATAATCCCATGGATTTTTTCGTTTGGGGTTATTTCAAAGAAATTGTTTACGCCCGAGAATGTTCGAATGAAGACGAGCTGCTACTGAAGTTAAGAGAAGCCAAACGTGTCCTAGGAGAGAACAGGTCAGGTTTTTTGCGATTAAAAAAAAATTTCTAAGAATGTGCAGAATTTGTATTGAGGCTAGAGGTGGCCAGGCCCGCCGTAAGCGGGCGTGCAAGGCGTGCCCGGCACAAGGGCGGCACGTCCAGGGGGGCGGCAAATCCAGTGAAATTGAAATTTTTTTTGGAGGGGACAAACAACGTGGTAAGCGGGGGAGGAGAAAAAAGGGGGGGCGGTTGTCCAACTCCAACTGCTTTAAAATTTTGCCAACTGTCATAGAAACATAGAAATTTTGCCATATGCGATCGATACTTTGCCAACTGCTTAGAAATTTCTCCAACTCCGTTCAACATTGGGGGCGGCAAGGTCTCCCCATCCCCCTTAGAGAGACTTTTTCTCTGAAGGATTGGGAGGACAGGCGGCCAACATCGATAATTTCCGTATATCCACGGAATTCAGTGAATTCACTGCAGTGTTTCTTTCAGGTATATTTCCGGGAGGGGCACTGCCGCCCCCCGAAGTTCCGCAGGTGCCCCCCCGGCGAAATACTGAGAGCGCCCAGATCCAGTTATGGCATAAAACTTCAAGATCGAAAAATTCACATAATCCGATAAATTGCCCTCCCGGAACTTCGAATTGCGCCCTCGGGAAAAATTTTCTGAAAGAAACATCGATTCAGAAAGTTCCTACGGCATCTTGATTTTGTTGAATATTCTACGAGAAAAATTTGCAGATGTTCTTTTTCCCAATATTACAACCAGGTAGTAGTAGTAGTTTTGAATATTTTCAGTGTCGCCGTATCGTTTATGCCAATTATTGCATGTCATAAAAAACCCTCTGTTACTAAATTGCGCCCTTTCTACTAGCCGAGTTTAGGTAGATACGTGATTTTGAAGAGAGAATTACGAAAATAAAGATAAAAACAGAATGAAGGTCTTTGTCGGAATATACACCCCCTAGGATCAGTTGCATTTTGCATTCGAAATTGAAACTTGTCTCTTGTCTATGATTCGATTCGAACAGTTCCGTGGTGTATGAACAGTAACGATCAAAAATTAAATTCCAATTATTTAGTGAATCTGAAGCTTAAAGATGATACTACTAATGAATCAGACATTGACGGTATTGATTTGTTTAATAAAATTATTGCACTAAAATCGCATTTTGCAGAACTCTAATCGAAGGATCCACAATCACTGTTACAATATATTTTTGGCAATGACTTAATTTCTACATTTCCGAATATAACAATAGCACTAAGAACACTACTAACATTGCCGGTTTCAGTTGCATCTGGAGAAAGATCTTTTTCAAAATTAAAAATTATCAAGAATTATTTAAGATCCACTATGCTCCAACACAGATTAAGTAATTTAGCTATATGTAATTTCAATTGAACACCAAATTTTGGATAGATTAGATATGACTAAGGAAATTTTCTTAGATAAATATTTGAGTGTGTATATATGATTTTTCTCGCTAAAAGTTGCCACTACACCCCCCCCCCCTGAATTGCTCTCTGATGTAGCGCCCTACTGGGGGCGGCATAACAGTATTTGCACGCGGGCGCTCAGACAGCTAGCGGCGGGCCTGGAGGTGGCCACTTTGAAAACCTACTGTAAATTTTATAAATAAATTTCTTTTTATTTACATTATTATGTGTGATTTATTGCCATACCTATATTCCTTTTTTTATCTAGAACTCTTCTTGACCAACATCTGAAGCTAGTTTTCATTAATTTTCAGCATTTTCTATCACAACTTGATCAGAAAAATCTTAAAATGGCAAAAAATAATTTTGTAGTGAATGTCTAGTTCTTTGATTTTTTCCACCTCGATGAATTCGAAGGCTAGTTCTAGCAAAAGTAGAGTGTTAAGTTCCATTTTTTATCAATGATTCTAAAAGCTGACTGTTGAGCGCAGTTTTTAAGCATACTAAGAAACCGTGAATTTGCCCTTTTTCATTTTTTGTTTTGATTCGAAAATTCAGATCATAATCCAATTCACCTAACTTTTTCACTTGAGACCAACATTTCCATAATTTTCATCAAAGTTACGAATCTGGTTATTTTATGTGTAAAAGTACAATTCATGGAGATTAAGTTACAAAAAGAATTTCACAGAGAAGTCTTGTACTTTTTTTAATATCTTTTTAAAGATGGTCAAGTCGAAAATTCTCAAAGTTCATAAAAAAATTCATAACTCGAAAACCGTGAAAAATCGCATAACATACATATGGGGGTGATTCGAATAGCCCATGACACGAGGGACCTGTTTTTTTCTTTTTGACGTCAATCTCTTGGCCACCCTGTATATCTTCGACGACTTATGAAGAAACCTTAACACATTTCCACTAGAAAGTAAAATAAATATCCCATTTCTGTTTCAGATCAGCGATGAACTCAACTGTACCTAAATGAAGTCATGTTCGATTTGTCCATAATGGAGATCTTCGAAATCGTTTTGACAGTAGCTGTCGGAAGCGTCGTACTAACTGCCCTCTTCATCTGCTATTTCTTCGTGTTCAAGAACATGTACTGCCCGCGAAAGAAGCCTTCGGACTCGAAACAAGACATCAGGAAGGAATCAATCTCCATGAGATACATTGGTCACAGTCAACCGACCGAGACCAGCATATTGTGAAAAGTTTATGAGTAAACTCTAAGAGAAATCTTCATCGCGTAGTGATGTGTGATTTATGTGGTGATAGCTTGAAGAAATATCAGATTCTAATTTTTATATATACTTCCTTATCCTTGTTTTCAACTATGAATTATATTTATATAGTTCCACTCCTTCTAGAAGTGATTAAGTCGACAACTTATTAGATAAACATGGAAAATTAGTTCGACAACATGTGAACTAAAATAAATCTTATCGAATTTTTGTACATTTATTCTTCTCAATTTTACCTCCTAGCAGTAATATATTATGCCTTTTTCGAATAGATGAATCCATAGGTTTCAGAATTATCGAGCAATTGTGCTGGTCAAAGGCGATGAATATTAACCCAACCAAGAACACATTTACCCGGAAAAGGACACTTCCAGCTATGAGATTCCTCTCTCTTCATAGAGAGACATCATGGAGTGGAAGTCTGAACTCAAATATGGGAATAACCATAGATAGCAAGCATATTATTGAGCGATACTGTTAGCAAAGCACAAAGAGAGAGACCTCCTACCGATCGGTAGAATACAAAGGGCAGTGGAGATCATCCCAGATCTCAAACCTCTTCATCTTGTGATAGATTTGATTTGCTCACTCTAAGATTATCCAGGGAAAGTACTGGCAATGGAGAGAATTAAGAGTCAGAGAGTCTGGCCATCTCTGACTAAGTATATTCCATCATCGAACCTTCCCAGCGACGTGATGATGAAGAAAACTAGAGCATTATGAAGATAGGTATGCTAGAAAGACCTGGCTCTATGGTTGATTGGGTCCAACCATAGACTCGAAAATTACAGGACTCGCAACATTTTCATCGCCATCTATCGGGGTGATACACCAACATAAACAATAAATTATTATAAATTTGACTATTAGATGCCGCGGCATTATTCTAACACCACGAACCTAAACTATTTCCAATGTTTTTCATGTGAGCATGCCGAAAAAAGTCACCACAAGATCTCTCATGCCGAAAATATGCTCATTCGATTACAGATTTCATTTGAAGGGATCTGTAATTTTCGAGTCTATGGTTGGACCCAAAATGGCGGTTTCTGGTATACTCCCCTTTATAGAACCTTAAGAAAACTAGCATCAAGAAAACCTTCACTACGATGACAATTGACAAGGAGAAAAGAAGATTGGAAAAGGGAGACCACAATCCCAACGCTCGAAAAGTATAACATGAAATGGTTCCTTCAAAATTTTGATATTGTAAGATTTCGATTAGCGAGAATTAATTGACAGTTGTCAAAAAATTGACAGCAGCTGTCAGAAATCATTCATTTTCCCGGATCTGTTGCTAACAGACATTTTTTCATTAAATCTACAACAAACCATACGTAGTAAAACCAGATGCATACTGTAATTTTTTCAGTTTTTTACCTCATTCAAAACAATGTACTTGAAAAATGGCAGCATATTCTGATCGAGTGTACATTCCCTACATCCTGGATATCATACATGTTCACATAAATAAATGAAAAAAAAAACCAAGTCGAAACATAATAAAATTTTATTAGTCAAAACAAATAATAATCTTCATCATAAACTATATATGTGTTGATAAACCCATAAACTGACTGCTATGCCTTCTTAAGGCTTGCATAATAGATTCCTTCAGCGTCTGAGGTTTACAATACTCCTCTAACCAACTGAAAACCCCAGCCGACAACTCTGTGAAATTCGCAACTGATATACTATTGAACGGAATAAAAAGCTGTTCCATAATTGCCTGAAACTAAGAAACAAATCTTGTAGCTGAAAAAAATGTGGATGAAAAAAAATAGTAACTACCACAGAAAACTTCACGTCATCTGACACCCTCATTTCAGCTTGTCCAGGTTGAGACTGCTGAGCTTTAACAATCTGCTCATAATTCGTTTGCATAATTTTTAGAGCAAGCACTTCTTTTCTCAAAGTGTTCCTCTCTTCCTCCTGTTTCTTTTTTTGTTGTTGCAGGTACTGAATGTAATCAATGGATTTCTGAAGAACACTTGCTTTGCTCAACTTATGCCCTTGAATAGAGAATTGAAAAGGAAATACATGAAACGATTAAGAACTCTTATACCTGAAATATCTGTTTGTTGGCATGTAGGTACCAGGGCTTGTAAAGTATCATAACCCTTTTTGATAGCATCTCTTCTCTTTTGTTCGGCTTGCGTGTGAGCCTCTCGTCTCCTCTCTTTATAACTTATGGAACATTTTGATTCAAGTTCGTCTTCGTCATCTGAAAATTAGTTGATTCAAGAATGTATCAACTGCTGTTGTACTACGAGAATTATTAGAATTACCAGAATTATTCGCAGAAGAGTACACATTCTGTAGCGACCCTCTACTGCTAGAACGCTGCAACGAGGGGTTTCTATCTTTTGGCATATTATTTCTAAAAATCATTTTGAAAGTATTTTCAAAAAGAGTTCATATTATGTTGTCTTACATTTTTAATTATGTGTGATCAATGTGACGTATCAGATCTAACTTTCTACATAGCAAAAACAAACTAGATAGTTTTGAACCTTAGATATGTTGAAATAAATAAGTTTAAACTTTCACAACAAGGAAAATTTGATCAACACGTTTATTCCAAGATCAAAACAGACATGACATCCAAATGACCACAGAGGAATCTTTGAATGACTTCGAAGATCAAAGTGTCAGATTATTTGAGTTAGGGCTGCCCATAAAGTATCGATATTTTTATCGCTGATTTCTTTGAGGCGTAAAAACTAGAATCGAATTTATTCATGATTCAGAACTGTTGATCCTATGGGAAGCGAATAATTATCAATTACACAAGGGAATATCCGACCTATTGCATTTTCCAATTTAAATGTTATCTGATTTAAGAGTTTGATTCGCTTTCTTCTTATAAATTGATTGAGAGTACGATTATCTCATGTACTATCAGTCCTCACAATAAATCAAGATGGAAATTGAAGGAATAAACAGAAATCACACAAATTATTTTTATTGTACCTAAGTTAGATACATTTAATAGTACACATATATTAATTTTGAAAATAGATTTTTTTCATATATTTTTCAATTTTTATCATCTAATTTGTGTTCACGTCTACTTCATCTGGAAAATTTGAAAATAACCCACTGAACAAATTGAACACAAATTTATCAAAACTATCACTTAAACAGAAATTCATTGGTTCTAACTGCTATGAAATTGTAGTTGAATATTCCTTATGCAAACAAAAATTATGAAGCTTACACTACATTATGTATATAGTCTTCTTTGATATCGGTTTATGTTCATATTAATTAAGATGTTTTTTCGCAATTTTCTTCAAATAAAAGAAAACTACATTCAATTTTATTTGAACTAAGAATAATTTGCTCAGGTGCAGCCAAAATAAATTACATAAAATATTGCAAAACTATATACAATGCGTAAATCGGTTCTCAATCATAAGTCGCATATCAGAAAAATTAAATTGCACATAAAATAAGCAATTCTGCCAAACAGAAATAATTATTGCAACCGTCCAATGCAAAAAGTTGGTCTCAGTGCAGAAATGGAATTATTTTTCATGAATTTATTTATTGAAAAAATCCCCGACCTCTTGAGAACCCATTACTAAATCTCGACACTCGTTTCAATGAATTCAATAACTATATTACATATTACGTACATTACTCTCAAATAACAATGTTCCGTCAATGATAAATTTAATAAATTCGTTCATTCCACTTTCAATAAAATTTATATTACAGCACTCCATTTTCAACGAGAACTCAACTAAATATTAGTCAATACATTGAAAAATATGCAGTTCAATTATGACACAAGATCTATTTATTCAGAAAAAGATGAAGCAATTTCTCCAGAAATACTCTCAGCGGATATTTCAGACTGAAGACGAACATGTATGAATTTATAGATTACCTTTTTTCATCTGATGTAAACAGTGGAGAAAATCTTTCATATTGAATGTAGGAAGAGAATAATCACAAAACGCCTTGATTTCAACTTTGTTTCAGGATGGCAACGAGATTATCATACACAGCATTCAGTTAATCAAATGTTGAGTTAAATATTTGCATATTACTATTTTTCAAACCAATCCGAAGTTTGTAGATATTTCCTCTTGAACGTTAGAGACGAGTGACTACATTTAAAATGACATCAGAAGACATTTTTCTGAAATTAAAAATGACGACACATCATCGACGAACTTTTCATCTGTTTTGATTGCGACTGTAATTGATGAATGCAAATAATGAAAGGCAACATTTTTCTTCATTAAAAAAAATCTTTGAAAACTGCGGTTTGTATGAAAAGATACAAAAAGAAATTTGTATCACATACAGAGGGTGAATTGATACTTTAATGCCAAGATTATGTTGTGTTATTTAAGATAAATGTTTTTATCAAGTAATCTGGAATTCGAGAACTTTCGCGTCCTTCAAATCAAAAACTCCTCACCGAATTAACAACATTTTGAAATAATTAATTTAAATAAAATAATTACGCTAAAGAATATCCATCGAAAAATTTAAACAAGTTTTGAATCTTTACTAAACATTACGATACTTGTTCCAAACAGAATTGATCCATAAAGTGTCGACAGATCAAAAAAATATTCAGATCAAGCAAATATACCTAAATACCCAAAATTCAGTTGAAATGATTAAAATAAGATTCTATAAATAAATTAAAATTCATATTAATTGGCGATTCTACCTTTTTAATTTATTGTTAATAATTTATAATCGTAAATAAAAATTTTGGGAAGCTTCTTTAAAAGTGAGATCAAAGATGAATCTTCTGATGGAATTCAGATAATTGAGCCGATTGCCATTTTGTTCAGTTCGAAACTCCAATATACATATACGAGACTCTCATATTTCAACAATGTCAATGATGGTAAGTGCGTTGATCTCGAAAATAGTCCATGTTCCCAAGCGGAGCTGAATTTTAGTAATCTCCGACACATTCCTTCTCTCAATTATAAATTTACAAATTGTACAATCTCTTTCCACGTACTTTGGAACGTCGCCTCATGGTCTTCTTGCTTTTGAGAGCACCTTGAGAAGCATTAGGTCCGTCAGTATCATTCAGTTTTCTCTTCAACCGTCCCTGCACAGACACAGCTGCGCTACTACCGCTGGTAGTGGACGGTTGTTCTGAATTTGAAGGAGTTTCTGTTGCAGATTTCGATTTAACCGGTTGAGGTTCTTTCAGTATTTCTGCCAACTCAGGCTCTACCTCTTTGCAGCATTCTAAAGAGTCTTTCACTTCCATGGACGCCATATCTGACAGAGGCTCTAAGCCTAGACCTATAAGATGAATATTA
This sequence comes from Adalia bipunctata, assembly GCA_910592335.1. NCBI lineage: Eukaryota > Metazoa > Arthropoda > Insecta > Coleoptera > Coccinellidae > Adalia > Adalia bipunctata. The sequence goes on from OU342954.1 coordinate 22,310,353, forward strand.
CGAAAAAATTATTTTAAACTCACTATCAACATTTAAACACTAAAAGATGTAATAAGAAAATATGAAATGAAATATATGAATATTCTGAAACGAAAAGTAAATTGAAAAAAAAAAAAAAAAAAAAAAAAATGTCAATGATTTTGACGTTTCGGCGACTTTCCTTGTCACTTGAATTCAATAACGCCAAAAAAATTAAATTTTTACCTTCAGGATCGACCCCTTGGTTCACTAAGGCCTTCAACTCTTCCTGATGGTAAGTGATCGGATTGCCACAACCGGTACAAAATGGAGGTATTGCGGGCGATTTCGATCGCCAGTATTGCAATTCTGTTTTGCACTTATTCAGCTCTTGCAACAAGGTGCTAAATTTCCGGGAAACCTCTTCGTTTTTCTTGTCGTACTCATCCAAACGAGCGGCATACTCTAGAGTTTGTTGCTGCTGTTCGGCCAACTGCTTCTGTTGGTCAGCGATCTAGAAGAATATTTCCAATCGAAACATTTAGAGCATTGAGGTAAGTAGGTACTTTGTCAATAAATTTCAAGCAAATCCATTCCAGAAATGTAAAAACCAAACCTTCGACCTGTAAAAAGAGGTTTCCAGAATATGTCACACTGAAACAGTACCTGTTTCTCCTGCTCAGCCGTTTTCCTCTTGCAAGCTCTGAGGTCCTGACGAAGAAGAGACAACTGACTGTTGTACCTCTTCATACCTTGCTTAATTATCCTAATTCTCTTCCTCAAGACCATGTTCGCCTGTGGCTTAACTTCAGGCTCAACATCGAGTTCATCGTTGGAACTGTGGCTGATATCTTTCGACTGCTCAGGTTCCATTGTTGAAGAGTCCAACGGATGTGGACTTGATGCTGGAAAGCGTTCAAAATGATCCACATCAAAAGAAATCCTACCTGGATACTCTACCTAGTTTGAAATAAGTGCAAAACCAAAACTCCAACCAATTATCTTTGAAAGTCATAATGATTCATCCGGATAGTTACTGGAAAGATTCATCACAACGTTCAAGGCAATGTTTGAAGCTATCCAAACCATTCACCTCTCAACAATTCAATCGATTGAAGAAGTTTGATGGTAACTTCAATGTCTACTAAACACCGCCTAGGTAACACTGGAAACAACCTACAACCTTTACCTGGAAAACTGCTGGAGAAGTTGAAGAACTCGGAGCCGAAATAAGCAATCTCTGGTAGATCAGGTTCTATTTTCTCCTTGAAATACTCCATGGCCATCGTAGACAAGTCGAACAACTCGTCTGTCACTTTGTAAGGCCTGTGCAGCTTTGGCGTGACCTTGATGTAATGCAGGATGTGGTAGACCTCGTCCAGGATCTCTCCTGGGAAGAAGCAGCAATGCTTCCTCTCGATGTGTTTCCCAAAAGACATCTGCATCAGGGTAAGACGCATGTGCAAGGTCTCAATTATGTCGCTCTCGCAAGCCAGGTGGTGTGTTCTACGTGCTGACTCCCTCCTGGGCATCTTGCTCTTTATCTCCTGAAACCTCTGGAGAGTCTGGTTTTGCAGTCGGAGGAAGGTGGAGTTCAGGATATGTGCAGAGACTGCATCAAATGTGCGGCATACCTTAAAGTTATTCAATCGATCAAATAAGGAATGAGCTCCAAAATAAGAAGCACTCAACTCACCAATCTAACTTGACAAATATTTTTGAATGGGAGGTTCTTCAAAATCTTCTCCAAGACTTCTTGCGGCAAGTCTAACAAGTTACGAGAGTTATTAACCGACCTGCTGGTTCCACTGGAACCAGCAGCCGCTGTACTATTATTTCTGGTGTATCTGCTAGTACTTGGACCGGCAGACTCATCGCCACTTCCAGATCTTGTATATCTGGCTGGACCAAAACTAGTGGATTCATCTCCACTGCCATTTCCTGAGTTGCTTCCGCCAGTTGTCATTTGTCTTGTAGACACCATTTTTGTTCAATTTATTTCGCCACGAGAACTGAGAATTAATTGATTATAGATAAAAATCTGTTTCAAGTGAAGAAAGGTATAAAAAATATATATTATTGCAAATGAGCATTAAAGAAACATTTCTAGTAAGTATGGCCTAAGAAACCCTTTTTTTTCGACAATAAACTGCTTATTTTCATTTCCAGTATGAAAAGGTATCCCACATGGATCTGTTCTGTCACCCACAATTTTTTTCTTCTGGCTATGACACATAATAAAATTAAATAAAAATATAAATATTTCAGCACTATCACACCTTAATAATAAACAACCAATACCACCATGCTAAACTAAAACTAGAAGTAATTTGTGGCCATTTTTGGAACTGTCAACAAACTTTTATCTCCACTATTTGTACGCCATATTGGAATGAGAAGTCTTTTTCATTTGTCTCTGTGGCCGTACGTCGTATACAATTTTTTTTTATTTCTTTTTGGAGAATGTTTCATTAGAATTCCTTTTTTTTCCAAAAATTTCACCAGTGTAAAGAAGTCCACATTTGATAAATTCGGAAATAAAATGAATGAATAGGTTAATTATTCAACTCTTTTTTTTATTCCTTCAAAACTGAGAAAATAAACAAGAATAACGATGTCAAAAAAAAAGAACGAGTTAAATTTATAAAACTAGGTTTTTTTTAAAACTGATAGCGGTCAAACAAATAGATTTTTTATGGATTTTCGAATTCTATGATCAAGTGGTCCATTTATGCTAGAGCAACCACTTGAAGACAATATTGTTGAAATAAAATCGGAAAACTATAGGCAGGTAGAATTTAAGTGAATCTAGCACTGAGGCACCATACAATTCTACAAGAGCACTTGATTGAAGAATAAACTTTGAAGTTCAATTAATAATCTAATCCCAAGAACTGAACTGTACTTTCAATTATTAGTTTCTGTATTGAAATTTTTCTTGGATATCTAATAGCTCTTTAGGTATCTTAACATCACCAAAAATTGGGGGTAAACCATTTGTTACTCATCAAGAATGTTGAAGATGAGGGTAACTAAACTGACAAAAATGAAAAATATCTACTGCAGTAATAATTATCTTCTCACACAACAATGAACCTTTCATAATGAAAGAATACTTAGAGAATAAAATATGAATGGTACTATTTCAAGAAGCTAATACACATATCCTATTTATTTGAAGATTGAACCAAAATATTGATCTAAACCATGGATAAGTGGCCTACTTTACATTTAAGATTAAAACATGTGAATTCAGAATGATCGTTTAATCATCTAGTACAGACAAAATAAACATTTTTACTGAGAATAAGATAGGATAATCTAAAATCAATTAAGAATCGAAATGAAGACATACTTATTGAAATATCCTGTACCTTACAATGGCTGCGAATTATTCCTCTTGAAAATTTGAAAAACTTCAGCCTGTATAAAAATGTGAAGAATCTCTTCAACCAAATATTCATTAGAAATAGTTGTGTGTTCATACTCATGATAAAATAGAATATTACAGACATTTCTCATTAAATTGGTGTAATTCAATTCCTACATTTTTATTTAATTCATTTCTATAAAATTGAATGTTGAAAAGCAGCGAATTTTGAACATCAACATCCCAAAGATAAAATCTGTTCAGAATGTAGGTACACAACCCAAAGAGAAATCTGAAAAGCTTTGGTCATATTTTTGGTCCCCAACAAATCCAGTTATCCCAAAATATTGAAAAACAATCACTCCTTTCCTGTTTTGAAATATCAGTCGAAACTTGAAAGTAGTTCAAAAAATTATTTTCTTGCAATATGAAGAAGTATCACCTTATAACCAAAAGGGTTTATTTAAAGAAGAAAAGGCTTCGGATGAGCGAGTATATAAACCATTTATATAACAAGAAAAACTATGTCATTAAAATATATAATAATCTAAAATGGATGATCTCTACTTACCTCAAATAATGAATTTTTTTCTTGGTTCTAAACTGCTCCAAAAGGGGAAATCATCGTAGAAACTATTTCTATTGTTCTTCCAGAATGTTAATAATTCAAATCAGTGAATATTTGAAAAAAAGAATATGAGAATGGCTAATTTAAAATTAAGCATTTATCAATATTCTGGAGAATAGAGGATTTTGAAACAGTATTTGTTCCTATTCCTGACTTCTGCTCAGTTGGGCAAACGCAGAATATTAGTGGGGGCAAGCATGCAAGTTGACGCATCTACCAATCGTTACAGAAATTACTTTTCTGTGGCCTCAGGTTATGGTACGAAAGTTTTGCTTTTGCATCACATTTTAGGACCTTTTATGCCACAAAAGAATTTCAGGCCTATTTAACTTGCAGTTAATATATTTCGATAAATTTGTCCATCTAGTTTAACCAAGTTTAGGATGATCTATCGACCTATCGTAGTGTACATTTGAATCATGCTCTGGCCCGACCTCTGTTGGATAGGATTTGCAAACTAGCAATTTTGAACTTCCTGATTCAAATTTATTTCACCTTGCTCATTTATTATCCTTATCAAAGGTTAGGCAGTATCAGGGACTCTGTAGTAACTATCTAATATAATCCATACCGACAAATGAATCTGATTTACAAAGAAGAGCGTCTGGTACTTATATCATTGTTTAAAGAGTAAAAAAAGACTTTAAACAATAACTTATATCCATGCATATACCACACATATATCTAAGGAATCCTCCTGATTTCGATAGAAAGTAATGCATACAGAGAGATTGTGAACAGGCATCCCACATGGATCCGTTTTGTCCCCCAAGTTTTTCCTACATCGATGAAACTATCGATTATCGATATCACATCACATCCCTAACCGTTGTCAAGAGTGTCAACTGTCATGTCAGGAGTGGACAAAATCGTTCGTGGAGATGTTTAATTTTGATTTTTTGAAAATAATGGGATTGTTGAATTTTGGATTCCTCCTTTCGTTAGATGATTCAATTCAAAATAAAAAAATAAGAATATCATTTTCTATGAGATTCTGGGATCTAGCGCAATCGCAGTTAGACATTCTGCTGATGCAATAAATTATCAATGGTCACTTTTGTTTTGACAGTTCGTCACGAAGTTAGTTTACAAACCAACAATACTTTTTTACAAAAATGTGCAAAATGAGTTGTAGCAATCTCAACAGAAAAATTTTGGTGAGCATTCAATGAATTGTGTAATGATTCCACTGAGTGTTAGAGAGTGACATTAGAACAGTGGTCCTATTGTCCTAATATGGAACACAGAAGATAGATGATCTGTGCCCAAATACTTTGAAATTGATTTGCTTTCTGTTTTTGAATATTCTTTGTTTAAATGTCACATTAATCTTTTGATTATAGTCATGTGAACTCAGATATTTTTGAATTTCATTTGAAGAAAACGACATTCACCCATGATATCTTTTTGAGAAGAGAAAATGTTATTGTCTCATTGTTATAAAAAAGGCAGAACATACTTCAGATTTCAGATGCCAGATGTTTTTTTATGAAAAGACCTCTTGAAATAGCTTCACGCAATTGTTTTTGTTTCAATTATTTTTGTAATCGTTTGTTGAGTGGAATTTTTACTTAAATTATATTTTGAATTCCATTCCAACTTTTATACCTAACGCTACCTAATACTTGAAGCATATTCAATGATTGTTTTGAAGCAGTTTCACAAGTATTCAATTATCGCCAATTGAACCAAATCACAGGCGAATTGGCAAATTGATTTTCATAAAATCTGTGCATAGGTCAAATGGTAATATTTCTAGAAATATCTACCTAGAAACAGTGTGCAAATAATTATTGTAATTCATTGTGAAACATCTTGTTTTGGTATACATAAACAAGAAAATATTTACGACTTTGTTAGCCAATTTCTTTTGATGAGATAAACCACAGATAGGTGCCGTTACCTTTTGTGCTGATGGAAAACATTATTAAATGCTTTTCCATATTAGGTATTAATGGTTTGACCATTCTGAAATTTACTTTGGGGAATTGAATACCTACCTATATGTGAAGCACTAGAAGCTGTTCTTCTGAATGAGCAGATGAAAAATTGCTTTTATGAAATGTTGCATTTCTATGTTTTTTTTTACAAAAATAGTACAAAGAAGACTTTTTGACATTATGTTATGAGGAGGAGGTATCCGAAATAGTTGGGAAAATTCAACATCTTTCGAGCTTGAATAAAATAACTTAAAAATCATCATTCTTGAATTGAATCCAAGTTTACTGAATTATATCAAAATCCTGTTTAATTTTGCGTTTGGTTAGCAGCCAAAGTTATTCGCACTATTTAATATTGTTTACTTCCTCCTCGATAACCTAGATACCTTAAAAATTCTTATAATTACTATCAGTACAAGTACAATCAGTCCCAAAAGTTCGGGAGACTCGTCCAAAGTCCGAAGATTTTTCGGTCAACCTGACAACGGTGTCCGAGTTAGTTCGAAATGAACTTTTGGAGAATTCCAGCCATCAAAATTTTCCTAGAAGTCGAAATGTTTATTATTTTTATTTAGATAGAGTGATAGCGTGTCGTAGGCGTCAAGGCCGTCAGGGCCGGATTAAGACCACTTGGCGCCCAGGGCACAATATATTTTTTCGCCTTCTCGATTTCAGCGATTTCCGTATGTAATTAGTAACTCGATGAATTCGCCCCCAATTCTGAATTCGCCCTGGGCAATTGCCCTTTTTGCCCTGGGGTTAATCCGGCCCTGAAGGCCGTGCACGAGCGCTGATATTTTGTCGAGTTTTGTGGTCTATAGTATAGGTACAGGGGAGGTCGGAAAGTTTACCTGACTGGCTAATAGGATAACTTACGATATAAGGATTTATTGAACCGCTAAACTGAGTTGTGATGAATTAATGGAAAATTTGTTACTTATTGGTTTGAAATTGAACCAAACTCGTGTTGGCTGTCGCAAAGTCATAAGCATGCTCAAAAAATGCGCAAAAATTTAATGCATGCATCCAATCCTATTCTCGTTTTGGCAGGACTCCATTGCGACGTTTTAACATGTGATTTATTTTTTTCAGCTCAGTAAAATGGCCAAGGCGTACTCTTAAGCGTATAGCCGAACCAAATTTATTTACTATTTATCTATATAGGTATTAACATAACTTATACGCCTTTTTCTACTAGATAACTATTATTCTTCTATTCGATAATTACCAGTTTTTGATCGAAGTTAATTATTATTTTGAAAAATGTTCAACTGATCGGTCTAGTTCGAAGGAATTGCATAAATAACTGGCTCATTTTTTTTGAACGGAATAAAATATAAATTTGGTCATGGCCGCTTCTGAGGGACGTTCTCTATCAGCTGCTGTTTCTATACCACAGTGGATGAAGAACAAGATGGACAAGTGAGTATTCAAAATGAAAATGTATGATATTTTAAGCTTTTCAGATGAAGAAGAATGTTTTTTGATAAATACAGGCGAAAATGTTGGTATTTTTCCACACAAACTACGTAAATTTTACGAAAGTGTTGTTTAGTGCTGCCATGTTTTTTCTTTAGGAAGCATACTTCAAGTTTTATTCATAAGTCAACAAATACAGGGTCGCCTTGTAATTCCTGCTGAAATAATTTTTTTTTTAATTTTTCCATTGTTTAAGACTATTTTATCTTATCCCTAATCTCACAAACAATAGGGAACCCTCGAGTCGTGGAAAATGATCTCTTTGTCACTCTGTTCATTATTGTAAATGTTCCATAAGGTACACATAACATCATGTATCTTTCATAATGGTACCGACACTGGTTCGTTTTTTGAACGCTGAACAATAACATTATCTATAAAAAATGCTAATAACTACTTATATAAAGCAAAATGACAATAAAAGAAATGACCGCCATCTTAATATGAGTGGAATGAAAAATTGGCGGAAATTTAAGAGATTTGAATTGCTGGTGCTGTCAATTTTTTTAACTAAGACAGATACGAGCTAATAAGTACATTCAATAAATACATGAAGAGACAATGTTTATTGTTATATCATCTTGAGCTTCAATGGAAAATTTCTGTAATCCATATTTATTCAAACAGAGTTAATTAATAATTAATATCGCAATTGTTCATGCACATTCAATGTATCATTCATTTATGCTGTCTTATTAGAAAAAATATTGTCTCTCCATGTGAAACTGGATGCCATCACAGGCCAATAGGCTTTTATAATTATTATAAATTAAGGTGACTGACAATACCTCTTTAATTTTCAAAATTCATTGGAACTAATTCAGTGAAAATTAATATTAGGTTCTTGATCTGTATCGATATAATTCTGAATTTTACCTGAGAAAAATCCAACATAATTTTCGCTGGTTAATTCCTTCTTCTTCTGAGACCCTATTTCGAAAAAGAACAATTTTGTTCAGACTTAGTATTCTGTGATTCATTCAAAGTAGTTTGACCCTTCTATGTAAAGAAGTAACATCAGGTAATCTGCATTTGGGGTTGGTTCAATAGTACCTAGCTACTTGTTCATCAGTGTTACTGAAGTTTCATCCTTGGTGTCGCCTTTGAAGTCTTTTCTTCATCTTTAAGTTCAAAATGTCTTTCAAGAGAAATTGGGTACAATTGTTGAGGTAATGTATTGGAGAAATTTCTGTAGTGTATTTAATTCATTTTATTTTCATTATAAGCGTACGTTTTCTTTTGTCACTATTACAATTTTTGCACGGATCCAATAACTTTTGTCATATCATTTTGTGAGTATTATATTTTTGAAGTGATTCTATGCTTGTTTTCGGCCATCTAGTTTTATTCATTTAGGGCCGATTGCACCGTAGACAAAACTGTAGATTAAATGCAAAACCTCGATTAGCGTCTATTGACTTTTATAGATATTAATCGAGGTTTAAGATTTAATCTACAGTTTTGTCTACGGTGCAATCGGCCCTTATACAGATTGAATAAAATCCATCAGGAGTATGGGTCGTTGAGTGTGATAGTGCGTTCACTTTTCAGTCGTTATGACATACGTTGAACGCGGTATAATGGAAGAATATTTCAAGAAAGTGAAAGCTCTCTGTTGTATTGTAGATTTATCTAGATTCTAGAACGTTACTTGTTTTCTGAATCTAGAATACCCCTCTAAATTACGTCGATATCATTTGCTTTTAGTATCCAGAATATTGTTGACAATAAAGATTAGAACCTTTTTTTGAGATAAGCATTCTAAAAATTATATTCCAGAGTTCGACAAAATCTTTTAATTCAAAGCAGTTTGTATGATGCTAAACTTAAAGAAAAAGCTATATTAATTGGTCGATAACATAATATATTGCGATAAATATGTCACTATCTTCTCAGAATTAATTTGCACTGCTATGAACGCTTCAGTAGACTCAACCCGATTATTCCTGTATTGTTTTATCGGCATCTCTGTTCATTTAGAACTGTTTCTACTCGGAAATTAAATGCAATTTGGCTAAATTTGGCTATCCCATCTTGGCGGATTCACGCGATAATCTTGTAGTACCTACGTTCAATATTGAGACAAGTCTGATACGCAGTTATCAGGTCAGTGTTGCAAACGGCGGTAGTAGTCAAATTTTCCGATGTTGAAGAGCGGAAACCTCTCAGTTAAGTGAGTATTTTCGAATTGCCCTACCTAATCTATGTGTTGTGTGTTTACTGCTCTTCAGAAAACAATGACAACATTTTCTCCATCCCAACCGAATAAATGTTGACCATGAATACCCAGCTCTGTTCAAATTTGTATCATTTAAAACAAACTAGCAGAATTGTAGCGTTTTTTATCTAACGATCTAACGAATGCACTAAATCATAACTTGACAATGGGTAGTCATCTGTAGCATATCAGGTAGGCCATCAATAAAACTGAGGTTTATGATATTTTGAGACAGGTTTATTGCAGACTGTACAGGTGGGTAAAAAGTGATGAAACCACAACATTAATTTTTCGGGACATTACTGAAACCAGTCGATAAAGCCTATACTAACTTTCCAAAATAGTTCGTAGATGAAAACCTATTGTCTGAACTGAACCTTCAAAATCTCTTTATGTCTGTAAAAAAATAACCACATTTTTTTTCTTTTAAATATCTCAAAAAATGTGGATTAAATCGTTTCACAGTCAAAAAAACTTTGGTGGAGAACTGAAAAACCTATTGCGTTAGACAATATTATTCAAAATGTTCTAATGCTGAAATCAAAACATAACAACAACACATTTCGATCAATAAAGATTCGCGCCAAATTCCTTTATGTAATAGTTATTACGAAAAGTATTCTACATCCTCAAGGTTTGTTTCACCAATAACCGCACTTTCTTTCTTTCAACAATCCTATTTTTGCGCTCGGATCAACTCGGAATCAGTCTAGGCATCATTTGATTGACATTACCTCATAGATTTTCAGATAGGTTGTATTATGTGAGTAGAAGAGATCCAATTAGTAATTTTTCTGACTAAATATTCTAATTCCTGAGAAGTTTTCAATTGGAAGTAATTAAATCTTCGGGATCACAGTCTATTATACTGTATATTTTGTTTGTACAATTTTTTAATTCATTTATTTGGTTAGGCCTTGCTTCTACATATTAATGTTTTCATGTTTAGAGTTTGACGGTTTAATTTTCATTCAGATTTGTTCGAAGTTATGTAGTTTTCTCTACATTTGTAATAACGTTTCTATTTTATTTTTCAGGTTCGATTTCGAACAGAGCGCTTTCTCTCCTACAGAAATAGACGACAGCTACCTGTTGTATTATCGCTATCCAAGGGAAGAAGTGAAAGAGAACAGCAACAAAGGGACCAAACAATTGGATGCTTCCAAGTACACCTTGCCCTGCCAAAAGTACCTGCAAAACGGAAATGGTAATTATAAAATCATTTAAATTTGACTTAGGTATTCAAGAAGGTTCAATGATCTTATTTATAGTTCATTGACAGTACCTGAAACTACGTTAATGAAATTTATTTACGTTTATGTTAATAAAAACAATTCAATACTAAATTGAATGCGAAAAAATTTAAGATTGGAATTCACCTTCTAGAATTTACAGGTCAATTTTTAAAAGACTTCTCGTATCTAGAAGTTTCTTTAAGTCGAAGATATCAACAAATAATTATGTATTATCATTTTATCGGTCGAGTTTCACAACGCAAGCAATCTCCATGTGCATGATGAAATATCGAAACAATGAGATTAAAATTCGCAGTTTGTCTGATGCAATCGGTGAAATGTGCTTTGGACTGCGAAGAATATTTTTTCTTCAACTTGACCAAGGTCGGGAGAGCATAATCGAAAATAGGTAGACATGTGACGCGCCTTCACTACGTCACTAACGGGAAGTAATATCTGTAATGTCACGGGATAATTATAATAATGACACAGGTGAATGCTGAGCGCGCGTCAGGATTCTAAATTGCCGTGCGCAGTTGCCATTTATACTGTGATTGAAAAGCAATATAAACTGCTTCACAAGAGTTGGGGATATCGTATTCAATCGTTTTTAAAAGTATGTAATTTTCTAGAAAATCGCTGTAAAATCATTTAAAACTCAATAACAACTTGAATCGATCCAAAAAAATCAGTATGAGACATTTCGTCAATCTGGTCGCCTTTTTTCTGAAGTTTGGTTCTTTGCATATGCTTCATGAATGTTCTTATTTTGAAATGAAGTCAGTTTATCAACGGCTTCGATTTGAAACGAGTTTTCTGAAAATGCCAATGCTATCGGAATGCTACAGGGTGGCCTAACTCAGGTTGTTGTAGCGGAAAGGCTCCAAGTCAGCCAAAGTGGGATATCTCGACTTTGGAATAGGTTCAGGGAGACAGGTTCCGTATTGGAAAGACCAAGGCTTGGTGGGCGACGAAAAACAACACCTGCTCAGGATCGTTTCATCACCGTTTCGGCGAGAAGAAAACCTACATCTACGTGTAGAATGCCACGGAATACTCTTCAAAATGCAGATGGGGTCCAAGTTCCCATCGAAACGATCAGACGACGTTTGAGAGAGGTGAATCTAGGTTCTAGACGTCCATTAAGAGGTGTTCCATTAACACGTGACCATAAGCGTCAAAGACTGGAATGGGCAAGGCAACATATCAATTGGAACGATCAATGGCGTAGTGTCCTTTTCACTGATGAATCCAGATATGGACGATTTTCAGATTCTCCAAGAATAAGGGTATGGACAATCCCACGCATACCCCGTAATCGTCGCTATGTCCAAGAAGTCCTTCCATTCCGAGGGGGTAGTGTTATGGTTTGGGCCGGGATATGTTTCAACGGGCGCACAGATGTACACATTTGTCCTGGGAAATAAGACCGCCTTACACTATAGGGAACATGTCATTGACAATGTTGTGCGAAATTTTCACGCTGCTATTGGTGAAACTTTTCAATTTCTAGACGATAACGCTAGACCGCACCGTGCAGCCATAGTTGAGAATGCGCGCGAGGAGCTTGGTATTCCACATTTACCAATACCTCCGCACTCACCAGATTTGAATTGCATAGAACATGCATGGGATATGCTCCAAAGAAGATAAGATAATCATCAACCTACCCCAGAATCCTTAAATGATCTGAGAGAGCTTCTGCCCCGTTTATGGAACCAAATTCCTCAAGAAATGTTCAACAACCTCGTGTGTAGTATGCAAAGAAGATGTCAAGCTGTTATTGATGCCCGTGGAGGCCATACATTGTATTGATAGTCTTGAAATGCTTGAATTCTCTGGGAATAAAATTTCGTTATTTTACTCGATTTTTCTTAACCACCCTGCAGACCTACAGGCTAAAATTGATTTGCAACTTGAAATCATGTTAATATGAGTTTTCATCACAAATATCTTATTAACTTAATTTTTTTCGCAATTTAAGTCAATATCTCTAACTCATGTGGAGCAGTTTATTTGGTTCACCATTTCGAAATTACTGCATCTTCTAATATAGCAAAAGGATTAGACGGCTTGAAAAATGTTTTGGATGCTGTTGAATCCTTTTTTGATCTGAAAAAGTGCCATCTGTGTAGATAGATATCCGTTATGTCCTAGCAGAATTTATTCAGTCGATAGAAAAATTCAATTAATGAAAAAATTTTATATCAACTCATGTCCATAGATGCTTGGTCTCAAGGATACTGGGCGTTGAAACCTTCAAATTACGATGATGTTCAGCATGGATCTAACATTCTTCAAAATTCTTCGTTTTTCTTACTGACAATTTTTTTTCAGAATGCGCTACCGCCCAACGTGTCGTCTACCCCATCCAAGCCAAAACCAAGTCCAGCGGCGTCGACGATGGTTTCAAGGGCGAGGCCGCCAAATGCGGCAGCTCCATCATCAGTCTTGCCAACATGATGGTATCTGGCAGGATAGTGAGAGGTTTCGAGATCGAATCTGCAGAGAACAAACAGCAAACTGACGCTGATAAACCACCCCAAGGTTTCGATCCCATGATGAGGAGAGGGAGCAAATCTCTACCAGCTTCCCCTCTGAACTCACCCAGAGATTCTCCGAAAGCCCGCAAGAAGTACAATAAATATTTCACGGGGGCTTTCGTAGAGTCCGATTCCAAACATCAGGGTAGTTGGATTTTGTCCAATCTTCTTGCCAAAAGGGAAACCATCTCCCAGTCCTGTGATTTGATCGCCGAGGAGGAAAGCGAAGACACTAAGAGTCTTCATCCGGAAGAACTTATCCAACCGATAATGAAGAAGAAGCCCACTCTCGTTCCAAAACCGTCCGAATTGAGAGAGATGAATTTCTGGTCACCAACGTCCATGTAAAGATATTCGTTCATTAACACAGTGTACAATTTTTTGGTTTTAAGTTGACAAAGTAAAATGTGTTACGTTTAATACCAATTTTGTAACTTGTTATTTCAGCGAACTGACGAATTAGATTTGATATTTATGGACTATTCATTACGATTTGTGTTTTATCTTAGTAATGATCAATAAGTTGGTAATATGCAATTTCTATAAATTTTGTAAATATGTATTTTTGTTTATCCAATTTTTCCAGATTTGTTCAGTATTTAGGTTATGAACTTTTTTCTCATTGTAACCTACCATATTTTTCTGATTGTTTAATTTATTTTATGGTAATTATTTGAGTGGTAGTTGTAAGGTTATGTATAAGTGAGAAATTATTTGAATAAAAATAATCTTATTTTACTAGATTTTCAATAACTTTCTTTCCTACAATCTACAACCTTGAAAACACTTCAATGATTCAAAGAAACCGCCAGATGTTCACTTTGAAACATTTTTGGGCATAATATACATGGTGTCCCAACGAAACTGATGCATATCAAATAACAGGCAAAGTGAAGTTAGGGCACGTGATTTTTCGTCGGAAAAAAATTGAAAAGGAGAAAGGGGGGTTTGAATAAACATCGTTTACTTGCAAAGATCTCAAATTTCTTCTACCTATGATAAATCTCAGAGATTCCATGAATATTCGTTCGAAATGTTTTCCTACTAATTTCACAGATAGGATCGAGATGAAAAATTGTATGAAAAAGAGGAATTATGTATCCAGGCAGCATGCGAATTTTTTTCAAATTCGCGTAGCCAAAACCTTATAAAATTCTAGCAAATTAATTAATTTTCGAGATATACAGGGTGACCAAGAGATTAAAAGGAAAAAAAAACAGGTTCCTCGTGTCATGGGCTATTCGAATCACCCCCATGTATATTATGCGATTTTTCACGGTTTTCGAGTTATGAATTTTTTTATGAACTTTGAGAATATTCGACTTGACCATCTTAAAAAAGATATTAAAAAAAAAGTACAAGATTTCTGTGTGAAATTCTTTTGTAACTTGGATCTCCATGAATTGTACTTTTATACATAACATAACCAGATTCGTAACTTTGATAAAAATTGTCGAAATGTTGGTCTCAAGTGAAAAAATTACGTGAAATAGATTATGATCTGAATTTTCGAATCAAAATTTAAAATTGTAAAAAGGCTCATTCACGGTTTCTTAGTATGCTTAAAAACTGCGCTCAACAGTCAGCTTTTAGAATCATTGATAAAAAATGGTACTAAACACTCTACTTTTGCTAGAATTAGCCTCCAAAGTCATCGAGGTGGAAAAAATAAAAAACTAGACATTTACTAAGTATTTAAGTATTTTTTGCCATTTTGAAATTTTTCTGATCAAGTTATGATAGAAAATGCTGAAAATTAATGAAAATTAGCTTTAGATGTTGGTCAAGAAAAGTTCTAGATAAAAAAAAGAAAAAGGTATGGCAATAAATCACACATCATAATGTAAATAAAAAGAAATTTATTTATAAAATTTACAGTAGGTTTTCAAAGTGGCCACCTCTTCTAGCCTCAATACATATTCTACACCTTCTTGGAAAATTTTCTTTTAATCGCATGAAACCTGCCTTGTTCTCTCTTAGGACACGTTCGGCTTCTCTGAACTTCAGTCGCAGCTCGTCTTCACTCGAACTCGAATTTTCAGCATTTTCTATCATAACTTGATCAGAAAAATCTTGAAATGGCAAAAAATAATTTTGTAGTGAATGTCTAGTTCTTCGATTTTTTCCACCTCGATGACTTTGAAGGCTAATTCTAGCAAAAGTAGAGTGTTAAGTATCTACCATTTTTTATTAATGATTCTAAAAGCTGACTGTTGAGCGCCGCTTTAAAGCATACTAAGAAACCGTGAATAAGCCTTTTTACATTTTTAATTTTTATTCGAAAATTCAGATCATAATCCAATTCACGTAACTTTTTCACTTGAGACAAACATTTCCATAATTTTTATCAAAGTTACGAATCTGGCTATTTTATGTATAAAAGTACAATTCATGGAGACTACGTTACAAAAGAATTTCACAGAGAAGTCTTGTACTTTTTTTTAATATCTTTTTTAAGATGGTCAAGTCGAAAATTCTCAAAGTTCATAAAAAAATTCATATCTCGAAAACCGTGAAAAATCGCATAACATACATGGAGGGGATTCGAATAGCCCATGACACGAGGGACTTGTTCTTTTCTTTTTGACGTCAATCTCTTGACCACCCTGTATTTTGATGCAGTTGACACCCCCTGAAAATTGTAGGAAGGATGAACTGCTACTAAATATTGAAAAGATAGAGGAAGAGAAGTCTTAAAGTTGAGGAGTGGGCCTGAGCAGAAAAAACCCCAGTAATAAGAACCTGATATTCTAGGCATCTTAATCTGATACCTATAGTTTTCGTTCAATTTCGCGATAGAAACAAATGGATTAATTTAGAAAAATGAGTGTCAGGTTTTTTTGTCGGCATGAAAAGAATACAGTGGACCTTCCTCACCAACTTGCGCCCCTATTTAAAGTCTTTTCTGTTTGTATCTTCCACCAATCTCCTAGCAACAATTGTAAACAAACAACTTTCATCCACGGCAACGTTTTGACATTAGTCACAACTAGTGTTCCCCAAAACTACAATACCTCAATTATATCTGAATATTTAAAATAATATAAATAAATAATGGTGCTCGATTGGAAGTACATCCTTTCTATAACCCCTGAAGACTTGAACGATGAGGAAAAAGACGACCTGTTCAATACAGTCACTTGGTTTGATTCAGACAAAGAAGGACCAAGTTTGGAACAGAGCAAGGTGCTGTTAAAAATCAGCCAAGAAATCCTCAAGTATAAAGGAGAACAGGTTGAGACTCTGCTTCATGAACTTGACGAAATTGCTATCAAGCAAGGTGAAGAGGAAGCCAGGAAAATTGAATCTGACGCGGAATTACGGAGTGCGAGGTCTAGAAAATCTAGCACAATAGAAATTGAAAGTGAGTTCATCTGAATGATGATTTTTTTATACCGTTTGCAAAATTCTTGCGAAATAACCTGTGGTAATTTGTTGTCACTTCGTGGGACCGAAAGGCATGTTTTTATATATCTGTCATGCTCACCCTGTATCATTATAGATAGCTGTCTTGAATTCAGGATAAATTCGAAAATGTCTTCCTTTTCTTATTTCCTATATTTGTTCAATTTCTTAGATTTAGAACAGAGGTACAACGAAATGAAATCGAAATATAAGAAGCAACAGAGGATAAGTCAAAAAAATCTTCAAGAAATTGAATCTGTAAGTACTTTTCGATATATACAAAAAAAATAGGCTACAATAAAAATAGAGTATAGGTACATCAAGTTTGAGCACATGTTTAAAAGTGAGCAATTACTTTTGAGTTATTTTATGAGAACAGATTCCCAGATTCTAAATACTTTCTTAGCTCACTAGGACTATAAAATCATTAGAATTAGACAAGCGCCAATTGGAACATGACCTAGCTGCTAAAATGGATGGTAGTGAATCCTCAGAGATTTCAGATACAGTCAAAGATCAGCACAGAGAATTGGTAGAAACTGTACACAACAAAAATAAACAATTATCTGATCTCTTGCACGACATTGAGGTAAGTCCATATTGTCTTTACGCAAACAGTTTTAATGATTCGAACTTGAAGAATTCACAATCCGAAATGACAACTTTATTTCGAAAGAATCGGGCATTATTCGCATGATTTATCCGCCATTTTGAAGATGCCATCTTGATTTTTGAAATTTTTACGATTAAATTCAAGGGTCTTGACAACATATTCATGATCTTTGAGATCTCTGATCCCAAACACGCTACCTACAACATACAAATTTCGAATAAAATCAGCCAATTATCTTGTAGCCACCATTTGAAGCCGCCATCTTGATGTTAGGTTAGGGTAGGTTAGGTTATTTCCTTAACCTAAAACCTCAACTCACTAATTTTGAATATAATCGGATTATACAAGAAAGAATCGTCTGCCATCTTGAAGGCGCCATCTTGAAGTCGCCATCTTTGAGGCGCCATCTTTAAGGCGCCATCTTTAAGGCGCCATATTGAAGACGCCATCTTGAATTTATGAGTTTTGATAAACCAGTAATAATTTTCAACCGCAAAAACCCCTGAATACTTTTACATCCGAGTAATTTCTGGTGTTGGATCAATTCTGAGAGTGTCCCAATGGTTGTAGGAAGTGGAGAAAGAAAACATAGTTCTGAGAGAAAAGTTGAAAAGGGTCAGGGACGAACTGGCCACTGCCACATCAGAGATCCAAACCCAAACAGATCGTATGTCTGCTTTGGATATACAACTCAAAGATGCACAAGGTAGGAGAAAGATTTTACAAGCTCTTCAAGGGAAAAATGAAATTATTCAATTTAGGACCCCATAAAATAGATTCATGTACTCATATTCACAGATACTATCAAGAAGATAACAATCGACAACGAATTACTCCAGGAGGAGATACAGGAACTGAACGACCAAAAGATCAAAATGGAGGAGCATCTTATGGAGTTCACCGAAGAAATAAACAAACGTATTGAGGAATGGCAGGTAAAAACTGATTCTAGGTCATCATGATAACCATTGAAAGTCATCTTTCATCTTTAATTAATCGACAACTATTCAGAGTGTACTCAGGGAGAAGGACAACGAAATCCACGACCTAAAGCTCAAGAATTCCCAAAGCAGTAGGAGTTCATCTTCCGCGTCATCACCAAAACAAGATCAACCCCACATCTCAGCTCTCCAGAAACTACTAGCAGAGCGGGATTCCCAACTCATGGAGCTCCAGAGCAAGCTGGAGGACGCAGTTAAGGAGATGGAGGTAAGCACCCGCCTCATTGAAGAGTTGAAGAACGAGAAGGAAGACAAGAGTAAGACTATCGAAGAATTGAACTCTGTGAGAAAAGAATTGAAGAAGCAGTTGAAGGTGACCCACGAGAGAGCCCAGAAATTGCAAGAAGAGGTCGAGTATGCCGAGAAGATAGCAGAGGATAAGAGTTCGGAGGTAGGATGAGGCTTGATGTTTATTATTACTTTTTCTGATATTTTTTCGAGCAGCTCCAGAATATCATCGGTCATTTGGAAGGATCAGGTCGTCTTGACGAAGCCGAGACTTTGAAAGAACTCCAGGAGATGAGAGCCTTGAACAGGATGAACGAAAAACAGATAATGAGTTTGGTGAAAAGCGCCAATAAGCTTCAAGACACCTGCGACCAGATGACCAAGGAAAACTCGTTTTTAAGGTAGGTTTCAGCAAAGTCTGAGCCAAAGGTTCAACTTCCGTTATGTTGAAGAGAGAAGATGGGTCTGCCGGAAGAAGAAACGCTGAACGTACCCAACTACCAGAGCAAACACAAGCAGTACAAGAAGGAACTGTTGAGGTTGAAGAAGAAAGTGCTACAGTTTGAGGAGGAGAACATTAATCTTCGAACGGAGGTTAAAAATTTGACTCGCATGAACGGGATGCTGCGCGAAGAGATCTCTGAAGGGATCACTCAGAATACCGAAGAATCGACGAAGGTAGAACTGGTTAATGGTTTTCATTGTATCTGCTTCCAGTTGATTCCTGTGATTTGTTTAAGGATCCTAAAGAAAGTAGTGGCCTGGACGAACGAGACAAGGCAGTCGATGTTGATCTTTCTCTAAGCTTAGGGGAGGTGATAAACGAAACGAGTTCGAAAGAAAAACGGGCTATAGAGAAACAGATAAAAGGGTTATGCGAAGAAAACGAGGCTCTTCGTAAAGGAATGCACGAGATTTTGAACACCCTCAATGCAAAAAAAGGTAAGACTCATTCTCCCATTCTTTCCTACTCGCAAATCTAATTGATACTTCACAGAGAATTCCCTGAAAGAAATCAAATCGGAGACTTTCGAAAAACTGCTGCGAGCTCTGGACGTCAAACACATTTCCGGTTGGTATCACCCTGCCATGAGGCTCCAAGCAGAGGTCCACAACGTGGAAGGCATCAACAAGGAACTGAGGGAGCAACTCCGCATCTGCAGGTAAAGTTGAAACCATTTCAGGTAGCATTGATAATCAAAGAGATCTTTACCCAAAACGAAGGCTGGAATTGGAGGAACTGAGAAACGAGAAGCAAGAGAACCTCATACTTCTGAGCAAGAGATCGTCTGTCTCCAGTCCAAGACACCTGGCTCAATCCAGCGCCTTAAGGGACATGCGAACATTGGAGACTCTGAACGAAAACGTCGATCAGCTACTCGAGGTTAGATTGCTCTCCAAGTAATCTTCTTCGAATGTTCAAAATACTTCTTTTACAGAGATCTACGTCCGACGCCAAATTCTGCGAAGAGATATCCGCCAAGATGAGCGACTTCAACAAAGACTTTGCCGCCCTCGAGAAACAACTCGAAGACTTGTACAAGCAATCTCTGGAAGAGAAGAAGCAGCACGAGGCTGATATAGCCCGGATGGAAACCAAGAACTCAGAAATGGAGCTTCAGGTTCAAACGTTAGAGGAACAGTTGAAGATCTTCATGGAAGACGTCGAGGTCGACGAGACTACCAAGAGGATAGCGGAGCTGACCGGTGCGAACGTCAAGGCTAACCTCAAAAAAGACTTCCTGGAGGTGGAACGCAAGAAGATGGAGGAGAAAGTCGAAGGTCTTAGGACTGACCTTCTGAAGGCGGAAACTGAGTGTTCCAAGAGGTTGGCAGAGTTCAGCAGGAACGACAAGACGCTGAGGAACAAGATCAGGATGATGGAAAGTAGGTTGGAGAGTTCGGTGGAGCTGGAAGACCATCAGAAGTTGAAGAAGGAGCTGGAGAATCTGACAGTCAAGTATAGGGAGCTGACGCAAGATTATAGGAAGCTGGGCGAGAACCACCAGGTGGAGATGGATCTGGTTCTAAGGTAAGTGCCTTATGCGAGGTTTTGGTTGTATTTTACACGCAGGTTTGGAGTTTTGGTGCAAGAAGGACAATTTTTATTGGTAGCAGAGGAGGATAACAAGTTTTTGTCACTAGATCCAAACAAATGACCGAGGACGAAAAACAGGAGCTGAAGGAGAAACTGAACGACTGCCTCTCCAAACTGGTGACCAACGATCCAAACGAATCCTCCGAAGAAACCGTTCAAACCCTGTCCAAGAAGCTGTCCGAGTGTGAGGTGAACATGATCGGAGAAAGACAGAGAGCCAACCACACCAACAACCTGTACCAGCTGGTGAAGGAACAGCTCAACAAGTCGGAGGAAAGATTCAGAGAGTACGAGACCCATACCAAAGACATAATGCACAAGAATCTGGAGTTGCAGGGTCAGTTGAAGGAGGCGGAAGACAAGTTGTGCCTTTTCGTGGAGGCAGAGCTGTACAAAGCCTCCAAGGAGGAGTACCAAAAGGCGCTGGAGAGGGAGAACGATCTGGTGGTGCTGGTGGGAAAGCTCCAAGAAGAAAAGAATGTGAGTGGGGAGAAGGAGGAGAATTTTCGATGAGAACCATGAGAAATCGTTGCAGGTTACGGAAACTGGTAGTAAGACCGAGAATCTCTGGAAGGCCTCCAAGGAAGAAGAATTCCTAGCGCTCAAGCACCAGATGGTGGATCTTCTGGCTACCTCGGACGACAAGGCCGTCATAGCCAGGATAAGCTCCGATCTGACGCAATCGCGGATCAGGGAGAACGAGCTGAAGAACAAGTGCGACATTCTTTCGGGCCAGTTGGAGCAATGCCACGAGGAATGGTTGGATTCTCTGAGAGCGTTGGACGAGGAGAAGGAGAAGTTTGAGACGAAGGAGAAGTATCTACAGAAGAGAAACAGGTGATGATTTTTAATTTGCGAAATGATCGAACGGGTGCAAATTCGTCAGAGGCGGACTAAGTTGATTGTGGGCCCCAGGTGAAGCTCGATGTATCAGAGGTGGACTAAGTTCATTAGGGGCCCCAGGTGGCAACACATAATTTTAATTGAAGATTCGTAGCACGAGTATTATAAAATGAAAAGATGTGGCGAATGCACCATTTTTTACCTTTATACATTCATCCCCCTAAGCAGGGTGGCCACCCCCTTAAAAGTCGTACAATTTGCAATTTATTGTATTTATGAATTTTTCAATTTCGGTCTCGCGATTTTGTTATGTCAGTTTTTCTCGTAAAATTACTGATTGGCAAAATTATTTCACTACAAAAAAAATTTATCCAATAAAAAAAAAGTTCTTGTTTTTTTACTGTTGATAAAACTTTTTTCAAAGATATCCTGGACGTGAAGTAAATATACGGATCGAAAAAAAAAGAACAATGCAAAATAGCTTGGCATTCATATTTTCCATTTCTTCAGGAAAATTGATCAAACTTTGACATTCCTCCTATAAAATCACCCGATGTATCAGCAGAGGTGGACTAAGTTCATTAGGGGCTCCAGGTGGCAACACGGTTTCAATATAAATTCAATTGATGATTAAATGAATTATCAAGTACATCGAAATGCTCCTAATGAAGAGAAAAAGATGAGTGAATCAAACCTCCGTGGCGAATGCACCATTTTTTACCTTTTGAAAATCATAAATTCATCCCCCTAAGCAGGGTGGCCTTCCCCTTGAAAATCGTACAATTTGAAGGATTTGCAATTTATTGTAGGTATTTATGAATTTTCTAATTTCGGTCTCGCGATTTTGTTATGTCAGTTTTTCTCGTAAAATTACTGATTGGCAAAATTATTTCACTACAAAAAAAATTTATCCAATAAAAAAAAAGTTCTTGTTTTTTTACTGTTGATAAAACTTTTTTCAAAGATATCCTGGACGTGAAGTAAATATACGGATCGAAAAAAAAAGAACAATGCAAAATAGCTTGGCATTCATATTTTCCATTTCTTCAGGAAAATTGATCAAACTTTGACATTCCTCCTATAAAATCACCCGATGTATCAGCAGAGGTGGACTAAGTTCATTAGGGGCCCCAGGTGGCAACACGGTTTCAATATAAATTCAATTGATGATTAAATGAATTATCAAGTACATCGAAATGCTCCTTATGAAGAGAAAAAGATGAGTGAATCAAACCTCCGTGGCGAATGCACCATTTTTTACCTTTTAAAAATCATAAATTCATCCCCCTAAGCAGGGTGGCCTTCCCCTTAAAAATCGTACAATTCGAAGGATTTGCAATTTATTGTATTTATGAATTTTCTAATTTCGGTCTCGCGATTTTGTTATGTCAGTTTTTCTCGTAAAATTACTGATTGGCAAATTTATTTCGTTACAACAAAAATTTATCCAATAAAAAAAAGCTCTTGTGTTTTTACTGTTGATAAAACTTTTTTCAAAGATATCCTAGACGTGAAGTAAATTTACGGATCGAAAAAAAAAGATCAATGCAAAATAGCTTGGCATTCATATTTTCCATTTCTTCTTGAAAATTGATCAAACTTTGACATTTCGCCTATAAAATCAGCCGATAAGGATAACTACTTTTTTAATTCAACTAGTAGAGCCCCTATAATCCCCTAGATCTACCTTAGGGAGATCTACCAATAGGTAGATCTAGGGGCTCTAATAGTTAAATTCTAATCAAACGTTTTTAGCGACTATAACAACAACTAATGAAAATAATTCATCGCCTTCGTGAATAGCTAATTGGTTAAGGATAATAATAACGCCTAGAAGGAAATTGTCAGCATAATTATTTACTTCGGATTAATTTTTTTAATTTTGATATAAGCCCCTTGCAAAGTAAAGGAGCTCTTCAAAAATTGCATTCGTAATTTTAACGGATGCGGGCATTATTTTGGGTTCCAGCAGAAGAAGTCTCACTAAACGGTCATTGACATTCTCAGCTCCCCCAGACAAGGAAGGAAGATTAACGTATTTCAAGCTCTCATATAACTTTTAGCATTGAAGTTCCGAGTACTTTATAGAAGTACTTGCCATCTAGTAGAACGACTGAGAATCATTTTGACATTCTTGAAAATAATCGATAAAAATATGAGGTACACTGTTGAGCCGCCATTTTATTTTGAAATTGTTCGATCTATTTGCAACAGATGGCGGCACTTGTCTAACAAAGCACATTAAATCAATACTCGTTTCGGTAAAATGGACTCAAGAGTACTCATTGATAAGGTTAACTCGTAACCTCCACTAACATCCACTGGCGGATCCAGGCAGCTTTTCAGGGGGGGTATATGAATTAATTTAATGAAAATATTAGGGATCGATTGATCTAAATCTATATCTAATGTGATAAAGAGGAAATATTTGTATTTTTGTGTGTTCGATACGAATAGGCTCAAAAACTACTGAACCGATTTCAGGAATTCTTTCACCCTTAGAAAGCTACATTCTCTCTGAGTGACATAGGCTATACTTTCCACCCGAAAAAATAGGGATACCTACTATAACTTCAATAATTACAAAAAAATCAGCTATTTCCACGTGCGCTGCAAAAACCGTAAGATTTACGTGGATACAATGAATGACGGAAATGTGCCTCTCAAATGTTTCTACGAAAAAGTCCGCGATAGCATATATCTATCTCTCAAGATTGACTTTTTATTATCTGTTTATGGTAATAAGATGTTTTCCAAAATTACGCACTATTTGGCAGTGTGTTTTTATGAATTGGGTATTGATCCTCAACCAATCCAATACGTTATTCATCTCCACTCTCCAGTATTTAATTTAGAACGAATTTGCCCTTCACATCATACAATTACGACGAGTAGATCAAAAGATATGGCAGGTTGAAGTGTTGACGATGAAACCGCCGCGTGAAACAAATTACTACCCGGGCGAAGCTGGGACGGTCTGCTTGTTAAAAATATTTCAATGGCATATTTTAACCCTCGACTTTTATTATTGTATCATATCTTGGATTCTACCATTGAGTTTAAATATATTTAAACTCAATGATTCTACATAACTTCTCTCATTTCGATTTTTGCGCATGCGTAAAACTCAATTTTAAAAACGATTCGGCTTCACTTTGTGACTCTGAATAGCAGGTGTATGATAGGTACATGTTGTTCTTATTCTTTTCATTATTGGATGGTTCATCTCAACTTCTCCGCAGAACTACTCATCTGTTAAGTCTGGAAAATCACCTTCAGTTAACAGGAAATCCAATGAAATGTTCTTATCGAGTTAGCACAGGCTGATTCGGAATATCCCCCCTTTCCAGGATCATCCAAGATCTCCTGGAAAACCAGAAACTGCAATATTACGGATGCATTCCTCTGACTTCCGAACAAAGATTCATAGAGAACATTAGACTGACCCTGGAGAACAACCATGCCTCCTTCTTGAGTTTATACAAGGCCCAGGACGTGGAAAACGAAAGTTTGACGCTGAAGGAACAGACAGAGGTGGAACTGAGGCACTATATGGACGCCCGGGCTGTCCTGGGGGAGAACGAGGAAGAGGTGCAGAAGCTGCTGAATTGGCTGCAGGAGAAGAAGCACATCGAGCTGGAAGTGAGTCCCTG
The DNA here is from genome assembly GCA_910592335.1 of Adalia bipunctata. NCBI lineage: Eukaryota > Metazoa > Arthropoda > Insecta > Coleoptera > Coccinellidae > Adalia > Adalia bipunctata. Next base: position 22,335,565 of record OU342954.1, read on the forward strand.
AATTATGTTTGCTGGTAGAATGATACCATCCATCTTTCAGTTGATCCGCTACAGACGCCAAGCCGAGTTCAAAGATCTCCAACTCCAACAGTGCAACGACAGGATAGAAATCCAAAACGACCAGATCGCAAAACTCGAAGAAGACCTATTCCTTTCCATCAAAGGCACAGACCCCGACAAGATCACAACTGGATTCATCCCTCCAAAACCCCTACAAGATCCCGTTCCCGACATCTCCGATAAACTGGTCAAGCTGACCAAGAACCAAGACGTTCAAACTGAGTTGGTAGACGTCTACGAAAACGACGATCACAATCGTCTGGAGAACCTCAAGATTGAGCTGTTAAACGTGAAGAACGAGTTGGTCGCCAAGGAAGAAGTGACGCAGCAACTGAAGACGAAACTGAACGAATGCGAGATGACCGTCAGTTTGTTTAGGACGCAGATGGGGGACAAGCAGGCGCAGATAAGTTTTTACGAGAAGCACATCCTGGATTTGCAGCAGACCAAGAAGGAAGATACGAGGTTGGAGAGGCCGCAAAATGGAGCTGGAGGTGACGGTGCATCCAACGAAGTGACCAACGAGGAAGTTATATCTCTTAAGGTTTGTATCGAGTGGAAGGAAGAGGAGAGATCGGTATGAGTCTTAACGTCTTCCAGGCATCTATCAAGGCTCTGCAAGAAGCGATAGCTCTTAAAGACGAGTCCATACTCCACTACCAGTCACTGCTGAAGGAAGACAGGGACAACCACAGTTTGGCAGCTGCCAGGATGCAAGAGGAGCTGAAAACCCTGAAGAATTCCCTGGCGGAAGAGAAACAGAAGCGTCTTGAGTGAGATAAGTCGACGCCATCATCGACAAAGGCACTAAAGTTGTTTTTCGCAGGCGTGAAGAGCAGAACGAGGAAGTATCCCGAAGCAAAGCTGCCGTCGAGCAGTACATAAAACAAGTGCACGCCATGGAGCAGCACGCGGACGAGTTGCACACCCAGGTGTCCACGTTGGAGACTCAGCTGCTGACCAGTCGTCAAGAAGCGGTCAGATGGCGTTCCTTGGCCAACGATAGACTGAAGGGGATCGAAGAGCTGAGGCAGAGGTAGGTAGATCTTCGCTTTCGATCTAGGAAGGATGCAGTTTGGCTTTGGTTTCAGCTTGGACGAACAACACCAGGAGGAGCTCGACGTTTACAAGAAAGACTCGGAGAAATGGCGCGCAGAGGTTCTCAGCCTCAAAGAGCTCATCAATAAACACAAGAACGAGATTCTTCGGGTGCAGCCCGATCTCCAGAACATCCTGAAGTCCAAGGACGACAAAATCAACGAACTCAGCGTGGAGGTGCGGGAATTGAGGGTAAGTACCCTCATTTCAGGACGCGTTCTTCAAGGTTTTCCAATAGGGGTATGAAATACAGCGGGTGCTGTAGACTGAAGGTGAATACAGAAAGAATGGTACGAGAACAAAAACCCTTTGGTCAAATATTGGGGTTCTTTGGGTACGCAATGAAACCAGGTAGTTCAAATGGTGGCCTTGTTGGGAGATCTAGTACCTCGTGAAACTTCATCGTCTCTCCAGCGAATCTTTAGGGATGTTGGCGATCTTCTCTTCGGAGTTTTGAGGAGAAACCTGATCCTCGAGATACTCATGCTGAAAAAGCTGAGATATGGCTGACATGACCTTCTAAAACACGTCGTTCCTCTTGGTCAATCCATGACCTTCACGTTTCAGGAAGAGCTACAACTGGAATCGGAGAACGTCGCCGATGCCAAGCTGTCCGAGCTCGAGAAGATGCACGAGCAGTTGTCCAAAGAGAACGAGATCCTGAAGAGGAAATTCGACGCGTTGTTGCAGAAAGAGAGGAACGCCAGAGAGGAAATACGAGATCTGAGAGGACAACTGCTGAAGTAAGTCCGACTTTACCGGCGTGTTGACTTTTCTCGACTTCTATTTTTATCGGTAAAAATTATCTTATCGCCTTCAACAATAGGTATCCGGTAAATCTTTTCCTTGATCCGTGCACATAGTTTTGACGTTGTTTATCAGAGTTGACAATGTGACAGACATGGACGGAAGCGATGTCTTGAGCTTTGATCTGATGGGAGGTAGGAATTCTGTCCGATATTTTACTCATGAATCTTTACGTCTCATGCTCAAAAACCTTCTTCTTCAATCTCATTCTCAATTTAGAGCCTTTTTTCGTCGACAATGAATGCTTAACCCTTTTCATCAGTGCACTTGTTCCATAGAACCAAGCGAACGCCGTCTTCGGCCAGGAGCGAAAAAAGCGATAAGTCCATCAAGGAACAGCTCCAGAAGAAGGTGTCCACCATGGAGGAGGAGATGGTGCGCCTCAAGGAGGAGCTGGCTTCGCAAGTGGCGTTGAACGAGACCCATCGAGTCAAGGCGGCGGAAGACTTTGACCGTTGGAAGAAACAGAAGCAGAGCCAGCAGACCATCGATAAGTTAAAGTCGAAGCTGAAGGAGAGGGACGGGGAGTTTGAGAAGATTCAGCAGACGTGCACTGGGTATAGGTGAGTAGATCAACGTTTAGATTTTCTCGGGAAGACTTTTGAGGCACGCAGCATGAAATCTTCATGGATTGATCAGAATATTTCATCGAAATATTTGGGGGATAAAGTCCTGCTTGACTTGTTCTCACAATGGAATATTTCATGAAGAATTTCATACAGATTTTGCGATATTTCCAAAAAAAGCCGAAATATTCTGAATGATCGCTGAAATATTCCATTGGATACTTCTACAAGGATTTTGTGAGACTACAGATAATAATTTATGCGACGCAGAAAGGGTATGTACACGGATATATTTCTCTAAATATTTCAGCTCTGTTTACACCAGATTACGATACAATTTTTCCATAAACCTCTAGAAATATTTTCATAGTATCTCGAGCATCACAGAAATGGGACCCTGAAATATTTCGTCAAATATTTCCACGATATATTTCAAAAGTTGGCGGGAAACATTTCCTGAAATATTTCAGATCAACCTAGCAAAAAATGAACTGACTTTTATATTTTCTTGGGAAGACTTTTGAGGTTCGCTGCATGAAATCGTCATAGAAATATCAAAATATTTCATGTATATTTCATCTAAATATTTAGGAGATAAAGTCCTGTTTGACTTTTTCTCACAATGAAATATTTCATGAAGAATTTCATACAGATTTTGCGATGTTTCCAAAAAAAGTCTGAAATATTTCGAATGATCGCTGAAATAGGACGCTGAAATATTCCATTGGATACTTCTACAAGGATTTCGTGAGACAGATGATAATTTATGCGTCGCAGAAAGGGTATGTACACGGATATATTTCTCTAAATATTTCACCTCTGTTAACAACAGATTACGATACAATTTTTCCAGAAATCTCTAGAAATATTTTCATAGTATCTCGAGCATCACAGAAATGGGACCCTGAAATATTTCGTCAAATATTTCCACGATACATTTTGAAAGTTGGCGGGAAACATTTCCTGTAATATTTCAGATCAACCTGGCAAAAAATGAACTAACGTTTATATTTTCTTGGGAAGACTTTTGAGCCACGCTGCATGAAATCTTCATGGAAATATCAAAATATTTCATGTATATGTCATCGAAATATTTAGGAGATAAAGTCCTGTTTGACTTTTTCTCACAATGAAATATTTCATGAAGAATTTCATACAGATTTTTCGATGTTTCCGAAAAAAGTCTGAAATATTTTGAATGATCGCTGAAATAAGACGCTGAAATATTCCTTTGGATACTTCTACAAGGTTTTCGTGAGACTACAGAAAATAATTTTTGCTTCGCAGAAAGGAAATGTACACGGATATATTTCTCTAAATATTTCAGCACTGTTTACACCAGATTACGATACAATTTTTCCAGGAATCTCTAGAAATATTTTCATAGTATCTCGAGAATCACAGAAATGGGATCCTGAAATATTTCCACGATACATTTTAAAAGTTGGCGGGAAACATTTCCTGAAATATTTCAGACCAACCTAGCAAAAAATAAACTAACGTTTATATTTTCTTGGGAAGGCTTTTGAGGCATGCTGCATGAAATCGTCATGGAAATATCAAAATATTTCAAGTATATTTCATCGAAATATTTAGGAGATGAAGTCCGGTTTGACTTTTTCTCACAATGGAATATTTCATAAAGAATTTCATAAAGATTTTGCGATGTTTCCAAAAAAAGTCTGAAATATTTTGAATGATCGCTGAAATAGGACGCTGAAATATTCCATTGGATACTTCTACAAGATTTTCGTGAGACTGCAGATAATAATTCATACGTCGCAGAAAGGGTATGTACACGGATACATTTCCATAAATATTTCAGCTCTCTTTTCACGAGATTGCGATACAATTTTTTCAGGAATCTCTAGAAGTATTTTCACAGTATCTCGAGCATCACAAAAATGGGACCCTGAAATATTTCGTCAAATACAGGGTGGGGCAGAAGAACCTATCCGATTTCAAATCCCTTTTTCTCAGAAGAGAGAGCAGGTAGAGTAGTGGGGTAAAAACCGTTAGAAAGCTGGTTTTATGCCATTTGTCAGTAGTCAACATGCCTTGGTCTGGTGAACATCGTGCTTTTGTTATTGAGCGGTTTATCGAATGCGGCGGTTCGATAATTGCTACACAACGTGCTTTTCTAAGACCCAAAATGGAAGAAAATGGCGTGGAAAATGTGTGGTTTCAACAGGATGGTGCAACCGCCCTCACATCGCGACGATCAATGGACATTCTCAGGGAACTGTTTCCCGGTCGCCTCATTTCTCTGAGAGGTGATGTTGGCTGGCCGCCGCGCTCACCGGATCTCACTCCATGTGACTTCTTCCTTTGGGGTTACCTCAAATCGAAGGTTTACCAGCATCGACCAAGGACCCTTCTTGCTTTACGAAGGGAAATTGCTCGGGCAATTGAAGAAATTCCTGTGGAAATGACGGTGAAAGTCATGGAAAGCTACCGCGAGCGCCTAAATAAGTGTATCCGCTCCCAAGGACGACATTTGAGTGATGTGTTTTTCAAAACTTAAATTTAAAAATGGCATAAAATTTGCGATATGTTAATAAAAAAAATTTTTTGACAAGCTGAGTGGTTTTAATTTTATAACGTTTTGAAATCGGATAGGTTTTTCTGCCCCACCCTGTATTTACACGAAACATTTTTAAAGTTGGCGGAAAACTTTTCCTGAAATATTTCAGCTCAATCTAGCAACAAATGAACTGACTCCAGGGTGTTTTTTCCTGTTCTGGGAGGAGACTATGATGTCATTGATCTTGAAACCTTAAACTTCTTTTTCTCTTCACGAAAACTTTTCAGTCGAAATTGCACCTATCTTTAATAAATATTCTCTGAGATATTCGATGAAATATTCGACGAAATATTCAAAAAACATTCGACGGAATATCCATAAAATGATATCGGTTTTATTCTTTCTTCTGCGAATCCTTCGTAGAAATATCATCGGAGGATTTCGTTGGCCATCATCCATTACGTATTTTCCAGATCGCTGATAGAAAGACTGGAAAGGGAAAAACACAGTTTGGAAAACAGGGTGAAAGCGCTGAAAGCCAACGTGAATATTTATGGCTTCGAGAATTCGCAGCAGAACGACAGTTTGGCCCTGGAAAACGGCAAGCTTTTAGCGGAGGTCGAGGAACTCAAGGCCAAGTTGGAGATGCAACAGCGACACGCCGGCGGATTGGGTGCCGCCATGATGCAAGAGAAGCTCGAGGCCCAAGAGAGAAAACTGGCCATCATGGAATTGTCAGGAAAGGTGAAGTTTGATTTCGTGCTAATCGTTGTGATCGAAACTTCGTATTTCGTATTTTCATCGCATTTATCTCTCTTATCGGGAAATTGAAATGTTGAAAAACCTTCGTTTTGATGTTAATGCCTAAAACATGAAATATCTTGACTTAGAAACAAAATTTAGTCTTAGTCAACTCATGGAATAACTTTAATCCATCTTCTAACCAAAGCGTTTAAAGTTCTCGTGCCGAACTACCATGTTTGCGACGAACCACCTCATTTCGCGCCTTGTTCGTACTCACCACGATCAGACTCGTCTTTTTCCACTTTATTTTTCGGCTTACTCGAAGAACATGGCCCAGTCGATTCATTTATTCGTCGAATTCGGACTTTTCAACATATTTTGAGTCTTATTCAAGAGTATAAAACTAATTCTAAACCTCTAAACGCAAATTTGCACTGTGGAGTTAACTCAACTGGAACCAACACATCAACAAGATTATTTCCAAGGCCACAGCTACCATATATGTATGCAAAAGGCTCTTTCGAAAGACCTGGTGGCTATAACCAGACATGGTACTTTAACTTTGGTCCTGCATGGCTATAGTACGTGCCATTGTCACCTTTATGGTGGAGAAAAGCAGAAGAGGTCAACACACAGAAGATAGTCAATCAGCACCAAGAGCTTTGGAATCTACCAACCAGGGCCACACTACAATAAAGCAACTGGCCAGAGACGACAGAGTGAGTCTCTTATGGGTGCCAGGGCACTGTAGAATTGACGATAATGAGAAGGCTGATGCATTCGCGAAAAGTGCATCAAAGGTTAAATCCTTTGGACCTGAAGCCTTCTGTATCACTTCTAGGCAGCGTTTCAGCAATGGCAGATGTAAATCATGACACTCTTCCGGAGAAGATCTCCAGGACTAAGACAAGCGAGAAGATTTGTAAAGTTCTCGCTGTCTAACACAAGGAACCTTGTCCAGAACAACAAAGGATGTCACAAGGGGATGGGAGTTGGAATGAAACGCTCGAATTCGACGATTCTTTAATCTATCATCAGGCTATACAGTAAAAGTTTTCCGACACGCAATCACTTGTTACGTTCGAAGTCTATCCATAAGCCTCCAACCGGCGCCAATACAATTCCTTTCGGCTCCATGGTGATAGGAAGTTTGGTTTTATTATTGACACGAAAGGTGTAGTCCTGCAGCAGAAGGGCTAGGGTTATCTTCATTTGCAGCATGGCGAAACGCATTCCTGAAACAGAAAAAAGAGTTCCAGTTTTTCCCTCTTTCCTTCTTCTCCTCGGATGTCCTTTGGGTTTGAAAAATTGCTCGTATCTTATTTTCAAGATGTCCACGCATCATCTTACCTATGCAAGCCCTCGCACCATATCCGAAAGGAAGATACGTGTAATCCCAAATCTTGGATCGATTCTCCTCCAAGAATCTGTCGGGATCGAAAAGGTCCGGGTCCGGGTAGTACTCAGGGTCCCTGTGCAGAGAGAAGCAACATATGACAATGTTGCCCCCTGCTTCGATCACCGCGTCACTATCCGGTAATTGGTAGCTTTCGGTGCATTTCCTAAACAAGAACGGAGCTGCGGGATATTTCCTCAACGTTTCTGGAATCAGAATAAGGAAGATTGATCGTCTTTCGTTCCAGGATCGAGTAGGAGAGGGTTTTGGTAGGTCTTAACTCACCTCGTAGAATCATATCCACGTAGGTCAATTCTTGCATCGCCTCGTAGCTCCAGACTCCTCCGTGCTTCTCCAGAACGTTCTTCACCTCCGCCCTAGCCTTCTCCTGGATCTCGCCGTTCGTCGCCAACTCGAAAATCGCGAAACTAGTCGTCGTCGACGTCGTCTCGAATCCGGCAAGGAAGAAGATGAAAGCCTGAGCTGCCACTTCGTCGAACGTCAAAGCACTTCCTTCGGGCCGATCCGCATCGTCGTTCTTCATGAGCTTGATGAGGATCTGGAGGAAGTCGTCCCTACGAACGTCGTTCTTTTCCCTGTACTCGATTGTTTCTTTGACCGCCTTCCTGAAGAACTCTGTGACCTGGCGGCTGAAAATTCCGATGCGTAGGAGTTTCGCCAAGTGAGGGGTGGAACGGGTGATGAGCAGCCGAATGAGATCGACGACACTTTGATCGAAAGCTCTTCTCCCCATGACTCTAAATTCGGCTTTTGGGTTCCGCATGGTGTTGCATTCTAGTCCGTAAGCGCAAGAACCGATGACGTCCGTGGTGTAACTGGCGATGGTTTCGGAGATTTGCAAGGGTCTACCTGTAGAAGTGGTAAAAAGCTCTTTAGGACGAATACCTTGATGCAAAAAGCGGTTCACAAACGACCAGTATGGTTGTCTACCTGAAATCACTAATGGGCTCGAAGAAGAACAGCAGATTGCAAACCATGTTGCTCGTTTGGACCGTTTACAGAAGTTGCTAGGTTACGTCTGTCTTCTGAAGGCAGTATCAGAGCTGAATTGTACGACTCAATGCCCACAGATCTTCGCAATATCCCAAGCTGAGTTTCAGTCAGTTGAAAAGACTGTAGAACTCAGATTAGTAATGCAAATAGTCTCGATTCTCGAGAGGAAGCAATTGTGCCCGTTGGCTGGTGCTATAACTGGCCATCGGTATGGGCCAGAAAGCCTTCGTTCGACCGACCATACCGAAATAACGAAAACTGACCTGTATCGGCGTGTTCTCCCACCAAATCCTTCAGCTTCAATCCAGAGTCCAGCATAACGCCGAACATATTCTTCAGCTGCTTTGGCGAATACGCAGGCGCAAGTTTCGTTCTCAGTCGCTTCCACTTCTGTCCAGTTAACGCGAAGATATGCGCGTTCATCGGATCGTTCTTCTCGTCGTGGTGCAAACCTCTATCGTTGAATCGCGTCAGGATATCTCTAACCAGCACAGGATCTATGGCGAATATGGCTCTCCTGCTGAACAAGTACACTCCTACGTATTTGTGTCCCTTCGTCCTGGCGCGTTGGTACATCTTGTTGAGCCTGTCCGGCATATTTTCGTGACGCAAGAACACGCTTCGAAAGTCACCGAAAGGAAACGCAGGGTTGCATTGGGGTACTCCTCTGGATTTCCAGTAGGTGTAGGCGATACGGAAGTACATGTAGGTGAGGAGTAGGCATATCGAGAGGAACGTGATTGGTGGATAAGCTGCCACGGAGTTCCAGGCGGTGGAGATGAAGTAATTCTGAGAATAAAACGCAACTATGAATATTCTGCAATAGGTTCTCTTCTTCGTCTTGTGCGGAGGCTTTGCTCGACCGAAATATGACTCAGACCCGAAGGCACGTCGACAAGAATGCCGCGAGCCGACAGGGAGGAGTCCCACTCACATTAGAGATTGAAGAATAGGTTGTAGAACTCCCTGTATGGTAGCAAGGACTTCTTTTCTTTTGGAAACTTGTAGTTGGCTTGAGTTTGTAGCTTGCCTCTTATTAAGTATATCATTTCTAGTCTACAGTGTATTGCTCATACAGATTATTTCAAGAACATCAATAATTTCGCATGGCCATTTCGTGATTACATGGTTTTACTAGTACTAACTGATTTATTTTTGGAAACCTGAAGTGGAAGATAATTATTGAAACAGAATAAATGAAAATCTAGGTTTACTTTCATTGAAACATGAAAAATTTGATTTATAAGCTATAAAAATTTTTCACTTCGACCTTAGTTTTCGATTATACGAATAATTACATATACAAATAAAGGACACGAAATAATAATTATTTTAAACCTTGTGTATCCGCAGCTCAAGTGAATACAGGGTGTATAGAAATGGTTGCGAAAAAATTCAGGGGGTGATTCCTTGTCAAAAAATTCATATAAACTTTTTTTTCGAGCCCCCTCTGCTTTGTTACAGCCCCCTGAAGGTAGCGAACTTTAGAAAACAAATTCTAAAACAAAAAAACTGACAAGAATAAAATTTCAACATTTTATGTGGGCGAGAAGTCATACGAAAAATTTTTTGGTGGTGTTCCTCCATGATTGCATGGGGTAGAAAAATCCACCCCTAAACCTTGTTTCGCGAGAAATTTTTTTCACATTTATTTTCACAATAAAAAAGATGATCATAGCTTGATCTACTCTTAACAAATAAGGTCTCTTGTGATTTCTTGCGAAGATCCATATCGTGGACAGGAGTCTTGTAAAAAAATGATTTAAATTACTAGATAAATTCTAGTTTGGAAATATTCCAGCCTCTACGACTCGAATTATCAGTCGGTAAATTTTTTTTTTTCTCGAAAACCAAGATATTGCAAGAAACCTTATTTGTTGAGCTATGCAAAATTGATTTTTTATTGTGAAATATGATTTCTTTTTATACTAACTTAATTTTTATGACAATTCTGTTTTTTTTTGAAAATTTTCTTCTCTAAATCGACAAGGACCTATAAAGTTCAGTATAATAACAAAGCTTCTTTTTGCAATTCTTCAAACTAGGAGCGGCTCACCAAAAAAAGTTCTGGAGGAAAACACGGGACTTTTTTCCCGAAAAAATATCACCATGTGTATTTACAATCGGTATTGGCATGTAACAAATTAAATTGAATATCTTGTGAAATGCAGATATTATGGAAAAAAAACTTGAAAAAAATGTAAATATCAACACACTGTATTTCGAAAACGAAACTTTTGAGGTCCTATATTTATGGGACTTTTTTCTTAAAACAATGCAAGGAATCTCCCCTTTCCGTTCGTACCTCCAATTCAGAAACACCCCCTATTTGAACAGACACATCACTTAGCTCGAGGCTTCATTCCGAATATAAATTAAATTTTCAAACTTCATTCGCCTGCAATCCATTGTTGGTAAACAGGCTGAAAAGGCCTCATCACAACACAACAAAACCCCTTTCTCTTGAAGGTCTCGAATGAGATTTTCAGATTCATCTCCGAAATCAAATGGTGAGCCCAAATAACATGGAATTACTTACGTTTTCCATCGTTTCAGCGAATACTCGGACTACCTACTCAGATAAAAAATCGATGCACCCAACTGAACAGCTTTCGCGCTTTTACTGACGTCCTTGGATGTGGGTACCTATATCAGAGTTTAAATCGAGAATGGTTTTTCGATTACTTAAACAGGGATCAAACTTTTTATGATGATCAGGTTAAACTGACAGTAAAAAATCGAAAACGAATGTTTCATTTCATTTTACAGCCTATAGCCATTACTTTGACAGTTGGACTTAGTAGGTATTGACAAAGTCAAAGAAAAAAGTGTAAATTGAATATACCACAAAAATACAAACATTTTTAACTTACTTCTGTCGCTTTTCATTGTATTGAAGTCCTATTTTGATTGTTTATTGACGCCTGGGTGGTGTCACGTGCACGGGTTGGACTGTCAGATACAGGGTGGGGCAGAAGAACCTATCCGATTTCAAATCCCTTTTTCTCAGAAGAGAGAGCAGGTAGAGTAGTGGGGTAAAAACCGTTAGAAAGCTGGTTTTATGCCATTTGTCAGTAGTCAACATGCCTTGGTCTGGTGAACATCGTGCTTTTGTTATTGAGCGGTTTATCGAAAGCGGCGGTTCGATAATTGCTACACAACGTGCTTTTCGAATTCATTTCGGACTCGGGCGTCATGATCCTGTTCCACATCACGCTACGATTAAAGTGTGGGTGTCAAATTTTAGACAGACGAGTTCAGCATTGAAAAAGAAGTCGCCTGGACGTCCCAGGACAGCAACAGGACCTGAAAACGTGGGAAATTGCTCGGGCAATTAAAGAAATTCCTGTGGAAATGACGGTGAAAGTCATGGAAAGCTACCGCGAGCGCCTAAATAAGTGTATCCGCTCCCAAGGACGACATTTGAGTGATGTGCTTTTCAAAACTTAAATTTAAAAATGGCATAAAATTTGCGATATGTTAATAAAAAAAATTTTTTGACAAGCTGAGTGGTTTTAATTTTATAACGTTTTGAAATCGGATAGGTTTTTCTGCCCCACCCTGTATTAAATTAATTATGGCGAGTGCATGACACGCGATGGATTTACCTCAAAATTTACTCAGGAAGTGTAAAATCTATGCTATTTTTATGGATGGTGTTTCATAAGAGCGCAAGATTTGAGAGTTCAATAAAACATGGTTTTCTGTAGCAAAGTATTGAAATATTTATTGAATTAGAAAATATACATTTGGGAATTGTGTGTGAAACTAAATATCTAGTAAATGGTCGCCAAACCTTGCTGACATATGCGCACCCATTGGACGAAATTTTCAATAACGATTTTGAATACAAGTGATGGTATTTCATTGATACAGCGTCTAATTTCGGTTTTCAACGCTTCGATGGTTGCAGGCTTATTGGCATAAACCTGTTACTTCAGATAACCCCACACCCAGAAGCCCAATGGGTTTTAAAGAGCGTGCTGTCCAATTCTGGTCACCAAATCGGGAAAAAACACGACCAGGATCAAACTCGATGCGTTGTTTCACCGTGTTTACCAACTCCCATCTGTCAACTTTCGATCTGTCACGTCATAATCATGTGACATGACTGTCAAACATGGCGCGCAATCTTACCCTTTACAAGGTTTTGTTAGAGGAATAAACCAATTTTTCCTCCATAGGGAACGCCAGAAATCCGTACTGAATTCGAAAGAATGCAGAGTACCATTTCAAATCTCCAAAAATCGAATCTGTTCTTGGAGGCGCAGAATATTGAGCTTAAGATGGATCTGGAAAAATCTCAGAAAGATTTTTGTAGATTCAAAGAACAAATTCAACACCTAGAAAAGTGAGTAAATTGGAATGACACATTTCGTAAAAGTTTTGCGATCTATTGAGATTTCAACGCATTTTAAAGCTGTTTAGTGTACCCAGTCGACCACCACGGAGCGTTGGATTGTGGTATATTACATTCTTCGTTATGGGTGGGGTTGAATTGAGATACACTGGCTCTGGTCGAATGTTGGTTATTTTTCTGTTACATGCTGTGCTGGTCGACTGGCTACACACCGCAGAATTGGTGCCATATCTGTATGAAGCATGTCACCACCGATATACAGGGTCTTTCACGAGGAACCTCACCCATATTTATACGGGAAACTACTGAACGTATATTCATGAAATTCAGCACTTATACCTAAGTATTTCACGATGCTGATGAAATCTAAAATATTTTCAAGGCATGAGCACCTCCGGTTTTTCCGGAAATGACGTCAACTTCCGTTTTTCAAATTAGAACACCATTTTTTTATTGCAGAAATAGATTCCTTAGAAAATTTCAAGTTATTTTGATGTAACATTTTTCAGTTTTGGTTGGAAAATTCTCTCTGAGCGGGTGAAAAAATCGCTTTCAAAGTTAGGGATGACAAAATCGTGAAAAATCAATTTTTTCAAATTAGAACCCCATTTTTTCATGGCAGATATTGAATCTAGGTTAAAAAATAATGTGAGTGTATGCATCACACCCTTGCCCTAAAATGGATATTTTCTGAGTTAATATCCACTTTAGGGCAAGGGTGTGATGCATACACTCACATTATTTTTTAACCTAGATTCAATATCTGCCATAAAAAATTTGGTTCTAATTTGAAAAAATTGATTTTTCACGATTTTGTCATCCCTAACTTTGAAAGCGATTTTTTCACCCCCTGTATCATGAATCGCGATTTCGATTTTCAAAGTGGATACATCAATCTTACATCTTGAAAAATCCCAAAAATGAAAATTTTCTATTCAAAAACCTCGAAGTTATTCTTGTTTCAGCGAAGCTCTATTTTCGATTTTTTTTTCGAATTTTCCCGCTCAGAGAGAATTTTCCAACCAAAACTGAAAAATGTTACATCAAAATAACTTGAAATTTTCTAAGGAATCTATTTCTGCAATAAAAAAATTGTGTTCTGATTTGAAAAACGGAAGTTGACGTCATTTCCGGAAAAACCGGAGGTGCTCATGCCTTGAAAATATTTTAGATTTCATCAGCATCGTGAAATACTTATAAGTGCTGAATTTCATGAAAATACGTTCAGTAGTTTCCCGTATAAATATGGGTGAGGTTCCTCGTGAAAGACCCTGTATAGTAGAACCAAATGGTGTTCGGAAGATTACTCATTTTTTTCAGTTATATTGAAGTGCTGAAGAAAGAGAGAATTTCTGCTAGCACGTCAGGTGGTTCTCAAACTGGCCAATCCACGCAAGATTCTAAGAGGATCAGTGAACTGGAAAGGACAGTACTGGTGCTCAAGAGAGTTGTAGAAAAATTACAAACAGAAAATAAACGTCTTCTGAGTAAACGCCCTTCGATGGATCGGAATGTGAGTCGAAATATATCAATTTTTATATCATAGCTAAGTAATTTTGAAGACCATGAGGGTATTTTCCTCTTTTACCAGCGACAAGATTCGACAAGACCTATTTTGACCATTTTGTCCGTAGGTCTCTGGAGATAAACTTCGTAAAGATTACAACTGTTTGAAAGAACAGTACAACGAGAGCGTCTCGAAGATATCCGAGTTAGAATCGGCCTTAAACGAGACGAACTCGAAGCTTAAATCCTGCGAAGCTGGAAGGGACAACACAGAAGATTTTCTGGCAGTTTCTGCGGAGTTGAGTCGTGTTAGGGGGCAGCTGGATCAGAAATCTCAGCTTCTGGATAGGGTGAAGACTTTACTGCACGCTGCTGCTGCTAAAGAAAAGACTTTGTTAAAAGAGGTAGGAGTTTGAGATTTAGGAGATGTGGACGGGAATAATTTTTGATATTTTTCCAGATAGCCGATTTGAAAATGCGAACACATGGGAATTATCTCCTGGCCAAACCTTCAACGAGCCATGGATGAATATGTTCCTCGATTATTGTGATTTTTATTTTTGTAAACTGTATTACTATTTTAGGAATTAAAGTGTTGAAAAGTATGGTCTTTTTTAATACAACTTTTAGTTCTGCTTATTAATCCACAACGCACAGAAGAGACATAGAAAGTTAGGTGATACAGTTGGATCTTCAATGGTTTTTTAATTGTTTTTCATGAATTGTTTTATATAGGTGTCCCAAAACTATGCTGTCGAATTGAAATAAACGAGTCTCATGGAAAAAAAACGACACGTCCAATGTTAAGGATATTGAATTTATTTGTGTTTTATCTACTGGAAAACCCATTTTCTTTTGAAAAACTAACCTATACGGATCTTTTAGAGTCTTGGAATGATGAAAATTCGATCTGCAATTGCGCGTTACCGAATTTTAAATCGCCAATTCTAAAAACAACTTGAATAATCTGAATTACATTTGACGTTTTTTGAAATACGAGTAAACGTAAATGAACTGAATTCAAATTGACGGTTTCTGAAATATGACTGAAATGAATTTCAAATGAACATTTCTGAAATCAAATTGAATGATCTGAATTACATTTCGACGTTTTTTGAAATACAATTTGACGTTTTTTGAAATAAACGTAAATAAACTGAATTAAAATTGACGGTTTCTGAAATATGACTGAACACAAAACTGAAGTTGAAATGACCATTTCTGAAATCAAATTGAATAATCTGAATTACGTTTGACGTTTTCTGAAATGAAATTGACGTTTTTTGAAATGAACGTAAATAAACTGAATTAAAATTGACGGTTTCTTAAATATGACTAAACTGAATTTCAAATGACCATTTCTGAAATCAAATTGAATGATCTGAATTACATTTCGACGTTTTTTGAAATACAATTTGACGTTTTTTGAAATACAATTGACGTTTCTTGAAATAAACGAAAATAAACTGAATTGAAATTGACGGTTTCTGAAATATGACTAAACTGAATTTCAAATGACTATTTCTGAATCAAACTGAATAATCTGAATTACATTTGACGTTTTCTGAAATAAAATTGACGTTTTTTGAAATAAACGTGAATAAACTGAATTAAAATCGACGTTTTCTGAAATATGACCAAACTGAGTTTCAAATGACCATTTCTGAAATCGAACTGAATAATCTGAATTTACATTTGACGTTTTTTGAAATACAATTGACGTTTTTTGAAATAAACGTAAATAAACTGAATTAAAATTGACGGTTTCTGAAATATGAGTAACCTGAATTTCAAATGATCATTTCTGAAATCAAATTGAATGATAGGAAATACATTTGACGTTTTTTGAAATACAATTGACGTTTTTTGAAATAAACGTGACTAAACTGAATTGAAATTGACGGTTTCTGAAATACTTATTACATAGGTACTTAACTGAATTTCAAATGACCATTTCTGAAGTTAAGTTGCCAAACCTAAATTACATTCGATGTTTTCTAAAATTCTTTTATCGTATTCTCAAATAAATGTGTCGTAATCTGAATTGAAAAATAAATCGACTCAGAGATTCTTTTATAATTCCGAGAAGAACAAATGAAATTCACCAGACAGTTTTCCCTCTATTCCACTGAAATCCTCGAATATCGTTTACATGATCCTAGCCTTCAATGCTACAAGCTTTAATTAAACTTTGTTCCAATAACGAGCAAAATGCGAACAAGTATTCAACAGGTAAAGCTGGTAA
Organism: Adalia bipunctata; assembly: GCA_910592335.1. Taxonomy (NCBI): domain Eukaryota; kingdom Metazoa; phylum Arthropoda; class Insecta; order Coleoptera; family Coccinellidae; genus Adalia; species Adalia bipunctata. Next base: position 22,351,885 of record OU342954.1, read on the forward strand.
TGGAACAACCAACTGAGTTGAGTTTCCAAATGACCAACAACATGCAAGCAAAATGAGTTGATACATATGGAAATGAGGGTCTCCAGAGGTTGAATTACTTAATTGTTGTTTGTTTTATTATCAACGTAGTATCGCTCTATCTGTATACAGGGTATGATGAACTGAATAAGAAACCGAAGTTGTAGAATGACCAAAAACAATAAATTTTCAATATGATCCATGGATGGACTTGTGTATTTGTGGACATGTAAAAATTCTTTTGCTAAATATTTTTGGTGATAGAGGGCGGCAGTCAAGTTCTGGTATGTTAGGTACCTTAGACAAAGTCTTTGTCTAAGTTAGGTACCTTGATTTTTTTGGGAATCACCCATGTCAAAAATTTGAAAGAAATTCATTTCTTGTCTTAGTGGTGGAACATTTTAGTTGATGTAAATATGGCTCACTCATTTTGAGGCTTTTCTTAATTCCCTCATATAATATCTCAATGGATTTATGATAAATATTTATTTGGTTTAGCAAACAAATATGAGAAGTTGACATTGAGCAGAGAAGCATTTTTTTGAACGACCTCTGTAGATCTAATACCTAACATAACCGATAACAAGTAGATGGTTGATGTGTCTCTCTGGACAGTTGACTTTTGAGTTTTGTGATTTAAGGATGGCTCTCAATAAAACGGTGAACAGAATATGCACCTTGTGCTCCAGAAACAGCATTGGTGTTTTGAATAATGTATCTAAAAGGAACAGCCATTTTGTCTATTCACCGGACACAAATCTACCAACAGAAGGTGAGTTCTTAGCACGATTTCAATGAGTTTGAAATTATCGGTAGAGATAGCGCTCAAGTATGTTAGCGAGACCCAGTGGCGTAACAATCATTTGGAAGAAGAGGAATAAAGTTATTATTCTTCTCCATATCGAATAAAATGAAAATGACATGACTTCAAAAAATTCATATAATATTCATATAAGTACTCCTATAAAATATAAAGTATTATTATAGATTGCCAGCAGAGGTAAATATCTTGAGATTTCAAGAATGATTCAAATCAACCCATCGAGATCAGAGTTTCATTTTTTCGTGTCCCTCATTCTGTCCTGATTTTCATTTGATACTCCTGGAAAAACTCGGCATCCTTACAGATTTTATCAGCGTACTCAGAAACCTCCATTTTTGTATAAAGGTTCGGAACTGTCAGATCAATGGAAGGTTTTGGTTTAATGGCGGTTGTCGGACGGTGATAAGCCAAAGGCACATAAGAAGTAGGGTCTTTGTAGTGCGTACCAGCTGAAGTCAAAGAGACCTCTTCATCGTCTGGGAGTCTGAACAAACACCGCAATAGTTCAACCGAAGTCATGTCTTCATGGGGCGAATTCATCGCGAAATCCATGGCTGTTTGAGTCTTCCAGTTCTTGAGATACTGGAGGTAATACATTTGGTCGTCGAGTGGTTTCTGGAAGTACTTTTCAGTAATTTTGTTGTTTACCTTTTTCATATGTTTCACTCTGAAACAGTTTGGTGTCTCTTCGAGAGGGTCCTTAGTGAAGGATGTGACTAAATATTGTTTGCAATCTTGGACAATGGGGTTGTCATATTTGGACGCAAGGTTGAATTTTTTTAATGATATTGGTTTTAGTGGATGAAATGATGACTTATACGTACTGTTGTAAATATTGTATTTTTCTTTTAAAGACATACTCATAAAAATTGACAGATTTATACATGTAATAATGACATAAATGCTTCTTTTTCATAGAATTTTTTTTAAAACCATTGATAACTTTAATCATCTACATGTAAGGAAACTGCGAGACGCTTTATACTGCTTATAATAGAAGACATATCCATTTGAATTGAATTTCACTTCTCTGGATAGGAAAGACAGAGAAACTGAATATGTTTCAAGCCATCAACAACGCTTTGGATATCACTCTGAAAACCGACAAGACAGCAATGGTCTTTGGAGAAGATGTAGGCTTTGGTGGTGTTTTCCGTTGCACTGTAGGGCTTAGGGATAAGTATGGCAAAGAGAGAGTTTTCAATACACCTCTCAGTGAGCAAGGTATAGCAGGCTTTGCCATAGGCGTGGCAAATATGGGATCAACTGCCATTGCTGAGATCCAATTTGCGGATTATATATTCCCAGCATTTGACCAGGTGAGATGATCCCTTTTTTCTTCGATTCAAACCGTTGAAAACGCATTGTTTCAGATAGTTAATGAAGCTGCTAAAATGAGATATCGAAGTGGAGGACAATATGATTGCGGGAAATTGACCATAAGAACTCCCTCGATGGCTGTCGGACATGGGGCACTTTACCATTCTCAAAGTCCTGAATCTTACTTCGCACACACCCCTGGACTAAAGGTGATTTAGCGTTTTATAGCACAGCATCTACTACGTATTCATGCTTACCATTGTAATATTTAGTGACCTTCAAATAGCTGCACCAATAAAAGGTAAGAATGATTTGACCAAACCTGGCTAATTTAACTAAACTGGCTGTAATTTCCCTACTGGTCCATTCTGCCCAAACTGCCAGGTTTGGTCACAAAATTCGTACCTTTTTTTGGTAATCCATGTACCTACCTTACTCATTCTCGAATGATGATTTCTGCCTTTGAGTCTACTGTTTCATAACCAGGTTGTCGTACCACGTAGTGCCATAAAAGCCAAAGGGCTCCTACTGAGCTGCATCAGAGACCCTGATCCCTGTATCTTTTTCGAACCTAAAATCCTCTACCGAGCTGCTGTTGAACAAGTTCCTGTGGAGGACTATGAGTTGCCATTGGGCAAAGCTGATGTTCTAACTACAGGTTTGTTTGGTGATTCTTCAGTTGCGATTAAGTCAATGAATCTTGTTGTTTTCAGGAGGAAATGTAACGTTGATTGGCTGGGGTACCCAAGTACATGTGCTGTTGGAGGTAGCTGAACTAGCCAAAGAGAAGTTTAACGTTTCTTGTGAAGTTATTGACCTTGTCTCTATTCTTCCGTGGGACACTGAAACTGTTTTTGAGGTGAGTTGGATCAGAGGAACCGATTTGCGTATCGTTTCTTTGCAAAAAAGCTTCGGATATGTGTTTAATGTAACCAATTGATCTTTCCGTCTTCTAAATATGGTTCCCCAGGGAATGAAATGAAGATCTGTCTACTTCCTCTTAATGATACATTCAACCAATTTAGGAATTGATCTTTGAATATTAATTGTGGGCACTATTTTTGTTCCAGTCTGCCAAAAAAACCAAGAGGGTTATTGTTACACATGAAGCTCCACAAACTTGTGGGTTTGGTGCTGAACTAGCATCATCCATACAGGTAAATAATGCGGAAACTGACAATTTGTTTAGTTCACCGATTCAGATGAAACAAATAGTTTTGGGTTAAGTTAGGTTAGGTTGTACTGAGTTAGGTTAGGTTTGGTTTGGGTTAGGTTAGGTAAAGTTGGTTTAGGTCAGGTTTGAGTTGATTTGATAGTAATTTTCACTTTTCTTTTCTGACTTTTTTCAACCTTATTTCAGGAGGAGTGTTTTCTGCATCTTGAAGCTCCAGTAAGCCGTGTTACTGGATTCGATACACCTTTCCCTCACATTTTTGAGCCATTTTACTTACCGAACAAGTGGCGATGTCTAGATGCAATTGAGAAAATAATGAGTTATTGAAACCATTGTGTTTTATGAAATTTATTTTCAAATATTCCACTTCTTTGTAATTCATCATCAAGGGTAATATCAATAAGCGTTAATTTTTTATAGGGCCCCCTGCAACTTTTTCTTGTAGCATATCCAAATCTTGAGTATAAAAAAATTGTTGAATCATTTCGAATTTTTTTTTGGATGACCTTCTCAAGTTTTTCCTAGCAAACAGTCAATAATTTCTCGGTATTCAAGGTCTTGCTACAGCCTTTGCTATTTCTCGATGATAAAACTTTAACTACTTTTTCTTCTTCATTGTCTTTTTTTCTTGGAATATCCAAATTATCTGTTATATTCGCTGGACTTTGTAAAGAATTTATTATGAAATCATTCCACATTTTCGGTAGGAATTGATGTATGAATTTTTGAAAGATGAACATGATTACGGGAAAAAAGAAACAAATTGGACAAACCATTGTGAAAATTTCGTCAAGATTGTAACACTTTAATTTTGTCATCGATGTCAGCATGATTTAATCAAAAAATCAGGTTATACACAGAACCATTCCAAGAATATAGAAAAAATGAAAAAGAAACTATAAAGAATAAGACTGAATAAAATGTTTTTATTCAAGCACTTTTTTTTTCTAAAAAATACGCTCTGATGGATTTAATTTTTCAATTTTTCTGTTTGATGGGGGGCAAGGTTGAAGTATGGGATTTACCCTCCTTCTGTGAGGTAGCACTTCTGATTCGGCCTTTCGATTTATTTACGCCTTCTTTTGATCTCACTTTCATGTTAGATGTTGAGCTTGTGCCACTTTGCTGCAATTATATAAGTAATATTATATGTGATGTTCCACAAATACTATTGCTTCAAAAAAGTACTGAAAATCAGTCAACGAAACGTACATATGGATCTTTCATTCAAATTTATTTCACCCAAATGATAAAAAAATTTGAATGCGTTTTATTTTTTTTATATTGCATATTATTATTGTTATTTTATTCTGAATTTTGTTTAAAGTTTGTGGGAAAAAAGGATCATAGTTGATGTTTATTTGAATCTTTGGTCGAGTTTGGAGCTTTTGAAACATTATTACTTTCATCGAGGAACCAGATATTTGTTAGGATCTATAGAAAGAGTGATTCTCACCTTTCTCGGTCGTTCTATTGATTCGTTTCTGAATTTCGACATCAAATACGAATATGTTTCGCTGCCCTTGTGAAGGAGAGGATAGAATACTTCGATTCCAAGTATATCATCTGAATAAATTCATATCTAGATGAGTTATGGTTAAAAATCGTAAAATGAAGGAAAACATTCTTAAACAGCGACAAGGATCGTTATCACCCTTACACTGCAGTAGCAGTCACACACCTAAAGACAAGTTGTCACTAAAACAAGTCTAATTAATAACCATGGAGTATAACTTTCATGAAATGAAATTCAGTATTTAGTTAGCTAGTTCATAATTCATAAACTCTGATACATACAGAATGTAACAGCCAAATGGAATAAATTCGATAACGAATAAATGGGGCCGTGTTGGCAAAAACGCTCGGACACGTCGATTTGCAATTTTGAATGCGCATATTTTTCAAGAAAATAATATTATATAGGGTGTTCCATGTGACCGTGGCCAATACCAACTTTCTTATTTCAAATGCAACCCCCTGTATATTATTTATTTTTTGGATTCTTCAGAGAATTCTAAACACAATTCATGCACAATATCCTATACCTATCTTCAACTATTTCGGAAGTATTAAGTGTTTTCAGATTTATTGCAAAAATCAACGTTTTAAATAAAAATTATTTTATTTCACAAATTTGGTACATTACACTCAAAACCTAATACTGATCATTTCTTAATTATTAAAAAAAAACAGAAAAAAACAGAAAAAGACAAAAAAAGAACATTGATGTCAATGTAGGAAATGTTCAAAATGCTCGCCGCGAACGTCTTGGCAACATGCTAATCTGGTGTAGAATTGTCTTCTAACGTTACTTAACATTTCAGGCGTTTTTGCTTACTTTCTTCATATCAAGAGGTAAATGGGAAATAAGTTTTGAGTGTAATGTATCGAATTTGTGAGATAAAATAATTTTCATGCAAAATGTTAATTTTTGTGAAAAATCTGAAAACACTTAATATTTCCGAAAGAGTTGAAGATAGGTATAGGACCTTGTACATGAATTATGTCTAGAATTTTCTAAAGAATCCGAAAAATAAATAATATACTGGGGGTTGCATTTGAAATAAGAAAGTTGGTATTGGCCACGGTCACATGGAACTCCCTATATATTATTTTCTTGAAAAATATGCGCATTTAAAATTACGAATCGACGTGTCCTAGCGTTTTTCCTAACACCTCCTCGTATATTCGTTATCGAATTTATTTCATTTGACTGTTCCACTCTGTATATTGTTTCAACGAAGAAAATACTTACAGTCTTTCAATATAATATAGTACGTCTCTTTTGGTGTGAAGAATTCTAGTCCAGACACACTCAAAGCACTATCATTAACATTCATGAGGTCAGCTGAGGTAGTGCACATGAAGAAACTAACTGAAATTTTCAATTCGTGTATAATACAAGCAGTGAAGTCTCTTAAAGTTGATTCTGATAATGTCAGTAACTGTAGATTATTCTCATTTCGTCGATGAATTCTGACTGAACAATTTTCGATATGCAGTAGTTTTATTCTCTTTAAATTGCGCTGACAGGAGAGCAATCAACCAAGCCACTCATTTACTATACAGATAATCTACTCGATTTTGTTCGAAGCACATGAAAAACGTATCAAAACATCCCATATCTGATTTATTGCTATTCAGAGTCAGAGTGAAGCCAAATCTTTGTTTATAATTGGCTGGTACGCATGCGCCAATAGGTACTTCAATAGTTTCGATCAACGCAGAGGTTATGTTTATTCAACATCCCTGCACATGCGCTGATCTTGATTCTCACCTTAGCCCTACTTCAATTTCCATTGGCTGATTATCTTTATTCAAATTATGAGATATATGGATCTTGATGAATGCAACACCTTATAATAATATAATTCTGTGTTTTTCTAATTGGCACATATATGTAATTGAAAAAAAATACCTACCACACCTAGGTAAACTAGTCACCTCGCAAATATAATCCAGAATAGATCCCAAATAACAATCAGGATTTATCAACACTTCCTTATTCTCAGCACTTGGTGGAGAAACAGAAGTTACACTTAGGACCTCCCCGGTTGCACTTGGTGATAAACTAGGCTTTTTCGTTGTTAACGACTGACTTCTACTCTTCATTACCTTGCTGTTGCTACTGATGATTCTGGTTTCTTCCAATTTAGCTTTGAAACTTATTTGGACCGAAGATGGAGGCCTAGGATCCTGTTCAGGCTGTTGTTTGAATTCTTGATAATCTACAATATTGAGATTAAAGATAGTTGGAGGCGTTTCCCTTTCGTACTTATGTATTTCAAGATGAAGTACATCTGGAATCTTTCGGATCGATCTTCTGAAAAATTTACAATATTGACAGATGTCGAGAGGAGATTTAGACAGGTTGGAATTGTAAATGACATAGAAAAAATAGAACGAATATATTTTTACAAACAACATTGATAAAATGGAGCATTCAGGGATGAACAAGAAATAATAAATAATAAAAATAACATTAGAGCAGTGTCTCAAAATCAGAAAAAATTATCACTTTCAATAATAAAAACGTCAGAGAAAATTAAGCTGGAAAAAGATTGTGGCACTATTAAATATTTATAGCAATAGATCTTTCAAGTTATGCACTCGATACACAACAACCCAAGATAGAAATCAAAAATTGTGAATGGGTTCTTTTGATGATTTCGTAACATTTAGATATCTCTTTCCGTTGAAATTGAAAATATTGGGAAATATTTCAAAATAAATTTTATTCTAGAACTGCCTCAGTCGTGTCGAAAATTCATTTCATCCTGTATCTCTTGCAGAGTCTTTCCTCTGGTTTCTACCATGAATATCTGGACAAAAAAGACGGCTGTAAAAGCACATGCCGCAAATATCCATATCAAATTGTCCATATGTATAGCATCTTTCACATTATTGTATATCAAATTTATCACAAACATCCCAGCTAAATTGTAAGCGACTAGAAAAGAAACCACCACGCTCTTAATTTTTTGAGGAAATAGTTCACCCAGAAACGTCATCAGTACTGGCGCAAGACCGATACTGTTCAATGACGCCAGTAAAACTAAACAGACGATTGGAACGAAAGAAATCTTCTCTATTCCCTCGTAATTGTTGAGCTGCAAATGGAAGTAAATTCCTAAGAGTAATTGAGACAAAGCAGTGCCTGCAAAAGAAAACATAAGAAGAGTTTTTCTTGGAAATCTGTCAGCAAAGAAAGAAGCTAAGATGGAGACCACAAATTGGATAATATTTATCAATATGGGTCCTATGTCTGGATGTGGATCTCCAGCTTCTTTCAGAAAGGTCTGGGTGAAAGCTAAAAATATACTTCCTCCCGTCAATTGCGAGAATGTGAAACCACCTATTCCGATGATGAGGGTTTTCACTGATGCCTTACTCTTGAATATTTCCATGAAAGAGACTTTGGAAGAATGGCGCAAGGTTTCCTCCATTTGATCCAAGCTGTCCTCTAGATTCTCATCTCCTTGCAATTTTCTCAAGACTTTCCCCGCTTTCTCCCTGTCAGACTTGATTATAAAATATGGACTTTCCGGTGCAAAAACGAAGAACATCCCGACGTAAATAGCAGAAAAGGTGGCTAGCATGATGTGGAATAAAAAATAGGATAAATATGGTCCTGTTGAGTATGAAAAAAGCATCCCTGCGTTCATAGCTGTGACGAATGAAGTGCTGATCATTCCCCTATTCTTTGCTTCTGCCAGTTCCCCAAAATATATCGGTAAAACAGTCAATACGCCTCCAACTCCAAAACCAGTCATGAATCTGCATGCGAGAAGAAGCCATGCGGTCTTAGTCCAAGCCATTATTAGGTAGGAAGCCAGGACCACAACTCCTTGCGAAACCAATAAAGTTTTTCTGCCGAACATTGAACCGAAAATACTGAGCGAAATACACGCCAAACAAGAACCTAGCAGGGATAGGGAAGCCAGCAGGCTCATCTCGTCTTCTGTTATAGCCCTTCCTAATGGGTTATCGTCCAGTCCTTGCAATCTTTCCAACATGGGCGATGACCAACCCATGACAGTGGCGGCGACAAAGCCACCTAGATTACCTGAAAAATTGAAAACGTCTTCATTAGGTATCTAATCAGATTGAAGGAGCTCAAGGTCCTTTGAGTATTAACTCCTCAATACGTTCTATTCTATTAAATTGAGGTGCCTATTCATCGTCATGGAATGGAAGATGGAAGGAAACATAGGTAGAAGGACCACTGAACCATCAGCGAGACCAGTAGCTTTAAAGTTTCTTTTACAAGTTACTGAGTACTTATAGTTCTCAAACAGGGAACCAAATTCAGAGAGATTATGTACCTCAAAACAGGCCCATGTTAAACATTGGTCCTTAGAGTATCTAAATTCCATTCCAATAAAATTACTGTTGTCAAAACTCGGAAGTATCAGAAATTTTTTTAACCATTATTGACAATAGGTTTATTTTTCGTATTCTTGACGTTATCACATGAACACGCTGCGTGCTCATTGGTTTTACCAATGTCAGACAACACACTGTTAATGAAGTTGACAAAAATTGAAATTTCAACTGCCGCAACTTTATTTTAATTCGACATTATGGCAAAATTGTCCATTATATTTATTTTCTTTACATTATCAAGGGTACCAGTACTCAATAGAATATTGATTTTGGTAGCAGCAATAGGGAGAAATCTAATTTAAATAGTTCGTTGCAACTCACCTAAAGCAATTGTGAAATACAAATATTGTGCACCCATTATGCCTATCGACTAATTCTGAATTTTTTTAGCAAAATCGTAAATAATTTCTGTTTTGATTTATCAGTTAAGTAATGGAGATTGTACTGGCTACTATATCTTGATTGAGATTTTACTGATAGTCTAGATGACTTGTTATTATCGGGTTTACACTTTGTATTCACACAGCTGGACGCATGAGACTGCAAAAATGACCCGATAAGATTCTCATTTCTCATACCGAAGGTATTTGATGATCGATTTTGACTTTGAGGAACGCCAAGTTTACAAGTTACTTCCACATTCTTTACTCTTCTTTGTTGAGGACATAAGCTGTCATTTACCGAAATGTTTGAACTAGAAGAGTTACAAAAGATAAAGTACCTACATCGAAAGATACTTGGAGGAGTCATGAAATATTTCACACAGATGCTCCTTTGATATTTTGACGATTTCAAAGGAATATTTGTGTCAAAGTTTTAATTAATGAAATTTTTAAGTAGGTCTTTGGATCGACATAATCGAAAATAAGTTTTGTCTACAAGCGTGCGCTTTCAACCCTTTTCCCGCACGCATTTCAATTCGTAAAGAGTCACATTGCCAAACAGTGTGGAAAAAACCCCTGCTATTCCATTCCCGCACACTTTCATCAGTGCGTAAAAGGATTAGCAGGGGTTTTTCTCGCACGCTTTTTCTAAAGAATAAAATGAATTATGATATGTCTCTATGCACCAAACGCCACCGATGACGTTGCTACGGAAACGACATGTGAATTAACATTATTTGTCATTAGTATGAAATTATTTGAATATATCAAATCGATTTTGATCAGTGTGTTGAAATCAAATCGATATCAAGTAAGTGCTTGTAGAAAAAATATTGTTCCTAACTCGTGCGGAAAGTGTCTTTCCCGCACTCAACTGCTTGCCCGAACTCCGCTACGCGTCGTTCGGGCAACGGCAGTTTCGTGCGGGAAAATATCTCTGTCCGCACTTGTTAGGAAAATAACTATTTTGACAACAAACGATATCTTGCCTTGTCTAATTGCTTAAATAAAATTATCATCATATGTATACTTTTCATGTATATCCGTTAGTTCGCCAAATACATTTTTTATATCATATTGTTTTTTATTGAACAAAATATGCAACCTTGAGTGTCTTCAAAGAAATAATTCGAAAAAGCTATTGCTAAGAATTTTTCGAGGATACTCGAACAACTCTTTCATTTGAATCCTTCCCACTATTCGCTTTCAAAGTTGAGGTCAGATATTCAAGAAATTCATTTTCGAAATTTCAAAAGTTTCCAATTTTTTTCTGTCCTGTTAAAAATGCTTGGAATTATTGATTAAAATAGTTGAAAAATCCTCGATATAATTATCATCGATCCTTACCTGGATTCACTTTATATTTTCTTCGAAATATGGTTTTGTTTTTTTTATAAAATCGAAATACTTTTCATTACGAATTTATTTTGGCTCACAATGGTAAAAACTTTACCAGATCATTTCATTATTAGGTTCGAACAGGTACATAATAATATCAAATATTCAGAAAAAATCTATAATGGAATACGTAGGTACATGTAATTTTTTCAGTCAATATTCGTATGAGTAAAACAAGTATGTGGTTGAAATCAAATGTTGTAGGAGTTCATAATATAATTCGTTGTATGAAAGTATTTCATCGAAGTCACCTTCCATATTATGCACTTGTCGTTTCCACATTTCAGCAATAATTCGTTGAATTTCCTAAATCTAAGTAACTTGTATTCACATCAATTACAATTTACAAAAATGGCACATTCAGTCGTGGCTATTGACCTTCTTTTAACTTTTCGGTAGCATCAAGTTCCATGAGGTCCTCTCCAAAGTTTCTGGCAATCATCAGATCTAGTTCATAGCTATCAAACTGGACATTTTCAGTTGTTCAGTTCATTTTGAATTTCTTCCAGAGTTTTACCTTTCGTTTCAATCATGAAGAACTTGATGAAAATAATAGAAAGAAAACCACAACCTGAGAATATCCAGAAAAGGACGCCAACACCAATCAGATCATCCAAAGTGTTGAAAAAGGTTGTTATCCAAAAGGAAAATATCCAATTATAGCTTACCAAAGACGAAATTACCAACCCTTTAACTTTTGGTGGAAACAATTCGCCCAGGAATGTCATAAGTATAGGTCCTACTCCAATGTTGTAGACACAAACATAAGTTATCAAACACACCAACGGCATCCATCCCACGCTACTGACGTCATAATCGTGTTTTTTCATGAAGAAGTAGATGCCAAATGGTATCTGTACCAACGCAACCAGGAGATGAGAAAGAGAGAGTAGGAATTTCCTGGGAAATCTATCTGTTACGGCCGACACAAAAACCGTCATTATCAACTGGGCTATGGCGACGAGGATGGGACCAAGTTCCGGCGAGATACTACCGCCGGACTGTTCGAAAATGGTTTGACTGTAGGTGGCCACTATGACAGTTCCTGTGAGTTGCATGAAGGTGAAGCCCCCTACTCCCATAATGAAGGCTTTTCTTAAACCTTTACTTTTTAGAACATCCTTGATGGAAGCATCTGTTGTTTCTTTCAAATTTAGCTTCATCTCCTCTATTATTTGGGGAACGCTTTCCCTATCTCTGATTCTCAGCAAAACGTCCCTGGCAGCTGCTTCATCTGTCTTGATAAGGTGATGTGGACTTTCTGATGCCAAGAAGTAAAACGATATCATAAACATTGCTGGAATAGCTGCTAAAACGATGTGAAACCAGAAATATGGAATATAGGGCCCTAACGTATATGGAATCAGCATTCCAATATTCATAAACACTGTCATCGACGCACTTAGAATACCTCTCTTACTGGCATCAGCCACTTCTCCACAGTACATGGGTAGAATCGTGAAACTACCACCCAAACTCAGTCCTATCATCGTTCTGCTGACCAAGAGTAACCATAAATCGGCGGACCATGCCATCACCAAGTAGAATATCATGCTTGGAAATCCAAGAAATATAAGGAGTGTTTTTCTGCCAAACTTAGTACCCAGAAACCCGAAAATAGCTGAGCCGATTACCGCTCCAAGTATGTTAATTGAAGCTAATGCGCTGTTTTCAGTTTTTGTTATTCGGCGACCCAATGGATTATCGTCTGTACCATTAAACTTGACGAGCATTGGTGAAGACCAGGTGATAGCAGTTGAGGCAATGAGGATGCTCACTTGAGCTGAAAAAAAAAGAATTATGTATATTGAAACTTCACTGCGTTTACAAGAAAACATTAAATAATGTGAATGGATGGATACTGAATATTTCATATGTAATTCACTCACCTATAAACACTGAAATATACATATGCAGAGAACCCATTTTTGTCTCTTACAAAGCTGATAATGCTTGTCCTGCTTGGAGTAAATTATTTTATAGTAAGCCTGCCTCAACTACTTCCATGATTATCTCCAATAGTACCTAATCGAGCAATCGAGATTAGAGAATGAATATAGCTTAATCCATTCGAAGTTTCTATGTTTTCGATGAAATTAATCTTGCACGCATGCATATCGAATATAGTGCTCCAGAAAAGTTCAGAAATTTTTACTCCTTCGAAAGTTCATATCAATTTCTTTCGAATGTTCACTCACTAATCTAATTCATAATTTTGCACATTCTTTATAAGTTTCACAGTTTCAGGTGAATATTAATTTTTAGTATTTTTATTATAAACCCAGTTCACTTGGAGGAGTCATATAATTTTTCACACAGATCTCTCTTTGATATTTTGCCGATTTCAAAGGAATTTTTGTGTCAAAGTTTTTATGATCTCTTCAAGTATCTTTGGATCGACTTCATCGAAAATAAGTCTTCTGTCAACAAACGACATCTTGCCTTGTCCTATTACTTGGTTGGCTAGACAAATGAAATGATCACCATATGTATACTTTTTATGTATATCCTTTAGTTCGCTAAATACATTTTTTCATACTATATTCTTTTTAATTGAACAAAATATGCAATATTGAGTAAAGATAATTCGAAAGAGCTATTGCTAAGAATTTTTCAAGGACATTCGAACAACTCTTTCATTTGAATCCTTCTCACCATTCGCTCTCGAAGTTGAGGTCAGATATTCAAGAAATTAATTTCAAAATTTTAAAAGTTCCCAATTTTTTTCTCTCATGTTTAAAGTGCTTGGATTAATCGATTAAAATAGTTGAAAAATCCTCGATATAAATATCATCCCCATCCGAATACACTGTACATTTTCGTCGAAATATGGGTCTCTCTTTGTTTTTGATAAAATAAGAAAACTTTTCATAACCAATTTATTTCAGCTCACAATCGTGAAAACTGTACCAGATCATATTATTATTAGGTTCAAACAGGTACATAATATCGGATATTCAGAAAATCTATTATGAAATACATGCCATTTTCAGCCAATATTCATATACATCCTGTATAAGTAAATTAAAAACAATTATATGGTTAAAATTTATGTGGTATGAGTTCACAATAGAATATCGTTTCATGAAAGTAATTCTTCGAAAGCATATTTCATATTATGCACTTGTCGTTTCCTCATTTTAACAGTAATTCGATAAATTTCCTAAATCTAATTCACTTGTATTCACATCAATTACAAATCACAAATGGCACATTCAGTCTCGTAGCTATTAAGCTCCTTTTTATTTTCGGAAGAATCATCTGTTCCATGAGGCCCTTTCCGAAGTTTCTGGCAATCATCAGACTCGGTTCATAGCTATCAAACTGAACATTTTCAGTTGTTCAGTTCATTTTGAATTTCTTCCAGAGTTTTTCCTTTCGTTTCAATCATGAAGAACTTGATGAAAATAATAGAAAGAAAACCACAACCTGAGAATATCCAGAAAAGGACGCCAACACCAATCAGATCATCCAATGTGTTGAAAAAGGTTGTTAACAAAAACGAAAATATCCAATTATAGCTTACCAAAGACGAAATTACCAACCCTTTAACTTTTGGTGGAAACAATTCGCCCAGGAATGTCATAAGTATAGGTCCTACTCCAATGTTGTAAACACAAACATAAGTTATCAAACACACCAACGGAATCCATCCCACGCTACTGACGTCATAATGGTGTTTTTTCATGAAGAAGTAGATGCCAAATGGTATCTGCACCAGAGCAACCAGGAGATGAGAAAGAGAAAGTAGGAATTTCCTGGGAAATCTATCTGTTACGGCCGACACAAAAACCGTCATTATCAACTGGGCTATGGCGACGAGGATGGGACCAAGTTCCGGCGAGATACTACCGCCGGACTGTTCGAAAATAGTTTGACTGTAGGTGGCCACTATGACAGTTCCTGTGAGTTGCATGAAGGTGAAGCCCCCTACTCCCATAATGAAGGCTTTTCTTAAACCTTTACTTTTTAGAACATCCTTGATGGAAGCATCTGTTGTTTGTTTCAAATTTTGCTTCATCTCCTCCATTATTTGGGGCACGCTTTCTCTATCTCTAATTCTCAGCAAAACGTCTTTGGCAGCTGCTTCATCTGTCTTGATGAGGTGATGTGGACTTTCTGATGCCAAGAAGTAGAACGATATCATAAACATTGCTGGAATAGCTGCTAAAACGATGTGAAACCAGAAATATGGAATATAGGGACCTAACGTATATGGAATCAGCATTCCAATATTAATAAAAACTGTCGTCGACGCACCTAGGACACCTCTATTACTGGCATCAGCCACTTCTCCAAAGTACATGGGTAGAATAGTGAAACTACCACCCAAACTCATTCCTATCATCGTTCTACTGATCAAGAGTAACCATAAATCTTGGGACCATGCCATCACCAAGTAGAATATCATGGGGGGAAATCCAAGAAATATAAGCATTGTTTTTCTGCCAAACTTAGAACCCAAATACCCGAAAATAGAGGAGCCTATGATTGCTCCGAGTATGGTAATTGAAGCCAATGCGCTGTTTTCAGTTCTTGTTATTCGGCGACCCAATGGATTATCGTCAGTACCATTTAACTTGACGAGCATTGGTGAAGGCCAAGTGACAGCAGTTGAGGCAATCAACATGCTCACTTGAGCTGAAAAAGAAGCAAGACTTAAATTGAAACTTTTCTGCGGATTCAAGAAAACATTAAATGATGTTAGTTGTGGATACTGGATATTTCATATGTAATTCACTCACCTATGAACACTGAAATGTACATATGCAGCGAACCCATTTTTGTCTCTTACAAAGCTTTCAACAAGAAGAAATCGGGAAAACACAAAGTCCAAGCCTCTCTTACAAAGCTCATATGCTTGTCCTGCATGGAGTAAATTATTTTATAGAAGGCTTCAACTACTTCCATTATTATCTCCAATAGTAGGTACCTAATCGAGCAATCGAGATTAGAGAATGAACATAGCTCAATCTATTTGAAGTTTCTATGTTTTTGGTAAAATTAATCTCCCACTCATGCATATCAAATACACTGCTCCACAAAAGTTCTTACATTTCTTTCAAATGTTCACTCACTCATCTAATTCATTATTTTGCACATTTCTTTATTTTTCACAGTTTCAGGTGAATATTTATTTAGTACAAACCCATTTCACTCAAAAATTTCTTAATGACATCAATTATGCATCTCAAGTATTACAAAAATGCGATATCAATTTGGACGACGCATGCAGAGCTTTACAAGAGCTAAAACAAAGATAAAAATTTATAGGAGTGACTTCGAGTCCTTCAATTCCAAGGCTGTAGAAACTGCCATTGCATATGGTGTAGTTCCCCATTTCGAAGAAAAGAGACAAGAAAAAGTTAAAAAACGTTTCGATGAATTAGCTTCCGATCACCGATTTCGAAGCAGGGAAGAATTGCAGTCAACAAAATTTTCAATTTTCTGTCCCATCATTTCTACTAGACGTAGACGAAGTTGCGACTACTTTCAAAGTGAATAGGTATTACGATATGATACCTATTTCTACCTGAATTGAATAAGGAATGGATAATTCACGAATTCTCTGTGTGAAAATAATAAGGAAATGCGGAATTCTGGAATGCAATCTAACAGAAGTATTTACAGCAATCTTACTTATACCACACAATTCCTGTCACCTAAAAGATCTATCAGCAAATTAAAAATAATACAAATTATTTATGGAACACTATGAGCCAAGCTCGACTGCGACATTTATCGCTTATATCAATTGAAAATGGAGCTGCATTAAGTCTGGATTGAATCTTTTGCAAAAAATAAGTGTAGAAAGAGGTTTTAAACATATTTTTTCTGAAGGAATCAATGACTTCAAATCTAGACTTGGTGGACCTCTAGGTTCGAATCCTTTATAATTAATTTAAATTAATTCCTTAAATAATTTATTCTTATTGTTATTTTGCCAAATATAATAAATCAATAAAAAAATAAGTCTATTTTCTTGTAGATCTTTGTAGGTATGAAGTATAAAAAAAAATTATTTTTTCATCCACATAAGTATAAAAAATTTGATATACCTACCTAAATACATAAATAAACCTTTCGAATTCCTTATTTATTTTCATTACCTAATAACAACATAATACGTTGATTGTAAAAATGTAAAACAATAACTGATCTAAAATTCTTAGAAACGCAAACAACAAGAGCTTGCTTGAAATTTATCAAACGAGGAGCAAAAGATACCATTTAGATATCACAGAGTAAACATTTGGTTTCTCATAAATGAATAAGAATCGACAAATTTTGAAACGGGCATAAAATTTCTGAACTTCATTAACTTTTGCTGAGCAGTATATGAATCTTTGAATCGATATCATCAGCATGTTTCTTCGATAAAAAAATATTTCAATTAATTATTAATTAACGGATGGGCTCGGTCCATTTGATGTCAGCAGATGCTTGACAAAAATATCAATTCATCATCAATTCAAATTTTTCAATGCTACTTTCTGTTTGATGCCGATCAATTTGTATTTTTAACGAATTGAAAGAAACTGAGAATCCTCCAAACTTATGTTGAAAAAGGCTTTATTTACACTCCACCATTAAAATATTCGAGTTCGGTATATAGGGATGTCGAATAAACTTTCCTCCTCAATACTCATTTTGAAGTTATTTTTGATATCCTTATCAGATTCCTTGGATAAAGAATTATTTTCAAATCCTCTCGTTTTTATAAATGATGTTTTTGTTGTCAGTTCTCTCCAAAAAAATTTGATAGATGAAATCAAATGAATCAATTTCAAATTGCAATAATATTTGGCGCAATATTGTGTAATATTGTTCAATGATAACTCGAAAATATAAATTAATAAGTCATAAGTCAGAAAAATCAAAGTCATATTTGAATTGGTTTCTGCTCTCTTATGAAGGAAACCGTTTACTTAATGACTATTTCCAAGCCCTCAAAAAATTCTTGAATTAGGAAATATTCATTACTGCTTCATACTGCAAATATTTTGACTAGCAAGTTGTTAATTCTAGTCAATAAACGGAACCCAGTGTCTTCTACCAATGATTATTTGATGTGCTTTGTTTGTTGCGTATGTGGGTAAATTGAGGATGAAATTTCTGAACCCAGTACCTACAACTGAGATGAATAATTCATTAACGAATACAGGACGATTTCATAAAACATGATACATGAACAGAATATATTCAGTATTCAAAAATAATAGGTACATCAAATTCAGTTGGAGGAGAGGAGTAATTTGAGGACAGAGTCAATTGAAATTTGTTTTGACAGCCGTCAAAAAAGTTTTCATTGCATTCTTGAATGCTAGATGTATCCAGTGACAATAACTGCCTGATCCCTTACATTTTCAAATTATAAGCTATCCTTAGTTGATTCAAATGAACTGTCATACTTACAAAATGCAGCTTCTACCTCCTTCAAATCGGATGATATCGGTTTGATTGATCATTGAGTTTTCTCCAAAACCTCATGCACCATATAAGTAGGCATCAAACAAGAAAATTCTGCAACAGTAGACCGCTCCTTCTTGAAGTCCTTGATTTGAAGTTTTTTCAGGCGTTGTTTTCGTTCTAACGATTCCGTTCGGTATGTAAATTCAGAGCAATCGATAATTTTATGATATCGAGGCTGATTTGCATTTTGTATTTTGTTGCAGGTGGATTATTACGGTAGCGCTGAATACCATGACCGGAATATCGATTGGTTTTTATGTTGACACAGGTATTTCTCTTTTTGAAAACAAGATCGAATTGGAGATTCGGACATAAAGATAAGAATTAAGATAACAGAAACAAATAAACACAAAAACTTTTATATCGGGTGTTTTTTTAGAGTGATAGAACTTTAAATTGAAATAAAACACATATAAATTAAGATTGAAGCCAAAATTTTTTGTTTATGATATCTTTATGCCATTTATGTTTTCGAGTAATTCAGGCCTTATTTCGGCAATAACACGAGTTGTGTTGGCTTCCAAAACGTCTATTGTTTCAGGTTTATCAGCATAAACCAATGACTTGACAACCCCAAAATATATAATCCATTGGAGTTATGTCGCATGATCTTGGAGTCCAATTAATTGGACTATTTCTCGAAATAATGTTACGCCAAATATTTCTTTCAATAAATCAATTGTTACGGTAGCAGCATGAGGTGTAGCAGCATCTTGTTGGAAGCAAAACAATTCTGGGTCGATACCATTCAAATTTTGAAACAAATAATCATTGATCATCGAGCTGTAACGAGGACCATTCACTGTTACATTAGCTCCAGCTTCTTTTTTAAAGAAATATGGACCGATGATGCCTCTAGCGTGTAAAGCACACCATACAGTGCATTTTTCAGGATGCAATGGAACTTGTAGAACTTCTTGAGGATTGTTTTCACTCCAAATGAGGCAATTTTGCTTGTTTACGTAGCCGTTCAACCAGAAATGAGCTTTATTACTAACACAATTTTTCCATAAAAAAGTAGCTCAACTTCAAGCTGTTCAAGCAATCAGCAAACAAACGACGCTTATTATAGTCAAGAGGCCTTAGTTTTCGACCAGTTGGATCTTGCATGGGTGTAGACTAAGATCTTTGAGCAAAATTACCTATGTGGTGGATGCCAAGAGTCCAACTTGTTGTGACAAATAGACAAATCTGGATCTTCATTAACACTATCACTACAGCAGCTATATTTTCTTCTGTACGTAGAGTTCTTTGTCTTTTTGTTGTTGTTGTTCAAAATGACTTTACCCACTTTTTTCTGTGGTTCTCCGAGATTCTCAGAATCATCTTTTTCTACCTGTTAAGTGCTAATTCTACTCTGCCACTAGTCGCAACCTCGAAACGGCTAAACTCGCCACCCTCAACGGACATATACTCTCGTTTCTTCACAAAGTCGGACCCCGTTACATTAGTACCTAAAAGTGTATTCGTTACATGAGATAAGGCCTTTACCCGGCACAACAATACACGAAACCAGACAGCCAGCAGATAGTACCATTTACTACAGTGTTTACTTTGTGGTATTAATTTCTATTTTCATATATCCATTTTATTCTTTAATTCTCGTGGTAAAAGAATTGGTTCAGCAGTCCATTTCCTCTCTCCAAGAGAGCTCGTGTATTTTATTCAGTTGTTGTTGCATCGAGTAGAGAAAATGTTGTCCGAAATCTATCGATAGTTCGACGAATAAGCTGCTTTGATGGACGATTATGTAAACCATAAATTTGGCGAATAGAACATTTCTACCTTCTGCCAAATCACAGTTACCCCTATCGAAAATTCTATCACTCTAAAAAAATCACCCGCTATTAAACGTTTATCTAACGTTTCGTAGATCTTATTGAAGAAACGTTGATGAAGCACGATAAGGACACGTTTTATAATCATCGTCTCATCAACGTAGCAGCTGTATTCAAAGGTGTATCACAAGTAGGATGTTTATTGCGGACAGTTTTTTTATTTTGTCCATATGTCTGCAAAGGTGAAATGCTGAGCCCAAGATCAATCAAGTTGAACTCACTGATGGAGAGTTCGTGCTCAAATCCAATTCCGTCCGTCCGGCCAGCGAAAAAACGATATTTTTCGAGAGTTCTTAGGATGCGTTAGGAGCTGACATTTTTTATGTACATCAATGAATTGTTGCTTTTGAAATTTTTATAATTACTCGATATGGAGGACAAGACCATTATTTTCTGACGTTAACGCTCCATATCCATTCAAATGTCCTGAATACTATCGATAATAATCCATCGTTACCTTGCAATTTCTGGTATTCCTCGATTACTTGACCATTAAAGCGTTTTTCGTTTCGATGACATAATCTTCGAGAAATTCGAAAAGTAAAAGGACGTTTTCCTTCTAAATTGACATTTGCATTAACTAAGCCATTGATCATATTCGAACGACTCGGTATCAGTTTGAATAAGATGGCGATAAATACGTCTCGCAATGAACTTATTTCAAAAATCGAAAAAATTGGATGTTACGAAATGTCAGCGTAATTACGTTAGCTATCGAATAGATGAGCGCAGGACCGTATTAATAAGCAATACATGCGTACTATACTCCATTCACTTTTATTTAATCACATAGGAGGTCATGTTTTCGTTTTCAGGAGTTGGTGCACCTGATGAAAAGTCTGTGCGCGTACAGAAAATATCGTTAATGACAAAACGACTTTGCCAGTTCCTTTGTTTACATCAAAGTAAAAGTATCAAAGATATTCCACATTTTGTTAGTCCGAATCGATCCGCGATTTTGGGGCGAAATATCGATAGGAAATCGCCTATTTTTCCGTTCTTCGTCGTCCAGAAAAAGTTTCCCGTCGATATGAGAAATTTTGTGCAAGTGTCATTTTTTCCTTTCACGACTTTTGGCGTGAGTACAAACGGCAAATTTGAATTGGACCAAAAATCGATTTATAAGCATAAATAAAGCGAAAGTAAGTACTAATCGACCTTTTTACACTTGATAACGAAGTTTTTTTTTAGGTATCTGGCCGTTGAGAAAGATAGAAAGATTTCACACGAAATTCCGGTCCCCCAGAAGTTTGGTTAGTTTCGGTATCGTTTTTGGTGCTCAAAATTTATGTGGAATGTGTAAATGGACAAAAAAGGCTTCCTTATACGATCTTCTAACGAAAGCGACCGGAAAATATGGTTCAGGTAGGATTTTCGAGGAATTATGAGGAAAGAACTTGCAGAATGAAATTGCACGATTTTCGTAAGTACCTAAACGGGTTCTGGATGGCCATCATCGTTCTCTAAATGATTATTGTTGATCGTTTTCACGTTTCAGAAAAAAAAACACGTCGAAAAAGCTGAAAAAAAGAAGAAATATGACTATATTGCATTCAACGGTAGTTGAATTCAGATTCCGATGAATTGAAATGTGTCACTGGAGCTTTCATTCCTACCAATCCTTTGCCGAAAGTGGAAATAGGCTGTATTGAACCAGAATACATCGGTTTTTTCATATTCCAGGAGTTTGTGTCTTATTTTAGAACAGGTGAATGATAAATGTGAAGCATATGTTTGACCTATTCCATTTTATTTGTACAAACCTACTGTGGTAGTAATGTATGAATATTTTTCAAACTAATAAATTACTATACAGTCAGAATATTTTACTCCTTATTCATAAGATCAAATAAATGAAATGTATATCTATAAAGCTTTCAGGAATTGACATTCTTGCTTATTAATTTATAACCAAAAATAACCAAAACTCAATTACTATTGAATTGAAATCATTAGTTTCTCTGTAAACAAATTCGTTAATTTAGTTATTATGTTTATTTTCTTTGTGATGAATGAATAAAACTTGGAACATAAAAATATTTTGAAAAACGTCATAAATTCGATACAGAGTGGAATGTGTCAAATTTCCAAGGCCAGAGTTGTGATTTTATAATTGTGAATGGAGTATATGTGTACAACTCCATGGAAGCTACTACTCCAGGTTGTAGTTTTTCACAGCAATTACTGCGCTACTGTCATTTTTCCACTTCACGAGGATCACGTGCTTCATCTACATTAATCGTAGAAGCAGACTGCGAACCAGTCCGTTACTGCATGGAGATTGTCCGCTGATCCAATGATGCAAACTGACATTGTACATAAAGCAATCCGTAGATGCAACCTGAATGTGCAGAAGATGAGATAATTAATTTAAACATGATTACCCTTAATGTGATATCACAAGCGAAAGCTCGAAATTGCCAAGGGGGACCTGATAAAAATCGAACAATTATGCGGCATTCTTGCCAGAATACGAGTACAATTTCGGCAACCTTCACTATTCTTTTTCGAAGAGATGATCGATCATCTCTATCACATTTGCATAATTCAGAAATATTGCATCATACTGATGAAGGTTTTGCTATACATATTTTATGGGTACTCGTAAAGTAAGAGGAATGTGTCAGGCCTAAAGCCACTTGATTTTATTATGGTAGATGTCTGCAACATCTTCTTGCAAGCTACTCATTCGCTCTTAGCCTATGGCTCATTGCTACGGCTACAGAAAGATCTATTTATTACTTGTCATAAAATGGTAACGAAGCTCATTATGGACACTGATGGATTAAAAAAAAATAAGCCTTGTTTTCTAGGTTTTCTGTAAGCTGAACTGATAGTCAGATTTTATTGTATGGTGACACCAATTTTCAAAAAGTTACCACGATCCAAGTGTCCCACATCACTAGCAGATCCTGTGTAAATCTTCACATACAGCTAGGTTACATTAAATGGTTATTGATCCACCCTGAACGATAACTTTGAGGCTATAACATTTCAACATGATTCCAGGTCGATTTCGCACCATCAAAAGGCCCAAACAAAATTGCCTCAAGGCACGAATAATGTATTTTTCGGTGGTCAAATTGGTTGTCGACACGAAATGCTAGGTTGAATAATGACTATTGTTCTGGTTGGTTTCGAATGGGCCATTAATAGAGGCAAGTGTCGTTTTGTTACCTACTGCAGATCGATCAAATCATCCGGTGAGATTATAAGAATAGGAATAACTTATGGAATCAACTAAGACCTGCCGTTTCTGAAAGAGATCAACATCGCTACTGAAGCTGAATGAAGAGCTGTAGCTGAGACATACTACATAGGTCATTGGTTATTAAACACCCTGAATTTTAATGTACTCCACTTCGACATTCATACCTTACTTTGTTAGTTTATTTTTATACGTAGTGATAATGTTTTTTTTTAATGACGAGTGTAAACATTTGTAAAATGTAGTTGGCACAATAAATTATCTGTCTATCTGTCTATCTATCTATCTATCTATTTACTTTGAAATATAAATAATAATGTGTTACTTTACTAGTACTAGATCCTCTCGGCAAAACCCTCTGACGTTGTTTCGTACCTTGATTACTTTATCAAGGATTGAACTGCTTCTAGGTGGTAGGATGATTAACTGTTGTGACTATACAACTGATGTATGGGGTATACTTAACTGTGAGCACCCTATGATGATCTTGATGATCACTCCGATGAGTTGTTATCTGTAGGTACTTAGATAACAACTACGAAATAATTATAGAAGTGTTATGTAAACAATTATAAACTCTACCTTCTATATGAAAATGTATAGCAAGGGAGCAAAGTGATCAGTTGTAATCTACAAAAACTGACTCACTATTTTGATTGAGAAATGACCAATTACTGTTTAATGTAAATGTAAATAACTAATGAATTACTTATTGACTACTGATAATTGACCGAAGATTTTGATTAACAACTGATAGCTTGTCTCTGTTACATACGGTTTTTGAAGATAAACTAGAAAATAGAGGAGGTCCATTTCCTCTGAGTAAAAGTGGAAAACAATCGAATCAACAATTGATTGGGTGCTCTCATTCGCTATTATTCACCATAGTGGGAAAACAACCCATTTCTTGAATCTACAGACCAATGACAAAATCTTTGGACTTCGGGTATTTCGATGTCTTGCATGTTTTCCCTAATGCACCTTGTTCTGTAATAAATGTGTCATCATATATTCAGTTTTATGAGCTTTTACTGAGAAACTGAATGAAGGTTCACAGGACATGGTTATTGTCTCAAAAAACCCGATGAATTTCCCAAACTTGACCTATATTCTTGGGTTGAGAACTTTTTCAATAGATGACCCTTTAAATCAGTCCAAAGGGTATTTTTAAACAAAGGCATATGGAACAAATACTGCAGTACAAGTGATCGATCCAATATGGTTAAAATCGATTTATCTGTACAACCTTTTTGAAGGAGCCAGCTCAATTTTTGTGGAGAATGGAGATGGAATTTATTTCGTCCAGATGTTGTCGTAGTTAGACGCAACAGACGTAATGCCAACTAACTACTTTTGATTTCGAAACACCCTTTGTAAAGCCATACCTGACAGAAAAAGGGCTTTGATCTGCGTAAATCAAAAAGGCAAGAAGTCATTCACATGGCACACCGATGGATCAAAATCTGCCAAGAGTAGCCATAGGGTCCTAAGCTGAGGCTCTCCGTGCCAATAGGGCAGGAGCCTTCCGTTCTACAGGAAGAAATAATGGCAGTCTATGCTTGCCTTAAGAGGGGTCTATACCGTTCGACGTTCAGTTCAAAACGCGATTCGGGATTTCTCACGATAGAGACCACCGATTTATATGGGGTTTTCACTATCATTCGATTAGAAGAGTTCTTCACGTCGGAAAGTTCACAACGTTTTTTTTCGTCGAGACAAAACATTAATTTTATTTTCACTCGACGAAAAAAAAAAGTTATGAACTTTCCGACTCGAAGAACTCTTGAAATCGAATAATAGTGAGAACCCCATATAAATCGGTGGTCCCTATCATGAGAAATCCCGAATCGCGTTTTGAACTGAACGTCGAACGGTATAGACCCCTCTTGAGAGTGTTTGAAACTTCCAAGGGGCGTGAATAATTATAGCAACAGGTAGTCAGTCAGTACTGAGGGCTCTGGGATCTAACAGCCAGTCCTCACCTGAGAATGCCGCAATACCATGAAGCAACTGACAAGAGGCAACATAGTGATTCTCTCTTGGGTGCCAGGGCACTGTGGCATTGAGTATAATGAGAAATTGAGAAGGCTGACGAACTTGCTAAAAGTACATCAAAACTGAGCCTGTTGGATCTGAGCCCTTCTGTGGTATTGGAAAAGACTATTTTAGGGCAGCGTTGCAGCAATGGAATATGAAAGACATGAAACGCCTCTGGGGAAGATTTCCATTTAGGTAATTAACTCCATTCTAATGACGGTTGAAGTTTTATCGTGAAATACTTCTCCCTCCTCTCTCACCAATTCGAATGAAGACGTCTTTACAGCACATGACCATAAATACTCAACAAAAATCCGATTTTTATTCATGTATATTCCGCATGACTCTGAATATCTGTTCACCAATATCGTGAATTCAAACCTGTCGAACCAAACCTTATGAATATGTGAAATATTGCCGGAATCCCATAAAACGTTTGTGAAACCCAGAAATGCATTGGCAAGAAGTGGTATAGATCGAAACAAGCAAACACCGATATCTCGCTCGGTCTAACATGCAGCACTACAATTTTACAACATTTATGATTTCATTAAAATACCAACAAAATTGCGGCAGGGTACACATCAAGTATGATTATTTCGCAGTCGATTCGCTGCCAGCAGATGTCGCAACAATGTGGAATGTCCGTTCTGAAAAGCTAAGAGGAATAGAAATTGAATAAATGTTATGGATATGCTTCTTGGTTCTTTGGTTCGGATCAAGTCGCCCGTATCGAGTAGTCGGTTGACTGCTCGACAGCCGCAATAAGCGTCCTTGTCAAGGATATCAACTATCGCACCAGATCTACGATAATCTTTCTCTGCACTGTTGTCGGTTTCATTGAAAATTCCCAACAGTAAAATTTGCATGCCAGAGTTTCACATTGAATTGATATGTTGCCTCTGCAACAAATACAACAAGAGGAGGCTCTAGTGGGGACCAGAGGTATTCAAGGGAAACTCAGGAAGATCTATGCCAGATGGACAGATGATACCAAGAAGATGATATCTCTTTAATTCCTTTGGTTTAACTGGTGTTCTGACGAAGTCTATGATGATCCTGCCACCAAAGAGGATTCAACAAGAATGGGAGAGAAACTGAAGGCATACCCACTGATAACTGATTAGCTGTTTTATTAGGTAATTACACCAGAAAGGGACCATTGGAATTGGAGGAATTTATGAGCATACAGTTATTATGTTGTTCATAATAGACAAGACAACAGAATGAGTTGCGACCAGAATCTACAAGGCAGTTACCAATGAATGTAATCTAAATAGCTGAACTAGCAGCAATATTTCTGAATATCGTAGAGATATCGATCTATTGCCATCTTTTTCGAGCAGTGCTAAAAGCACTCAATGCCACCAGAATTTGCTGAAGGTCTTTCTTGGTCCTTTAACCACAAAAGGACTTAAACTTGCAGTTGAACGAGTGAAGTTTTTCGGAATGATGGTTAGTCCAAAACTTCGGAGTTTTGGGAATTAAAGAAAGTATCAGAAGTGCAATATAGCCATTTTTGGGATAGCCAAGCTGCAGTTAAAGAGTGTGTATTCTGGGGGGAGGAGAAAAAAAAACTATTCACCTAGTCACGGAATGCCTAGCCATTGCAACCCAAGGAAAAGAATCTCTTGGGCAAGAAACTTGCAGAAGTGAGGAACTACCCTCATTGAAACCTTTCCAGATATTGGATTTCATTGGATTTCTGGAACTGGAAGCCGAGCTCCAAAGTGCGTGACGAGAACAGATCTGTTCGAGGAGGCAATAGACCTTAAGGGGCCGTTTTACTCTGGCCGACGGCTACGGCACCGATTCTCCATTCAAAAAGTGCCTTTCATTTTTCCAAGTTCACGCCCCCAATTTTTCTTCTAAAATAGTGATTTTTTCTTTGAATAGAAGTTGAAGGATGTCTTGAGGGCACTCCAATTTGTTCTATATTTCTATATTATACTAAAACGGTAACTCTGTGGTCCGGCCCGGGGAATCTGTCGAAAAAGTGGGTCCAGAAGAATCTTGAAATCGCAGCGAAGCTGCGATACAGGAGAGAAATTTTTACACGGTTGGAAAGAGGAATGGTCAATTCGTACGTGGGCGAAATTTCGATCCTCTAGGCGATGTAGAAGTACTTTAAAAAAATTCGCGAAAACCGCGAAAAAATTCGGCGAAAAGGGCAATTTTAAACTCGATAAAACTTTTTTTGCAGAAACCCTGGTCGTGATGTGAATATACAGATCGAAAGAGGAAGAGTCAACGCAAAATAGCTTGGTATTCATATTTTCCATAATTTCCCCATTTCTTCAGGAAAACTGATCAAAGTTTGACATTTCTCCTATAAAATCGCCCGATCTGCAGAGATCACAGAGAACTATTCGACATTGTAGCTGTAAGCTGTCAAAGTTTGGCCACAGCCTTCTCTATAGAGAAAGCCCGGAACACGATCTGAGAACTGCGCTCAGATTCCGCGACCGGAGGCCTACCGATAAGGATAACTGTTTGAAAGGTAGATCTGCTGGCCCATACTAGTTCCCTTTGACTATTTCCCTCGTCTCAATTTCCACCAATCAGAAACGCGCAATTTCGAATCACAAATGGTTTCTAGATGGAAAAACTGTATGGCAGCAGCTGTCAGCAGTTTTTTCGGGTTTACCCGCGGCAAAAATTGACAGTTGTTGTCAACGAAAATTAATAACACATACATAATACATCCAGAATAATCTGTTAGGTTACTCATGAAATAGTCTTGTCAAATACCATTCGGGCATCTAATTGTGAAAAAAAATCGAAAAAACACAATGCAAAGTAATATTTTTTTAACAAAAAGCATTCGTGCAGGTGCAAAAATCCTCGTCTTCGACTCGGATTTTTGTTGCCATCAGCACTCATGCTTCTTGTTAAAATATCACTTAGCAACGTGTCTTTTCGATTTTTTTCCGAAAAATTATTTTTTCGCATGAAAAAATCGGCTACGGCACCGATTCTCCGTTCAAAAAGTGCCTTTTATTTTTCCAAGTTCACGTCCTCAATTTTTCATCTGGAATCTTGATTTTTCCTTCGAATTGAAGTTAAAGGATGTCTTGAGGGCACTCCAATTTCTTCCCTTCAAAAAAATTATTTATCCGCGTGAATTTGAGATCTATGAAAATTGACTTCAAAATCGTTTTTCGGCGGTTGTTCATCTATTTTTTTTTAGAAAATTCATTGGAGTGCGCTCGACAAATCAATTTCCTATATTTAAAAAAATTCCATTTGGATAGGCGCTTAAGTAGTCCAAAAAATTATGGAAATACTGAAAAGACTTCCAGAAAAAGTGATATCGTAGAGAACTGTCTGAAATTCCAGGAGAATCAAAAAGAAAATCAAACTTTCAGGTGGAAAATATAGGGCGTAAAATTGGAAAAATGAAAGGCACTTTTCAAATGAAGAATCGGTGCCGTCGGCCAGAGTATAACGGCCCCATAAGGTCGCAGTGACTGTAACTCCTTTCTAACTATTATTCTAACACCAATTGGCGTTATAGTTCATCTATTAATAACGATTCTGGTGCATGTATATTCATGAGACGGTGCATTGCAGATTTAGGAAATAATTCAATCGGATCCTTATCATAAAAATGCGGCTCCTTCTGATGCAGTTAATTTCCCATACAAAACTACATCGTAGTATTTAATCCAACATGCAAGGGTAATACCACATCATTTTTAACGATCAATTAAGGCTAGATAAGGTCAGAGGTTATTAATTTTACTCTCTATCGGGGGTATTACGATAATTTTCGAATTTGAACAACAATCGAATTATGGAAATGAGTGAACTAAATGGCGTACTATTCGGTATTGTTGTTCATTTAGAACATATTTGCTGATATAATCATATTCTCGCGTGGTCGATTAGGGTTATTTAGTTAGTGTGTGAAATGTGAAACATTTCATTCAATAAAGAATTAATCCGATGTTAATTCAAAGTATATACTGCAAGCGAAAGATGATGAATGAAGCTAAGGAGAAATATGAGTAATAAGAGATCCTTCAAAAGGATTACTCTTCTGGGAAAATAGAACCAGTGACGTTTATACGATGAGCACGGATTAACCTATTCGTAGTATTCAATTGGTTTCATCAAGTAGGGTAGGTTTTTCTTCTAACTTCTGAAACTGAAACTGTTAGATTGGTTATTCTCTGATAGAATTCCCAAGTTGTCTTATAGGTTCAAGTCATCTCATTGTTGGATACTATCGGAAATATTATGAGCCTATGAGGTTGCCTCGCATTTCAGGAATATTCATCAAAAATATCAATAATGAGATCAATATCGTCTATAAAGTCTGTTGATAATCGTAGAATCCTTTCAGAAAGATCCTTTATAAGTGTTATTCTCAAAAACTCTTGAAATGTTAGGTTTGGATCCTGAAAGGTTGTGTCAAGTAAGGAATTACTTAAGGCTCCAACTGTTCCCCAGATTCAACCACTTGCAAAGACAAATTTACCAATAACTCTCTTCTACTGAGAGATGAAAGGAAGTTTACGAACCGCATTCCTGTCTGTAGCGCTATTTGACAGTTTGCAGGTTGAAGAATATACCTCGGTTGAGCCTAAATCCGCCGTCGAATATCGATTTCCGTATTATAAACATCGAACCTCGGGTTCAACCCTGGATTGACTCAACCGGTGAATATAGCTCCGTTTGAGATTTGAACCGAGGATTGAAACGTTTGACGTTTCTAGATGGCCGACCACTAACCTCACTTTATGTTAAAAACAAAACATTTTCTTGTGGCACATTGAAGTTGCTTGGAATGAAAATATTATATGATATATGTATTGATAGAATGCCTGATATTAATCACAGTCTTCTGTAGGTTTGCTAAGCATCAATAATTCATCTTTGGTGGTGGAAAAATATTCCTAAATTGAAACTGAATTTTTGTGCCTTATCTTCGAGGGATAGAACTGCCAGGTTCCTGTGTGAATATAATATCGAAAAGGACTCTAGTTATGATGATAGTGAATAAGAAAGATACTAATCGAATGATTATAGATTTCTTTCGACCACTTCATAATGGCACGAAGAAGAGATTTTGGTCAGATAAAAAACTATTTTATCGGATGGATGAAATTACTCTGAATAAGCTGAATCTTTTCAGAGTTGTTAACATTTTCGAAGATTTTTGTGGTATACATATATCAACATCAGAAAAAAGTCTAGAACTTTGAACATTATCAAAAAGTATTCTAGTGCTTATTTTATCATTCTATCAAAATGCCAAGGAATATCAACTAACAAGGGAAAGGTTGTATTGACTGACCAAATTTCGGTGTATTAGAACCGTGTTGCTGGAGCTCACTCACCGTTTTAGAAGAATTTTTTGATTATTATTACATAGTACAGGTGCATGCTTATTTTAATGGGTAGTGAAAATGCTGAATGCTTCAGATGTGAAAAGGATTACTTTTCTTCAAATTTCCAAGTTGCTTAGCTTATGAATTTGGTAATTCTCATCATATAAAATTTTAAATATGCTCTAAAGAAATGATTGATGACACCGATCCCATCTCGCAGATCAATGGATGATCAATTATTCAATGAAGCTCACATATGAACTATGAATTGAATTTAAAGACTCTATGGCGTGTGAAAGAACATTTCCCATTCTTTTATTCGGGATCTGATTACATTTGAAAACAACTATTATTTTTGTGACTTGCGGAGTCCTGCATAATATTGCTAGACTGATTCTATTCATGACTCTCAACCTGAATAGTTAATAATAAATGCTGTTTGAATTTAATGTGTATTTTATGTACTCAATCAAACAAGATCAAGAATGATTTGTTCCTATCCTAAATATAACTACATCCTTGTACGACTAAATGTTAATGCAATTTCATTGGATGTTTTGTATTGTCCTAGCTTTCATTTGGTTACTTGGCATAAAAGTTTGAGATAAGACTTTTCAGAATATCAAAATAGTACAAACTTAGATCATTCGAGTCAAATAAGTTGGCAATAGCTTCGAGTGGAAAAAATTCGTACGAAGTCTGTCCTCATTTCATAAATTACAAATTTTTTTATTACAAAATTTGTTTTGATGTAGGAAATCAGATTTCTCTAAATTCTCTGCCGTGACCGTCACAAAACACGGGAATATTCGAATTAGCTTCTTGTTTTGTCTTTATTAGACTACGATTATTGAATTTATCCAAACATACATGGTATAAAAAAAAGTGCCAAAATACTTCGATAAATAAGATTCAGGTTAGCCAACCCAAAAAAAGCGATCTCAATCCGAGGTTGTTCAACCGAGGCCGCAAAGACGTTTACAATACCGAACTTTTTTCAACCGAGGGTTGACTTCCAATCCTCGTTTGAGTAACCTCTGATTGAACGTGCCCTTTATAAAACCGGCCCTTTGAGGACTAAACTTGAATATTTGTGTGTATATCAGAATCAAATTCGAAATGTACCGGGATGAATCTAACTCGATCAACGTAGATCCGTACAAAAAATTAATATATTGAGTTTCATCCCACGTATTTTAGTACCTATAACCGAATACGAACTGGATATGCATTCCAAATTGGATCGGAATCAGATATGTAATTTAAACAGTACGCGTAGGAGAATTTCTGACTATAATTGCTTATCATTTATATTCAGAGAGAGGTGAAACGGTATCTGGCAAATTGAACATAATAGTATGTGATCATTTGTATCATGTGCAGAAATGTTCCATCGGCCAAATATTTAGTAATTGTCTAATTAATTGATGTTCGTGTACATGTCTATCTAATTGGTGTTTTCACAGCTACGACTGGCAAATGTTTCAATAAAGTGTCGATGTCAATACACGAAATTTTATACAGGGTGATTCCGGAGGAGACCGTCAGATTTTAGGCGAAGTTCACACTAATTAAGGCGGTTTCGAAACAATGTTTGGTTTATGGTTGGGGGCCTTTATTGAGAGTCTACAGGGTGATTTGTACGATTCGACCGATTTTTCTTTTATGGTATGGCTTGATCAATATCGATGAAATTTTCAGTGTAGAATAATATGATCGTCTACTTTCAATAATTTCAACACTTTTTCGAAAATACAGAGTGGGAAATACGATCTGACGGTCTCCTCCGGAATTACCCTGTATATCTGTTCAAAATTAATGATTGACAAGAATGAGTTTGAAAATTGAATGAATGCAGAAGAGGTGTCAATGTATTCATAAAACAGAAAATATGTGGAGATTTATTTATTAAATAATGACGAATTGAAAAAGCTTCAATACACGACGATTTAGAACTGAGAAATAAATAATTTTGGGCATAAAAATAATGAATGAATAGAGAAGCACAGCTAAAGGGTTATTAAATAAGAGCGCAAGATTTCAGTGTTGAATATGGTTTTCTGTAGCAAATTATTGAAATATCTGTTGATTTAGAAAATATACATTTTGGAATTATGTATGAAACAAATATACTGCTCCACAAGAGTTAGGGATATCGTATTCAATCGTTTTTGAAAGTATGTGATCTTCGAGAAAATCGCTGTGAAATCATTCAAAACTCAATAACAAATCAGTATGAGCCATTTCGTCAATCTGGTCGCCTTTTTTCTGAAGTTTGGTTCTTTGCATATGATTCATGAATGTTCTTGTTTTGAAATGAAGTCAGTTTATCAACGGCTTCGATTTGAAACGAGTTTTCTGAAAATGCCAAGACGTAAATTAACAAACGCTGAGGCTAATAGGGCTATCGGAATGCTACAAGGTGGCCTTACCCAGGTTGTTGTAGCGGAAAGGCTCCAAGTCAGGCAGAGTGTGATATCTCGACTTTGGAATAGGTTCAGGGAGACAGGTTCCGTGTTGGAAAGACCAAGGCTTGGTGAGCGACGAGAAACAACACCTACTCAGAATCGTTTCATCACCGTTTCAGCGAGAAGAAACCATACTACTACGTGTAGAATGCTACGGAAGACTCTTCAAAATGCAGATGGGGTCCAAATTTCCATCGAAAACATCAGACGACGTTTGAGAGAGGTGAATCTAGGTTCTAGACGTCCATTAAGAGGAGTTCCATTAACACGTCAAAGACTGGAATGGGCAAGACAACATATCAATTGGAACGATCAATAGCGTAGTGTCCTTTTCACTGATGAATCCAGATATGGACGATTTTCAGATTCTCCAAGAATGAGGGTATGGACAATCCCACGCATACCTCGTAATCGTCGCTATGTCCAAGAAGTCCATCCATTCCGAGTGGGTCGTGTTATGGTATGGGCCGGGATATGTTTCAACGGGCGCACAGATCTACACATTTGTCCTGGGAATATGACCGCCTTACACTATAGGGAGCATGACATTGACAATGTTATGCCAAATTTTCACGCTGCTATTGGTGAAATTTTTCAATTTCTAGACGATTACGCTAGACCGCACCGTGCAGCCATAGTTGAGAATGCGCGCGAGGAGCTTGGTATTCCTCATTTACCAATAGCTCCGCACTCACCAGATTTGAATTGCATAGAACATGCATGGGATATGCTCCAAAGAAGATTAGATAATTTCAACCTACCCCAGAAGCCTTAAATGATCTGAGAGAGCTTCTGCCCCGTTTATGGAACCAAACCCCTCAAGAAATGTTCAACAACCTCGTGTGTAGTATGCAAAGAAGATGTCAAGCTGTTATTGATGCCCGTGGAGGCCATACATTGTATTGATAGCCTTAAAATGCTTGAATTCTCTGGGAATAAAATTTCGTTATTTTACTCGATTCTGTTTAACCACCCTGTATACGCTGCAGACCTACAGGCTAAAATTAATTTGCAACTTGAAATCATATCAATATAAATCTCCATCACAAAAATCTTATTCAAACAATATTTTTTTGCAATTTAAGTCAATATCCCTTACTCATGTGGAGCAGTTCATAAAACAACGACGAGATTGTCTTTAGCGAATAAACTTTTCAGCGGAGCAATTCCAGACATTTTTTTTCATGCTGATGCTTGTATGAAATAACCCGGATTCTGCGACCCTTATACAAGGAGATTGTCGTTGACCGATCAAAATGTCAAGGCTGTTCGGATCTACCTGTAGAACCGCGGACCAGTTGCGGTGAAAGTGACAATTTCAGCCCGCCTAGTAAAGGTACCCACACACGGCATATTTCGAGCTGAAATTATCACTAATTGTTTAAAAAAAAAAATTCCGCATGCTTGTAAATAAGATACAAAGACCTTGCCATAAAAGTACCACATGAACCACTTTCCCTATTCGAAAAATTTAGAGGGTTGATGGGATGGCACAGGGTGCAACAAAAATCCTTCACAAATGAATAAAAATTTGGTAAAAGCGAAACAAAAATTGACCTTTTTCAGGATTTTGTTACCAAATATTTTTCCTCTGAGAAAATGAACTTGTTCCAATTTTGCCGCACACTGTATAACAAAGGGTCTATGTTACAAGTACCCACATATCTGTTTATGTAGTTAATAAAATTATTGATGAAGAAAGTTTCATCAACAATATCAAATATTTAAATTTTTTCGACCAAGTAGAATTATGTTTTGCTGTTTCGAGTTCAAGAAGATAGAAACTTTTGGTAGGTACTCTTCCATTTGGACTAACGAATATAAAGTCACAATAAATGGTTCATTCTTAAGGTACAAAAGTCATCATGAACATTTCTGTCGAAGTCCAATTTTGAGGTAAAGAAAAAATATTATTTTAAAGGAAGTTAACGAATTGGCGGAGGCGCTGGTTAATATTTCTCCGAAACTTTTTCAATCAACAGCAGAACACTGCTTTCAAATTATGTAGGTAAACTGATTTTCACCAATTTCTGAAATGCTACTTTTTGTGTAAACCAATTACATCCATGAAAGTATACCTATTTGCTGTGTTATTTTCAATAATAGATTTATAATTAATCTATTCGAAAAAGAAATATGGTAGAACATGATTGAACATGAAACAATGACGAATAAGTTCATTTTGTGGGGCAAGTATACCAGCTTCAAGCATGTTTTACGAAAAAACTCTTTTATTGCTGCTCAAATTACACTTTTTTTACTGTCTTTTTTGAAAAACTCTTTACTCTATCAACTAAGTAATGAGTAAGCATATCATAAAATAATGGATTGAACACACTGTATATCTCCCTATCAGATTGGCTATCTTTGAAACCTTCCCTAATGATCCTTTTCTCTGGAATACATAAGATTTTGGGCATTACATCAATTATGTCACTGATACGACAAAAGACCAAAAAAAAAAGTATAAAATGGAGTTCATAAACAAGTTGTGGAGGAAGATATAACGTTGGTCCACCTATAAATTCAAAGCAAACAGGTTGCCAGTGGAAGGGTGTCTTTTTAGGACCTTCAACATTACCTGGCGAATTTCGATCTCCGTTTGTGGTCACTCTACTCGAATAAATTAGTTGAAAAGGATCAACTCGATAATACTGAAAGAGATGAAGTTGAGTCTAAAACTCGATATTTGTTGGTTATTATTGGTTATGTTGGAAATTTCCATTTCCGTATTTGTAAAAGTGAAATGCCTCAATTTCTTAAATATTTCATTGAATTATGGAATACCATTCAGTTTGATTAAAAAAGAAAACCCCTGTATGAAGCATAATTACCGATTGATGAAAACTCATTTGATGAAACTCTGAAGAGAATGAAAAAGAAATCATGCTTATTGTAGTTTTTCTCTTTTCACAATCATTCGAGCTATTTCATCACTTTCAATTAATCATTTGGGGATACTGTTCATGGAATTTAAGAGTCTTTAGCCTTCAAAATAAGAAACATTTACCGCCAGATGGCAGTGCAGTGCATAAATTTTCATTTATTGGATTATTCAGCTTACTAGAACAAATGTTGGGGCGCAGGGAATATAACAAGAAATCCTACACTGAACTAGATCTCACACTGGCTTTATAATACCCTAATTTTCCTTTACCCGTCATCTGGGAGGAGATACCTGCGCGGCGTGTCATTTAAAAGGAATTCAATTCCATCTTAGAATCCACAATCGTAAGAAACAATTAATTTTCATTAATCGACGGCTAAAACACACCTTAGTAAATTGTCGTTGATGAAAATGGATATTATCATTTCGAATAGAAGAATTCAAGGGAATAAATTTCGCGAAAACAACACATTGTTGTAATATTATTCACAAAAAAAACGGTGAATTCAAAAAGAAAAATGAAATTGTAGTTTGATTATCTAAATGATAGACTTCGATACTGAAATGAAAAAACACAGAAATATTTGTTCGTTTTGATGGTGGAATGTTACAAAATAACCAAAAATTATGGAGAATATCCTTTTCATTCATTTAATACTTATAAAATATTTTTTATTATCATTTTTATCTTTATACACTCATACATCCCTTCATTAATCAGAAAAAATAAATCGTTTATGAGTCCCTTTTTTTCAGGGATGTAGACCCTTAACCAGTTTTTATTCATTTTCATTAATAAATATATCTACGAGGGATTTCCATTGATTTTTTGAAAATTCGAATAACTCATTCTATCGACGTGTACATAAACCAAGATATTGATATAATCTTCACGCATGGTGATTAACTTTTGGGGTTTTTAATATCCTGTAAGATCTGTGAAAATTTCAAGCTGAGAACCAGATAAGTTCCAAGGTTATCATGCTTCGTTGTTTGCTAAAAACGAATCCAGGACTAGTTTCTGAATGTCCTGTTGCTATACGAAAGTTCTTCAAAGGTGTCCTGGATTAGTTACGTCGATTCTACTCAGTCGGGACATAATGTTTATCTTGTTTTTACTGTACAAGAAATGGCATAACGACCAAAACTAAATAAATGGAATGGAGCTTAATGAGGAATTCAGACCCTCTTAATGTAATTATTGTATGGAAAGAAAACAGGGTGGGACTCCTTCCTGAGGGAAACGTAAAAAATGCTATTCAACTTCCCCAATATTATTCTGAGAAAGAACTTTTGTTTTACTCAAGCTTCCGTTGTTTCTAGAAGCGTAATAAAGTCCTGAATTAGCTTCTGGAATTAGTTATTTTTATTTCAGGCCCTTTCATGAAATTATGAGAATCTTCTCCGTGGAGAAATTAATATCACAGACATTCCAGAAATACTTTTTCTTCTTGAAATTCTGACGCTTGAATACTGAATGAAAATTTGTTGAATGGACAGAAGTATATCGAAAAGTAACGCACAAAATTCATATCTCCGATTTAATAACCGTAAGGTTGCTCCCATCAACGTATCTAGCCTCAGTTTTCAGGGGGGGCCGCGGCCCCTGGTATATTTGTGATACCTATACGTAGTTTTTGAATTAGAATCTTTCAGGGGGGGCCAGAGGTACATCAGGGGGGGCCAGAGGTACATCAGGGGGGCCCTGGCCCCCCCTGCCCCCCCCCTAAATACGCCAGTGGTTGCTCCTAGGAAAATCTGCGTCAAAAATTTCGATTTCATGTTCATCATATTTGGCAGTCAATAATGGACATCCTGTGTATGGCAGATTATTGTTTTTGTTATGTCTACGAATCTTTCTGTAAGCAAGAATTCGTTTCACATTCTTATTTATACAGGGCAATCCATTTCAAAAATCATCCGCTTCTTGAATATCTTCTTTCGGGAACACCGTGTATATTGGAAACAGAAATACCAGAAACCTGGTTTGGCACGAAATTTCTAAGATGTCTGGTTCCACAGCTATGGAAGAAGAACGCACTATTGCAGGACTCTGTATACTTGTTTCTGAATATGGTGAAGAATAAGAATAACTATAAAGGAAATAAACAATAGTTAACAAAAGTAAGCAGTAGCAGCCTATTCATTGAGGAAAATTGTTTAGTTCCGAATTGCTACATTGCGATTCAGAACGACGAGCAGAAAATTATATGTATGTTTAGGTAGAAAATTCCCAATCTACATTTTTATCTCACTCAGTCAAATTCACGTAGACGAATAAATTAACATAATTATATGTAAATAAGAAACGAAATGAATAATTCGTGCATGAAAATTATAACATCATCGTGGTGATATTGTTATCGTTATACCCGAGTTATAATAAATAGTCTTTCATTGGTTGAATCTGAATCCTTTTTCGGTCATTCTCCTTATTTTGAATTGCTGTTGTTGTTATTAGATTTTAAGAAGGAGACTGACTCAAGGAAAGTGATTCTCTCCATAAAAACAAACAAGAAAATATTTCTTCCCAAAAGAAGACCTTTCAGCAATAATCCCATTTTCTTGTTCATCATTTTCAACTTCCATTCATTTAGAGAAGTGAGCTAATATTGAACTATTGAAATAATTATTTCTGAATCAAGTTTGATGTTGTTTTCCTTTCGATCTGATTCATGCATTGTCGAAATATATTCAATCGATCTCTTTCCATTTAGATTAATCTTGGTTTTTGTGTGCCGAAATGGAGAACATTTATTCAAAAACGCAAATTTCAATAGGCTTGATGTCTTCTTTGGCTTAGTGAATTTTGAATCTCGAGAGACACCCTGTATGTTGAACTCAACGTGGATTCCGAAAGATATGAGTCTCGTTAGTTAAGAAATAATTGACAGGAAAGGTCTGTGCCTCTTAAACTCGAGATAAAACAACGAAATCACTTAGGTACTCGATGCCGGTAGTAAAGCTAGTAAAACTTGTCTTCAGTCAATAATTTCAGTGTTTATTTCCACTCATTTGGTGGACATAACACAAGAGTTGACATTTCTCCACCTGGTTGCTGAATATATTCCACAAACTCGTTTCATAACCAGTCAATTTTTTTTATCCTCTTTGTTTACATGTATTCGAGGAATTTTTGTAGACTACGTTAATTTATATTTCTTGTTAAATTCCGTACACAAAGCAAATGCCAACCGTATGTCGTAAATTCATCTGTGAATTGAGGATATCTTTCGAGTGATTGGATCTTGCTTTGATTATTATTAATTTTCATTCCTGATTCTCTGAGACTACATCACCAATATAGCAACTTTTCCACTCATATTATTTTTGTTTGATGCCGGTGGTGTTAATCCTGTTTTTAACTTTATTATGTTCAGATTAATTTTCTCGTTATTCCTTTTTATTTCATGGAAAATTTATGATTACCAATTGTATGACCTTTCAACAATATGATTAATGCAGCTTATATGCACAGGAGTTGATAAAAAGTTCAAAAAATCATTAAGAAATGTTGTGCTGAAAGATATAAAGAATAAAACAAAACAACACAATTAGGTCAACATCGATTTTAGGAAGTTCTCATTAAATTATTTATTCCATTTCCTCTCATCCAGCTCAAAATTTTCTGGCGTTTTGATGCGAATGCAGCATTTGCTGCAAGAGTATTGTCTTCATGTTCGCACATTCCTTTTACGTCGAACCCGCTGTCGGTCGGAAGTCCCGGATCAATACTTCCTTCAAGATTAACATCACTCGTGACTTCACCATGTAGCTGCGTAGCTCACTTGTTGAGGAATCCACCGATATTGAAGACTGAGCCATTTCTCTTTCTTGCCGAATCAATAACATTCAATGGACTGCTTTCAGTGTAAGTTATCTGTCAATATAGAGAAGTCTCTGTTGGATATTTCGCTGTAACTTCTCTTTTCATTTGTGAATGGATACTCATTTATTTTTTATTGTCGGACTGACATTTTTGATGAAACAAATAATAACACACAAAGCCAAAATGCAATATGCAGACATCTTGTGATGGGAGGCTATCATCCCTTGATGTTTGGGTTGCATAAACTCAGTATTGCTCGAGATTGGCATGTTGATTTGCAAACAAACATTCTACGTGAGGAACATGAGTTCCTGCCATAGTCTTCCATGTAAATACTGACGTAGAAAGTTTTATGAATTAATGGATAGATAAAAGATGAATCTCTTGATTATTGAACGAATTGACAACATATTCCCTCAGTGTTTACAAATTAGTATGCGTACTGTGTACTCAGCTTCAGAGCTACATAATAGATGAATCAGAATTTACCATATCTGCAGATATTTAATGGCACTAAAATAATTGTTTACGAATTCGAAGCCATGGGAGAAAATCAATAGCTCCTGATTAAATGGGGTTGATTCAATGGCATGTTTGGATTAAATTTGCGGTCGAAACAATTTTCACTCGAGCTGAAAATTTCTAGGAAAATACGAATTAAATACCGGCCTCGCGCTATGTTTCGACCAAAATTTAATTTCATCGCTATACCAATTATTTTGATATGTGTTTATTCCAGTGGCGGATTAACCGGTACGCTTAGTACGCTGCAGCGTAGGGCCCCGAGGTCCATAGGGGCCCCAGCGATCGAATTGATTTTATTTTTCTAGAATGAAAATTCAGTCTGTAAGTGTGAAAAAAATAGTCAGACTACTATATTTTATAAGAAGCTCAGAGGAAACTTGTAAATTATGAATTATTACTTTCACATGAAACGCAATTGAATAACAAAAGCCTCAGAGCAAAACTCAGATGTTGGAAAAAACACACCATCCAAGATTCAGCGTACCTACTGTTCCTAATGATCTGGTCTGCCTGCAATAAATTCCGTCAAGGGTGACAGCCGAATTCCAATTTTTACATCATAATCCAATAAATTTGTCGGCATTTCCTCTAAAATCTAGGAATGTGCTACAGAACGGCCGACCAGATGTTGATTCGTTTAGGGGTGTAAAGTGAAAAATACTTGTGATAAGGGAATGATTATTCTCCAATTCATATATTGCTTTAAAGTTATTTGTAACGCTGCCTATTACAAGTTGGGAAGCAAAGCGCTCATTTTCCAAACTGTCATTGATAAAAAATAAATATAGAACTGTTATGACAGAAAATAGACTGCAGTTTTTAGGAATACTTTTTGTATTCTTTGATTATGATTCTGCAATGAAAGAATTTGCTTGTATTGAAATAAGAAGAAAACAACTTTTCTAGTGGAATTTTATTTTGTAGGTAACTAATTTACTGCTTTACGATATTTGTATCTTTTGTGATGACTTTATTTATTCCTTAATCTCGATGCCGCAATGAAAAATTTGCAGATATGGTATTCTAGAGATATTTTGTATTTGAATTTTTGTGATATTGCTCTTTTTTCAAGATTTTTATTCATCTTTTATATTTTGTTTTGACATACATACCTTGTGTTTTATTAATAAACTTTATGTTTTGTTCTTAAAGAAGTGAGTATCAACTAAAACATTCTTCTGGAAAAAATTGAAAATGTTTCAGAGGGGGCCCCAAAAGTTACGAAGCGTAGGGCCCCTGAAATCGTTAATCCGCCACTGGTTTATTCTGATTTAGAGACGGGCGCATCTAGCTGATTTTTACGAAGCATTTGGGCAAAATGATAACACACAAATGCGTAATAGTTCAACGAATTCAACTCTTTTGTTTATGTTGCAGCAGTCGAAATTATCGTTCAGAATTTATTCCTTTCACTTGAAGAACCTTCAACTCAATTGCCTCAACTGAACACCTTTTTATGAGTTTTACGAGAGCGCTACATTGAATTAATTCCAGCATTCTCATTATGACGAAACGAGAGGAAATAGACGACAAAGGCTCCGGGGTTGCTACCCCATTTATAGGGCATAGAGAAGTTTAGTAATATAGCATTTGGAGCCAAGCTGCTAGAGGCTTTGCGTTTCGTAAGTGGAACGGTATAATGGTGTCGATATGAGTGGAAGGTTCTGCTTCAAGTTGAACGAGTCCAGGTTTGAGCGCAACATTTCCGATTGTGAACTTTCTGTTTGATTCCGGAGACTTCAAGCGGCCCTTAAATTCACACCATTTACCCTTTATACCTCTGGATTTGTATTTCAAGTGAAGGGTTTTCCAATAAAAGGTGGTATTTTGACATAAAAAATGTTATTTGTGGATATTTACTGTTCATAGGTCCCTGACCTGTTTGTATTCCTAATAACCATATTTACCTAATTTAACCTAATTATAACCATAAAAAAGCAATGACAGATAAATCTATGCCAAATATCCAGGTTTGTCTATATTATTGCATATTATCACATAATTCCTTCCTGTATTGAATATAAGTGTGTATATAGCATTCATAAGTCACAATATTGTTATTAATTTAGACAGTTTTCAGGTAATCATAATTGTTTCCATATGTCCAACTTTTGTAATTCAAACTGATTTATATTTGTTTTTTTTGTCAATAAACCTTATACCTCGAATTATATCGCATGTTTATGTTCCCTCAATTTAATAAATATAAAAATTATGAAATAAAATATGGGTATGAAGATTTTAAACCGATGCGATGAAATTCCTTATACAGGTTCCCTATTCATTCTTACTGAAATTAATTTATTCAACCGTCAAATGCAAATTCCTTGCAATCCATACTTTTGAACTTGAAAAAAATAAAATTTTTCAAAGTCCATAAAATTACAAAGAGATAATACGGTGTGTCAGAAAGAGAAAAATACGTGTCTATTCCATTACAGTATATCACTATGTTCATTGTTCACCCATAGCCATCATACATAGAATAGTTGAATATGACAAGCTGTAAGTATTTCGATAATCTGTCACAGAAATTGATACCCATCAATGTTTTTTTCTTCATCTTCCTATTAATGGCCTCTTTCACATATAAATGCGAATCTTTCGAAAATATTGATCTACCTAAAAGGCGAGTCTACCTTCAAGGTGAATCTACTTAAAAGGTAGATCAACGGGCCCATACTAGTCCTTATTATATCCATAAAAAAACAATGACAGATTATTCATCTGTGATTTAATTACGACTCTCCTATCTGTTTTTGAATTTGTTACATAAGGGGAAAAATTTTTTGATTTATTTCACGATACGAATTTTGAAATTATTGGCATTATAAGGCAATATCAGAATAGATTAGAGATGGAAACTTGCCTTTCCAAGTTTTCCTTTCGTTCCCTATAACGTGGAAACACATATTTCAAACACTGCAGAAGATCTGCTCACATTACCACTCCGAGCGAGTGGAAAATTCATGTAAATCAAAGCAACGACAGGTTCAAATTTTCATTTCCTCCTCCTCGTATTCCAATATGCAATGAGGGATCCCTCCAGTTAGCAACAAGTTGCCCGTTTCAGTGACAGAGGGTGCATTTTACAACCATGGCGCCCTACTTTAGTTTCATTACCCCATGGACGTTTCTGCCGACAGAAATGTCGGCGGTTACCAGAGTGTGAAATATGGATTGTCTCTGGAATATAGGTAGTCGAGACGGAAATGCTCGCGAGAGCGAATCCGAAATTGCCCCATTGCGTTTCGGTAATTTTCGTTATTTCATCCAACGCGAAGCGATTTGCCGGAAAAGCGTTTTTACACTTGCTGTGGTTTTCAGTCGTGAAGGAAAAGTGACATCACAAAGTTGTCAGATTGAAATTTTGTAAAGAACTACCCAAGGGCGGATATAGCTTTTTTTGCTTTGCGTAACTTTTTCTAAGGACTTTGATACTCATGGGGGGGGTGGTAGTTACCCTCCCGTAAATCCGCCCCCGAATACGGCGGTCTAAAAATGACCTAATTTTCGCGATTTTTCGACTCAAGGTAGATTATTTCCCAAACTACGCGTCACAGGAGAATTCTAATTACAGATTCGTAATCTACGCGTGTCCCAATCAGTAAATGAAATGACACGGGTCGATATACTCCGAAGAAAAAAATTTTCGATCGGACAAGATGGCGGAGTCGAGTGGTCGAGATCGAAATTTTTCTGAGTCCGATCGAAAAATTCGAGGTCGTAGGTCACGATGCGCTAATTAGTTTTTCCGCGAAATTTCTGGTTCGGGAAATATTCGACCTTGAGTGGAAAATTGGCGAAAAATTGGTCGACTTTGGAGTGACGTAACTTCTAAAAAAATCGGAATTGAGATGAGCTGATTTTTTTGGTTATACTTCGGTTCTTCAAGAATAAAATGATGTATTTTTTATACTCTTGAGACGAAGGGTTTGGATTTTCTGATTTTTTTCGCAAAGGTCCAATTTTTCCGATTTTCCATCAACCATATTAAAAAAACCATTAATCTAAGATAAAATCTGTTTGGATTTTCTTGATCTACAGCATCGAATTAATAAATGGTGGAAATTTCGTATCGATAGGCGAGATTCGAATTTTTGCGGAAAATCCTAAGGGCATTATGGAAAAATTTCGATTTTTCGAAAAATTTTTTTTGGCTCCAATCGACTTCAAACTCACACCATTCAATTATTCAAGGACGTAGATCAAGAAAATTTAATCAGTTCTTCCGTGAGGAAAACAGTTTTCGATTTACGAAAAAGCGGAAAATTTGGACTTTAGCGAAAAAAATCAGAAAATCTAAACTGTTCGACTCTGATGGA
Source organism: Adalia bipunctata (assembly GCA_910592335.1). NCBI lineage: Eukaryota > Metazoa > Arthropoda > Insecta > Coleoptera > Coccinellidae > Adalia > Adalia bipunctata. The sequence goes on from OU342954.1 coordinate 22,396,813, forward strand.
TGAAAATTGTTTTTTTTTCTTCACAAAGGATCAGTCTATATGCAAAAAATCAGCATCTGTATAGATCAATTTTTCTGGGAAATATGGCCAAGGGCGGATTTAGCTTTTAAGGACATATTTAAGGTAATAAGGATTGAAACTCAGGTACACAATGTATGAAATATTTTATGTGTAACACATTGTGTAACTTTTTCTGAGGACTATGATACTCATTGGGGGGGTAGTTACCCCCTCTACCTCCCCCCTCCCCGTAAATCTGCCCACGGAACTAGCACAATACCAAAAACATCTCTAAATAGCAGTAACTGAGGTTATGTATATAACAGCAACAAAGGAAACATCAAGAATATCCCAATCTATTGAATGTGACTTCACTGTCTTCAGAGAATATCAAGAGAATGGCCTCAAAGTTCGAAATAACTCCAAGTAAGACCCTGTTCGTTTCCAGAAAGCTACTGACGCGAGAAAAAGACAAACAACAACAGTATTCGAAACACATTGTTGATTCACCACTTATGGAATGGTAAAACTCACCATCATCTTTCCGAATGCCTGGGTACATACAAAACCCTTTATGATTTTCCAAATCTACCATCTTTGTGGTCATATTCCTGTATGAGTCTTGGATGGGAATGATGACGATACACATAAGGGACTAGACCATTCATCGTCCTATTATGGATCTATTAAATACCAGGTAGAAAGTGAACGCCCCCATGTTCGACCTGGTAGTCCTATTCAGCTAATCTTGCGATAGCGATAAGGGCTCTATTATTCCATGAACTCTGATGTCCGGACCGAATTTTAGCAAAGGATAGATTTGGGAAGGAAATTATAGGAGTGAAAATGAAATCGCCTGGATAGCTGGAACTTATGGTCATCTATCAACTTCAGGGGTAATGATGAAACAGTCTGAGATTGCCAATTATGGTTCAATCGGGGTCTGGTTGGGTTACACCAGATTCACTTGTTGGTTGAGACGTTTAATGTGTTTTTAATCTCAGTTTCTGCTCAGGTTTTGAATGGCTCAGAAATTCTTATATGAACTCACGAATGCCTCATGGATCTTATTGAATTTAGAACTATTCACACGTTTTAGTTTTGTACCAACTCTCTTCACACTTCCCCATAAAAAAAATCATGTCACAGTGTTTTACGTAGTTTTTATGCTACAATCTATGAACACATTTTCTCATTATCTTCGATCACATCGTGACTGTAAATGAGTTTAGTATTATTGCTATAAGATTTTGGAATATTCGAGGGAATGAGAGTGGAGATCTAATTCAAGAGTAAACCGCTGGATCGTGCTGCCATCGGAGAAGAGTAGTCGCTGAATTTAATAAAGAATATTTCAGTGCCCTAACTAGCATAGTTCAGATTTTCACTCGTCAAATGCCATTTTTTGAAAAATTGGAAATTTGAAACTGTCATAGCTTTCGTCCCTCTTGTCGTATCCACTATTTGTTTAGATTTTGTTGATCAGCATATCTCAAAGTATCTCTGTGCAAAATATGAGCGATTTTCAAAATCTAAATTTTTGGGTGAGAAATGTGTAAGGGGTAAGACCCCCAAAAACACCATATTTCTCAATAAAAAAATATATCCGGAAGGTTCTACCGCCGTTAATGATTCAACTAGTTATTCCAGTCATTCGAATCTTCCGTAATAGCCATTTTACGTATCGATAAACAGCCCATCACGAACGGTGTGAGCTTCTGAACAAAACAAGAAAACTAAAAAATTCATTACTTATTAGGGCTATATGGTCGACTTTGGTATCAAACTGTGGGTTTTCGTGGTCGCTTAATTCAATAAAAAATATTCCGGAGCTTTAGCTAGCATGGTTTAGATTTTCACCTGTCAAATGGCATTTTTTGAAAAATTGGAAATATCAAACTGTGATAGCTTTCGTCCCTCTTGTCGTAACCTCTATTTGTTTAGATTTTGTTGATCAGCATATCTCAAAGTATATCTGTGCAAAATATGAGCGATTTTCAAAATCTGAATTTTGGGGTGACTATTTCCCTCGTCTTAATTTCCACCAATCAGAAACGCGCAATTTTGAATCACAAATGGTTTCTAGATAGAAAAACTGTATGGCAGCAGCTGTCAGCAGTTTTTTCGGGTTTACCCGCGGCAAAACTTGACAGTTGTTGTCAACGAAAATTTAGATACATAGATGCATCCAGAATAATCTGTTCCTACTCTTGAAATAGTCTTGTCAAATATCATTCGGGCATCTAATTGTGAAAAAAATCGAAAAAACACAACGCAAAGTAATATTTAAAAAAAAGCATTCGTGCAGGTGCAAAAATCCTCGTCTTCGACTCGGATTTTTGTTGTCACCAAGGCACTCATGCTTCTTGTTAAAATATTACTTAGCAACGTGTTTTTTCCATTTTTTTCGGAAAAATTGGATGCACTTATGATATTACTTACGAAAAATGACTAAGGGAAGATAGTTCCGATATTAATTTTTACGTTCAAGAAGGTACAGAAATACTGGGTGTGCCATTTGAAATAAGAAAGTTCTCGACCATTATTTGTAGTTAATGTTTGAATTTTAATTATGATCACTCAGTATATTCCATATAATATAATAATATAATTTTTTTCTTCTGCATAAGGGCGGCCAATATGTCTATACGAAAAAACATTGTCTGTCCCGTTGGCTTGAAGGGTTTATTCCTTAATTGCAAATTAAAAATACCCATTTTTTTCGATTTTTCGCCATTTTCTCTTGATTGGTTCTCCTAAGCCCTAAGGCATAAAATGGTCTTCATAAACTCATCATTATTTGAGCTTGCCATTAAATTTTTGAATTCATATATAGGGTATAACATCTTTGTTATCGAACACCCTGTATATGTGAAAACAATTTTAAATTGTGCATATGATTGCCCTCCATATTTCACGAAAAAAAAGTTTCAAAATGTCTTCATTTACTGCCTCAGAATGAGAAACGCGTCTAGGGTGGGCAACCCTGTATATATAAGGTTCTAACGCCGTTGATGATTCGATTAGTTATTCCAGTCATTCGAATCTTCCGTAATAGCCATTTTACGTGTCGATAACACCCCTATTACGAACGGTCTGAGCTTGTGAACAAAACTCGAAAATGGATTTCTCATAAACATGTACAGTAACCAAGATATTGAATCTATTCCATTTGGCTTTTCCGCACTGTATGTTATTAGTCTATGCCTCTGCCCATTCTCTTTTCTTGCACCCAACACCAATTAAAATCCGCATTGCAATGAAATACCATACTTATATCCCACATTGAGGATTTCAATTACCTGCCAGTGGACGTAACATTAACGAGTATACATTAAATAACAGTAAAAACAAAGAAATACTTTTATTAATTGCACTAGTTTCGTAAACTCCGATTATGCCAAGTGTGAAAAGGCGCTGCTGATTCTACAATCGGTCAGGGGATATGCATATGTAATTCGTATTATCCACCTTTCGATCGAAACGACCTTCCTTTCGACCTTCTTTTGTTACATTTCAACGTAATGCGAGTTCTGAAAGTGGAGCAACAATGGGAGCAGGACACGAAACAGGAACGAGAATTGATTCCCAGTTAAATTTTTTCAATATCGTTTCTTGATCATTATTTCTGCAGTAACGAGTACGCAAACTAAGCGAAATTGTTAGAGATATTTCTTTTTTTATAAATTCGAAAGAAATATTCGCTCGCTGCGAGTATATGGAAATCTGGAAAAATCTATTTAATTGCAGACATCAGATGGAAGAATTATTCCATTCCCTTTCACATTCGATTGAGCGTTCATTTCGATACCCAATAGTATCCAACTTCCTCATCAAAAACAGATATCCTATTAATCAATATCCTCTCAAGGCCTTTCTTTCTTCATCCGATTAATGATCCCCACCAAAGATCGGCTTCCTCCTTTGGATTAGCAAAAACTCGACAAGACGAAGCTTCCTACTTCCTGACCAGGAATTCTAAATAACAGTGAAAGGAATTCGTTGCATCCAAGATTATCTGAGATATTCAGTCGAGCCAGCAAACTACCTATGAATTACCTATACAGGTTTGATCAAGAAACATTTGTTTATTATAGAAAGTAATACAATAGTTATTCAACTTTTAATACCGATTGATCCGATACTTATCAATGATTGAAGAAAGTTCCTACTGAAACACTTCGTTTCGTATGTACGAGGGATATAATGGGTCAGAAATATTCATCGAAAGTATGTTGAGGATATAGGTATTCTATGAAATGATGGTGTATTTTGTTGTCTCATCGCTATCCGAAGCAATAGCGCCATTATCGACATATAATAAGAAGAATTGTTGACGCTGGCTTGAGAGATATATCTGCTTGTCTGCTGGCCTCGTGCATGTGTCGTTAAAGTTGAAGTCCTTCTTCTCACGGAACGAATTCACTTTATAAAAACACGTGGCTTTAAACTAAGGCTGTGAGGACGAGTGCTTGGTTCTGATCTGGAACTAACTTGTGGGCTAACAATAGTCTGTTCAAATATAAGAAGGAGCTTTGTAAACAAACAAAATCGTCTGGTTTGCGCACAATAAAGCTCCTATTGGTTACACCATCATAACGACGCTCCCTTCGACCGCCCTAAGAGACTGCCAGGATCGTACTCGGACTGTGGATGGTACCGGATAGAAATGATTCAATAATTCCACATTAGAACTTTTTTCCTCAGAAACTCGAGTGCGAAATTTCTGTTATGATTTGCAACTGTCATAAACATTTTATATCCGACGTACCCAATTTTTTTATTTTGTTCTTATATTATCATCTACCAAATAATTTTTTTCGGATGCTCGAGATTGCGGCAAAGTAATTCCAGGAAACACCAGAGTTTCAGAGATTTGGGTCGGAATCTTGCAAGATTCCGATAAAGTTATTCCGGGAAACACCAGATTTGGGTCCTTTTCCCTAATGGGTGAAAGCCATCTTGATTTGCATAAATATCGAAGTTTTCAATTGACAAGACTCTAAAAATATCTTTGTTTAAATTTATGATGGTCATTTACTTGTAATATCCGAAATATATTTAGTTTCGATCCATAATTTTATATTATTTTGTACGAAACTCTTTGTCGGCTGCTCAAGATTCCGACAAGGTAATTCCGGCCAATTAACACCAGGTTTGGGCTTATTTCCTTAATGGATTAAAGCCATCTTGATTTGCATAAATATCGAAGTTTTCAATTGACAAGACCAGTTAAAATACCTAGAGCTACTGTGAAGATCTAGCTGTTGAAAGTGTTTATAGATTTTGTTGTGACAAGTGTGTTGGAAAATCTTTTGACAAATTGTATATAGTGTTTATAGAACAATATCGAATTCGGAAACGGATACTGCATCTGAGGGTGATATGTGGGGACCACCACGAAAAAGGTCGCATTTGCTGAAGAGAAAGAGATAATTTTGAGCATTTTACGAAAAGAATTGGAAAAAACATCCTGATTTATCGAAAAGAGACTTAGTAGGAATTGTTCCAAAATCCTCAGAGGTGAGTGATTCAGCTGTATTCAGAATTCTCAGAGAATTTTCGTTTTCTTCTCCAAAATTTTATTCATTCACTCCTTGCTATACTTACTATCTATGTTTCCCCCAAAAAAAATAGCATGCTCAATGTCCTCTTGATGTGTTACAAATATCACCTTGGATATGAAAAGAGATACAATATCTGTCTTTATAGTCGAATTTCAACAAGGCTAATCTTCTCTGTAGCCAAAATCAGTAGTCATCATGACCTGAACAACTACTCATTGAATTTACTTTCTAATGGATCATTCACTCGACATAAAGTTCGTCCTTCTATCCTACGATTCAGTTCGATACGTACATACGAAGAAAATGTAGTATTGAATCATACCGACTTATAAATCATTTTTCAAATAACCATTGCTGAAACCGTATAAAAGAACGTGCCAACCATTTAATACGACGCATATATTCCTTTCACTTTTTACAGAAACAGCGGAGTCCACGGTGATTTGAATCGTTGATTCATACAGGGTGTCCTGTTACTAGTGACTCACACTAGAGACCTTTTTTATTCTGCAAAAGAGAGCAGAGAGCTCAGACCAAGGAAAGAGGAGACCTGGGATGTCATTCATAAATTCAGGAACTTTTGAAGCCAACATCCCGACCAATTTCCCATGAGTGGAACAAGGACAGACGTAGCTGTCCTTGTTCCACGGATATCGCGCTGGCAACAATGCAGAAACTAGATTCGCGTGAATTCGTTTGCCGCCAGTGGCGTGGATCTGCCGTGTTGTTTAGGGGGTTCCGTAGTTATTCACATTTGAAAATGATTGCTTCGGAGCTCAATATCTTTGGAACTACAGTCGAACTTCGATAAATCGAATTCTTGATAACTCGAATCAAATTGGTTGGCAACAGCATTTGAAGATTATTGTTTTTCAATAACTCGAAGTCTTGATAACAATTAGCTGAAATTTGGTTCCAATTTGATATGCGCACGTTAGGTAAATAACTTTTTATTGATGAAATCAGAATTCAATTAATTTCGACGGAAAAAAATGTATATACTCACATTGTCCGATTATGGGCCAATTTTTTCGCGTGGTTCCGGAGTTATTCACATTTGAAAATTATTGCTTCGGAGCTCAATATCTTCGGAACTATCAATCACAATACAATTAGCTGAAATTTCGTTCCAATTTGACATGTATATTAACTGAATGAACTTGCCGAAGAATTCGCCTCAAAGATGAACCGGTTGAAGAAAAAAATGAGCTCACCTGAATTTACTCAATAAAATTCACGAAAATATGTTGATTCAGAAGATTTAATCATGTTACAGAAAATGAATTACCCAATAAAATATCAAAATAATAATCCAAAGGTGTTTTATTGAAACAATAATTATAGTTAAATCACAATCCACAATAGCACATTAATTCAAATTTATTTCACAAATAGTTACAAAACGAATGGTAACAATTAATAGTTACATTGAAATAGTAAAATTATTCATTCCTAAACAATATAAGTTTTGTGTTCATAGATCTTGATCTATTTTCTTTGGACTCATCTAAGAGTTTAGTTGTTTCATGATGGATCCTTATTCTAAAATAAATTTTATCAACTGATAATCTGTCTTTCTGAGACAAAAATTCATTTTTGTCTCCTCAGAGGGCTTCAGAGAATCTTGTAGAGATCACTTCAAGGAAAATAACATTTTAACTACATATGATGATATGGCTTATATTTCTACAGAGTACTTGTTTTCATGGCTCATCATTCTGATTACTTTAAGAACTACAAACTACAAGGCACATTGAGCCTTACTTGTATCCGTGTCACACTTTGTCTCTTACAGAAAAGTCTTCCTTATACATGGGTCTTAAGTTGTTCAATGCTCTGCCTCACAAATTGAAGACCTCGAATAAAAAAATTTTAAAGACTAATTTATTAAAAATGCTTGTTCAATGTGAGCAATATTATTTAAAGGAATTTTTTGAATGAAAGAAATAATCAATAGTTCAATGTTCTCGTATATTTGTACTGCATACAATATTCGACCCATCAATCATACATGGGGAGTCAATATAATGATGAAATGATATACTATAAAAATAAGAACATAGCATTAGACATACAGAATGTGAGATCTAAATATGAGTCATAAAATATTCATAGCCAAATAACCTTCAATACCATACTTTGATTGTGTCAAGAAAAAATAAATTTGACGAATTCAACCTTTATTGTACAATTTTTTGTAGCAATGAGCTCTTGAATTAATAAACATTATGAATTATGATCAGCATGTCCATCAATGAAATTTCCATCAAAAAGATGATTTTCAAAATGGTGTAAAATGGATGAATTAACATTAAACATAGTTTTGCTGATCAGAACTGGTAACAAATGTTCTATTGAAAATATTTGAAGTTTTATGGGAGAATTTGAACAATTTTTCGCCCTCTTTACAAATATCAATTACAAATTGGCTAGCCCTAATTAATCTTCCATGTTTTTCTTCTTTGGAGAAGTGAAACATCTACTTCATTTCTCAAAAGATCAAGGTACTTTCGACATGAAATAAATTTGTCAAGTATCCGAGCAACATATCCTACAATATCTTCTGAATATGTAGTGAGATTCCATGCTGTTGAAGTTGCATACTCAAATTTATCCATATCTGTAAAAACACTTTCCACGACTGAAGCAAACTGTTCTTTTTTTTTCAATATTGGTTGCATGCTAACTGCAGATTCGAATGTCAGGATATTGATGGATACCTGATTGATGGCATTTCCGGTATCAGAAGCGGATATTTGTGAGTGAACAATCAACCTTTTGTATGCTGCATCGAACTGTCTTGCAGTGGGGTTATAGTTATGTCCAGTTTTACTTCTAACACTGTCCTGCGACAGTTTATAAGTGAGAAGATATTTAAGGAATTTTTGCTTCAATGACATATTTCTTATACATTTGTTCCAAACTTTCAATGCAGATCAAGAAACCTAAAAATCCTGTTTTTCTTCCACTTCTTGTAATAGGTATCCCTTTCAATGTCAGTCCAAGAATAGATCTTTTCATCGTATGCATATAATCTGGTAAATTTCTGCATCGAGGAATGAAACTTGATCTCTGCAAATATATTTCTTTGAATATTCATTGTCAAACGGCAAATTATAACTTTTATCATCTTGGGGAGTGACAGTTGAGCTTGAGCTGCAAAAAAGTTCTCAATTAATGTATTGAATTATACTTTGTAAAAAATAATATAATATTATTATATAACAATATTTACTGACACATATTCTGACTCTATTTAATGAAGTTATATTCAAACAGGTTGAATTAAAATATGAATCTCTAGAACTTCCCACAGAAACTTACCTTGAAGACGTAAGTTCCCAGAGTTGGAACAGGATTGACATCATTTTTAAGATATTTTGTACCATTCACTTCAAAACCAAAATCTTTGGATTCGAAGTGCTCCGAACATAAGAACAGATTTTGAGGCATGTTTTCAGCATCAACCAAGTGCGAAATTGAAAGCCATATATTTCTTCTCTCAATATTAGAAGGAAATCTGAAAGTAAAATTATAAACATTGGACAATCTACGCCACTGATCTGCAAACATGAAACTAACCTGTGAAAACTCAAACTAGGGTTGCGAGAGTCCAATTTGCCAAACATTTGACACTTACGAACCATTATTTTAACGTATTTTCGAAAAACTCTTTGATATTTTGCTCAAGATATTCAGAAATGTCTCAGAAATTCAATTATTTGACACAACTGAACTAGATAGCGGCATGGCAACGTGTATCAAACATGAAATGTCAAATCGTAGGCCAATTTCGCTGATTGGTCGAGAACAATATTATGAATGAAACTGAAACAACCGGTGTTGTCAAGTTGGGAACCAGGTAATCACGTGAATGGCCATTCTGGAAGGATTGGACGTTAATGAATCGAAAATCTCAGACAACGTGACAACGTCGTTCAGATCTTAGCGTAATTCTCGTTTTGTAGTAATAGAGTCGTCCAGTTCGTTCTTCATTATGTGGCATCTTGGCTTCAAGATTTATCATCCTATACCACGTCTCCTCTTTCCTTTGTCTAAGGCAGAGAGTCAAATGTTCCGATTGCTCTTGTGTAAACGTAAAAGTTTCATTACACATCCATTTCACTAGATCCCATTCGATAAATCATCGTTCTGCGATATAAATTGAATGAAAGCCTAACGCGATCCCCTGCTCCCATTCTTCTTCAAAAACGTGAGCCAGGAACTCAAATAAATCGTGCAGAAGGTGCTGAACGAACGGAGCGTGAAAGACATCAAATTACGAAACACGACCAACAACAAAGATTTATGCATTTCATCTGCACCATCAATAAGGAAGATGGAAAATGTACCAATGTCGCAACCAGTAATTCCATTCGTAATCTCGTTCGTAATTGAAATCGTAAAAAGCGATATTGTGCAAAACAGCGGGAGATTTGCTACGGAGATCAGGAAATATTCTATTGGAAAAGAGCAGCACATAATTTTTTCAAATCAGAGAAAATGTATGGCATATGGCACGTGTTGTGATAATTGACCAGCTCCAAAATTGCAATGCAGAAGATCTGGTAAATACTGATCTTGAAGGCTCTCATTCTCATTTCCCTCATTTACACTGCGCAAAAAAATCAACGCACATTCTAAAAATCTCAATTTCAATGAAAGTTAACTCTACATTGACTTCATAACCTATTTTTTATGTTCTCTCGGGAAGGTTTTGAACGAAACAAGACACATTAAATGGAAGAAAAATTCAGGATTTCACCGAATCTTATGTGAAAGAAGAGAAATGAACAATTTCCAAAATACTGAAATGCTGATTCAATACTTGGTATTTCTACCCCTTGCGTTAATTACAGCTCGGCAACGACGGTTCATACTCAAAATGAGTGATCTTAAAATGTTCTGATCTAATCCTTCCCAGATTTCTCCGAGTTGGATTCCTAAGTCATTAAGAGTAGCTGGATGATTTTCTGAACTTCTCAGTCTTCTATTGAGGTTGTCCCAAACCTGCTCAATCGGATTGAGATCTGGACTTCTTGTTGGCCATTCCATTCGAGAGACTCCAACCTCTTCAAGGTACTCCTGAACGATGCGCGCACGATGGGGTCTGACATTATCGTTCATAAAAATGAAATTTTCACCAATGTATGGGGCAAATGGCACTACATGCTCTTCAAGAATGTTCCTTTTATACTTATCAGCATTCATAGCTCCATTATCAACGACCACTAGGTCTGTGCGAGCAGTCAAAGATATTCCACCCCATACCATAATCGATCCTCCCCCGAAACCAGTAGTATTCAGGAAATTGCACTGAGCATATCTTTCATGTGGACGTCTGTATACAAGGGAACGTCGATCACAATGGTAGAGGCAGAATCTAGACTCATCTGGGAAGAGAACTCTTTCCCAATCGGCCTCTTCCCAATGGATATGCTCTCTCGCAAAATCCAAACGCGCCCTTCGATGGACTGGGGTAAGAGCTGGGCCTCTTGCCGCGACACGAGGCCTTAAATCATATTCTCTGAGGCGATTTCTTATTGTATGAGTGCTAATTTGCACCTCATGAGTTTGCTCAAGCTGAATTTGAAGAAGGCGAGCGGTTGCAAACCGTTGTCTCAACGAAGAAACTCTCAAGTAACGTTCTTGAATGGCAGTTGTTACCCGTGGTCTACCCTGTCCTGGTCTTCGGACATTCATACCTGTCTCCCTGCAACATTCTGGACACACTTGTATGGGAAACTCCAAACCTTTCTGCAATTCTTGTGTATGTCTACCCTTCTTCTCGCAAAACTAGGTACCGCTTGGGCACAATCCTCTTGGGTCAAATGGTCAAATAGATTCATGGTATTGTGGCATTCCCAGGTGAGCACTGAGCACTGGCTGTCAGATTCCAGAGCTCTCAGTGCTGATTGACTGTCTGTTGCTATATTAATGCGTGTTCCTTTCCAAACACCCTTGAAGGCACGCAAAGAAAGCCACTATTTCTGCCCGTGAAACGGCTGGTGCTTGCCCCATTGGAACAGCCAGATAGGCTATACTTCTCGATCGAAGTTATTAACTGACTCAATCAAAAACTCGAACTCTTCGGTTGAAATAGAGTCAACATCCAAACCTGAATTAACTTCCAATGCAAACTTGCACTCTAGCAACTAAGTTTTCGAGCAGGATTCAGTTCGAGTATGCAAATTCGGAGAATCGATTGGAATTTTAGCGGTTCAAATGCAGAATAAGCTATACCGGGTGACTATAATCAGGAAGTACAATCATTGCGAACTACTCCGGACTGAATGATCGAATGACATAATCTTCTCTATTATGAATATCCCACTGAGTATTCAGTATGACGATAGTCAACTCTTGGCTCTCGGGGAAAATAAAATATAATACCTGGTTTCCTTCAAATTCGGATGTACCCATTTCAAGTACCATCGTAAAGTAAGTCTGACTTTTCTGCAGTCGTTCTTGGACTCAGCAGGCGACGCCGAGGATGTACACAACAAATGTCAAGGCCATCAAAGATCGAAAACAAGGAGTTGGTCCACTCTCGCTCTCAACCAGATTCGCCAATCAAGCTGGTTATATTCCGATAAAACGGAATAAAAAACTGAATTGATTTCGATCGATCTGTTCCATATTTGCGGTTTTTTTTCAGTTTATGTAATGGCCAATTTTGCTGTTGATATTTTCGTCCCCTATCATTATGCGATGGAAAGTTCAGATTGGTTTGGTGTCTAAATTGATCGAATCGAGAAAAGATTCAAATGACGGGGCTGTCTGTCGCTAAATGACCAAGAAGCAGACTGTTTTATTTATTGCAGGAGTTTGAGTAGCCTTGAAATAATTACAATGTTCTTTGTATGGAAATCGTCGGTCCTTTGAAATGAATTATCGATTATAGATGTGCGACACTTTGATTTGATTGAGATTTTGAAACGTCTATCAAATAAAGGAAAATTACAAGTAAATGAATTGTCATTGTCAGGCCTCCCTCATTCATGCCATAGTTTTAGAAATATTGCTGAAATATAACAGAAATATTGCTGAAATATCGCCGAAATATTACAGCAATATTGTTGAAATTTCGCTGAAATATTACAGAAATATTGCTGAAATATCGCCGAAAAATTACAGAAATATTGCTGAAATATCGCTGAAATAATGCCTTAATATTTTCTGATTAGAGAAATTTGGCTTTTCAAAATTATTGAATTTTTAGTGAATTTTTCTGTGAAGAACTTATTGATATTTGATGAAATATTCAACGTAGACGAAGGATTATGTTCTGAATATTTTAAAAGAAAACTGAAAAAACTATTTTACGATATTTCAAAATTTTAGAAGAAATATTTCTCGAAATATCCCCACAAAAATCTTCTCATTAAGATGAAAAACTAGATGGGGGAATCAAGAACAAACAATTTTAGTTTGACTGCTACGTTTGATAGTTATTTGATTGTTTTTTTTTTCGTTACCTATTCAGATTCACTGATTTAATTTTTCTAATTAACCTAAACTATTCATGCAGAATATCTTGAATCAGAAAACCCTAAATATAGCTGTCATCTCTCGGATGGAATTTTTGGGTATCCGAGCGGAAATCGAGCAAAGTAGCGATTTGTCGATTTAGTTATGAAACGAATAGAAACAGCTATTAAAGGATTAAATTAAATGCTGCGATAAGAAGGTCGTTTATCATTTTTGACTTTATCAGTTTCAATTAGCATTGCCATTTTTGTTATCACTTTATTTTGGCAGATGTACGAGTAGGATGGGATGTTCTAGGAATTCGAATAGATAGATTCCCCTTTCTTTAAATAATATAGACAACTTGAAAACCAAATCCGGTTTTCACATTCAATTATGATGTTGTCGATGAGTAGAATACGAGACGAATTATTTTGAATCATGTTTTTCCCTGCATAATTTGCCATTTGCAAGTACATAATTAATAATGTGATTCCCAAAATTTTGATCTCCATAATATTTTTATTATTGTACCCAATTTATTCGACATGTAGGTAATTATTGTTGTGTATGTTTTTAAATAATAATTATGGTTAGATGTAACATGTAGACCCAAAAACTGAGGGCAATTAACTAATTAATTAAAAAAATGAGGAGAGGGGTTTCTTCCATTATTCAATGAATCAAATGAAATTATGAGTTGAACAATTAAATTGTTTGGGGAATATATTTCAGGATATTTCTCTCAATATAATTCAGGGTGTTCTCGTTTGTTGGGAAGATACACCAGTATTACAACAAATATTGGGACCGTCTGGCTTGAAAGCATAAAAAGCAAAAACAGGAAAATAAACTCCACATTTTGCGGAACTAATATTTATTTTTTCAACTTATGTAATTGTTCAGATATGTCATTAATTTCATCACCATTTGATATTCGCCCTTTGCAAGTTTGATAAAGGTGTGTCTATAAATGCCTATTAACAAACTCGTATATTCAGTATTTCTTTTCTTGTATAAATCGTTTTATTATGCTTGATGATTGCGGTTTAGTGTTGTGTAATGGATGCGAAGTAGGAATCTAGGAATAGATAGATGTTATAGGAAATTAAAGATAGACACAAATTTGAATTATTCATAGTGATAATTTTCCGTCCTTAGTTAACAACAAAATTTAATTAAAGTGAGAAATTGATACATTTTTTTAGACTATTCGGTTAGTTATCATTTATCTAAGTCATCTGTATGTAACTGTATGATAATTAAAACTAAATATCAAAAACATCGTGTATTCAGATTACAGAACTCATAATGTTCGAATTTTGGAGCGTCTACAGGGTGTTTCAAGTAACGTGGTTAATTATATGCTGTTTGAATCGTACATGGTCAAAAAGTGAAATTTTTTTTTGATAAGTTGAAAATTGTGATAAGTCATAAAGTTTATTATTATTTGGGACCAGAATGAATTTCAAATTGATATGTTAATTTCGATTATATTTCTTCTTTGTGTCCTGTATCTTTTTTACTTAGTTTCAGCGTTTTTTTTCTGATTAGGATGGGATTTTTCATCTAAAAGAACCATTTTGCGGTATATTTCCTGGAACACTCATTATTCGACCATTCTGAACAAAACTCGAAAATAAATCGTTGAAAAATTGAACATGAAATATTTCCAAACAAAAAAAAATATCTTGATAAAAAAAACATATACAGGACACCCAAAAATCTTCCTGAAACACCGACATTCAAAACAATTAATAAACTCGAAAGTCATGATTTTAGAATGAGAACTAATTGAAATTGAAATTTTATTCACGATTCTAAGAAATTTCTGTTTGGCGTTTTTTTTTCTGTGTTAAAACTAGGTTTAACTTATTGTTGAAAGGCATCATGTGGTCAAGTTAGTGGTCAAATGCTAACTTTAAGATGTTGTTTATTATTTTGCTGCTAGCCAGTAATTAACTTTCGATTCAGAATTTTTAGCATTATTTTTGCACTTTATTATTATTTCTATTTTGATATGTTTAATTCGTTGCATATTTTGAAGGATTTCAGAGACTAGGATTCTAGCACTTTTGGCGAATTTTCAAAATGTGCCCCTGTGGAATATTTTCTTTTTATAAATTGATGCAAGTTATTTTTATCAATATTCATCAATTATATTTCAAAAAGAAATTTGTTTATTTAGAATAATTTTTCATTTCCTTCTTTTTCCATAGCTGCTAAACCAGACATCTGAAAAATTTGATTTGAAAAAAGATATCTTGAATTTCTATTTCTGCATCTCAAGAAATTATTTTCAAATTTACAGGGTGTTCGAAAGAGAAGATATTCAACAAACGGGTTATTTTTAAAATGAATTGTTGTGCATATTTTCATGTATTTTCAATAACCTTCATTCTCTCTATTGAAAAGCAAAATCTCGAAAATATTCTTTTAACGGTAAAGATCTTATTCAGGGAAAACGGGAAAAAATTGAGCGCTCATCAGTCCACTAAAAGGCCTGAAACGGTTTCAAAAACAAGTCGTAACACGAACGTGATACCAATTCTTGCTCACTGAAAGATTCATAGAGTCAGCATAACTAAAATATTAATACGCCAGACACAGGATGTCTGTTATTGATAGCCAAATATGTTGAACTAGAAATTGATATTCCTCTATTTCTTTGAATATCAATTTTTACTATAATGCAGAGAATTGGATTTTTCACATTTTCCCGAAGAAATTTTGGGATTATTTCCAGTCAAAAACTATTTAATGTAGTTATAGGGTGAATCATTCAAAATTAACCAATTCCGAAATATAAAAATAAAAAAGGTGTTTTAGTAGAAGTGAAAAAGTAGATGAGTCGATTCACTGTTGATATTATGAAGGTGTTCCTTCCTTAGAAACGGTGAAATGTTGTATTTCAGGTAGGAAAACTATGTTTTGAGAGTAACGAGCTTCAAATGCGAAAAGCGTGTATCCATTTTGAATGAACGCATCATTTACCGCAAGTGAAAAATCAATAGATCGAAGTCGGAAAATCGCCAATTAATAATTGAGAGCCAACGACGCGCCGGGAAAGCATCGATGGGGCCACGGGAAAATAAAGGGAACAGCGACATAGCGTTTTCTCGAGATTTTTCCAGAACCTGTAGAGCGTACGCCAGTTAGAACGTATTTCGAATTACCATGCAATCGTCACGCAGAGCATGCGCCACTTCGTTCGCCGTGCTCCGCGGTTACAATTCTATGTTCTACCTCTTCCCAGTGCGGCTTGCGGTTGGTAGTGAGCTGTGCGGTCGTTGAAAATTGCTCTCCAAGCTTTGACACCTGAACAAATTCACCAAACTTACCACCGAGTTTCATCGATCAAGACGCGTTCCCAACTGGTGCGTCTCAACCAACGCACCCTATTTTGTGATCTTTTGAAAGTGACAGATTTTTTTGCCACGGCCGAAAAAAATCGCACCATCTGTGAGTTGATTTAGTTTGTGATTATGGGCACAGAATTCAAGGATGGATACGGTAGCGTGAACATGGAGGATTCAGGGAATAGCTGTGGAAGCAGTGTTGTCTCCGATTTCAGTGGTCCTTCCGACCACCAGGACTTCGACACTGACAGTGTCCAGATCTCAGACCTCGAGAACGAATCTCAAGGACTCCTATCACAGGTTTGTGCCAATTTTTTGCCGCAAACGGCCTTAAATCTCGCTATTTCTGGTGCGACGTGAGGTAGGTTAGTGACGATCGGCCTACTTAGCGGATAGTGGTACTTTCCTTTTCAACGATGAGCTTGCTAGATCAATTGTTGATGGTAAAAGTTCCCGATGTAGGCATAATTCAATTACCGCAGCTGATAATTCCATTTGCGTCCGACTCCAAATGGAATTAATGGAACAAAATTGCGCGTTTTCAGTTAACTCCATGGTTTACATGGAAAATAAGAGAATCTTCTACACTTTCAACTATTTATGGAGATCCGCCAAAACTTCGGATCAGTTAGCGCCTTAATATCGGAGAAAAATGCATTTCAAATTCGTCCACTATATTTTCCTGATCCAAGAATGCTGCGCATCCAATAAAGCATTCAGCATACTCAATTTTAAATAATTGAAGATGGCATGTTGGAAAACAATGAATAAATTTCTTGACATAAGGTTGTTTACTACATAAAGCTATTAAGGTGAATTGCGCTTTAGGTATTCTATGTAATATGTATTCAATGATGAATAATGCTTATTAGCATGAAGATACGTAAAAGGAAAATATAAAAACTTATTCTTGATTGAATTTGAAACTGCCAATATCTTTTTTATTGCTTACGGTACATACCCAATTTATTTCAAACTTTCAGGAAACGCAATTCTCGAAATGTTCTATAATAGAAATACAAAGCGAGATAAACTTATCGATAGTTTCCATAAAAAATTCTGTAAAATAAGATTTGAAGGTTTTTCCATCGAATTATGACATTTTTTTTATATTCTCCAACATTATCTGTCAAGTTCATACAATGAAATTAAACAATATAATAGCTCGGAAGTTATGATGACGCAAATAAACTAATGAGAATCCGTCACAAAGTTGCGAATTATAATAAGTGTTGTAACTCATTTTGGTCGACTGCTATTGTTGCTTAATCGCTCATGCCTCACAAAAATTCTCTTTAAATTTCATTTGTGCATGAGACGATTAAGTTTATCATACAAAAATCTCTCGAATAACCCCAGTTGGATGGTTGAATCTTTCATCATTATTTTTCAAAATTCTGAATTTCGAACAAACAAATTTTAAATTCACAATCTACTGTAAAATAGAGTGGAATTCTGTAAATCACAATAATTCCACAACCTGTTGATCGATTGACTTTCTGTCGTTATTATTTTATGATTAGGTCCATCGTTATAGATGCATAGAAATACTGAAGTAGCAACTCTTAACCAAAAGCGTGACCGATTAAGTATGTGTTGGCAATTGAAATAAATATTTTTTCATCATTTCCTCATTCTTGATATCATCTAGTTCAGTTGTGGGAGTATTTGATTCATAATATTTTCTCCCAAAGGATAAGTTTCAGATGTTTGTACATGTACCGAAAAATTTACGATATTTTAATTTTATCTTTATTCTTTTCCATTGAAATCATCTTCCAAAACTTAAACAAATCGAAACCTATATATCAAGAAGAAAAGTATTCCCAAACGAATATGAAAAAGTAAGTGCGTTTGCAAAATAAATTGAAACTTGTCCGTTCGTATTTTTGAAAAAAAATGCCTATCAAGCAATTAATTGACCAGGATACAAAATAATGAATCAAAACATTCATTTATTATAAATAATAAATAATATACAATTTTGGCATTCTCAGTGATGAAATATCTCAAAAATGGTGAAAGCTAAAAGTGCGAAACTGAAAAACAATCGAAAATTAGACAGCCTGTGAATCAAAAACGACGCTTTTGTAAAAAATATTTGTGGATTTTTTTCAGAAATTCTGTAGATTTTTGTGGAATTTTGTAAAATTGCCTTTCAAGAAATTAAAAGAAACAAATGCAAAATAATAAATGAAAAGATATATCTAACATAAATAATACGTAATATGTATATAATTTTTGCATACTTAGTTATTAAATATGTATGTCATACATTTCAGAAGTTATGGGTGAGGAACAGGAAAAAAATTGAAAATTGGACAGCCTGTGTTTTTTATTAATTTTTAGTATTGCCAAAAACAACCTCCTTCCATCCCCATCTTATAATAGGGGAGTACAAATGGAGGCATTTTTATAAATTATTGTTTTTCGATGATGAACTGAGTATGAGTTATTTGCTTTTGAGATAAGGCAGCTTACACAATTTTGTTACCAGGAACAAAGGTTCTATATGAGCTTGCACTCGTTGGGAAAGAACATTGAATATGTTTGAATTATGTGAATAATTTCCTTGTATACTCTGATACCTATCAAATTATTGATAGTTCTCACAATTATAGTTCATTTGTATTTCCGTATTGTCGCAGTTGGATTATTTTCTGAACTTCCTGGCGTTTTCATTATGATTATAAATGAAATAGAAGATAGTGCTGTTTCGTATTCTCATAATATAAAGTATGAACACCTATGTGAATGAATAGATATTAATTATTAATGAAATACGTCAATGTTGGCGTACATTCATTCAGTCTTTGAAAGTAGAAGGGAAGTTGTCCTTGTCTATTATACTTCATTCCATTCCTGTCAATTCAAGACCTATTGAATTCTTCAAAAATCATACTATGATTATGAATCAGTTTTTTTCAGTAGTGAAAGAAAAACAGTCCAATGTGTTACTCATGGAATATTTTTCCATGACAAAACATAAAAAAATATATAATCAATATCAAATACATGAAACCGAAAACGATTGCAACAATAAAACACCCCTTTGTTTTAAAATGAAAAACAATATGGTATTTAATCAGAATGAGATTATCGAAAGATCTTTTTTGATAAATGATAAATATGGATTGCATTGATCAAATACACGACTTGTCATTTCCTGATAATTGGAAGTACCATATGATCATCTTAAATTTCATATTATGACAGCTGATCTCGTTTTTTCAACGATAATATTGAGGTTCAATTAAGTATTTTTCATGATGAACTGATGTATAATAATAATCTGTAAAATTAAAAACCCACAACACGAATTTTCTTTGTTATTTATTGAACTTGATAGATAATTCCGAAAATTATTATTTCATGACTATTTCTCACGACTAAAAATTATGTTACCATTACTTTAACAAAATATAAATAAATTTGCAGAACAATTGTACCAATTCATTTCTGACGTAATGCCCCCCTTATAATATTTTTGAAAAAGTACAGGATTATTTCTGGAAGATAGGCAACTTATAATTGATTCGATCAATTTATAAATGGAACTATTGCTAAGTCAATCAAGAATAATCTTCTAGATAAGCCATAATTTCAAAAATCGAGTTTTCTACGGATATAACTTATTCATTCATCAGTTTCCAATCAATGAAAGATAAGTGCTGCTGTTAAGTCTAAATTGCAAAAAATAACTTTCTCGTTTTGCGAAATACTGACTCCTAATCGTTTTATTCTGCTTGCTCATAAATATCGAAAATCATCGTATGATTCTGAATTTTCGACTCTGCAGTTGATAACAATAATCTAATTGATGTGATAATTTGACATTATATTGACTTGATGTGTTGAATTATGGGGTAACAATACCTACTTTTCTGAATTTAGTTCCTACGTAACATACACTAAGACTGGGTCATTGTGTAGATGTTTTATTATGACAGTTTGTGAATTTAATTTCAAAAGAATTTGTCATAACAGTTAACAATTTCATATCATAAAATATGTCGATATTGAAGTGGCTTGACTTGACATTATTTTGTTTCTGACAATTAGATTTTTTCCTGTTGTATGTAATTCATAGTACACTTGACTACGATGAAAAATTATCTTTAACCATTCCTTATACCTCTCAGTTCCTCATTTTGGGGGGAAATCTATTTTACCGTATTTCATGGTACTCTTGAAAACATTGAAAAAATATCAAAAAAACCTCTCTGTTCTAGTTGATATTTAATTAAAGCATATGCTATAATTTCCTCGACTTTCATATTTTTATAGTGAATTCTACGTCAACTATTTTCTTAGTTGTATAAAAATATTTCTTTTAATAATTATTTTCAATATTTTGTGGCTATTCAAAAAAATTCAATCGATTTATCATATAAATTTTTGCTGCGGTGTCGGTATTTTCAGAGAATTCGATAACTAATTTCCTGATCATTGTTCCATTACATCTTGATCTAAAGTTTTTATATTTCTTATCTGTGCATATTCATATCGAGAATCTAAAATCAATTTCCTAGAAGTTTTTCGGAACAATGCAAGATAATTGATTAATTTAGTTTTTGAATTGGAACATTATCGATATGTGATTAGGATCATATTTGCAAATATCAGCTGTTTATTGAACATTAAAATTTAAAGATTCATTAAAATTTAGTTTTTTCAATAAAAATACGACAAGAAGTCACATCTGGCACCTTCTCTATTTATGTAGTAATTGCAGTGGAATCGAAGATGAAAATCTAGAGAATATTCAAAAACCTACACTTTCAGTATTTCTGGGCTGTGATGACGAAGGTCTGATGCTCGATATCCATTTTTGCCTCCGTGTTCAAAACTTATTTCCATGGAAATATGGTAATGGCAGATTCTTCACAAAACGTTTCTGAAAATAATGAGGAATATTCGATCAACAATGCCTGAAATTCCTTATGATATTCGAAAAAATAAATTATTCATTGGAACTTGTTTCATTGTTAGCTGATCATTCCTATTGAAAATCGAAATAGTATTCAAATGTTTCACTGATTACCTACATGCGAAATGTGGAGAATTTTTTTCAAGCTTCAATTAACAGAATATTTATGTATTATGTGGCATGTGAATACCTATCTGCGAAAAATTTTAAGGAACCAACGGTTATAGCCACATCTCGTAACAATTAGGTAGGTACACTGTGTATTTTCATCAAAAATTTTCTTTTATATTTTTCGGTACTATTGCAACTTTTACCCACAACCAATTTAATATTTAAAGGCGCCAACTTCTCAATACGCCTTTCTTCGCAATTAAACAGCAACAACATAAATAATTCATTTTCCACATTGCACAGCGTTGTGAATCATAAACAATGATGGGAAAAGCTATTCCTTTTCCATCACACGCCGTTGCCGTCAGTTCTCTACAAACCTAATTTCGTGCCGTCGTCGAATAGGTCCTTGGATTAGCCGGCCGTAAAGTAGGCGAGAAGATAAATTACAGATGATTTCACTTTCGTCATCGGTAATTTCGTCTGGTACGTATTTTTCGACCAACGCAAGGCGCCGAGCCTTACGCCGAGCACGTAACGCGTTCAATATGGATCATCTGCCCCTGCCGATAGGAAATGGCCTTCAACGAGGAAAAGCCAGAAATCACGTGATCTGATATATTGCTTCAAGGAATGAGAGTGATCCTCAAGTTTAACAGACAAAATTCGCGAGCTTTAGGCAGAAAATGGGAAAAGGTTCTATCTTTTGATTTTTCCTCGATATTTCGTAAACTAAGGGTCTATTCGAAAAAATTGTCTCTTACGAAATGGAAGTAAACTTAATTTCCTACAAAAAAGTTTTCATACACAATTTCGCTAGAACTTATATTGAGAGACATACAGACATTTGAAAGTCGCAAAAATCTCAAGGTCATGCTTTCACAGTCAATGCCTACTTTGCCGTTGAAACGCTTGAAGAATTCGAAAATACCACTAGAAATACTGTCGATATTAGAAAGGGAAGTAGAAGCTCCAAAAATACTGGCGCGGAAAGCCTAAATATCGGGTCTATTGTCCTCGTCAGAAGCCCCAGTAAAATTATCGCAGTTGGCCCCTCAACGCTAATGACCCAATAACCAGGTCAAATTTAACGCCGGTTGACTAGATGATCTCCTAGTCACTTCCGCGTCATCGGTCCAACGAAAGTGAATCTGAAAATGGGCCAACCGCCCATGAAAATCGCTCGTTCGATAATGAACGACCGAATATACTACCATACGATCATGCTCGGTTAGCAACAGACCCGGTCAGTGAGAGTGGTCAATGGTCTTGCTGCCAGGTGCGTACCAACAAATTCTGGTGGATTACGCAATGGTTCCATCGGGGACATGAAGTTAGCAGCCAGTTTTGATCGCCATTTTTCTGTCCTCAATATACAAGATGGCACGTTGTCCCATGTTACTTTTCTGTTTTTCCACTCACCTAACTTAACCATTTATTATTCGTCATATAGAACGGAAAAGTGATTATTTCAGGCGCCTACCTTCGATCTCGTGATGATTAAGTGAAGACTTTCAGTGAATTGATGTTTATGAAATTCCAAGAGGAAATTGTTCAGATAAAAACATCGGCACAGATTATTCAGTGCTAGTATCATTTTATCTCTCATTAATTCAAATTTGATACGTGGTTGGTAACGACATTCATCATTAATATCCGAATTTTATATAATGTAGACATTTATTTTCAATATGGACCGGTAAAAATAAATTTTTAATAGAAACTGTGAGCATAAAATGTATAATTTCATGATTCTAAGAATTCAATTTTAACTCCAACATTTGTGGGATTTTATTATTACATATCTCTACATCAAACGTTTTTTTATCATGGAGATTTTATAGTCTTGACAAAGTTGATGAACATTCTGAAAAAACATTGTTGACTTGTATAGAAATCAGAGAGTTTATAAATTTCAGCCATTCTGTGATTGAAAATCCAGGGAAGCATCCAGATTATACCTATGATTTTCGATTTTTTTGTCAAATTTTATCGGGTGAAATTGGGAATAACTCGTAAACGACGCGTTTCATAAAAAAATCACAAGAATACTTTTATTTTTTAAAATGATTGATTCTTTCGAAAATATGGATCGTTCATCTTTTCAAGTGGGTTTATAGTATTTTTGCGTGGATTTATGAGTGGGATACGCTGTAACTTTTAGATCAGGAGAAATATTGAATGGGTTTTGACTGAGGAATATGCACCATGAATAGAGTACACAGTCAACCAAAATTAGGTTCATTTGAAATAACGAAACCGAATTTTGAAAAATGGTATAGAAAAAAAATGTTTCGTTTTATGAGAGGAATCTACAGTTCAAATATAAGTACCAGTCAAAGACTCTGTATATCCTTAATCATTTCCTCCGCCACTGTCTGGCATCATAGACGACTAGAAAACCAAGGTTTAAAAATAGATGCGAACTCTCTAGAGATGCGTAACTCCCATCATGTGACCCAGCGCTCAATCCAGTCTTCTAATCGCGAACGAAAACAATTATTTGAATAATTTACGACGGTGTTGTCGCGCTTGATGGGCACTTAAACGTTAGAATTACACGCTCTTAACTCCATAGTTGACGCAGCTGAAGAAGCCATGCGAATTGTTGATCAGTCCGGTTGTTACTTCAGGTGGTCAAAGCTTGAATATACGTGGGAAGGCTAATGTGACACGGTGGATGGGAAGTTTGTTGGAGTGTTGAATACACTGCTCCACTAAAGCTAAGAAATTTTGAGACTTTTGTGGAGCAATATATTCTTATGAAGCTTTCAAACAACTAAGACTTCGATGTATCAAACCAGGTCCCTACTTATTTGTGGGGCTTTTGACGACGTGCCATTGAGGGTTTACACCGAGGTTTACACACTGTTCCTATCTACGTATTTGCCCAAACTTATGAGCTGTACAGTTCCAATAACCCAGAGAGTATTACTGATTTAGTCCCTAAGGTATTGCTGATGAGGTCCCTGAGCCATCATCAAAATGTTTGGAATATCCCATTAACCTGAATGGTGTACATTTCATACCCACAAATAGCAACCATTTTAACCATGTGAGTAATGTCCAGAATTCGAATTTCCATTTGATGATTAACATCGACAGGAAAACGCAGTTTTCTCTCCTTCCTTGCAATCACAATCCGGTTTGTTCTACAGCTCTCAAATGTCGCAACTGAACTTGTAACACGCTTCCGACAATTTCTTGTGGAAATTGATGGAAATGTAGGTTTTCCATCGCTTTCCCCATTTTTATTAGAGATGCAACGGGCCGTGGTGTTAATGAGATCCCAGCGCAAACGCTTCCGCTGGAATTTGTTCATTTCCGGTTGATTCGATCGAATATTCTCGACATGATGGGATATTATATCGACGCCACTGGGGTGAGTTTCTCAATGGAGGAAGAAGTGAAAGGAGCGTATAAAAAACTCTTTTATTTGTTTCTCATTTGTAAACGTCAGTTTCCAAAAACACAATATTAATCAAGAAAGTTTATTTTATCAAGTCACTAACTTGTAAAACTGACAGTTAACTTTTTTTACAAGTTAGTAGTATTATTTACATTAGAAAATTTTGTTTTATCGTCATATATGTTGAAAATCATGGTACAATGGTTATTTCCAGAAACACAGATTTTTGATGATGAAAGAGTTGATACTGATGATGATGAACCATCTGTTGACTGCAGAACATTTGTGCTCTCCTTACTACCAAATAATTTGCTAGACATTTAGATTTTTTTGTTGACCGAATCATCGACATAACTCATCGCAATTTCGGTGCTCTTTCACCCGCCTGCACGCTTTAGTGCTAAAATATCTCCACCCGAATCCGCAACCATAGTGGCTCCATTTCTGCGAAAAGGGTGACCGGTGTATAACTCTGGGTCTTTTAAACCTAAATATTTCGCTATTTTCTTTGGGACACCACCAATAGTGTGCTGGCCAGCATTAAGGGAAATGCACTTTCCATGTCGGTATGTCAAAAAAAATCTTAGGCTTTCTGTTCCAGGAGGCCGAAGATTTACTTATTTTCTGTATAACATGCAGGGCTTGAAGCTGCAGCCATCATCGGTTATGGTGAATCTTCTTGTTGTTAAATTTTTTGTTTGCCGCAATGTCACAATAACGTATTTTCCCATATCCCATATAGAGAATTTCGTCACATCGACAACATCCAAAAATCCCAAATATTGTTACAATTTTCGCCAGCAACCACTGGTCATCAGGAGCATGTAAAAGAAACTGTTCAGCCTCTTCTTTACTTAATACCTTGACCTTTTTTGGCGTATAACGCTCATTTTTTCGTTTCAGAAACGCTATTAGGTACCTTTTGAAATCTACAAATGACAACTAAACGTCATATTTTTCAATAAATTTTTTAAGGAAAGCAAACCTGCGAACAGGGGCATTTCTTTCATTTCCAAGCAACTTTTCAGCATAGACCATTTTGCCCATAAAGTATTAGGGCTGAATCTAGCTGATAGTTGATTCAAGTAGACCAACAAAACATCTTCAGTTACCCTAATCACACTATTTTTGTTTTGCCACTTTTTGAAGTCGTCGTATTCTCGCTCGTACCTTGAAGCTGATTTTGCAGGTAATAAACTTGAAGCTACACTGCTGGCTGCCTCAATAATTTCTTTTGGTACATTCATTTTCGCTTTCGCCAAAACAAATGTGAAGAAAAATAAACAGACATGTTCATGGCAACGCTTCCATAGCTTACGACATTTGCGACAAATTATTGAGATTTTTTTTGAATTTATCTAACCTTTTTACAAATGAGAAACAAATAAAATATAAAACAATACACGCAAGGTAACAGCTTTTACTGGCTCAAAGAGGTAACTGACTCGCCTGCGGCTCGTCAGTTATATCCTCCATTCGCCAGTAAAAACCCTCTTACCTTGCTAGTAATGTTATATACTATAAATTCAACAACGGTATTTTGATGTCTTCGAAAAAAAAATAAACAAAGAGAAAAGATTCGATGTGTGACATCAGCATTGTCATTGTTATGGATATTATAAACACCCCTCCAGGAACCAGTGCTTTGGTCCAGAATATCTGATATGTCCAGAAGGATATCCGAAATCCTCTTAAAGTACTCGGTAGAGATTCAGGTCATCACTCCTTATGGTCCTCATGAAGAATCGTAAAAAATATTGGATTTTCTCAACCCCACTGAATAACAGCCGTTAGTCCTAAAGCCTTTTCATGTTTTCCCGCTTTTGTTTCTCGTTTTTCGTCCGGTCGTTGCTAAGAATATGAGGGCTCTTCCATTAATTCACGAGAAGAATATAATATTATGACCGTGATTTCTTGCAACTCTACGTCTTAATTGAATCGACGAAGATTAATATTTTTCTCTAAGGGATGGAAAACTACAAACTCAATTTTAGCTGTGTAAGCTCGAATCTGTAAATTTCTTTGTTGAGATGTACTTTTTTGCATAATCATATCATTTCATCCCTCTTCGCGTCAACCCCTTAAATTTGAAAATGGAAAATTGGTTTTTCTTGAAGAGGTCTTTTCCTTCTTTCTGTAGTTTCTTTTCAGAAATCATCAATTATTGTAGTTCAGGTGGACTCACATTTATTTCAGAAACCGAAATTTGTAATTCAGAAGGTGGAACTTCAGATTTTTCCATTAATAAAGAGATAAGTGTTTCACAAGAAAATAGAGTTCATGTATTCCAATTGATGTTTTCAGAAATAAATGTGACTGAACTGAATCTCAAATCACATTTTCTGAATTAAAATAGACTAATCTGAATAACATTCGATATTTTCTGAAAAAAACTTGACTAAGCTGAAATGAAAACGATGTATTCAGAATTCAACTTGAGTAGTCTTCAGTCTAAAATAAGAAGCGTTTACCGCCAAATGGCGATGCAGTGAATCTATTCATGGGATTATTCAGCTTAATAGAACAAATGTTTGGGCGCAGGGAATATAACAAGAAATCCTATCGTGAACTAGATCTCACACTGGCTGTATAATACTTTTCCTTTCCTTCACCAGTCATCTGGGAGGAGATACCTGCGGGGCGTGTCATTTAAAAGAAATTCAATTCCATGTAGAATCCACAATTGTAAGAAACAATTAATTTTCGAATAGAAAAATGCAAGGAAATAAATTTCGCGAAAACAACACATTGTCGTTATATTATTTCAAGAAAAACGGTAGATTCTGAAAGAAGAATGAGATTGACGTTTGATTAACTAAATGATAGACTTGAATACTGAAATGAAAAAACACAAAAATATTTGTTCGTTTTGATGGTGGAAATGTTACAAAATAATCAAAAATGATGGGGAATATCCTTTTCATTCATTCAATACTTATAAAATATTCTTTTCATTATTTTTATCTTTATACACTCATACATCCCTTCATCAGTCAGAAGAAAATAAATCGTTTCTGACTCCCTTTTTTTTCAGGGACTATGACCCTTAAAACTACTACTAGTGTAGAATGAGTTCCAAAAACTAAATTACAATTTTAAATCAACAAATAGTGTTCAGAAGGATAATGGTGTGATCGATTTCTTCAAATGGTCACGACTACATTCATTTTTGTCACTGGACAAAATACGCATTCGGAAGTTGCCTCTTAACAATAAATTACTACAAAGATTAAAGTTGACTCATTAAATTTGAATGAAAGAAAATCTCATTCAGATGACCATATCAGGAAGAACAAAATCGTTCAACAAACATTCCGCTGCAGCATTGTCACGAAACAATCTAGCCAACAGGATCTACAGATTCTATTGCAACAATGATAAATCAACCATGACTATTATTACATTGGAGACTGAATTGTCGACCCATATTTAAATGAATTATTATTTAATTTCAAGAACACGACTGAATGAGAGCAACCTTGGTAGAGAAAATTCAATGCATATGCCAAGTTCCACACTATTTTTGTAATTTCGCATTTTATTATAACCGTGGGAGTGAGAAAATGACCAATCAAACAGTTTGTAGTCAAGGTCGTGATACGATTTTTCAATTTCACTTTCATCACTATTCACTGGGAATAGAGGAGTTTACATCAACTTTGAAATAACACCAGTATTATTAACGATGTTTTAATTTGCTGAATTTCGGAAAAAATTCCGGTTCTTTGTCATCATGAATTTCGACCAAATCACATATTTTCCGAAGATAAGTAGTCAAGGTTATCAGTTTTCAAGATAGGTTGTTAATACAACACAGAACCAAGTAGACATATTGATTGTGGAATGAATTGATAGCTTGAATCTAGTTATTTGTTATCACATTTTTATGGAAAAACAAGATATGTCGTGACTCTACTGTGCGATAATAGGCATTTTTAGGTTTTTTCATAATTAGACCCAAGAAACATTCAACGAATATTTGAACAATATGCGTATTCAAATATTTCAAATTTTTCTGATTGAATTCGAAATTTTGGTGATTTTCAAATTCTACACTCTTCAGTAATTTATGAATTTTCACTGGCATCAAACAAACTATGTTTGTAACAAGTATATTGGAATATGTTTATTAACGAATACAGAGTAGGATTGTGAAATAAACTGGTATTTCCATATATTGAAAAAAATTTGGAATCTTTTATCATTCTAACCTTCGCCTGAATGCAAAATGTATTGTTGATTCTACTCTGAAACTTTGTTATATAATAGGAGTATTCCAAGTATTAATTATTTTTGCGGTCGATTTTCTCAGAACTGCCATGTAAATTCAGATAATTTATTTGTTGACGGGAGAGCTTGGAATAGAAAATCATAATGTTCTTCCTGTAGAAATGAAAACATTAGGTTGAGTCATATCGCTTTTGTTTAATATAATTATATCGTTAATTAAATATTTAATCATTCAATTATATATATAATCATTATAATCTCATATTTTATGTGAACATATGGAAATTATTATTGGGTTAAATTTTTTCAGTCGAATACAGAACCTTAAACACAAAAGTTCATTGAAATCTTCGATTTTATTTCAGAATAGTCAATTGAATTACGAAAACCGTCAATTGTATTTCAGACTAGTCTATTTGATTTCAGAAATGACGGTTTCAATTTCAGTTTAGTCAAATTTATTTCAGAAACCCAATTATAATTCAGATTAGTAGCATATATTTCAGAAAACTTCCATAATACTTCAGAAAATATCAAAAGATATTCAGATTGGTCCATTCAATTTCAGAAATGAACATTTGAAATTCGGTGCAATCATATTAATTCAGAAATAGTCGCTTGTTATTTAGAAAGTCGATATTTTCTGAAATACAACAATTGACAATTTGAATAACAAATGAGAATTTCTGAAATAAATGTAACTAAACTGAATTTCAAATGACCATTTCTGAAATTAAATAGACTAAACTTCGCATGTTTTCTGAGATAAACTTGTCTAATTTGGAATACAAGAGATGTTTTCTCAATTTAACTTGACCATTTCTGAATTACAACTGGAAATGCTGTAGTCACATTTATTTCAAAAACCTTCAATTGTGATTCCGCTGAGTCACATTTATTTTAGAAGTCATCAATTGTAATTCAGATTAAATCATATGTTTTTTAGCAACCGTCATTTGAAATTCAGAAGGTGGGGCTTTGGATTTTTCCATTAAGAGTTGAGTGTGTCACAAGAGGATAAATTTTTTGGTATTTCAATTGATTTCGTTCTGAATTCTAGTTGATGTTTTCTGAAATACAATAGACTAGTTCTGAGGAGAAAGTGACTACATGAACTGAATTTCAAATTGCCAATTCTGAAATTAAGTAGACTAAACTGAATTATTTTCGATCCTTGACGTTTTCTGATATAAATGTGAAAAAGTCTCAATCACAAATGCCTTTTTCTGAAATAAATGCGATTCAACTGAATTTCAAATCTGAATTACATTTGATGTTTGCTGAAATGAATTCAACTTGACCATTTCTGAATTAAAACTGGAAATGACGCCGCCAACAATTCCGAATCCTGCCTTCATTCCTTCTTCGGATCATCCTCTAATCCATCTCGATCCCGTAAAGCCAAGCGGACAAAATTACAGGCAAGAAAACTTCTGAAATTACTACCTTCCTCGGTGGATCCCAATCTTATCAGACAAACTGTTGAACTTGCCGTGTTCCCTGGCTGTAACAGAAAACTTCAGTCGAAAAGTTTTATGGGTGCGATGATTCAGTCAGGATGGTGCAACAGAAACCGTGTTTTTATTGAAACAGGATAGTTGGGTGATCACTGATCCCTGAGGAAGAGTCGAGTGGGCGTAAATGATTTTCCCTCTTCTTGTAGTGAATATAGCTCACAATCAGAGGAGGAGAAGGGTTAATGCACAGGGGAGTATTAAGGAAGCTAAAAATGACAGTTTCGCATTATTTTTACCCTCGCCCAGTTGTTGTTTCATCCATATTGATCAAGCCATACCAAAGTTATGAATAAATCTCGGAATCTTCGAAAAATTCTTCTAGGAAAACTTTGGACGTATACCAAAAAAAATGAAAACGCTCCAGTAATTTAAACTAATGGTAGATTCTGCAGCAGGTAGCGAATTTTTGAAAACGGAATGTACACGGTGTTTTTCCAACTTGCAAATTCAATCTGAACTTATCATAATTCCCACCCTGTATTTTTGAAAAAGTTTTGAAATTTTTGAAATTAGACAATCATATTGTTCTACACTGAAAATTTCATCAATATTGATCAAGCCATACCAAAGTTATGAATAAAAGAAAAATCCCGTTCAGAATATTCTCACTGCCCTGGGGCGAAATAACGATATTGTTCATCTTTAAAAAAATTTTCTAGGAAAACTGGACGTGTGCCAGAAAAAATAAAACGATCCAGTAATGTAAACTTATGGTAGAATCTGAATCAGATAGCGAATTTTTGAAAACGGAATGTACAGGATGTTTTTTCAACCTGCAAATTAAATCTGAACTTATCATAATTCCCACCCCGTATTTTTGAAAAAGTGTTGGAATTATTGAAAGTAGACAATCATATTGTTCAACACTGAGAATTTCATCAGTATTGATCAGGCGATACCAAAGTTATGAATAAAAGAAAAATCGGTCGAATCGGACAAATCACCCTGTAGACTCTCAATAAAGGCCTCCAAACATAAACCAAACATTGTTTCGAAACTGCCTTGACTAGTGTAAACTTCTCCTTAAATCTGACGGTTTCCTCCGGAATCACCCTGTATACCTATATAATTGTTATTGTCATCTTATACAGAGTGTAACAGCCAAATGGAATAAATTCGATAACGAATAAATGAGGGCGTGTTGGGAAAAACGCTCGGACACGTCGATTTGTAATTTTAAATGCGCAGATTTTTCAAGAAAATAATATTATATAGAGTGTTCCATGCGACCGTGGCCAATACCAACTTTCTTATTTCAAATGCAACCCCCTGTATATTATTTATTTTTTGGATTCTCCAGGAAAGTCTAGACACAATTCATGCACAATGTCTTATACCTATCTTCAACTATTTCGGAAGTATTAAGTGTTTTAAGATTTATTGCAAAAATCAACGTTTTGAATAAAAATTATTTTATTTCACAAATTCGGTACATTACACTTAAAACCTAATAAGTAATACTGATTATTTCTTAATTATTAAAAAAAAACAAAAAAAAACATTAATGCCAATGTAGGAAATGTTCAAAATGCTCGCCGCGAACGTCTTGGCAACATGCTAATCTGGTGTAGAATTGTCTTCTAACGTTACTCAACATTTCAGGCTTGACTGATCTAATCGCAAGCGTGATTCGGTTTTTTAGGTAGTCTAAGTTTAAGGGTTTCGTTTCGTATACAATACTTTTGACATATCCCCACAAAAAGAAGTCTAATGGTGTCAGTTAATTTTTGTAAAAAATCTGAAAACACTTAATACTTCCGAAATAGTTAAAGATAGGTATAGGACATTGTGCATGAATTATGTCTAGAATTTTCTGAAGAATCCAAAAAATAAATAATATACAGGGGGTTGCATTTGAAATAAGAAAGTTGGTATTGGCCACGGTCACATGGAACACCCTATATAATTTTATTTCCTTGAAAAATATGCGCATTTAAAATTACAAATCGACGTGTCCGAGCGTTTTTCCTAACACCCTCTCATTTATTCGTTATCGAATTTATTCCATTTGGCTGTTACACTCTGTATGAGAAATTAACTGAAGCCGAGTTTTGTGTATCTTTCATCCAATTCGCACTGTTTTTCCCATCAGGAAAATGTTTATTCAGTTTCCTAATCTTACACATTCAACTTCGAATAATAATCGGAATTATGCTACAAAATTTATCTACGCCAAAATTAGACTTACAAATTAATAATTATACCAACAACCGCCCATTAAGAAGTCAACGATCCGAAATAGTTATCTTTGAAAATTTGAATATTTAATTACGAAAGGTGACAATCTATATTATTCGGACGTTGATACCAAAGAAATCGAGCTAAGGTGAGGTGTTTCATTCAAAAATATCTATAAAAAAATATAGCGAGAAGAATAGAGTTGAATTTCTTGGTTTTTCTTAGTGTTAAGTTCCTCTAAACGAGCAGGACGGTATTTTTAAAACTTTGCTTTCTAACTCGTCCATCATGGTAGTGAGATGCTCCATCTTGTTAAAACCAAAACTTTTGTGGAAACTGCCCATTTTGTCGACTGTTACATTCAAAATAAAAAAAGGACTGAAATCATGAGTTTTTGAGGGCATGTCTAAAGACACTGATCGAATTGTCTCATCCTGAGTGCTGCTTTTGGCTGCGAGTATTGTCATCTCCAATGTTCCTCCTTATCATTTCCCCATTCATAAAAAAATCTGGTCGTTACAGTTCCCTGTAATTGAAGGTACGAAATTATTTTCTTTCCCTTCCGTCCCGGTTCTGCCTTCACGCCGGCCGCCCCCTCAGACTGCCGCCCCCGTATCAGGCGCCAGTCTGCCGTCATCCAGATGGAACCTCGACAACGTAAACAAAGGATGTACGCATTTCACAGTTGGCGACATGCAGAATTGGTCTTGTTCCTTGACGGGTTAATTAGCGCCATCTATGTGCCCGTTTTAATTGCATATCTAGAGATTAATAATCACCGTGGTGATAACAGGGCGCTGATTGCTGGGCGCATAATCAATTTCATCGTATCCGAGGGAAATATGACATCTGCTATGAGGTCGTAGTATTCGAGGAGCTCGATTTGGATCAGGTCTCAGTTATCTCAGCAAACACCGCTCGTGGTCCTTTGCTCCCTTCTGAGTTGAATTCTCGTGACCTCTGTCTCCGAGGAAATTCCTCTAATAATCTCCCTAGTTATATGTTCCACACTAAGTTAACAGAGAACAGCTCTATTAGGGGGCTCGATAGACCTTAAGGTCGCAGTGAACTGTAAACCCTTTTCACTATAAACTATAAAGGTAACCTTTCCTCTTCATGGCTTCAATTTACGTTTCCTAAACGGTAGAAGAGCTATGGAAGTTCCAGACCGGAAGTGAAAATCTAGAAGAACCTTTCAGAACTGCGACCAGATTGATCTTTTTTCACCTACTGAATCAATTCCTGAGGAGTTGGCATGCCTAGGCGTAAGTTCTTGAGGCAGGCAAGATCCGGGCTCTTCCACACTATTTTTCTTCCTCTGATTCACATATTTTTTTTTATGTTGTGGTTTTCACGAAAAGGAATATCCTGTAATGTTCAGAGAACATCGTGAGAACCAAGGGCAAGCAGGTAGGAATTGGTGTTCTTCTTGAATTTCTGGAGGTTATATGCCTCGGGGAACACCTCCCTAGGCAATGTGTTCCAAAGCCTCGCTGTTCGTTGGATGAACGAGTCTTTGAAGAGAGATGTTCTGCAGGTCTCCAAAGTTACCACGAAGGGGTGTGAAGACTTAACTTGACGGGTTAGTCTGGAAGAGACTGCCAGAGGGGGAACGATTGCTGATAATTCAGAAGAGCATCGCCCATGGAAATATCTATAAAATAGAGACAGATCGTCCACTTTTCTACGGTGTTCCAGAGAAGTGAGCGAGCTTGTAAGCGAGGCATCACCGACGAGACGAATTGCCCTTTTTTGTACGGAATCCAAGAGTTTTAGAGTGTGTTTAGGTGCAGCACTCCAAATATGGAAACAGTATTCCAGGACAGGTCGAATCTGTGCCTTATAGATCATAAGCAGCTGACCTGAGGTGAAATAGCTCCTGGCACGAAACAGAAAACCAAGTTTTTGGGATGCACTTTTAGCAATGGATCTCACGTGATTCTCTCTTACTGCCGACAGTAATGCCAAGCATCGAAGTGGATGACTTCAATGCTATGGTCACTCCCGACAATTTTATGCTGGGCACAAGTAAGATCGGCTTTTCTAGGGAAAAGACATGCTTGTGTTTTGTTTGCGTTGAATTCTACCAAGTTATTAGATCCCCATTCAAGAATTGTTGCCAAGTCCATGTTGTTAACATTTCTTCCTCGTTCGTTTTTTATTTGACGGGCTGGTATTGGAGAATATAGAAGAAAAGGCGGTATGGAGGGTACTATCATCCGCGAAGCTGTGCACTGGACACGAAGTTGCTTCCAGCAAATCGTTGATGTGAAGTAGAAATAGTGTTGGAGCCAGAATTGATCCCTGCGGAACACCAGCATTTATGGGTAGAGAGTCAGATGAAACTGAGAGATCTGTTTGAGAGAAAACTAGCTAGCAGAGAACATAGCTTTGGGGGCACGCCACAAGATGGAAGCTTGGCGAGGAGTCCCTGATGCCAGACTCGATCGAATGCCTTGGAGATATCCAGTGCTACGGCTAGGGTTTCACCATATTTCTCGGTAGATAGCTGCCATATATGTGAGACGTAAGCGAGCAAGTCACCAGTGGATCTCTGATGACGGAAACCATATTGTCTATCGTTGATAATTCCTGAGTGTTCCAGATGTTTCATGAGCTCGAAGTTGATGGCTTTTTCCATGACCTTTGAAATAATAGATAACAGAGCGATAGGTCTGTAGTTGCTAGGTAGGGTCTTTTTGCCTTTTTTAGGTACTGGTTGTACTCTTGCGGTTTTCCAGTTGGATGGAAAAACACCCAATTTGTAAGAGTGGTTGAACAATTTGCAGAGGACAGGTGTTAGTTCGGGGGCACATTTTTTGAGAACAATCGGTGGGATTCCGTCGGATCCACTGGCTTTGTTGGTGTTGAGACCCAACAGAATCTTTCTGATAGTACGTGGGCGAAAGTTTATCTCGGGCATATGGCTGTCAATAGATGTAATATTGTAATAATATATCCTACAAATTTCGTCTGCTGACTTGCCCATTCGATACAAGAGATACTCAAACCGTTAGTGCCCTGCCATCAGTCCCACAATACACTGTAGTTCTATCCGCGTTAGCTGGACCAGCATACCTTCCGTAAGAAGTCCAGAAAGCTACAAATCTTCTCCAAAAGAGTGTCATGTTTTGCATCTTCCATTGCTGTAACGCTGCCTTATAATGGTCCTTTTCAAGGCTACAGAAGGGTTCAGGTCCAACAGGTTCAACCTTCGAATCACTTTTCGCAAGTGCATCAGCCTTCTCATTATCCTCAATGCCACCTATTGTGGATGCACTGTGTTACCCTTTGCCAGTTGTTTTATGACACCACGAACAATTTACAAAGGAAAATTTCAGTATACCTATTGATAGAAATGAGGAATTGAAATAATACCCTAAATTTTATCATATCCTCAAATAATGCTAAAACAGCCAAGTAATATTATATCTTGCCTATTATAAGCGATGCAGTTGTACAATAATTTGATATCATAGGTTCGATTCGATGTTAGTTAACCGACAATTTTCTACTGATGGTGATCTTCTATTTCCTGAATAGTCGATGATTAAACAATGGTAGAACGTTTACTGATTCTAGATCGAAACTGATAAATGAGGGGCCCATGTTTATATTGGAACTTTCCTTGGATACATCGATCGTACTTGGTTACTTATTTATGACTGATACTCTTCATAATATCATTTCACTTGGCACGAGTCGGCACGGAAGGCTTCTTCTATTGTCCCCCTCAAATTAACATAGAATATATGCTTGACAATCGAAGGGGAAGTTATTTGGATTCTCTCTACGAACTTTCAAACCCAAACTCATTTCATTTCCAGGCGGATTCGACAATAAAGTGTGAGTTGCTGAAATTGAGTTTGTCGTTGTTTTCAATATCTAGTTCGTCTCGCCCATTCGATGTTTATTGGGGACACAAAGGCAAACGTATTCTTCTTGAATAAATACGTCTAAGGGTATATTCGACCTTTATATGAACTGTCCATTAACTGAGCGTTCGTCAAATTTATCCAATAGGGTAGACTAGGGAAAATCAGTTATAAAATTTGAGTAGTCCTCATTAAATCCTAGAATGTGACATTATTTTTCTTATTAGCATGGTTGATATACTACATTGATTTACCCCTTCCTAGACTATAGAATTCAGGCATCAGAAAGTTTTTCTGAAAAGAGGAAGAAAACGATTTTACATATTTTTTTAAATTTATTTATATACACCGAAGGTAATTACAAGCAATTACAAGTCAGACTGAATTAACAATCTAAAAATACAGGCTTCGACTTATACATATATTTTAACTGCAGATTCCTATAATCAAACGAAACACTTTTTTCCTATACCATTTTTCAAAATTCGGTTTCGTTTGGAAGATACAGGGTGTCGAATATCCACGAAAAAAACACTTTCCTGTTCATATTTTCGAAATCATTATTTCAAATGAACTGAATTTTAGTTGATTGGTTACTCTATTCATGGTGCATATTCCCAAATCGAAACTTATTCGAAATTTCTCCTGGTATCAAAGTTACAGCGTAGCCCACTCATAAACCCTCGAAAAAATACCATAAAACCATTTGAAAGAGATGAACGGTTCATATTTTTGAATGAATCAATCGTTTTAGAAAATGAAAGTATTCTTATGTTTATTCAATAATACGCGTCGTTTTCGAGTTATTGCCAGTTTTACCCGATAAAATTCGACGAAAAAATCTAAAATCATAAGAATAATCTGAATGCTTCCCTGGATTCATAATATCACAGAATGGCTGAACTTTATAAACTCCTTGATTATTTATACAAATTAAAAATGTTGTCAGAATGTTCATTAACTTTGTCAAGACTAAAATGTCAATGGCTCACAAAATTCGGATATCAATGATGAATCTAAACAATATCCTCTTGGAATTTTATGAACTCGATACTACACGGTTATCATCACATTGATTCACTATCACTGAAAATCTTTTCACATCAACTGTTCGCATTCTTCACTGTAAATAATCAAAGCGACAAATCTCCATCAAGCCGCCATATGCATGCTTCGTTCAACAACCACAGACCAACTGTTCGGTCTGTGGAACAACGGTTTGTCGTGCGCACTGTTATAGGCGACTGAAATTAAGATCGTAGCGCTCTATCGGCGAGAAATACTCCTTCGGCATTTCCAGAGACTAGACGCCATCAGCCAAAAGTAAACGAAACTAGTGCTTTTCTGTTAGTTCATCTGTTAATGATAGGGACGTACTGCTTCCTTGCTTAAAGAGAAAATCAACACAATCTGGCATCGTCCTCTCAAAAGCTCTGTCACAGAAAATGGAACGATG
This sequence comes from Adalia bipunctata, assembly GCA_910592335.1. Classification (NCBI taxonomy): domain Eukaryota; kingdom Metazoa; phylum Arthropoda; class Insecta; order Coleoptera; family Coccinellidae; genus Adalia; species Adalia bipunctata. Next base: position 22,434,915 of record OU342954.1, read on the forward strand.
GGTAAGGTTAGGTCATTGACCTCGAATCGTATGTCCTAGGCTGATGGAGTTATGTTTGATTAGTGTAAAAACTAAAAACAATTTATTTTGAGATAGTTTTGGGAGATAGACGAGAATATGAACGAGTTATAAGTGCTCACAAACTAATCTCAATGGAAATCGAAGCAGGAACTTATTTTGGTGGGATAAATAAGTCTTTTCAATTGCAGAAATAATCGGAAAAAACTGAGTGTTTTTATTGAGAAATATCGTTTTTTTAACATTCTCATTCGAATAAGATTAGAACTTGAGTATTCCCGAGATGTATCAACTCAATTTCAATCGAGAATTATGAAGTTTGCATCAATTCTAGAGAATCATATCAGAGATGTAATTAGCCCATTTTTTTTAAATGGCTAGGTATATCTTTTTAACAGAGCCGAATTCGGAAAAATGGAAAATGAAAAAGAAGTTTCTTTTGACTTCAAGAATCTTCAGTTAAAATATATGTACAAGTCAAAGACTCACCCTGTATAAGATAATAGGAAAAACAACAAAAACAATATATAAAAAATAAAATGAAAGATGATAAAAATATAGGTATAAATTTGATAATATTTAGAAGAACATAGGTAAGGGGTAATTGTAAAAATATATGTCGTTTCTCTAAAATTCGATATGCTATTCATTTATTCATTGCAAAAAATAACAGAGCTTCATAATCAAAATAAAGATAAAGAACAAACCCCTGTTTAATGCTCAAAAGAAATATGTACTTGGGCTCTGGCAGCTTTTTTCATAGCAGCAAACCATCTCACACACTGAACAAAAATTGACGATATTTCAAATAATCATTCAATGCCTGTCTAATAAACTGGATATTCTTGAGGTCCTCTTCGAGGAGAAAAAGCCGGATATTGTCAGAGTAGTTGGGTCACTGAAGCTTGAGGTTTTTTTTCCGGAAACAGAAGGATACCATGTAACTCGCTGGCAATGTTTTATTTAAAATTACTGCCACCAGCTTCCTTTCCTCATAGCACGCCCTCTTCAATCAGAACGATATAAATTCTGCAAAGGATATTCTCGGTGCTCGAATGGCAATGAAATGGTGAATCGATTATCGTCGTTCAATGGCTGAGGCCGCAAATTACGCTAATCACATTTCTCCGATGTCCAACGATGACCGGCCGTTTATTAAAACGACATTTTATCGTTCTTCGTTTCGTTCGTGTGGGCATTTTCCACAAGCCAGACGGATTATTTCGGAATGAGTGCGATAATCTCGGCGAATCTCGTGTTACTTAACAGACATCCAGTCTAAAAATAACTCGGGAGGTACGCTTTGAAAAAAACGAAACCGCGATATGAACCGATTATTTTTAAACTTCGTGAAAAAATCGAACTTGACCTCAAAAGTTGTAGTCCTCGTTATGATTATTCTATGTGTGTATGAATTCTTTGATCGGGAATGGGTATGTTCTTGACACCCAAATATGGCCTCAGCATTTACGATTTTCAAGAGCAAAGTTCAGGAAATTTGGTTGCCATTTCAAAAGTTGTGGATTATTATTGTCCACCAAATCTTCATTTCTTCTTGGAATGCTCTGTATATTTCACTTTATGAGTTGTTCATGAAAGATCAGTTAGTTCCAACGACCAATTAATTTTTTCGAATCTCTAGTGAGTTTCAGCAAGTAAATTTTCCATCAGGCTTAGACGCTCAGCTATTGGCCCGTCACAAATTAAATTTCGTCTAGGCGAGAACCATTTTACGCTCGGAGTGTTATGACATTTCTTTGAGCAAAGAGGGAATTTCACTCCTCGATTGTGTTCAAAGCAATAACAAAGTATAAAATCCCCGACTCCAGGGAAGCAGTTCACTTCGGTGGGTAACTTTTCCCTTTACGTAAATAATTTATGAGTTCTGCTCCACCTGTTTCTGGTAAATAAGTGTATTTAATCGAAATGGAGAAGTAAACGCGGATTGAATGACGTATTCCACTGGGTTTCGAAAAACTCACAGGTGGAAAGTTGTCTGATAATCTAATAGAGAATTTCAGTGAAGTTTGGAACATTTTTTTAATATCATTCAAAGCAACACTACATTATTCATGAAATGTCTGTGGAATCAAGTGAATTATAGCTGTTTGATACAAATGTAATAATAAGAAACTAGTATGGGCCAGCAGATCTACCTTTTGAGCAGTTATCCCTATCGGTAGGCCTCCGGTCGCGGAATCTGAGCGCAGTTGTCAGATTGTGTTCCGGGCTTTCCCTATAGAAGGCTGTGGCCAAAATCTGACAGCTTACAGCTACAATGTCAAATAGTTCTCTGTGATCCCTGCAGATCGGGCGATTTTATAGGAGAAATGTCATACTTTGATCAATTTTCCTGAAGAAATGGGGAAATTATGGAAAATTTGAATACCAAGCTATTTTGCGTTGACTCTTCCTCTTTCGATCCGTATATTTACATCACGGCCAGGATATCTGCGAAAAAAGTTTTATCGAGTTTAAATTGCCCTTTTTGCCCAATTTTTTCGCGATTTTCGCGAATTTTTTCAAAATACTTCTACATCGCCTAGAGAATCGAAATTTCGCCCACTTACGAATCGATCATTCCTCTTTCTGACCGTGTAAAGAATTCTCTCCTGTATCGCAGCTTCGCTGCGATTTTAAGATTCTTCCGGACCCACTTTTTCGACAGATTCCCTGGGCCACAGAGTTTCCATTTCAGTATAATATAGAATGAGGATTTCATATGGATCACATTCGGAAGCTCTTTCTGTCCAACGAAGAAAAAGAGACTGCAATTTTTTTTCATTCGTCTTCTCCTTTGATTCGTGAACTCCAATGTCACTTCCTCCAGATTCAATGGAACATTATATAGATCGGTATGTCAGGGTAAAATACCGACTCCGCACTAATAACTCAATTTCTCAATTTCCCGTCGATGTGAAATCTCTGGTGTGTAAAAAACAGATGGAATTTTTATTGCACAAACATGGAATCTCTATGATCAATTTGGTTCGACCTTGGCTTGCGAAATTATCGTTATTTTCGAATTGTTGCGACCCGAGAAATTGTGGTTCTTCGATACGTAGGTATGAAATTGAATAATTGATCTCCAGTAATTTGTTGGCTTGTTCAGGGAACGAATTATTATTCATTGTGTTCCGTGGAAAAACCTACAATGATCGATTATTCGATATTCAGGCACGTGCTGTTTCTCACCTGAACTCAAATAAAGACATTTTTATGAATTCCACGCCAAGATTTTTAGATTATCAACATTTTGTAGCAGTGCTTGCAGTTAATATGATTGCTAATTCCGTTCAATCTGAACTGCCACAAAATTTTTAAAAGTCTAGAAGCGAATATCAAACAATATTCTCAATATTATAAGAATACACTACACTAAACCCATCAGTTCCAACCAATATCTGGCTGTACTGTTCTATGTGGGCCACCTTGTATGTTTGTATACAGTGCGCGTCAAAATTATGGAACAAATTCATTTTCTCAGAAGAAAAATATTTGGCAACAAAATCCTGAAACGGGTCAATTTTTGTTTCACTTTTACAAATTTTTCTCAAGTCATTTAATGTAAAAACTTTCCAGAAAAATTTTTTCTTGAAAATTTCTGCACGCCTGTAAAGGATCTTAGACCTTGCTAAAAAAGTAGCACATGACCCACTTTCCCTATTCAAAAAATTTAGAGGGTTGATGGGGATGGCACAGGGTGCAACAAAAATCCTTCAAAAATGCATAAAAATTTGGTGAAAGTGAAACAAAAATTGACCTGTTTCAGGATTTTGTTGCCAAATATTTTTCTTCTGAGAAAATGAATTTGTCCAATTATTTTGACGCTATAGAGCTTTTCTTGAATGTCAACTGTTGAAGAAATAAATGGGAGCACTCTCCCTGTATACCACAAAATATGTGTTAATCTTTCTGAATCTTACAGACTGATTGGGAATGGGAGGTGGGTTTTGGTTATTGTAGAAGTTTTAGCAGAAGTTATTTCATGTTTTATGGATATTTTTAGTGGGATTTGTTTGTATTCCCCTGAATAACCAATGATCGATATCAGCAATAAAATATTTATCGACACGATAATGAGATTGCTTCCCCACCGACTGGATCTCGACAGAGTTACTCCTGAATGAAAAACGCAGATAGACCGGCTTGAATTGAACATAAATTCCCGGTATTATCTCATTACCCAACTTAACGACCACATCGCTGGAACTGGGTATTTCATCCTCGAGTAGTCAGGGACAATTTTCGTGTTGAATCACATTCAAATTTCAGCCATAAAATGTTGGATTTACGAGTATGAAGGCCAGTAACGAGCGGGGTCAAGTTCACGTTCAAATCGCAAAGTTTTCCTCTCATTATCAAATGTCGATAGGTTTCCATTGTTACCGGATCGATTCTGTCACGGATAAACTGGATTTTCAGTCGGGAAATTGCAGGATCTGAAGCTGCAAGGGGATACCGAAACAGCTTCTCAGTGTCACCTGAAATCAGATATTCTCAACCACATATCGCACGACCCATCTTTCCAATTCGAATTTAAGGGGTTCGGGTCGATGATTTTCAGGTTGAGAAAGGTCCCCCCATGAACGAAATTGATTTTCTAAAATCTTCCTCTTTTACTAGAAATGGCATCTGTTTCCTTTTGTTGAAATCTATACAGCAAAACCAAATCTCTATTTTCTCACAGAACGAAAGATCATAAATTGGGTTCAATATTTATTCGTTATTTGGTTGAAGTCTACTCCATGTGTGGTGACAGATTTAATTCTTATCTCACATGTAACCTGATACTTTCGTATAGGCATATTTCGAATTATGGATAGAAAGTAATCCCCTCAGGAAGTTATTCAGTTCTTTTCTTCGAGTATAGATCGACCTCCTTATTATTAAATTGGATAAATGGATTATTCAGAAATCTGTTTTTGATTGAAGTCAACCCTAAAGGAACTTATAACTCAACACCTTTTCACTTTGATTCCCTGTATACCAAATAGTATTGCATATTGCATATTAAACGATCAACCGATCTTTCTTTTTTTAATTCTCCTGGAATAGTTTCCTCAATTATTTCTCTAACGGTCGCCCACTTATCAATAATTTGCGCTATGGAAAATGCAGGAACCTTTCAGGAAAATCATATTAATGACTCCCTACCTGTGAAACAGCACCTAAATCGCATAGAAACCGCAATAACCGATACCTCAAATTTCCGCTTAGCATTATCGACAGATAAAAATATCGTCACGAATGTAAAACGTTTCAGTTGAAAAACGCGACTTTTACACGGAATCGACAAGAAAAATTATTGTGAGCCTTAAAACTGAACGAAGTTTCATACTAACTGATAAAAAAAACTGCAACACCCAGAAGGAGATGTTCAAATTTGAAATTTTTTCGGTAAAACATAAATGGTATAGCAAGAAGTAAATGATTAAATTTGGAGAAAAAAAATCGTGAAGGTCTCTTCATGTAAACATTTTTGTTACTTGAATATTGTAGTCGTTTACATTATGATGTGTGATTTATGCCATACCTTTTTCTTTTTTTATCTAGAACTTTTCTTGACCAACATCTAAAGCTAATTTCCATTAATTTTCAGCATTTTCTATCATATCTTGATCAGAAAAATCTTAAAATGGAAAAAAATTATTTTGTAGTAAATGTCTAGTTCTTTGATTTTTTCCACCTCGATGACTTCTAATTCTAGCAAAAGTAGAGTGTTAAGTACCAATTTTTATCAATGATTCTAAAAGCTGACTGTTGAGCGCAGTTTTTGAGCATACTAAGAAACCGTGAATTAGCCTTTTTACATTTTTAATCATGATTCGAAAATTCAGATCATAATCCAATTAACTTAACTTTTTCACTTGAGACCAACATTTCCATAATTTTTATCAAAGTTACGAATCTGGTTATTTTATGTGTAAAAGTACAATTCATTGAGATTAAGTTACAAAAAGAATTTCACAGAGAAGTCTTGTACTTTTTTTAATATCTTTTTAAAGATGGTCAAGTCGAAAATTCTCAAAGTTCATAAAAAAATTCATAACTCGAAAACCGTGAAAAATCGCATAACATACATGGGGGTGATTCGAATAGCCCATGACACGAGAGACCTGTTTTTTTCTTTTTGACGTCAATCTCTTGGCCACCCTGTATATCTGACTCATGTGAATATTCGTCAGATTTTCAATCTGTCACAGTGAAATATCTGCAAGCTTTCACTCTCGAAAACTACTGTAAGGATAAGGAAGCATTTAAGGGTAGTTCACCCTTTCGGAGCTTGCGTGGGTGCTAATAAATCTTGCTGCAACATGGAAAACATTCTACATACACCGCCCCAATAAAATTCTTTCAACGTCAATCACGTCCCTCAGTGCGCCATAGTCCAAATCATAATATTCATCATCTCTATTCGAGTGAGGCACATCATGAACTTGTAAAAGTAATGAAACATCCTGTCATCTCCTTCGTTTCAATTCAATTAGACCGAATGAATTTCCGCGAGAGCATATTTCTCGACATTTCCATTTACGTTTTCTTGGAGTTGGAGGATTTGGGGGAGGATTTCCGTGATATTCAATTTTCGCGGCGCTAGCAGTCTCGAAGATACACGTCACGGCCAGATTAAAGCCAGGAAGTTGAGGCTGTGACTCAGATGAAACGTACGAGACTCGAATTTTTTATCCACGTCTGATGGAGCGATGTTAAATTCGGGGGGTGGGTGTGACATTTGATCTCGGAAAGGTCGTGATTTTCTGCTGGATTGGACAGTTACAGTGATATTCAGATTTTTCATCTCGTGTTCCACCAGTTGCTGATAAAGCCCCGGATAATCTATTCGTAACTTATCCAACGGATAGGTTACACTAGCCGATAAACTGCCGGATAGTTTAACGCCAGGATCAAGTAGCCGATAATTTTTTATTCGCCGGCTAGATACTCAAACTTTTTTCATGACAGGCTTAAGTCTAAAAGGCGGTTGTGGGAAAATAAATACTTTCGTGTTTTGAGAAGGCAATTTTCGCAGGAATAATTTGGTTACTCATAAACATCGTCCTTATCGCTTTAACGCTATTTAAATTCCCTTCTCTCTCTCACCTTCAAGCACAAAATATTTCAAATGAATTCGTTCTGAGTTCAAGAGGCCGTTCTTCCGAATATAATCGTGGACAAATTAAAAAAACAACAATAGGTAATCGATTCGATATTGCCGAGTATCGAATAAAAAGTATAATGGGACGCTGAAGCGTCTCCTGAATGAAATAAATGTGCCATTAAAATTTATGACAGCAGTAAACGAACGTCAGTCTCGCACGTCAAAAATTTCGAGAGCTAATAAAATTATGGACGGCAAAAATGGTTGACGTATTTCCATAGTGGATGACGAAAATACGGATTGAAATGGTTCTTTCGTGAGATTTTGCATTTTCTCAGATTTCTTATTTATCGGCGATTTAGCACTTATTTTTCTGTTGTTTTCCCCACCATGTAAACTAAAAATCGTGTCAGATGTCATATGATGTTCTGTGTCCTGATTCAAATAGCAAATTTACTGATTTGTTGAAAAGATTTGTTTTATGGTGGAGGGCCTTTAGTGATTTGTCCGATTCGACCGATTTTTCTTCAATTCATAACTTTGGTATGGATCGATCAATATCGATAAAATTTTCAGTATAGAACAATATGATTGTCCACTTTCAGAAATTCCAACACTTTTTCAAAAATACAGGGTGAGAATTATGATATGTTCAGATTAAATTTGCAGGTTGAAAAACACCCTGTACATTCCGTTTTCAAACATTTTCTAGGAAAACTGGACGTGTGCCAAAAAAAAAATAAAAACGCCCCAGTAATGTGAACTTATGGTAGAATCTGAAGCAAGTAGCGAATTCTTGAAAACGAAATGTACAGGGTATTTTTTCAACCTGCAAATTCAATATTCTAAGTGTTGGAATTATTGAAAGTTGACAATCATATTGTTCTACACTGAAAATTTCATCAATCATCAGAATTTAGGGGGTGCGTCCTTGTCGAAAAATAAGGTGGTTTCCCTGCTCAGTAAAAGCCCCCTAAAGATGGCGCCCGAAAAACAGTTTTCAATTTTTTTTTCAAACCAAAAAACTGACAAGAATGAAATTGAGCAGACATTTTATGCGAGTGAGCAGGAACTCAAAAAAACTTTTTGTGGTGTTCCTCTATGATTGCAAGGGGTAAAACAGCCACACCTAAACCTTGTTTCGAGAGAAAAATTTTTTTCCATATTTATTTTACAATGAAAAAAATAGTTTTGGATAGCTGGATTCATTCTTAACAAATAAGTTCTCTTGTGATTTCTTGCCAAATTTCACTGTTTTGGAGAAAAACAGATTATACGCCTGAGTCATAGACGCTGGAATGAAAAACTGTAACTTAGCAGGGGGGCTCAAAAAAGAAAAGTTTATTCGAAAGACTCACCCTATTTTTTGACGAGGAATGATCTCCCACATTTTTCAGCAACTTTTTTTATACACTCTTTTCAATTGCATGAAGACTAAGATGATGAAAAAAAATGGATATTTTATTTGGAAAATATAGGTTGTAATTATTTTCGGTGAAACGAATCGGAATTCTGTCGTAGATCTATCCTTTGCCCCAAAGCTTAACTATATTATTTCAAGCTTTCATTTCTAATCCTCGATAATGCTTGTATTTCTCAAATCATTAAATCAACAATACTGCAAATAATGGTATTATTTTATACGAACCAAACAATTCTTATCAGCAAAAACAACTTTATTTCATATGCAGGGGACTTTTTCTGAGTGCATGGAAAAATGTTTCTGTGATTACTGGGTAATTCCATACAGGGTCATCCAGGGTCGGCAGCACGTTTACGGATCAGCTTAAATTGCAAGCTTTTACTGCTGTGCTTGGACTTTAAGAAAGCTGCAGTTTTAGCTGTCGCTCACTAATGCTCTGCATATGTTATCGCATATTCTATACCTAAAGAGTGGGATTTCCGAATTGAAACAAACTTTTTATGAACAAGCTATACCAATAAGAAGAATGATTCAATTTTTTATCATGCCTTCACAACGATTCCGTTCAACTGCAAATCCCAGGATTTTCCAAAACTGAAACAAATCGTTTCTGAAGCGCTGAAGGGTTGGGAAAGTTATTCAACGCTTCATCGAAGGACAAATGGCCTCATCTGTTCATACCAGAATATCAGCTCCAATTTCGCTGAGGCAAAATAATGGCCATACATTTTGAATATCCATAAATCTCGAAGTTTTCCTCAAATCGCTCGTTTAACGTAAGTCTGTTGAATTATGGTGGCAATGCGTTACATCACGGATTACCTTAGCATATCAATTGTTGAATGGTTAATAAAGGTCATTACTAGCCTAGAAACGGTACTACGAAATAACATGCCGATTGGCATGGTCGAGACTGAGGTATTTTACTTTCAGATCGTTTATTTATGCGTTTTTCAATTCTTGGTATTCGAGAGGTGTGTTTGGAAACGTTTTTGAGGCGCGTGGCCGTTTTGTGAAGGCTCCCACAGATTTTCTTGGCACATTAGAGGGAATCATTTTCCTATACAGGGTATTTTTTCCAATATTCGGCACTCAAAATTCGTGAAATGATCAAGTTGTGCCAAGCCCATTAAAATTGATATTTGGTCAGGTATCGACATGGACCTAAACCCAATTTCCTGCTTTTCGGATCATTCTCATTGCTTTTAAACGATGGCAAATGGCTGGTTGAGTGTCTCCAAGTGGTTATGCGAGTTCCTCTTGCATTTGTGATGGATCTTCATCGACCTTCGCCACTAGTTCTTTATCCATAAAATATGGTGGCTCCTCCGGTTGTTAATTAATGCTCGCAAAATATAGTAGTCTAAACAAATGGGGACATCTTCGGAACACACAGAGACTATGTTTTTCATACTAACTTCAGCGAAATGACAGATTCTGCATATGTTCATCTTAAGGCGTTGCACAGATGCATTTGATACTATCATGGGCATCATGCATCTATGGCGTGACCAAATTTGGCTTTAGCAAATGCTGAAAAGCATGAGACATCCATACCTACTACATTCACTTCTATAATGTATTCCGGTTGGCCATGATTTAGGTGTACCAAGTTTTTTTACTTAAAACTGACGCAGGTTGGTACTCGTTGAATGTCAAATGATTTTCAGAGGCGTTTCCAATGCTAATTTCTATTTACTCTTTTCAACTTTGAGAATAAAGTTAGTTCTTTCAAGGTTAAACTGTGACACAGCTTCCGTAGTACTACTACATTCTCATAGTGGAGTTTTTTAAGTTGTGCAAAACGGTATTTAAATGTATTCTGTAGGCTTATTTCTTGAGAATTTTGAAAAGTGGGGAATTCCATTTAGGACCCTCTGTTTTTTTTGTTTAGGAGTTTTTCTGTCGGGTTATTCGAGTATTTCTATTTTTTTTTTCGAATAAACTATCAAAAAGTAACGAATTTTTTCTTCCATTCTTTTCAGTAAAATTTCAATACTCGATCTGAATCTTCTAACCATGTTTATATAAGTGAAATATTTCCAGTATCAACAAAGTTTCTTCAACATTCGCCAGGTCTTTGGAATTATTGAATTCACATAATTATTCAATAAATTCATCATTTTCCTAAAGTCAATAAACATTTCGTTAAATACGTAGGTAATTACTTGACTTCTATGTAGAAAATTCAACGTTGCTAATTAAACTGACAGGAAAATGACTATAACCTAACATCTTCAAAATATACACGGTGAAATGTGTCAGAATGTCATGGCCAACCGGGAAACATTTTAATATTGAATGGAGTATACCAAACATCACTATAATGCCATTTCATCGAAAATTCTTCATGAGTGAGGAAAATGACACCTCTGATCAACAGCAACAACAAATCCTTGCTGTTTGCCGGGCCTTGAAAATTGGTTTTGATGAGAAAACAACCCCTATGGAAGTTGGTAGGTATATATTTGAACGTGGGTCTCGCTTCAGAGAGCACAAATTCGTGTTACGTCTTTAAAAATGAAATATCCTTTCAGTTAGTTGATGTTTCCGTGCAGCACGTTTTATATCGTGGTGTAAATATATAAAGCACCCCATTTTCCCTTTAAATGTCACTTTTTCATATCGATTCACTCATTATTAGGTCTATTTACCTTCCACTTCGTAATGGGTATTGATAAATATTTTCTTTAGTATTGAGATTGTTTCTTCGCTGATTGTTATTTATATACTTTAGTTTTCTTTTTCAATTTCGAAAATTGAATTCAATTTTTGAAGACAACCTTTGTCGCTCAACTAATGTTCGATATCAAGATTATTGACAGAACATATACAGAGTGAAACATCCAAATAGAATAAATTCGATAACGAATAAATGAGGGGGTGTTAGGAAAAACGCTCGGACACGTCGATTTGTAATTTTAAATGCGCATATTCTCAAGAAAATGAAATTATATAGGGTGTTCTATGCGACCGTGGCCAATACCAACTTTCTTATTTCAAATGCAACCCCCTGTATATTATTTATTTTTTGGATTCTTCAGGAAATTCTAGACATAATTTATGTACAATGTCCTATACCTATCTTCAACTTTTTCGGAAATATTGAGTGTTCTCAGATTTTTTACAAAAATCAACATTTTGAATGAAAATTATTTTATTTCAAAAATTCGATACATTACACTCAATACTTATTTCCCATTTACCTCTCGATATGAAGAAAGAAAGCAAAAACCATTACTGAGAAGAATTAAAAAAAAATTCTAACAACAACAAACAATTCTACACCAGATTAGCATGTTGCCAAGACGTTCGCGGCGAGCATTCTGAACATTTCCTACATTGACATTAAGGTTTTTTTTTCAATAATTAAGGAATTATCAGTATTACTTATTGGGTTTTGAGTGTAATGTACCGAATTTGTGAAATAAAATAATTTTTATTCAAGACGTTGATTTTTGCAATAAATCTGAAATCACTTAATACTTCCGAAATAGTTGAAGATAGGTATAGGACATTGTGCATGAATTGTGTCTAGAATTTACTGAAGAATCCAAAAAATAAATAATATACAGGGGGTTGCATTTGAAATAAGAAAGTTGGTATTGGCCACGGTCACATGGAACACCCTACTTAAATAATATTATTTTCTTGAAAAATATGCGAATTCAAAATTACAAATCGACGTGTTCGAGCGTTTTTCCCAACACGCCCTCATTTATTCGTTATCGAATTTATACCATTTGGCTGTTACACTCTGTATATGATGTCGTTACGTTACATGAGTTATTCAATTTGCTCCATCAAGAAAATTAAAACACTCCATGCATATGAACTGAAATCAAAGCAAGGAACGAATTTCACGGTGTCCTCACCAATACTGAATTTATGCAACCCAAACATCAAGGCATGATAGCCTTCCATCGCTGGTTGCCTCTCATTTCGGCGTGCATATACAGGGTGGGGCAGAAAAACCTATCCGATTTCAAAACGTTATAAAATTAAAACCACTCAGCTTGTCAAAAAAAATTTTTTATTAACATATCGCAAATTTTATGCCATTTTTAAATTTAAGTTTTGAAAAGCACATCACTCAAATGTCGTCCTTGGGAGCGGATACACTTATTTAGGCGCTCGCGGTAGCTTTCCATGACTTTCACCGTCATTTCCACAGGAATTTCTTCAATTGCCCGAGCAATTTCCCTTCGTAAAGCAAGAAGGGTCCTTGGTCGATGCTGGTAAACCTTCGATTTGAGGTAACCCCAAATTCTGCCTGTTTACGGCGCCACAAAGGTGAAAATGGGCTTCGTCCGTGAAGAGCACAACATCGTCGTTTGGCAGTTCTCGGAGATCGCGACACAGGTTCGTACGGGTTTCAAAATCCCTTTCACTTAATTTCTGTGCAACAACCATTTTGTAGGGATGCATTTTGAGGTCCCGGTGCAAAATTCGCCGAATACTGCGGTTGGAAATCCCCAAAGCGAGCGAATGTTTTCGCGCCGAACGACGCGGGGAACGTTCAATCGCGGCTCTCACATTGGCCACGTTTTCAGGTCCTGTTGCTGTCCTGGGACGTCCAGGCGACTTCTTTTTCAATGCTGAACTCGTCTGTCTAAAATTTGACACCCACACTTTAATCGTAGCGTGATGTGGAACAGGATCATGACGCCCGAGTCCGAAATGAATTCGAAAAGCACGTTGTGTAGCAATTATCGAACCGCCACATTCGATAAACCGCTCAATAACAAAAGCACGATGTTCACCAGACCAAGGCATGTTGACTACTGACAAATGGCATAAAACCAGCTTTCTAACGGTTTTTACCCCACTACTCTACCTGCTCTCTCTTCTGAGAAAAAGGGATTTGAAATCGGATAGGTTCTTCTGCCCCACCCTGTACTTCCTGGTCAGTCTTCTTCGATGGAATAGGATGTATTTGAATCTGGATGGACGCAAAGTGGCATCAAGTGGTAAGGTGATCGGCATCACCAGAGCCAAATTCTCTCAGCGATTGTTTCTTGTGAATTTATTCGTTCTAGCTCTCCAAGTGTTGAGTATATGCGGCGGAATAAACGTTTTATCGGCAAAATTCGATTTGAAATATTTCCCACTGATAACTCGATACCGAAGATGCTTCACGTTCTGTTCAGTTTCGAGATATCAACATCTGTGGAACTTAAAGCGTCCGCATAGAAAAGATGGATGGTTATAGCTTGCCTGCCTTTCCCTTCTGCGAGATATTGGTGAATTGGAACAATTTTTCGAGTGTCACGTTCTTTTCGCTTCTATTGTTGGTACTGGCAGTCTTCCATTATTCATGAGTCATGATAATGCAATTTACTTACCTATGCGGCCCGTATCTCGCAGCTTTTGTCGGGCATCCTCAGGGTTCGATGAACAAATTAACATCGTATTTTGGTAACGAGTTCAAATTTTCGTTAGCACGGGCAGACGTGGATTCTGGCCAGATTTTCTTGGAACCTTTCGACGGAAATTTGAAAAGGAAGCTGATCGATAGCACTCCAAGTTGGGTTCACAATAGTCACGCAGAATTTGCTTACTTATGTTCGCCAATATACACAGTGTATCTGAATAACACCGATAAAATGAAAGGGGCGTTTCTTTGCAGAAAATTGAAGTGGGTATTCGATATAAAATTTTTTGAAAACTCTCCTCCGAAGATCAACAAAAACATTTTTTTGTACAACTGCCATTGAAAGTGACACTTTTAATGACAGCAAACAATGTTAAAATTGATTGTTTACGTGGAAGCGTGCTCAAAATATTTTTAACATTAGTGTTGAAAATATTTTTAGCACTCCATTTTCTTATGATGAAATGAGATGAAAAAAATTAGCAATTGCAAATTTTTATTATGAATAATTAACAACCATTACTCATGAACATTTATATTAATCGTTAAACTAAAACAATTACTAACATTAATGCCCTGTGACGTTAAAGAGCTTCGCAACACATTATTAGAATTCTCAGCACCATCAGTACTTGTAGAAACCGGAAGTACAATATTGGATGATGACGATCCAGAGTCTGTTGAGGTTGGGAGAATTTTTTCAGCAATGACATTTCTATATGCAATGGAATGATCAACATAGCCCTCGGCTACCGTCGTAGACTTCCATACACCATGTTTTTTTATATCCGTAATATTTGCTCCTGATTCTGCTAGCAATGAATCGGAGGATCTTCGAAAACAGTGTCCTGTATATTGCTTTGGTTCTGGCAGTTTGAGGAATTCGGCAACAATAGACGGAATTTTCCCAAATGTATTGATACCAACTGGCAGTGCATTTATTATCCATGTATTTCAGGAAAAAATGACGATGTTCGATAACAGAAGGGCGCAGTGCAAAGTACTTATGAAAATAGTCAACATACTTCTCAATAATACTGAAAGAACGACTGACTTTCGTTTTCTGTTTGGAAGTTGTATAACCAATGATTTATTTGTTATTTAGATATCTTCCACTGACAAATTATAGAATTCTTCAAGCCGTCAGGCTCCAAATAATCCGAAAATAGTTGCAACCTTAACCATAAAGTATTTCTCATCTGGTGCCTCATTCATAAACTTTTCAACTTGTTCACGAGTGAAAATTTTCGATTTTTTGGGACGATATCCTCCACTTTTCCGTTTTAAATATGCTATTACCTTAAAATAATTACTAACATCCACATCATTTTCAACAAGGGCGCTTGACTTTATCATTGAAAATTTGCTCCACAAAGTTGATGAACTCCATATTTTTGATTTTTTCTTCTAAGTATGCCAGGAAAACAGGTTCACTGAAGTTCCCTTCTTCATTTTTCAATTTACACCAGGCTAGGAAATTGTTATATGCAATATCGTACTGCTGAACAGATTTTTTAGGAAGGAGTTCCAGATTTGCTCTTCTTGCAAACTCTTCAATATCTACAGAAACAACCAAATCGTCACTTTCATCAATAATTGGACTCTCGACAAACATATTAAGCAGTTAAAAACCCAAGACGAAAATTGGACAGGAACGAAATTCAAATGACAGCGTCTTTTCTCATTTGTTAGTAATCATAACGTTGGCAACGTTTGCCATTCACAACAACTTTTTGATTTTTTGAATACTAAAATGCATTTTGAAGTTCATTGTCATTGCAAATTTGCCCATTTCATCATCAAAATAGGGCAGTTGTACGAAAAACATTGTATGGTATTTGTGTTAAAAGTGATTTTATTTTGTTCGTGAAATTGTTCAATTCTTCTTTTCCGAATATTCTAATATCTTTTTCTTATTATATAATTTAACATTTGAAGATTCTTTCATCCAATTCAGGCTTGATGGCATAGGCATTTTATGTGCGGTACTCCGTCACAGCCTGACGTACCCCGTAAAAAAGAGCGATCGAACGACCTTCGTTCGTACCAATTCTCACACAGAATTGCGAACAGCGAGCACGATCAAACCAGCGAACATGCAGACGTCTCGAGCGTCAGGCTGAAAAACTAAACTTTCGCAATTTGCTCTGGCGGTACTTTCGTTTTCTGTGTAGTATAATCTCGAGGTCGACTGGAACACATTCTATCTTCATATATAAATAGAATTCTGTTATTAAAGGTTAATCGAGTATGGATAACAGAAGGATCTAATTGTTCCGTTATCTGAGAAAAAAACAAGTTTTTATTCATCTTGCTGCGAGCGTGAATTTTTTTATGTTTTGAGGCGGTTATACTGAGCCTCCTACTATTGATGCAAGTCATTTCTTCTTTACCATGACTGTTCAATGAGATTTTTATGCAAATAAAATCCCATAATCGAATTCGTCTTATGTTTTTCCGCAATCTTTGTACAAATACTTTTGTAAATACGACAAAAAGCTCTGGACTCATTAAAACAATAATTTATTTTGTATTAAATGATGGAATTACATTTCGGATTCTCAATGACTCGGATGACCATATTTTTTCCACACCACGTCATGTCAAACTTGGGGAAAAAAGCAAAACTTCAAATTTGAGCTAGATCTTTGTTAAAAAAAAAACTATGCATGCGCTCCAAAAATAATAGCCCACATTCCATAGCGCATCTATCCAGGAATACTATCCAGAAAATAGATTGAAAAAATTCCTCCATTTGTAGTGGCAAAGAGTTTTTTTTTTCTAAAATGTCGAATGTCTCGAAATCCGAGGGACTTTTACTAAATATATTTTCTGAACGTCACGAAAGAAAGTAAAAATTAGAACAGTGCAAAATCTGAGATTTTAGAAAATTGGCTGGAGATTGTAGGATCATGATTTCAGTAAAATTAGTGATTTTTATGTGTACATGGATTACTGTACATGAAAACTGCTTGAAATAATCAGAATGTTCTTTTGCCAATATCTATAATTCTCTAAACTATGTTTAAAATTCATCATAAACCCAAGTTCACTCCCTTAAATCAAAAAGATCCGAGAAAAAATTAGAACAGTGCAAAATCTAGTTTTTCAGGAAATTGCATTGAGATAGTAGAATTATGATTTCACTAGAATTAAATCTGATGTGTGCTTGGATTATTCATCATTCAATAAAGCTCAGTCCTCCCTGTTGAACATTTCGAGTTGAATTTAAATTTTACATTATCTGAATTTTTGGAGAAACTGCTTGAAATAATCAAAATTTTCTTTTGCCAATATCTATAATGCTCTAAACATCGGAATCCTCCACCCGAGGGTACCATATTATCCATTCATTACGCCACACCCTGTATATTCAAACGTTTTCAAGTTGTTAATGTTATATTCAATCTCTTTGAACGACTATTTTGGTAATCTCAAAGTACTCGAAAGAAAAAATTCAATCAACTAAAACGAAGCCTTAACTGATCTCGATCACCTCTTTTAGACCATATAGGGAGTCCCAAATTTGGGTCAGCTCGAATGACCACGCTACCCAGACGAATTCCTCAATCCATGTCCCCCTAATAAGCCTGCAACCACTCTATTGAACTAAGTGGGAACTTCCGCTATCGTTGCCTCATATTGGATTTGATAAGCTTCCCATCTGACTAAATCCAACTGATACTGACGCCAGAATATTTACAGACCCGTCAGCAAACAGATTTTGTGGTTTTGAATGGTTCCAATTTGGTTATCAGATTAATCAGATATTACGTACGATGCTTTAGGTTACACTTATTTGTTCATTCTATCAATGAGCAGCAAATCATGAGTTCATCGAAAGCAAGATGTCTCAAAATTGTGCAATGCCTCATCGTCGTATTCCAATTTTTTTCTTGCGATCATCGATCGTCCACTACTTCTTATACATTAAAAATTTTGTGAGATATATAGAAAATGAACAGGAGAAGCCCCAAGACTGAACCTTGTGGGACACACTCAGACAACTATTGGTTTATATATTGTGCAAGGTCCATTATTGGTACTTTCTATGTTTGACTTTTAAATGTCTCCGTAATTCGAAATATATGATGATACGAAGTGAAATAAATCATCATAAACTGATATACCTACAGAGTTATGTTTTTCTCTTCTCTATTAATATGTATTAACTGTTGTTTTATGTTTGCATGTTTGTAACAGTATCTGACGAAATATGAAGCATGTATCACAAAAAATTTCCAACATTTGGGAACTCAATTCATAATTTTGAATTCGATAAACATAAAATATCTAAAAAATTAATTCGGTTCAATAAGATTGACGTCAAGCACGCAATTCATGGAATAACATAATATATCATATTTTATCATGGCGTTTTAGTTTGTTTAATTATGTTTGATCTATTTTGTTTATTATGAGCGATAGTGTACTGGGGACAAATAGTTTACGTTCAATGGTAACGACAAATTACAATATCTTATCTCTTCTTTCCATGAAGATGGATATGTATAGTTATATTTTATAGGAATAAGAATTGTACCGAGTTTATAGCCGGTGTAGTCAGTCGTTTCAATCTCTTCGCTTCGTATAGGTTCAGTTCAAGTATTGCAGATGGTAGGCAATCATGCACTATGAACAATGGGAGTCTCGTCTTTCATGTTAATGGTGTTTTTGCGCTCTTAAATCCTTAGGACTTGTCCCAGTTTTTTTGTTGGCAGTTAGAATTGAATGAAAATAGATTTTTTTCCACTATTTCCATCCAAAATAAAGGAAACATGTTTATTTCCAAACACGTACCAACAGTATTGTATTCAACTTCTTTATACCAATAATTTCTTTTTATTTCAGGTAAACATCCAGTATTCCGTATGTGCTTTGGGTAAGAGAATACTCATTTACCGAATCAATTAAATTCGCTTGAAATAGTCTGCGTTTAGAGCTGAACAATTCAGATTCAGAGAATTCGTGAAACAAAAGTGAATGATTCTGACATCTTCTATAGAAATATGTTTATTTCAGCTGATGAATAGCTTCTGAGTTTTCATCAACTCATGAAATATCACGTTGTTGAATATTTTCAAAGTTGGAAAGGTGGTTTATTATACCATCATTCTCCATTTGAATACATCCATAAAAAATTGATGGAGGATACGACTCTCTCCTTTAAATTTTCAATAAAATCAAAGCCATATCTAGGCACATGTGCCTTGAATTGTGGATCTGATACGAAATAGATCTATCTAAACCTAGAGCTAACTCTTCTGTTAGAATTACTTGCTACTCGGCTAGAATTCAAATCGTCCTCCGGAATATATATCCACCACATCATCTTCGCATATGAAAAATGCAAATACCATCAAATTAACCTCTCCTGAACCTGAAAAGTTATCACTGAATCTCATAAAAAAGAGTAAAACTTCCACTGATTCAACAATGAGGTCATGACCGCATAGATGGACCAAGCCAAGTTCATGTGAAGAATAAATCTTGTGAAATGGATATGCTTTAGAAGTGGTAGTTAAAGCACAAAATTCCCGTTTTGAAATGAAATGAATGTCATGAATCCAGGAGAGTTGACTCTATTTTTTTGAAATCCACACAGAATAAGGCTAATCAATTGAAAATGAACAGTATCCCTTTAGCTCATAAATTTTGAATGAGATATTCTGAGTACTCAAACGTTCAGAAAGTATTTCAAATGGCGATCAGACTGCATCGATGTCAGTTTTATTTCAGATACTCAATTCAATTTCAGAAATGATCATTCGAAATTCAATTTAGTCTCCCTCAAAAACCTTCAATTTTTATTCATATAAGTCCCATATATTTCAGAAATAATCGATTGTAATTCCGATTGAATCAAATGTTTTGCATGAACCGTCATTTGTAATTCATAAAGTAGGATTCAGAATCATCAATGGTTATTCAGATTAAATCATATGTGTTTCAGAAACCGTCATTTGAAATTCAGAAATAAATATGTGACTAATCTGAATAACGAATGACGGTTTCTGAAATAAATGTGACTAATTTGGATTACGAAGGACGGTTACTAAAATGAATGTGACTAAACTGAAAAACAAATGACGGTTTTTGAGATGAATGTGACTGAACTGATTCACGAATGACGGTTTCTGAAATAAATGTGACTAAACTGATACACAAATTACGGTTTCTGAAATAAATGTGACTAATCTGAATTACGAAGGACGGTTACTAAAAGGAATGTGACTAAACTGAATCACAAATGACGGTTTCTGAAATAAATGTGACTGAACTGATTCACAAATGACGGTTTCTGAAATAAATGTGACTAAACTGAATTACAAATGACGGTTTCTGAAATAAATGTGACTGAACTGAGATCCAAATTACCATTTCTCGAATAAAATAGACTTATCTGAAATACGAGTGATGTTTTCTGAATTCAACTAGACAATTTCTGAATTACACATCTGCTAGCTCGTGTGGATGGATAGGTGTCAGGTGTTTGCTGAAATTTACTGCACTTTAAAAGGATATGACGGAATCAGCAATCAGTTACACGAATGAAACTCTTGCCTCATGGAAAAACTTTATTCAAACCCTCAGAATTATGAACATATATCTTTATTATACTTCGATTCAACGGAAACAGAACTAAAACAAACACTCCGAAAACCTATTCGAAAAAAGTGATATTTCCCTTCAAGTTGCCACGAACTTTTCAAAGAACGTAGAGATTACCACTCCGGGTAAATATAGAAGGATGTCGACATGGCCAACCTCAAAAAGAGAGCAAATATGTGCAGTTCTCGAAGTTGGAAGTTCGGTTCGTCGTATCTACGTATTTCATTCGAACGCCATTATTATCAATGGAGGCATTTCAGCACTTCCATCCTGTCTTGAGGCTTTATAGTTAGTGGCGTTTTTAACTCAGTTTATTACAAAGTGCATGACATTTATAGGATATGTTTTTTGACATTTCTTGACCTTATCATAGAGTTGCACAATTTTTTGAGATCATAGACCCCTGAAAGTGCTTTTCTTGAATCCGCCTCTACGGAATAACTTTATATCCAGTAAAAAGAGTGAAAAATCGAAAAACCGAGTATAATATAACGACAGGAGGTTTAAGGGTCCTTCGAAAAGTTTCTCGGCATCGAAACCTCCAATTTAAACGTTCTGGCAACTGCTTTCAAATCTCAACTGGGTCGTTTGCGGGCAAAATACTTTTCAAACGCAAAACCCAAGTCGTGAATAGACACATCAACATTTCTGTCACGTCCACTAGATTCGGATCTGAATCAAAAGTATGTTTCACAACGAAGGTTGTTCGGTTTTCAATTATGTGAAATATCGAAAGTGAAAGTATATCGTACCTACAATTCGATATTAGTTAAACGGAACTAAGCTGACGTCAAGGACGCCATATCATTATCCAAACCTGGACTGTACTCGTATTATTAATATGTTTATATATTATCTATATTATAGATTAAAAAAATTCTTTATTTATTACGGAATACGGCTTTATATTTAAAGGCTAAAAAATGTTTAAATTCGGTATTCTTTGAATATAAGCTTTCCCTGCATACAATCTGATTATGTGAGGATTCTAGAATGAAATTAAAAATATACATTGAATATTTATCATCATGATGACGTTCAAATTGAGGTTAAATTGACAGGAAGTACCTTGTTCCTCAACGAACTGAACGAACAATAGTTCAAGTTAATCTCAACCTTGACCGTGCCGTATGGAAGATCAAGATTGTGTAGTTGTTTGTCCAGATAATGTAATTACATGTTCTGTTTCTGTTCATGTAATCAAAATAGCATGTCTGCCCGTGTGAATCATTCTATTTCTATATTATACTAAAACGGTAACTCTGTGGTCCGGCCCGGGGAATCTGTCGAAAAAGTGGGTCCAGAAGAACCTTAAAATCGCAGCGAAGCTGCAATACAGGAAACGAATTTTTACACGGTCGGAAAGACTAATGATCGATTCGTACGTGGGCGAAATTTCGATCCTCTAGGCGACGTAGAAATATTTTAAAAAAATTCGCGAAAATCGCGAAAAAATTCGGCAAAAAGGGCAATTTTAAACTCGATAAAACTTTTTTCGCAGATATCCTGTGCCGTGATGTAAATATACGGATCGAAAGAGGAAGAGTCAACGCAAAATAGCTTGGTATTCATATTTTCCATAATTTCCCCATTTCTCCAGGAAAATTTATCAAAGTTTGACATTTCTCCTATAAAATCGCCCGATTTGCAGAGATCACAGAGAACTATTTGACATTGTAGCTGTAAGCTGTCAGAGTTTGACGTAGCCCAGGCAGTGACAAGTGACAACCCGGTATTGTTTTGTTTTTCTAACTATTCTGTTTGATAATGCTCAATTCCCATGACCGATTTTCACGTCGTTTATATTTTATTGATGCACAGTCAGAATTTCGGAGTGAAAATGATGATGGCTTCATTATCAAACGGAACAGGCTTTATTGGTCAAGTAAAAGCTTTTATGGGATTCGACAAACGCCACTTCATCCTCAAGTACTGTATGGTGTGGTGAATGGTTTTCATAGTCTTTGAACCATAGTTTTCGTCATGAAATTGACGCCCATATGTTAAAGTCAATGACTTTAACTTTGTTGCGATGGTATTTGCTTAGCCAATTCCATACAATAGACAGTAATACTATGCGAAGGCGACAAGACGTTGCCGCAAGCCACATTGCAGAAATTACAATCGAAAATGAATTAAAATCGTATATCGAGAAATGAACATCAGATGCAAAAGAGTAAACTCCATTCACTTTTATTGAATCACATAGGAGGTCATGGTTTCGTTTTCAGGAGTTGGTGCACCTGATGAAAGGTCTGTGCGCGTACAGAAAATATCGTTAAAGACAAAACGACGTTGCCAGTTTCTTTGTTCACATGAAAGTAAAAGTATCAAAGATATTCCACATTTTGTTAGTTCGAATCGATCGGCGATTTTGGGGCGGAAAATCGATAGTAAATCGCCTATTTTTCCGTTTTTCGTCATCCAGAAGAAGTTTACCGTCGATATGAGAAATTTTGTGCAAGTGTCATTTTTTCCTTTCACGACTTTTGGCGTGAGTAGGAACACCAAATTTGAATTGGACCAAAAATCGATTTATAAGCATAAATAAAGCGACAGTAAGTACTAATGGACCTTTTAACACTTGATAACGAAGTTTTTTGGGTATCTGGCCCTTTAGAAAGATTTCAAACGAAATTCCGGACCCCAAGAAGTTTGGTTAGTTTCGGTATCGTTTTTGGTGCTCAAAATTCATTTGGAATGTGTAAATGCGACCGGAAAATATGGTTCAGGTAGGATTTTCGAGGAATTATGAGGAAAGAACTTGCAGAATGAAATTGCGCGATTTTCGTAAGTACCTACACGGGTTTTGGATGGCCATCATCGGTCTCTAAATGATTATTGTTGATCGTTTTCACGTTTCAGAAAAAAACACGTCGAAAAAGCTAAAAAAGAAGAAGAAATATGACTATATTGCATTCAACGGTAGGTGAATTCAGATTCCGATGAATTGAAATGTGTCACTGGAGCTTTCATTCCTATCAATCCTTAGCCGAAAGTAGAAATAGGCTATATTGAACCAGAATACATCGGTTTTTTCCATATTCCAGGAGTTTGTGTCTTATTTTAGAACAGATGAATGATAAATGTGAAGCATATGTTTGACCTATTCCATTTTATTTGTACAACCCTACTGTGGTAGTAATGTATGAATATTTTTTAAACTAATAAATTTCAATACAGTCAGAATATTTTACTCCTTGTTCGTAAGATCAAATAAATGAAATGTATATTATCTATAAAGCTTTCAGGAATTGACATTCTTGCTTATTAATTCATAACCAAAATTAACCAAAACTCAATTACTATTGAATTGAAATTATTAGTTTCTCTGTAAACAAATTCGTTAATTTAGTTATTATGTTCATTTTCTTTGTGATGAATGAATAAAACTGTTATTTATTTGAAATAAAGAAATATTACAAGTAGAAATGTTATGCACCCTCACAATCATATCACATACAATATCATGATGATGAAAACAAAGCACATCGATTAATCTTCACAATCATAAATCCAAAAACTCCTTTATATGTCGAATATTGTTCACAATTTTCTGTTGTGTTCTCCAAAATGAAATATACATTCTGAGAAATACGCTAAGAATGTAGATAGGGCAACATAGTGTTGACTTGGAACATAAAAGTATTTTGAAAAACGTCATAACTTCGATACAGAGTGGAATGTGTCAAATTTCCAAGGCCAGAGTTGTGATTTTATACTTATGAATGGAGTAGGTATATAAATATATCTTTTGGGAATGAAATAAAGCACCCCACACAAGCTAAATCAGGAGTGAAATCCTGCATAGATGTCGTAATCAATGGAAGAAAGAAGAAACAGACAGTAACAAGTCGAATGAGCACGAGTTGACCTCCATCTTCCTAACCATTCTTACTCTTCGAGCATTGTAATCTTCTTGATTACCTGTTATACATCAGCTGTGTATTTCCGCGAGGCAATGGTCAACACTCGTTTGTTTGTAAACATTGCAAAACCAACATGGAAGAATCACCTAGGCGGTGTTGCCTCGATGGCGACGTTGTGCAATCGTGCATCACAAAATCATAATCTTTTAGAAAGTGTCTGCTTCGGTAACGTGAAGAATACTGAATTGCATAATGGAGGCAAGAGTGAGAGGATTCAGTGACGATGAGTTATTCTTGCGTCGTCAGAAGTGGAGCATGAGGCTGTGTCTTGTTTACCAATCGTAGGTCGGTCGATACTCTGTCAACACATCCTTTTAAGTGGAACTTCTTCTAGAACGCGTTCCATAATAAAGAACAGGCGGAGCTTCCTTTAAATCAGGGCATCCCACGCATTTTTTTTACATGATAGACAGTTGGTGCTGCTGATGGAAAATTCTTGCTTCTTGTTTGCTGAGCGACTTCATCCTTTGGTATTCAGCCTTCAGGAACCCTTGATATTGAAAAATAGTGGATGTATTCATTGAATGTTTTACTCCCTCACTGTTGTCCCAATAAGTCTTGAAGAGGAGTTATCTTAACTGAGATGCCGATAATTCTGGCTGAGGAGCTCAGTGGAAGAAAATCTAAGTAACTTAAATTAAGCGAGATTTGGTTCCTGCAAAGAATTCAGAATTATTTCAATGCTTTGAGAAAGTATCAACCCCTAATTGGTTCCAGGAAATCTACGTATACAACATTCACAACTCTGGCCTTGGAAATTTGACACATTCCACTCTGTATCGAAGTTATGACGTTTTTCAAAATATTTTTATGTTCCAAGTCAACACTATGTTGCCCTTTCTACATTCTTTGCGTATTTCTCAGAAAAAATATTATTTCATTTTGGAGAATACAACAGAAAATTGTGAACAATATTCTACATATAAAGGAGTTTTTGGATTTATGATTGTACCTAAAGATTTATCGATGTGTTTTGTTTTCATCATGATATTGTATGTGATATGAATGTGAGGGTGCATAACATTTCTATTTCTAATATTTCTTCATATCAAATAAAAAACAGTTTTATTCATTCATCACAAAGAAAATAAACATAATAACTAAATTAACGAATTTGTTTACAGAGAAACTAATAATTTCAATTCAATAGTAATTGAGTTTTGGTTAATTTTGGTTATAAATTAATAAGCAAGAATGTCAATTACTGAAATCTTTAGGTATAGATATACATTTCATTTATTTGATCTTATGAACAAGGAGTAAATTATTCTGACTGTATAGTAATTTATTAGTTAAAAAATATTCATACATTACTACCACAGTAGGTTTGTACAAATAAAATGGAATAGGTCAAACATAATATGCTTCACATTTATCATTCACCTGTTCTAAAATAAGACACAAACTCCTGGAATATGGAAAAAACCGATGTATTCTGGTTCAATATAGCCTATTTCTACTTTCGGCAAAGGATTGATAGGAATGAAAGCTCCAGTGACACATTTCAATTCATCGGAATCTGAATTCAACTACCGTTGAATGCAATATAGTCATATTTCTTTTTTTTTTCTTCTTTTTCGACGTGTTTTTTTTTCTGAAACGTGAAAACGATCAACAATAATCATTTAGAGACCTATGATGGCCATCCAGAACCCGTTTAGGTACTTACGAAAATCGTGCAATTTCATTCTGCAAGTTCTTTCCTCATAATTCCTCTAAAATCCGACCTGAACCATATTTTCCGGTCGCTTTCGTTAGAAGATCGTATAAGGAAGCCTTTTTTGTCCATTTACACATTTCAAATAAATTTTGAGCACCAAAAACGATACCGAAACTAACCAAACTTCTGGGGGACCGGAATTTCGTTTGAAATCTTTCTAAACGGCCAGATACCCGAAAAAAACTTCAATTATCAAGTGTAAAAAGGTCGATTAGTACTTACTTTCGCTTTATTTATGCTTATAAATCGATTTTTCGTCCAATTCAAATTTGCCGTTCGTACTCACGCCAAAAGTCGTGAAAGAAAAAAATGACACTTGCACAAAATTTCTCATATCGACGGGAAACTTCTTCTGGATGACGAAGAACGGAAAAATAGGCGATTTCCTATCGATATTTCGCTTCAAAATCGCCAATTGATTCGAACTAACAAAATGTGGAATATCTTTAATACTTTCACTTTGATGTAAACAAAGGAACTGGCAACGTCGTTTTGTCATTAACGATATTCTCTGTACCCGCACAGACTTTTCATCTGGTGCACCAACTCCTGAAAACGAAACCATGACCTCCTATGTGATTAAATAAAAGTGAATGGAGTATATTTGCATCATTACCTAAAAGTGCAAATATTGGAGCCTCCCATCTGGTCCATCATCTTTTTCCATGCTTTCGACAACTGCTCAGTGCCGGAAAACAATCAATCATTAAAAAGAGATTTCTGCTTCCGCTTCAACTGTGGAATCAACTTGTGGGATCGATAGTCAAATGAGATTTCGCTCTCTGTGATCTGATTCCCCGGTAATGGCAAGAGTAATAATTAAGGAATGGTCCCAACTAAAAATCGTTTTATTCAATCTCGAAATAGAAAGACTAATTGGGTTCATCAACCAACGGAGGTTTGGCTTCAAAAGTATTCAATGTATTTTTAAACCGTTGTACCTAACATGACGTATGCATTGTTCTAAATTTACATCGCAGAATATTGTTTTTGAAGTTCGACTTCAACATGAAGACTATTTTTGATATCATTCTAATGACGAAGTAGGTATTCTTGCAGAAGAATTCATTCTTGAATTTATGTTTTTTATCGAAATATTTGTTTGTTTATAGATATGACTTTGCCCAAACTTATTGATTCTTCTTTCCTAAGTACAACTTTTGAATTGCATTTGATCATATTAGATGCCAATAGATTCAGCTACAGCTCTTTGGGTCCATTATGGTTTTCTTTGACTTCTAAATGACCATCACCAGCTAAATCAGCTTCTTCTTTTTGACTATCTCTAGGATTTCTGACAACAGATCTTTCATGACGTTCTCTTCTTTGAGATATTCTAAGCATTCCTACTTCAATTTCACTCTACTCAATAATACACATTGACATCGGGGATAGACAGAGGTTTCTTCCTAAATTGGACTTGTTCTGCAGAGCCGATGATACTCATGGAGTTTTTTAGCACCAACCTTAGCTTGTCTTCACCGATATTAAATGGTCTGTTTAGCTATAGCTTTGGCTCTTTTCTATGGAGGTTATGAGCCATTGACCACAGGGTTCCTTTTTGTAGAAGAATCTCTCTTCGGCTAGGAATGTAATGTGATATGCTGAGATAACTGAGATCGAGGTGCTTGGTTTTCCGTGTAGATTCGTGAAAATGTAACCTTCATGAGAACAATAGTTCTTTATTTCTGTAAGTCGTCATTTTCTTGATTGAGAGCTCCTAGTCAATTATTAGTTCATCTTCCATCACAGCTGTATTTAAATTATTGGACTCTTAAGCCCTTTTCTTGCTCCTGTTACAGAACATAACACCTGTATTTCATGCATTCTATTTCCGGTTGAGACCAGTGGCCTCAGGTTATTGTAGAATCAAAGGTTTTCTGCTTTAGAGATTTTTCTGTTTTAATGGATCTTGATGGCTTCTCCCTACTTTTGGAGAGGCAAACAACATCTTCTTGTAGAGATATTCAGTTATTTAGTTGACCCCATTATGTAGATATCAATTTCTGGCTTGAATTAAAATAGTTATTGCAAATTACGATACGATCATCGAACCTGGCAAGATTTAGAAAGAATAATAGTAAATAAATTATCATGAAACATTCCCATTGCAGGTGAATTGTAGCTACTGTGCAGTGGTAATTATAGTGATTATTTCATTATCTTTCTCTTTCTCGATGAGATATTCAATGTGATAATTACCTACTCCATTCCTTTAAGTCTACAAATGTTCATCTCCAAAACACAAACCCCTGTTTTTAAATAATTCCCCAGCCTTGACCTACGTCAGAACGAAAAGCGGGAACGGTCTAAACCGCTCAAAATCTGCGACGAAAATATACCTTAATTGAAAATGAAAATTTCACGGTATATCTCCAGCGGCTGCCGAGAAAATCAACATTCTATGCTGACTTTGACCCTCCCCGCTAATGAGGCAGCAACGTATTTTAATTTTCTGATCCAACGCTCTGAGCAGCCCCAACGTATTTAGCGTCGTACGCAGCAGATTGGGCTCAATGAAGCCGTTCTGATCCGGGTAATGTTTCTCTTTAATGAAATTGGGACTGATTGAACGAATTTTCGGGGATGTTTCGAAGTAATTTGGCTACAACGAATCGCGGCATTGAGACAGTTTAGCTGCCACTTTCGTGTATCAGGAGAAAAGACATCAACTATGAATTTATTTCTGCTCTACCTACTTCAGTGGACCCTTCCATCTTGTATACCTACCACACTTGATCTACAATATTTATTTATTTATTTATTTATTTATTTATTTATTTATTTATTTATTTATTTATTAACGGTACTACCATTATACAAAGAGATAAAATTAATCTGATACAAGAAAATAAAAATAATACATTTCAAATATTACAAGGTGCACAAACCCAAAAATATCATCGGAACGCGACAAAAAGAAACTACAAACTTATTAAAGTAGATACATCTCTCCTTAACCCTGACAACGCGCCACTGAATATATCAACCCCGAGAGCATTCAATGTGTTAGTGTTCCTCATCATTCTCGGAAGTGGAGAATGGAAACTATAATTAGTTCTTGATAAAGCGGGCCTAAACAAATCAGCTCGCCTAATCGGTCTTGGAGGAATATTCAGGCTGAACCGAGACAGCAACTCCGGAGAGTAGAGAAGTCCTCTAAAAATTTTCGACACAAAAAGGACGTCAGCCGAGAACCTTCTCGATCTTAAAGAAGGCAGCCTCAGCCGGTCACGCATGTGACTCGCCGAGTACAGTCGAGAAGCAATGCCAAGTCTGAACGAAACATGTCTCAGAAATTTGTTCTGGACCCTCTCAAGAAAGAGTCCATCAATCAAAGTATATGGGGACCAGACGATAGACGAAAATTCAAGAGTTGGTCTCACAAGTGCAACATACAGGTATCGAAGCGTCTCAACGCTCCTAAAGTCTCTCGTGTTCCTGATAACAAAACCCAGGGTCTTGAGTGCTCTGGAAGAAATCGCCTGAAAATGCGGCTTGAATGATAATTCACTATCATAGGAAACGCCAAGATCCCTCACAACACCTATACGCTCTAAGGGGTAACCCTCAATGAAAAAAGTTGAGGGTAATGGGCTCTGAACTCTCGAAATTGACATTGACTTACACTTACTTATATTCAGAGACAAACAGTTTTCGGCACACCATCTCTCCAATGCCTCCAAATCGGATTGCAAACACATAATGTCGGAAATGGACCTAACCGACATGAAAAGCTTCAGGTCATCGGCGAATAGAAGAAATTTAACGTATCGGATCACGGAACCAATATCATTAACAAATATAAGGAATAACATCGGTCCCAGATGACTACCCTGAGGCACTCCTGATGTTGCAATTACAGGAAAGGAGAGTGTTCCATTTATTTTCACAAACTGTACCCTGTTAGTGAGATAAGAGACCAGCCATTGATGAAGCCGACCGTGAAAACCAAAGTCTCTGAGCTTCTCTGCCAGAATGGGATGGGAAACCGTGTCGAACGCCTTAGAAAAATCTGTATAGACAACCTCCACCTGTTGACGTCCATCCAAAGCCTCAATAACATATTGAACAAAATTCAGTAAATTTGTGTCCACACTTCTACCCTCATAAAAGCCATGTTGTTGTGGGATTATTCTACCATAAACTTGAGATTTAATCTGACCAAAAACAATAGATTCGAACATTTTCGGAATGACACTCAAAATAGTTATTGGTCGATAATTTGTGATAATTTCCTTGGGACCTGATTTGTGAATGGGCTTCACAAAACCAGACTTCCATGAAGAAGGAAAAACTCCATCATTTAGTGATTTGTTGAAAATTATTTGTAATGGTAATGCGATGAAGTCTTTACACTTTTTTAGAAAGATAACAGGAATATTGTCTGGGCCAGGTCCCTTGTTTATATCGAGGGCGTCTATACCGTCCAACACCTGTTGGACATGAATCATCGGAACATTAATCATATCATCGGTTAAGCAAGATAAAGGTTCAGTGGCGTTACAAGAAATATTACAGTTACATCTGAAAGAAGGCAGATAAGTAGTATAGCAAGCGGGGTCCTGGGACTGAGGATGGCCATGTCCATCCTTTTTGGATCAGTAAACCCTCTGGAACATCTTTTCAAAACAAAGCTTTGTTTCTATTTCTGAAACTCCGTCTACACCTATATAGACTGGAATAAAGTCTGCCGCGATCATCATAGATTCGGGCAAAGAGCGCTGGAAGAGCCATTAAAGTTCTCGTTGTCTTATCTACCACATTTAGCTCTCAATTCAATGGTAATAGGAACATAGCGTCCGAATATAACTTCCAAGAACTCGAATGTACACAGGTGAAATGCTGGTTTCCGCAAGCTTAGTTTTTGCCGGGGCCAAGCCATTTACACACATTTATTGCAGTTCAGTACGCTTGGGGAATTACATTAGCCACCATTCAGCTCGAGTTGAATTACTCTTTCGAGGATGGGGTTCCCGTATTCCCAGCGTTCATTGAATTGTTGAATACATACAACGAAACATCGAGTGTGTGTATTCGTCAGTTGAATCTCACCACGTTGTAATTGAATGACAGAAGAGTTTCTTGTAAAATGGGCAATTCGGAATATGAGGTGAAGTACCAGAATTATAATGAAGGCTTTGCAGTTCCCCTTAGGTCAGAAATTTGTTTATGGAGCGTACATCGCCAGCAGAAGATACTTTGGACGATAAAACAGACTTTGATTTCGATAACTGGCCTCAAATCGATAAAAAAATATCTCTCTTGTGTTCTTCGAACGTCTAAATTGCCATCGAGTGTGGTTGAACATGTATGCTGAAAAGGCATAATGGTGTTAAATTGGCTGAATAATAAGTCGGAGCGGATTTTCGACACCCTGTATCTTTCAAACCAAGCCGAATTTAGAAAAATGATATGGTAAAAAAGTGTTTCTTCCAATGAGAGGAATTCACAGTTAAAAAATTGCTCCGATAAAAAAAAATGAATAGAATACTCTATACAAGGTGTGTCTTTGCCTTGTAATTTTTTTTCAAATATAGATTCCTCTCATTAAACTAAACAATTTTTTCCTTTACCATTTTCAAAAATTCGGCTTCGTTTTGAAGATACGGGGTGTCGAAAATACTCGCCGTTGGCCACTTAACTGTTAAACTGGCAGAATAATAGGTCTGCGCGGATTTTCGACACCCTGTATCTTTCAAACGGAGCCGAATTTTGAAAAATTATATGAAACAAAAGTGTTTCGTTTCATGAGAGGAATCTAAATTAAAAAATGTGTTCGGAAAATAAAAGAAATAGAACACTCTATACAGGGTGAGTCTTTGACTTGTAAATTTTTTTTCAACTGTAGATTCCTCTCATTAAACTAAACACTTTTTTCGTTTATCATTTCTAGAAATTCGGCTTTGTTTGAAAGATACAGGACGTCGAAATTCCTCTGCGACCTTATTCGGCCAACTTAACAAAGAAATAGAATTAGCAACCGTACGTTCTCTTTGCTTTGTGCACCTCTATTCGCTATGCAAACAGAACCACAGACACAAGAGAGATTCCCTTCCAGCAACTAACAAGATACAATACCACTAAATCAATCTCCGCAAATTCTTGCAGTCATCCTTTCATCACCCTAATCAGATTATTTCACGGCGGGTCTACGATGTTGCGCAAAACTTGTGCATTCTCCTCGCCTCACATAATGTTTCTACGTTCTTGATGTCATCGAGGATCGCAATATGACGACCTGAATTCGCGGGCATTTTATCTGCCATCAGCAATTATTATCGTTGACCGCGCTTAGGTTTCGAAACCGAGCAACAAGGAAATGTCTTCGAGAATAGTTCAATTTGGAGAAACTGCATCTGCATTCTGTTCATTTGTCGTTGAGTTTTGTAGGTCGATTCGAGAAATTGGAACTGATTCCTTTGAGATTCTAAAATGGCGGCCAAGGAAGACCACGAAAAAGAAATGGATGGATAACGGTTGAAAAGATATCTCTTATTCTTGTTCGACTGTTATGGTTATAGCGAGTCGCTTTAGGGATGCATCGGGATGAGGTTTACGTTTCGTCGCGGTTCCGTTCATAGCTCTCATCAGATTGGCTATTAAGAACGGAACCTGCCAATGATGTAGTCGTGTATCGTCTTCACTTAGTGAAGTATGGAGCGTTTGTATCATATTCATACTATTCGAAATTTAATGAATTTCGACAGAGGATTGCTTCAGAAATATTCGAACATCGGAGATTCAGACAAATCAATTTTGTCCATGAATATATTTGGGAAAATTGTTGGGTGGTTCGAATTAAAAACAATCGCGTGCATTGAACTATAATCAGACATTCAAACGTGTCTTTTTTTTTGTTGATTTGGGTATTGGATTCCTTCAATACATGATCAATATAACTATAGTTCGTTCAAATTTGAGGACATTGACCTTTTCCTAAGACGCATATTTTCCGTCTTCGTGATGCCAGAGATTCTTCAATTTGCTCCGAGATCTTCTGCGACAAGTCTGACAAAAAATTGAGCAAAATATCCTATATTTGCAGAGAAGATGCCAAGAAGATTTTGTTGCACGTAGTGGTCAAATTTTGTCAGAATTTTGATATTTTTCAGATATTGTAATTCCTTCGAAATCGGCATATATTATATCAACAATAATAAACTCTATTCATCACTGTTACAAATCGAATAAAAATATGAAGAAAGATATCAAGATCGTGAAAGACCTAAGTAAAGCTTGTATGTAATCACAATCTGTTGCATCTAGTTGAATGATATCGTGTGCAAAAATATGAATATTATTTCAACACGTGTAAACATGAGAAGACCAAGGAACGACAATTGAAACACAGCAATCCAAAAAACAATTTAAAAAAATTTAAAAAAACAAAAAGCTCGTCGTATACGTATCTCAATATGTTTCAGAAGAGAAAACACGATTTGAATGAACATCCCTCTGGGAGTTAGAGCCTCAGTGGCCACTAAACTCTCTATTATATCGGAAGTCCCTCTAGAAAATCCCCATAAGATGGTGTGAGACGGATCTATTATTCAATAATTTTTTTATGACCCTCCAAATCCTTCTTACGTTCTGCCAGAGTGTGGCATTATCCTTTTATGGGCAAGGTTGTGGATTCGTGTCGAAATTTATTTTTAGAGTTGTTCCCGATAACTCAGGCTGATAGGAGCGGAATTGACGGAACCGAAAGGCTGCTGTTGAAAACTCGTTTGGCGAAATTGCTCGGTGATGGAGTGATTTGAATAAATATGAGGTTTCCATTCGTTCGCGGAGATTACAAGAGGGATATTAATATTCCGAGTTTGGGTGGGTGGAAACACACATATCCTTTCTATACGTACCGTACAAGAGGATATAACTTATGAACCAGTCATTCGGAAAATCAATTCATCATTACATAAGTTTTTAAACTTTTATTAACAGTATGGAAATTCACTAAGAAATTTGGAGCACTGTTAAAAATAGCAGTAAATGGAATTTTCGGTCCTGAGGATCTCCTCCCAGATGACTGCTGAAGGAAAGAGAGAGTATTTTACAGCCAGTGTGAGATCTAGTTCAGGGTAGGATTTCTTGTTATATTCCCTGCGACCCAACATTTGTTCTATTGAGCTGAATAATCCAATAAATAAAAATTAATGCACATCACTGCCATCTGGCGGTATACGTTTCTTATTTTGAAGGCTGAAGACTCTTAATACTCTGAGAATTGGATGAACTGATTTATTGAAGTATAGCACCTACTTTTTCTTTGCCACCTTCTTAGACCTTGGAAAGAGAGACACAGCATCTCATTTATAAATTCGAGAATTGGTGAAGCCAAAATTTAGTCATTTTTCAATGAGTGGGACGAAGATAGCATGAAGGATAGCAATATCATTTTATACTGCCGCGGCAACATTGCACAATCTAACTCTGGAAGGTCCAGTGGCGTGGTGTTATCGGTATCGAGGAATGGATATAAAATTACGAGTGAATCAACTCTTTTTGACGAATTCATACAATGTTCCGAACATTATAAAAGATTCTGAGTTAGGTAAACGGTCAGCTAAATTCAGAATTGATAACCAAATGTTCCTTCTCTCATTATCAGACGGGAATTTGAAAATTCAAATTCTAAAAATCCAAGAATCTACGCCACTGTTACTTAGGATGATAAGAGTAGAACATACCTGTGTAAAATCGAATCAGGATTTGAATAGTCCAATTTACCACAAACAAAACACATACTAACCTTTTTTTCAACGTATTTTGCTAATTATATTCAGAAATAAATCCAAATTCCATTTTTCCTACGTGATTTACTGATGACAACACTGTTCAAAACGTCATTAGTAACACAAAATCAAAATGGAGGTACGAAATTAATGAATGAACTGGCCACAGATTCAGAAAACGGTAAAGTAGTTTTCATTTTGTTTGGGAGTTTTTTATTAGAAAATTCAAAGAAGTTACCACCTTGTGGAAATGTCTACCCCATTTCGATTCCGTAGTCGTAGAGTTACCCAGCTCAGTTCTGTTGATTTTGAAGATCAGCTTCACTTTTTATTATTGAAAGAGCGTCTCCTCTTTCTATGTTCTAGGGTCACCTATGATCATTCTATACTATACTAGTATACTGAAATGGTAACTCGGAAAAGAGGAATTAGTATATTGTTCTATGAGCGGTAATGTAAGTCATAACACATCAAGTGTGTTATGACCATTACCGCTAATTGAACACTATACTTCATCTTCGACTTCTTCAGTAAAATTCGAATTAATCTGCATTTTCAAAATTGACAACAGTTGTCAAAAGCGATTTCTGTGGTCGAAAATCGAGTCGATATCGAATCCCGTAGAAAACGTCAAAAATTCACGTTTTCCAAATGCAATTTTTGTATATTCTGACCTAAAAAAAATGTAGAAATGGATGCCGAGAACGTTACCTTGACGTCTGAAATAGAGGTCCCTATTGACCCGACTTTTTTAATTCATTTCGTAAGCTACATTTTTCCTCTTTGTATAGGCGTGAGTTATTATTACCTCACACTTCTGGTTTATAGAGACTATTACAGTTCAAATTCAGTTGAATAATGGATATATTATTCTATGGGAGTAGATGAAATCTATTTATAGGTGGCTGAAATTTCGATTCTCTTGGCGATGTAGAAGCATTTTCAAAAAATCCTACAAAAAGGGCCATTTTAAACTCGATCAAACTTTTTTCCCAGATATCCTGACCGTGATGTAAATATACGGATCGAGAGAGGAAAGGTCAATGCAAAATAGCTTGATATTGATATTTTCCCCATATTCTCCCCATTTTTTCAGGAAAATTGATCAAACTTTGACATTTCGCTTATAAAATCACCCGAATTCTACCGATGAGGATATCTACTTAAAAGATAGATCTGCTGGCCCATACTAGTATGTAATATTATTCATTTTAACGCTGAGGGTTTTTGCTGTTGGGAACCGACCAAATGTTTCCTTCAGCAGGAAGTGGCTTCGGAAGTGCTGTCTCTTGGACCGATGATAAAAATCATCCCTTGTGTCCAACCGCAGCGAGCTCTTTTGGTGGACCCCATCTTGCATTTCGCCCCGTAACCTTTGAACTTTGCCGCCGATGCACCGCTTTACGCCCTCCCCCAAAAACCGTTCCAATTTTAATTTGGCAAATTCCTCTGGCCAAATCTCGCGGCCTCAGCCTACTGCGAAGATTACCAGCTTCATTCTCCTACCGTAACAAACTTGATCGATATTGTTTGGGCCCAGGGTGTTCTTCGGACAGCGTAGGCGCGTCACCCATTCACGACTCGCGCCCACGCTCAGGCGATGACGTCATCCGTTTATAGAAAGGACGCCTCCGAACCTTCCCGTCAGTTTCCATAAGGAAGGCGTGCGGTAGCGTCGCGACGGCCTCTGTAGCCGCGTCTGACACTTGTAGGCCTGTTGTGGTGCGACGAAATGAAGACGAGTCCCTCGAAGAGGTCCTGGGATTTTTACCCCTTTCGGGATTTGAACAGTGACGGTGATGGTTCTGATGGAGAATCGGTAGGTTTGGTGTTGCCATGTCGTGGTTTAGTTGTTAGAGGTGTGTTTGTGCGTAGAACGTTGGTGCATCAGGAAAGATGCACTTACTTGGTCTTAATCGATGCGTCTTCCGCAGACTCTTGAATTATTTTTTCACTACATTCATGCCAACTTTAGGATGATTTTAAATCACCAAGAACGGAGTAAGAGCAGTAAATTTGTTGAGTTTTGTGAAACTCCGCAGCAACAATATTTGGCAATATCTGTTAATTTTAGGTTTTCTTGTTGTTAGCTTTAAAGTATCATTACACCTTATGTTTTGCCTGCATTTGCCTCCAGTGGAATCGAGGTTTATTCGGAAGATGTTAGTAAAACAATAGTTGAAACCAACAATGAAATTTTGTCTCAAATAACATTTTTTCCTGAAGCAAACGAAGAGGCAAACTGCAGAAACACCTGAAGAAAGAAGAAGACAACTTCATTATAATAAATATCGACTTGAATGTTATAAAATTATGTAGGCAAAAAAATCGAAACCACAAAACATTGAAATACACTGCGCAAAAAAATTAACGCACATTCTGAAAATCTCAATTTTAATTAAAGCTAACTCTACATTGACTTTATAACTTATTTTTTATGTTCTCTCGGGAAAGTTTTGAACGAAACAAGACACATTGAATGGAAGAAAAATTCAGGATTCCACCGAATCTTATGTGAAAGAAGAAAAATGAACAATTTTCAAAATACTGAAATGCTGATAAGTGATTTAATACTTGGTATTTCCACCCCTTGCGTTAATTACAGCTCGGCAACGACGGTTCATACTCAAAATGAGTGATCTTGAAATGTTCTGGTCTAGTCCTTCCCAGATTTCTCCGAGTTGGATTCCTAAGTCATTAAAAGTAGCTGGATGATTTTCTGAACTTCTCAGCCTTCTATTGAGGTTGTCCCAAACCTGCTCAATCGGATTGAGATCTCGACTTCTTGCTATCCATTCCATTCGAGAGACTTCAACCTCTTCAAGGTACTCCTGAACGATGCGCGCACGATGGGGTCTGGCATTATCGTCCATAAAAATGAAATTTTCACCAATGTATGGGGCGAATGGCACTACATGCTCTTCAAGAATGTTCCTTATATACTTATCAGCATTCATAGCTCCATTATCAACGACCACTAGGTCTGTGCAAGCAGTCAAAGATATTCCACCCCATACCATAATCGATCCTCCCCCAAAACCAGTAGTATTCAGGAAATTGCACTTAGCATATCTTTCATGTGGACGTCTGTATACAAGGGAACGTCGATCACAATGGTAGAGGCAGAATCTTGACTCATCTGTGAAGAGAACTCTTTCCCAATGGGCCTCTCCCCAAAGGATATGCTCTCTCGCAAAATCCAAACGCGCCTTCGATGGGCTGGGGTAAGAGCTGGGCCTCTTACCGCGACACGAGGCCTTAAATCAAATTCTCTGAGGCGATTTCTTATTGTCTGAGTGCTAATTTGCACCTCATGAGTTTGCTCAAGCTGATTTTGAAGGAGGCGAGCGGTTTCAAACCGTTGTCTCAACGAAGAAACTCTCAAGTAACGTTCTTGAATGGCAGTTGTTACCTGTGGTCTACCCTGTCCTGGTCTTCGGACATTCTGTCTCCCTGAATCGCTGCAACATTCTGGACACACTTGTATGAGAAACTCCAAATCTTTCTGCAATTCTTGTGTATGTCCACCCTTCTTCTCGCAAAACGGCCGCTTGGGCACATTCCTCTTGGGTCAAATTGCGTGTTTCGCGTTGCATAGCGATCAAGTGTAGAAAATCAAACGAAAGAAAAACTATTGATCACTAGAATTGATCGAGAACAACTGATTGTAGAATGGAGCCAATACATTCAAAATCTGATAATATCTTTTTTATTCCTGCTGGGAGATAACATCTGTATTGAAGAAAAACGTTGAAAGTGGATAACATATGCATGCATAATTCTGATAAAAATAATTATCATTGAGAACAGCTTCCGTTGTAGAATAAATTTGAGATTTCCATAATGTGCGTTAATTTTTTTGCGCAGTGTATTATTACACCTTATGTTTAGTCTGCATTTGCCGCAATTGAAATCGAGGTTTTTCTCGGAAGATTTTAGTAAAACAATAGTTGAAACCAACAATGAAATTATTGTCTTAAGAGGCAAACTGCAGAAACACCTGAAGAAAGAAGAAACAACTTCATTGCAATAAATATCGACTTGAATGTTATAAAATTATGTAGGCAAAAAAATCAAAACTACAGAACATTAAAATAGATTTTATTAAACGTAATGGTGGACAAAACTGATCGAATATAAGTAGCTTTATGTCTTTTAAAATCAACGTTATTCCTTTATCAAAATATCGATATTTTTGCGGTAAGAACAAAAAAGATTGAAGCCCAGGTCATCTCAAGTTTAAGAATCAATTGTTACGAATCACTGTTATCAAGTTCTTCCGCTTGATCATCATCGATTGGAACATTTTTCATTCGCTTTTTTCTCAGCCGTCGTTGGAGCACGTCAAATATTTCATCCTGTCTTATTGAATTCTAGAACGGCAGTAAATCCCTTTGCTCGTCTGGTAAACAAACAATGAAACGATTTCAATGCCATATCGATCCCACTTAAGAAAAAGTTTCATCTTTCGTTTCTCTATGATCCTCCAATAAGCCTGAACAATAATTCAATGAACTGAAATTTCGAGAAAAGCACTGACTTGATATCAACAATCGGTTACTGAATTATCAGGACTTCTTTTTCGATAACTGAGCCAGAATTTTATATAGTTTTGGTTACGACATGTGGACAAAATTCTGCATGTGGCTTAATTCCATCATTCCCCATCTAAATTTTATTTCGGTATAACGTGAAATAGTCCCTACTGAGTACTGAACCAATAAATTAGGGATTAACCGACCAGGATAGTCGTGCACAGGGGCAATTACCTAATTGTGACAGTTATTACAAAAAACTCGTGTTCCTAGGGGTAATGAAAAGGAAAAAGGCTGACGTAATATCTCGATCCACCTAAATAGAATCTTGACTAGGGTCAGGGACCGGTTCCCTAATAAATGTCTGACAGGTCGTTTCTGTTTACTGGAATATCGTCGTTTGGTTTTGATCAAAGGAGAACCATCGAAAAACTTTGAAACATATTTCGTTCTTCTTCATTCAATGAAGGTGATATTCATTGTACCCAATTTATACGTAAACCAACCCTTTCGATAAATGAATCAGGCTCAAACAGTAGGGAAGATTCTTCAATATGATGGGAAATTGTAAATTTTTGGTTTCTTTCATGGCAGACTTGCCTGAACGTAACGATGAGCAATATCAGTTTGAATTCTGACAAAAACATTTGGTTCTCTTCTGACATCCTCCTTTTGTTGCAGTGCGGATCCTTGGACGACATCGATGAAGAATCCCGCCTGTCAATCGGCACAGAGGATCTCAGCCTGGACGATCTCCAGCTGGACGACTACTCCACATCGGCATCGAATGCCCCAACACCATCAAGCATCACCAAGCAATCAACGCCATCCAGTTTAGTCACCACCAACAACATCGAGAGCCAGCAGCGACTAGCAGTTCTCAGCTTCGAACAAGTATGTCGCCTGAACGACGTCATGGACGAGGTCATTTACATACACGGCAGGGGAAACTTCCCAACCTTAGAAATCCGACTCAGAGACCTCGTGAACGTGGTCAGAGGGAAACTAGAAGCAGATCCAGCTTGCGGTGGGGCAGGGATGAAAGTCCGTGACATACGTCTAAACGGAGGAGCTGCATCCCACGTTCTTGCCACTGAAACACAGCCCTACAACGATCTCGATCTCATCTTCGGGGTAGAGCTCTCCACTCAAAAACACTTCGACAGGGTCAAAACAGCTGTGCTGGGATCCTTATATGAGATGCTTCCTGATGGAGTCAGCAGGAAGAGGATATCGACGTGTAGTTTGAAAGAAGCTTACGTCAGCAAGATGGTTAAGGTCAACAACAACAACGATGGTGACAGGTGGTCACTGATATCCCTCGGGAACGCCAGAGGGCGAGGGGTCGAACTGAAATTCGTGGATAGCATGAGGAGGCAGTTCGAATTTTCAGTAGACTCCTTCCAGATCATCCTGGATTCCCTGCTGTTATTCTACGAATGCAGCGAGTTACCAATAGGAGAGAATTTCTACCCCACGGTGGTGGGGGAGTCTGTTTATGGCGACTTCCAAGAAGCACTGTACCACCTCCAAAAGAAACTAATTGCCACACGACAACCCGAAGAAATAAGAGGAGGTGGCTTGTTGAAATACTGCAACCTGCTAGTCCGAAACTACAAACCAGCAAGGCCTGATTGCATCAAGAGAGTACAAAGATACATGTGCTCCAGATTCTTTATCGATTTCCCGGATATAAATCAGCAGAAATCGAAGTTAGAGAACTACTTATGGAACCACTTCGTTGAACCAGAAGAAGAAGCCTTAAAACACCAGTACCTGATGAGACTTCACGATGTGGTCGGAGAGTCGACGGTCTGCCTCATGGGCCACGAAAGGCGGCAGACCCTCTACCTAATCAAGAGTTTAGCTATGCAGATCCTGTTCCAGGACCAACAGCGTCTGATAAGCCAGCAGCCTCCACCTCTCGTGTACGCCAATGGAATCGTGTACGCTCCGATAATCTCAACCAGCTGCTTCTGCACGTGCAGCAATCCTTGGATGCAGAACTGTTCCTCGTCGTGATGGGTGATAGTCTGTGCGAGTAATAGAACACCCGTCGACCAGGAGCACCACCATCAAGTCTATGACTCTTGTAGATTCGTGTTAGATGACCTGGTGTTATCCGAAAACCACTCAATATAATTGTAGATTCGTACCTCGTACAGACGTCTGTGAGATAGATCTCCGTTTAAGATTACAATATATCGCTATTTTAATCAATCTTAAATTAATAAGCAGGCTTCTGGCGTCCTTGATAATTAGTCGAGAGCATTCCGTACTTCTCAATGAGTTAAAATCTAAAGGAACCACAACGTGAGGCTGAAAAATCTTGAACTATGACGCATCTTAGGTGTCTGGCTGTGAAAAATTTATATTGGGTTATGTACATTGACATGAGATTCACGTTCTTAGCATTGTTAACCTCTGCAGCCTGAAGTAGTTCGTAGCATAATCTACAAAGTACAAAAACTTCATCCTCAATCATAACCATAAATCAGATTGATATATATTTGTATATTCAAAATTATCCTAAAAAGTGTAATAAAGGAAGCTTTTACAAAAAACAAAAAATCAAAAACGGAAAAAGAATATTTACAAGAAATTTTTTTTATTTGTGGAAGTTGTTTGAAATATGTTTTAAGTTCACGTCGTCAAGCTCATATTTTACAGAGCAAGACATGGTCATGTTTTATCGGTAGTATTTTAAGGAACCGCAGAATTTTTTGGGACTTCAGGCTGCATCAATCACTCATTAAGAGAAACAACAAATGCTTTGACGCTATAAGTATTAATTTTCCTCCTGTTGAATTTATCCAATGTGTATGTAGTTTCTGTCATTACAATAAGCAAGTGTAGGTCTATTTTTGTGCAATTTCGTTCAATAACTCCGTTATACTGAGCTTGAAATTTCATTTGTTGGGTTCACTTATACGCCTATATCTTTTTATTATTTTTCTTTTTTTTATTTTTTTTCTATCCATATTGAGTACCTTCCATTCAATATGGTTTCAGAATGTCTGCTTGAAATCCATTTTCACTTCTTATATCTTGATCCAATTCAACTTCGATGAAATTTGGATTCGAACGTTTCAAAATCGAAGAAACTTTTCGAAACAGCAAATCTTGTAAACTATTAGAATAGCCTTTGTAAATAATGTGTAGTAATGATTTACATCGAATCAATGTTTCATTCATATTCAACATCATCGTTGAGATCTTAGAAACCTTTCATCCTAAAAAATGTAGGTAGCTATCTTATAATAATAAATTCATATAGGTGTTGCTATTGATATATAATTAAATTTGAAAGCTCAGTTTAACGTCTTAAAAGTCCATCTAGAAAGAACGTTCAGGGAAACTTTTAGGAAGCAATAAGCTCAAGTTAAGAAAAAATTTAAGGAAAGAATGGAATAGAAATCGATAAATATTCCGTTCCTTGCTTTCAAATTTTATCTGAAAACGTTCTCATTTAAAACTCGTTGAATAATTTGAATTATTACTGATGCAATGTGGAAAATATTGTTTTTAGTGCCATAAGATCGTCGTTGTAAAATCAATTCAAAAATATCTAATTCATGTAAATTAAGGAAATATTTCCAGATAAATTTGTTTGAAGAAGTCTGTAAATTGTAATTTGACGAGTTTTTGACAACTTATATAGTTGAGAAAAGGAGAGATTGGCTGTATATTTATATGACCTCAAATGTTTGCCTATTAGTACTTATATTGTCGCTGAAACATTGACTGAAATGCATTACACATAAGAGAGTCGAATTGAACCGAAATTTCAATACAAAATAGAAAACGAGATAAGGAAAAGAGATGACAACTTAAAAAAAATATAAATCATTTTTTATCAAAATTCTGAAAAGTTGAATCTCAAATTCCTGTGTGATTGCTGAGTGAAGAATGCAATTCATCATGGAAATTGGTTCAATCACTCCATTATTCAAGAAATATGGCTCTCAGTGTAGTTTATAAAGTGTAGTATGACGCTGGGTCCCTTCGATTGGATTCTGCTGATTTAATTTATCTTATAAATAAAGAAATAAGATTAAGAAGTAAACAATAAACATAACTTAATAAAATGTCTATTTTCATTGAAGATATATGTATGTTACTACTGATTGGACCCTATCTGTATATTTTTATTGTTCCCGGTCCAATCGTGAGATAAATAAATGTTTAAAAACCCAATAAAAATTACAAAATGTTTAAAAACATCTATGAAACTACATGAGTGTTTTATTTATATGCAAACCTTAAGACCATTTTAATACGAAGAAAAATAAAAAGACAATAATAAGAACAATAATATCATGTAAGTATGTATATAAAAGAAGTTTGAAGATTTTTCTATTCAAATTTATGCTAATGGAAATGATAAGATTGCTTGCTAAAATTTGAGAAAAATAACTGAATATTTTTCACTGTTTCAAAATTTTCGGGTTTGATGATTAAACTGAAGGAAATGTTTGTAGGGAATCTACATTCCATTGGAATATGATTGATGATACGATAGGCAAACATCATAGACTCATCTTACGTAAAACTCGTTTTGACATCAAAGTAATTCTAGTAATTGGGTCGGTCCCAAGGAAATTGCAACCGTATATCGAATCTAATCGTGTAATTATTGAGATACATTCAAATAACACGGAAGATCGTACAATTCACTCTTTTCGTGAATAGTGAAAGTGTAAATAA
The DNA here is from genome assembly GCA_910592335.1 of Adalia bipunctata. Taxonomy (NCBI): domain Eukaryota; kingdom Metazoa; phylum Arthropoda; class Insecta; order Coleoptera; family Coccinellidae; genus Adalia; species Adalia bipunctata. Next base: position 22,479,070 of record OU342954.1, read on the forward strand.
TCTGCTAGTAATCGATACGAGCTTCGAGCATGTTCCACTCAGTTGATTCGTTTATTTTCTTCAACATTCTTCATCTATTCTGTAATTATTGATGGAACTCTGATTTCATGATTGATTTCGCGTTATATATGTCGACTTTCAGTATAATTTGAAGAAATTACTACATTTCACGTTATTTTTGTGTCTTTTCCCCGAATTCGCCGTTTTTGACGCCTCGCGCCGTTTTTGGCAAAATTTGAACCCCCTTTTCGGTCATAGATGGAAACTGTAGTTTGGTCATGGCATTTCACAATCATATATGGTTTTATTCCGAAACACTTCGAATTATTTTGTTTGGGGAACGTCCTTTGACGTGCATTTGAGGCTTGAACAAGCAATCCTCTAAAAGGGGGCGCTTCAACCCCTCAAAATTGAATATGGTGAAGAGGGGTTGAGTGATACCTCATTTTGAAGGTCTTGGAAGCCTTTTCACAACGATGTATTAAAAACGAAATTTTATAAATGTTTTCTCGAGAGGTCATTCGAACTTTTGTGCAGAAGTTGCCCAGAAACTTTTGGTTTTTGAGACATTTCCAAAAATTTCCCGATTTTTGGTCATTTAGTGATTGAAATTTTTGCTAAAATTAGGTAATTGTTCAATACTTTCTCGGCATCAATTGTATCTCACCAGAAACTTCATTATTCTGAAAAAAACCCAAAAATTCCAACTAACTCTTTTATACAACAGATTTTTATATCTCGAATGAGTTTTGTAACATCTGAAGATATTATGGACAACATAGAATTAATTATTTTGAAGTTAAATGGCCCAGGCCAGGTATGTGGATTGATTTGATTCCCATGGATGTTTTGTATCGGCCAAATCCTCAAATTGACACGGTCAAAAATAACTTAATGAAGCAATTCGACAATTAAGTTTTTCACAGGCGCAGATTCTTGTATAATTTGTTCTGAAACGCATATTGCAATTACCAATTATATCCAGTAATTATCATAATGTCTGACGCTACAACTAGGTAGCAGAATGTTGCGCAGAATTCTTTCATTCTGTAACTCAATTAAGTAATTCAACTTCAACATATCAAGTCGGAATTTCTCGAGTAAGGATGCCCTACTGTCGAAATGTTTGGGAGCGAAGATTTTTGATAGGAGTTAATAAACGTTCAAATTGAAGGTCATGCTTGAATTAAATTTCAACACAGTTTCATAAAAATGATATAAGACTACCCACTCACAGTTTTGTTGGATGCAAGTGTTGAATATTACTCACTGTTGATCCTTGGGAATCCTATTCATGAATAATTGTGCTTGATGATTAAAAAAGAGTCTTTTTCACTATTGGCGCTCTAATGAATTTTTAATATCATAACAAAAGCTTCTTTATGAAATTAGTTTTCGAAGGATCACTGTCAAAAGTTCATTTGCTCATCACCAGTTTATTTTTGATTGCTATAAAGTTGTTTGTAATCACTGTCCGAAAAGGGAGGAAGAAAGCAAAAAGAGAAAAACGATCGTTAGTAAAATTAAAGTTTTAAAGGAAGCTCAAATGACATTCACTTGAGAGAAAACATAAGCGAAAAATTCCGGAGTTTTCACATTCGAAGCTTCGACATTCAATTCGAATAGCATTAATTTTTATTGGAAATTAAATGGAAACCTACCTAATCAATTTCACTATACCGCATTTCATTAGCACGCTGTTCTATTTACACTTTGATAAATCATTTGGCAGTTGACAGGGTCATTAGTAAATGGTTTGTATGAAACTCCCATGAATAAATTATCATTTCAACAATGTTTCTGGAAGGCACTGGAGTTATGAATTTTTGGCCAGCGCCTGAATTTTCAGTATTCTTAGTTATATTTAAAACAAATTTTCTAAGATTTTGGATAATCGACATGTTTTCCATAATTAATAATAATTAAAATTCTTCCAGTATAAAATGAATTTCGTTATTTTATATTGAAGATATTGGACGTTAATGATCAACGGTTATTTGATGAGATGGATCAATTTTGAGTAAATTATTTAAGGCTGATCGTTCAGCGTACAGTTCATACAGTAATGTCCTAGCAACAATGTAGAGGCCGACAACTCATTCGTAACCTACTTCTGCAGACACTTTTACTGGACAAGGACATCCCGGTAAGTGTTAGGATAGAAAGGTTTTACATTAAAAGTGAATTGATCAAAATCGACTATCGATCGAATATTGGTTTATTCGAGAGTTGGAACAGCCATATCTACACTGACATAATTGCAAGGTACTAAAGTTGAGCAATAGTAATGGCTGTGATCGTTACCGAATATTGCTCGTTTGACTGTTTGAAAAGTAGAGACATATGAATGGAAAAATTTAATGGGAATGGATCCGTTTATTTCGAAATATTGAAGTCCTTGGCGTTTATTCCTCAAAGGAGAAACGAAATGTTTCGAGGAAGGGGGGAACTGAATGATGAAGATGAAATTTTACGCTCAGATGGAGAATGACGTATTATTTGAGTTAATGCAAAATTTTGCCTAGATAGCGTTACCAGAACCATACAAATTCTAGAAAATAATGAAAAGGAAGGTTCTCTGATCTCCCAATTGACTCGTTGACTGCCTCTGTTACCCCAATTTTCAAGAAAGGGGGCAAACAACCATCTCACAATTAAAGACCAATAAGGCCTCGAAGGTCCTGGGGAGAATGGATTTCTGCCACTATATTCGTCATCACCAGGGAATCCCTGGCGAATCTATAGGCGTTTTTCGAACTTGAGGATCTACTACCCATTCGAATCATGCAGAATAACCATAATGCTGATCAGTATCGCCCATACTCTGAGTGCTCTGAGCAAAACTCGAAAATGAAATATGGAAAAAATAAAACAATAAAAATTAGACTGTAACAACGCCTATATAGACATGTTTGGTACCAAAATATAGGTTTTCGAGGACGCTGAACTCAATAGGAACAAATTCAAGTCGCTATCTATCATAGTTTAGATTTTCACCTGTCAAATGGCATTTTTTCAAAAATCGAAATTTCAAATCGTCACAGCTCCCGCTCCTGTGATCCTATCCACTTTTTGTTTGTATATTGTAAGATGATCCCTACAGAATAATCTCCAATTGAATTCATGGAGAAAATTCTGACTCTACCACTCAACAGCTCAATAAGAGAGGAGGAGTACCAATCAGATTTTCTTCTCACCATCACCATGATCTTTTTTGGGTAATATAAATAAAAGATGTTCTAAAAGTGACGATTTGGTTGTTCCTGTGGATATTGAAGAGTCTGCAAGAAGAGCAAGTCTCGAACTCCTACCTAAAAAAATCTGTTCAGCAGTACGATATTGCATATAACAATTTCCTGGTCTTGTGTAAATTGAAAAATGTAGAAGGGAACTTCAGTGAACCTGTTTTACTGGCATACTTAGAAGAGGAATCAAAATATGGAGTTCATCAACTTTGTGGAGCAAATTTTCAATGATAAGGTCAAGCGCCCTTGTTAAAAATGGTGTGGATGTTAGTAATTATTTCAAGGTAATAGCATATTTTAAACGAAAAAGTGAAGTATATCGTCCCAAAAATTCGAAAATTCTCACTCGTGAACAAGTTGAAAGTTTGCAAATGAGGCACCAGATGAGAAATACTTGATGGTTAAGGTTGCAACTATTTTCGGATTATTTCGAGCCTCTCGGCGTGGAGAATTGTGTAATTTATCAGTGGAAGACATCGAAATAACAGATAAATCATTGGTTATACAACTTCCAAACACAAAAACGAAAGTCAGTCGTTCTTTCAGTATTATTGGGAAGTATGTTGACTATTTTCATAAGTACTTTGCACTGCGCCCTTCTGTCATCGTCGTTTTTTCCTGAAATACATGAATAATAAATGCACTGCCAATCCAGTTGGTATCAATACATTTGGGAAAATTCCATTTATTGTTGCCGAATTCCTTAAACTGCCAGAACCAAAGCAATATACAGGACACTGTTTTCGAAGATCCTCCGCTTCATTGGTAACAGAATCAGGAGCAAATATTACGGATATAAAAAAACATGGTGGATGGAAGTCTACGACGGTAGCCGAGGACTATGTTGATCATTCCATTGCATATAGAAATGTCATTGCTGAAAAAATTCTCCCAATCTCAGCAGATTTCGGATCATCATCATCCAATATTGTATCTACTTCCGGTTTCTACAAGTACTTATGGTGCTGAGGATTCTAATAATGTGTTGCGAAGCTCCCTAACGTCACAGGGCATTAATGTCACTAATGTCAGTAATTGTTCTAGTTTTACGATTAATATTAATGTTCATAAGTAATGATTGTTAAATATTAATGAATAATAAAAATTTGCAATTACTGAATTTTTTTCACCTGATTTCATCATGAGAAAATGGAGTGCTGAAAATATTTTTAACACTAATGTTAAAAATATTTTCAACACGTTCCCACGTAAACAATCCATTTTAACATTGTTTGCTGTCATAAAAAGTGTCACTTTTAATGGCAGTTGTACAAAAAATTATTTCATCAAAGAGAAGAAATTGGAGTGCCCTCAAGTAATCCTTCAACTTCAATTGAAAAAAAATCAAGCTTTTAGGTAAAAAATTGAGGGAGTGAACTTGGAACAATGAAAGGCACTTTTTGAATGAAGAATCGGTGCCGTAGCCCTCGGCCAGAGTATAACGGCCCCTTAAGAGACAGAGTTAGAAACAGCGATATAAGATCTATCTTTAAAGTGATATGGGGAAGGAAGAGAAGAAGATAATGGCGAGACCACGTAGAAAGAATGGACCACATTAGATTAGCATACATCGCTAAGGACGAGCAAGCAAAAGGCCATTAGGAAGACCATCCAAACGATGGAAGGATATCTGGAGTTCAATCTCCTAGGAAGCCGCACCCCGAAGAGGAGACCTTCATGATGAAAAGACCTTGAGGTCCAGAAGAAGAATAAGGAGAAAAAGAAGAATCAATGTTTTCAACCAAGTTTTCGAAAAAAAGTAAAAGAAACCTAAGTTCTTCCAGTTAGGTACATAAAAGGAAGAGGAATGCTTCAAATTAATTTCTCTATCTCATGTCCACTCCGTATATGTCATCAGTTAGCGCATTCGTTGCAGAACATGAGGAAGAAATGCAAAACACCGAATGATACAATTTCATTTGGAATATCTAGCTCGCTATTTCCCCATGCTCAGGAGGTACGTTCCAAATACCAGCATCTAATAAGGCTACTGCAGTACTTGAACGTAATTCGAATCTCTGAAACGAACAAGACATTATTCTACCCTCCGGCCGACTTCTTTTTATGGTCAGAATTCGCCATAACGACTCAGTGGGTAATTCATGTAATTCAAGTATCATTCACAAAAATAGATTTTTGTCGGCTAATAAGAAATCGATTCAGTGAATGAATACCGCTCGGTTTGGTTAGCAATTAAAACGCGTTTGGTTTGAGCTCGAAAACGGACATGACAACGAGCGGATAACCACATTCGGGCCAAGGATATTCGCCTATGAACGTGGTAGATGTGCCCTTTCTTCTCGAGTGGTAACCGAGATCTGCCTCAGGCGAGTTTCCACATCACGCAGCGAGTTGTCTATTTGTGTTTGCAGGGATATTAGTTCGATATTACTCTACTTTCAACAATAACTGCGGGGAATGAAGCTGCACTTATGCAGTTGGTGAGAGGTGAGGCGTTGAAGATAGTACGAAAAAGGTCAGGCCGATACTTCCCCATTGAAGAAGGCTCCGTTGTTATGAAATCGATTGCAAATGAAAGTGACCATTGTTTCGGGTCTTTACGACTGCTTTAATAATTGGACTCTCGACAAACATATTAAGAGGGGTCTATACCGTTCGACGTTCAGTTCAAAACGCGATTCGGGATTTATCACGGTAGAAACCACCGATTCATATGAGGTTTTCACTATTATTCAATTTGAAGAGTTCTTCAAGTCGGAAAGTTCATAACTTTTATTTTCGTCGAGTGAAAAAAAATTAATGTTTTTTTTTTCGACGAAAATAAAAGTTATGAACTTTCCCACTTGAAGAACTGTTCAAATTGAATAATAGTGAAAACCTCATATAAATCGGTGGTCTCTATCGTGATAAATCCCGAATCGCGTTTTGAACTGAACGTCGAACGGTATAAACCCCTCTTAAGCAGTAAAAAGACAAAAATTGGACAGGATCGAAATTCAAATGACAGCGTCTTTTCTCATTTGTTAGCAACCATAACGTTTGTAACGTTTGCCATTCATAACAACCTTTTGATTATTTGAATATTAAAATGCATTTTGAATTTTATTGTCATTGCGAATTCACCCATTTCATTATCAAAATATGGCAGTTGTACAAAGAACATTTTATGGTATTTGTGTTGAAAGTGATTTTATTTTGTTCGTGAAATTGTTCAATTCGCTCATTTCACAAACTTTTTTACTCACAAAATAAAACGTCACTTCTAACACCCATATCATAAATAACTATTTTCGCATGAAAAAATCGGCTACGGCACCGATTCTCCATTCAAAAAGTGCCTTTCATTTTTCCAAGTTTACGCCTTAAATTTTTCACCTAAAAGCTTGATTTTTTCTTTAAATTGAAGTTGAAGGATGTCCTGAAGGCACTCCAATTTCTTCTCTCTGAAAAAATTATTTTTTCGCATGAAAAAATCGGCTTGAATTTGAGAGTCTATGAAAATTGAATTCATAATCGTTTTTCGGTCGTTGTTCATCAACGCTTAGTGAATGCCAAAAATTATGGAAATACTGGAAAGACTTCCAGAAAGTGTGAAATCGCAGAGAACTGTCTGAAATTTCAGGAGAATTAAAAAAAATCAAGCTTTCAGGTGGAAAATTGAGGGCGTGAACTTGGAAAAATGAAAGGCACTTTTTGAATGGAGAATAGGTGCCGTCGGCCAAAGTATAACGGCCCCTTAATGTTTTTCCTGCGATGGTTCTCAGAGTTTTCATCTCCGCTGTTCTTAGGATGTTCTTCGTTTTATTCGCGTCAGCTCGAGTATATGAGCAAATAACCTGGTCCTATGAAATACCTCAATTCAGTACCTACCGCGTTATTTTCATTCCACGTAGCCAAAGGTTTCAGTATTCCTGTAATTCCATTCTCAAATATTCGTTGGTATTATATTTTTTTAAATTTCACCTGAAACTGTGAATCTCATGAAGAAATGGGCAAAATAATGAGCTAGATAAATGAATGAACATTTAGATTTCCCATAATCAAAAAATTTTATGGAGAAGTTTATTATTTCTCATCCATCAACTGATGATTGAGAAGATACGCAATGAATTCAAACTGAACAAAACACTGCATTATCATTAATATTCCGCTATTAGTAACAGCGAATTAAACTAACCTAGAGGCATCGATTGAGAAAGGAATTCTAAACAATTCTCACCAATCTCTAACCAATATGCAGCGCAAAAAGTCCCAGGTAATGAACACAATATTGGACGCAAGATCGAAATGTTCTTATGGACGGCATTTGCGAAATTGTGACATCATTTTATTTTCCAGTGAATGTTAACATTCTTCTATTACCTGTACAAAATCGATGAAGCAACAGATTTCGTCTGTTCATAAAATTGGATTTCCTTATGCGCCAATGCTCGGCATAAAAATGGACCCGATATGGTGAGACGTACGATGGATCTGATGGACGAGCATGTGCCAAGAGGTGAGAGTTCATTAGAAAGCAACAGTTTGCGGAAGCATTTGCGACATGCGAGTTGCCGGTTTGCGTGAATGGTATTTGACGGATGGTCTGTCTATAGGATCGGTTTTTCATCCACTTCCAAATACAAGCGGAAAGAGTGGCAATGAGTGTAATTTGAATTTCCGAAAATGTCGAATATCTCTTAAACCGAAGACTTTTACAAAACACGAAATATATTTTTCTGAACCGCCAAAAGTCCTCTACCCGTAGGTACCATATTATCCATTTAGTACGCCACACCCTGTATAATAAATCGAGTAAAGGTTCAACGCCACACATAAATCAAGAGCAGGTGGGCAACAGAGGAACTGAATGGTTATTATGCAATGGACGTTCGTATAGAACGTGCACTGCACAGTGGCAACCCTACCTCATGAAACGGCATCAATTCAATTCTTCTATTGCTTTTATTACAGCTGAAAATTTGTCGACATCCCAAAACATTGGATACGTGAACCGATTCAGCGTGTAAAGCGGACATTTGATGAATTGCCAACGCAAACGGAAGAGAAATTCGGACCACGAGTAGTCTTTGATTTGTACCTTTTTTCTACTTTAGATTCCTGCCACCAAATGAAATAATTTCCTCTTCTACCATTTGTCTTTTAATTCAGCATCATTTGAAAGCTACAGGCAGATTAAAAAACACTCTTCAGCCCATATATTCGGAACCGTTAGTGTTTCTTCCATGATTAGTTTATCAAGGTGTTCCGTTTTTATTTTTGAACCCTGATTGTTTTACCAGGATAATGATCTTCTTGCACTGGTTCTAGTTTAACTCTACCTTCTATATGAAAATGTATAGCAAGGTAGCAAAGTGTTGTTTGAATTACGAAACTTAACTAATGACTTATTGACAACTGTTAATTGAACGACGATTATAAACTCTACCTTCTATATGAAAATGTATAGCAAGGGAGCGGAGTGTTGTTTTAATTTGCAACTGACTGTCTAATTACTGATTCTTTACTGATTGCTGGTCTCTGTAACATAGGGTTTTAAAGACAAGCTGGAAAATAAGGGTGGTTCATTTCCTCTGAGTAAAAGTGGGAAAAATCAACAATTGATTGGGTGTCAGAATCGAAGAACGTCTCGTCAAACCAACAAAGTGCTCTCATTTACCATTTTTGACTACATTTGGAGAAACAACGCATTTCATGATTCTACAGACCAATGAGAATCTTTGGACTTGGTGTATTTGATGTCTGGCATGTGGTCCCTAATGCAACTTGTTTGGCGAATAAAGATGTCACCATAGCAGTGGCGTATATAGGGGGGGGGCGAAAATGGATAAAGAAAACTGAACTACTATAATAAATTAAACAGGCCTAATCTAACCATTGGATCATTTGATTGTGTAAGCATCTCGCACCCCCCCCCCCCCCCCAAAAAATATTTTCTATATACGCCACTGCGCCATAGATTTAGTTTTATGAGTTTATACTGAGAAACTGAATGAAGGTTCACCGGACCTGGTTATTGTCTCAAAAAACCAGATGAGTTGCCCATACTTGACCTAAATTGGGTTGAGAAATCTTTCAATATATAACCCATAAATCAAAGCTTATGGAACAAAATATTGCAACAGTTAGTTCAAATCACCCAAATTTTGGTGAAGTGTATATTCTTGGTTTATTTTCCCCCATCAACAATAATATTTTTTCTGGTGCCAAAGTACCAGCCTAGCCGAAGATTAATATGAAGAATTAGGGGTAAACTTTCATTATTATTGTTGATAAATGTGTAATAGGAACTCTCTACGTTTAAATGAAATCTTTTCAATAACAAATATCTGATAAAGAATGCCTTACCAACCACCTTTTTTTTAATTTTCTGGTATTCAATTGATGTTTCTGTAAATTGATGTGTTTCTGTATTAATTGAAAACAATGCATTCATAATATATAATCAAATAATATAATATTATATAGCGCAGATTCATCATGGTATTTGATTGAAATTGTTTATTATTCTACACATTCACGCATTGCTTGCTGTGTTATGTTCAATGTTGACTGACCGAATCGGTCTATATTCATGTTGGAATACAATAGAGAATAGAGTACCCTTTATTTTCATATAATAATCGATATTTCATTATGAGATCCCATAATTGGTGTGCTCATAATTAAGTCCACATAAATCAGAAGTTTCTACAGAATTTCAGCACATAGTTATTTCGGAGAATTCGAGCAGAGACAAATGCAAATGTGGCATTCACCTTGTTAATACTCTCACCTCGAGTTCAGAAGTCAACACAAAAGCAAAGAAATAATCCCCTATGTAATTCGGGTAAAGTTTATCCTAAGCCAACAGGTTGTTTGGTGCGAAAATGTTTAAATGTGAATTAATGATCTAATTGAATTGTCCTTATTTGTTTCGGCAAATCATGGTGCAAATAAGATTTCCTACTAGAATAAGGTTGCTGGGGAGTTTCCTGAAATAAAATACAAAAATTCATCCCATGAAGATTTTTTTCAATGAAAACTATAAAAACTCAAACGGTCTTAAACAAATTCCAGTGCCTGAATACAGTCCAAAAAATGGACACAAGAAGCACGAACCTTGTATTTTGAGCTCTACCACATTTTTCGTAAGACCATTTCTGAACAACATAATCGAGTCATTTCAAATGTGAGTCACCATGATCCATCGCACCAAAATGGTCATAAGTACGTCCTTTTGCAACTGTGTACATCAATTACAACATAACTCCGAAATGAATTGATCAACATCTAAGGATCTGACAATATAGTAATTAGATTTTCAATTGAGTCAAGTTTTTCAATAACTCACTCAAATGTCATCAGCACCATTCGTTTTTATGGCTTAATGTCATTGTCGTTCAGAAATGAAGATTCACCTTCTATTTTCAGAGATACTGTGTCACTGCAAATGTTGCGAAATCGGCTGGCACAAGTACCATGATCAAGGAATTTTATCTGTGATAGTAGCTACATACGTTGTTATCTTTTGGAAAGGTCAAAAAATCAGAAATAAAACAATTGAATCATTGATATTCAAATACGAAAAATTCAAAGAAATTAAAACGAAAAAAAAAATACATATCTTGTAATAACGACGTTCATGAGAGAAACCCAGATTGCTGTAAAATATCGAAATAAATCTACTGTGATTTTGTTTTCCATCCTAAGAACCGGAACGATATCTTCCTCCACTCCTTATAAAGTAGGAGGATGTCCTTGAACTTCAATCTGCAACGAAGGAGTGTTATTGAAGTCAAACTTGAAACCTAATAACAATCGTGGCTGGGAGTTGGTTTTTCATTTTTTCCTCACGAAGGACGAATCTTTCTGATGTAATTACTTGGGTAGGTCTCGGCATATTTCAGAAGTCATCTCTTGTTATAATTCTGCACGAATTCTACGTAATAATTCGAAGATATTTTGATCAAATGTATAGGGAGTTCCTCCAGAATACTCTTCTTGGATCGTATGACTTCACTTTGAAGCTTAATGTCTACAACGAATTAATAACGTTGTTTTTTTTACAGTGATTTCGACGAAAAAATTCTACATAGTTTTCATAAAAACATGGCTGATTTCAGTTCGAGTTTTCATCAAAAACTTGTTTATCTCACATACCTAGGGGAAGTATGCCTATGAATGATGGCACCCTGCCTATGATGGCACACCATGAAGAAGTCTGTTAATATCAACTGAATAAACTCATGTTCACTGAGGTTGTTCGCCATATAGTATTAATGAGAGGTATTCGTAGTTACAAGTTACAACGTAATACTTGGCATTTTGTGTCTCTTATAACAGTTCAATTATTTTGGTAAGTGTTGATGTATAATAATTATAATTATCTCCTTTATTTTCGAATTATTCAGATGTTTCACAACTTTGTGTTGAAAAAAATGTACTTTCCTCTGAATGCCTTATAACAATGGTGAAGTTTGAGGTTATGTCGTATTGTAATTGCATTCTTTGGTTGGTTGAAAGATATATGACATTTATGCCTATGATAACATAGTCAATAAGTCAAAGTGTTCCTATGATAGCAAAGGGTGCCATCATAGGACAAAAGTGGTTCATCACATTGAATATTCTTTTTTTCTAATCAACTGTATGACAACAAGAAGCAAGAGGCAACTTTGGAAAGAGGAAGATATGTGGGCAGCGCTAAATGCTGTGAAAAAAATAATATATAGATATCTAATAATATAAATGTCAAAGAATTTAATTTAGTTTTATGTTTTGTTACACTCATACGTGCAGGTATACTCATCTGTTGACCTCTCAATTTTATTTTTATGTGATGAGAGTGCAATTTTGTTAATAAACCAATTCAATAATCAATTTCTTCTCATTTTCAGTCATATGCCATCAAAGGACATAATTATGTGCGCCTATGATGGCACCCTTGGCCAAATTTTTGAAAGTACTATCATTCATATCCTTCAAAATTTATACTGAAAATATACTCAAGAATGCATACTACATATGAGAATAAGTAAATCTATTAAATCGATTATCGAAAAAAATTTTCCTCCAATGAGATATGTGGATAATTCGTTAAGGGTTCCAACATAGGCACACTTCCCCTAGTGTTCAAAATTCATTTATTTCCATTCATATTTTATACCACAAACTTAATACTGCGGATGGACTTAGGCGGTAACAAAGGATATCCAGACCTCTGTAGTGGTTTACACACTATCTTCGACTCTGTGGTCTAAATTTCTCAAGGGAAGGTACCCAGAACCCAACCAAAGATTTTCTCCCTCTTCCCGTCTCGCCACGGTCCTATAGCCATAAGTTCGCTTTACTTCGTCAAGCACAGCCATCAGTTCGCAACCCTATTTCAGTTCGCTTAGCTCGAACCCACTTCGCGTGCCTTCCCACTTTAGTTATGTATCCATGAAGTGAATTCGTTGCGTGAGAAAAGGGATTCGAATCCGAAGAGTAAACACAGATTCATTCAATATTTTTAACTTTTGACGATCAGTTTATTTCAGCCTTCATTCGGGTTTTTACGAACTCGTACATATTCATTTTTTCTTGCATCAGCATGGAAAAATCAAACCTAAACTGCCAGTAGGTAAATAGACGAAATTGTTGCTTTCATAACTGAAACAATTCGGTATATGGAAAAAGTAATTTTTTACTCTGAATAGAACTCGCTGTATGCTTGGAATTGATTTGAATTGCGTCCAATTGCATAAAACATTGAATGAACAATCGAATTTATTTCACCCTCCAGGACAAATATTTGGAAAATTGGAAATTTTGCATTCTGGAAAAATATGCTCCCTATCAATATAGAATCATATTTTTCATCATGAAATCTCCCTGAAATTGATGTTTCAGGATATGTAAAAATATTTGAACTGTTTTAAGAATGTTTCGTACCTTGATCAGTAAAAATAAACATATGGTGACGTTTTTATTGCAGTACAAGTTGCATTTGGGAACACATGGCAGGCTTTGAATAGCAAATCTTCCAAGGTTTCTCTCATTGGCCTGTAGATTCAAGAAATGGGGTCTTTTTCCCACTATAGTTTGTCTTTAAAACCCTATGTTACAGAGACAAGCAATCAGTAAAGTAAAGTAAATAATCAGTAATTAGTAAGTAATTATAATATCACTTGCTCCCTTGCTATACATTTTCATATAGAAGGTACATCATAATTCTTCCTTGCTATACATTTTCATGTAGAAGGTATAGTGTGACTTGATGATGTAGGCTTTCCAAATAAAAAAGAATTTTTCCAATACATATCTTTCTTCGTATTTTTCAACAGTTCCTTCAAATGTAGGAGAAATAGTTGCTACATCCTATAGTATGATCTTTTAAGAAACCCAGGGTGGTTTTTTTTTTCTAGGAGAGGTGAATCTTACATCAGACACCCAGTCTTTCTGGATATAGTGTCGGATTCTTACCGACTAAACACTTCTCCTGCTGTTGGTTCCGGGCATAAGCCTATAAACCTTCCATCATCTTATCTGTTATTTTCTCTTTCGCATTCTTTTATGCTGAGTGTTTGTGTTCATCCTTTAATTGGATATCTCTCACTAATTGTGGAGTTTTATATCTTTATTTTCGCAATTGGTCTCTAGGTCTTTTGCGGTAAATTCTCGCTGTTTTTTCATCTTCAGCGGGGTCATAGTCAACTAACCTTCTAAGGTCGTCATTTGGATGTTCACTAGCTCTTTCATAGGCTTTTGCAGCTTTTCGTTTGATGAATGTAGTAATGGACTACCATTTTATGTCTATTCGGATTTGTTCATTCCTAACAAACCAGGGGGCGTCTAATGCCCATCTCAGAAATTTGTTTTCTGTACTTTGTATCCTCTTTATATGGGTTCTCGCTGCATATCCCCATGCTGTTGATCCATATGTTAGCTGCGGTCTGGCGACTGCTTTTATGATCCTCAATTTCGTGTTTCTGTTCATTTGGCTTCTTCTGCCTATAATCGGGTATAATCTTTTCATTGCTACATTCGTTCTATCCACTGCATACTTAATGTGCTGTTTCCACGTTAGTCCTTTGTCTAATATTACTCTTAGGTATTTAGCTTCATTCTTCCATTCAATTTCATTATTGTCTATGGTTATCTTCGATTCTATCTTCATTCTTCTCTTTTGAAGGAGTATTGCTTGACTCTTTTCTCCATTGATTTTGATTTTCCATCTGTTACACCATTGACTGATATCATCTGCAGCTTCTTGAAGTCTTTTGTGAATTATTTTTGTATTTCTGTGCCTAATTGCCAGGGTGGGCGTGAAGTATTGAGATATTATCAATGAGTGGAAGGGTCTATGAGTTCAAATTGTCGCCTCCCACAAAAAAAATTTCTTCGAAATTTTGGTTGGAAGATAATGTTGGTGGAAAATTGATAGAGACCAAAAAATCCCCCTGTTCAACTATTCCTCCAGTGAATTGTTCTTAGTTGCACCGATATATCTTCATGAAATAGAGCAACACTTAGAGGCAATTATCCGGAGTGTCTACAACAACCAGGCATAATATACACAAGGATCCATAATTTCACCTAACCCAGCTGCGTGAAGTGTGAGGCATGCTTAACAATTTGATGGGACTGCAACTATTTGTATTCCTCAGGCAAACTGCTTGGCTATATTTGGCGGTAAGCCAAGTGGGTTGAGAGAGAAAGGACTGCATGCCGTCGGAGTGCCTGAAACTATGCGAAATTATTTACAATTAACTCTGTTGTAACGCAAGGACGAACGATTATAAGTGTATTGCTTTTGGTTTTTTGGTATTCTTACGATCGAATGCGTTTTTCGAGTATATCTTCCATCTCTGCGGATTTCGCAGACGAGGTCGACCAGCTTTTTAATTTTGGATAGTGATATTCATCAGTAGAACTGCTAGATTAGTAACCGCAGAGACAAAGATGAGATTTAAGAAGAATCTTAATTTCGGATGATAACGAAAATTTCTTGGGGCTAGTTATCTCTACCGCAATGGAATTAGCAACATAATCTTTTCTTAAGAGGGGTCTATACCGTTCGACCTTCAGTTCAAAACGCGATTCGGGATTTCTCACGATAGAGACCACCGATTCATATGGGGTTTGCACTATTATTCAATTTGAAGAGTTCTTCAAGTCGGAAAGTTCATTACTTTTTTTTTTCGTCGAGTGAAAAGAAAATTAATGTTTTTTTCAACGAAACAAAAAAGTTATGAACTTTCCGACTTGAAGAACTCTTCAAATTGAATAATAGTGAAAACCCCATATAAATCGGTGGTCTCTATCGTGAGAAATCCCGAATCGCGTTTTGAACTGAACGTCGAACGGTATAGACCCCTCTTAATGGCCATTTGGAATGATTTCATAGAAGTCTTCTTCTCAAAATAGATATCTCGAATCAAATGCATTTCCCTTCCACTCATGAGATACAATAGCTTGCCTAGGGAGGCATACAACCTACCGAACTTTAAGAAGAACACCAATTCCTATACCCTCTTTCCTTTGGCTATCATAATGTTTTCTGTACATTACAGGATATTCTCAACTCAAAGACTCATGAAAAAAACAACAATGGAAAAGTTAATCCACAATTTAATCGAAAATCAATGCATACTAAACTCCATCTATTCTGAAATATTCGAAGAATATGTTTAAAGTAGTTGGAAAAGAAATTATGGTCTTGAATATCTTGGGAAGTCGATATCGAATTCAATGAATATTTCAAGGAATTCTCTCTAGACTCTCTGACATATTCATATGAAATTTTGATCAGATTAAATGCTTTCACAGAATTACAGTAAATTCACCATACATTTTTGAGCCTGATTTATATGTCGAAATGGTTGGTTTACATATGAATTCGGTCCAATGAATATCACCGTCGCAAATAAAGAAGAACGAAATGGCTCTGTGATTTCGTAGACCTTCGATGGTTGAACCAAAACCCACGAGGTTTATTCTTGTGAATATATTCACAACTAAGTAATTGCCGCTGTGCACTGTCTCTACTTTCGTGGTCGGTCAACTCCCTATCGATAGGTTCAATAAGGACTTTTCCAAGTACCTTATACCATTTCAAAGGAAGCCCCCTTCAAGCCATGGTATATCCAGACAATATCACAAGATCCAGCAAGAAAACAAACATCTCAGTACCTTATGGTCATCTCAAATTGAGGTAAGTGAAGTTCTTTTGCATCTAATCATCTGTAAATCCACCGAATGTTCATTCAACTTACTACATCCTGTATGGAAGCGAACTATCTGGTTTACAATAATTTACAATAAATTTCATAAAAGATCTATTCAATTTTCATCCAGCACATTCAATAACATCAATTGATATTGATTTCATGATCATCTTCAAAAAGTTGTTGCCAATCAACTGTGGTTAAACGATACACAGGAAAAAGAACAAAAAAATTACTCTATTTATATAATATTGTTCTCAATAGATTGAAATAACAAAAAAGTTTTCGCCCAACGTGGGGCTCGAACCCACGACCCTGAGATTAAGAGTCTCATGCTCTACCGACTGAGCTAGCCGGGCTTATGTATAACGTTAGAGTATCCACCATATCACTTAAAATCTCATTAGAATTTCAACTATCCCTGTAACAAATTCCTCCATTTTCCTTTACGTCATAAGTTCCAGCTTAATTTTTTATTTCATCCTATCGAGTTTATTTTCAGTAATAATGTAGGACATCTGATTTCATATGGCTGAACCAAACGTATGTGGGTGGAAGAAAAATGGTATAAGGAACAATAAGTTCGACCTGCAATCGTAAGATGGCTCTGCGTGCTCCGATTTCACTCAGAAATATCTGGCACATTCAAGGTCTTTCGCAGATATCATTATGACCAGATATAATCAAGGTGATACTCTCGATGGATGTAATTTTCATACAAAATAGGCAGATGAGTCTGGAGAACCTGAAAAAACTTTCCGATGTGTAAACAGAAGATCATCTTTTATATTCTCATGGATTTTGATCAGTAAACTTTTACAAATCGGATTTTTGTTATAGCCATAGTGTTTCTTTCGGGATTCGGGAAGTCTTCGAATGATAAGGGTTCAAAAGAACCTCTGACTCCTGAATTCTGACGTAGAATTCAAATTTAAACCAAAGCACTCTGTCAGATCAGGTTGAGAAGATGCCAGATGGTAGAGAAAGCAAAGAATCATCCCTGTATTTGGGGATTGATATTTTAGAAATTTCGTAGGTGAATCTTTTGGAGAAATTGATTATGGAGTTGGTTCAAAAGTTGAAGCAAAGTTTTAGTGGTCTATTCTTTCATTAGATGCCGAAGCAAAACCTCTCTAGACTCAGGCTACCGATTCGGTAGAAGTAGAGAGTCTCCGGATGGTATTGAAAAAATCTTACTCTCTTTGGCACTTTAGATTCAGGTTTTTTAGATTCAACTAATATATGACATTATAACGATGAGTTTTGGATGGAATGATGGAAATACTGGACAGGAGTAGTGTGGTCTCATTCAACACTTCTCCTGGCCAAACCGAGCCTATCCTGGGTAGAAATAGAAGCAAGAAGAGGTGGAATTCCCAGAAAATCACATACTTACTTCGATTTCTATGTACAACCTATGTGTCTTGTATCTCTGATCATTGTAGCCTCGTTCTGTAGAATTCGAGAGGAGCCTTCATTCCATCGGTCCTCCTGTTCCTCTATCCCGATCGTCAGATGTTGCGCAAACGTGTTGATCCATTCTGCGCCATCCCGATAGAGACTTAAACGTCACTTTGTGACAATTACCGTTGCCGTAGGTGTGTTTGTAGCCTGAGTTGTTAAGTGTACTGTTTTCGTGAGAAACACCAGAGTGGAGTAACTGCTGCTGCAGAAATAAAGCGGTAAGTGTTGCGGTCACGAAGAGTAACTCCATTAGCGCCCACCGGAGAGATGCTATCGCCCAGAAAACATCCTGTTGAAGATTGACCTTGCCCTTGTTCTGTGTTCATCTCCTGTTTTCCCTTTTATTTCGGATAGATCCATCAGAGATGTTCAAGATTCATCTCGCTGGCAAACAGGAGGATTTAAGTTACTTTGGTGGTTTCTGCTTGTGGATATCTTGAAATTGTTGCTGTTAAAAATGAGAAACTGCAAAAAGACCTTTTTGTAGATCCAGAAAATAATCTGAGAATCATGTTGGTCCATCTATCTTCCTTTCTTAATGTTCGCTGAATCAGAAAAATAGTCTGAATTAAGTACAACAGAAACATTCTTTCTCAAGAAAATTCGCTAAGCCGCAAACTATTCAATTCTACAGAGTATAACATAATCAAATATTTGTTTTCTCAATCATTATACAAAACTTGCCCATGAGCCTCACATTATACGTGATGAAACGACTGTTATAACTCCAACCAAAATAGCCACTTGACATCTTGACTATACAAAATGGATATGTTATAATTAAACTCTAATCTTGAGCGCAAAAGTATAAAAATTAGGATGTATATGATGAAAAATCAAAAAAATATTCAATTTGAATACTAGTTCATGAAGACTTTCATTGAGACAATACTTTCAATTGGAGTAAATTAATTATTGAATAATCGCCAAACAAAATTGTTGTTCTAGAAACGATAAACTAAGGATCAAATAGTATTTGTTTAAAATTACACTGGACTCCATTGAAAATAGGTATATTCCAGCCTCATCAACATTGCATTGGTCTTCTTAGTCGTGTTCTCTTTTACTATCGTTCACCCTAGCATCTTTTACTTCACAGTCTCTACTATGCGTGTAACCCTTTTACTGTCGCCTCTACTAAGCGTGTAACGCCTTTACTGTCGCCTCTACTGAGCATGTAACCCCTTTATTGTCGCCCCTACTCAGCGTGTAACGCCTTTACTATCACCTCTACTAAGCGTGTAACCCCTTTACTGTCGTCTCTTCTGAGCGTGTAATGCCGTCACTCTCACCTCTACTAAGCGTGTAACCCCTTTATTGTCGCCTCTACTAAGCGTGTAACGCCTTTACTATCACCTCTACTGAGCGTGTAACCCCTTGTATGATGTTGTACAAAATTTCCTCAATAATTCTTTGGATAGCTCATTCTATCTACTCCAATATTTTTGAGGTGAAAAACTCTAATTTTTCCTATTCCTAATGGTGATAATTGAAAAACTTTCAACAGAAAGGCCATTCCAAACTTTATACGAGTGTAAATAACCCTTCAAATGGAAGTCTGAAAAGTATAATGAAGTGCTTTTGCATGTTTTCCCCGACAATTCAGTTGGGTTGTTTCATTTATTCATATGGTGCTGAATTAGGACAGACACAAAAGGAAAAGCGTATCATGAAGTTGCGTTGACAATATGACTGTTCTAGGAAACTCTAAATTACATATTACACTTGGTGGTTGGCAATTGTTGTCCATTTCATCCGGTGCTTTATACTATTCAGAATGAATCGTGTCTTTCGGATTATAACAGGAATAAATTTCATCCTAATATCATTCATAATTTTGTCAGAGATTATTCCTGATTGAATTTCTCTATACAGTATACACAGAATGCAGAATAATAGGGTTTTTATCATTTCAACCTCAAATGAACCTTACGAATGTATTACAATAATAACAAATAACATTGAAAGTCCTGCTGCCTGCTGAATAACGTCATATAAGTTTTGAAATTGTTCTATTTGTTCTCCATTTCTCAAACATTCAGAAACTGCATCCTGTGTATAATATTTCTTGTTCTTGTCTTGAACATTTTTATAAATATACTCTTATGAAATCCTTGTTTACGATATTTATGTTTAACGACTAATTTATTTATTTACACTATATTAAAAGTAAATATTCATAAATATCGTTAAAACAATACAATGTTCGTATTTACATCCTAAATTGTGCTATTCTCATTGATAAGAATGTTCTTTGAAGAACAGAACAATAACAAATAATAACCCAGAGATTTGTCATTTTTCCAAAGAAGAATTAATTATCCTGGACCTCTAATCAATCCACTTGGTTGGGGAAACACCTATTTTCATTGTCTACACCTGAGGGAATGGAGAATCAATGACTGCTAAAAATAAATTTCCGATAAGTTGTTTTCCGGTCAATATTTATTCAGAACGGATTATTCATACTTATCTTTCACTACAACAAACAAAGAAAAACATCTTTGAGATGAAAATAGATAAAGGAAATTAATATCTTTGTTTTCCAACATAGACCATTCTGAAATCGATGAAGAACACTCTCGAAATCGACTAAACGGAGGTCTCATTCAATTGAAGGAGACGTGAATGGCCTCAGGTTACTGTAATGAAGCTGAGAAAGGGCAACGAAGTGAGAAAACGGGTCGAAAACTACCCCTATATCAGGATCGGATCTGTACATGGAATCTACATCAAAATTTTCTCAATATTTGAACAGGGTTTGGTTAACTTACATTTATTGGATTCAATCCTTGAATAATTCATGGAGGGATAGAGAAAGATATCGCTCAATCGACATCATGAGGGCATAGTTTGGCACGCAATATCCTTTTGGAAGAATATACGGTGTGAGTCTATAACTCGTGGTTAACTTCACATAAGTTATTCAACTTCTCCTTTCAAAAAAATAGAAACACTTCAAAATTCGCAACGAAAGTATTTGAATCGAAACAATGAAAGAATATCAGGATGTCCCCACCAATTCTGAATTTATGCAACCCAAACTTCAAGAGAAGATAGCCTTCCATCGATGGTTGCCTGCATGGTTATTTCAATTGAAAATCTTCTCTCCCTTCCTAGAGTTATAAAGCCTTTTGCAGTATTACACAAAACTCTAAAGGGGGCCCTATTTTTCTAAAATGACTTCCAGAAAATGTCCATGTCTCCATGCAATTCCTAGATATGATTATGTGATCACAGCATATCGAGTTGAAAGCTTCTGATCCCCTTTCCATCAATAATTGCTAAAAGCAATTCGCTCCTATTCGTTCAGGTCGTCAATTTCCGAAATAACTGAATTACCCCATCGCTTTCTACCAGTTCAGCCCTGCATATATCTTCCAATCTAGACTTCGTTCAAAAGTAGATTACCTCGTGACGTCATAACAACATCGGTGACGTAAATGCGGATGGACGGCGCACAAGAAATGGGAAATTTTCTGGCGAGTAGAGACGTTTCTATTGAGGTTCACCTCATTCGGAATCGAAATTATTCCTATGCCGATGGTTTAATTTTAAGGGGCCTCATTCCGCTTTATTGGGCTTCTAGAATCCAGGATTAGATCTTTCGATTTCCTCGTGATATTACTCTGAGGATGGGATGTGGCGATGTGTAGAATATTGAAGAAGACAATTTTCGGCAACAGTCTTGAGAAGCAGTAGTCCAAACGGTTAAACCAAGCTAGCTATGTCCTATTGTCCACATAGGCAAGCCAACCTCAAGATGTGATTGCTAAAGCTCCCAGGGAGATCATACGATTTATGAGGATGGTAGATGATCCCTTAGCTTGTGGTGGATGAACTACTTCATGGGCTAATGGAGTTTGACTTCGGATACAAAGGCTAACAGAGCTTGGCTTCGAATACGTATACTCCATTCACAATTATAAAATCACAACTCTGGCCTTGGAAATTTGACACATTCTACTCTGTATCGAAGTTATGACGTTTTTAAAAATATTTTTATGTTCCAAGTCAAGACTATGTTGCCCTTTCTACATTCTTAGCGTATTTCTCAGAATGTGAATGAATTGGAAAAGATGTGATGGACGAAAATAATTAACGTTTATATGAATTGATAGAAAGGATTCCTTTTCTAGTTATTTGCATGAAAAGTACAATAAGAGATCACTGTTGAAATATATTATTTTTCGCCATGGAAAAAAATTGCATTGCTTTCACATAATTTTCATATGCATGCTTGTGAAGATTTAATGTTTATTATCCTCTTGAACTGAAAGTTCAAGACTTGACTTGATCTTATGAACAAGTAGTAAAATATTCTGATTGTATAGTAATTTACTAGATAAAAAAATATTCATACATTACTACTACAGTAGGTTTGTACAAATAAAATGGAATAGGTCAAACATATGCTTCACATTTATCATTCACCTGTTCTAAAATAAGACACAAACTCCTGGAATATGGAAAAAAGCGATTTATTCTGGTTCAATAAAGCCTATTTCTACTTTCGGCAAAGGATTGATAGGAATGAAAGCTCCAGTGACACATTTCAATTCATCGGAATCTGAATTCACCTACCGTTGAATGCAATATAGTCATATTTATTCTTTTTTTCAGCTTTTTCGACGTGTTTCTTTTTCTGAAACGTGAAAACGATCAACAATAATCATTTAGAGACCGGTAATGGCCATCCAGAACCCGTTTACTTAAGAAAATCGTGCAATTTCATTCTGCAAATTCTTTCCTCATAATTCCTCGAAAATCCTACCTGAACCATATTTTCCGGTCGCTTTCGTTAGAAGATCGTATAAGGAAGCCTTTTTTGTCCATTTACACATTCCAAACAAATTTCGAGCACCAAAAACGATACCGAAACTAACCAAACTTCTGGGGGACCGGAATTTCGTTTGAAATCTTTCTAAACGGCCAGATACCTAAAAAAAACTTCGTTATCAAGTGTAAAAAGGTCGATTAGTACTTACTTTTGCTTTATTTATGCTTATAAATAGATTTTTGGTCCAATTCAAATTTGCCGTTCGTAGTCACGCCAAAAGTCGTGAAAGGAAAAAATGACACTTGCACAAAATTTCTCATATCGACTGGAAACTTCTTCTGGACGACGAAGAACGGGAAAATAGGCGATTTCCTATCGATATTTCGCCCCAAAATCGCCGATCGATTCGAACTAACAAAAGGTGGAATATCTTTGATACTTTTACTTTGATGTAAACGGAGAAACTGGCAACGTCGTTTTGTCATTAACGATATTCTCTGTACGCGCACAGACTTTTCATCAGGTGCACCAACTCCTGAAAACGAAACCATGACCTCCTATGTGATTAAATAAAAGTGAATGGAGTATAGGATATGCTAATGACATGCTGAAGTCAAATATCTGGAATAACGCTGAATGGTAAGCTTTCATGAAATAAGCATGGAGCTTTCACTAATGTCCTGGTTGGCCTAAGCTTAAACAAGGTAGTATCCTTCTTCAGGTTTTCATTTGGATGGTTCTAGTGACACCCTCATCCACTCATCTCATTATGATGATTCCTAGACCACTATTGCATTGCCTTTCTCTGCTGGCAGTACAATGAGACTACTCATAGCTTGGCGTTCTCAGAGCCTTGCTCTTCGGCACCTTGTTGTTGCTGAAGAGTCTAGAAGCCTTAGCACTCAATGCTGAAGCTGCTACACGATCCCTGTTCAAGGGGACTATCGTGTAGGTAGGCTTAGATCGAGTGAAGAAATTGAGGATTTATTCCTCCTCAGTTGTCAATGCCTACCTGGACAAATTGAAAAATGTCTCTTCCTTGTGTGGTTAACACTAAAGACATGATACCTACCATCTCGTAAACTTTTTTTTAAGGCGGTGTGTCTTAAAATACATCCGCCCATTCCCTTCATAGAAAGCGTTATTGAATTACAGAAGCATATTACGTGAATTGAATATTTTCAGCATGTTATTCAGAAGCCAATTTACTTCAGCTATTGAATTATTCTTCAATCACGAAAGGTTACATCACAACCTAAGCAAATTTCGTTTATATTTTCCTGAATTACCCCTATTAGTTTCATCGATTTCTGGATGAGTTGTTATGCAGGCATTTCCGCTTTCATTACTTATTAAACTGTCTCAAAGCTGTAAGCTGATAGTGCTGTGAATAGGAATTCTTTTTCCTATACGACCTTCTGTGAGGCAGTGAGTAGAGTTACTTCCATATTAGTATTTATTTCTGCGATTGAGAGTATTTAATTATTGTTTCCCGTTTGTAGAAATCGAAATTGAGTGTTTCCGAATTTTTCTGTGGTGTCTTTGACGTACTATTGGGAATTGGTTGAGGATTTTACATGATTTTTGGATATTCTTCCTCATAACAAATTTAATCAGGAATATACATATAACGCTCAATCAGTAGAATTTATTGGTATTTATTCAAAGTATCTAATACTTCATCTCCAACTCATAATGAGAGGATATAATAATCAAGTTGCAACTAGTATTAGGTATATATCACAAGCACAAGAGTATTTCGAAAGTATTATTCCTATACGAAAATTCAGCGTTTTTCTTCATTGGATGTATTTAAGCTGCGAAATATACATAATGTACACTCTGTATCCGAGACTGGATCATCATTTTACTCGTTTCTAGTCTTGTTATCAGTCATCAACACGCTAGGTCGGTAATACCCATTCGACCTCGACCTATGTTTAATTTTCAGATAGTTTCATCGGTTTTTGGAGAGAATTCATTATCGATTCTTGGCTAGGTTCATCGTTTCATTGCATTTAATACATACAATCTTTCAAATGAGAGCATTAGAGACTTTTTCTAAAGCAAGCAATGTTGCACAAAATGAGGTCAAGAAACAGATTCGAGATTCACATATAAATTATAAAATAGAAGATCAATCTATTTCTCCCTCCCAATATATTCTTCCTTCTGGTCTCGCCTTGTGATATAGACTTGACATCCAGTGGCATGAAGGATGAAGAAGGTTTCTTTGGAGTTAGTACGTCAAAAATTCCCCATTGAACCTATCAATAGGGTATTATTAAGAACAGTGCTTGTGCTTTTTCTTTTGAAATTAATTTAGGAGTTATAGTTATGACAGCAAGCAATATGAAATTTTGTTCAAAACTTTCTCGATACTATCGAATACTACCGTTTTTCGTTCAGAACCATAATTGTCTATATTTTCTGTAATAAGTTTGATGATTATGGTAAATAAAATACTTCATGAGCATACACATTAATGGTAATCTAATTGATTCAATGATTTGGCATCCTTATCAATTCACATTGATTCGATTATATTGATTTATCTTGTTGATAGGAAATCATTTCTGTATTCAAGATAAGTAATTAAGGGTTGATCTACACGCACATATTTTAATGGGAACTTATACACATAAACTCTGGTCATTATCCAGAGAGTTGTAGTTCATATCTTCTAATTTTTGTTGACTCTCATTCATATACAGGGTCTTTCACGAGGAACCTCACCCATATTTATACGGGAAACTACTGAACGTATTTTCATGAAATTCAGCACTTATAAGTATTTCACGATGCTGATGAAATCTAAAATATTTTCGAGGCATGAGCACCTCCGGTTTTTCCGGAAATGACGTCAACTTCCGTTTTTCAAATTAGAACACCATTTTTTTATTGCAGAAATAGATTCCTTAGAAAATTTCAAGTTATTTTGATGTAACATTTTTCAGTTTTGGTTGGAAAATTCTCTCTGAGCGGGAAAATTCGAAAAAAAAATCGAAAATAGAGCCTCGCTGAAACAAGAATAACTTCGAGGTTTTTGGATGGAAAATTTTCATTTTTGGGATTTTTCAAGATGTAAGATTGATGTATCCACTTTAAAAATCGAAATCGCGATTCATGATACAGGGGGTGAAAAATAATTTTTTTTAAATTAGAACCCCATTTTTTTATGGCAGATATTGAATCTAGGTTAAAAAATAATGTGAGTGTATGCATCACACCCTTGCCCTAAAATGGATATTTTCTGAGTTAATATCCACTTTAGGGCAAGGGTGTGATGCATACACTCACATTATTTTTTAACGTAGATTCAATATCTGCCATAAAAAAATGGGGTTCTAATTTGAAAAAAATGATTTTTCACGATTTTGTCATCCCTAACTTTGAAAGCGATTTTTTCACCCCCTGTATCATGAATCGCGATTTCGATTTTTAAAGTGGATACATCAATCTTACATCTTGAAAAATCCCAAAAATGAAAATTTTCCATCCAAAAACCTCGAAGTTATTCTTGTTTCAGCGGAGCTCTATTTTCGATTTTTTTTTCGAATTTCCCGCTCAGAGAGAATTTTCCAACCAAAACTGAAAAATGTTACATCAAAATAACTTGAAATTTTCTAAGGAATCTATTTCTGCAATAAAAAAATGGTGTTCTAATTTGAAAAACGGAAGTTGACGTCATTTCTGGAAAAACCGGAAGTGCTCATGCCTCGAAAATATTTTAGATTTCATCAGCATCGTGAAATACTTATAAGTGCTGAATTTCATGAAAATACGTTCAGTAGTTTCCCGTATAAATATGGGTGAGGTTCCTCGTGAAAGACCCTGTATTTATTCAAAAGTAGGTATATTAGAGTTGAAGATTATCCAATAATGATTAACTGCCCTGCTAAAATTTTCAGGAATCTCAAATCAGAAAGCCTTTAAGCATCAATAAATAAAAACTAACTTATTGAAAAACACGGTTATGCGCCTCCATGTAGCTCAAATGATCGATGAGCTCTACCAATCCTTTGCTTTATAACTCAAAATGAAATGATCTCAAGATATGTGCATATTGGTAAACGAGATGTATGGGAACATTTTTTTCAGAAGAAATTGATGAGGATTATAATGAACCAGGAGCCCCTAGGGGTGGCTTCGGACATAGTACTCCCTCATCAGCTACCCAGATGGAGTAGTACTCAACCTGCCCATTTTCCTACTGATTACTCTACCTCCGGTGAACAACCAGCTCATAACAGGCCACCATTTGTATTCGACCCACAAATAAACCATAAAATCATTTTATGGTGAGTTATCAAATTTTTTTTTATTAATTGATATTTTCACTACTACAATATTAGTTTTTATAGAGTAGTTCTTCGTTTGATAGAATTCATGCTCTTTTTCAGGAATGGTGATATTTCAGCTATACAAGTGGATGCCATAGTCAATTCGACGAATGAGTCCATGACAGAGAGTAATCCCATAAGTGACAGAATATTTCAGAGGGCTGGATCTGATCTGAAAGAGGAAATTAATTTAGAAATACGTGGTGAGCTTTTTTCAATATAATTCGTTCAGTTTGATAATTTTTAATTATTTTGTCCATCAAAAAGATCAGAACGTATTTTGTTGAAAATAATCTGTTCTATTATATCCCTGAATATTTGACTCCATGTCTGTAACGCCCTGTACATGCTTTAATATGAATTTCCGCCAGATTGAGATAATTCATTCGTCGTCTAAATGCAATTATTATTTAAAGAGTGATGACCTACATGGATAATGGCTTCCACTTAGTAGGTCATTTCTAAATAGAAAGAAATGAATGTTTTGAATCGATATTATCCCTTGTCATTTCATGCCATCGACCTCTTTTGTTGTTCTGTTTTCCTCCAATAAAATTATTGTTACTGAAAGCAACCATTTTATTATATCACAGCTTTATATCCGATTGTGACTTGTCGATAATCGTTATTTCACTCATATCGTCGAAAATAACCAAATTTTTTATTCCAGAATGTAGAACAGGGGAAGCGATTCTAACCCAAGGACATGCACTGCCAGCTAGGTATATAATTCATACCGTAGGACCCAAGTACAACATTAAATATCAATCAGCGTCTGAAAACACGTTACATTACTGTTACAGGTAGGTTAACTGGATAGTTAGGGGTTATCAAGGGCGTACAAACTGACTAGCACATCGATGTGTGTCATTAGCCATAGGGTTGGAGACCTTATTTATAAAAGCAACTCTTCTTGGAAACTCCGTTGGCATATTTTCATACTATACCTCATTCTGATTGTATCTTTCAAATAAGTTCGGAAGCTAATAGGTTTTTCTTCGTAATGACTACGTAGCGTAGAAGTCAAGAATAAGGAATTGAATAATGGGACTATAATGAATCTATTACAGCCGCAAGTACTTATTCAACACAAAAACAAGTCTCCATTGAAAGAAATCATTGGAAACTTAGCTTAGGTGCTGTCTGAATGCTAGACGCTGACGAGGTTGTAACAAGCCAATTCTCGGTACCAATAAGTCTTAATTTGTAGAGTAACTTCAATCAATAGAACACCTGATTGTTCCTTAATGTTTTTCTGTGGAAATATGGCTGACATTTCAATAAATTCGACATAATCTTTTCAAAATTTTCTCGTCTTCATTCCTCTGATAAAGAACCACTGGAAATTCAATGGAACTCAGTTGATATCTCGTTTTATGATAATGGAATATACTGTTACCCCATCTTGATATGAACAAGAAAAAAACTAAAAGCAAACACGCGACTGACAAGAAGGAAGCTCGACCATGCACAAGAAATGGAAAAGTGACGAAGCGAGAACATGCAAAGGAGCAGAAGTTGAAGCCCGAAATCAAAACAAAAAACTATGAAATCATGACAACTTCAAAGTCACCTAAAAGTAAAAGTAATTGTGAAAAAGCAGTACTTTCTCCGAAAGGTAGCTCCCAAAATAACACGAATGATGCTATCAAAACGTCAACGCAGAATACGGAAAGGAAAAAACCGAAAAAGCTTATACCTAAAGGAACGGACATCGTGAAAAATACTTTCAAAAGTTGTAGTCTGCAAGAACCGAGGTATATGGTTGATGGTACTCCCCTATTCGATCCTACCAGAATATTAGCGAAAACTGTGTCCTTCAGCAAAGCTATGAAAAGGTCCCCAATTTTACAGACTCAAATAAACATGCCTCCTGGTTATTATAGGAACCTTGCAAACCAAATTGAGTTTGCAGAAAATAAGAAAGAGAGGAGTAGCAGATATCTGAATGTGGCCGTTTCGGAGATGAGATCAAAAAAACACAAAAAGTGCCCTAAAAAATTGTAAACATTGTTGTCAGTATACAATGCAATAAATAACAATTTGAAATATTATGCTGCCAGTTATTAAACTATAAATGCCCAATAATTTTTTGTCAATTACATCACAGATAACTGTTATCTGTGCAATTACATTTCTCTACATATCTACAACACTCTTCACGAGATTTATGTTTCAACCAGAAAGCCATTTTGATCTTGATGTTTCATGACATGTGTCATCATTAGAAAATTTTCAGTTAAACTTTTATTCACTATGAAATTAATCTATTTTGTGAGCTGGAGTGTATTATATAATGACGCCACTACATCGATGGCCCTTGAAGTTTTTTGATAAAGGTAGAGTTTACCAAGAACGTCCTCTGAAAACTATAAATAGAACAGACAAGAAATCATTCAGAATGAAGAAAATCAGTAAACGCTCATCGAGCACAATGTTGAGATCAATCAATCAAAAAATCGGTGTAGTTAAGAGTAACATCCAGAGTAACTCCAGAAAAATAAACAAGATGTCAGCATCCTCAGATATGTTTACTCCAATCGTTAACTCATTCGGTCCTGTTTCAAAACAGATTGTTTCAAGGTATGTTAACCCGAAAATAATAGATCTTGGAAGATACCCCAGCAAAAATCCAAGGTTCGATAATCACAAAAAGTTCAATCAACTCCCCAAAAGAGAAATAACTCACTGCGTTTCTGTAGACAGTGGACCTCATTTGAAAGCTAAGACATTTGGAGGCTCTAACTGTCCACCTAAAAGTCGCAAATTGAATGTAAACAAAAGTAGCAAATCATTCAGAGCTCTAAAAAGACCTTCATCTGCTCCCACAAGTGCTAGGCGAAATTTTAACTCTATGGAAAACAATAACGTGGGAAGCACCAGGATAATGAAGACAGCTAATTCGGAAATAAAAGCCTTAGAATGTTCCAAAAAACTTTATAACATAGACACGAAATTTCCAAACGTGTCAAGAGATAAAAACTTGCAGAAAATCAACAAGAAGCACACCAAAAAACCAATTGGTTCGGAAATATGGATTGAGGGAATCCCGGATACTATTTCGTTGAAATGTAACTCAAGATTGATACAAGACATAAATCCACAGCTGTTTGGTAGTTTATCATCGTCTGCCTTCAAATCATATATTCCGTGTAAATGTAAGAACTCATCGAACCCTCTCACGAATAACGATAAAGAGAAAAGAAGTTACTTTGGTAAACGATTAACAAAACCATATACTGCAAAAATAAACAGAGTCTCGGGGGATACTCGGAGGATGAAATGTTTCATCTCTAAAATTCCTGAACAATCTTTAACACGCCTGAAAAGAACACCAAAAAAGCCATCAACATCTAGCTATTCTCTGGAAAGTAGCTCCTCCTACCGCAAAAATAGAAACCTTTACTGTGAAACGAATGTCATATTAGAAGAGAATGGCGAAGTTGAAGTGATGGATAGAAAGAAATTCAATAAGAGTAAAGATTCAAGTCGAGATTTGGCGAAACGACGAAATCAGGAGATAAAACAGAAATTCAAAGACATGTTCAAGAAAAAATCCAAAAATAACAAGGAAAATACTGATCTGAGTACTCCGAGTGTAGATGAATCATCCAGCTGTAAAAGGGAAAAACATATCGCTGATGGGACTTCTCAACCAAAAATTGATGAATTTAGTGAAGCCAGCAGATCAAAACAATCTTTAGAAACTGAAAAGGAGTGCGAAAAACTTTCAGTTGATGACGAAAAGGAAATTTACCTTCAAGAATTCCTTTCAGAGTTTCACACTAAAAACGATGAGCACTTCGAAAAAGAATTCCACAAATCTCTCAGAAGAAGTTTTTTCACTGTTTCTTCAGAGAAATCCCAAAACAATTCGTCATTGTACGAAACATGCAGGTCTCATCTATCTGGTGACGATCTATTCTTGGATAATTTTTCGGATGGAAACAAACCACCACCTCCCACTCCAAATGACGAAGAAATTCCTAATGAAAAAGAAGGAAAAGAAAAAGACAGTTCTGCAAACAAACATATAGAAGAAGAATCCTCTTCATTTCATGAGGCAGTAAATAATGAACCTTCAACTCCCGTCACAACGACTTTAGATAATCTCCAAAATTCCCCACATACTTCCACCCTAGCCAGACTATCTGGAAAAATGTCCACTGAGGAAAGGTCAGATGTCTTCCAAATAAGCCAACTATCATCAGATGAAGATGTAGACAATAAAATTTCAAACAGAAAAGATGGCAAAAAGTTCAGTAATAGTTTTATCGAACAGCTTTGCGAAATGGACGAATCAAATTTCAAGTCATCTGGAATGAACTTCAAACATAAGGTCAAAGAAATTCCTTCCATATCTGATACATACATCGATCAGACTTCGCACTGCGATGTCAGACTTATGAATGGGGACCCAGATGGATTTGTTTCCCATGTAACCAACAAAAACGAGCAGAACCAAAGAAGTAACCAAAGGAGACCTGGAGGCAGATGGAAAAGCGTACCACTTCTTGGACAAGGAAAAAACTGCTCGAGTAACTCCAGCACAATGAGCGCTAGGAAAAGGAAGCAATCCAAAACTATTTCTTCAGCTTCAAACAAGAGCGATTCTATCAACTCAAACATGGAACTTCTGAGCGAGGATTCAGTCTGTAACTCCAGTATCCACCAGAGTGATTGCTCAGTGAAAATCTCTAATGCCAATCACAGACACAGCTCCGACATCTCTAGTTTATCAGAGTCTCCGTCAGAGCTTCTGGAGGAAAGCAAACTAGCTTTGGAGAGACTCATGAGGTGTCTCAATGGACCATGCGCTGATTCTCTTGGTGATGGTTCCCTCAACGATATTTTGAAGGATTTGTCTGAGTTAGATAATGACGATACTTTCAGGAGAATGTGTGGAGAGAGAATTGGACCGAATTCTTCTTCTGTGGAGGTTTGTAACAAAGAATATGGGATATTTTATGTTTTACTGGATCAATAGCTGCTCACCTAATAGGAATTGGCTCAGTATCAAAGATTAAATTCTAGTAATTCTTATTTCCTTCAATTTTTTTACAGTTTATGAAAATGGATGAGTATTCTCGAAACGCTAAAGATATTGCCGAAAATTCTGAAGACGATGTCTTCATCAGAGTTTCCAGAGTTGGATTGAATTTCTCGAGAATAGATCTTCATGAATTGGAAGAGAAAATATCATCTACTGTTGTGTACCTGAAGTCTCCTCCTGAACCATACCGTATATCCAGAGAAAGCGTTCCTGAGTGTTTGGATGGAATAGCGTTCAAAAATGATGAAAATTGAGAATTTGGAGTTCATAGAGATGAAATGTCTGCTACATGAATGACTGACCAAAATGTTTTCTGTTCAGATCAACTTGTCCTTGTTTTAATTTTTTGTTGTAGTCGCTGTTTTTATTAATAAAACTTTTGGATATAAGAATATTCGAATAATTATTGAAATGTCATGGGTTTTAACTTCCATATTTGGTGTTCATCCTCAAAGAAATACACTATATTCATTCAGATAATGAATTCAAATGTGTAAAAAGAGAATAAATAGAAGAAAGTTGTTTTGATGTACCTACATTAGGAGAGCTTCGATTCATGCTGAAAACATTTTCTGAAGACAAAATACTAATAAGATTTGAATTCTTACAGGAATGTACTTCAAAAAACGAAAGAGCTAGGGCTTCGCTCATTAGCTCTTTGTGTAATCAATTCAGTCAGGAGGAATTATCCACCTAATGAAGGAGCCCATATTGCTTTACGTAAGTATAATTAAATAAGTTTTTTTCCTGAATTCAATCAATTTGAAAGCTTCAATCCTTGAAAACTGCCGTTTCAAAATATATCACTTCAACTCCCGGCAGAATCATAGAAGATTTCGTTAATATGAAAGGGAAATAGAATGAACACTGGTGAATATGTGGATGACACACAAATTTATTGCAATGAAAATTTAAAA
Organism: Adalia bipunctata; assembly: GCA_910592335.1. Taxonomy (NCBI): domain Eukaryota; kingdom Metazoa; phylum Arthropoda; class Insecta; order Coleoptera; family Coccinellidae; genus Adalia; species Adalia bipunctata. The sequence continues at coordinate 22,512,023 of OU342954.1, forward strand.
ATCATGCTTCATACACTTTTTCAAATATAGATAAATATTGAGCGCTTTGATAATTAATAGGTTTTATTATTAACGTACTTTGAAACATAACCCCACCAGAGGAATCGAAAAATTCATATTTCGCCTCATATACTCTGGATCCCTCATTATGAAGTAAATTACATGGCTTTTCATAGCATTAAGGGACCTGGTGGTCACATTCTAAAGTTTCAGTAAGTCTCAAATAACACTTCATGACCAGGAAACCCTCATCAAACTTGTGAATTACCATAATACGACACCCTTCGACGTGAAGGGCAAACTTGATAACGAAAGTTGGCCCGTAAATATTTGTATACCGGAACTATTGGGTTTATATACAGGGCAGAACTCATACAACTGTTGTCGAAAGATTCCGAGATCCCCAGCATATCAGATTTATTGAAAATTGATTCCCTATGATGTATTGAAAGGATCCGACCAATTTTGTGCACCACTACATCTTGAGTTTCGTCCTTTATATTAATGCACCAAAAATATCAAGTTGATCGGTTATCATGAGAAAATCAGGTATCAAAAATTGTGCATTAATTATCCTACGAATGAAATACATTTATTTCACAACAATGATACCTAGATGCTACACGTCTGTATCACATACCTACAATTATGTATAAGTTTTTACTAAAAAAGAAATGATTCTCTATATCATACATCGCTATTGAAGTTATCATCCATTTGATATAATAATAATAAAAACAGTATATTCTCTCCTCCACAAATTCTTCAGTCAACGTTTGGGCTGAGGAAATTTTGAAGGAGGAAACATACTGTCCGATTCCTGGTAACTTGGTTTTTATTGATTCTATACAGAGTGTAACAGCCAAATGGAATAAATTCGATAACGAATGAATGAGGGCGTGTTGGGAAAAACGCTCGGACTGTCGATTTGTAATTTTGAATGCGCATATTTTTCAAGGAAATAATATTATTTAGGGTGTTCCATGTGACCGTGGCCAATACCAACTTTCTTATTTCAAATACAACCCCCTGTATATTATTTATTTTTTGGATTCTTCAGAGAATTCTAAACACAATTCATGCACAATGTCCTATACCTATCTTTAACTATTTCGGTAGTATTAAGTGTTTTCAGATTTATTGCAAAAATCAACGTTTTGAATAAAAATGATTTTATTTCACAAATTCGGTACATTACACTCAAAACCTAATGAGTAATACTGATTATTTCTTAATTATTATTAAAAAAAAACATTAATGTCAATGTAGGGAATGTTCAAAATGCTCGCCGCTAACGTCTTGGCAACATGCTAATCTGGTGTAGAATTGTCTTCTAACGTTACTAAACATTTCAGGCGTGACTGATCTAATCGCAAGCGTGATTTTTAGGTCGTCTAAGTTTAAGGGTTTCGTTTCGTATACAATACTTTTGACATATCCCCAAAAAAAGAAGTCTAAGGTGAAATTATAAAAAATCTGAAAACACTCAATATTTCCGAAAAAGTTGAAGATAGGTATAGGACATTGTACATGAATTTTGTCTAGAATTTTCTGAAGAATCCAAAAAATAAATAATATACAGTGGGTTGTATTTGAAATAAGAAAGTTGGTATTGGCTATGTTCGCATGGAACACCCTGTATAATTTTATTGTCTTGAAAAATATGCGCATTTAAAATTACAAATCGACGTGTCCGAGCGTTTTCCCTAACACCCCCTCATTTATTCGTTATCGAATTTACTCCATTTGGCTGTTACACTCTGTATAACAGTTACAATTGTTGAATAATAATGATAATCATTGAAACAGATAGGTACCTACATAAAACTACTACAGTTTTTCTGAACTTCATAACATTCTCTTGAGAATCTGGAAGGTGTGCAAATGGAATGTTTTAGATTTTTTGTGCTAAATATTCGAAATTTCTTAGGGCTTTGTTCTTCACGCATATGAGAAGTCATTATGCATATTTAGTGTGAAAATATTGTTTATGCATCTCCTAAAGATAGCTCACAATATCCAATTTTCTGTTTGCGAAGTTTACTTCCTCGACCTTTTGCAACACTTTTTCAGTAGGCTAGAATGTATTTCAGTAGAGTTTGGGAGGAAGCACAAGTGTCATGAAACTGTTGATGTTTTTGTGTCGTAGAGAATTGACACAGCATTTTAAAACGCTCTCACTAAGGTAGATCTATGTATTTCAGGATTCCGATAGGTTTCAATGTCGAGATGTTTGTGTCGTTAAATGAAATATCGCAACACATCGGCCACTTAATATTCAATTATTTCCAATCAGGCAGAAAACAACTTGAGACCGGTTCCAGAACTCCTTTTCTCTACATGTCTTGTATCTCCCTAGATTCTCTAGAATCGAGATTTACATCCACATCGCCTTGGCTGCAGTCCGCATTATTGCATTTATCTAAAGCTTTTTCCTTCCGCTTTTGGATAATTGTGAAGATCGAATTTGTTGATTACGTTCGGCAGTTTGTTATTAAAGTTATAGGTGGATCTATTGTTGCACAAACACGGAGCGCTGAAACCTTTGTTCTTTCTCGCAAGGTCACAAAATCCAATTACCGTGCCTTGGTTTTTCGAGTGGACTGTATGTTTGTCGTTTAACGGATACGGTTTACGCCTTGGCTCTCAGTCAATGGCACGATCAGTGAATCACCACGGTTTCTCTATCGCCTGTTTGGTGGAGCTTTGGGCGTTTTTGTGTGCGTTCAGTTGAGGTTATGTTGTTGTAGGAAGTGTCGGAGTGCGACTTAGAGGTGCTACACGCAGACGTGGTCTTTTTTTCAAATTTCGAAAGGGTGCTTTTGTTGTGCGACAGTTTGAGTAAGTTGACGTATTTCGATTTCGTAAAAATTGGTTTTGGTGTATTGAAATAAATAAAGTTTTTCGTGGGTGGGGAATAGGGATACGCATTCCATATTCCACTCGAAGTATTAAACAAACTCGATAAGCGTTATCGTGATGGCCTGATTCAGATCGATAAATTATCTGTAAAGGTACTTCGACAGTCGTATTCAATATAGGTAACTGACGAAATGATGATATGCAATAATAAAACAGTGACCGCAACCAAAAAAGGACAGCCATGTATTAATAATTTGCGTTTTTTCCAAAGCGCTACTTCCAAAACCACACTTGGATAGACTGCATAACATTCTTAATGGTGCTAAAATAAACCTCAATTGAACATAAAAATCAAATGAAAACAAGAGTATAAACCAGTGGCGACTCGTGGTCATTTAGACTGAGGAGGGTCGGATTATGAATTCAACTATTTTAAGTCAATGCAGTCTATTCTTCTCAAATGAATAAATCAATTATAAATCCTACTCGTTTCTCGAAAATAGTTGGATTGAAAAATTCAATCACATTATATTTGAATTACTCCTAAAAAGTGCCTGTAGAATGTAACAACCTATTTCGGATACGAGTTCAAACAAGCGAGTTATTTAGCATAATTGAAAATTACAATTTCTCAATTTTTTTTCATAATTTGAAATCTATGAACGATAGGCTGAATCTGTTTTCAGATTCGAATTAATCAGGAAAAAGAGCTCGAGAATGTCTTATCAGTTTTCTTCTAGCTGCTATTGTTCTCTAGATTCCATCAGTAGACAACGAATTTTGCCCACCCTGTACATATTTCGGAGGAGGACGAGGACCAAGCATAATTTATTTCCGATTTTTAAATTTTAATTACCTGCTAATTTACCTGAGGAACGCAAATTTTCTTATTTCTTCCCTTCGAAATCAATTCAGAAACACCCTGTATAACTTAAAATTGTTCAGGATTTGTCTGAATGCATCATTTGAAACATCAAAAAAATTCATACATCGAATTTCGTTAAATAAAATATTGTCTGTAGAAACAACAGTGATATTTTGATGAGGACTTTGTGGTTAAATTTAATCATACCCACTGCAATATTTTTACCATATAATAAATTGCCCACTCATTGCTATGTTTCTTGCCTGCCTTTTCGAATGAGGAAGGTAAAATCATCGAGCTGTGTTGTATTGAAGAAGGTTCTTCTGTTCATTTCCTGAGTAAACCGGATGATGATGATGGTAGTGTAGAATTATAATTTTATTGATGTACCGTTTGTATATGAATAATGATGTGGTAGTATTTGAGTTATTCTACTTAACTGATAGTCACGGTCTGACAAACGGAAAATCAGTGTTAAAACTGTAGGAATATCTAGAGAATATTCTAGGGAAAAATTGAAAATTAATTTTAAAATAATTTTTTTTTCAAATAAAGCAAATCATCTTGGTTATTTGTGCGAGCTTGTTTATAAGGATAAGCTCTGTTGAAATTTCACTTCAACAATATTTCAAAAACTGCATATTATTATTTTTTCAATTATATCAATGATATAACGTTGAGAATCTTCAAAAGACCTCACAAATAGATTCTTTTCCGAAAAGTTATATGGATTCAGTCACCACTAAGTCGACAACTCATAATCTAATCTTATTTACTCTGAAAACAAGCAGATCCACACCTACACAATATAATATTGCCCCATATAATATCTAAATTACCCAAATATACTGGTATAGTCCGGTGATGAAATTTATTGGATTCCAGCAAATCTGCCGCATTTTATGGAATATTGTTTCGCGTTCATTACGTCGACTTTGGTTTATGGGATATAATCAATGGTGTTGATAAATGGGAAGTTGCTTCGTATTTTTATTATTCTGTTCATTGAACAATGCCTTGGTAACGAGGTGAATAATTCTGTTATCAAACTAGTCGAAGTAGAAATAATTCCCGAGGTCATTTCAGGATAGGAGGGATTTGAGTCAAATAAAATAAGGAAGAATTAATTGCTATTTTTATTCACATTCCCAGGTCAATACATCGAAAAATTATACAAAGAACTAATCGAGATACTTTCATGGAATTCATTTTCAGAATTCAAAATGATCATTACCTTTAATGACTTCAAAGTTCAAAAGAGATTCCATCTCTGGCATGAGCAGATACAACGTCAGATCCATTATCCACTCAAAATAAAATGCCAGAACAATTAAAAAGATGCCTCACAATCGTTGTGTTCGAATGGTTATTTCATACTTACATGTTTAAATATAATTGGAAATAATCTCACGAATTAGAAAAAAAATTGTCACCTTTGTTTAGTTGAAAATAACATTTTCATTATTATTTTAAGCGTTACAAATAACTTCCAAGTTTGAAACAACAATCAAAATATTTTCTCATGAACCGTTTAAGCATTCAAAGCCATATTTATTCATTTCGACTACAAATGTTATATTTTCCGCATTAAAAGTTCTATCTAAATTCATTTGTAAAGTAATGTGTCCTTGAGGAATGCCAAGCAACTCAACTAATTATACTTCATTTTAATTTTATAGGAACAGTTCGTCGTTTCCTTGAAAGATACGGAAATTCAATAGATACCCTCATCTTCGTTGTGGACAAAACTGATCTAGGAATCTACGAGGTTCTTCTTCCACTTTATTTCCCCAGATCCAAGATGGAAGAAGAGGCATCTAGGTGGCAACTTCCGGCAGACCTTGGTGGCGAAGACGGAGAACCATTGTTGCCGGATAGACAAATCAGGATAATTGACAATCCACAGCATACACTACACCGTAGGTATCTATGCAAAAATAAAAACCAATTTTTATTGGTCACGACGAGAATGAGAATAACTTGAATCCTTGATTTTGCACCCTTAGAAAAAGGGTGTTAGGACTATTCCTTGTCGAAGATGAGTCATGCTGCTCTGAAGGTGGCCTCAATAAGGTGTTGCCAGCATCTACTTTCTTCGACATGAGCGTAATTCGTTGGTCAGACTCACCATTTGGTGACATTTATATCGATGAATGAGATGTATCTGATAATCAGATAGATATATGATAAGTTTATTGATATTTTCCCCTTTGAATCCTACAATAATATTGATGGGTTCAGCAGAAGTATGGTATTATGTATTTCTCAATGAAACCGATAAAGAAATTGTAACGCTTCAAGAAAGGAACCTGCTCAGTTTCCTCCTCATAATTTTAACACTTATCCATTACCTATAAAATGAACTCAAAATGAGTTATTGAAATGTTAAAATTATATCGGCAGGTGCACTTTAATATTGTATGTGACTAACTTTAGGTTTTACACATTTTCTTTTTCCATTCTACAAATTCGATAAATAAGGTTAGTCTCATCCTTGTAGAAACGTGCTAATGTGACATCACTTCTTATATTATATTATAGGCTCACTTCCTATTAGTTTAATTATGCCACCGCGTTTCATGTGAATATTTAATTAAAGAAATAATGAAGAACTCTGTCGAAAGAATGGGCGCCATCTGGTAGTGAGAGCAGATTTATAGGAAATATTAAATTCATAACTCCTTGTGTAATATTGGTTGCCTTGCCAGTTTCCAGTGGCGCAGCTACCGGAGTATTTGTGTCAGCAAATGCATTCCGGTGCCACCAGGAATCAGGAGCTTTAATTGTTGTAAATTAAATTTTTGAGTCTTGGTTTTAAGGGCTCCACCCCTGCTCTAATTTAGTTATGTCACTGACGTTCTAAAGCAACTTATGAATTTTTTTTTACTATTATTCATTTGAAACATAAATTTGAAGATCAATTTTAAATCAAAATAATATTTTCACTAGCACGAACGGTCAATAAATCTTTTCTCAAACCGCGTGCCAGAAATAATGTTATTTGATTTCAAAGAATCTCAAAATGAAATGTTGAATACTCAATCCGTAGAGAATAAGAAAATTTGATGAAATATGCCAGTTAATGTATTATAATCCAATTCTTGAAAGTAATCTATTTAATTTAGTAGTTTAGAATGAGGCAAAGTCTCCAAGTTGTCAGCAGTTTTTCTCAGACATATTATTATTCATTTCAACAATTTTAATCATAAACCTAAATTTCTGTACAATTCATCTCAAGGATCAGAAGGATATTGTGTTGAAATAGCTCATGTTCTAAATTCTTTTCAGGTGAAAGCTCAAACCTGCAATCTTGTATTTTGTAACTGGCGCCTTCGCCAATTTGCAGATATCATTCCTAAGCATAACACATTATTTACTCCATTATTACATTTGATTATTCGAAGCTTCTTGAATTTCCTGAATTGTCCACTCTGCATTACAGAGACTTCAACAGCCCATAAAACAAATTATCTCAAAAAGAAAACTTCATATAAACATCGGAAATATGTGAGTTATCGTTTTCAACAAAATGTTTTATTTAGAACACCTTTAAATTAGGAAAATATTCAATTCAATCATTTCAAATTAAATTCTGCAACGAGTGAAATAATCAGTAATAATCGTCACAGTTTTTAAACTTTTTGAATAAAGTTTAGATTAGTTACCGGCAGACACAAAAATTTTTTTAAGGATGAATTGATTAATCATTAAAATTAAATGTATGATTTAATTTTGTCGGGGACTTATTCATAATTTTGCAATTTAGTGAGGGCTTGTGTATTTACTTTGAATATGGTATCATACATTGTTACGTTTCTTATCGACTTATTAATGTCAACATCTTTAACCCTTTCAAGCTCAACTTATAGACATACCACAACTATAAGATTCATTCTCGGTTCTGCTTTGAATCAAGAATGAATCTTATAGTTAATTAATATAAGATTTATTTTCGATTCTGCTTTGAATCGAGAATGAATCTTATAGTTGTGGTATGTCTAGTATACCACTAAGCTTGAAAGGGTTAAAACGAAGAATTTATCGGTATAATGATAGATTGATATTTATTTTTCTATGCACTGTTAAAATATTGCTATATTAAGGTGGATCCCAAAGATTCTAATCTCTAATCTTTGGTGGGTCCAATATGAATTTCCTAGAAATGGTATGATGTGATTGAAGAAAATAGGAATTGTGATTCATAATGAAACAAAATGCACCCATCACAGAAAGAAATAATAATATACAATAAAAAAACAAAATTAATTTCTAAATTTGTTATTAGCATTTTTATTCCAAATTTCTTCCAAAAATTAACTCACACTGCATTTAACGCTCCAAAAAGATGACGTCTTCACATTATATGCAAATCTCGTTTGTTATTTACGACTCAGTAGGCGCCGTGTGAAACAATACATGAATAGTATTTATTCAATAAATGTTTTCATACGTTTCGTGCAAATAAGAATCTTTGTTTGTAGCAGATTAGAGATAGAAGACAGAAGCGCAAAAGTGAGAAGATGTGTTGAAACGTAAGTGCTTCCTTCTCTCTCAAATATTGGACCAGTACGATATTTTTCGTACAGAGTGTTGGTGTTTTAATTGAATGTGATACTGGGTAGTTTTTTCAGATGATTAACGAATCTTATGAATATTCCTGTAAGTTATTAAATTTGTACGGATTTCAAAGACAATTTTTCTTGATTCGCATTTTTTTTATCAATGCGCATGCCTGAATATGTACATATGTTTGCATTCATCTCGTATTTTTCTGATACACGTGATCACAACTCATGGAATTTTTGCATTTCCACTGCTACTATTGCGGGATAAATGAGATTATTGGATTTAAATGGAAAATTCAATTAGCTTCTTCCATCCTTAATCCATTTTTATTATCGATTATATTCATTAAAACGCATCGGTTTGTTTCGAAACCTATTCGCTGTGAGATTTATTAGGTTCAATACGACTATTGTTTTTGTTGGTTATCTCGTTGAATCATCGTTACTTTTATGATGGTTACTGAAAAATAAAATCTCAGGCAAGTTTTGTTGGGTTATTCACTGAATTGAGATATATTAAGAGTTCCCACCGCTTAAGGGTGTTTTTTTCTTTATTCATTTATTGCTGGCCCCTAAACAACAATTTTTACATTGTTGGTATGGGGGACTAAATTTAACAATTTATATTCAACATAAAACTATTATCCTTAATACATAACACTCACTGAATTGAGATATATTAAGAGTTCCCACCGCTTAAGGGTGTTTTTTTTTCTTTATTCATTTATTGCTGGCCCCTAAACAACAATTTTTACATTGTTGATATGGGGGACTAAATTTAACAATTTATATTCAACAAAAAACTATTATCCTTAATACATAACATAAATAGCATGTGAACTGAAATAAATAAAATTTTCATCAATATAAATTTATAAACATTAATGGGGAGGTCAATTCGAATGAATATGTAAAAGTTTTTTTTTGCTGGACAATTTATCTATTTATTGGGAATATTTTGTGTTCTTTCAACTATTTTTTGAAACTACTGAACGATTCATATTATACCTTGGTGTTCAGAGTTCTTTAGAATATGGACATTATATACGAATATTAATTCCAGTTTTGGGTAGAATACAATGAAAAGAATTGAGTTTGGATATTCATAGATAGGGATTTATCCAAGATGATCGATGAAATGATACCTTGGATCCATTCTCGAATCATAAAATGCCTAGTGAGGCTTAGATGAGAAATAAGGCCTTCAGGTCGAAGTAGCTGACCTAACCAACCAAATATACTCCACTCAGATGAGTAGAGGCCTCTATATTCCTTCAGCGTCCACATGCTCAGACCAATTACGTCTTCACCCCGTAGATTTACCCTTCATTTCTCCAATTCCAATTACCGTCCAAATCTAGCGTGTCTAAGCGTAATGAATTATACATCCTCTAATCCTTCTTCGAACATTATTCAACCTACTGTCCCAGATAGATGAATTCCTGATTTTTTTCCAGCTGATGAGGAATCGATAGATCTGTCGACGCAGTTGGAGACTTCCATAAATATCGAGCATGCATTCAGTCAGATGCAGGGAGATTTGGATCAACAACGTCTTCTCGGGGAACGTCCATTGAACGATCCACTGGCAGACATCATGGTCAAAGAGATTCAGCATCAAGAACGGTGAGTTTTAGCCGTTGCATATGTTACCGGTGTGAAGTTGGTAGTTGGGATCTGGCGGCTGTGCGGGTATTTCACCACTTGATGGGTATTTAAAGGTTGTAAGTTTCGAAGTTATGGCTTTGTATTCGCCTTGACCGCCCAAGGTCTGTTTTAAATAACTTCGCACTTCTTTTGGCAAGTGCAGTGTGCTATAAGTTGCTTCCTTATTGAATTTTCAGGTGGAAATAATTGTATTTGAAACATTATTATTCAAAATTGTAGTTTAGTGATTATATAGGAAATTAAGGCTCAAAAACTCACTAGAAGTTGTCCTTATTATATGATCTGCTTCAAGTAGGCCGTAAAATATCAATTTGCGATACAACTCGTGGCTGTATACCAACAAATTTGTTTTGGAACAATGACCGATCCAAACCAAACATTTCGGAGAAAGTATAAAAATGCACTATTCATGTACTCTTATCAGTTATTTTCGTATATTGAATAAGGCCTTGATTAGAACACCTTAATCCTGAGCCGAGATAACTTCAATCAAACTTTTTGCGTCATTGTTAATACCAAAAAGAGATAATAGCAGCATACGTAAGTAAAATGATCCATATTCTCAGCAAAATTTGTGATTAAGCTACGATAGCGTTTTATAATGACTGGCCATTCTTTGAGCAATTCGTCTTCTCGAAGATTGTGTGGGTTCACTTTTGGATCGTTGAACAACAAAGAATTAGAGTGAGTACTAGTGGTGTTAAATTGTCAATTTACCTGCTAATTGTTTTGTACTCATCTGCTATGTCGAAGAGAGTGCCTTTTCTTCAGAAGCCAATTTTCAAAATCATCAGAACATTCAGAACTAAACTGGGTAACTGTATTACTACGGACTCAAAATGTAGTACACATTTTTGCAACGTTGTGGATTTTTTCTAATAAATTAGGTCTCAATTTAAATGTAAAGTACCTAAGATTGAAATTCTTTCACTCATTCGTGCATGAATGTCAGGAACGAGTATTTGTATCTTCATTGCATGTGCATTCTTCACATCACGATATCGCGTTTCATTGCGTATGAAAAGTGAGATTTGGATTTACTTCTGAATATTATTAGCAAAATACGTTGAAAAAATGGTTCGTATGTGTCTTGTTTGTGGTAAATTGGACTATTTGAATCCTGATTTGAGTTTACACAGGCATGTTCTACTCTTATCATTTTAAGTGACAGTGGCATATATTCTTCGATTTTTCCACCTTTGAGATTCCTATCTGATATTGAGCGGAGGAATATTTGGTTATCAATTCTGAATTTCGCTAACTCTGTTTACCTAATTCATTTGTCAAAGAGAGTTGATTTTGATTCACTTGTGATTTTATTTCCATTCTTCCATACCTTTCAAAGTTAGATTCTGCAATGTTGCCACGGCAGTATCTAATGATACTGCTATCCTTTGTGCTATCTTTGTTCCACCCATTGAAAACTGACTAAATTTTGGCTTCACCAATTCTCTAATTTATTAATGAGAGACTGTGTTCCCTCTTTTTATGGTCTAAGGCTATAATCGATTTATCTGTGATGTTGTGATCATGTAAATTGGCGATGTCGCGCATGCATATTGATCTTAGAGTTTCTTTCAAACGATTGAAAATGGCTGGTAGTGTGGCTCCAAGTGGAAAAAACACAATATTCGGTACAGAAGAAATGACAGATACGGGAGGGGACAGCCTTATAACGTCATTCAAAAGGACGGTGTTGCTAAATGAAACAATGAAATAATAAACTAGTAGCCATATCTGTTATCAAAACCGGAACTCATTTATATTCCTGATATATTATTTACTAATTAAGTGATTACTATAGTCCGTTCAAATATAAGAAGGAGCTTTGTAAACAAACAAAATCGTCTGGTTTGCGCACAATAAAGCTGCTATTGGTTAAATCATCATAACGACGCTCCCTTCGACCGCCCTAAGAGACTGCCAGGATCGTACTCGGACTATGGATGGTACTGGATAGACATGATTAAATTATTTGAGTCAGCAATTCCCACATTAGAACTTTTCTCCTCAGAAACTCTAGTGCAAAATTTCTGTTATGATTTGCAACTGTCATAAACATTTTATATCCGACGTACCCTATTTTTCATCTACTAAATAATTTCTTTTTCGGATGCTCGAGATTGCGGCAAGGTAATTCCAGGAAACACCAGAGTTTTAGAGATTTGGGTCGGAATCTTGCAGGATTCCGACAAAGTAATTCCAGGAAACACCAGATTTGGGTCCTTTTCCTTAATGGGTTAAAGCCATCTTGATTTGCATAAATATCGAAGTTTTCAATTGACAAGATTCGTAAAAGATCTCTGTTCAAATTTATAATGGTCATTTACTTGTAATATCCGAAATATATTTAGTTTCGGTCCATTATTTTATATTATTTTGTACGAAACTTCTTGTTGGCTGCTCAAGATTCCGACAATGTAATTCCGGGAAACACCAGGTTTGGGTTTTTTCATTTGATGAGCTATCTTGATTTGCATAAATATCGAAGTTTTCATTTGACAAGACCAGTTGAAATACCTACAGCTACTGTGAAGGTCTAGCTGTTCAAAGTGTTTATAGATTTTGTTGTGAAAAGTGTATTGTGTTGGAAAATCTTTTGAGAGAGTGTATAGTGTTTATAGAACAATGTCGAATTCGGAAACGGATACTGCATCTGAGGGTGATATGTGGGGACCACCACGAAAAAGGTCCAAAAGGTCGCATTTCTCTGCTGAAGAGAAAGAGATAATTTTGAACATTTTTCGAATTGGAAGAACATCCTGATTTATCGAAAAGAGACTTAGTAGGAATTGTTTCAAAATCCTCAGAGGTGAGTGATTCAGCTGTATTCAGAATTCTCAGAGAATATGAAGAGAATAAAACATTGACGCCACCTAAGAGGAGAGCCCAGTCGTTAAATATAATCGATTCGGTTGACGATTTCGATATGAACCTTATCAGAAGAATTGTCCACGGTTTTTTTCCGGAATGAAATCCCAACGATTTCCAAAGTTCTAGAAATCGTGAATGATGACGACAGTTTGCCAAATTTCAAAAGAACAACGTTCTATAAATTATTGAAAAAAATGAAATTCCAATTCAGTTAAAACTGAACGATTGTGTGAAATCTCCTCGATTCGACTCTGGACGGAAAGAAACTTTACGAAGGCCCTCCTACCGCTGCGCCAAACATGTTATTATTGCTCCTTCTTACATTTGAACAGAGTATAGATGCTATGTTCATCCATAGTGTCCATATCTTTGATGATTATGAAGATGGTCATAGAAATAAGTGGTTTTTATTTTTCTATATTTCTCAAAATATGAGATCGAGATATTTACGTGAGTTTTTTTAACCCCTTTTCTCTTTTAACGGTTCCTGAGGCATAGGGCATGGTATTTGAAGCTCCGCTTATGCTGAAATGTGGCTGATAAATTGACTGTGGTTAGTCATAGTCAGCAGAAGCCTGAGCATCTCCCGAAAATGATGTCAGGTTCACGGAAAAATAGCTGGCGATGAATCAGATGACCGTCCGGCTTCGTTCCCCATTCACTTCGGTCCACTTCTTCGACGCGCGTTCTATTCCCATCATCACGACCAAGTCGAGACGTCGCCTCACCTCCATAACATTTAGCGCAGAAAGTTAACGGTTCTCACGTCGTTCCCGACTCGAAATTATTCGCGCGCTTCCGTTTTTCCCTCATAATTCGTGAAAACCGCCAAGAATTCGCGAAGTGACAGTCGGTGTCGATCGCGTGTGCGGCGATTTCAAAGCGCCTTTCAAGTTGCCGCGTTTTCCGTCAAACTCCAGAACTTTCCCGTGTGTAATTGGGTGCGATGGAGGTTCCAAAAGCAGATTACTCGAGCATCTTTACCACCCTGTCCAGCTATTTCGGACTGGGAGGCGATGCCGTCAACGATGACGTTTTGGATACGGTTTGTTGTGACGACGAGTCTAGGTAAGGTTCTTTTTTGGGCGATGGACCGAGTCGGTCGTGGGTCTTGACGCGCGGTGAATTGACGAAACCGATCGAAATTTTTCTATTTTTATCCGACTGCGTTTCGATTCCTGGCATCGCGGTTTTCCGCTCGCATTTTTCCGTGTGTTCGTGATAGTGGAAATATTTCACTTGGGGTACATTGAACGTAGTTGATATTTATCACTGAAGCAGGAAATGCGGCATTGTTTCTGGTTGAAAAAAAAATCTATTGTACCTATAGATGATTTTGAAACATTTTATCTGGTATATTTTTGTTGCAAGTCTGTCACTGTCTTTGTACAGTGTGAACTCAAATTTGCTGCCTGCAGTATGGGTATTTCCCACATTTTCATTTCTTCCATTCAATATTAATTACAAATTGATGACAGTACGTTTTTTTTCCGACTCTCTGCTATTGCTCTACGTTCAAGCCTTGATTTAAAAACAGACGCTTTTAACTTGGCAGCAGATATACAGAGTGTAACAGCCAAATGGAATAAATTCGATAACGAATAAATGAGGGGGTGTTAGGAAAAACGCTCGGACACGTCGATTTGTAATTTTAAATGCGCATATTTTTCAAGAAAATAAAATTATATAGGGTGTTCCATGCGACCGTGGCCAATACCAACTTTCTTATTTCAAATGCAACCCCCTGTATATTATTTATTTTTTGGATTCTTCAGAAAATTCTAAACATAATTCATGTACAATGTCCTATACCTATCTTCAACTTTTTCGGAAATATTGAGTGTTTTCAGATTTTTTACAAAAATTAACATTTTAAATGAAAATTATTTTATTTCACAAATTCGATACATTACACTCAATACTTATTTTCCATTCACCTCTTGATATAAAGAAAGTAAGCAAAAACGCCTGAAATGTTGAGTAACGTTAGAAGACAATTCTACACCAGATTAGCATGTTGCCAAGACGTTCGCGGCGAGCATTTTGAACATTTCCTACATCGACGTTAATGTTTTTTTTGTTTTTTTTTTAATAATTAAGAAATAATCAGTATTACTTATTAGGTTTTAAGTGTGATGTACCGAATTTGTGAAATAAAATAATTTTTATTTAAAACGTTGATTTTTGCAATAAATCTGAAAACACTTAATATTTCCGAAATAGTTAAAGATAGGTTTAGGAGATTGTGCATGAATTGTGTCTAGAATTCTCTGAAAAATCCAAAAAATATATAATATACAGGGGATTGCATTTGAAACAAGAAAGTTGTTATTGGCCACAGTCACATGGAACATCCTTCATTATATTATTTTCTTGAAAAATATACGCATTTAAAATTACAAATCGACGTGTCCGAGCGTTTTTTCCAAATAGCATAACTGAATCTTCCAACCATATTTATATACGTGAAATTTTTCCAATATTAACAGAAAAAAAAGTTTCTTCAACATTCGCCAGGTTTGGAATTATTGAATTCACATTCACAAATTCATTATTTTCCCAAAGTATACACATTTCGATAAATACGTAATTACTACGATGTAGAAACGACGACGTTGCGTATGTATCTGACAGGAAAATGACTATGACCTAACCTGTAGAGAAATGGAAACGGTGTTTCAGTTCATCATATCTGAAACTCGCAATACTACTACAAACATTGTCCTCCAATCCAATTATCGTGGTGAAAATTAACACTTGAAATTTCTTGATTCTCAAACCTGAAATAGCCAGATTTATGTATCCAATTACCAATTGTTACTGTTCATGATGCGGTATGAAGAAGCCGCTATCCTGACTCTATCTTGGATACAAAAACAATATATTGAATATCGGGACGAAATATTCAGTTATGGTCGATTAACAATGGCACTTCCTTCACTTATTTTTTTGAATAAAGGCAACAAAGCATTAATTTTCACGAAAATCGTCGATCAGAGCTCTAACTATCATAGTTTAGATTTTGACCTGTCAAATGGCATTTTTTGAAAAATTGCAAATTTTAAACTCTCATACCTTCCGTTCCAATCATCTGCGACAAAAGTTATTTATATTATCTTGATCAGCATACCTCAATGTATCACTGTGCAAAATATGAGCGATTTGAAAAATCTCAAATTTTTGGTGAAAAATGCCAAAGGGGTAAGACCCTCTAAAAACACCATATTTGTCAATAAAATAAATATCCGTGTCAATTCAACCGTAATATTCGATCGAGAAATTATGCGAACCTTTCGAATCTTCCATATAAGCCATTCCACCCGAAGATATCAAAAATGCTTTGAGTAGCCTTGGCTCCTGAACAAAAGTCGAATACGAAAAATCGAAAAATATAAAACCGAATAACTCGTTACATATGAGGGCTACATGGGTGGTTTTGGTATCAAAATGTAGGTTTTCGAGGTCGCTCTATTCAATGAAAGATGATTCAGAGCTCTAACTATCATAGTTTAGATTTTGACCTGTCACATGGCATTTTTTGAAAAATTTCAAATTTCAAACTCTCATATCTTCCGTTCCAATCATCTCCGACAAAAGCTATTTATATTATCTTGATCAGCATACCTCAATGTATCACTGTGCAAAATATGAGCGATTTGAAAAATCTCAAATTTTTGTTGAAAAATGCCAAAGGGGTAAGACCCTCCGAAAACACCATATTTGTCAATAAAATAAATATCCGTGTCAATTCAACCGTATTATTCGATCGAGAAATTATGCGAACCTTTCGAATCTTCCATATAAGCCATTCCACCCGATAATATCAAAAATACTTTGAGTAGCCTGGGCTCCTGAACAAAAGTCGAATACGAAAAACCGCAAAAATGCCAAAGGGGTAAGACCCTCTGAAAACACCATATTTGTCAATAAAATAAATATTCGTGTCAATTCAACCGTAATATTCGATCGAGAAATTATGCGAACCTTCTGAATCTTCCATATAAGCCATTCCACCCGAAAATACTTTGAGTAGCCTGGGCTCGTGAACAAAAGTCGAATACGAAAAATCGAAAAACATAAAACCGAATAACTCGTTACTTATGAGGGCTACATGGGTGGTTTTGGTATCAAAATGTAGGTTTTCGAGGTCGCTCTATTCAATGAAAGATGATTCAGAGCTTTAAGTCTCATAGTTTAGATTTTGACCTGTCAAATGGCATTTTTTGAAAAATTGCAAATTTCAAACTCTCATATCTTCCGTTCCAATCATCTCCGACAGAAGTTATTTATATTATCTTGATCATCATACCTCAATGTATCACTGTGCAAAATATGAGCGATTTGAAAAATTTCAAATTTTTGGTGAAAAATGCCAAAGGGGTAAGACCCTCTGAAAACACCATATTTGTCAATAAAATAAATATCCGTGTCAATTCAACCGTAATATTCGATCGAGAAATTATGCGAACCTTTCGAATCTTCCAGATAAGCCATTCCACCCGAAGATATCAAAAATACTTTGAGTAGCCTGGGCTCCTGAACAAAAGTCGAATACGAAAAACCGAAAAACATTAAACCGAATAACTCGTTACATATGAGGGCTACATGGGTGGTTTTGGTATCAAAATGTAGGTTTTCGAGGTCGCTCTATTCAATGAAAGATGATTCAGAGCTCTAACTATCATAGTTTAGATTTTGACCTGTCACATGGCATTTTTTGAAAAATTTCAAATTTCAAACTCTCATATCTTCCGTTCCAATCATCTCCGACAAAAGCTATTTATATTATCTTGATCAGCATACCTCAATGTATCACTGTGCAAAATATGAGCGATTTGAAAAATCTCAAATTTTTGTTGAAAAATGCCAAAGGGGTAAGACCCTCCGAAAACACCATATTTGTCAATAAAATAAATATCCGTGTCAATTCAACCGTATTATTCGATCGAGAAATTATGCGAACCTTTCGAATCTTCCATATAAGCCATTCCACCCGAAGATATCAAAAATACTTTGAGTAGCCTGGGCTCCTGAACAAAAGTCGAATACGAAAAACCGCAAAAATGCCAAAGGGGTAAGACCCTCTGAAAACACCATATTTGTCAATAAAATAAATATTCGTGTCAATTCAACCGTAATATTCGATCGAGAAATTATGCGAACCTTCTGAATCTTCCATATAAGCCATTCCACCCGAAGATATCGAAAATACTTTGAGTAGCCTGGGCTCGTGAACAAAAGTCGAATACGAAAAATCGAAAAACATAAAACCGAATAACTCGTTACTTATGAGGGCTACATGGGTGGTTTTGGTATCAAAATGTAGGTTTTCGAGGTCGCTCTATTCAATGAAAGATGATTCAGAGCTTTAAGTCTCATAGTTTAGATTTTGACCTGTCAAATGGCATTTTTTGAAAAATTGCAAATTTCAAACTCTCATATCTTCCGTTCCAATCATCTCCGACAGAAGTTATTTATATTATCTTGATCATCATACCTCAATGTATCACTGTGCAAAATATGAGCGATTTGAAAAATTTCAAATTTTTGGTGAAAAATGCCAAAGGGGTAAGACCCTCTGAAAACACCATATTTGTCAATAAAATAAATATCCGTGTCAATTCAACCGTAATATTCGATCGAGAAATTATGCGAACCTTTCGAATCTTCCAGATAAGCCATTCCACCCGAAGATATCAAAAATACTTTGAGTAGCCTGGGCTCCTGAACAAAAGTCGAATACGAAAAACCGAAAAACATTAAACCGAATAACTCGTTACTTATGAGGGCTACATTGGTGGTTTTGGTATCAAAATGTAGGTTTTCGTGGTCGCTCTATTCAATGAAAGATGATTCAGAGCTCTAACTATCATAGTTCAGATTTTGACCTGTCAAATGGCATTTTTTTAAAAATTGCAAATTTCAAACTCTCATATCTTCCGTTCCAATCATCTCCGACAAAAGTTATTTATATTATCTTGATCAGCATACCTCAATGTATCACTGTGCAAAATATGAGCGATTTGAAAAATCTCAAATTTTTGGTGAAAAATGCCAAAGGGGTAAGACCCTCTGAAAACACCATATTTGTCAATAAAATAAATATTCGTGTCAATTCAACCGTAATATTCGATCGAGAAATTATGCGAACCTTTTGAATCTTCCATATAAGCCATTCCACCCGAAGATATCAAAAATACTTTGAGTAGCCTGGGCTCCTGAACAAAAGTCGAATACGAAAAATCGAAAAACATAAAACCGAATAACTCGTTACTTGTGAGGGCTACATTGGTGGTTTTGGTATCAAAATGTAGGTTTTCGTGGTCGCTCTATTCAATGAAAGATGATTCAGAGCTCTAAGTCTCATAGTTTAGATTTTGACCTGTCAAATGGCATTTTTAGAAAAATTGCAAATTTCAAACTCTCATATCTTCCGTTCCAATCATCTCCGACAGAAGTTATTTATATTATCTTGATCAGCATATCTCAATGTATCACTGTGCAAAATATGAGCGATTTGAAAATTCTCAAATTTTTGGTGAAAAATGCCAAAGGGGTAAGACCCTCCGAAAACACCATATTTGTCAATAAAATAAATATCCGTGTCAATTCAACCGTATTATTCGATCGAGAAATTATGCGAACCTTTCGAATCTTCCATATAAGCCATTCCACCCGAAGATATCAAAAATACTTTGAGCAGCCTGGGCTCCTGAACAAAAGTCGAATACGAAAAACCGAAAAACATAAAACCGAATAACTCGTTACTTATGAGGGCTACATGGGTGGTTTTGGTATCAAAATGTAGGTTTTCGAGGTCGCTCTATTCAGTGAAAGATGATTCAGAGCTCTAACTATCATAGTTCAGATTTTGACCTGTCAAATGGCATTTTTTGAATAATTGCAAATTTCAAACTCTCATATCTTCCGTTCCAATCATCTCCGACAAAAGTTATTTATATTATCTTGATCAGCATACCTCAATGTATCACTGTGAAAAATATGAGCGATTTGAAAAATCTCAAATTTTTGGTGAAAAATGCCAAAGGGGTAAGACCCTCTGAAAACACCATATTTGTCAATAAAATAAATATTCGTGTCAATTTAACCGTAATATTCGATCGAGAAATTATGCGAACCTTCTGAATCTTCCATATAAGCCATTCCACCCGAAGATATCGAAAATACTTTGAGTAGCCTGGGCTCCTGAACAAAAGTCGAATACGAAAAATCGAAAAACATAAAACCGAATAACTCGTTACTTATGAGGGCTACATGGGTGGTTTTGGTATCAAAATATAGGTTTTCGAGGTCGCTCTATTCAATGAAAGATGATTCAGAGCTCTAAGTCTCGTAGTTTAGATTTTGACCTGTCAAATGGCATTTTTTGAAAAATTGCAAATTTCAAACTCTCATATCTTCCGTTCCAATCATCTCCGACAGAAGTTATTTATATTATCTTGATCAGCATACCTCAATGTATCACTGTGCAAAATATGGGCGATTTGAAAAATTTCAAATTTTTGGTGAAAAATGCCAAAGGGGTAAGACCCTCTGAAAACACCATATTTGTCAATAAAATAAATATCCGTGTCAATTCAACCGTAATATTCGATCGAGAAATTATGCGAACCTTTCGAATCTTCCATATAAGCCATTCCACCCGAAGATATCAAAAATACTTTGAGTAGCCTGGGCTCCTGAACAAAAGTCGAATACGAAAAACCGAAAAACATAAAACCGAATAACTCGTTACTTATGAGGGTTACATGGGTGGTTTTGGTATCAAAATGTAGGTTTTCGAGGTCGCTCTATTCAATGAAAGATGATTTAGAGCTCTAACTATCATAGTTTAGATTTTGAGCTGTCAAATGGCATTTTTTGAAAAATTGCAAATTTCAAACTCTTATATCTTCCGTTCCAATCATCTCCGACAAAAGTTATTTATATTATCTGGATCAGCATACCTAAATGTATCACTGTGCAAAATATGAGCGATTTGAAAAATTTCAAATTTTTGGTGAAAAATGCCAAAGGGGTAAGACCCTCTGAAAACACCATATTTGTCAATAAAATAAATATTCGTGTCAATTCAACCGTAATTAATCGAGAAATTATGCGAACCTTTCGAATCTTCCATATAAGCCATTCCACCATTGTTTTTAGACAGCATCAGCAATCAGTGAAATATACAATACCTACAGGTGGGAATTGCAGTATTACTTATAGATAATTGCCGAAATATTTTTATGTGCAGAATGCACTTTTTCGAAAAAACCTTCGTTGATGAAAATATCTCATTTATTGTTCGAATATCTCTTCTTTTGACAACCGGACAGATTCCCAAACATTTAACGAGTAAACATTCGGCGACATTCAACAGCGTACCGTAAATAAAAAGTCTCAATTCACCTTGTTTTGTGAGATTTGTCTGACATCATAATCCCGTTTGCGTTAGCTGTTTCGCATGCGAAATTAGCACACAGTTGCGTTATTATGAGGCTATAGCTGTGCAGTTTTTGAATTCACACGCGAATTCAAGGAATCTTACTCACTAATATCGGATTTTCATCGCACGAGATCATGAAGCCTCACTGAAAATGAATTTCATGAAAATATCCCGGTAGTTCTCTGTATAATTTTGGGTGAAAAAAATGACCCTGTATGAATTATTGAACACATTATACAAGAGACAAAATATCAATCTCTTTTTTTTTGAATCATCAGAGAAATAAGAAGCAAAGAAAAATTAGATGAAAAAAGAAAAGAAGCAAATAAACAAAATATATCAAAATTTCATAAAAAATATGTCGATATTACTGAAAAATTCGAGAGAGACTCTGAGACTCATGTGTCTAGTATTTCGCACATTTTTATCAATAATAATCACTCAAATCGTTATACAGGGTGTGGCGTAGTCAATGGATAATATGGTTCAGAAAATATGTTTAGTAAAAGTCCCTTTTGACGCATTGTAATAGGAATTTATTTTGTTTTGAATTCTGGCAATACAGTGAGTTATACCATTTACGAATTTAAATGAAACACCCTTGTTTTTTTTTCAATTTATAATAATAATATTTTTATTCGGCTCAAGTTAATTTACATGGCACGTCAAAAATTTCATACTATAGTCTATACAGGTAAATATAATAATTTTTAGAATATTTCATAAAAACAAAACTAAATGTAAATATAAAACTGATAATCTACAACACAATCACATATATGTAATTGAAATCACAATCAAAATTCGAAGTTGAAAATTTTAAAACACAACAAAGGAATTCTTCGATACTATAGAAAGAGTTCTCAATTAAAACATTCTTCATTGACATTATTAATTTTTTTCTGTCCAGTTTTCTTATATGCTCAGGTATTTTATCAAATAATTTAATAGGCAGATAGCTTATACTCATTTGGGTTCTCGATAAACGATGCCGTTCTATTAAACAATTACATATTTTTGTTCCTTGTGTTGTGCTCATGTAGGTCAGCATTTGTCAAGAAATTTTTTTATTGTCAAAAATGAACTTCGAATTTGACGCTAAGGTGACCATATTTTTTCACACGTTAGGTTAAACATAAGCAAAACATGAAATTTGATCTACTGCGTTTGAAATTGTTTTTTACAAGTATTATTCGTACAATTTCCAGATTATCATAATTATGGGAGATTCTTGGTGTTCTTAATGTCGTAGTATTCTAATCCAAACAACATATTACTTGATAATTGATGCAATCAGTCCGTTTATTCTGTTTTTAGTGGTAGTTGAACAAGCTAGTTTTACTTCGATTGAAAGATTCTCATCTCAATTAATTCGCATAAATTGCAATTGTTTGGAAAGAACATGTGTTTTCAACATTTAAAGAATCTTTCCATAATTGCTTGAACGATTGATTAAAAATTCTCTTTAATTCCACAGTTAATGATTATGATTCATTGTTTACCAGGTAAACAGATAATATAATAGGAACAAACTCGTCTCTGGAAAATTTGGAATTCTAGGATCTTAAGTGTCGAATAAATGTGTTCTTCGATATTTTGGGATAATGCGATTTTTTGGGAGAACATTTTGGCATTTTGCAGCTTTTGTTGAGTGAACAAATGAATTCAAGAAGGGAATCAGGGTTTATTGCGTTTTAGACTAAAGGAAACTAAGTTTTCAATTAATATCTCCATTGTTTGTTACAGTTATGAACGTTTATTGAGGAGAGCTAAGGCAGAGGACTTGACCGAAGTATCAGGTATCGGATGTCTATATCAGAGTGGAGTTGACCGGCTGGGCAGACCGGTAGTCGTTTTTGTCGGGAAATGGTTTCCCTTCAACAAAATCAATTTAGATAAGGTGAGTGGCAATCTACGCCTACGCTGATAACGCGTTTCTTAAAAGAATTCATGATTGTTACTTTTTTCCCAACACAATCTTTCGTGGTTGAATTCAGTAATAAGAACAAATCGAAAATTCAACCGCGATTAAAAATACAGGAAAATGTAGGTAGAGTACCTACTCGGCGCGTTATGTTTTTAAGTGGTATCTCCAGTAGGAATTTGTCGTGAAGTGGGTTCAGGAGAATCTTAAAGTCGCAGCGAAGCTACGATACCATGATGAAATTTTTTAAAGGTCGGAAAGAGGAATAATCGATTCATAAGTGGGTGAAATTTCGATTTTCTAGGCGATGTAGAAGTTATTTTTAAAAATTCTCGAAAATGGCGAAAAAATCCGGCATGAAAGGCAATTTTAAACTCGATAAAACTTTTTTCACAGATGTCCTGGTCGTGATGTAAATATACGGATAGAAAGAGGAAAGGCCAATGCAAAATAGCTTGGTATTCATGTTTTCCATAATTTTTCCTTTTTTTCAGGACAATTGATCAAACTTCGACATTTCGCCTATAAAATTACACGATTTGCAGAGATATACCGATAAGGATAACTACTTAATCTTAATAGGTAGATCTATAGGGACTCTACTAGTTTCTAATAAACTAATTCAGCAGTAGCGATGAAGAGATTTCATGAAAGCAAAACAATGTCAGTGAATCATTTTTGCATTTTGAAGGTAACCGAACAACTTAATAAATTTATATGTATTTCACCAGATACCTTCAGCAGGCATCAAGTCTATTTCCAGTATCAAATAACCCTTGAAAGCATTCCGAATCGGTCGATAAATGACTACGAGCAATGCATAATGTTACCAGACAGCGATATACTCCATTATTCCGCACGTCTCAATAGTCCACATTGTAGCTAGAAGTTCTGCGCTGAATATACAGTTATCGTACGATGAACGCGAAGTTTCACACCAACATACGCCAAACTTTCTGATACCTAGTGGCGTTTGTATGAAAACTCTACTCTTGAATAGAATCGTGATAAGCCCACGTTCTGCCGGAATGAAGTTTAGATCAACCTGCATAGCAGGAGAACAACGTTATCGGAATCCTGTTGTTTAAATGTATGGATCCAAATACCATTTCATTATTTGGCGAGTGGCAACTCTGATTATTCGAATAGATATACAATATTCGTGGGGCATTCGAGAATGGGATATATCACCTAGCTGAAGCTTCATCTCACTTTTCACACACAATTCTATCTGTGGTGAGGATACTGTGAATACGGGGGTACCTCAGGGTTCTGTTCTGGGACTTCTTTAATTCTTGTCATTGATTAACGTTCTACCTTTGATTTGAAATAGATGCAGAACCTTTTGTCAATTCGCCTGCGGCCTGGGTCTTATAGGCCTACCACACGCTCAAGCTTCACCACAGTTTGGCTTGCGCAAACCGGCTTGAACACTGAACACTGAGGGAAACTGCATACAATTCTCCCAACCACACGCTCAGTGTTCAGTGTTCAAGCCGGTTTGCGCAAGCCAAACTGTGGTGAAGCTTGAGCGTATGGTAGGCCCATTAAGCTGCAACTACTAATGGTTTCACTATCGGCGCATTGGTATAACTACTTGCCGAGTAGTCTTATAATAGTTAATTCTAGAGAACTTGCGCGTTGTAGTAAAGGAGAACCTCGGAATTAACAAACAATCCGTTTTTTAATGGAGTTACCCACATGAATCTTTGTCTTGATTTAAATAAGTCGACCAAAACTAGACAAACTTTTTGGTTACAGGCTCTTCTGTACCTGATCACTCTCCTAGATCCCATTGTTAGAGGAGATTACGTAATAGCTTACTTCCATACACTGACGTCAAACAACAACTATCCGTCATTCTCTTGGCTCAAAGAGGTGTACAATGTTCTACCATATAAGTATAAGAAGAACCTCAAAGCATTCTATATCGTACATCCCACGTTTTGGACTAAGGTAGGTGATTGCTAACTTTTTGAAGGGTTCGATACTAGATGAAGAATGAATATTTTCAGATGATGACTTGGTGGTTCACTACCTTTATGGCCCCAGCAATAAAACAGAAAGTTCACAGTTTGCCAGGAGTTGAGTACCTTTATGCAGTTATGTCACCTGATCAACTTGAAATTCCGGCATTCATAACAGAATATGATATGACTGTAAGTAATTCCATATCGTTATGTCTCTTTTGAGTCGTAGTTTCCATATTAAGGATCATTTTATGCGTTTCCCATGTCCGTATCAAATTTTATATGATATTTCCTTAAAGAAGCATAACCTTTACTTGCTTGGAGGCACCTATATACGATTTACACTTCTTCTTCAGATCAATGGCCTGAGATACTTCCAGCCCACTCTGACCACATAACACACAGCGAAGCCTACCTCAGTCTAACACCAAGAAGGCGTTAATCCTGGATTAATCTAGGCCCCAAAATCCATCACCATTCTATCGTCGCAATATTTTTAATTAGTATTAATTTGTGCTGTGCCAACTGATATGAAATTCTGACGAATTACGCGCTTTTTAAGGCCGAATGGTCCTTAAATTCACTAAACAACTGTGAAAAACGACGAGAATGGTACAATCTTAGGAAGATCCTTTCTGTTTTAGGGATATTTAATTTTAAGGCTGTGCAAACTGTAATCATTCGTTTTTATAGTTGGTAGAATTGAGTGTTATGTTGAAGGTCGATTCGGTTGAACACAATAATCTTACCAATTTTGTACCCCGCAATATAAATATTTCGGTGAATTGAGCTCAAAGTTCTCTTGGAGTGTAGAAGTACCCAAGTATAGTACCTCAAATCGAACAGGTAGGATATTTTAGTTGAAACCAAATTCAATCAACTAACGATATGAAATGCGGATTCATTAGATATCATATCCTAATAGAGGGTGGGATGATAAAATAATTTGAAAAATTATTCATTTGATGTAAATATGTAAGGATCCTATATTTAGAAGGTAACAATGCTACCATACCATCAAAGCATAAATGAAAGGAAAATGAAATGAGTTCAATCACCGAAAACGTATGACTGAAAACGATTCTTATGAAAGAGTAGGTATCCTGAAGTATATTGTCAATTTGTCACTTATGAATTCATGTAATACAGATTTTTAGAAAGACGTTTTATTGCTTCCTATTGAAAATTCGACTGATTTAATTGAACGTTGTTAGTTATTATGATGTGCACTCAAGAAATTTTACAATTTTGAATATCTTCTTCCTGTATAGTCGGACATAATATAAATTAAGCTGCAACAAAGCAATAATCTTCGTATTGAAAAAATGTTTTCGTCATTCTTTTACTCTTTTATTATATTGTCTTTTTCAGCATCATCTTATGAATGATTGTTCTTAGAACACAGACATATCGAAGATATTTTTAAATTGCTGGAATATTACATTTGGAATCTTGAAGAACAACATATTGAATCATATTTGTAGTAGAATTCATTTAATGGCGGCTTTCCCATCGTATCTCAAAAAAATAAATCAAATTTCAGCGATACTCATGAATTTGGATCGGATTGCCTTCATCTAATCTGCAAAATAACAGTTTCGATTTCTCTTCACACTCTACTGTATTTCTGCACTCTATCAGTTTGTGTGCTATTTTAATCTTATATGCTCAAAATATAACATCAAACAATTTTTGAAAGTAGTGTCTGGGAGAAGAAAATATTCCGAATTTGTGCAGTGTTGATTATTATTTTTTCAAATAATATATTGTTGTAAATTGTTAAAGAAATTTCTACGAAATTTGTTAGAAGTGATGCCGTATGGTTGCTTCAAAGAAATACTGTTGACACAAGATTTACAATCACTGAGCTTGCATTTCTGTTATGACAAAGATCCAGATTATAAATAAAATGAAAATTTTAACGAATAAGTTGTGTTTTTTCGCTTATATCAGGTTCTTTTTCTCCATATTTAATCAGGTCGTACAGATTGATAGTACTTTGTTCAGGATTTCATGATTCATCTGACTATCATTTGAATTTAATTCTATTTCAAGTTTATTATTCGAATCATAGGCACAGATGAAACAAAAATATACGAAAATAAAAAAACAGTGAATGAAAAGAAAAAATAAATAAAAAACTTTACATTTCTAATGAGATGAGTGATTATTCAGTGATGGGAAATGAAAGAATATAGTTTTTGCTGAAAAGTGTGTATTTTTTCACAAAACTTATACTTATATAAATATCACTGCGCATAAGAGGGGTTTTGGAACGTAGTTGTTGCCCCTTTATACAGGGGATTTCCATCACTATGCCATTTAGAATTCTTCTGTTCATTTAGGAATTTTGCGAATTCCCTTTTGTCGTGTACTACAGTGGCTATTTTCCACATAAACAGCGTTAGAAGACCAATGAGAAGAACGAAACCAGCAACAGCTATTATCCAAACTGAAAAAAATACAAATTGAGATCAACATATCGTTTCAGCACGTGAGGTTGGCTTCTTAGCTGATGAGCTCACATAGGAAATCCCCATCTCAAAAGCCCTAGCTACTCTTATTCTTACCTAGATCGCCCACAGCAATCGTTTACTTTTAACAGAAAAAAAAACAGTTACCACTCACCCAAGATATTGGGAGGACAATTCCTCTTATTCTGCACAGTAACAATTAATTTTTGGAGGTCATCATAAAAGTATTTGTAGATGATTTCGCATTTTTCGTCGTCAACCTCCCTACAAATTTTCTCGTCCTCGTTTGTTACAATAGTCTCCGTCGTAGACTTTATGTCATAAGCAACACATTCTCTTCGGCATTTGCTTCTATCTCGTATGCCAGTACCAAAAACGGTGCATTCAACACACGTCTTCAATTTCACACATCTGAAATCATTAAATTTGGATTATTACAACGGAATATCTATCGTGCCTTCACATACTCTCCATCACAGTTCGGACAAACTTCACAGTATTTGCCAGTAAAGTTTCCAGTACAAGCGCATTTTCCACAATCGCAAGAACCTCTTCCAGAACAAACTTGAAGCTCGCCGCTTTTAATGCAGGACTTTTTGTCGTCTTGACATCCGCAACTACTTCCGGTCCAGCCGTCAAAACATTTGCACTTGCCACAATCGCAATTTCCCTTACCATTGCATAGTTTGCCATTTTCCATTTCGCACGCAGTGTCATCACATTCGCAGAACTTTCCACTGAAACAGACCACTCAGGTTGCATAATGTAACTCATTGCCGAAAGACTATTCTTTCCTAATGCAATTCAAGATACTAGTCATTTATTAGAAATACGCAATCCCACCGCTGTCGCCATTTGTATTAACGTAAATTCAGCAATTGTTTCAATACCTATATATCTCCCCGGTGAGAGTGTTGTTCTTACAAACACATTCTGCACAAATACACTGACCACGTCCAGAACAAGGTTTAGATCCAGGTGCAGCAAGTGTACATTCTGTTTCATCAAGAACATTGTTGGTAGAATCACATTCGCAATTAGCTCCGCCACGTCCATCATTGCATTTGCATTTTCCACATATCAAGTCTCCTTTGCCTGCAAATAAGGTTTTAGAAGTATTCCACAAATATTTTCTCGCAAACGTGAAGATGTTCTTCTTCAAATCATTTGATAAGTAATTGGACTAATTTTTTACTTGTACTGGGGGCTGTCCTCATAGAAACAGACAGCATTCAACCCTTGGAGCCCTTATAGAAACAGATATGAGTTATGTGTAAAAACACATTAGAAACAGGTATATAATATGTGTGAAAACCACATTTGAAAACCATAAATTTGTATGAGTCCTCATAGAAACAGAAAGCATTCAACACAGGAATCGCTGTAGCTGAAAAATACTCTTGGTATTTTGGAAAAAACCAAAATAATGAGCCTAACTGATGGCTGACTCCTTTAATTATCAGAAATGGTGTTTTGAGAAACTACATTAACGCTCGGAATTTGAATCTTTTGTGCTTACGTTCACATTTGGTCGAATTCTTCTCATAACTTCGGTGGATTGTTGATTCGCAATCGCATCCGCAAATGGTGGTAGTCTCGAGAATCAGACTTTCGTTGAGTGCATCTGGCTTAATTGAAATGAAAGTTGGTAGTTTTGAATTTTGAGCGCAATTCAAGAGGGTTATTGAAGCTGTAAAATCAACGACTTCCCCCAAAGCTACTTTAGCACAACCATTCCTGATAGGGTTCTTGCAATGAGGTTTTATCTCGACCTTTATGTTATCAGTTGCGTTGGCTTCCATGGTTACTGAGCTGACAATTTCCTGAAATATAGGTATAGCATATATACTTTTTCATTTCTTGCGAAAGCAGATTGTTTGACTCACCTTGTAGTTTTCAACAACCAGATTGACAACGTTCTGAGAATTAGCTTCCAATTTATCGATTTTGGAGTTTGCAATATTTTGAGCGAGCATCTTGTATTCTTTGAAAAGCCTGTCAATCCTGGTGCTAGATTTCACAATTGCAAAGATCAAGTTTACGTTGTTGTCTTTCACGACTTGATTCAGAAGGGAAACTGACGGATAATCTTTTTCCAGGCCATCGTACGTATGATTTTTCAAGTAACATCGGGCATCATTAGGTTCAATAACCCCCCCTATCTTTCCATCTCCTAAAATAATAAAATTGAATTGATCCTGGTATCAGTAATAACGATGAAAAGTTTGTGGATTTTCTGATTTACTTGCTGGTGAGATCAGTGTTACCTGCTATGTGAAAATCAGCGTCAGTAGACAAAATGATAAGATGACGAGATTGTGGTCTCCATCCTATTTCTTTCTTACAAACAATTGCTTGCATAATGGCGTCAAATCCTCCTTCTGGATTATCAGTGTTGCCCGAAGATTCTAATTCCTTGATGGCTTCCGAGAACAACTTGAAATCGGGGGTAAGTGATAAATGGTTTTTGAAGCCATATGCTGGGATACATCCTTGACAAGGTAGTTCTAGGCTGAAAATTCAAAGAGGTGAAGCTTTCTGTAAGAGCAGTAGCAGCCACTATAAGTTACTCAGTCTAACCAGCTGCTGTCCAACACAGGCCCGTAGCCAGGAATTTTTTTCGGGGGGGCTAAAAAATTTGAACCTATGGAAATGAAATAATTCATGATTGCCACAACGTATAACTGAACATATTCTTATTGATATTTTAATAATTTCGGGGGGGGGGCTTCAGCCCCTTAGCCCACCCCCTAGATACGTGCCTGGTCCAACATACAACTCAGGCTAACTGATGAAGAGAGATAAATATTATGGTATCAGACAAGAAGATCCATTGGCCTCATTGCTATTATTTTCGTCAGAGATGTGTTTTTGGGATGAATACTGCTGTTTTACAGATTTTTTAGCAGAATTGTCAATTAAAATCGATGGGAGATCATTCATTCCCCAACATAAGAGGAATGTAACTTCTGAACTTCAATCGAATATCTCAAGAACAGAAGAATCATAGCTTGGAAGATCTACTCTGGGCGAAAAAGTTAATGTTTTTTTTTAGTGTATGTCTATTTCTTTTTCACGTTCTACAGCCTACAGCCCGAATGGATTGATTGATTTTAACATATAAAAGTATCCTTAGATTCGTATGAAATGTGGAAGTGACAGAGTCTAAGTTTTTTGCTATATTCAGAGTGAAAATATCGTTTCGTATCCCGGTTTATGCTCGTATATTAATAACCATCATTACATGATCGTTGCATAATACATATATCTATTATGCATTCGAGTCGAAGAATTTCCCGCTGTATCTGCGCGCATAGGGCAAACAGTTTAGTATAATTGAAAATGATGGACTCCACAAAAGATCTTAGAATGAGTCCACGACAGCATATCTTTATCTCCTAAAGATAGCTCACAATATCCAAAGTTTCTTGATGATATGTCCCATTTTTGAAGTTTTTTATTGTTCCGCCGATGGTATAGACTAGTATAGACGAATACTTACTAAAAGGGCGCTTCATTCACAAATGGTGCAGCCTTCTTATCTATGAAACTTCCGAAACCTATCTGAAAGTCTTTGGTGAGTGTTAGAATTGTTCGAGACAGCTCCTCTCCTAATTTGGCCAATTGTTTCTTGTGAACTTTCATAGAGTTAGAATTGTCGATTATGTAATACAAATCCACAGGGTAGTTTTCTGCTTGGGAATATTGGAACTTGACGTGGACTGTCTGTCCTACTCTCAAGGTCAATTTGAATTTTTGAGGTTTTATCTGAACGACGCTGCCATTTTTGCTCCTCAATAATTCGTTCTGGACGATGCGCGATTTTGAAGATGGATCCACCAGATCGTCTTCCGCACATTTTATGTTCGATGAGTTTTTCAGGATACAGTGGTTCAATTCTTTGGCTTTATTTTTGGGTACAGGATTTCTCTGCAATTAAATATGGCATGAGGAGAAACCAGGCAACAATTATCATGATGGTTGATGTAAGCGAACCATGGGCGGCAAGATCCAAACCTTATTTCTTTCAAGAAGCGAAATGCTGATACTAATTACGCTTACAACTTCTACGATATTAAATATCTAATCTTTATAGTTGCGTAAGAAGAATTAATGATGGAAGCAATCGAAATAAATAAATAATTCATTTGTTCCTGGGTCAATCAATAGTAAAGGTATTGATTTGGTCCACAAGGAAGGAAACTGAAGAATGGGGTCAAAAGGATCTAAAAGATAATTCAAACAACCACCAAGATAGAAAAAATGTAAATATATCACAAAACAACAAGGCCCTTGAACATGATTTATTGATGATTGAGAAAGAATAAAGAACCTATTCTTGGACTGTATAAAGAACTTTACATGTAACAAAAACTAAACTGCTTTTTTGTATGAATAGAAAACAGTATCTAATGGATCGTAAATCTTACCAGTTTTGGTTCTAAACACCAAGCGCATCCTGGTTCTTGCATACAAGATGCACAGTCTGTTTTAGAATCACATTTCTGTGCAAATATTTTCACATTGAATACCGCAAATAGGACGAAAATTATACATAAACAATTAAATAGACAAAATCTCATTTTTTCAGGAAAAACTTCTAAAACAGTCAATTTTGAGGAACGTTCATCTAATTGTGAGATAATTTACCAGGAAGTTGAAGCTGATTCACTGAAATGCTTGGGAAATTGCGGTTTGTATTTCCCAATATAATGTGAAGCCAGAAAGAATGGGAATGGCCAAGCGATGGTTCACATTTTGAAATTTGCATAATAAGAACATTGGAAAAGATATCATGAGGATTTGTAGAGCTTATTTGGCAAAAATGCGAAATTATTTTTTTATCGACTTTGGACAACCTGTATTGAAAACTATGCTTATTTTCATGGGCGCCCGCAGGGGGGCATGCCCCGCCCTTGAGATTTTGAAGGACTCATTGTTTTTCAGGACAACACCCTCAATATTACTTTCTGATCTTCAATTGGCCCCCCTGAGAAAAATTCGATTTGACGCGTGTTTACAAAAGTTTATTAGGTAACACACTGCGTCCAAAATGCGGCTTTCCAACATATTATTTCGTGGCTTGTTATAAACATGCATGTGAAACCACGTGAAACCGTGGGTTCGTCATCTTACAGAAAAAAATTATGTCTTATCGTCATTGTTTAAATTTAAACAATAGTCTAATTTTTGCGTGTTACCGTGTTACAAACGGTTATAAACGGTTACGAGATTTTTATCTTTTTTGTATTTTTTCATGAGCGGTAATAGAGGGGAAGGTGTTATAACGTAATAAGGCTACGTCAAAATACCTTTCCCTTTATTACCGTTCACGAAAAAATACAAAAAATATCAGAAACTCGTAACCGATTGTAACACGGTAACACGCAAAAATTAGACTAATGTTATCGTCATCTTACGTAGAACTAACGTCTTCTAACGTAGATCGAACGTCATCTTACGTAGATCGAACGTCATCTAACGTAGATCTAACGTCACGTAGCATAGGTATTCTATGTCTATGGTCTATGAATCTCCACCAAAGATATTCTACATTGTAGAATATCTTTGATCTCCACCGGTTTTGGAGGTTATATTTTGGTATTTGAAAATTTCCAACTTTCCACCGTTTAGAAATCATATTATTTTTGTTTGACCCTACATCCCTCAAAATATCAACTACAATAATTTATGATAAATCTAATATTTAGTGCATTCAGTTTATCTGCAGATTCATGTTCAAAGACTGAGAATGTTCTCAATAAAAACTATTATATTTATGCTGTTAATTCTTTCTTGCACGAGCTATTGCGGTTGTTTTCTTGAAGTTTTCGTAGGTATCGGTTCATACGCATATCAAAATGCAGCTAAATTATTATGTGGATTCGGACACTGCTGTGACCAAAGAGAAATTCCCCAACGTTTTGAAGGTAAATGAGCTCATTGAATCTTAAGCTTACTAAATTTGTTTATTTGAAGTATTGAAAACGAATCTGAAAGAAAGAATATTCGGACAACCGTTGGTAGACAGCACAGTTGTCAATGCTTTGAAATCACACTGGGATGAAGTTGAACCTGATAAAGCATTAGCTATAAGTTTCCATGGTGGTCCAGGTGTTGGAAAAAATTATGTTATGAAATTCATTGAAGAAGCTTTGTATGCTCAGGGTATGGAAAGTCCACATGTACATAATTTTAATTCACGATTGGATTTCCCAGAAGTTGATAAAGTGAATATATATAAGGTAACTAGATTAAACAGTTGGATAGAGAAGAAGCTAAACGTAGATCTGGTTAACCATAGATTTATATTTTGACTGTCAATTCATAAATATTATGTTTGCATTCTGATTTTGGTTGCACATTTCAGAGAAACTTAGCAGATTGGATAAAAGGGAATGTTTCCAGGTGTAATAAGCAATTATTTGTATTTGACGAGGTCAACCAGATGCCAGCAGGGGTTTTAGATGTTATAAAGCCGTTCATTGATTATTTTGATTCAGTGAATGGCATTAGTTACAAGAGATCCATATTTATTTTCATTTCTAATACTGGTTCTTCAATAATAAATGAGTATACATATGATTTGATGAAGAGTGGTATTAAAAGGTCAGATTTGAAGCTTGATATTTTCGAAAAATTGATAGCCCAAGGTGCCTTCAATGAAAAAGGTGAGTTTGGTTTTTTATTATATAACATTTCTTAATGTGAACGCTTTTTCAAGGAGGTTTTCATCGCTCAGCCAACATCAAGAGTAATTTAATTGATCACTATATTCCCTTTCTGCCATTGATGAAATCTCACGTAATAATGTGCATCAAAGAAGCGTTTGAGAAACGAAATTATGTCAACCCGACAGAGAAACAGATTCAGTATGTTCAATTCATTTTATGTAATTAATATGTAATTACTCAAAAATATTCTTTTTTCCAGAGATGTTTTAGACTTTATGGATTGGGGACCAGATTCAGAAGGAGTATTTTCAAAAACTGGATGCAAAAGGATAAATCAAAAAGTAGGATTATTGACCTTTTCGTAACAATTGATTCATTCAACAATGCATGCTATGAAGAGATGTTGAGGATTAAAAATTTGGAATAAACATTCCATTGTAAGTTTTAACTGAATAATTTATTGAATCACATCAGATATTTTTGGTCTGTTGATTTGGGCTATACAAATTGTAAGAATTATATTTTTTATGTATGTTTGAAGAAGATTTATTCCTCCTTCATCAATATGAACAGACCTACACACACAATAAGTACAAAATAAACTTTGTCATTTGATCATTTTGGCCATCGTCAAATGTCATTTCACGATGGCCTGAAAGCCTTAACAAAGTCAAAATAAACTTTGTTCACAAATACAGAAGAAAAAATTGGAAAAATTAATAGCAATGGTAGACATTCGATGCCACTAGTGATTATCTTCGGGATTGAGTTTATCGTCTTGTCACAAGATAAATATGTAATGAAAAGAATACACAGCTCAATTAATCAAATAATAATAAAAATAAGTCTTTTATTTTTCTGAAAATTTTATTTAAGACCTTATAAACTAACTTTCCTTAGATACCATATGTCTCATTAAGTTATTCAAAAATTTATCTATCTTCCTAACATCCTGGGCTATCTCCGTCTTGAATTGTAAACACTGAAAGTTAAATATTGAAATGTACTGCATAACAATATCCCTGAGTGGTACTCACCACCACATTGTCGGTCATTTTCAAAATCAGATTATTCTTGGAATGAACATATTTCATTGTATATCTAACTTTTGAAGGTTCTTGCATGTATAATTTTTCTGCAGCTTTTTCAAACTCTTCCCAAGATTTTAAAAATGTCATTTTTAATTGTTTCTTCCTGTTAGCATCAACTGAAACCTTTTGCTACTTGTCTTCACTGGAATTTCGTCAATGAAATCTGTATTTAAGTGATGAAAACAAAGAATGAGGTTATGGTTCTGGAGTCACAGAATAGAATGTGACAACTGGACAAGTAATCAAAGAGGATTCGAATTCGAATAACTTCAGTTTCCTTCATTATTGAATGATCTCAACATAATCAAATTGATCAAATGCGATTTGAGCATTTAAACAACGCAATGCACACTATCTAATAACTATTTGGTTGATTTTAAATTGTGGCCAATCTACTCCGAATACAGGGCAGGTCTTTAACAGTTGATAAAAAAACTTATTAGGCAAAAATTCAAAAGTAGTTTTTGGACAGAGCCGTATCCAGAAAATCAGGAATTATGAGAAAAAATTGAAATTTTTTATACTACAACGACTTGATTTTTGAAATGAAGTTTTTATGGGCATACTTTGATATGGAATCCTGCAAGTACCTACAAAAAATAGTCCATTCAGTAAAATAGGGCGGGAGTCCGGTCCAATGGATTAGACTGCGATTCTTTTTTCTGCATTGTATAGGTGCTTGAAAAGATATAAAAATGGTTACTAAAAAATTTTTTTGGTTTATTTGTTACGAATGTCACGTCATATGCTGCGATTGCTGCTTTCTGCTTAGTTGCTTACTACCATCAGCAATAAAAGCTCCACGCGACTCGCTATTTTAGATTCGGAGATTGAAAAATGGACTTGATTGAATCAAGAATGATTTTGTTAAGTATTGAAACTTCTTGAATAACAGCATTTGAAAATTTCACATGAATTTAAATTAGGTGAAGACACATCAAATCCCGATTTATGATATCAGTGGAGATTTTATTCTCGTTCAATCCTAATTAATAATAACGGGACAACCGAATATTTCGTAAATCAAGTAGGCCGGCACCTCTGAGGCTCTGACATGGTTTTCAGATTTATCCGCCAAAAGTAACAGGTTGGTCGCAGAGGTGCCATAAACTTTCTGAAAAGAATAGCCGAACCCGCATTGATAAAAGCGCACGAATCCTCCTTGCCCTTGTCGGGGTGAAAATTATAATAGCATCAAATACCTCACAATGATCGTTTCGAAGAATGAATGGCAAGGAAATCTGGAGAACAGAGACACGTTGTCTGGCCTAGCAGGCTTGGCGACAGCCTGTCTGGTGAGTTTCGTCCGACGTTGCCAAACTGCCGCATTCCATTCTAAATAAACCGCTTCCGACGCCTCTATTTCTAATTATATGTCGAAAACCGAACGAAAACCATCAAATTTAAATAAAACGAATGTATTGAATTGCAAATCACGGTCGATTTGTCGAAAATATGAATATTTAATCGAATTGCGACAATCTGACATCGACGCCGGCAAACTTGTTTCAAACGGATGTCGGGGCCTCTCAAACGATCGACCAAACTTCGACGTACGCGACAGGCGCTTAGAGAAAGCGGTCAACCTCAAACGCCAGGTGTTGGCGAAACGAATGAAGTTCTGTGCGTCTTTGATAAGTTCGGGAAATATATTCCAAGCCCCCTTTGATGGTGAACGTGAGAATAGAGTTTAGTCAGTGGGAGTGGGGAATTCTCTGAATTGTGACGAGAATGTTGCTACATAGATGAAGCGCAGTGTGTTATTCAGTTCGTTTTAAATGTTTATATAAGTTATTTTGGTGAAAAGTGTTAATAAAGTGTGATAAAATGGCCCACGGATTGAGCTCCGTGTTAAAACGCAATCCAGCCGCTGTTTCGTGCAAGACAGAAGGCAAAAGTGGCTCAGGATCCCGTAGGATCTTCGCTCCACATTTCAAATTACAAGTGTTGGATTCCTATAGAAATGACGCCGATTGCAAAGGAAACCAGCGGGCGACAGCTAGAAAATATGGAATACATAGGAGGCAGATTCAAAAGTGGTTGCAGGCGGAAAACAATCTGAGGAACAGTGTTTGTAAGGCCAAAAGTGAGTGCACGAGTCCAGAGGACAGTCGTAATATCAATAATCACGAAGTGAAAAGATACGGGATCGAGATGGCCTTGAGGATCGGTAGACTGCAGGACGCCCAGCTCGGAGATGGCGTCAAGCTTATTCCGGCGCCAAGTCAACTCGAGGTCAAAGCAGCCTCCGCCGCTGCCCCGGTCCCCCTCGATTTCACAACACATTCTCGCTCCTCGAGCAGTGCCAGCCCGATTGTCGCCACCGATTCCGCCGCTCTGTCCCCCCCTTACCCCGACTCGCCCATCGACTTGTCGTTCAAGAGGATCGCCTCGAGCTTGCCAAGCCCCGGTGCACCTGTGCCTTACCCCCCTTCACCGATTGCGACGCCAATGAGTCTCAGCGCTCAGACTCACCCAGATGTGTGGGACCTTTCGACCAAACGGAAGCTGGATGTTACGTGCTTTTCTCCTGCCGAGTCCCCAAAGCCCGTGAAGCTTTTCAAACCGTACCTCGACGATTTCAACAAAGACAGTTCGTCTTCTTCTTCTTCGTCCACGTCCAGCTGTGACGATTGCCCACCCCCTTGCTGCTCGCAGCCTATAACTCCACCAACTTTGCCTTCCGACTACTATTTTTACAACCACAACAACAATGTATGCGAAATCAAAGCAGAATGCACCTACACCATACACGAGTTACAGCCAAAAGCGTCCCTTTCTTGCTGCTATCCATACCCTTCAACATTCCCCATGAGAGAATACGACCCTTACTATTGCCAAAGCTACGATGATGGGTACACCCCATGCCTGGCCCCATTAAAACAAAGGCAAAGTTACA
This sequence comes from Adalia bipunctata, assembly GCA_910592335.1. NCBI lineage: Eukaryota > Metazoa > Arthropoda > Insecta > Coleoptera > Coccinellidae > Adalia > Adalia bipunctata. Next base: position 22,550,338 of record OU342954.1, read on the forward strand.
GCCTAGACTTCAAACTGAGTGCAATAGACTGCTATCACGAAGATTCCTCCTGCAAAGGTAACCAGAGAGCAGTCGCCAACAAATACAACATCCACAGAAGACAGGTTCAAAAATGGTTGAAACAAGAAGATGAATTACGACAAAGAAATCAAGTAATCAAACACACCCATTTGGTTAGGTGAGAACCAAACTAATAGAATAGTTTTTGTTGAGCCACAGAGTCTAAAACTTATATATATTGTATATTGACGAATCCCAGTGAAATATATCTAGTTTGTATATTCTTTATCTATGAAAAATTAGATTTATCTATTTAACATGTTTCCGTGACATGAGCAATAAGAGAGACGTATTACATATCCATTTGAGCCTTCATTATGTAGATGCCTTATTTGTATGCATATAAAATATTCCCTAAATATGGGTGCTATGTATAGGTTTCAAAAAGACTTTATTATACCTTTATCTTACAGTGTGCCTTCTAGGTTTAATGAAAACAGTGCCAAATGATCTATAAATAGGTCTGATTCAATAAGCCATTACTTATCAATAAATCAAAGACGAGGTCAATATTCAGTGAACTCGTTTCTATGAACCCTCAATATTCAACTGTGACATTTAAAATTATATTACGTCGTAGATTTCAAGTAAAATTTCAAATTCCTTTGAGAACATAGAAATGCATGGTGCTTAGAATTTGAAATTGATGAAACTTCATTTTTTAGTTTAAAAATTTGGAATCAACGTTATTTTGCGCTGGCAGCTTCATTTTCATTGTTCACAATCAGTATTAGATATGGATATTAATATCGTAGATATTTGTTGAATATTGACGTTGGGACGAGGTCATTAGTGAATTAATTATTATGTATTTAACGTAGTCTGATAAGAATTATCGTTTTGAATCACTTCAACTAGTCTTCCATTACTACACATTATGCAGTGTAGACAATTATGTACTGTAATAACATTTTGAATGTAATTAACCTATAATGATGCAATACATAAAAAAACTATTAACATATCCATGATAATTATTCAGACATGTTTAACTTTTCAAACTACTATGTGATATTCGGAAACTGTGTTGATAATGTGAAAATTTCTTATACAGATGTACATATTTTGACGAAACAAATGTTTCATTGAAACTTAACTGAATTGGCACTTGCATAAAAATACTAAGCTCAAAATTTTTGCTCAAGAATGGCTTCGGGCTAAATTTACCATATCGGACCGATTTGTTAAATGTGTGTTATAGGTCTGTTTTGTACATTCGAGAAACTTATCGATATTTTGTAAGAAATGTGTATATATTCAGAGAAATGTTTTATTTGAAATATTTTAAGATTTTTCGATTTGAAGTACCATTGTTGTAGGTATTGTGAGTTGAAAGGTCTGCAGAGTATAAATTATATTAATAAATTTTTTACCTATATTCTTGTTTTTCATTTCCATCAACGTTTTGTGAAAAATCTCATTAAATTCCACCTAATGAAAATATAACCCACAACATAAATTTACTAAAAACAAGTGAAGAAACCGGAGTAGAATTAAATATTGGTAAGTTATAAGCAAAAGAATAAAAGCAATAGGTAGGTATAAGTAAATTACTGAAAATAATTTAAGTCAAAAAAATAGCTCTCTACTCAATATTCAATGTAAAAAATGGCTTTGATTGGGTCGTAATATCCAATATTTTTCAATTAATTCATTTTCGTTTTATTTAATATACCTACATCGAAAATAAGCAAAGTCTTGTAATGGAGGCAGCTAATTGCTTAATATCAGGATTTTTACAATTAGAATTGTTATCTTCATTTTGTCTGGTGACGTATCGATTACTCTAGCTTTTTTGTTCCTTAAAACGCGAAACTATTATCAGTCAGTGATGGGTTCTTACCTGTTTTTGGCCCCTTCATGCTTATCATTGTTATCTCAATTGACCCAATATGATCCCAATTCTATTATAAGTCAATTAGTGCTGTTGGTTTGCAAATAGGATTTTATGTTTTTGGTTGATGAAATGATGAAAATAAACTATATTAGTAATCGAGATGCTACACTTTTGTGTATCAGGACTTAACAGTGGATAGAAAAATTATTTCAACGAAGGCAAATGTTATTGCAGAACAATCTTGCAGATGCTTTCAAATTTTTACTGCAAAACTAATAGCCCAATTCAATTTAAATAGTCCCTCTAATTCTTACCAATAGACAAGTGCTATTTTAAGTTATTTGTCTTTGATAGATACTGATCATTGATGTGGTGCAAATTAGTTCTCAAGTTTTGGCTGGAAATTGCATTTCGACTACGTAGTTATCTTATCTCCATAGGGAGTGTGAGAGAAATAGATAAATCTTTATGAATTCAATGAGTAATTATAAATCTTCATATTGAGATAGAACACAGAAACGGATGAAATGTTTCGCCCACACCAGTACGATATTCAGAATGATAAAACAGGAAACAAATCCCACTTCAAATTCCATGTTCAGTGGCTGAAAGTTATAAGGGCGCTTAGAAAATGCAGAAGTGTTTTGTGTTAGTTTTGTGTTTTGCATGCTTTGGATTTTCTCATTCCTATCGGAAGAAATACGAGAATAAGGAGAAATGTCCCAAAGTCAAGGCAATCAGAAACTTTGTTCTCGAAGATGTGAGTGCAGAATAGAAATTTAATAATATCAATAACTTTTTTCATTTGTATTTTTCTTCTGGTGAAATGGCTAAGCCATTCTCGACTATATATCCTGTATGAAATTTCAAGAGGTCAGGATTTCTTTGACATCTGGTGTCAAAAATTTGAAAGCTTTAGTCAGAAAAATTGACACCATCTCCATCAGCTTTCAATATCTTTTGACAGAAGCTTTTGGAGATATCGTCTATATGATCCTGGATCTGTTGGTGGTTAGGTACTTGCATTCTTCGTACTTATGAAGTGAAAATTTGATATAACCAACCAGAGCTGTGACGAGCACTGAAGAAAAGTGCTTCGAGCACTAAGCACTAAGCACTTGAATAAAAAGGCTCCCGAGTCTCGAACTCGAGCACAAAGCACTTATTTTCACAAAAGGCTCGCGCTCGCGAATACACTTTGTGAAAGTAATTCGACATTTCGAGCACTAAGCCCTAAGCACTTTTTTAGGAAATATTGCAAGTGAGGTTATTTTAATCGGAAAATAAATTGTAAGTATGTGATATTAAAAACTTTGAATTCGATTCAATATAATAAACAGGGTGTCCCAAAAGTCGCGCACCCCATTGAGGGGATCAAAAGTGAAAAATATTCGAAGCACAAAAATCCATGTTTGAAATTTTTTGATAACGTAGTTAATCAGTAATTAATTAATGAAAGTGACCAATCAGGAGCGCCCTACAGAATAATAAGTAGGCAGTGGGGACGCGAGAGTGAGACGCCAGAGCTGTTGCCGGCTTTTCACGCAGTAAACCGAGATTGGCGTCTACTCTCGAGTCCCCTCTGCCTATTTATTCTTCTGTAGGGCGCTCCTGATTGGTCACTTTCATTAATTAATTATTAATTACCTACGTTTTTCACTTTCGATCCCCTCAATGGGGTGCGCGACTTCTGGGACACCCTGTGTAATAAATTCTTATTGGTAATGAAAGAGAAAAATGCCAATTGAAACAAAATTAAATAAAAAATTCAAGGAAAAATGGAAATGTTCCTCTGTCAATTCTTGCACTGATTTGTCAGGAGCAAACCAGTTGCAAAACATTGTTGCGTGACAAATAACAAAGAAGTATCGAAATTAGAACTCAATGAACTGTGCAACGTTTTGATGTTGTTTATATAAGACTCTTTGCCCTTTGGTCAGAAGAAAACGTAAAAAAAACAGAATCGTGGCTTTTGCTTTTTCTGTTGATACTAAGGTATCAACGCACAAATTACCATTTAACAAAATACACATGGGCCCTTCAATTCTCCTCTCATAATGATCAAGTATCCTCATTATCATCTGTCTGTAATTGCAATCCAAACAGTTTCGGGATGTTATACTGTCATGTAAGGAAATGTTGATTTCAGATTTTATTGATGTAAAAATGAATTCGTACAACATTGGCTCAGGGCTTAGTGCTTAGTAATCCGCAATAGTGCTCGGGAGTACTTTTGGGATTACTAAGCACTAAGCCTTTGGCCGAAGCACTCCAATTACTAAGCACTAAGCACTGCTTTTGAAAAGTGCTTGGGAGCACAGTGCTCGGGAGCACAAAAGGGCTCCGAGTGCTTTCACGAGCACAAAGCACAATGCTTTGGCACAGCTCTGTAACCAACAACCTAAGGGAATATTTAAATGAATTTTCCGACAGCTACTGGGAACGTGGTACGTCATCGAATATTACGCTAGCTCAGAAGAAGCCTTATCGTACAGATGCATGCGAGCTGAGTTTACAACATCCCTGCTTCAAGAAGTGACCATGAATTTCACCTACAGCTTCATTGACGATCCCCTAAATGAAATTTTGATGGGAAATATAACTTGGACTATTCCAAACCCTGACAGACCATCCCACTGGGTTCATTCTGAAGATACGTGTAAGCTACAACCTACAAATAAGCACATATACGATTCTAGAAAGTAAAATCACTATTACAGAGACTACCAAGTTGACACGTTGCCAAAAATTAAAACGGCAGATTATCTGACTGAGGTCTAAATTAAAGTATGAAGAAATTATAACATGGCGACAATTCTAGTGAGATTATAGAGGCATTTAAATTTTTGTTTTTTTTTCGTCAGATGAGGGAGTCTACAACACATTTGTCCTGGACTCTGACTACAAATCTTGGGCCCTCCTGTTGCACTGTGCCGAGAAGACCAACGTAACCAGATATCTTTCAAGCTTCATAATGAGCAGGAAGCCGACACTTGGGAACAACGAAAAGGCGTATCTCCGTGACAAATTGCCCCGTTACGATATCGACCTAACCTATTTGTTCGACATGTCTCAGAACGATTGCAACTCGACGAACAGCGATTTGATTCCACCACCTGTCCTCGAGAACAGGAGAGAGCAGTCGACGAGGAGACACCCCATGAAACATGTCCATGGTTGAAAAATCCAGATGTTTCCGAGATGCATTAAAAGCTTCCTCAGGTTCTAAAAGATTCACCAAAGATACATTCATATAAATCTATGTTTTACCTTGTCCCTCTGTCATTATACTTATTTATATAAAACACAGCTCAATATTATGCTTGAAATTTTAAATAAAACATGGAAATTATTATTAATCTTCCACGTTTTTCCTTCGGTTCCTATTTCAGAGTGAATCTTTCGTTAACATTTTCTTTCTCACATTCTACGGTGTAAAAATTCGAGAAAAGCATTAACTTCAGGGACTTTCGAGCTTTGAGCATCCACCTAGTAGAGTAGGTAGAATCTCATAAGCAAGTTCGAAAAACTTTGACAGCTGTCAAAAAAGTTGACTTTTCGTTCACGTCAAGAAATGTCAAATTGAAATCCAACCCACCAAAGTCATCTGTGCGTCGTGCTGAATTTAAATGCACCTGTCAAAAAAATACCTGTGAATGAGTTTAAGTCGACACAAAAATAAAACAATTTCTTTTATTGAAACAGTAAAAATAGGACGCAAAACAATACAAATGCAAACAACGACAGAAAAAATTATGAGGTAAGTATTTTGTATTTTATCGTAGGATAAGTCTTCAGTCTGAGTAGTTCCAATTCTGTCTGCAACAGCAGTATAGTCTGGTGGTTTTCTTGTATCTTCCTGATCATTTTACTCCTTTTAGCCAGCGAGAGCATCCTGGAAAAGTCATTAACATCAACAAACATTCATATTATCGCTAGATAATCCCCAATTTTCCACAGGCCTAGAAAGAACTTAAATCTGTTCGAATGTAAGAAAGAGCAATAATAACATGCTTGGCGCATCGGTAGGAGGGCCTTCGTAAAGTTTCTTTCCGTCCAGAGTCGAATCGAGGAGATTTCACACAATCGTTGAGTTTTAACTGAACTTGATTTCCATTTTTTTCAATAATTTATAGAACGTTGTTCTTTTGAAATTTGGCAAACTGTCGTCATCATTCACGATTTCTAGAACTTTAGAAATCGTTGGGATTTCATTCCGAAAAAAAAACCGTGGACAATTCTTCTGATAAGGTTCATATCGAAATCGTCAACCGAATCGATTATTTTTAACGACTGGGCTCTCCTCTTAGGTGGCGTCAATGTTTTATTCCCTTCATATTCTCTGAGAATTCTGAATTCAGCTGAATCACTCACCCCTGAGGATTTTGAAACAATTCCTACAAAGTCTCTTTTCGATAAATCAGGATGTTCTTCCAATTCTTTTCGAAAAATGTTCAAAATTATCTCTTTCTTTTCGGCAGAGAAATGCGACCTTTTGGACTTTTTTCGTGGTGGTCCCCACATATCACCCTCAGATGCAGTATCCGTTTCCGAATTCGACATTGTTCTATAAACACTATACAGGGTCTTTCACGAGGAACCTCACCCATATTTATACGGGAAACTACTGAACGTATTTTCATGAAATTCAGCACTTATAAGTATTTCACGATGCTGATGAAATCTAAAATATTTTCAAGGCATGAGCACCTCCGGTTTTTCCGGAAATGACGTCAACTTCCGTTTTTGAAATTAGAACACCATTTTTTATTGCAGAAATAGATTCCTTAGAAAATTTCAAGTTATTTTGATGTAACATTTTTCAGTTTTGGTTGGAAAATTCTCTCTGAGCGGGAAAATTCGAAAAAAAAATCGAAAATAGAGCTCCGCTGAAACAAGAATAACTTCGAGGTTTTTGGATGGAAAATTTTCATTTTTGGGATTTTTCAAGATGTAAGATTGATGTATCAACTTTGAAAATCGAAATCGCGATTCATGATACAGGGGGTGAAAAAATCGCTTTCAAAGTTAGGGATGACAAAATCGTGAAAAATCAATTTTTTCAAATTAGAACCCCATTTTTTCATGGCAGATATTGAATCTACGTTAAAAAATAATGTGAGTGTATGCATCACACCCTTGCCCTAAAATGAATATTTTCTGATTTAATATCCACTTCAATAGAAGCTTTATTGTGCGCAAAGCAGACGATTCTGTTTGTTTACAAAGCTCCTTCTTATATTTGAACGGACTATAAATATATGTAGTTTACGTTTCGTCCCGGCTCCGCTCATAGGACTCTTCAGATTAGCTATTGATTAGTCTCACCTTTCCTCAGTCTGCTTTTTCGTTTCTATATCCAGTTCCCAATCCTTGTCCAACTTGCACTCGCACACATCCACGTTGATATCACTTATCTGCAAGTCTAGCTTCTTGCTATCTTCCCTCAAAACGTTGATCTGTTTCTTCAGCTTCATCACCCCCATTTTCTTCTCCTTCAAGATTATTTCGTAAGAGTTCTTCAGGAGCTCCAACCCCACCTCGAAAGGTAGAGCCTTTTCTTTCCCCTTGAGGTAGACTTGCATCTCTTTGGTCACCTGAGGAAACAGCTTTAGAGTATTGAGAAAACGTAGGTTTGGTATGATTTACTTTCAGATGGTTGATGTCATTCAGTTCCTCCCGAAGGTCTTCGATGTGCATTCTTAGTTTTTTGTGGGTCCATTCCATCTTCATGATTTCCCTGTGGAACGTCATCGTGTGTCGCATGGAGTTGAGCTTAATTCTTCCATTCTCCTGTGAACAGCAATAAACAAAGGGGCCTTTAGAATCATTTGGTGACTCTGTCTTCATCTACTCACAAGAATAAGAGCATTGATGTTCTCCACTTCCTTGCGCGAAATCAGGACAGCATCCTGGAAATCGCTGATGTTGCCGTTCATTGGAACCTCCACGTAGCCTTGCTTCAGCACGATCTGCATCTGCACATTCTTCATTCGTTTAAGACGATCAGTCCGCACTTGCGCCAAATCAGCCATAGAACGAACGTTCACCTCTTTCTTCTGGTAGAGCCTCTTCTGGAGGATCGCTACAGTGGCCTCCGCTTCCAACAGCACCACGGAAGCGCCCTTCAGCTGCAACAAAGAGTAAAATTTCGAACTAGAGACGTAAAGTCTTCGGAATAGCCCATCAGTTGTCTCACCTTGATCTCATGCTCAATTCTCAGCCTTCTATGCTTGCAGATCACCGCGTAAGCCTCTTCGTCCACGGTTGGTGGCACTCCTGCGAAGTTGTCCATATGATCTAAGGCGTTCAGGTATTCTATACACTCGTCAATGAGAGTTGGTGGTCTCTCTTTGGTTATCACTGCCCTAGCCAATGCTTGGAGCATGGTGTAGGACATAATGTTTTTGTAGTTCACCTTCGGACGACGTCTGGGAAAGAGGACAAGGGATTAGAAGGCACCAAAACAAGCTGTGCCTACGATTTTAACCTCTGAGGCATTTGTGATCCCCAGCCACTTCTCCAAAAGGATTTTTAGGGCTTATAGAAACGAACAACTCACTTCAGTAGCTTAACAGATGCTTCTTGGATGACTTGGTTGAATTCCGCCATATCCTTCTTCAGATTCTTGTCCAGAAATTTTTCTCTGTTCTGAACGGTGTCAATCTGATTACGACATTCTATCACGGAATCCTGCAGCGAATTTATCAGGTGCTCCACGCTGTGTATGAGCTCTTCGTTTCCAACCATGATTTTTCTGCAAAAAATACTCAAATGATAATACATGTCTAGAGATTTTTATCCCAGCTTTCTTGCTTGAAGCGAATAAGGTTTGGAAGAAGATGCACATTCAAAAAAGTTCATACTTGAGTTCTAACTCCTTGTCTGCGTAAGCCAACAGATCCAGCAACTTCAGACGTTCCTTGCACAGTATCAGCACTTCCTGTATTATAGCCTCGTCCACTTTGATCCTCAAATGAAGAAGATCGTTGACTCTGCTGTCGAATTTCTTCACCCCTTCCCTTATCTGGGCTATGATTCTGGTGTATTCTTGATCCAAGATGTTCTTGTATCGTTCTCGTTCGCTGTTCAAGAACTTGACCTTCTCCTCGTAGTCTTTCACCGCCCTCAGATCGTCCTCGTTGAACTCTTCCGGTTGTTTCTCAACCTGGGGGATATGGATTATTCAGGTCATCCCTGAAGGCTACAGTTTTGCGTGAGAGATGACCAGTTTACGAACCTACCATACATTTGGGAAGAGGCACGTCCTTCTTCAGCTCGTCCTCCCATCTGACCTCCAGGACACCGTTCATCATGGCCATCAGAGCTCTCTCCCTAAAATCGTCGGCTAGGAGTAAAAGTCTTATTCTCTCAGCTTCTGCAGCTTTGGCGTCGAGAATGGCTTGCTCGCTCGGGGAGATATATGGTGGTATCGGAACCTACGAGAAGATATCTTGATAAAATACCATCTGCCATTTCTAGAAGCTTCACCTGAGAGTCTTGGATGGTGACCATCAGTTCAATGTTCTCATAGGCGGTCCAAACGGGATCACTGATGGAAATGTAGATCTGATCCGTCGAGAAATAATTGATTTCGTCCACTATGTAACGCAGCCTTTGGTTTTTCTCCTTGATCTGTCCCATTTCTCTGGTCTTCTGCTGCATCAGGTTCTCGAACTCCTTGTTGAAGTATTCCCTCAACCTAACCATGTCATACTAACCAGAAATATCAATGGTTTGGCCACGAATTGAGCGAAAACTTCGAAATCTCAGAATAAAATATAGACAAAGTTAAAGAACGAGAAATAAACCTTTCTAGTACAGAAAAGAAAAATGAGACATAAGGCTTTCGTTGCTCGACAAGTATTGAGGCATGGAAAAAGGTAGACTCACATTTGTTATGGCTGATACCATCTGCAACTGATAGAATGTTTGAGTCTCCAGCTGGTTGTATTTGTACGGAGATATTTCGATGAAATTCTGTGCTGTAGATCCGGCCATAGCTATTATGGTCTCCTTGTCAACCACAATGGATTCGACTTCCTCTTCCAAATCCTCAATTTGCTTCTTCTTCACCACTGGAACTTGGGGCGGTTGATTCAGAAAATGGTTGCGATCTCTGAAGAATAAAAGTAAAAAGACATATCGCAATCTGGATAAAGTCCTGGAAATCTACATACATTTGGTTCATGGGCTTCCAAGGAGCGAAAGTGTCGTTTTCGTTCACGAACCTCTCCAGCTTCAGCTGTTCCATGACCCAGTGCATCTCCTCCATCTTCTTCCCATCGGGCGGCAGCAAAGAATAACTCTCCACGTTGATCGAAGAACTCAAACCCACGATCTTTCTCTTCTGAACCGCCATGGTGTTGAAGCACAAGCTCTTTATGTTGTCGCACACGCTGTATATAGTCGCCACGTACTTTTTGATGTACTGTTCGGTATTCTTGCACTCCACTCTGTTCTTCTCCTTGATGTCGTCGAAGTACTTGACGTCCAGGTTGAATTCGACCAGGTCCAGCTTCTCGTTTTCTGGTCCATCTAGGTTTTGGTTCAGCAGTGCCCTCAGCTCGTTTCTGATCTGGTGGTACTCTACGTAGATGGAGGCTTTTTCCTCCTCGTGAATCTTCCTTTCGCGTTCTGTTCTCCTCAATTTGTCCACTTCCAACCACGTATAGTCCCTCATTGAAGCTGCGCAATCATCAAAACGATATAAGAAATTCGAAAATTTTAGCGATCTTCAGGGGAAGCAAGCTGATTCATCATTAGGAAAATCGAGAAAAAAATTCTGGCATTCATTTTCTTTGGGGGTCAATATTCTGAAAATTGAGGTTTCTGAAGGAGTGAAGGGTCGGAACACTCTCTGTCTCTTCCACTGTGGCCAATTTTGTGAAGATCCAAGGTGGTTTTAGCTTATCAAGGCCCCCAAGAATCAGCTGGAGTCTCTAAATTCAAACCTACTTCGGATCCCCGCATGGTATCCTCAAAGTCTTGCCATTCCTCATGCAGAGTCTACATGTTGGATCCATGATAAGTCCTAGATTGTGTAGACTGCTGTAGAGTTTGTCAGATCGAATCTAGAATAACCTATCCAGGAGCTGGATATTTTGGTGGATGGTGATGAAGTTAGAGTCGACTCCTTCGATTCACGAGGACTCTAAGCTCCAGCCACTTTTATCTTCCTCTTAAGCCATTGAATTGGCTATTCCAGTCACTCGTTCTGGACTAAAGGAGCTATGGGTCCACTACAAGCTAGTGATCCATCCAGGTTTTCCCTAATGCAAGAGTGGAAGGGAACTATTCAACTGCAGTCAGTTCTTTCTCCTGAGCAATGAGAGAGAAGTCTTGCAATGTAGCTTTACTTTTCGAGCAGCTTGGCTGCCAGAAGAGATTTTTATTGATCTCCTTGTCTAGTCACTCTCCACAAGTTCCCAGGCACACCAACCAATTGCGTCAATCTCCACCTGAAATAGTCTCTTAGATTGGAGATTTGCCTTCTACTTCCGGTCCTCTGCGATTTGTGTTGCCTTTGGTGAACCAGCAGGTTCCTTGTAGCAGGAGACCCCTTGTCTATCTCAGTCTCTCCTGCTCCGATGTTTTGGCGTACCAATCATTCAATTGCCGATGTCAAAAAATAAAAAATCTTACATTGACATAGCTATACTTACGTCCTGGATCGAACCCTTTCGTCTTTCTTTGAAAAAGTAGAGCGTATCTGTTCGAATTCAGAAGTTTGACCAGATTCTCTTGCACGTCGTAATCAGGTTCGTTATCAACCAGGTTAGTGCAGGCTACAATGTTGTCGTAGCCCAAACTGACTATGTACTTCCCCAGAGGCTCTATGTAAGCCTTCTTGACACCCCCGTTTCTCCTAAAACATGGTGGATAGAATGGGAAATCCTCAACGAGTGTGTCAGATCACCTGTGATGAGGAAGAGCATGTCCCACCACTCGTTCCATATCACTTGTTCTTGCGATGATGAATCCGTCGTAAGACCAAGTTACAGCGTGATATTTGTCGATGTAGAAGCCGTTTCGCCTCACTTGGTGGCCTGTTTCGAAGCTGTTGAGTGTTCGGATCAAATTGTCCTGGATGAAAAACATAGATTCATCACAATTCATCTCTGATTCTCCCCAAGTACGAAGTCTACAAAAACTGAGAGAACACTTTGTTGTCATTCACTCACCCCTCTCCTGGTCTCGACCTCCTCGATGCTCTTCGAATCGAAAGGCATGACGTAGAACACCCTGTCTCTGTTGATCTTCGACGTGCTCAAAATCCTGGAATACTCCTGCTTAGGATCCGAAAACCGATACTCCTTCACGTTGATCTGGTGATTGTCCATTATACAATACCGGATCACCTTATTCCCCTTGATGTACTCGTTGGAGGTGACCGGTATGACGAACAGCCTGTAGCAGTTGGTCGACGGTACCAGCATGTAGTCCGCGACCTGGAAATTAGTGGATACCGTCGCCACCACCTGGATTTGGCCTCCGGGTATGCCTTCTAGGACGAAGAATTCGCCGACCGCCACGTCAGCAGCCACCAGGACTCTTCCGAACTCGCTGAAGTAGACGTTGGATATCTGGTTGGTGGTAAGGTTGAAGTGCGCCATGGTGGCAGGCTTGGTGGGGTCGTATATGGAGAGGAGCTCGAGGATGCCGTTGATGTAGCCTATGCCTATGTAGGGGAATTCGGGGTTGCCGGCTATCGTCAGCGCTGTGCCCATCAGGTCGTACTTGCTGACCTGTAAGAATGTGAAACTGTCTCTTGTCAGTCCAAAAGCATTTAGCTAACACTTTAAGCGGCTAACAAACGCTTGGTATGGCAAAATGGACCAAAAGATCTCTCCAACTTCCTCGTAAACATGGCAGTTTGCCAAACGTCTTCTGTGGACGCCTCTACAGACTGAATCACGAATAATAGCTACAGACTACTCACCACTTTTCCTGTAGCAATTTCGACCACACTGACCATGTTTCCCTGCGACAAAAGGCAGACATATTGGCCCACTGGATAGACCAAGCAGATATTATGGAACTCTGTCTCGTTGGTCTTGATGAACTCGTACTTCTTGGTTTCTGGATCAATTTTCACCAGATAAGCTCGCTCTGTAAGACCCACCAGGATGTCGTTTTTGTTACATTTTATCTTTACCATTACCTCGGTAGGAGTGAGGTAGTTGTAAAGGTTCCAAGTGGAGCCGGTCTTCTTGTAAAACTGGGAAAAAACGAGAAAATCTGGTTGTTGGTTCTTTGTTCTTCTTGCCGTTAGAATAGAGCTGATAGAGCAAGTTTAATTGATATGTTTCTTACTCGAATTCCAGGATTAGGTCCTGTCACAACGATATCTCCTTTCCATAAGGTGAAAGAAGGTAACAAACCTCCCACTTTACTGTGCGAGATGATTTTCTCTAAAATGTATTCTGAGTTCACCTGAAACGATGAAAGTTTTCGAGTATTGCACTTGGTGATGTAGAATCATATTACCAGATAAACACATCCATCGTTATCGACGACATACAGTAATCCATCCAGTGACCAATAGGTTAAGGTCAAAGGAGCCGGCTTCTCTTGCGGCATTTTCACTTTGTGATGGGTCATTATGCATTTCTTTCCGCACATAAGGATGTCCCAGATGTGCAGTTTAGCTGTCTTTAACCCTAGTTGAGAAACCCTTACAGGACTCAAAGTATTACATCTGAAATTTTTGTTGAAAATTTCATTGAATTTTTCGGGGTACCATTTGGGTCCATGACACGAAAAAAACTTTTGTAATTTTCTGTGATCTCACCTAATTACCTGCTTTTGTCTGTGTATATGGCTTCGACTGCTTCCCAATTTTTCCCCTCTACGCCAGTTCCATACAGTCATGTTGAAATAAGGTAGACTGCCCAAAGACACCAACACTGAACACTCCGAAAATGCCAATGAAATATAACCCTCCTTTGAGCCACCTGTGGGACGCCAAGACGACTTGTAGCCCTAAGTTTCATTGGAAAATGTCCAAGAGCGATGTTTCTCCGAAAGAGTTGATCGATAATAGATTATTTATCTATTATCAATCATCAATTATCAATGATCAATTATCAATGATCAATTATAAATGATCAATTATAAATGATCAATTATCAATGGACAATTATTAATTATCAATGGACAATTATTAATTATCAATGATCAATTATAAATCATCAATGGACAATTATCAATGATCATTTACCAATAATCAATTATAAATGATCAATTATAAATTTTCAATTATCAATAATCAATTTTCAATGATTAACCATTACTGAACAATTAAAAATTATCAATGACCAACCATTACTGATCAATTATCGATGATCAATTATAAATGATCAACCATCACTGATCAATTATCAATGTCCCATAATCAATGATCTATTATCAATTATCAGTGCTCGATTATCAATAATTGAGAATTACGAATTATGAATCATTCATTACTAATTATCGATTACATCGATTACTAATTTTTATACATTATTATTGATTGATCGAGTCGAATTCTACTAGATAAATGGTGAATTTCGACAGTAAGGTATGGCGAAAATCCATATAGGGACACCATCATATGATCCTTACCCTCCAAAATAGATATAATCTCGAATTTTGGGTAACTCATAACGAATATGCTGGGATTTCCACAGTTTTCGGCGAAACAGAAAAAATTGAGGGTCCTGTGTCCTGCATAATACTTTATGCCATCACCACATCTGGCGTTATTGGCTTTGTAGAAAGAGTGCTCGTATGTTACCATATTCTTAAAATATAGGTGGCACCCGACGCCATAGAATATCACTTCTTTGCCGATAAAATGCATGGTTGATAGCCTTCCTAAGAGACACCATCTGTAAATATCCCATTCTGATGAGACCATACATCATTTTGCATATATCAAAGAATTCTCTCATATCAAAGAATATTCTGATTCTATATCCAAATTGAGTTGAATATTGCTTTTTAAACGCAGGAAAACTTAAAGAAGTAAGATGAAATGAGGCAATATTTTTTGTTTATAAAGAAAATTTTTGATCTGGAGTTATATTTTGTAACTTTCTAACTGTACAATGAAGAGCTAGTTACTCACTCTGTTGGATTTGAACTTCCGTCGTCCATTTTACAATATATGTTATCTATTTGTATTCAATAAACGTCAAGTAGAAGTAGAAGTGTTGCTATGTCTACCAATATAGATTGATCAAATAATCAAGGATAGAGACTCTATGGAATAAGGTGTACCAAGAGACCAAGAGTCAAAGTCAATATGATTGAAAAGCGCTCTTTATTTTGCAGGTACATATATTTGAAGAGCGACCACTTGGGATTGGATTCCAAAATTTCGAAAAAAAGTTACTAAGGCGAAGAAAAGCGCTCCCAGAATATATTACTCGGCAATAACACAACAAAAAAGTGTTCTTCAATTTTATCAAATTCAAATTCTATAAAAATATCTATCGAATGCATTAGAGCCTGCATTTTAAATTAAGGTACATACATTATCTATACTCAAACATTCGTGTCATGCTCTACATATCTAGGAGACATGCAAGAAATGAATAATACAGGGCTGGCTACCTTGTATCGATTTGAGATTGATACAAAATTTGCATCCCCCTACTGTGAAAGATTAATAGAATAATTTGTTAACCAAATAGAACTTCCGAGTGATAAGGTCGTCTAATATAAAAGACACTAGAAAATGAAATAGAACACAAATTGTGAGATTTTGTTAAAAGCAGTAATGATGAAGTGGTCGGTTGTCTTTTGCTTGATTTTTGGAGTCCTCAATGGTGAATACTTTACCTACTGTTTCTTCAAATTTTCAACTATAAGAAAATTTTTTTTCACCTAATCATAAGTAATCTTCTATTGGCGTAATTAGTAAGATCAAGCTCTGCTTTTAGAGCCATCATTTTAATCCTGAAAAATATTTGCGGCGTGTTTTTGAAGGTGATTCTTTTTGAGTGCTCGTTTTATTTAAACGAGGGTTGAATCTTCGATTAACGATGTCAGTATTTTCGAATTAAGATAGCTTGAAATTGGATTGAATCGGACCGACCTAGAATGCTGAATATGGCCTACACTAAGAGCAATCATACTTTTGAAACGTGAGTGTGCTTTATTAATCAGTCTTTATTTTATTTTTTAGGAGGGCTGTGTTCAGACAGGGTTGTTGGAGGATCAGATGCTCCAGAAGGTGCTTATCCATACCAAGTTGCCTTAGAGATACGTAATTCATTATTTTGTGGTGGATCCATCATTGATAATTCTTGGATATTGACAGCTGCTCACTGCCTGGACGGGTAACTGTTAGAAATATAATTGCAAACCATCAATGATCTTCAAATAAACCGAAAGCTGCAATGGCAGACATTTATTCCCCTAAAACATTATGCGGTAGTTCCATATTTCTTTAGTATGTCTTAATATATTACAATTATTCCTAACACCTCTGCAGTTATTTTAGGTTGGTAACTTTGATGAGAACCAGAAGTTATTTTCAATGAGACAAACTTCATACACTTTTTTAACGTTGACATACGGAAAAAAATAAATGTTTGAAGTAATATAATGTGTAAATTTTCATTTTATTTTATTCGCAGACTAACTCCAGACAAAATCAAAGTGGTGGCTGGAACATCGACATTAAAAAATGGCACTGGGCAGGAATTTGAAGCAGAAACTTTGAAGATTCACGAAAACTACAACTCTAAGAATGTCACCAATGATATTGGGCTGATAAAACTGAAGAAATCGATCGAGTTTAACGACAAAATGAAGAGTATTCCGTTGGCTAAAACAGAAACTAGGGGTGGAAAAAGATTGATACTTACTGGATGGGGAAAAACGAGGGTATGAATTTGGAAAACAATACTACTTTTTTCATTCCTATGAAGCCACAGTTTTTTAAATATTGTGCGAAAATAGATGCGAAAAACCACCTCATACTACCTATACCTATCTTGTTCTTCTATAAAATCGATGGAATACCACTTTGGTTTCGAGTGATGCTGGAACAGTTCAACCAAAATATCGAGCTGTAAAATTAGCAATGTTTGCCTTCAATTTTTGATCATTTTCAGCACTGGTACTGGGGTCTATAACCTTCAGCAACAAAATAACCACTTGATCATTCTATACTACACTAGATCAAAAATTACTGAGAGCATTTTAAGCTTCAGTTTGGTTTATTCTTCTACTTTATCTTCAGATATTAAGTACTTATTCATAAGCCAAACTACTTAATTTTAAATTTTTATTCATGGCTTTATTTTTAAGTGTAATTGATTTAGTTTTTCGTGTTTTTAGTATCCTGGTCAAACAACGACGAAACTCCAAAAAATAGACCTGTTGTCTGTTAGCGATTCTGATTGTGCAACAATCTATTCTGGAAGAGTTGATAAGCGGAATCTGTGCACTTTAGGAATACCTGGAAGAGGAGCATGCCAGGTAAAAACCGTTTTTTTTCTGTCTTTAGCCGGTAGACACAGTTTTATTTCGTTTTTTTTATTCTTGACCAATTTTTATTTCAAGGGGGATTCTGGTGGCCCATTGGTACATGATGGTCATCAAGTAGGAGTGGTATCTTGGGGAATAGCGTGTGCCAGAGGAATGCCGGATGTGTTTACCGATGTATTTAATTTCCAAAACTGGATCGAACATAATATAAAAGCTTAAATTGTATTTAAATCGATGAGAAGAATAAAATTGTTTAAATTTTCAATAAATCATTATTCAAATTCTGCTTTTTCTTTTCAACCGAGTAAAAAAAATAGTTCTTAATTTGTCGGAAAAAAATTATTTAATTTTTTTCAGGTTTGTTCAGAGATAACAATTTTGTTTATGGGGACCGATTTTGTTGTATTTTAAACGTTGAATTCGGTTTAGCTTCAATGTGATCCCATTTCAGAATGAGATCTACAGAGTGTTCCAAAAAAGATATAATAACATCGATGTTTTTGAAAGCTCGTTATGCATGAACGAGAGCCAAATAATTTTGTCACGTTGTTAGTATTTTTCAAAATTCAAAGGATTCATAGCTTGGTTATTTTAAAATACTGAAGATATCAAATTGAAGGTTGTTAGACAGAATGGCGGCTACTTGAGGGTCTTCGTCTCTAAAAAAAACGAAAAGAAACGATTTATTTTTTTCTGATTGATGAAGGGATGTATGAGTGTATAAAGATTAAATAATAAAAAAAAAATATTTTATAAGTATTGAATGAATAAAAAAGGTATTCCCCATTTCCCCAACATTTTTGGTTATTTAGTAACATTTCCACCATCAAAACGAACCAATATTTTTGTGTTTTTTCATTTCAGTATTGAAGTCTATCATTAAGTTAATCAAATGTCTATCTCATTTTTCTTTCAGAATTTACCGTTTTTTTTATAAATGAGATAACAACAATGTGTTGTTTTCGCGAAATTTATTTCCTTGATTTTTTCTATTCGAAATGATAAATATCCATATCAACGACAATTTATTAAGGTTTGTTTTAGCCGTCGATTAATGAAAATTAATTGTTTTTTACAATTGTGGATTCTAACATGAAATTGAATTTCTTTTGAATGACACGCCCCGCAGGTACCTATCTATCTGATGACTGGCGAAGAAAAGAGATAGTATTATACAGCCAGTGTGAGATCTAGTTCAGGGTAGGATTTCATGTTATATTCCTTGCGCCCCAACATTTGTTCTATTAAGCTGTATAATCCAATAAATAAAAATTAATGCACTGCACTGCCATCTGGCGGTATCCGTTTCTTATTTTGAGGCTAAAGACTCTTAAACAAAATCTTGTAAAAAGCACCCTCTTGGTGATTGGACAGAAGAGCGGCTTTCCACCAATCAAGGGTGTTATTACTTAAAGAAAAATAAAAGATGTTAATTAAAATTTTGAAGTTCTTTCTTCCGACGACGGAAGAAAGTGTGGGATCGGCCCAACGCACTTGGGTCGGGTCTTGGTGTTTAAAATTATTTTCTAGGGAGAGGGATGGTAAATGAAACCTTTTAGATTAAATTTAAGACGTATATTAAATTCAAATCAAACCCAAACAAATTTACACTGGTTAGTTATATGTGTTACTTAAATCAAATGATTCAAATTATCAAATGTTCGGATATTTCTTAATTCGAAAGGAAATAATCCCATCAAGTAAAACTGTTATATTAGCTTTGAATTACAAAGGCAGATCTATTCATTGAAATTAAACCAACATCAGTGTGAATTCCAAATCATATAAAAATGAATTCAAATCATCAACAAAAATGAAAAGGGTTTGTCAAAATGACCCCAGAAATACCTAATAATCATGAACAATCTCGAAAGAATTTACAGTATAAGGTAAATTTTCTATACCCAAATGATATGACGGAAAATAATCCTTCTTAAACTTTAATTTTACAAGGGGAAACTCAACAATAGTTTCCTCATGATCTTTCAAATGAACATGAGTTTTCTCAGCAGGAAAACTCCACTTAGAACTTCAACTACTTAAGGGTGATTACAAAAATAATAATACGCTTTAACGAGGATACAAAAAATTATGAAACTATGACTTGTAGAAGATTTCAGGACTCTGGACTATAAATGTATTTTGGGCGGGCATGCGGTTTTTCTACCAATCCTCAAAAATAGCCAAGCATAAACAATTTATCTGACCTTTTTCCTGTACCAATGATCCCAAGAACGATGAACCTAGGAGAATAATTCTACGACGATGCTTCTTTCCTGAAACAGACAAATTAGATACGAAACACGACATCCACACGTTTTCGCAAAATTGACCTTCACTCCCGAATATACCGACGATACGCGATCTAAATAATTCCAAATAAATTAAGAGACTTTACTAACTTCAACTTAACACTTTTTATATATGTCCCAGTTTGAGACTGACTTATCAAAACTTTTTAAAGAAACCAAAAAACCTACGAGTTATCCTGACGCCGTCTTCCGAATAACTACGAAACTAAATTAATTCTTAAACCTTCCTTAAAACCATATCAAACGATCAAACACATAATGAGTCAACTCAGAATCTTCCCGTTTAAGACTTCTGCAGTTACTCCTTGACTTCAAAATCAACCTTAATTGTTTTCGTTTCCACTTTGAAACCGTACTTCTTAACACTCAAGTACCTAACCTGAAACCGTACTACCCTAGTACCCGAACCATAGTCGCGAGCACTGGCAACCTATCCCGTTTAAGGTTCAACCAGTAACTGCCGTTTTCGTCTCCCGAATAATTGATCTCACTTTCGTCCGAAACTTCCCCGGCTACCTTATTCTTTGTTCCTTTTAGAGACCAATTAAATTAAAGGTTTTTCTTTCGTCAGTACTTCAAAACCAATCAAACCAAAACTTCTTCCATCTTTGTTTTTATGAACCAATCAAATTAAAGATTTTTCTGCTTCCCACCTTCCTCTTGAGATATTGCAGTTTCCCATGCAATGGTTTGGGAAATGCTACGTGACAATTCTCAACAATGCCTGCGTTGAATTTTATTCCTGTCATCGTGTGCAGTAATTGCAACCAAATTCGTGGGACAATTATAATTTATCATTTAGTTCTCTAAATAAACTTAAACTGAAAATCAACAATTTCGGTCGTTAACGTCTCGCCAAACATCCTGTGTGGGTTTGATAAACGATCCAATAATTTTTTCAACACAAGGCTATTAAATTTCAGAAGTTGAAGTGGAAAATACCGGTCAAATATTACAGGAAAGTAAACGTTCAAGTCCTAATTTTAAAAAGGATATTCATTTTATTACTTCCAAGTTATCTCTCCTATTACAATCTAATCAGTGCCTGGTGTTAGCACATTTTGTGTTTTTCGAGATAATTCTTCACTTGGAATAATTGCTATTTTTTCTTAAATAGGATTGAAGGACCACTGAAGGATATTTCAAGAAAAACTCAGTAAAATGAACAAATATATTTGATAAAGATTTAGTTAACACAGGATAAATAAAACACTATGTATGAAATCATAATACATCATACCCTTATATAAAAATTACATTTCTTATAATCTAATTCAAGCAGCAACTACAACCTTACTCTGTTGAACCTTCTGAGTCATATTAATCTTATCTCCTAAACTGAGAGCCATTCCCTGAAACAATGGAAAAATCTCATGAAAGTTTTATAAGTTTACAAAATAGATGTTAAAAAATTACACCAAGTACGCAGACCAAAACCTGAACTAATAAGTCCGAAGAGATATAAACTAAACAAAAAATCTAACCTGGCTTTTTGCTCTGATTCGAATGTGTCCCGTCACTGGAGCATCTGGCTTGTTGAAAGGCTTCTCGATGCTCAAATTGGCTAAAGCATCTTCTCCAAATATCGACTTGGCATACATATTGGCTGCCATGAAGCCACATTGACCAGACAACGCCTTCTCTGGTGTCAAACATTTCATATTCGTACTTTTCACTAAATGCTTCAAATATTCAGCAAGATCTGTGAGTGTAGTGTTGACAGAAACCTATGAGGAAATCAGATTGGATAAGCGACGCTATTCTGAGGCGCATAGTGAAGCCGAATCGTCCAAAATTGAGTTGTACGCATGCGCCATCCCCTTTTTCGGGAATGAAAATGTTCTACAGAGAAAATTGATAATGGAAATTTTAATGTTATTCAGGATATGAAAAGTCCACATAAAAAAAACCGAATTTTCATCAAAGTAATTGACATTCTTAGGAAAATTGTATATTAGACACTGTTATTACGAGGAAGTAGCAAATTCGGCTGTGAATCTTATATGAAATGATCATAAAACTGTTAAAATTGAAGAAACGAACTTAGTTATCATTTTGAGGTTAAATTCACGTTAAGACAAAGTAAGGGCTTCGCACGGCAGGGGATAATTTATTAACTTCTCTTACCTTATTCTCCCACTCAAATTCAGCCCACATCTGTCTGAATTCAGTGTCACTGCAAGACGCCGGAATGATATAATCCATGATATCGATATGTATGTCGTTGAGTACAACGACATTTCTGTCGGAACCAGCACCGGTCACATCGTAAACGATATTTCCGAATATGATTCCGTTCTCTGTAGATGCAACTTTAACATTGGCCTTTATGTTACAGAAATCTCTAGGCGCCAAAACTACCGGTTGGGGTTTTTCCACCAGCTTCAAATCGCCCAATGTTGCCAGTTCCAAAGTGCAATTCTGAAGGGTGTCATTGGTTTGATTGACAATCAGAACGTCTAGGACGATGTCGTATTGGTTAACATGAACGTAGGCCTCTGCGTAGACTGGGTCGGAGAAACCGGTCAGTTGCGTTACTTTATTGAGTTTGTTGATCGAAGAGGATGCGTCTGATCCTCCAATCTAGGGGAGGAAAGTGGAAAGGAAATATTATTTGGCAGATATTCACTTCGAACTAAAGATACAACTGATGAAAAAAAAAAAAAAGGAAAAAAAAATTTACAAAGTGCCAACACTTGACCTTCAATTCTTCTATGACCACCTTCTGAAAGAAACATGGACTAAAAAATTACCCACCTTTCCACCTGCTAAGGCTTGGGACAGGGACGTTTCAAACATATTTTCTCCCAATTCATTCGATTTATCTGTCTGAAGTTGCATGAAGTTGATTGCATCGTCTGGCTGCACCGCTTTTCCAATTTTTTCTCTCGCTTTCTGATTGGAAGCTTCTTCTTTCTCCTTGGCCAAAAGCATCTCGTTCAAGGACAAACGACACAATTCTGAGAAGATGTTAAGGATCGATGGAGATCGATCGGAAAGAGCTCTGAGACAAAACAAGATATGGTCTCGGTCATCGTTTGTGATGGCTTTAACGGGCAGTCCTGAAAAATTATTCTATTGATTTATTATCCGGAACATGCATATTGTAATGAAGTTTTACCGGATTTGCCAAGATGAATAATACCGGCCATGCAAAGCATTGCTTCTGCATCAAAACAATTCTTTTGTTTAGGGCTAAGATTGGCAAGTTTACCATATCTTAATGCCAATTTTGTTACAGTGGAGGCCAAAGAAGCCCCTATGAAAAAATCACCATCCATAAGGTATTGCCTCAGTGGTGGTCTTTTTTCCTTTTTGGGTTTTCTGAAAAATAAAGTGTAAATAGTCCTGTCCTATTCTTTCACGTTTTTGATCATGGAAATATTTATGGAACTTCAGTTTACTTACTGCGCAGTACTGAAGATGGACTGAGTAGCATAAGTCCCATCTGATGTAACCAGTGTGGTTTGCTGAGTTTGCTGAGCATTGTTACCTACTTGAACCTCTTCCTCGCCAGATATCAACTTTTGTTCAAGATCGACTAAAGCCCCTTCTCCCAAATTACTAATAATTTGTCTCATAACCACTTCGATATCTGTAGAAGTCGAGGCATATTCGCCAAGAATCCATAATGCAGCTCGGTGAACTTTAACGCTCTTTATATCACTGAACGTTTCTAGCAGTTTCTGAAAATGAAATTTCCAGACTGGAAATCAAGCGATTTGATTTGAATTCAAAACTAACCTCAATGATGAGTGGTTGCAGATTTCCGAATTTCTGGATGACTTCTCTGATGAAGATCATCACATCTGTAGCCGCCAACTCATTTGTGTCGGACAAAAATTCGACCAGAACAGGGACGACAGAAACTGCCACATCAGGAAACTTGATGCAACACTGATGTAGAGTACGGACAAGCAACTGCCTATATTTTCCTGTGTCTTCATGCTCTACATCATGTGTTTTTGATACTTCCTTCTTCAGTACCAGCACCATCTCTTCAATATTTCTTGAAGACACTAAATCCATTGCCAATGCAAGGGTTTTCTTACGAACCTAATTTGAACAACTCGATTTGAGAAAAATTGCCATGAAAATTATCTACAGTGAAAATGAGTAGCATGAAGTCTTGGGGGTTTGAAAATGTTATTGAGGAACATAATGAAGAAGAAGAGTTATATAATGAATATACTCAGCATAGAATATAAACCTAACCTACAAAATAAGTAAACTCAGCATATACCAACACCATCTCTTCAATAATTGTTGATGACACTATATCCATTGCCAATGCAAGGATTTTTTTAAGAACCGAGTTTGAACAGTTTCATTTGAAAAAAACTAACATTCAATATTATGAATGATTGGGACCCTGAAAATGTTATTGAGGAACATAATAAAGAAGAAGATGAATTTACTCAGCATATAAAATGAACCTAACCTATAAACAAGTAAACTCAGCATAGGCAACAAATAATATTAATTCACTAAGTGAACATTTGAACTACAATCATAAAGTGTGAAATAACTCCCAAACTGTTCACTTACCTCGAGATCTGGACTAGCAAGAACTCTCAATATATCCATAACAGAATCTTGAAGAACTTTCTCATGAGTTGGATGATCTTTCAAAGCAATAAGCCTATCTAAGACAATAAGTTTTACATTGTTATCGCTCTCTTTTATAATGAGATCAATGTAGCAGCCAGCTGCCGCTTTGATTGCTGTGGGGGCAGTTGAAAGTGTGACAAGAGTTCCTTCAAAAAAAATTATGAAACCCTCAATATACCGTAAAATTTTAATAACAAACCTGCAGCTTCGTATCTAACAGCGGGACTACTTGAGTTCAACAAGTTATAAATACACCTAATAAATCTGGATCTTTCTGAGGGATTATTATGGCACACTTTATAAATCAATTCAACAATTACCAGTTGTAAGATATCACCAAACGATGTGACTTGGTCCAAGCAAGAAGCTAAATATGAGAGAGCCCTCTCTTGATCTGCATGAAGAAGCATTAGAAATGCGTTTCTTTTACAGGACATATCCTGCTCTCCGTCCAAATAGTTTGATATTAGCTCAGGTGCGTCAGGGATCAAAGCTTCAAAATTACGATAAATTGTGAAAATCGCCAGAACTGCGTTTCTTCGCACATATGAATGTCTGTGTTCCAGACAGGATCTTATAGATGGCATCAGGGGTTCGAGTAGTTCAGGTTCTTTGAGTTTACATAGGAATCGTAGTGTTGATCCCCTCAGAAACTCGTTTGGGTGTTGAAGGTCTTTTCTGAATTGAAAGTCAGCATTTTGGAATGGCATTATCAGGAATTGTTGATAGAACTTACCGATAAGCATCACAAACAAGAATCATTTCCTGTAGAAGTTTGCCATCAGGTGTTGTTTTAGGAACAATTTCCCAGAATATTAAGAGTAACTTTTTAGCAGTATGATCTTGCAATGGAAGAACATATCGAATTACAATCATTAAGAGACCTGGGGGTAAACGTTCTCCGGCCAGAATCATATGTATGGTTTTTTTAAGGGCTTCGATCTTAACTTTCACATCTCCTTTTTCTGAAATGATGCCATAATTTGCAGTGGTACCATAGGAGGTATAACATAAGAAACACTTTACCTAAGTCCTGTTTCAGCTGTAATTCACTATATGGTTCTGAATCGGTTGGAACATTTATGAGAGTGTAGCAAGGTTGCTCTACAGCAGCCATTCTGTATGTTTTTTCAGGATCTTAAGCTAGAAAACAAGGAAATTCGTTGAGATGGGGACCTTTTGCAAGGAATATCTTCGAAGCATAAGTATTATTTTTCCATACTAATAGTACCTCAACTATATGGAGCACTCAAATTCCTTGAAATTGTTATTTCAATCAGGATTCTGAAGACATCAAATACGTGTCAGATAATGTCAGTTAATCTAACCTCAATCTTGTGTTTTATTTAAAAATGTCATACACCGACAAGTAGGAATCTGCTGTGGCCATGATGTAAATCCATTGGCGTAGGTAGATACCTACTCTTTTCGATGAATTTAATTAAATATCAACGTGTAGAATACTGAGTCAGTACTCAGTACAGTAGTACCATTGTTTAAAGAGTTTAAACAATGGTAGTATCATTACTCTTTATACTAAGGTAGTATTGTCTGTTGAAAGTATGGCTAAAAT
Organism: Adalia bipunctata; assembly: GCA_910592335.1. Classification (NCBI taxonomy): domain Eukaryota; kingdom Metazoa; phylum Arthropoda; class Insecta; order Coleoptera; family Coccinellidae; genus Adalia; species Adalia bipunctata. Next base: position 22,576,217 of record OU342954.1, read on the forward strand.
CAAATGGTTCGTTTCAAACGTAATCGTCATTAGGTAAGCTGCAAAGTGCAAATAAACCCTACCCTACTTTAAACAGTTTGCGTGGAAGTTTCTTTGCACTCTCGTTATATATGTTGACTTGTTGATTATGAAAAGTAACATCTTTTTGCCCTTTAGTAATAACATGGTTAGAAAAAACTTCATTGGATTCAATAAAATAGAGCACAAATATTAGGTTAAATATAGTTCAAAAGTCCTCCACTAGATGGACACCAATATGCTATCAATATGTAATATTTATTATTGTCTTAGAAATTTATATTAAAACTTTTGAATTGATATTGACGCCATCCCTGGAAACCATTATTGGTCCTTAATCACTATCGCAAAAAATATTCAACAGAATATACTTATAAGTACAAGAAATTTAATAAATTCGACCTGTAAGTAGATGCTCATAAGTATTCATCCAGCTGGTTTATATAATCAGAAGTTGTCGGCAATCGTCACTCTGATCTCTCCTCAGAAGCGAATAAATCTTTCGCCTTTTACTAAAGATTTCCGTGGGGAGGGATAACTCAAATGAGTCTAATCCAATTTTTTGGAGGCTGATCTTCATGATCAGCCAATTAATTAAATCAATTTAATTATGTATAATGATCCAGGCTTAGATATAATTTATAATCAAGCATAACTGGGCACTGGCATTATTATTGATTATGATGTATGAGACTGCATATTTATGTGCTTAGAGTAATTAAATTGACTTGGTCAATAAGGAAAAGGCTAAAGGTGCTGGTGAATACAGACTATTCTGACGTGACGTGATTTCACGTCACGTCAGGACCGTGCAGTGCTCACATTGGCCTAATATGAACGTGAACGCACAGAACGATGTGTTGCATTTTTATGGATTTTTATATCACGCACAATTTTGACGTGGGCCCACATGTAAACACGTCACGTCAGAATAGTCTGTATTCAGCTTAAGTTGTATTTGCAATGTGCATAAATAGGATCTGGCTCTGCCTTAGAAGGAAGTGAAGGAACCAATATTAAATCAATTATCCTTGCACTAAAACCTAATTTAATAATTGATTTATCCAATGAATTCAAGTTGGACGGATGATATTGAATGAAATATAATTAACGTGTACTTATAATTAAGAATTCAGATTTATTATATATGATTGATCATATATCATTCTAATTATGCACACACATAATCCTATATTTTTCGATATGTTTGGGACCCGAGATGCGGTGTTTTAAGGATTATATAAACTATGTAAAACATATCTACTGGATGCAGGCATTTGTGAGTTTAGTTCAGAAAGCCACCACAAGGTGGCTTCTGAATTGCAATGAGTATTCCATTTATACTTCTGGGTATATATTTTACCAAGAATCTTCGAAATTCATTTCGAACAACTTTTTGAAATAACTTTTAGTTGAAATGTTCCATAATAGAAACATTTAAACGAACCTTCAAAGATACTATATCTTTTATAGGTTCAGATTATAAGTAGACGATACTTATAAGTATCTATTTGGTCAGGTGATATAACCAGAATTCCAAAACATAATTCACTCTGATCTCTCCTCAGTAGCGAATAAATCTTTCGCCTTTTACTAAAGATTTCCGTGGGGAGGGATAACTCAAATGAGTCTAAAACAAATTTTTGAAGGCTCGCCTTTGGTGGGCCAATACTTCAATTAAATATCATTCCATTAAGCAGTGTATAATGTTAGTAGACTAAATAGTAAATACTGTATATAGTAGAAATAGTAGTGTATACTGTATACTAGTATTCGTATTATGTTCACTATCAAATTATATTGTATTCCGTAGTTGAAAATAAGTGTTTAAATACATTAATGCACTTTGCAAATGTATATAAAGGTTACATATAACATTTATTTGTTATTCGAAAATGGTCTGACATGATCATATAGTTTAATTTTTAATCATTTAACAGTCAAAGTTGAAATAGTATTGGTGAATTTTAATTAAGTTGGCCAAGATATAATGAGTTATCGGTTGAATTCGAAAGGACCTATTATTGTATTATTGGAATGGGACTGAAATTTAGTTAATTTTCAGTTAAATGTAACAGGCATTGAAAAGTTAGCGGTTGAATTCTAACTTTTTTTCAATATATTAAAATGGCGTTTTATAATTGAATATTCTATTGCAGCAGTGATTTTTCTTGTATAATTGAGATGAAATAACTAATTCATATATAAGTTACAATCGAAGGATTTGATCCAAAAGAATTTTCTGAAGGCCAATGTCTCGATCAAAATTAAAATCAATAATATACCTATTAATTAATTGAATACGCGAGTTGAAAATTGTCGAAAAAATAAATAATTTTGCCACATATCAGATACAATGCAAATGGGGATTTCTTCAGAAAATTAAACGAATGTTCATTGTAATTAAAGTATAAATAAGATTTAATGAATAACCGGATAAATTATAAAAGTTTACGGGGCCAATATTGGCAATATTTCAATAATATATATCTGATTTCTGATATAATTTATTCTATTATGATATAGATAAAGCAGAAGGAAATATCGTACGAAGATTATATAATTATGTCCCTTATTTACTACTAATAGCCATGTGAGTAGTGCCTTCAATGAAATTTATATTTCCTGATTAAATAATGCAGAATATGTAATAATATGATTTATGAATCCAATGTCAAATACTAAACACTGAATAGAAATATTTATGGGTAATTACATCCATTATATACTTTTTCAAATAAATATCGGTCGGTAGGGAGAATAATCAATTAATTAATTAATCTTTTTTTAAACGAGTATGTTTCTTTGATATTGCATTAAATTCTAATGTCCCCATATTATTTTCATTATTTTTCATCCTAGGAATTATAAATACATATATCTTCACCACTGTTTAAAGAGTTTAATGTTTAAACAATGTCTATACTCACTATCATCGTCTATGTATATCTGCTTATAACGAAATTGGTAGTATTGAAAGTTGCATAAAATAGGAGCCATACGGAATACGTGAGAAGTAGTGTAGAAGGCCACCGCAAGGTGGCTTCTCCTATGAAATGATAAGTTCATACATTCATAGTTCGGACTGTTTGAATTCATAATGAATCTTTGGAATTAAGTTTTAATCAAATCTTCTATACTATATTTGGTCAAATTGTTTCGTTTTGTATTAGGTCTGACTTAATTTCTGAAGGTATATCAATATTGGTATACTATTCTAGATAATTCATAGATTTAACCTATAATTAGTTACTCACATCTAGACATTGAGTTGTTCATAAACATAAACTTAAGAAGAAATTATATTTAAATAAACCTAAATCTGATCTGCTCAAATGAGAATGAGTGTTTTCCCTTGTGCTAAATTTTTATAGGTGAGGGATAACTCAAATGATGGTTATTATATACAATTTCTATATTCTATATATTAACTAGAACTGATAATCGGATTCATAGCAATATAAAATTCAAAGTAAATGAAATATGTATATAATAAAATCATCCCTGAAACATTACTTGTAAATCATTATAAATTGGAAGTTATATCTGTATATACGAGTCCACTACATTATACTCAATAGATCTCTCCGCTTCTCTTTAAAACGGGAGTTGAACCTATCACATTTAGCTTTGCGCAGAGGCATTATCGTAACCAATGAGGCTTTGCTGAGGTGCGATTATTGCTAGTTGAAAACTTTAACCAATACCCCGCCATGGGCACGTGAAATACCGTGCACTACGGCAATTTTTGGGGGCCTCGAAACAGGCCATTTATATAACTAAATAAAAATTTTTAAGTTCGGAATCGGATATTAGACATGACATAACTATAACTAGTAGTTTAGTTATCGGATATACATTATTACTAGTTAGTAGTTGTTATAATATTATAATAATTATAATTAATTAAGGCGATGCGATCTCTTGGTTCTTGGTTGTATATTAGCTCAAAACCATACTTAAATGACTTAACACAAGCCAAAAACGATTGGGGTTTCCGTTTATATTTTATTTAGGTTACTATAACTCATAAGTTGAGTCGTGTTTAAAATAATTTGTTACTTGAAAAGCTGTTCCTTAACCAACATCAAGACGAAATATTGGAGAGATAAGAGACGATTTACGTTATCTACTGAATTGAGAAATTGACGGAATAATTTACACAATTGATAAAATAATAAAAAAATTAAAGAGAAATGAATCTTAATAAAAAAATGGTTGTTTGTAGAAAGAAATATGGTTTCGCTATTATTTGTAATTTGTATTAACAATAATGAACCTACATATTTCCTTTTGGACTGATCTTTCATTGTATTTTTGTTTTCAAAAGCTTGCTCTAAAAACAATTGTTTTATCTATTGAGTGATAAAACTCAAAAGCGATTCAAGAAAGTGATTCATTATATTATGAATGAAGACTTAATAAAGTTATATACCATTTTATATTTATCATATGGTTTTTATAAATTTTATAATTGGCAAATGACGAACCATCAAATAACTGTAATGATAAATATTACATAAATGAAATTTTGATTGAATTTTAAAATAAACAGAAATCTCTTGAATTTTTTAGGCACTACTAAAATATATAATTATAGAATTTAACAGTTTTAATTGAGAGAATCGGAAAATTGAACATGTTCAGTAAAAGTACTACGGTTTTTGGGTTAAGGAATGGCTATTTTGAACACAACATAATATATTCCGATTCATGTTTCGAAACATTCTGTTTAAAGGTAGGTACACATTTTTGGAAAACGGCTGAGCCCTCTCGTCACTGTCGTAGAAAATCAATTGTTAGCGTCCTTAACGATTTCACCACTTTTGTTCGATTCTATGTTGTATACTGTTGAAGCCATACCCTGTAGAATAGAAACATTCATGTTTTCAGACAGATGAGTCAATCTATCTAGATGTATATGAGTTGTCAATTTAAGATAGAATTGTATGGCTTCAACATATACTTTCTCCTTTTCTCTTTTTCTCATGTTACTTGCATCTAGTAATGCAATAAATCCCCTGAGTTAGTTTGTAGCGTTAGAAGCCCATGTCCTTTCTGATAGTTTTTCCCAGTCATTTCTGGGAAGTCGCAGAAATACAGTCAATACGTCGTCCAAGGTAGCTTGTAGCGTTCAAAGCCCTTGTCTTTTCCGTTTGTTTTTCGCATCCAGTCATTTCTGGGAAGTCGCAGAAATACAATACGTCGTCCAAGGTAGCTTGTAGCGTTCAAAGCCCTGGTCTTTTCCGATTGTTTTTCGCATCCAGTCATTTCTGGGAAGTCGCAGAAATACTATAATAATACATCCAAGGTTAAGGAGCTTGTGGCGTTCAAAGCCCATGTCCTACAGCTTTTTAAGCCTTCGGACATTTTAGAGCAGCAGACGCCCATGGAGTAACCTGAAGATGAAACATAAACACGGTCGAAAACCAAACAAGATCCGATACCGATCCCGGCATCCAGCGCCTCCCAGGATCGAAAGCGGCCACCCTCCAAACCTGCCTCATCCCGGCTGCCTGCGAGATTTACGACCGTCTCCTGTCTCTCCTCTCCAGTAGTCCCATGGCCTGCTTCGGTTCCGGGAGGATCGCGGCACTCTGGATTCCGCGACGTTTTCTTGAGCAGAGGGTGAATTATGATCTCGGGTTGAGTGAGATTGAAGAGGCTGTTGAAACCGGTTTTAAACGGCCATTGCTTCGCTGAGGTTTGATTAGGGGTTCCACTGGAGGGAGATTGAAGATGGTAATTTTTTTTATTTTCTCACGATGAGGGTTGTAGTATTTTTTGGGGTGTATGTAGCGAATGCTTGGTGTTTGTACATGCTACGTATTCTCGAGAATTGCCATGGAAAATTGTTCTTTGATGCCACTTGTAATTATTCATTTTTATGATCCTGAAGGAATGATTACTGACCCATTTTTGCCGCTCGTTTGTGTATAGATTGTTGAACACCTGAATTTAGGTCGTTACCTTTTCCAATATCTTTTTCGGAATGCTGCAACTTTCAGATGTTTCTGATGGCTCTGGTACGATTTGTGATGAATAGTGAACCAATTTAATGACTATAAATAATAAGATGAATATGTAATTCGGATTTGAAATCGAATAAAACGAATCAAACGATTACAATATTTTTCTCTCTTCTACTCCAGATCAAAGTAGTTATTTGAATACAGAGTGAGTAAAAAGTAGAGCAAAAAATTCTTTGGTATTTACTATATTTAAAAAAAATCTTTAATGGATCAATTTTTATTTTGAATTATGCAACGTTTTATATTCAATAAAGGAGTTTTATATGCACCCTATGCAAGGGGTTGAGAGTGATGGGGTTTTTTCCAAATTGCAACCTAACTATTTTTTTTTCATAGGGAGATGAAATATAGCGCCTAGGTTTGGAGATATAGGGTGTTGTTTATGAAAAATGCTAAAAAAAATTCATATCTCAAAAAAATAGGGGTGTTTCATGATCAGATTCGAATGTCTGTTTCTTGAATACCGAAAGGATGAAATACAATAAACCCCATAAATTGTAAGCGCCTAGGTTTGGAAATATAGGGTGTTGTTTATGAAAAATGATGAAAAAAATTCATATCTCGAAAAAAATTGAGTGTTTCACGATCAAATTCGAATATGTGTTTCTTGAATGCCGAAAGAATAAAATACAATAAACCCAATAAATTGTTAGCGCCTAGGTTTGGAGATATAGGGTGTTGTTTATGAAAAATGAAGGAAAAAATTCATAACTCGACGAAATGAGAGTGTTCCACGATCAGATTCGGGTATGTGTCACTTGAATGCCAAAAGAATCAAATACAATATAGCCCATAAATTGTTAGCCCCTAGGTTTGGAGATATAAGGTGTTGTTTATGAAAAATGATGAAAAAAATTCATATCTCGGAAAAATGAAAGTGTTTCATGATCAGATTCGAATGTGTGTTTCTTGAATGCCGAAGGAATGAAATATAATAAACCCCATAAATTGTTAGCCCTTAGGTTTGGAGATATAGGGGGTTGTTTATGAAAAATGATGAAAAAAATTCATATCTCAGAAAAATGAAAATGTTTCATGATCAGATTCGAATGTGTGTTTCTTGAATGCCGAAGGAATGAAATATAATAAACCCCATAAATTGTTAGCCCTTAGGTTTGGAGATATAGGGGGTTGTTTATGAAAAATGATGAAAAAAATTCATATCTCAGAAAAATTAAAGTGTTTCATGATCAGATTCGAATGTGTGTTTCTTGAATAACGAAGGAATGAAATTCAATAAACCCCATAATTTGTTAGCCCTTAGGTTTGGAGATATAGGGGGTTGTTTATGAAAAATGATGAAAAAAATTAATATCTCCAAAAAATGAGGGTGTTTCATGATCAGATTTGAATATGTGTTTCTTGAATGCCGAGAGAATGAAATACAATAAACTTCACGAACTGTTAGCCCTCAGGTTTGGAGATATAGGGGGTTGTTTAAGGAAAATGTTGAAAAAGATGTTGAAATGTTGAACAAATTGAATTCGAATTTTTTTTATGTATTTTGGGGTTAAAGACATACATTTTTTTTCAGAGGGTAGTATTCAATGATTTATTTAAGATAAAAACACAGAAAATATAGATGAGATTGTATACAACTGGTGGGGAGAATATGCGACTTATTTTCTTATTTGAATTCCAAAGATTTTGACTACTCAGAAAAAATAAGAACTCTATCAACCCCCTAAGCCCCACCTACTCATATTAAAAAATTCAAAAGCGAACTCCTCCTTGAATTCTTAAAAAGAGTAATATTTGTTCAGGGATTATCAGTTTTAAGGAAATAAATATTCAACACTTTTAAAAATGAACATACCCTGCTTGTAATACAATGCCAAAAAAATTCCGAATAATGTACAGTAATTATATGGAAATGTCACAAATAAAAAAAATAATAAATATGGCCTTTATTTTTTCCCTAGATAATTTCGAAACTGCTGATTTGATCGAAATGGAATTTTGCATATAAATGGAGAATGGCGCATTTAAAAATTGTTTAAATCGCGAAACAGATTCGGAAATATTTTGGAATTATTTGACAAAAGTCCAAAATTTTTTTCACTTAGTTTCTTGAACTGGCAAATGCGAATCTGCCTACAAGATAGATCAACTAACAAGTTAATATTATTAGTGATAAAGAGAATTAACGTCCTTAGGGACAACATAATCAATGAGATTATTGGCATTATTGGTAATATTCATACTAAAATCTTTTGGATGATATTATTCTGAATCAAAATTCAAGGTGTCGGATTGTTGTTCAGAGGATGAATTGATATGATGATGGTTTTTATGTAAAAATGTCCCCCTCGAGAACAAAATTGCAAAGCATACTATTCTACTTGTATTACTGCTAACTGTATTTCAAATTTAACATTATAACCAGTTTGCGTGCTGCATATCAGTGGAAACTAACATAGTCATTAAACTACAGTTCCCCATTCCATTAACCAACAATTATGTTATTTATTCCTATGGTTTCCCAAGAGCAGTGCCCAGTTGGCAGTGGCGGCTCGTCAGGGACGGCAGGGTCGGCAATGCCGACCCTGTATATTTTATGTCCAGCCAAAATTTAAATTACTCTTTCTTCTGTTGAATTACCAAATTTATTATAATTATTGTATTTCCAAGACCTGTGTAAATAAAATTCTATAAATCATATTTGTATATCACTGATATATTTCAACTTCTTGGAAATACGCTCTTCCAATCTCAACGCCGCGCCGTTTCCGTCTACTCAAATCAGTCCGAGACTCCGAGAATTGAAATATGTACGGGAAGACGAAAGCGCCAAGCATCGAACGCTTTCTAGCGACCAAGTACGGCATGCCGGTCCTGATTCGACGTTTCAATGAAATGCGAATACGAATGAGGCGAAATAATTTTAACTCGACTGTTTTCTGTTGGAATTTTATTCAGATAATGATAAATATTATATTCGCCTCCTAGTTAATGCTTTTTCAAAATCGAAAATGCGATGTTTTCGTTGTTCGTTCCACCTCACAAATTTTAAGAGATAAATGTTGCTTAAAACGAATTTTTGTCGTATTTCGTACTTTTATAGACGAGGATATCGAATATGATAGTACTTATATGAATTTCCGCCCATTTCCACTATTTCCCGAAATTTTTAGCCGAGAAACAAAATGCTGAACAGTAGCCGCTAAACTCTTATAGCAGGCTCAACACATCTCAGGGTCGGCAAATGGGATTATGCCGTACCTGAAATGCCTCGACACGAGGAACGATCGGATCGGGGATTGTTTTCGTTTGTATTGCGGGATGCGGCTACAGGACAGGAGCCTTCAGTGTTCGTTTGTTTGGTTCTTAACGGGGTGAGTGGTTGGATCGTTTCTTCCAGGAAATTAATTATTTTACGCGAACTCAAAAAATTCCTATTCTGTTAGAGATGTGCATAAATCATGTATTTGACAAAAAATGGAGTAAAATGAATGGTGATTATAATGCAGAAAAAAAAATAATATGCAAGGCATTTGAAAAAATGAAGAAAAATCCATTTGAAATTCGTCATGTTGATAGTCTTTTTGTGGACTCTATATGCTGGAGATGCTTTATTATAGCTGGGTAGGATACTTTGAAGTCTTGTCTTTCAATCCATATAAAACTGTTATTGGTATATGCAAGGGTTCGTGAAATATAATTGGATAACATAGCCTCTACAAGTATCATTTTTTTGTCAAAATGGCCAATATTTCGAAAACTATCGAATAAAAATATGTGAAAAGTATACGAAAGCATGCAGGAAGTTTCAGAGAATTGAAAAACACTATTGAATATAGGGTGTCCCATTTGAAAAAACAAAGTCACCCGATATATTCGAAAATATTTTTAGGATGTGCTCTTCTTGGAGTATATCAAGTCTGCATCAAAAAATTTTGACAAACTCAGTCCGTTACGCGTATATCGTCCATTGCGGCACTAGTGGACACCCTGTATATCTGCCGACCCAAGATAAAAGTTTACGAGCCGCCACTGCCAGTTGGGCATGCATCTGAGCTCTTGGCCATTTATGCCCCTAATGAACCTATTATGGATGATTCCGCTTGATTAAAATTGTTATTCTCATGCAGTTTCCTGGGATTGAACATTTTCGTGATTTCCACTTGGCAGAATCGAATCCATATTGCAAATCAGGTCAATTCGTTTTCTCAATTCGCTGCGTAGTTCTGTTTACGCTCAATTGTACTAATAAGAATGTTGTTTCCTATATAAAATGTATGATAGACTCAATTTTTATCGGTTGTATGAAAATTTCTTGTATTTCATGTCAGTCTTGAATTTAAGAAAAAATTAATGAATTATTTATAACTACAAATTCAAAGTTCATATTATAATTGAATATCAATCGATTAAAAAGACCAAGATTGACAGAACTCATGGAAATCAATATCAAGAGTTTTGAAAACTAAAACAAATCCAAAACTTAACAGTGTATTTAATATTAAACGTCAAGCATATTCATCACCAAGTTTATTTCAATGTACCGGCTCAAAATTGAAAAATACGTGAATACCCTGATGCATTATTTTCTTTCCCGTTGTGTTTTCCCCACTGAATCATTTTTGACTGTTGTGATAGCTGAAAATATTTTCAGTCTGGCGCGAAACGAAAAGGTCGTTAAACGGTCACATAAAGTTTGATTAATTCGTTTCCATTCAGGACGTGGTAAAACTTCCGAACAAATGCAGAAAATGCAGAAAAACAATAACATAAAATGGAAGTATTTATTATACCATGGGTTCACGCCATATTCCGCATCTTTTGTTCAATTCATATGATTTACGAAAGCAAATAATTTTTTAGGTTATCATCAAAACAAAATTGTTAGCTCCTAGGTTTGGAGATATAGGGTGTTGTTCATGAAAAATGACGAAAAAAATTCATATCTCGGAAAAATGGAAGTGTTTCATGATCAGATTCGAATGTGTGTTTCTTGAATGCCGAAGGAAAGAAATATACAATAAACCCCATGAATTGTTAGCCCTCAGGTTTGGTTATAAAGGGGGTTGTTTATGAAAAATTATGAAATAAATTCATATCTCGAAAACATGGGAGTGTTTCACGATCAGATTCGAATATGTGTTTCTTGAATGCCGAAAGAATAAAATTCAATAAACCCAATAAATTGTCAGCGCCTAAGTTTGGAGATATAGGGTGTTGTTTATGAAAAATGATGGAAAAAATTCATAACTCGACGTAATGAGAGTTTGTCACCATCAGATTCGAGTATGTGTCACTTGAATGCCAAAAGAATCAAATACAATGAAGCCCATAAATTGTTAGCTCCTAGGTTTGGAGATATAGGGTGTTGTTTATGAAAAATGATGAAAAAAATTCATATCTCGGAAAAATGAAAGTGATTCACGATCAGATTCGAATATGTGTTTCTTGAATGCCGAAAGAATCAAATACAATAAAGTCCATAAATTGTTAGCCCCTTGGTTTGGAGATATAGGGTGTTGTTTATGAAAATTGATGAAAAAAATTCATATCTCGGAAAAATGGAAGTGTTTCATGATCAGATTCGAATGTGTGTTTTTCGAATGCCGAAGGAAAGAAATACAATAAACCCCATGAATTGTTAGCCCTCAGGTTTGGTTATAAAGGGGGTTGTTTATGAAAAATTAAGAAATAAATTCATATCTCGAAAAAATGGGAGTGTTTCACGATCAGATTCGAATATGTGTTTCTTGAATGCCGAAAGAATAAAATACAATAAACCCAATATATTGTTAGCGCCTAGGTTTGGGGATATAGGGTGTTGTTTATGAAAAATGATGGAAAAAATTCATAACTCGACGTAATGAGAGTGTTCCACGATCAGATTCAAGTATCTGTCACTTGAATGCCAAAAGAATCAAATACAATAAAGCCCATAAATTGCTAGCGCCTAGGTTTGGAGATATAGGGTGTTGTTTATGAAAAATGATGAAAAAAATTCATATCTCGGAAAAATGAAAGTGTTTCATGATCAGATTCGAATGTGTGTTTCTTGAATGCCGAAGGAATGAAATACAATAAACCCCATGAATTGTTAGCCCTCAGGTTTGGAGATATAGGGTGTTGTGTATGAAAAATGATGAAAAAAATTCATATCTCGGAAAAATGGAAGTGTTTCATGATCAGATTCGAATGTGTGTTTCTTGAATGCCGAAGGAAAGAAATACAATAAACCCCATGAATTGTTAGCCCTCAGGTTTGGTTATAAAGGGGGTTGTTTATGAAAAATTAAGAAATAAATTCATATCTCGAAAAAATGGGAGTGTTTCACGATCAGATTCGAATATGTGTTTCTTGAATGCCGAAAGAATGAAATACAATAAACCCAATAAATTGTTAGCGCCTAGGTTTGGAGATATAGGGTGTTGTTTATGAAAAATGATGGAAAAAATTCATAACTCGACGTAATGAGAGTGTTCCACGATCAGATTCAAGTATGTGTCACTTGAATGCCAAAAGAATCAAATACAATAAAGCCCATGAATTGTTAGCCCCTAGGTTTGGAGATATAGGGTGTTGTTTATGAAAAATGATGAAAAAAATTCATATCTCGGAAAAATGAGAGTGTTTCATGATCAGATTCGAATGTGTGTTTCTTGAATGCCGAAGGAATGAAATACAATAAACCCCATAAATTGTTAGCCCTTAGGTTTGGAGATATAAGGGGTTGTTTATGAAAAATGATGAAAAAAATTCATATATCGGAAAAATGGAAGTGTTTCATGATCAGATTCGAATGTGTGTTTCTTGAATGCCGAAGGAAAGAAATACAATAAACCCCATGAATTGTTAGCCCTCAGGTTTGGTTATAAAGGGGGTTGTTTACGAAAAACTAAGAAATAAATTCATATCTCGAAATAATGGGAGTGTTTCACGATCAGATTCAAATATGTGTTTCTTGAATGCCGAAAGAATGAAATACAATAAACCCAATAAATTGTTAGCGCCTAGGTTTGGAGATATAGGGTGTTGTTTATGAAAAATGATGGAAAAAATTCATAACTCGACGTAATGAGAGTGTTCCATGATCAGATTCAAGTATGTGTCACTTGAATGACAAAAGAATCAAATACAATAAAGCCCATAAATTGTTAGCCCCTAGGTTTGGAGATATAGGGTGTTGTTTATGAAAAATGATGAAAAAAATTCATATCTTGGAAAAATGAAAGTGTTTCACGATTAGATTCGAATATGTGTTTCTTGAATGCCGAAAGAATAAAATACAATAAACCCAATAAATTGTTAGCGCCTAGGTTTGGAGATATAGGGTGTTGTTTATGAAAAATGATGGAAAAAATTCATAACTCGACGTAATGAGAGTGTTCCACGATCAGATTTGAGTATGTGTCACTTGAATGACAAAAGAATGAAATACAATAAAGCCCATAAATTGTTAGCTTCTAGGTTTGGAGATATAGGGTGTTGTTTATGAAAAATGATGAAAAAAATTTATATCTCGAAAAAAATAAAGTGTTTCATGATCAGATTCGAATGTGTGTTTCTTGAATGCCGAAGGAATGAAATACAATAAACCCCATAAATTGTTAGCCCTTAGGTTTGGAGATATAGGGGGTTGTTTATGAAAAATAGTGAAAAAATTCTTATCTCGGAAAAATGGAAGTGTTTCATGATCAGATTTGAATATGTGTTTCTTGAATGCCGAGAGAATGAAATACAATGAAATTCACGAACTGTTAGGCCTCAGGTTTGGAGATATAGGGTGGTGTTTATGAAAAATGATGAAAAAAATTCATATCTTGGAAAAATGAAAGTGTTTCACGATTAGATTCGAATATGTGTTTCTTGAATGCCGAAAGAATAAAATACAATAAACCCAATAAATTGTTAGCGCCTAGGTTTGGAGATATAGGGTGTTGTTTATGAAAAATGATGGAAAAAATTCATAACTCGACGTAATGAGAGTGTTCCACGATCAGATTCGAGTATGTGTCACTTGAATGACAAAAGAATGAAATACAATAAAGCCCATAAATTGTTAGCCCCTAGGTTTGGAGATATAGGGTGTTGTTTATGAAAAATGATGAAAAAAATTTATATCTCGGAAAAATTAAAGTGTTTCATGATCAGATTCGAATGTGTGTTTCTTGAATGCCGAAGGAATGAAATACAATAAACCCCATGAATTGTTAGCCCTTAGGTTTGGAGATATAGGGTTGTTTATGAAAAATGATGAAAAAAATTCATATCTCCGAAAAATGAGAAGGTTTCGAGATCAGATTCGAAAATGCATTTCTTGAATGCCGAAAGAATGTAATACAATGAACCCCATAGTGTGTTAGCTTCCAGGTTTGGAGATATAGGGGGTTGTTTATGAAAAATAGTGAAAAAATTCTTATCTCGGAAAAATGAGGGTGTTTCATGATCAGATTTGAATGTGTGTTTCTTGAATGCCGAGACAATGAAATACAATAAACTTCACGAACTGTCAGCCCTCAGGTTTGAAGATATAGGGGGTTGTTTATGAAAAATGATGAAAAAAGTTTATATCTCGGAAAAAAGAGAGGGTTTTGTCTGTACAGAGTGCATAATAAGAGAGTGGAATGATCCCCAAAAACGAAATTTCATTTCATGCGGATTTTCCATGTAAAAGGTCCATCATCCTAGATTTTCTCATTCCCTCTTCCTCTAATTAGAACCCTTCATAATGAAGATGATTCGCAGTCAGCTTAGAATCTCAATTAGTCCACCTAGTGCACTCGTCTTAATGTATTCATCCATCTGCTTCTTTCAGGCTGTAACCGTGAGGTGATGCAAGTGACAGACAAAGCCGTTTCGACGGATGACGATCTCAAGCAGGGGGTGGTGGAGCCGCCGGCCTCCCAGCCACCCCCTCGCTTCGACGTCACTAGATTGGAGGCGGTACTGGCCACGTTACTCGAGAACAAAGTGGAAGCAATAAAACAGGTCAGTAGGTTCCTTCTGGGTGTTGCAGTTTCTTTGTCAGTTAGTATATGTGCCATTTTATGGTCACATTTTACCGCATATTAAATTACACATTTTTCCAAAAGTTTTTTCTGTTTTGAAAAGACAGTATCGGTGTTACTAGTTTTAATCCGGCTCAACATAAAACATGCTTTGATTACTCATTGAGAGTGAACATGGCCGTTCAGAGACTGCTGCAATCAATAGTAATTGAATGCATAAGGAACAATGGAATTTAGATCAGATTCAAACAATGTGGATGAATGATCAACAAGCTCAAAGCTGATACCAAAGCTCAGTGGCGGATTTACGACTTCAGGGGCCCTACGCTTCAAAACTTTTGGGGCCCCCGCTGAAACATTTTCGATTTTTTTCAAAAGAATTTTTTAATTAAAACTCACTTCTTTAAGAACAAAACAAAAGTTAATTAATAAAATACAAGGTATGTATATCGAAACAAATATAAATATAAAAGATGAATAAAAATCTTAAAAAAGGGAAAATTATCACCAAAATTCAAATACAAAATATCTCTATATAGAATACCATATCTGCAAATTTTTTATTGCGGCATCGAGATTAAGCAATAAATAAAATCATCACAAAAGATACAAGTATCATAAAGATGTAAATCAGTTACCTACAACATAAAATTCCACTTAAAAAATTGATTCTTTCTTATTTTAATATCAGCAAATTCTTTTATTGCAGAATCATAATCGATACTGCTCGTTATATCACTTTCGATAGAAAGTATTCCTAAAAACTGTAGTCTATTTTCTGTCATAATAGTTTTATTTATTTTTATCATGACAGTTTGGAAAATGAGCAAAAAATTCTGTAAATTTTGGATGCTTAGCTTTACTCTGCTCTTTACTCTCCTTGAGCTTTCGTTTTTGGTAGCCGCTCATATAACGTCTGTCAGTCAATATTATATTATGCAACTAGCAACTGTAATGATAAGAAAATGTTAAATTTCATTTTATATTCTGTGAGGACTAACACAGAAATTAATTGACTTCGCTCTATCGAAGTATGAAATCCGAACCGATGAGCTAATATATGAAAAATTATTATCTAATTGATACAACAAAAGAATGGTAAAATATGAACATATTATTGAACATAGTGAATGTGTCTATCGGAGATGATCGGAAGTCAAGAAAAAATTGCAACAATTAAATTGATAAATATCTAAATATACATCCATATTTTTGAAACGAAATTATTTGTTTGGTTTGTCATTTCGTCGTACAAACACGTGGGTACAGGTTGAATCAAATAATTTCTGTAAATCGTATTTTGTATTTCCTTTTCCCGGTAGGTATTGAACCAATATTAGGTATATATGTTGCATGCCTTACATATATCGAAAATGAATTTGACTGGTCTGCCTCATCATCGCTCGAATTATGTTTATGCCGAATTGCCGAAAAATTGGAAGAATGTTATTTCTAGCATATGAAACTGCACTGTAAAGCTTACCTTCTATATCAATTATATCATTCAATGAGAGTACAAGGATTTAAAAGTCCAAACACAAACAGAAATAGTTCAATTCACCAACACTTCTCAGTTTTTCACAATATTTGAATCTTACACGTCACATGAAACTCGCCCGTCACTGTCAACACTTTTCGAATCTTGTGAAATGAATGTGAGAAAAAAATATGCAGACCTAAGAACTTCTGCACAACTATTTTTCACTTTACAACCCTAAACGAATCAACATCTGGTCGGCCGTTCTGTAGCAAATTCCTAGATTTTAAAGGAAATGCCGACAAATTTATTGAATTATGATGTAATTGTAAATATTGGAATTCGGCCGCCACCCTTGACGGAATTTATTGCAGGCAGACAAGATAATTAGGGACAGTACGCTGAATCTCGGATGGTGCGTTTTTTCCAATATCCGAGTTTTGCTCTGAGGCTTTTGTTATTCAATTGCGGTTCATGTGAATGTAATAATTCATAATTCGCAAGTTGCCTCTGAGATTACTATAAAATATAGTACAGTCTGACTATTTTTTTCACACTTACAGACTGAATTTCCATTCTAGAAAAAAAATTCAATTCGATCGCCGGGGCCTTATGGACCTCGGGGCCCTACACTGCAGCGTACTAAGCGTACCGTACCGTACCGCGCTACTGCCAAAGCTTATCGCGGAAGCTCTGTATTCAAATCTTCGTTTCCGTTCGAAAGATTATTATTAAATGTTAATAAGATAAGATAATCCTTTCCAAACAGAATAGTTGAGTTCAAGTCTCTGAAAGAGAATAATATTGTTGAGACCAAAAATCACAATATTAAAAAATCTTCGCTAGCCGCAAAAAAATTCATTTAACCAAGTTCGTTCGAATACACCCATATGTGTCACCCAAATGTACCTTAAATTTGTTTCGATGAACCCAATTGGTAATTTAGGAACTTCGAAATGATGGCGCTGTAACTCCTAAA
Organism: Adalia bipunctata; assembly: GCA_910592335.1. Classification (NCBI taxonomy): domain Eukaryota; kingdom Metazoa; phylum Arthropoda; class Insecta; order Coleoptera; family Coccinellidae; genus Adalia; species Adalia bipunctata. The sequence continues at coordinate 22,593,689 of OU342954.1, forward strand.
TTTGTAGGAACGGAAACAATCGAGCGTCGGTTCCAGTCCAAAGAGCATCGTGCATCGTTTGAGAATCACTTCCACCTCAACAACCTCATCGGGAAAGGGTGGAAATGACGTCGAGACGGAAACAAAGAAACGGCAACCCAAACCGCCGCCCGTTGGGAGCGGTATATCAATCAGAAGATGGCAGCAGATGCAACCGACTGATTCTTGCGATACACACTCCAGTAACTGTGGTAAGCCGAATAATTGACCGGTAATTAGAAGATGTGGAAGCAGAAGCATCAATTAACTTTCTGATTCGATGTTTACTCAAAGCATCTGCTCGATATATCGAACTAGGACATTCCTACGGAGACCAAGAAGTTGAAGTTTAGTTCTTGCATCCAATTATCATTTACAGCGTTCGAAAATGTTTATCTCTATACAGGTGTCCCGAAATTATTCCGTTCCTTCGTGATTGTAGATGAACCCAATACGAAAAACGACGGGTGCAAATTGGTGAATGCGTCGGTATTTAAATACCTCGTAGTATACTCCATTCACTGTTAATTATGACAATTATGACAATAGTAAATTGAATCGATTATCTGTCTGCTCATTTACATTTTTTCGTTTCATTCTCATTAGAAGTTCTATTTCATTGTTATTAATTTAATTGGAATACTGACAAATCCTATAGTGTTAATGTTAAGGATAATTATAAGACAACTTCCTGTTTCATTCAAAATTTTACTATTATTTTAAAAGAGTGAATAATAATAATAACATAATGTTATTGCCTATATACCGAACCTTATCACTCTTTTAAATATTCAAAGGCAACACTTGTCACTATTATTTTAATAAACATTCTGACTGCGCTGAAAAAAAATCAATATTGTTTGTATGTGACGCTTCATTGCATCTGACATTTTATTGTGACATTTAGTGGGGTTGAACATGGCTTGGCATCACTTTCGTTTATTTTTATTCATTTAACAACAATGTCGTGGAAGTGCGTTGCAAGTGTACATTTCGTTACTCTATTGGTTTTTCATTGTGCACGTGTGAGTTTGAAGCTTAAGATCAAATTTGATCTCGGTTTAGGTAAGTTACAGAAATTATATGTGAGCAAGGTCGTCTTTTCAAAATTAACTAATGAAAAACTGAATGCTCATAATAACTTCATTTTCCACTGAAGCTGAGATCATTGAATAGAGACATTTAGCCAAAACTGCTAAAATCATTCTGTTATGTGACATTTTTCATACCTTATGTACCTAGTTGAGTACATTAGAATTTGTTATGGCATATTTTCTAGTTTTCAGAAGAAGAAAAAGATAATGAATCTTTTCGTTTCATTTTACTGGACGATGGATTCTACAGAAGATACTTCCTAAAGAAGGCTCAAGGCTTCGACATGTATATATTGTTTCATACTACTAAAATTGTATTGTTTGTAATGTTTTGAGTTATATAGTTGAGTTTTTATTGTTGATAGCTATGGAGTTTTAGAAGTACCTATTATAACTGATTGTTAAATAAACTGGGGTTTATAATGTTAATTTATATTATATCATTCCTTCAACACAAAATACCCAAATGAAACTGAAATTCCGAATGTATGTTGCAGTACGATTATTTCTATAATTCACTTTATACTGCTACATCAATTTCATGATACTCTTCAATTGAAAATATTATTCAGTTCATTGAATTCAATAGGAGTGTTCATCAAGTTGAAAATACTTTTAATCAAATTTATAACTCGCATTAACAAATTCAATAGAAGGTTTCATTAATTTCATGATGAAACTTCATTGAGGTTATTGAACTTAACCATAATATCAATGAAACTCTTCCATTGTTGCTAAAGCAAAGCCAAACGAGTTTCATACCAGTTATGGGACGTCCAATGGTCACCTATTTAATGAAGATAGCTTAATAAAATCAATGAGAATTATAATCGGAATAATGAGAATTTATTCTCAGTGCATGACATTCTGACACATTTTACCGTTTATATTTTGAAAATTTTAGGTTATAGTCATTTTCCAATCAGATTCATACGCAACGTCGCCGTTTCTACATAGAGATCGAAGTAATTACGTATTTGTCAAAATGTTTATCTACTTCTTTTTATGATCAACTAGCTGGCCCGGCGAACTTTGTTTCGCCTAAATGATACCTACTTACGGTGGATTTCACAAATCGTAATTACCATCGCCATCTAGTGGCGATAATATCAAATACGTTCAGTAGTTTCCCGTATAAATATGGGTGAGGTTCCTCGTGAAAGACCCTGTATAGTACCTTCACGACTACGCTACGTGTCTAGATAAGAGCCATTAACCGTAGCGGCAACTAGTGGCCTTATTCGAAAGGAGGAAAAGCATTTTCTACATAAACAAATTTTTAATCGAATTTTTCAAAGTTTTAATGTATTTTATAATAACCAGGCCGTAGACGAATCCATAAATGAAGTTTCATAACAAACAGTTCATCCGATCTCGAGTTATAAATGGTGTAACCAACAACTTTGTTTTATTTATATAGATGATAACTGATTATTTTGTGTACAGGGAATTCAGATACCGACGCATTCACCAATTTGCAACACTCCCTGTGTTGAATTGATCTACAATCGTAGATGTAGAATCTTCTACACTGAAGGGGGACATCTTTTGGTGACAAATTTCGTGGGATCATTCCTCTAAGCAGGTTTGAAACCCTCTCCAGAATCCTATATGTCGATAGGGGTCGAGATCAGATATACATCATTGGGAAATGTTTGCAATTCTTTTTATGAATATTCTAAAAAATTTCTATTTGGCCTTCGTTTCGGTGTGAAAAACTTGTGTTTATTACTTAGAGTGATTATTCTACTTTCCTCCAATCAAATGTTTTCAATATACAGGACCACAAAGTCAAGAAATATCGATCTCTTCCATCGATAGCCACCGAATAATTCGTCCCAATAAATCAAGCCTTAAGAGCCCCCCTGTGATGAGCAGACAGAGCTCCCGAGAGACAGATGACCGCAGCCTTCCATCCTTCAGCCGGCAAGAATCCCGGGAGTCTTACCCTTCTTTCTGTCGGCAAGATTCAAGGGATTCCTACAGGTGAGTTCAAATGGATGGGCTGCACAGTGTGGAAAAGCCAAACGGGATTTATTCATGATCTTTGTTACTGTACATATTCATGGAAAATCCTAAAACAAGTCAAATTTAAATTTCAAATCGTTATTCCTGTTTGTGAAAAAGTGAACCCTTTCTTCAACTTCCTTTGAAAGACTGGTACAACCCACAATTTTTCAAATGGAAGTATGAGCTTGTGATACACGTGATTCTCTATTGAGAAATGTCATCCTTTTCATGTTCATTGCAAAAATAGAAGAACAAATAAAATAAAAAATTAGTGAAATTTGTAACAATATCAAAAACTAAAATGTAATACAAAAATTAGCGAAGAAATTAGGAATGTTTATGTTCGAAGTGTTCACCGCACACGCAAAATGCAGAATGATTTTCCCATTATTGCTTAATTTTAAAAATTTCTTTTCAAATAGTTTTAGCTAGGCTAAACTTCAATTCTATTCTGCATTCACAGTGGCCGAGAATAATTGTTTATGGTCCCTATAAATATAGACGCTTTCCCTTGTGTACTCCCCACGTTATCATAAATTCATTTAGAGTCCAGTTTTCGTCCAATAATTCATGTCTTCATATGGCGTTGGAATATACTTCGTTCGGTCTCTGTTTATCAAGTTAAATATGTTATTTCAACTTGTGTACAGATGGAAACCTCAAAAGGATTGTGGTTTGTTGGCCGCGTATTCCAGAATTAACACTACAGTAGGACCTAGGGGAAATGGAATGAATTTATAATGCATATATGGAATATTTATTGAATGCAGGGGATAATGAGAATTCCAATTTCATCCAGTCGGTTCTATAATGTTTATCAATTCGTTCGGTGTTCGATATATTTGATTAACTGAGTTCGCAAATGGTAAATGAATGATGTTCATTATAAATTGTTTTCCAACCGGGGGGGATATGTTTTCGAAACGTCAAAGAATCAATATTTGCTAGCCGTCATTTAGGTTCAATAAAGCTTGGCTTGGCAATTCATCATTGCAAAATATACACAGCAGCCCCTTTTTTTTCCATGACCAGTGGTGATTCTATACTCCAGTCACTTTTATAATGTATCCCGGTTGGCCATGAAATTCTGACACATTTCACCGTGTTTATTTTGAAAACGTTAGGTTATAATCATCTTCCTGTCAGTTGTCCTGTCTACATAGAAGTCGTAGTAATTACGTATTTATAAGAATAAAGTTTCTTTTATTCCATTTCGAATGTCGATACCTCTTAAAAAACAACCTTTACAAAGCAAAGAAGGTTTTTTTTATTTGGGATATAATATTAATGCGTTTACATCCTTAAGGTACGGCTTTCATAGACAAGATTCGAGGGATTCCAGAGAATCAACGTCAAGAATATTCATAAGGCAAGACTCAAAAGATTCGAGAGAATCCACAAGATTTCTCAGGCAAGATTCTAAAGATTCAAGGGATTCTTATCGCTGTTGCGACGTAGAGATATGCAAGTGTAGAGTCTGCCTAACGCAGCAGAGAACCCAGCCGATCACCAGGACTTGCTGTTGCGAAAGAGGTGAAATGTAAGTAGAGGAAGTTGAAGTCGATCAGGATTTTTCATTAATTTTTTCCCCATAGATTTTGAATGAAAAAAATGTAGAATTATTATTTTGATGTGGACTGGAGTCCATGGAATATTTTCCATTTCCTGTGAGGGAGATTTGAGTGCGAATATTTTATTTCATTTTCTGGAAATCACTCAATCGATTCGGAAACTTGGAAATTTATTCCTCCAGGGCTAGACCAGTCCATTATCTTCCAAACTCTGCGAAATGCCTAGACGACAGCTGCTTGAACTCTAGAATTTACAGGCGACATTTTCCCATTCCATTCAGAAGACATTTCACCGTTCAATTCCCTTCATCGTCGGGGAAACTCATCTCACTTGTTGCGCCTCCTGAAACAATAACTTGGAAATGTTCGCTCCGATCGATATCCACATCCACAACCTGCCTCCGTGTCGACGTGCACAGTGCGACAAGGGATGGCAATTTCCTATTGCATTTGCGATATATCGCGATGTTATAAAGGGTTTTCCATAAGGAACTTGACAAGTTTGAATATGCACTGTGAACGCACTGTAAACTTATCGCCGAACTGTCAATGCAAAATCATTGAGTAAAGAAAACATTTTCATCATGGTACACGAATGAACATCGTTTGTAAATAAATGCTCTATTCGGTAGTCCCGCTGTTGAGTTTTCCACAGTCGCAAATGAATTATGTACAGGGTGAGTCTTCGACTAGTACACATACATATTTTAACTGTAGATTCTTGAGACCTAAAGAAACCTTTTTTTCATTTTCCATTTTTCCGAATTGGGTTCTGTTGAAAAGATATAGCCATTTGAGAAAAAATTGGGCCAAATACGTGCCTGATGCGATTCTCTGCAAACACCTCAAAGTTCATATTTCTCCATTGAAATTGAGTTGATACATTTAGGAAATACTCAAGTACTAACCGTATTTGAAGAAGAATGTTACAAACACAATATTTCCTAACAGAAACACTTAGTTTTGTTCGATTATATCTGCAATTGACAAGCCATATTTCTAATTTTTAATAGGAACTGTTCGTATAAAATGTATAATTTCATGCTTCTTAGAATCCAATTTCAGCTCCCACATTTGTGGGATTTTATTATTACATATCTCTATATCAAACGTTTTTCCATCATAGAGATTTTAGTCTTGACAAAGTTGATAAACATTCTGACAAGATTGTTAACTTGTATAGAGATCAGAGAGTTCATAAATTTCAGCCATTCTGTAACATTAATTCTGTAACATAACAGGGAAGCAACTAGATTATTCTTATGATTTTTGATTTTTTCGTCCAATTTTATGGGGTAAAATAGGGACTTACTCGAAAACGACGCGTTTTATTGAAAAAACATAAAAATATTTATTTCTTAAAATGATTGATTCTTCCGAAAATATGAACCATTGATCTTTTTCAAGTGGTTTTATAGTATTTTTGCGTGGATTTATGAGTCGGCTACGATGTAAATTTCATACCAGAAGAAATATTGAATAAGTGTTGATTGAGGAATATACACCATGAATAGAGTAAACAACCAAAATTCAGTTCATTCGAAATAACGGTTCCGAGATATGAACAGAAAAGTGTTTTTTTCATGGATTTTCGACACCCTGTATCTTTCAAATGAATCCGAATTTTGAAAAATGGAATAGGAAAAAGTGTTTCGTTTGATGAGAGGAATCTACAGTTGACATATATGTACAAGTCAAAGACTCACCCTGTATGAAGGAGTCTTTGAATTATATTTTTCCAACTGTAGATTCCTCTCATGTGACAAAACACTTTTTTTCCTTACCATTTTTCCTCGAAAATTCCTGGAAATTACTATTTTCTTCCCTTCTTGCATATTTGATGAATATTTCAATAACACAGAATAACTACTGTCCTGTCTAAAGTAGAAAAGAAGAAAAATGTCGATATCTATCGAATCGAAAACATCGACATCCAGTTGCCACCCCTTAGAACCACTCGAGAGTGATTTACGGTTTCGTGATCTATGACTGCTACTTACACTCTGGCGCCTTCAAAGCTTATATCGTCGTGAAATAGAGAACTAAGCGGAGATTAAAGCGTTCGTATAAGATCCATTTTTGGGGTAAAAATATGGCCCTTGATGGGTGGCGCACTATTCTTCCTTCCGTTGGATGCAGAGATCTTCACGTTGCCATTTAACGATCTATGACGCTATCTCTTATTTGGAAGTTAAGCTAACGAGATCAAGGTTTAATATCAGGTGATTTTGAGCGCTCTGTCATTCACCTTGTACGTTGATCCATTCGTGACAGCTGTCAAAAATATTGACTATAGCTGGCAGGATTGTGGCCACAGAAATACTATTATACTCTTATCACTTTTTCGTCCCCTTACTGAGTTTCCCTCAGAATAATTTGGAATAGGATATTTATAGGTCTGAAAATGTGCATTGAATTAACGCTCGCTAAAATATGCACCGTCGCTGGAAGCTTTAGCTTTTTACCTAATCTTCCCATTTACAGAAGATTACAGCGCTCTTTTGATGAAGATTACATCTCCCTCAAAATCGATGAGGAATGTTTGTCTGACGAAGAGGAGAGAAGGGCAAGGCGCAAGAGGAGACGTAAGAGGAGGAGACGTCTTCGTAGACAATTGGCACTCGAAGCTATGAGAGGTGCTGCATCCTTACCACCTAGACTACCTGCTGATGACAAAGTGAAGGTTACTCAACAATATTTCTTGTAGTTCATATCAATTATTTTACATTAATTTATTCATCTTTTTAAAAAATGTTATCCTTTACAGAGTAACTCTGAGAAGAAATAAATAATAAAGTAACATACTGAGGAGAAAAATCCAACCTATAACATTTCCAGAATACAAAATATATTGGTCCACAGTGTGATGGTTCTGTACTTTATCATAAATTTCGCAAATTCCATATGAGAATGATACCTCAATACAGTGGTCCTTGAAAATAACAAAAAACTGTACTTCATATGGAACAATAAAATATGTTACCAAAATAATATTCTAAATTTATCGCAAAGTAGATTCACAATGCACTGGCACGTATCTTTATCCTTCAACTATTATTAAAGATTGGAAATGCAGAGCAGAGCAAGCTAACACGAAAACCATCAGGTGGTCTATTTGGAATTTTCTTCAGTTTATCTGCATATAATACACACAACTGAATTTGAAGCTCATTCCACCACGTGTCTAAATCAGCTTAACATTTCATTCGCACTTCAAACAATTGAAAGAATAAGAGTAATTCTCAATCAGAGCCCAAATCCATTATTTGCTTACAATAGGCTCCTACTAACGTCATTAGTGGGTATTTACGTCGGCAAATTGGGTGTTTTGTGATATTTTATTACTTTTCTCAGATTTATTTTGATGGTACGTCGTTTGTATTTTCTTCTCGTTACTAGATTTCGGTAATATTTTACGACCGCAATGTTTATTCTGTTTTGAAACAATGGAAATCTATTTTGAGATCTTGGAGTCTATTTAATTCAAACTGGTTCATGAATTGACTGAAGGAAAACTGATACTGAATTTGTGTTCGTAAAACTCCACTATAAAACCTGCAAAAGTAAAGCATGATTGTTGGCCGTACATAATAAATACAAGAAGAATTTAATCGATTCCATGCTCAACATTTTCTAGGTTCTAGATAATGATGATTTACCCCCAAAGGCTCGATGGACCATTGTTGCGACCGCCAGTCTACTCCTGTTTCTGTGCCTCTTCCTCGTAGGAGTAACTCTGCGGATGGCACCTCTCATAGATGATTTGGGTAAGTTTTCTTTTCAAAACTTCGTGAGATTATGAATAAAAATGGAAGAAGCTGTGTTACAATCGAGGATTCAATGGTAGAAGGTAGTATATCAGGGGACAAGGAGGTATTAATAGAAGGCAAAACAGGAATTGAATCAATTTGAAGACTTATTATGAATAAAACTACCACTTGAACCTTTCATGCTGAAAATGACAGAGTTGATATTCAAAATTCTTTATTTTCCTCAAATAAAAATCATTATTCACATAAATCTATAATACTCTTATATTTCTCAACTGCTCGGTTCTGAACAGTTATACAGGGTGGACAAGAGATTGACGTCAAAAAGAAAAAAACAGGTCCCTCGTGTCATGGGCTATTCGAATCAGCCCCATGTATGTTATGCGATTTTTCACGGTTTTCGAGTTATGAATTTTTTTTATGAACTTTGAGAATTTTCGACTTGACCATCTTAAAAGAGATATTAAAAAAAGGTACAAGACTTCTCTGTGAAATTCTTTTTGTAACTTTATGTCCATGAATTTTACTTTTATACATAAAATAACCAGATTCGTAACTTTGATAAAATTATGGAAATGTTGTTCTCAAGTGAAAAAGTAACGTGAATTGGATTATGATCCGAATTTTCGAATCAAAATTAATAATGTAAAAAGGGGGGTGCACGGTTTCTTAGTATGCTTAAAAACTGCGTACTGGTACCTACTTAACACTCTACTTTTGCTAGAATTAGCCTTCAAAGTCATCGAGGCGGAAAAAATCAAAGAACTAGACATTTACTACAGAATAATTTTTTGCCATTTTAAGATTTTTCTGATCAAGTTATGATAGAAAATGCTGAAAATTAATGAAAACTAGCATCAGATGTTGGTCAAGAAGGGTTCTAGATAAAAAAAGGAATAGGTATGGCAATAAATCACACATAATAATGTAAATAAAAAGAAATTTATTTATAAAATTTCCAGTAGGTTTTCAAAGTGGCCACCTCTAGCCTCAATACAAATTGTACACCTTCTTAGAAAATTTTCTTTTAATCGCATAAAACCTGCCCTGTTCTCTCTTAGGACACGTTCGGCTTCTGTTAACTTCAGTCGCAGCTCGTCTTCACTCGAATGTTCGAGTTCATCTTTTTAAAAGCTGACTGTTGAGCGCAGTTTTTAAGCATACTAAGGAAGCGTGAATTCGGCTTTTTACATTTTTAATTTTGATTCGAAAATTCAGATCATAATCAAATTCACGTAACTTTTTCACTTGAGACCAACATTTCCATAATTTTTATCGAAGTTACGAATCTGGTTATTTTATGTATAAAAGTAAAATTCATGGAGATTAAGATACAAAAAGAATTTCACAGAGAAGTCTTGTACTGTTTTTTTAATATCTTTTTTTTTTTTAAATAATAAATATTTTTTTTTTTTTTTTTTTTTAAGATGGTCAAGTCGAAAATTCTCAAAGTTCATAAAAAAATTCATAACTCGAAAACCGTGAAAAATCGCATAACATACATAGGGGTGATTCGAATAGCCCATGACACGAGAGACCTGTTTTTCCTTTTTGACGTCAATCTCTTGGCCACCCTGTATGTAAAGATTTTTGAGTTATAACACAGTTATAACATTTCAGATTGCCATGGGATACCGATAAACTACATTGAAACAAAATTTTCCTACAATTATAAAGGAACTTTTGATTAAGTACAAGAACTCCAAGAACACATTCTCGTATTTTGTTTCCACTTTTCGAACTGTGTACAAAATACTTAGAAATACGTTTCACCAGCTCTCTTTAATACTGCAAACTTTTATGACTTCTCGTAAAAATATGTAATGTTCTCCAGAATGTACTATTCTGCATCTCGTCAGTTCTTCCTGAAGTGGTCAAAAATAGACCTCTTCCTGTCTATGCGCTTCCAAATCTCCTCACGTGTTTTCAGCAGGTGCAGTTGTTCCTCCCAAACCTTCTTCCTTCATCCATACGATGTGTTAGCGTTATCACGACAATCAATACACTTACAGTCAGTATGAAGAAGAACATCCCTATAACTAACCATGCTATTTTTCGTCTTCTCATCTCTTTCCTGTAGTCCTCTGTAGCTGAGTAACCTTGCTTAACTACCAGAGCGTAATCGGCTTTCTTGCTGCTGCGAGTAAAAATTGAAAAAGAAGATTAAACTTTCTATGACACATAACCTAGAACAAATCTTCAAGAGTCTAGCATTAGTGTCTTACGCTGATAATTGTGACCCCTTCCTCTCAACGCCGCTGTAATATTTGGAGCCTCTTCTGCTTCTCGTTGAAACAACACTGGGTGACCTTTTGACAGAAGAGTTCCTTCTGCTCGAATTGGGAGCGAAAGGGAGTCTGTCCAATATGGCGTCTGTATCGTTACAACTGTGCCGTCTCATACTGTGCGCAACTGGAACAGTGAGTGACTGTTTGAGGGACAAGGCACTTCTGAGGACTTCATCGTGAAGGGAACGGTGAGAAGAGTGGTCTGTGCCCTGGAAAATATTTCATTAATCTAAAGGTCCATTTATACAACAGTCCAATGCTCAAGGTAGTTCTTTCTCGCGTCGAAACATAGGGACCTTTAGGTAGTTCTCGAATCTGACTGTGTTGTTTGACGATTTCGCTATTTCCTTCACGATATCTTTTTTAAGATGGTCAAGTGGAAAATTCTTGAAGTACAAAAAAAAATACATGGGGGTGATTCGAATAGCCCATGACACGAAGGACCTGTTTTTCTCTTTTTGACGTCAATCTCTTGGCCACCCTGTATATTGGTGTCAAGATCAACGTCGATATCAATCGAAACTATGAAGCAGATGAAAGACTGAATAAACACGAAATGGGAAAATTGCATTGAATGACAGATGAAATCTAAAAGCACCTCTTAGTGTAAATATTTAGGACTTCGCAGAAATAACACATAACTCGTCTTTAACATTCGAGTTACATGTAAACGAGATCAGCACAATTGACGTCAAAGACCAAAGAGACAAAACTATATTTGTACGAAAGATTCCATAGGTTCGAAAAATGAACTTTGGATCATGAAGAGAAAGAGGCATGGAGATTATTTCGTGTCCTATTCTATAAATGTAGGTGTCAAATATCGGGTTACTTGAAAATACAACGATGCTGTACCACTAGAATATAAAGCGACTGACCCTTGAAAAGTTCCATCCTTCGTATTATTACACCATGAGGAAGAGATTTTGGAGGAGGAAGAAACTGAAAGATAAGCTCTCTGGAGGAATCCTCCAGGAATGGATCATTGGTAAGAACCAAGATTTGGCACTATGATCAGCAAGAGCTGAGGCTGGTACTTCGATAGCAGCCAAAGCGAACGAAATCATAAATAATAAAGGTTCAGTGATATTTTTTGTTGACTACCATCGAAGTGGTAAAAGATTACTGGAAAAAATAATACAATTTTTTCAATCATTCGAATGCAAGTGTGAGATTCTTTAGCAGTCACACCTACATGATATTTCGACAATGAAGAATGTTATAAGTATATGAACAAGAACATACTGACCTTCGAGCTCAAAACCTAGAGATACTTCAAATACTTATAATCTGACAGTTTGAAAATGGCCATGTAGGGATAAGAAGTTCAGCAGGAAGGTTATTGACCTCCCCACGATTCGTCTTTTCAAATTCAGGCGAGATTTTGCCTGCTTGGACTTTATAACGCACTGTATTCGCGTACGATTCTCCCATCTGGAGCTTCTTCACACGTCAGAGCGATACATCACCATATTCAATGACTTTTAGCTGCCAGAACTAAGGAGAAGCAAAATAGATGGACTATTTTCAATTGCTCTAGATTTTGAGCATGTGTATATTGCATTTATCAGTTTTGATCTTAGGTCATCTGCAACAGGGCTTCACAAACAAGCTAGGAAGTAAAGAAATAAGTTTCAAACTACATGGTGGAGCTTTTAGAGGCTGACCTATGTTTGGATGTTGAACTGAGAAGTGCACTTCAATGAAACATCGAAAAACTGTGACCAACCTTGTAATGCATCGACTCCTCAGCTGGAGAAACCTCCACGTAGGGCGGAGAGGAAGCCTGCCTCTCCATCACAGCCTCCCTCTTCTTGGGGATAGCTCCCCTGTAAGAATTCTCGTACAGCTCCATGAGCAAAACTTCACTCCCGTTCAACGAACCGAAAACTGACCGACCAGTGTTTCCATTTCGCTTGGGAAATGGCTTTAAATATAATCTTGTAGACTCGATTCAATATAAACACTTGGGATGCTGTTGCTTTAAATAAAATCGACTGAGCCAGAAGTACCTGTTACATTAACAAACGACGTTCTACGCTGTTGATACGATTTCACAGATCGGTTCGGTTTGTTTCGCTTGGCCAATCGCTATTTTGATGGAGAATCTGATCCTTCGGATATCCTGTAGGTAGCCAAAAAAACGTAGGTTCGAAGAATCCAAGAAAACAATTTCTGATTTTCAAATCGAATTTATTTCTGCTCCGACTCTTGAAAAAGAGATGCCGTGACAAGTTTTTCTAGAATCTGGAGAATTAAGACTAAACCACTCTGAAAGTTAGCTCGGCTCTTGTAATTGCCAGAACTAACTCTTGAAAACAATATTTTTGAGTGCGTATGACCGAAAGTATTTCTAATTCCATTTGCTTCGTTTTTCTACGTCGGACATGAGGATGTGGAAAACCCCGATTCAAAAATAGATCCAGTGTTATTAATGGGGCCACTCTAGTTAGCATAAAGTTCAGGTCGACGTTGACATTATTCTACATTAATTGAGGTGATTTAGTACAAGTATAGGATGAAGTGCTGTACGACAGTCAACTTTGATGATACCTTAATGACGTACATATATTACAAACACGTATAATCACACTTTAACTAGCAATGTCTTGTCGAATTGATCGTGAAATAGATCTGATCTACATCAAAGTCGAATTTGAATTAGCAACTGCCAAATGTTTGACTCAAACCTAAATTTATATACGATAATGAAATGTAGACTTTTCAGTTGTAATAACCCAAGGACATTGATAATGGTTCGAAAAAATTTTATGGCAGATTTCGAAAGCTACAAGCAACAAGCTTGAGAAAGTTGTCATAAAATTTTTGAGCATTTATCAATGTCCGAGGGTTATTCGGATAGAACATTTTTTTGCTAATTATAGTAAAAATAAAGATGTAAAACAATTTTTTTGAAGGTGCAATTAACAAAGGAACAATTAGAAAAGTTAAATGAAGATCCAGACGTGATAGTTTCTATAACTGATGCAGATGTATTTGATATTTCCACTACGCATGCTATTAATAATGTCATTATGATGTTCTTCGTCAATATTCAAGTAGGGTTTTATTGGATTGGCATTGTTGTGACCCGTAATTTTTATAAGCTGTTGTTCTTGTTCACCACTCTTGGCGAATCGACTAACCGCGTTCGATCTATTGGTATGATTAGTAATTTTTTTTTCCTTTGTATTCAAGCCATTCGCTTCGACAGACGATCTTGTCGAATGTTGAATCGTATATCTTCCAATGGGCATATTATCATACCAGTTTTCGGATTTCCATTGACGATTTGTTGTAAGGAATAATCTGTTGGTTTTAATATTTGTGCCCCTTTTTCGACATCAATTTTTTGAATATACGGACAGGACAAACGTTGCTGTCGTTGTTTTCTATTAAAAACTTTCTTCCAGTAGTTCCAGTACACATTCTTGAACCACCCCGGCAAGTCTTGCTGAATACAGGGTTATATTCAACTCGATTTGTTACAGAACCATCTTTGTTCGATTCGATAAAAAAAAACTTAGTCAAGCAAGCAGCAGCTTCCCCACCACGCCAAGCTAATTCTTCTGTAAACGGTGTTTTTTGGTATGTTTGAAACTTCAAAATCGAAATAAATCAATATGGGTCAATAGTAACGTGAAAATACCCTATGGTCTGTTATCAGTGTAATGTTGACATGATTGGGTGAAATTGTTCCATATGATATAAAATGATGAAATTTGATTGAATTTTTATAATAAATAATTATAATGATAATGAAAAATATGAAATACATTAACAGCTATAAACGTCAAAATGATTAATGAATAAGAAAATAAAACGAGACTTCCTTGTCCGAAAATAAATAACATTTTTGCAGACTCTCTGATTCGTTCCTTTGAATCTTTCCACCTTCAACGTTCAACGCTGAGTAGTAATATTAATTTCGTGATAGTGAAGTTATTTTCATACGTCAGATGGATGTAAATTGAGGCCAAAATATTCGTATTAATATTTCATCGCACATACATTTCAAAACAGTTCCTATAAATCAAAATATGTTTTAATGGCTCGCCGTTTTATTGAAAGTTTTGATTCCATTCATCTGGAAACATGGCTACGAAAATATTATGAATGTGGATATTTATACGGGCCTATTCATTTATCACTTTTATTTTGTCAATATTGTGCCGATCAGTTGGATATTTTTGTGTATAATGAATGATTGACCATTTCGTCGAAATTTGTGGGATCCTATGCGTTTTTAAACATTGATTGAAAGGTGAATACCATATGATGTTTTTCGCACAGGTCATACAGGGTGAATCAGCTTGTATCAAGTAACTTTAATGGTGTATTCTGCATGTAATTTTGATTCTATTTTCCATAAATGAGCTTGCCTTGAAACAAATTTTTTGAGCTCGCATTGAAACACATATTGTAAGAACTTCAAACTGAAACCCGAGCAATTCCCTAAAGGTTTCAACATAATTCAAAATAATCATCAAATTCTGCTTCAGCAGCTAGTTCAAGCTTCGTATATCATCTTATTATTCTGCTGTTTCATTATCCAGAAACACACGGAATTCTGGAAATGAAGCAGATTAGAATTATTGTGGAGCATCTGCTGAATTTTAATAGGTCCATTAATGTTAAAAGGTTAGTGTTATCCAGGATTAGTTTTAAGCCTGTACTCGAAGAGATAAAGTTCCTATGCTGATATATTTGAGGAATAATGTATGAAGATTTTTTGTTAATTTTGATAGGGATTATTTCGAATGATGAATGAATAAATTGAAATATACCACTAAAACATCATGTTTTGAGGGACATATGTCAGGGGTAAAAAAACGTTATTCAGTGTGTGAAATTTCACCGTAATTTTTTTTCAGTGCGTATGGAAAATGAACAACTTATAAACGCCTACAATAAGGACGCCGCTAAGCTGAACATCACCCTAGGACGTCCACCCGTTCAGATAATAGACATCACTTGAAAACAGGATCTATGTGTGTTGACTGGACCTCTGTAGTAACCTTAGCCTATAATCGATTCGAAAAACAGGAAAACATAGGCTGTGCGTGTTTTGTGTCAATCAGGATTCAAGAAAGGTTATTCACGACCAAGCGCTCAACTTTTTCTTCCTTCCACTTGAATAAGAGCTTTGGGGATGATGAGAAGCCTTCATTTGAAAGCTAGATCTAAGTCTTTCTATCTTAAAATTATCTGTGTCAAAAACAACCCCTCCAATCTATAGAATTTTTACCAAGCGTTAAATTGTAACGGACTTTTTATGGTCCCCCCTAGTCATATCATTTCAGTCAATTATTGTGACTCTTTCGGAAAATCTATATCTCCGATTCCATTTATCTAATCCAAATTTGTGATACTCTTTCAGCATGAACAATATACCGCATTCGAATATATCTTATACAAATAAAAAAAGATTGAATAACTAACAACAAAAATATGTATAAATATATTTCGACAAAACAGAAACAATTATATTCAAAACAATGATAAATAATTTCATGAATAACGCAAGAAATTATAGAGGTGGAACACTGATCACCAAGAATGCCAATGAATCTTCAAATAGGTGACATTTTTTTCAGGAGACGTTGAAATATTTCTTATTGAAAATTGAAAATATTGCTGAAAAAAATTTTCATTTCTTTGTTAGCGATTCTCAAATTATGGTGCAATAATTGGAAATGTGGTAGGCCTCTCATCAACAATAAAGACAATAGTTTGAAAATATGCAAACAAAAAACACAAACAACAAATTATTCTGAAAGAGCTCGTCAAATATCTTCGTCCTTAGAATAAGGATTCGTATTCAATAAATTTTATCTAGTACCTATCAACGACCTGAAAAAACCCTATTTTGAGGCATATACCCAGTGGCAATTCAAACAGATGAGTCTGATTACGAATGTTTTCAAATCGTTTTAAGATTATTTTTTTCCTCGTCTCTTTTTCATTCGTTCAAGCTTGAACGTAACTTCTTACCTACAAATATTTTTCTATCCAATCAATTCTCATCATTATTTTTTGGTAAAATTTTCATTCTTAATGTTAAATGGTGAATTGCAACATCATTGTGAGGGAGAATGTGATCTACTAAATAGACTTGTGGTAAATGAGTAGAATTTGTGCTCATTATAAATTGTTATTTTAAAAGGCTTCATCTTTTCTTGAAATATTAGTTATACTATATATTATCTTGTTTTCAATATACTCAATTATAATGTAGTTTAATACAGATTGAGAAGTAGTATTTTGGTTTCATATACATTTTCAATTGTAGTTCTTTGGAATACAAAGCGTTTGGAAAGCTTGATTCCTAAATGTTGCTCTCATTATCAAATGCTATAGAAGATTTCTTTTGAAATGGTGGGTTATCAGTTGAAAAAAAACAATTCAAATGCGTTTTCAATGTTGTGATAAAAAATATCAAATATCTTTTGTTAATAGTTAAAAAAAGGAAGATTGCCTAATAGATATGTGAAGAATCTCGATAAATAAGGTTGTTGTTTAGAGGTTGAATAGAACGTATGTAGGTATAATAATGGTTGTTTTTCAAAGAAAACATGAAGCTTTTTATTGAAACCTTTGTTGACATATTCAATAGAAGTTATGGAAGTTATTGTATTGCTTATCAGGAATATTTTATTGAAAGAATGCGCTCAGTGTGGGACGCAGTTAAAGTTGATATTGATTTTTTATTTTTACTCGTAGTTCTATTTCATGTTTTTTGTGGTAGAATTCACAGTAAATGGAGCTTTTGGAATTTCAATTCTTCCGTAATCAATGGTGTCTTTCATATAGATTGGTATTAATTAGCATTTTTATCTGAAAAGAAACGTTTATACTAAAGATCATTTTATAATATTTCAATGCAATAAAGTTGACTTCAAATCCAAGAATCTTGCGTATAACTATCATACTTAAATATTCCAACTTATGTAATCAATGTACATTTGAGAAAATATAAAACTTGACTTACATTCTCATTTGTGATTCGACTGATACTAATATTTCCACATCACTGTATGGTAGTTATATTGAACGAAAGACAATCGATCAAAAAGACATTGAATAAAACAAAAAATCACATATTATTGGGTAAAAACATGTTGTAATATATTGTTGTTATAAAGTTTGATGTTCGTTAAAATTATACAGGTGTTTATTACTGTTTGTAGTTTTAAGTGGTCAATAAAATTGTGGAAAAGAGTTTTTCTTTTACTCCTCTTCCAATATCTTTGATACTCATTATTATTTGCCTTTTTTATAAAAATTTTCGATACAATTTTTTTTTGATTCATTGGGAATTTATGGTCCACCTAGTTTTTGAGAAAACGTTCTATACAAATGAGACAAATTTCGTCATTATTATATCTTCGATATATTTTCGTCCACTCAGTATAATCAGCAGCAAAGTTAGTGGTTATTAGAGGTATTAGTAGCCCTGAAAACAGTAAAATTTGTGAATCCATCTACAAGGTGAATCTACCTGGAAGGCGAATCTACCAATTACACGGGTCTACTTACTACATGAATCTACCGAAAAAGGTAGATCTACGGGCCCATACTAGTATCCAATAATTTCTGTGCTGATTGTACAATTTCTCTTGAATATACCTGATATCAGACTTAATTTTTCTGCAAACTAGAATCTGCTCGAGTTCTTTGAGTGAAGGATCAAAATGTACAACAGAAAAACATTAAATTTTATTCTCCCAATATAAATACAAAAACTACCTCTAGAATTATTGGTATTTAAAGTCATCAGAATCAAATTTCAAAAAGTTTTTATCACATGAATAATTCATATCATTCACAGTGAATGTTAAATTTATTGACTTTAATATTCTAAGAGTTGTTCAAACAGTAAATGGTACAACTTATGATATCGAGTGGAGCATGTTACCCAGAAATAAATTTTCATAATACTCTAAGCAAAATCAATTTTAATTCAACAAAAAACACCACGAACATTTGATCTCATAATAAAATCGAAGCTTTTTCGAAGCCTCCATACGAAAATACTATTCAGATACTGGTATATTATGGATACTTGTAGAAATACTAGTGAAGCAACTAGAAAAGAAACTGGTATAGTAGAGTAACTAGTATAGAAACTGGTTTTGCACTCATGGTATTCGACTACAAACTAGTATACATACTAGTTTTCTATAGTTTCATACAATTGAGCGAATACGAAAATTTTTCTAAAGTTGAATAACACGCAACAATTTTTCAGAAGAAATGAAAA
Organism: Adalia bipunctata; assembly: GCA_910592335.1. Taxonomy (NCBI): domain Eukaryota; kingdom Metazoa; phylum Arthropoda; class Insecta; order Coleoptera; family Coccinellidae; genus Adalia; species Adalia bipunctata. The sequence continues at coordinate 22,612,703 of OU342954.1, forward strand.
GTCCAAAAACTGCGTGAATTGTGAATTGAATAAAACCTTTTTTGTTGCAATAAATTGTGGATTACAGCCCAGAGCATTGATATTAATTTATCTCTGTGATTTCAAACAACAAGTAACGATATAAGTCAAGCAATTTTTGAACCAATTAGAACATAATACCATGCATCATTGGGCTACGATGGTAGAGTAGAAAGATTTATGGGGCAACATTTAAAATGGTTAGTAATTCATAAGAATATTTGTCACATTCTCTGTTTCTGTACAAGACAATATCGGAATCACCACTACAAAAGGATCACCTTTATAGTTGGCCTGACTTCTTTGTACCCTGACTGACCACAAAATCATTCTCGTTCTACGAAATTCCAAAATTCATATTGAAAGCCTGTCAAGACAATCTAATTCAACTCAAAATAATTTTCAAATCAGTCACTGTCATCATCATTTCTTGATCTGTTCAAAGGTCTTCTACTCTCGTCGTCGGAACCATAGATCACATCTTCATCGGAATCATTTATCATAGAGAAAGCTGGGTTATCCTTGGTGAGCGCAAACTCTGTAAGAATTCAATACAAACATCTTGTAATGTGATTTGGCAATCTCTTTTATGAAAGAAAAACTTTGTTGGATTGAATCTGAATGCGATCCATATAACTGCCATATTTACCATGCGCTGGTGTGTTTCCAGGGGAGTAGACATACGCCATGGTGTACAGATAGAAATTCAGCAAGCCATAAAATGCCATAAATTGCGCCGAGCTTGTATAGTGAGTAGATAGTCTGGCCACAAAGTTGTCCTCCAAGAATCCAACACCAAATCTGAGGAATGTTATCACGCAGCATATAGAGAGGACTATGACCATCAAAACTGTCAGATATTTCAGTCTCAAATCTGAAAGGAAACGATTAAAATATTTCCGAACAATGAAAAAATATTTTGATTGCTTACCAAAAAATGGCATAGACCTCAACTCTGTGTAAGCCCTCAGTATCAACAATCCAAGATAAACTATATAAATTACGCTGAATATGTAAAAGAAGGATTGTACAACCTAGAAAAAACAATATAGTTGAAAAAAAAATATAGTAAAAAATAAAGAAATATAATTTTTTCAACTTACGTAATAATTGGAAGTATCAATTTCGTGGTTGTATGTGGGATCCTCGAGTTCATTGACCTTTTCCCAAGTGGACAAAATGATGGCAGGAAACCACAACATGGCGATCAGAAAAAGTTTCGGAACATAAAAAGTAAGGAATTTCCGCTCGTTCTGCAACAAATTTATTTAAACTGAAGAAGGACTAACCCAGTTAGTTATGAATATTTTACAGTAAACTAGTATTTGTGAACTGAGAATTTGAACAGAGACGGATAATCGTAAAATGACTCTGAGAGCATATTAGATAAATATATGAAAGTATAAACAACTAAATTTAAGTACCTGTCTAAGTCCATGGTATATGCACAACCAAAACAACAGTAATGCACAGAGAAAAGTCGCTTGAGCGAATGCATCAATGAGGCCTGGAATCCAAGAATTCACCAGAAACATCATTGGAAAAACAGGATCTATAATGAAGAAAAGAATGATTTCTACAGAACGCCGCATCTAAATGAGCCTTACTGTTGTAACCGATTAGACAAGGTAGAAGAAATGACATCCACTTCTGCTCGATGGACCAATCGTGCATTGAATATTTCTTCAACGAGTTCGCAAACCAACACTACAAAAAACTTTGTTTGAATCACTTTGACTTATTTTCGATTTCATACTCACTGATATGATGAATGTTGTTAGCAGAAAAACGAATCTGAACCAAATCTCAATTTTTGTGAATCCTGGATTGTACGTTTTGAACTGAAAAAAAATCAGAAATTTTTCATGAGGATAAATGAGTGGGTTACCATATCTTGAAGCATAGTTAAAATATGACTTACGTAAAATGTCACTTGATTAATGTTATATCTTTTGTGGAAAGATTCGAGTCCATGAAAACGTACAGTGAGAATGTAATGAGTATAATCAAGATAACCTAAATGTAACGCTATGAACTCGTCGCAATTTTGATTCTCACATCTCAGATGCCTGGTTCTGTAAAAAAGGTATTTTCTTAAAAAGTTATTTTTGACACTTGGCACTTAATTTCAAAAATGAAATTAAATCTTATAGTTAAACTTGAATGAAAGAAATACACAGCAAAAAATTAAGAAACAATAAAAATAATAATGGAAAATTAATTTATTGGTTCATGATATTCATGGACAATTGGACATGGACAAGAGCACAATTACTGATATTTTGCAAATTGACTGCAGTCATTGTCAAGCAAAGGCATGCGGAAAAGTACTAGTTTGCGCATGCTCTTAGGGAAAATAATTTCGCTCAGTATTTTCATAACTTTATGTAGTTACGTCAAGTGCGTACCTATTTCTTGAATGCTTGGTGTCCACTACAGTCACAGGTTTATGTTCCTCTGTAAGACCTTCGATTGTTATCGAGACTTGAAAGCTTTTATCGTAAATTTCATCTGAAAAAGCGAAAGCAAGAATTACCTAAGTGTTCGATAATAAATAATTTTAACATATGGCAAATATGCTCAAATGATTATTATACTCAATATTCAACAAATAATCTTAATTTGTCATTTGTTTGACGTACCATCTTTATTGCCAGTGGTTAATTTAACAATAAGCCATAACTGTTGGGAATACGTAGTCAATGATGGGGTCCTCATTGTGAATGGACCTGAAGCTATTTGGCTCTGACTTAAATTACTTTGATTATTTTTTGGCAACAACAATCTACCATCCAATTCAGCAGTACTAGTAATCGGAGGTCCTGTTTGAAATGAGAAATTTATGGTTGATTATTCTATTAATATCGAGATCATTTATTATAGAAGTAATTAAATTATTATTTTTTACCTGTAACTCCTATAAAAATTGCTAATCCTAGAGATATGAAGAACGCAATAAAGGTCATAACAAATTCTCGTTTATGCATTGTATATAATCGCATTTGCACTGACCTGCAAATAATTCACATAAATTATTCCGTCAACAAATGAGAATTACTAAAAGCAATCGATAGCACTATCGAGTTAGATTCAATTCCAATTATTATAGCAGTGAATTGTGAATCTTTTGTTGGACCTTTCATCAGCAGAATATCCACCTCAATAAAGATTTATATATTATTTTTTATTATAATATTCTAGGCCTATTACCAATATTATTTCTGTCGAAAATATCCTTCATCTATGAAACTTACCGTTCGCACCGATCATGATGATATGCTGGAGCTATATACTTATCAAATTCGCTGAAAAGTTCACAAAATTGGGATAAAACATTTCTCAATCTCATACTCCAGCCTCCAGAAGGTAAATGATATGAATAACCTAGACCGTCTCCATTCGACTTTGCCATTTTCTGGAACCAAAGAATACTTGAGTGAAACCAGGAATACACATATACTCTATTCTATAAGCATCACTTCATTGAAGCCTCACAAATTTGATCATTCTATTTGATTGGTTTTGCTGAGATAGTATCTGTTGGGTAGTTTTCATTTATCTGGGTATTGCTTAAGTGCATTCTGAATTTCAAATCAATCAGAGAATATTTTCGGTAACAAACATGCTGCCCTACAGAGCTTCCTGACATAAGACAGAACAAATAATCGCAACCATCAAATGAAACCACTTACTTCTTACGTATTTCCTTGTGTACATCAAAAAACTCAAAGTATGAGTTTTATTTTCCTCAAATATGCTTTAGTGAAGGCCATGAAGCTTATTGTTCACTTGTCACAGAAAAAACAACATTGTTTCCGTTCATTCTGCATGATGCCAGATTAAAACGATATCAACAACAGAGGGATGCCTATCCAGAGCTTCATTGCGTAGTATCGATCTGCGCTATACTGAAACTCCTGGAGAACCACCTGTTGCTGCTGGACTTTTATTAGGAGTTTCTTAAATTCCCAAATGCTATTCCTTATTGCACACAATAATTTGAAGATTTATTATTTCCTGCATCTTTTTGCCAACAATTCAAAGCTCGCAGAGAGTTAGAACTGTTCTCTAGAAACCACTCTTCATTTGAATAATAGCCTTTTTGAATTAGTGGAGTAGTGAGAATTTCCGTGTCAATAGGGTAAAAACCCTCGGCGGAAATGGATATCTGTTTCATGCCTTGATTAGGTTACCAAGGTTGTTCTGTTTGTATTTTTGTATTTCTTGCACTGCTTCTAGTTGGTAGGGTGCTGGTGATCCTTGTCAATCTCGATGATTAACTGTTGTGACTTCACAACCGATGTAAGGGGGTATACTTAACTATAAGCACCCTATCGTTATCCGTACTTAGATAAATACTACGAAGAAGATGAGGAAGTGGTGAAATATAAACTCACTCTCAACAAACAATAAAATGTATTTTTCCTGTTACCTCAACTTAGGTAACAAGCACGAAACGTTTATACAAGCATGTATTATGTATACAATAATGAACTCTACCTTCTATATGAAAATGTATAGCAAGGAAGAATTACGATGTACCTTCTATATGAAAATGTATAGCAAGGGAGCGAAGTTTTGTATAAATTACAAACTGGTTTATTACCGACGATTTTGAAAGTACAACTGATTACTTTACTTTACCGACTGCCTGTCTCTGTAACATAGGGTTTTGAAGACAAGCTGGAAAATAAGGGAGGTCCATTTCCTCTGAATAAAAGTGGGAAAGATCAACAATTGGTTGGGTGTCAGAATCGAAAAACGCCTTGCTAAGCCAACAAAGTGCTCTCATTTGCCATTTTTGACTAAAGTGGGAAGAACAACCCTTTTCTTGAATCTACAGACCAGTGAGAGAAACCTTGGACGATTTGGTATTCGATCCTGCCATGTGTTTCCCCAAATGTAACTTGAACTACAATAAAAATGTCACCATATATTTAGTTTTATGAGCTTATACTTAGAAACTGAATTAAAGTTCACAGGACATGGTTATTGTATCAAAAAACCATATAAATTTCCCAAACTTGATCTAAATTTTTAGGTTGAGAACCTTTTCAATAGTTGACCATAAATCAGTCAAAAGAGGGTATTTTAAAAACAAAGCACGAGGATTTTAACTAAAGGCATATGGAACAATATTGCAGTTCAAGGGTTAGATCCCATATGGTTAATATCAATTTATCTAAACAATCTCTTGAAGAGAGACAGCTCATTTCTTGCCGACAGAGGAGATGGAATTTATTTGCTCCAAATGTTGCGAAGTGAGAGTGTTCGAAAAGAAATCTCAAAGGGGTGCGCATAAATATAGCAACAGACACTCAATCAGCATTAAGAGCTTTGGGACCTAACAGCCAGTCTGAAGTACATTAGGGTAGAAGAACATCATATAATAATAATAGCAGTTCATGCAGAAGATATTGCTTCGTCTGAAAAATTTCATTGGACCTTTTACACACATATAATAGGTATATTTCCGTATCTAATCCAATTAGGGAATCGGCCTAATAGGTCCTAAAATCAAGATCGAGGAACCAATTATATTTTATTATGTTTTGTTCTGTTCTTATAAAAGCTGAAGAATATGTCAGAATTTCAATTGCTCCGAAAGCTCCACCATGAATTTATTGTGGGTTGTTACAGTTTTCCTTGCTGCCATTTCGATGACAGCAGCAGCGTAAGTATTTGATATATTATTTGAATTTTTTTTCTCACAATAATAATTTTCCGCATACGAGTACAATACGTATATAAGGACTATTTGAGTTCTTCTCAGTACCTCAGAGTGGGTAATCTTATAGAATTCCTATCTACCTACTTCTTCAAAAGATATCCTTAAGGCTATGGATTTATAAAATCGAAACACTCTAAAAGTCCAATCATCAATTGGATCAATAGTGATTTATAGAATGTCGAACTTAAGATGTCTGAAAATATCTTAGACTTCTCTAGATATCCTAATCCAACTTCAATTGGATATCCAGATAATATCAATAGAAACCTAATATGTACTTTATAATCAGAGACAATTTATTAGTAGATTTGAAAATTGTGATTATTTATAAAAGTTTTATTCAAGAGAAAGTGTCGCGGACAAAGTTAAATATTATTCTGGGAAAAATAAAGAAACTACGTATTTAAAAGTTCTTATACAAAATTTGACCAATGGCACCCATTATTGATTTTTCAGAAAAGCAGCCGACAAAGATGCAGATGCTAGAGCGCGATTGGTAATCAAGCAGAGAAGACACAGAGTATTTTATTGAAGGGCGAATGAGAAAAACTAAAGTGTGTATTTTCTGTAATGAAAATGTTTATACGATAAATTCTGGACTAAAATAAATATATGAGCAATATTTCTCATGATTTCTCGTGAAACATTACCTTTAGAGCTACTTAAATCCAACAATTCTCGTGAAACATTCTAACGATTGTCACTACAATTGACGTTTAAGTTAGACGCCGCCAAGTTAAGGATTTTTCGATAAAAGTAAAAGCAATTAGCAAATTACAAAACTTATAAAAATAGAATCATGTCTAATCTAGAAGAATGATCAGACTTGGGACTGAAGACCTGAAATACAGCGAATACTGTTGAGGTCAAGTCAATGTCAAGTGGAAGTAGAGTCAAGGTAGAGTCGAGGTTGAGTCAATGTCAAGTCAGGGTCAATTCTAGGTAGATTCAACATCGAATCAAGGTTACGTCAAGGTCGAGTCAATGTCCAGCGATCACTTAAAGGTCGATTCAAAGTCCGTAACCTAGAAGTAACTTGACTTGAGCTTGACTTGGCTGTAGCGTGTAGCCCTAAAAGCCTGCGATGGATGTTCGTCAGGATTGTGAAACTCATAATCACTACTGTTACACAGGTAAGTCCAAGTAGCACTGGAAAATATCCATTTTAGGGCAAGGGTGTGATGCATACACTCACATTATTTTTTAACGTAGATTCAATATCTGCCATAAAAAAATGGGGTTCTAATTTGAAAAAATTGATTTTTCACGATTTTGTCATCCGTAACTTTGAAAGCGATTTTTTCACCCCCTGTATCATAAATCGCGATTTCGATTTTTAAAGTGGATACATCAATCTTACATCTTGAAAAATCCCAAAAATGAAAATTTTCCATCCAAAAACCTCGAAGTTATTCTTGTTTCAGCGGAGCTCTATTTTCGATTTTTTCTTCTCAGAGAGAATTTTTCAACCAAAACTGAAAAATGTTACATCAAAATAACTTGAAATTTTCTAAGGAATCTATTTCTGCAATAAAAAAATTGTGTTCTAATTTGAAAAACGGAAGTTGACGTCATTTCCGGAAAAACCGGAGGTGCTCATGCCTTGAAAATATTTTAGATTTCATCAGCATCGTGAAATACTTATAAGTGGTGAATTTCATGAAAATACGTTCAGTAGTTTTCCGTATAAATATGGGTGAGGTTCCTCGTGAAAGACCCTGTATACAAGCAGTAGATATTGCTTTGTGTAAAATATTTTATTGCTCATTTTACACACATTATTAATAGGTATATTCGGACTATACCTACCTAATTCAATAATATAATGGCTCAAATAGGTTCTAAAATCAAGATCTAGGTACCAATTATATTTTATTATATTTCGATCTGTTCTTATAAAAGCTGCAGTATCTGTTCGATGTTCAATCGATCTAAAAGCTTCAACATGAATGTATTTTGGTTTGTTACAGTTCTCCTCGCTGTCGTTTCGGTGACAGCAACGTAAGTATTTTTAATATTATTTTTTTCTTTATTATACCTGGTCAAACTTGAGTACCGTTTTCCTCATATTATGTTTGGCTCCAATGAACTTAATTTACTAGTTGCCTTCAGGTCATTGCGAGAACGAAACACTGTTTTCACAGCGATAATCTTAAAAATATGGGAATTCCTTCATTAGTTCGAAGAATATTCGACCAATGGTTACCAATAATTTATTTTTTCAGACGAGAAGCTGTTAAAGATGCCGAAGGCAAAGGCCGTGTGGTGATCAAGACAATGCCGAGATATCAGTATTATTAGAAGATAGTGTACTTATTATAATCTAATAAAATTGTTTATTTAAGAAAGTTTAATTCTGGACTCAAATTAATATACGAGCATACAATATATTTCATGGTTTGTTGTGGAACGTCTCCTTTAGAGCTGCTACTGCCATCAGAATTAAAAATTCTAACGAGCGTTCAGTGAAATTTGAGGTTATGTTCTTCTAATAGGGAAAAGTACGTACAAAATGACATAGGGTTTTATTTCAGAGGCATAACTTGTTATTGTTAGTAGTGAATTATAGCATTACCATATTCTACACCTATGATCTTTGGTCCTTTCTTTATGAAATCTAATCAATCTCTGTGAAATGAAAGTACCAAGAAATATAATACTTATTCTTAGATAAATTAGGATAAACAAAATTCATTTTGTCCGCATGCTATGGACAGAATGACATACCGACAACAGGCAACTGTAGTTTTTTACTTAGAGTCACAACACTACTGACAAAGTTCACCAATGAAACGCTCGGTTCTTCTGGAAACATCAGCACAAGATGCCTTTTCTTTGGAGATATAGGCTCATTTTTGGTTCGATTGCAATCATATTAGGTGTAGTTGAAACAAATTACGTTTATCGAGTCTTCGCCTCACGTTGGCCTTGTCCACTTATGAATCGTCCTTTAGGGATTGGATAAACCTTCTTATAGGATTGGCAAAAGTAGGTTAAGATGCATTGCCTTTATAAGCAGCAGATGAATATTTTGTTATGAATATGTTGAGACAAGTCCTGGCTCTTTGTTTGCTGATGGAGCCTGGGATGAATGGTCTCGGTGTTGTCCGGTAGAAACGGTTAATTCAGCTGAAATACCTATGTCATTTTGTCCGTTTACTGTATATGTCATTTTATCCATAAAGCGTTATAAAACTGGAACTACACTGCGCAAAAAAATTAACGCACATTCTGGAAATCTCAATTTTAATGAAAGACACATCAAATGGAAGAAAAATTCAGGATTTCACCGAATCTTATGTGAAAGAAGAGAAATGAACAATTTTCAAAATACTGAAATGCTGATAAGTGATTTAATACTTGGTATTTCCACCCCTTGCGTTAATTACAGCTCGGCAACGACGGTTCATACTCAAAATGAGTGATCTTAAAATGTTCTGATCTAATCCTTCCCAGATTTCTCCGAGTTGGATTCCTAAGTCATTAAGAGTAGCTGGATGATTTTCTGAACTTCTCAGCCTTTTATTGAGGTTGTCCCAAACCTGCTCAATCGGATTCGGATCTGGACTTCTTGCTGGCCATTCCATTCGAGAGACTTCAACCTCTTCAAGGTACTCCTGAACGATGCGCGCACGATGGGGCAAATTGTAAAGTCAGCTAAGACCCACCCCGGGTTGTAACGCTACGGAGAGAGAGAGAGACTAGGTCTATGCGAGCAATCAAAGATATTCCACCCCATACCATTATTGATCCTCCCCCGAAACCAGTAGTATTCAGGAAATTGCACTGAGCATATCTTTCATGTGGACGTCTGTATACAAGGGAACGTCGATCACAATGGTAGAGGCAGAATGTAGACTCATCTGCGAAGAGAACTCTTTCCCAATCGGCCTCTTACCAATGGATATGCTCTCTCGCAAAATCCAAACGCGCCCTTCGATTGGCTGGGGTAAGAGCTGGGCCTCTTGCCGCGCCACGAGGCCTTAAATCATTTTCTCTGAGTGCTAATTTGCACCTCATGAGTTTGCTCAAGCTGATTTTGAAGGAGGCGAGCGGTTGCAAACCGTTGTCTCAACGAAGAAACTCTCAAGTAACGTTCTTGAATGGCAGTTGTTACCCGTGGTCTACCCTGTCCTGGTCTTCGGACATTCATACCTGTCTCCCTGAATCGCTGCAACATTCTGGACACACTTGTATGGGAAACTCCAAACCGTTCTGCAATTCTTGTGTATGTCCACCCTTCTTCTCGCAAAACTACCGCTTGGGCACATTTCTCTTGGGTCAAATTGCGTGTTTCGCGTTGCATAGCGATCGAGTGTAGAAAATCAAACGAAAGAAAAACTATTGATCACTAGAATTGATCGAGAACAACTGATTTTAGAATGAAGCCAATACATTCAAAATCTGATATCATCTTTTTTTATTCCTGCTGGGAGAAAACATCTGTATTGAAGAAAAACGTTGAAAGTGGATAACATACGCATGCATAATTCTGATAAAAATAATTATTATTGAGAACACCTTCAGTTGTAGAATAAATTCGAGATGTGTGTTAATTTTTTTGCGTAGTGTATTTTCCCGAATTAATAAAAAAAGTACATTTGACAAAAAGAAAGCTTCGTGCATACAATGACAAATAAGTAAAGTTTAAAATGAATGCAATATAAATGAAAAAAATGTAAAAAACATTCCTTCTAAAAATTGGGCGCAATGAAAAAATCTCTATTAATTTCTATAATCACTCATAAATACCGAATGAACTGAAGTAGCGCTTGCGAGTTTTCAGAGGTTAATAGAACCCACTCGGTTCATATTTTCATATGAACCGTTCATCTTTTTCTAGTGGTTTTATAGTATTTTTGCGTGGCTTTATGAGTCGGCTACGCTGTAACTTTTGTACCAGGAGGTAAATTGAATGAGTTCTGATTGGGGAATATGCACCAGCACCATGAATAGAGTAAACAATCACCAAAATTCAGTTTATTTGAAATAATGGTTTCGAGGATTTGAACAGGGAATTTTTTTCCTCGTGTATTTTCGACACCCTGTATTTTCCAAACAAAACCGAATTTTGGAAAATGGTATAAAAAAAGGAGTTTCGTTTGATGAGAGGAATCTCATCATCAGTTAAAATATATGTAGAAGTCAAAGACTCACCCTGTAGACGAAGAAAATCTAGATTTTTTTTCATACAATTTAGTAACTTCTTCTGAATGATCAGGGAAAAGAGCATCGAAAAAGTAGATGATCTTAAGAAAAAAAGGATTTTGATATTCTCCCATGCCGAAAAATTCAAATTATGAATACATTTGATCATTAAATCCATTTTACAACTCTTAATTCGTCTACTCATGCAGAAGATATTGCTTTGTGTAAAATATTTTATTGCATCTTTTACACGCATTATTAATCGGTATATTAGTTCTGTACTTAATTCAATACAATGGCTCAAATAGGTTCTAAAATCAAAATCTAGATACCAAATATATTTCATTATGTTTCGATCTGTTCGTATAAAAGCTGCAGTAGGTATCCGTTCGATGTTCAATCGATCTAAAAGCTCCAACATGAATGTATTTTGGTTTGTTACAGTTCTACTCGCTGTCGTTTCGGTGAAAGCAGCGTAAGTATTTGTAATATTATTTTTTCTCTATTATACATGGTCAAACTTGGGAACCGTTTCCGTATGATGTTCATGTGTGAATCATCTGCTCATATTTTTGGCTCAAAATGAACTCTACTCAATTTATCAATTTACTTCAGATAATTGCGAGAACGGAACACTGTTTTCATAATCCGAAAAATATGGGAATTATTGCCATGGGCGTCCGCAGAAACCCGCAGAAACTCAGGGGGGCCCAAATAAAGATTAGAGAGCAATATTGAGGGTGTTGTGCTGTTAAACAATGAGGCCATCAAAATCTCAGGAGGGGTCATGGCCCCCCTGCCACACCTCCTCCCCTGCTGGCGCCCATGATTACTGCATCAGAAGTTCGAAGAATATTCGACCAATGGTTACCAATAATTTATTTTTTCAGACAAGAAGCCGTCAAAGATGCCGAAGGCAAAGCCCGTGTGGTGATCAGGCCTGCAAATCCGATGTACTATGGACCCCAGGCACCACCACTTAGATACGACCCCAGATTTAACCGCCCTGTGATTCCTTATTAGGAAATTATGACGAATTAGAAGAAAGTGTACTTCCTCTAATAAAAATGTTTTTTTTTAAGTTTAATTCTGGACTCAAATTATTACACGAGCACACAATATATTTTATAGTTTGTTGTGGAACATTCCTTTTAGAGCTGCTAATGCCATCCGAATTAAAAATTCTAAGAATCCTTGAGTAAAATTTGAGGTTAAGTTCTTCTAGTACCGTTTTGAGAAAGTGAAAGCAATTAGCATTATACGAAATGTATTGTATTGAAGACTGGTATGACTTGGAGGTGTAGTACTCAAATACTGCGAATAAAGCCAAAGTCAAGCTACAATGTCAGGCAAGGTTAAGTCAATGTCGAGTCATAGTCGATTCTGGGTCAATTCTAGATCAATTCAACGTTGATTCCAGGTAACGTCAAATCAATGTAGTTGTCACTTCAAGATCACGTAACCCCGAAGTGGTTTATCTCGACCTTGACTTGAAATTTACCTGATCTTTCAATGTCCGCCCTTTTCGTGACGTTGAAGTGACCTTAGTTCGACCTTGAGCTTACCTTGAATTGTTTTCGACTCAATCTTGACGAGACGTTAGAGTGACTTCGAATCGACCCTGACTTCTCATAACTTGGAAGTGTCCTCAACGAGACCTTGAAGTGACCTTTAATTTATCTATTTAATGGAATCTGCTAGACATAAATTGAAAAATATGTAGGATTAGGTGTCGATAAAGTATAAATGATGAAATATCGAAGGGAATCTAGATATTTTTTCATACAATTCTGTGAAAGTTTGAAATTCGTTACTTCTTACAAATGATCAGAAAATAGAGCATCCAAAAAGTAGGTGATCTTAAGAAAAAAATGATCTTATTTTCGAACGTACGATAACAACGTAATTTTTCGACTGACAGGATAATCGAAAAGTTTTATTTCTCCGCCTAGGAGGAGAAATGTTTGGTATATGGCTTACTTTTCCCTCCGGCATGGCGGCAGGAAAAGTGTTGTTATGCATGGGATGAATTTTGCACGACAGCCGTAAGTAGGCTAATATTGAATTTTTCACTCAATTATAACGATAGTAAATGTCAATCCAAAAGTATTACGATTTCCATTAGTTTAAAAATTTTTCGAAAATAAAATAAACATATTACATTCGAAGGGGAAGTGACTTTTCATGGCTGGCTTTCAATTACCCAAATTCAAGCTTGCCATGAAAACTGACACTTCTCCTCCTTATCTGTACTAATATTATAAAGAGGAAAGATTTGTATTTTTGTGTGTTTGATACGAATAAGCTCAAAAACTACTGGACCGATTTCAGGAATTCTTTCACCCTTAGAAAGCTACATTATCCCTGAGTGGCATAGGCTATACTTTTCACCCGAAAAAATACCTAGTATAATTTCAATAGTTACATAAAAATCAGCCATACTCAGCTATTTTCACGTGCGTTGCAAAAACCGTAAGACTTAGGTACGTGGATACAATGAATGACGGAGATGTACCTCTTAAATAGTTCTACAAAAAAGTCCGCGATAGCATATATCTATCTCTCAAGATTGACTTGCTATTACCTGTTTACGGTAATCAGATGTTTTCCAAAATTATGCACAATTTGGGAGTGTGTTTTTATGAATTGGGTATTGATCCTCACGTTATTTATCCCCAGTATTCAATTTAGAACGAAATTGCCCTTCACATCATACAATTACAACGAGTACATCAAAAGATATGGCAGGTTGAAGGTTGAAGTGGTGAAGATGAAACCGCCGCGTGAAACAAATTTCTACTCGAGCGAAGCTGGGACGGCCTGATTGTGAACTAATAGGTATACATACTAATGATAATCTCCTACAAAAAAATTCAAATCATGAATACATGATCATTAAATCCATTTTACCACTGCTAATTCGTCTATTCATGCAGAATATATTGCTTTCTGTAAAATAGGTTTTTCATTGCACCTTTAACAAGCATTATTAATCGGTATATTCGTTCTGTACCTAATTCAAAAATATAATGGCTCAAATAGGTTCTAAAATCAAAATCTAGGTACCAATTATATTTTATTATGTTTCGTTCTGTCCTTTTAAAAGTTGCAGTATCTGTTCGATGTTCAATCGATCTAAAAGCTCCAACATGAATGTATTTTGGTTTGTTACAGTTCTCCTCGCTGTCGTTTCGGTGACAGCAGCGTGAGTATTTGTAATATTATTTTTTATTTTTTTTATTTTATTTTTTTTATTTTTTTCTTTATTATACCTGGTCAAAGTTGAGTACCCTTTTCGTATGATTTTCATTTGTGAATATCTACTCATATTTTTGGCTTAAAATGAACTCTACTTAATTTATTAATTTACTCCAGATCATTGTGAGAACGAACACTGTTTTCACAGCGATAATCTGAAAAATATGAGAATTATTGCTTTAGAACTTCGAAGAATATCGGACCAATACTTACCAATAATTTATTTTTTCAGAAAAGAAGCCGTTAAAGATGCCGAAGGCAAAGCTCGTTTATTGATCAGGCCTGCAAATCAGATGTACTATGGACCCCAGGCACGACCACTAAGATACGACCCCGGATTTAGCCGCCCTATGATTCCTTATTAGGAAATTGTGACAAATTAGAAGAAAGTGTACTTCCTCTAATAAAAATGTTTTTTTGAAAAAAGTTTAATTCTGGACTCAAATTATTACACGAGCACACAATATATTGTATGGTTTGTTGTGGAACATTCCATTTAGAGCTGCTAATGCCATCCGAATTGAAAATTCTAACAAGCGTTGAGAGAAATTTGAGGTTGAGTTCTTCTAGTACTGTTTTGAAGAAGTGAAATCAATTTGCATTATACGAAACTGGTAAAAATACGAAATGAATTGTCTGAAAGACTGGTATGACTTGGGGGTGTAGCCCTCAAATACTGCGAATAAAGTCAAGGTCAAGCTACAATGTCAAGGCAAAGTAAAGTCAATTTCGAATCAGGGTCGATTCTGGGTCAATTCTAGATCAATTCAAAGTTGATTCCAGGTCACGTCAAGGTCAAATCAATTAAGTTGTCACTTCAAGATCACGAAACCTCGACGTGTTTTGTCTCGACCTTGACTTGAAATTGACCTGATCGTTCATTGTTTGCCTGTCGTGACGTTGAAGTGACCTTGGTTCGACCTTGAGCTTATCTTGAATTGTTTTCGACTCAAACTTGACGTGACGTTGGAGTGACCTTGGATCGACCCTGACTTTACATAACTTAGAAGTGTCCTTAACTCGACCTTGACGCGACCTTTAATTTATCTTTTCAATGGAATCTGCGAGACAAAAATTGGAAAATATGAAGGATTAGGAGTCGGCGAAGTGTAGATGATGAAATATCGAAGAAAATCGAGATTTTTTTTTCATACAATTTAGTGGAACTTTGAAATTCGTAACTTCTTCTAAATGATTAGGAAAAAGAGCATCGAGAGAGAAGATGATCTTAAGAAGAAGATGATTTCGATTACCTCCCATGCAGAAAAATTCAAATCATGAATACATGATCATTAAATCCATTTTACCACTCAATTCGTCTATTCATGCAGAATATTGCTTTCTGTAAAACAATTTATTGCACCTTTTCCACGCATTATTAATCGGTATATTCGATCTGTACCTAATTCAGTAATATACTGGCTCAAATAGTCTCTAAAATCAAGATCTAGGTACCAATTATATTTTATTATGTTTCGTTCTGTCCTTTTAAAAGTTGCAGTATCTGTTCGATGTTCAATCGATCTAAAAGCTTCAACATGAATGTATTTTGGTTTGTTACAGTTCTCCTCGCTGTCGTTTCGGTGACAGCAGCGTGAGTATTTGTTATATTATTTTTTTCTTTATTATACCTGGTCAGAGTTGAGTTACCTTTTCGTATGATTTTCATTTGTGAATATCTACTCATATTTTTGGCTCGAAATGAACTCTACTTAATCTATTAATTTACTTCAGATCATTGTGAGAACGGAACACTGTTTTCACAGCGATAATCTGAAAAATATGAGAATTATTGCTTTAGAACTTCGAAGAATATTGGACCAATAGTTACCAATAATTCATTTTTTCAGAAAAGAAGCCGTTAAAGATACCGAAGGCAAAGCCCGTCCGTTGTTCTGGTCAACAAATCAGGCACGACCCGGATTTGGCCGCCCTGTGATTCCTGATTAGGAAATTGTGACAAATTAGAAGAATGTGTACTTCCTCTAATAAAAATGTTTTTTTGAAAGAAGTTCAATTCTGCACTCGAATTATTACACGAGCACACAATATATTTTATGGTTTGTTGTGGAACATTCCCTTTTAGAGCTGCTAATGCCATCCGAATTAAAAATTCTAACAAGAGTTGAGTGAAATTTGAGGTTTAGTTCTTCTAGTACTGTTTTGAACAAGTGAAATCAATTTGCATTATACGAAACTGGTAAAAATACGAAATTAATTGTCTGAAAGACTGGTATGACTTTGTGGTGTAGCCCTCAAATACTGCGAATAAAATCAAGGTCATGCTACAATGCCAAGGCAAAGTAAAGTCAATTTCGAGTCAGGGTCGATTCTGGGTCAATTCTAGATCAATTCAAAGTTGATTCCAGGTCACGTCAAGGTCAAATCAATGTAGTTGTCACTTCAAGATCACGTAACCTCGACGTGGTTTGTCTCGACCTTGACTTGAAGTTGACCTGATCGTTCATTGTTTGCCTGTCGTGATGTTGAAGTGACCTTAGTTCGACCTTGAGCTTATCTTGAATTGTTTTCGACTCAAACTTGACGTGACGTTGGAGTGAACTTGGATCGACCCTGACTTGACATAACTTAGAAGTGTCCTCAACTCGACCTTGATGCAACCTTCAATTTATCTTTTCAATGGAATCTGCGAGACATAAATTGTAACATATGAAGGATTAGGAGTCGGCGAAGTATAGATGATGAAATATCGAAGAAAATCGAGATTTTTTTTCATACAATTTAGTGGAACTTTGAAATTCGTAATTTCTTCTAAATGATTAGGAAAAAGAGCATCGAGAGAGAAGATGATCTTGAAAAGAAAATGATTTTGATTACCTCCCATGCAGAAAAATTCAAATCATGAATACATGATCATTAAATCCATTTAACCACTCAATTCGTCTATTCATGCAGAATATAGGTATTGTTTTCTGTAAAACAATTTATTGCACCTGTTACACGCATTATTAATTGGTATATTCGATCTGTACCTAATTCAATAATATACTGACTCAAATAGGCTCTAAAATCAAGATCTAGGTACCAATTATATTTTATTATGTTTCGTTCTGTTCTTATAAAAGCTGCAGTATCTGTTCGATGTTCAATCGATCTAAAAGCTCCAACATGAATGTATTTTGGTTTGTTACGGTTCTCCTCGCTGTCGTTTCGGTGACAGCAGCGTGAGTAGATATTTGTAATATTATTTTTTTCTTTATTATACCTGGTCAAAGTTCAGTAACATTTTCGTATTATGTTCATTTGTGTTGAAGCGGTTTGCAAGAGGTTAGGTAGCTCATATTATGCAATCAGCAGGGTGAAAAATATTCTTCCTCTACAGTCTATAATAAGTTTATACTATAGTTTGGTTTATAGTTTTTTAAGTTATAATGTTTCACTGTGGGGTAATTCAGTTGAATCAAATAGAGTTTTTATTGCTCAGAAAAGAATTATACGTCTCATTTTTAATCTGGATTCTCGTGATTCATGTAGGCCAATTTTCAGAAATTATGAACTTTTTACACTTTGTGGTTTGTACATATATAAATGTTTACTTTATATTAAAGATAATGAACATGTTATTGTTAAGTTATCCGATTTTCATGATTACTCAACCAGAAATTCGGCCACACTGTGTATTCCTTCTCATACAACTGCCAAATTTGAAACATCCCCTGTTTATCAAGCAATTATCTTGTTTAATCATGTACCTCCAGATGTGAAAATATTGGCAATGAAGGAATTCAAAAATTTGGTTAAATGTGAACTAATAATGAAATGTTATTATAGTGTTAAGGAATATTTGGGGGATGAAAGCTTCCTAGTTAGATAATTTGGAAATGATTTGGTTTTGTATTTTTTGACTTGTCTCATACATATTTTTTATGTCTAAAGGGATCAATAAACTTATTATTATTATTATTATTATGTGAATATCTACTCATATTTTTGGCTCGAAATGAACTCTACTTAATTTATTAATTTACTTCAGATCATTGTGAGAACGGAACACTGTTTTCACAGCGATAATCTGAAAAATATGAAAATTATTGCTTTAGAACTTCGAAGAATATTGGACCAATAGTTACCAATAATTTATTTTTTCAGAGAAGAAGCCTTTAAAGATGCCGAAGGCAAAGCTCGTTGGTTGCTCGTGCCAGCAAATCAGATGTGATGTACTATGGAACCCAGGCACGACCACTAAGATACGACCCCGGATTTGGCCGCCCTTTGATTCCTTATTAGGAAATTGTGACAAATTGGAAGAATGTGTACTTCCTCTAATAAAAATGTTTTTTTGAAAGAAGTTCAATTCTGGACTCGAATTATTACACGAGCACACAATATATTTTATGGTTTGTTGTGGAACATTCCTTTTAGAGCTGCTAATGCCATCTGAATTAAAAATTCTAACAAGCGTTGAGTGAAATTTGAGGTTAGGTTCTTCTAGTACTGTTTTGAGAAAGTGAAATCAATTTGCATTATACGAAACTGCTAAAAATACGAAATGAATTGTCTGAAAGACTGGTATGACTTTGTGGTGTAGCCCTCAAATACTGCGAATAAAATCAAGGTCATGCTACAATGCCAAGGCAAAGTAAAGTCAATTTCGAGTCAGGGTCGATTCTGGATCAATTATTGATCAATTCAAAGTTAATTCCAGGTCACGTCAAGGTCAAATCAATGTAGTGGTCACTTCAAGATCACGTAACCTCGACGTGGTTTGTCTCTACCTTGACTTGAAATTGACCTGATCGTTCATTGTTTGCCGTCGTGACGTTGAAGTGACCTTAGTTCGACCTTGAGCTTATCTTGAATTGTTTTCCACTCAAACTTGACGTGACGTTGGAGTGAACTTGGATCGACCCTGACTTGACATAACTTAGAAGTGTCCTTAACTAGACCTTGACGCAATCTTCAATTTATCTTTTCAATGGAATCTGCGAGACATAAATTGGAAAATATGAAGGATTAGGAGTCGGCGAAGTATAGATGTTGAAATAGCGAAGAAAATCGAGATTTTTTTTTTCATACAATTTAGTGGAACTTTGAAATTCGTAACTTCTTCTAAATGATTAGGAAAAAGAGCATCGAGAGAGAAGATGATCTTAAGAAGAAAATGATTTTGATTACCTCCCACGCAGAAAAATTCGAATCATGAATACATGATCATTAAATCCATTTTACCACTCAATTCGTCTATTCATGCAGAATATTGCTTTCTGTAAAACATTTTATTGCACCTTTTACACGCATTATTAATCGGTATATTCGATGTTTACCTAATTCAGTAATATACTGGCCCAAATAGGCTCTAAAATCAAGATCAGGGTACTTATATTTTATTATGTTTCGTTCTGTTCTTATAAAAGCTGCAGTATCTGTAAGATGTCCAATCGATCCAAAAGCTTCAACATGAATGTATTTTGGTTTGTTACAGTTCTCCTCGCTGTCGTTTCGGTGACAGCAGCGTGAGTATTTTTAAAAATTTTTTACTGTATTATACATGGTCAAACTTGAGTACCGTTTTCATATGATGTTCAAATGTGAATCATCTACTCATATTTTTGGCTCAAAATGATCTCTACTCAACTCATTGATTTACTTCAGATCAGAACGGAATACTGTTTTCACAGCGATAGTCTGAAAAATATGGGAATTACTTCATTAGGAGTTAGAAGAATATTCGACCTATGATCACAAATAATTAATTTTTTCAGACAAGAAGCCGTTAAAGATGCCGAAGGCAAAGCCCGTTTGTTGATACAGCGGCCTGAAGGAGAACACTACCCCCTGGACATAGACCCGGGGTTCTACCGGCTACATCCCAAACATAGTCTTTTTAATCCTTATTAGGAAATTGTGACGAATTAGAAGATAGTACGTGTACTTCCTCTAATAAAAATGTTTATTAAAAAAAAGTTCAACTCTGGACTCAAATTATTATACGAGCACACAATATAATATACAGGGTGAGTCTTTGACTTGTACATATATTTTAACTGTAGATTCCTCTCATCAAACGAAACACTTTTTTCCCACACCATCTTTTAAAATTCGGTTTCGTTTGGA
Source organism: Adalia bipunctata (assembly GCA_910592335.1). NCBI lineage: Eukaryota > Metazoa > Arthropoda > Insecta > Coleoptera > Coccinellidae > Adalia > Adalia bipunctata. The sequence goes on from OU342954.1 coordinate 22,632,933, forward strand.
AGATACAGGGTGTCGAAAATCCACGAAAAAAAACACTTTCCTGTTCATATCTTCGGAACCGTTATTTCAAATGTACTGAATTTTGGTTGATTCTTTACTCTATTCATGGTGCATATTCCTCAATCGAAACTTATTCAATATCTCTCCTAGTTTAAAAGTTACAGGGTGGTCGACTCATAAATTCATGCAAAAACACCATCAAATCACTTTAAAAGGATAAACGGTTCATATTTTCGAAAGAATCAACCATTTTAGAGAATAAAAGTATTCCTATATGTTTTCAATAAAACGCGTCGTTTTCGAGTTATTCCTAAATCTACACGAAGAAATTTGATGAAAAATCATGAGTTTCATAAAAAATCTGAATGCTTCCCTGGATCAAATATCATCGAATATTGTTTCTTCTATGGTCACTTAACAAATTAACAATGTTGTCAATGTTTATCAACTTCGTCAAGACTAAAATCTCTATTATGAAAAACGTTCGATGGAATAATTGAATTCCGAGAAGCATGAAATTACACAGTTTATAAGAAGTTTCTATTGAAAATTTATTGATACCCGTCCTTCAGGAAAATATCTTTCTTCTTAACAATATCCTCTTGAAATTTTTAATCGACCCTACACTGTCTTCACATCACATTCATCACCTGTTTGCTTTATTCTCTGCAAGTAAATAAACAAATAAATCGAATCCATGTAGAAAGGTTATCGCGTTTGAGCGTCGTTCATTGTAACATAGACTGGCCTGTGATGAGACTGGAGACACAGAACAACGTCTTGTCTTGCGTGGCGGCTACATCGCACTCGCAGCCGGCAGCGCACCGTGACTGAAATTTAGATCGTAGCGCTATATCGGCGAGAATCAGAACTACTCGTTTGGCATTTCCAAAGAGCAATGCGTAGAAGCCTTTAGCGAAAAGTAAACAAAACTAGTGCCTCTGCTATAGTTCTTCCGTTAACGATAGGGGATGACTGCTTTCTTGAGTTCGCCTATACCATTGTTAATGAGAAAATCGGCAATCTGGCATCGTCTTCTCTAGAATTCTGTGATATATCACAGAGGAGATGGATTAGGTTAGATCATTGACCTCGAATCATCTGACTTTGATTAATCGAGTTAGGATAGGTTAGTGAGAAACCAATTTTCATAAGATAGTTTCAGGGTATCGAGGAAAATATGAAGAAATTATTAGTGTTTACAAACTAATCTTCAGGAAAATCGAAGAAGGAACTTATTTTGGTGTGAGAAATATGGCATTTCAATTGCAGAAATTATGGAACAAAACTTAGCGTTTTTGCTAGGAAATATCGTGTTTGTAACATTATTATTCAAATAAGGCTTGAGTATTTTCTAAATGTATCACCCAGAATATCTAATAATCACATCAATTTCAATTGAAAAATATGAACTTTGAGGTGTTTGTAGAGAATAATATCAGGCACGCATTCAGCACAATTTTTTTTTTCAAATGGCTTTATCTCTTTAACAGAGCCGAATTCGGAAAAATGGAAAATGAAAAAAAGGTTTCTTTATGCCTCAAGAATCTACAGTTAAAATATATGTACAAGTCAAAGACTCACCCTGTATATGGTTTGTTGTGGACCATTTCCTGTAGAGCTGCTTATATGCCATCCGAATTGAAAATTCTAACGAGCGTTTAGGAAAATTTGAGGTTGGGTACTATGAGAAAGTGCAACCAATTAGCAATATAATATACACAATTGGTAAATATAGGAAATGTATAACCGGAAATGAAAATGAATTGGGAGACGTTTTATGAATATGCTCCTAATTTTTTGCTCATTTTTCAATGACCATTTTCCTCGTCTCAATTTCCACCAATCAAAAACGCACAATTTCGAATTACAAATGGTCTCTAGATGGAAAACCTGTATTTCAGCAGCTATCAGTAGTTTTTTCGAGTCTACCCGCGAATAGATGCATAGAAATACCTGGTGTAACGACTCCTTACTAAAAATCGTGACCAAAATTTGTAGATCAAAAAGGCACTCTAGATTTAAGTTCTCCTTTTACTTCCGGAATAATCCGCAATATTTTATCGGTCGTGGCGCTACTGTGGCAATTGAAAATAGCGCGACCCCTTTCGGGAGAAATGAAGAGTAGTTCAAGAACTCAGATTTTCGATCGACAAGAAAGTCTTAGACAAAATCTAATCAGTGCCAACACCAGGTATTATTTGCATCTATACCCGCGGCAAAATTTGACAGTTGTTGTCACCAAAAATTACAATAATTAAATTTTCAGTAGGTATTTTGTAATTGAATAAATTACATGTATTTCAATTCTCAAATTGATATATACCTATACGTAGTGCATCCAGAATTATCTGTTACTCATGAAATAGTCTTGTCAAATACCATTCGGGCATCTTTTTTTTCCTGTGAAAAAATCGAAAAAACACAAATCAAAGTAATATTTTTCAAAAAAGAGCATTTGTGCAGGTGCAAAAATTCTTGTCTTCGACTCGGTTTTTTGTTGCCACCACCACTCATGCTTCTTGTTAAAATATCACTTAGCAACGTGTTTTTTCGATTTTTTTTCGGAAAAATTAGATGTACCTTAATTATATTACTTACGAAAATAACCACTCAAAATCTATGGGAGATGATACACCAACATGATTGTAAACCATATGGGTCGACGATATATGAATTCAATACGATGAATAAAACGTTCTGTTGGTTTACTGGATTGAGCAATGAATATCACTTACCGCAATTCGATATGTCCGAATGGCTGAGATTTAAATTCAGCTACTGTGGTTGATAATAATAATGATACTAATAATGAAAGAGATATTGGGTAGAATGAAAGAAGTTTCCGTTAAATTCAATATATTTTATACACAAGTTTGGATATAAATTACAGTTATATTATTAGGCATAAATTAATATTTTCTGATACAAAACTTGGTGTATATATATTTTATTGTAAACTGTCTAATTTTAATTACAATAGGAAAATTTCAAAACTTATTCATAACTCTTCAATATACAAATTCGACCTTCCAACTAATTTACGTGCCTTAAAAAATTAATTATCTTGGATTAAATAATACGATGATTGTGTCAATAATTTATCTTTCAGGCAATATGTATTATGAAAATGAAACTATTTTTTATATGTGGAATTTTTTCTGACATACTTATCGATAGTCACAATTAATGCTGGTGGTAACATTTAACGAAATCTATATTTGAGAAATTTTTTTCGTATCACCTTGCATTATTCATGCAGAAAACTCAAATCCTTAATAATACTCCAAAATACATAAATCTCTATAATGAATCTGAACAAGAGTTATATTTCAAAGTTATTTTTACAGAGCGAAACTTTTTCGAAATTCATGTATTCTGGCCCTCAAGACTCGTAATTGCTTGAGCTCAAACGATTCATCAAGTATAAATTAAATACATTTAAATAAACTTCTATCTGTTGTGTTTTACACGTGAATCTACACTAAACTTAGTATCATTAAGGGCCATGCCGCTATTCACATTTCTAACTCTCAGGTAATTTGTGGAATTAATTCTTCAGTCAATTTTTAATCTTTTCAGCTCATCCGTTTCGGTTTTATAAAAATTTATTCAGCGTCTAGGAACCAGTTTGATGATAGAGTTGCTAAGGGAACCATCTTCACATCGAAACAAGCTCTAACTCGCCCTAATACTATACGAAAAAATACTGGAAAACTTCGTTAACGAAATCTTAAAATGATATGTGGTCTACTGGACGTTGTGAAGATGATTCCTTCTAAGATGTTTTACGGTCTTATCCTATATGAACACCCTTATACAGGCGCATTAACATACATGTTTCAACATGCAGAATCTAATTCATCTACTGGTCTCATGCAACGATTATAAATTATAAATAGGAGGAGTGATGTTCAGGAGAATCTTGAAGTCGTATGAATGTAGGTATCAGAGAATTGGTGTTGTGGTGTTTTGAACTTGAATATCGTTTCATCTGACTGCCAAACTGGTAAGAACCGGTATAATACTTTGCATCGATTGGGAGAACCAGTCTATTATGAGAAGGTACAACAGATGAAGACTGGCCATCAAAGCCTGAAGGGTATCTACTGTCATAGAACAACCGAAATATTGAAAATAGTCGTTAAAATAAAGTTTAAGTCATGACATAACTTGTTTAGTACTTGAGATAAAATTCTTGTTATTTTAATTTTTTTTCCAAACTTATCAGAGGATTTTTTCAAGCTGCAATGGATTTTTTGTTATATTTATTGAACTCCAGGTTTGGTTACCTGATTACATTAAAAGCGAAAGATATTGATACAAAAAACACTTGTTTTAACACGTTCTGAATGGGCATACCTTAGGGCACCCAAAGAAACCACTGCTTTTAGACAGCACTCTCCTGTGTCTTCTTCTTGAATCAGTACTAGCGTTTGTTGTGCAAAACGATATTCAAACCAATTTCCATCCAAAAAACTGAAATATGCCAACGTACACTCTTCATCCGAGCCATGATGACTCAAAGAAAAAGAAACCCTCTAATAACACAGTAACTTCCAAATATACAATCTGAAGAACCTTCATACGATGCAGAAACTCTCCTCGAACCCAGTCCTCACCACCATTGCATCTGCTCCATGTGGATGTGCATCTGTCGCTTGACCCACATGATGCACAGATACACCACGGTGGTGATGGTTATAAAATACAAAAACGCCGTCATTATGCAACGCGGCTCGTGCGAAACGTGTCTGGGATGTCTGGCCTTATCCTGGGGGCCTTCGTAGCCCTCCACCACCAGCTCGTCGTAATACTGCTCCGGTTTGAGGTGGGACTGGCTGAAGTCCGTCAGTTGCAGACCTCTGGTCTCCTCCGTCTCGTTCTCGATGAAGAACGTCAACTTGTAGGGCTGGTTCGACTCGGTGGTGATGCCGGGCGTTTCGGAAAGTGCGATTGGCTGAATTGTTAAGTCGTGTCTGAGATCCTTGGATGTCATGGGGGCGGTTCTGGGAGCCTCGACTTGGTCGGGCTCGCCGGGGAACGCATTCTGTTGGTGCGAATGCGCGTCAGAAATGTGAATAGCGGCGTCTGTCAGTCAGTAGCATTTCTTGGTGCATGCGCACTTGCGCACGATGTCGATGTCTTTGGTGTAGCGGGTTCCGTCGCTGCAGATCAGTCGGACCTGGAAGAGATCGATATCAAATTTCTAATTCTATCGGACATGAAGCTACGACTCCCTCAACATTTGCTCTGAAGTCTCACGTTGAACCTTCCAATAAGAACTGGAAATCTATGGCTAGAGGTAGTCCAACTGCCATTTCGTCTTTCAGATTTTCACTTACCTTTCTTCTCTTACTCTTCCTTGCGTGACAGCAACTTGAACCGCAACCACCAACGCATTTGGCCATTTTGAGAGGTTTCCTTGACCGGCATCCATTTTCAGAATAATACTCGCGTACTTGTTCTTTTCGACAAGTAGGAGCTGAAAGAAAAGAAATTGTAGGATGTTCCCCAAAATTGGATCCCTATTCCCCAAATCCCCGAAGCTGATAAAGTAGAAGAAGCGTAAAGATCAGTCTGATCTTTTCTCAACTTTCTCTTCTCTATGAGTTACATGAAAAGTTTTATGATCAGTTTTTAAAAAATCTACAACATCTCTGAAGAACTTGGGTAACGACTTCAAGAGTTCCAGTTCCAGATAATCTAGAAGATATTCAATTGGTAACATCATTTACAGCTCGCTCTCCAGTTATAGGGTTCTTACATCTGGCTCGTCATCAAGGAAGTTTCATCGTCTCTTCTACAGCTTTTTTGTCCGAAACATTTTCGCTTTGGCTTGCAGTGGAAAGTCGTTCTATCACCAGGTGATCCGACAATCTTCCTTGTCCTCACATAAACAGCTAGCCCCACTCTCATGCAACAGTGCCTTCTCAGAAAGCCTGTGACGAGGTGTAGCATATTCTAACTCGGATACTCAAGTTACTTTTAAGATCTCGCATCACTGAAAGATTAAAATGCTCCAACTCTGAAAGATTGGAATTATCCAACCCTGGAAGATGTTTTTATCTTGGTTTCCTTCATCCTCTGAAACTCTTTCTTGTAGTTGCAATTCCTCATACCACTGGAAGATCCTTGACCAATAAAGAGAGCTCAAACTCCATTCATAGCAAGAGTGATCAAGAACAGAGGCCCGATTCTCAAATGTCTATTGCTGCATGCGACATCACCAGATTGTCGAACGAAATCAAAAATTTGTATGCTCAAATGTCGCATTTTTGACAAATATCGATAGACAAGAAGACGAGTGGGTAGGAGCCACTCGACATTTTTATCATCCTAATGTCATTAATGTGACTTTATGTTAGTCCTTCCCGAGTGTTTTCACTTTCGAGTTCGACATTGTCATTTTCAGCGAATGAAATAAACACTCGACATATTGTCGCGTTCTACATTTCCGATAGACATTTGAGAATCGGGCCCCAGAACCTCAACTAACTACCCTGTTTTTCTTGCCATTCTTGGCTCATTGGGTTTTCCTGGACACTCCCATGTCATCTCATTGGTATGGTTTACTTTGATACACTGATAGATGTACACCAAGATTTCAACGTTTTTTCTGAACAATGAGTAAAACGAGAAAGCTGAGAAAAAATCATTATCTTGTGAATTGGAGAACCCCCACCTTCAAAGCATCCGCTTTTGATCTCAGTCTACCTCATTATTCTAAGTGCGCAAGCTGAAACTTGATGTTAGTCGAAAGCAATACTCACATTCCTCCTCACCTTGCTCGCAGTACTTTCCCCTGTACCCTGCCTTGCATTTGCAAGAATATTCACCATTATCAAGTCCCACGCATTTGCTGCCGTGCTTGCAATGGTTTCCCAGACACGGATCCGGCGGACTGGCGGGCTCTTTTATCATTCCGTCCATCTCGTCTTCTTGCTGTTGGTCGTGGTCGTCTTCCTCTTCTTTGCCCACTTCCAGTATACCGCAGCCAGGCTGTACTTTCTGTTGCGTTGCCGCGTTGCCGAAATCGACCTGCTTGTGGTTGATCCACACTTCTTTCATGCAACCTGAAAACGGCAGGAGGTCTTGAAAAACCCTTGAAGAATACTTGGATTGACTGACCAAATCGACTTTTTGGTAGCTATCTGGATAATCATGATTACTCTTGGGGCAAAAGCTCCACTCTAGTTGGGGAAAATGAAGGAATATGGGCAGAAAAAAGTCAGAATATTGGGAACGACCGAAGTAAGTGCGTAAAAGATAATAAAACAAAGATGGAACCGCAAGAATCAGTAATAGAAGCTTACCATGAAAACTGGTGATATTCCTGAGATGCCATTGCTGGAATGCTTGCTGGCCTGGTTCAGGTGGTATTCCTCCCAAGTACATTGGTGTTGTAAGCCTCAGATAGTCCTTAGAACCGTCGTTTATGATGGATCTAGCTAAGCCCCTGTCCACTCTCAAAGTGAAGTTCTTCTTGATCGCTATCAGCTCTGCCACGTGGTACTTGCCATCTGACACCATCTCGAAACTGAAAAATGAGAAAATGTTTTGATACACAAGCTTCTATAAAAGCACTGAATGGGGGCACAATACCACATAAGGTCGCAGTTTAATGTAACCCCCTCTCCAAACTATAAACTATAATATTCTGCAAAGATAACAAAGCAGAAAACCTCAGACCACAGAATGACAGAAAGAGTCTAAACAAAAAACTGATGAATGAAAAATAATACTAACATTGTGCAAGAAATTGGAAATCTTAACTTTACCTATACATGGTGGAAACAGGATAATTTCCCACGTCATAACTGACTCTTATTCTCCCATTGAAAAGCTCCACTGCCAAATGCTCCTGATGGCCATTGTACAACAAAACGCCGTTCTCTTCAGTTGTAGCGAATATTATGGTGACATTGGCTTCTGGTTTCGTCCTTAAAGGTTCCAGCTCTACGTAAGAGGTATTGTGGGTGAAGCTCAGGCTTGTGAGATATTCACACTTTTTACCTAAAGAATTCGAAGAAGTTTTATGTTGTGAAGAAAAATATTTTTTTAAAGTTTTTTTTTTCATTGGATTTTAATAATATCAGTTTGTTACTTTTCTATTTTGATATTGCATCTTTATTTTGCATTGTTACGGTTTTATTTCTCAGTTGGAGTTTAATGTTTGCTATTTCAGTATGATGTCCTCTTTTAATATCAGCACAGTTTTTGATTTTCGTTAAAAATGTTTCACAATTTTTCCTATATTGCTTCCCTATTTTACTTTGTTTATTTTCTTGTTTCGATACTAAATGGCGAAGGCGTTGGTCATGTGTTTTATGTTGAGTAGAAAAATATTATCGGTTTTATTTCTCAGTTGGAGTTCAATAACTCTGTTTGCTATTTCAGTATGTCCTCTTTTGATATCGGCACAGTTTTTGATTATCGTTAAAAAAATTTCCCAATTTTTCCTATATTGCATCTCTATTTTACTTTGTTTATTTTCTGTTTTTTTTTTGCTATTTCAGTATGTCCTCTTTTTATATCGGCACAATTTTTAATTTCCGTTAAAAAATTTCCCCAATTTTTCCCATATTGCATTTCTATTTTACTTTTTTTATTTTCTTGTTTCGATACTAAATGGCAAAGGCGTTGGTCATATTTTCAAGGCAGGTATACAGAACTATCAGTTGATTGGTACTCACCTGAGTATCCCGGAGCACATTTGCACAAATAATCATTGGAACCGGCTGGCTGGAAGCATACACCATGCACACAGTCGTGGTGCTGGCAAGGTGACGTTTGCGGATACATCATGGCAACCATAGGCGTGATTTCGCAGAATTTACCAGTAAAATCTCCCGAGCATTTGCAGTGATACTCGTTGATGCCGTCGATGCAAGCAGCACCGTTCTGAAATGAGGTAGAGGTTTGTATTTTGGTCATTCCGAAGACCTTCATTTTGGTCTACCTGGCACATATGATTTTCACAGTCGTCTATGTCTATTGAGCAGTTGGGACCTTTGAACCCTGGAAGACATTCGCACGTGTAGTAGGTGCTGTGGTCCACGCATCTAGCGTTGTTTTTGCAGGGGTTGAATTTGTCGGTGCAGAATGGTATCTTGGTTTGACAGTAGTCGCCTGAAAAAAAAATCGATAATGAAGAAAAAATTTCGGAATTATGTTTCCATATGCAACTGCCACCCAAACTTACCCATAAATCCAGCAGGGCATTTGCACTGATACGAATCGATCAGATCCACGCAGGTCGCGTTATTTTGACACTTGTTGTTGGCACAATCGTCTATGTTAGTTTCGCACCTCAAACCTGTAAAACCTGGCGAGCATACACAACTGAAAAAAAAACAATGTTACCTCGTAATCTACATCGCATCAAAAGGACCTCTTACCTGAATCTTCCTTCCTGCAGCACTTTGCACGTGGCGTCGTTCCTGCAGGGATTTCCATAGCAGGCGTCTATCATGAATTCGCAATTCTTGCCGTGATATCCAGGAGCGCATTTACAGGTGTAATCCCTCTCCGGTTGAGTGACACACTCCCCGCCGTTGCTGCACGGGAACGTGTAGCAAGCGTCGCATTTCGCCAGGATATCGTTGCTCACTTTACCTGTAGGACCCAAAAAGTTAATTCGGAAACTCCTTCTGTATGCGAGAAAAACTAACCTTTACATATGAAAGCTGCAGATGGCGTTGACAATATCGACTTATCCTTCATATTCGGCGGTTCTGAACAGTGCGCGATGCCTGGTTCCACATAGTCAACCTTCACCCATTCCGACAACCATCTCAAAGAGCAGTCGCAATAAAGAGGATTGGCACCAAGAGCGCTGAAAAAAGATGCAGTAGGTCAATAATTCGATAAACTTTTAAGAAATCCTTACATGTGGCTTATTGACTTCAAATTGGTGAAGGTGCCTTCTGGAATCATCGAAATCTGGTTGCCGTGTAGAGATCTGGAAGGATTTAATGTGAAATCATCTGAGTTTCCGGTAGTGAGCAATACTTACAGGATTCTGAGAGATCCCAAACCGTCCAGAGAATTTTGTTGTATACACTGCAGCTTGTTGTAGCTGATGATGAGGGTAGATAACTTCGAGAGGCTTGAGAATGTGTTGTTGGACAACATTCCTATGTGGTTGTTACTTATATCCCTGAAAAAAGTGTGAGAATGTTTGAATCCAAGAGCAAACATCCATGAAAATATAGCAACAGACAGCGCAACAGCACTAAGAGCTCTGGAATCTTACTGCCAGTGCTCAGTGCTCATCTGAGAATGCCACAACATCATGGAGCAACTGGCAAGGGGAAACAGAGTGCATCTCCGATAGGCGCGAAGGTTAAAATGTTAAATTCACACTTCTTTACATCAACGATTTGCTGGAAGCAACTTCGTGTCCAGTGCACAGCTTCGCGGATGATAGTACCCTCCATACCGCCTTTTCTTCTAGGGCTCCAATACCAGCCCGCCAAATCAAAAACGAACGAGGAAGAAATGTTAACAACATAAATATGGACTTGGCAACAATTTTTGAATGGGGATCTAATAACTTGGTAGAATTCAACGCAAACAAAACACAAGCATGTCTTTTCTCCAGAAAAGCCGATCTTACTGTGCCCAGCATAAAATTGTCGGGAGTGACCATACCATTGAAGTCATCCATTTCGATGCTTGGCATTGCTGTCGGCAGTAACTTTTCCTGGGAGAATCACGTGAGATCCATTGCTAAAAGTGCATCAGAAAAACTTGGTTTTCTGTTTCGTGCCAGGAGCTCACCTCAGGTCAGCTGCTTATGATCTATAAGGCACAGATTCGACCTGTCCTGGAATGCTGTTCCCATAGTTGGAGTGCTGCACCTAAACACACTCTACAACTCTTAGATTCCGTACAAAAAAGGGCAATTCGTCTTGTCGGTGATGCCTCGCTTACAAGCTCGCTCACTTCTCTGGAACACCGTAGAAAAGTGGGCGATCTGTCTCTTTTTTATAGATATTTCCATGGGCGATGCTCTTCTGAATTATCAGCAATCGTTCCCCCTCTGGCAGTCTTTTCCAGACTAACCCGTCAAGTTAAGTTTTCACACCCCTTCGTGGTAACTTTGGAGACCTGCAGAACATCTCTCTTCAAAGACTCGTTCCTCCAACGAACAGCGAGGCTTTGGAACACATTGCCTAGGGAGGTTTTCCCCAAGGCATATAACCTCCAGAAATTCAAGAACACCAATTCCTACTTGGTTGCCCTTGGTTCTCACGATGTTCTCTGAACATTACAGGATATTCCTTTTCGTGAAAACCACAACATAAAAAAAATATGTTGGACCTGAACCCTTCTGCGGTCTTGAAAAGGACCACTATAGGCAGCGTACAGCCATAGCAGATGCAAAGCATGACACTACATTAGAGAAGATCTCCAGGGTCAAGCCAAGCCAAAAGATTTGTAGACTTCAAAAGGAAACTCTCGGGAATTGATTCAGTAGGGTATGAAAACAAAAGATCAATCTGGTCGCACTTCTTCAGGTTCTTCTTCAGCCAATCAACCCCATCAAATAATAAAAATTAACATCCATAACATTGTTACTTACAGTCTTGTTAACGCCTTCAAATGCCCCAGCCTGTCAGCTTGTATCGAAGTGATGAAGTTGAAGTCCAAATACAACTCCGACGTTTCTGGTGGTATTCCTCTTGGTATCTCCTTCAGATCGGCTCTTGAACATCTGACCACTGTTCCCGTGCAAGAACACATCGGAGGACAGTAGTTTTCGCCAAGACATCCCTGGTCGTTATCACCTGGAAAAGGAAAGCTTTAGAGTGTACTGCATGAGAGGTGTGTTAGATCCCTTACTGGTGCATTTAAATTCGTTTTTAGGAAGTTCTTTGATGAGTACATCTTTCACCCTTTCTGGTTTGTTGCATTTGGGTGGCGATCCGCTCAGTCCTTTGTTTTTGAGCCATTCGGAAAACCATGCGAGATGGCAGTTGCATACGAAGGGATTTTGCACCAAATTGCTGAAATGAATTCTTTTAATTCTGATTTATTATTATGTTTGGGTAATACTTACAGAGTATGAAGTGAAGCCAGATGGTCGAAAGAACCCGGCATGACACAAGTGATCTGATTATTGTTCAGAGAAAGCTGTTTCAAACTGTGAAGCCCCAAGAACATCTTGTTGTGTATTTCCAGTAATTTGTTGTCTGATAACAGTCTGAAATATAAACTCGCAATAAAAAGGACGAATCCGCAGGAAGTTGGAAACTTACAGTTCTGATATTTTCGAAGCGCCTTCGAAAGAGTTTTCTTCTATTCCAGTGATTTGATTTCTCCTCAAATCCAGCTTGATGAGGTTCGGTAGTCGACCGAAGAGACCATCAGATTTGACCTTCGTCAATTCGTTTTCTTGCAGCAATCTGAAGAAGTCAAATATTTATGTACATTTCGAATCTTTTTCAACTTTTTCGACATGAGCAATAATATGTAGGCGAAGTAACTAGTGTTCCTATTGTTTTACGCTCCACTAGAGTGTAGATTATCGCATATTTCGACGAAAGACATATCTTGATCTGTGACAACCCGAACAATCAATTCTTTCCAGAACAATCGCGATGAATTAGCATAATAAATTCGTTCGCTGTCGCCCTACCTACCGCAATTAAAGTCGATAAATCGCTACATACATCTTTTTAGAAATGTTCAACGGCGGATAAATGGTTGAAACGGCATAGACGAGGCGGTAGCTGGTACTTTCAACAACGCGGTCGTTTCTTATTCTGTCAGAACTCGTAGGTTTGTACATACTATTATTGTTATTCCTGGCAGAATCTGCCTGTTCGTGGAAATCAACTGGACTCACCTCAAGCGCTGTGTGTTTTATGCCATCAAACATTCAACACCTACTTTAACCTTTGCCAGAAATATTATACGGTAGTTTGATTCAAGATGGTTTTTTGAGGATTTAACAAGCTTCGTATACTTTAAGCTGAAAGTGATATCTTCACTGCGCAAAAAAAATTAACGCACATTCTGAAAATCTCAATTTTAATGAAAGTGAACTCTACATTGACTTTATAACTTATTTTTTATGTTCTCTCGGGAAGGTTTTGAACGAAACAAGACACATTAAATGGAAGAAAAATTCAGGATTTCACTGAATCTTATGTGAAAGAAGAGAAATGAACAATTTTCAAAATACTGAAATGCTGATAAGTGATTTAATACTTGGTATTTCCACCCCGTGCGTTAATTACAGCTCGGCAACGACGGTTCATACTCAAAATGAGTGATCTTAAGATGTTCTGATCTAATCCTTCCCAGATTTCTCCGAGTTGGATTCCTAAGTCATTAAGAGTAGCTGGATGATTTTTTGAACTTCTCAGCCTTCTATTGAGGTTGTCCCAAACCTGCTCAATCGGATTGAGATCTGGACTTCTTGCTGGCCATTCCATTCGAGAGACTTCAACCTCTTCAAGGTACTCCTGAACGATGCGCGCAAAATGGAGTCTGGCATTATCGTCCATAAAAATGAGATTTTCACCAATGTATGGGGCAAATGGCACTACATGCTCTTAAAGAAAGTTCCTTATATACTTATCAGCATTGATAGCTCCATTATCAACGACCACTAGGTCTGTGCGAGCAGTCAAAGATATTCCACCCCATACCATAATCGATCCTCCCCCGAAACCAGTAGTATTCAGGAAATTGCACTGAGCATATCTTTCATGTGGACGTCTGTATACAAGGGAACGTCGGTCACAATGGTAGAGGCAGAACCTAGACTCATCTATGAAGAAAACTCTTTCCCAATCGGCCTCTTCCCAATAGATACGCTCTCTCGCAAAATCCAAACGCGCCCTTCGATGGGCTGGGGTAAGAGCTGGGCCTCTTGCCGCGACACGAAGCCTTAAATCATATTCTCTGAGGCGATTTCTTATTGTCTGAGTGCTAATTTGCACCTCATGAGTTTGCTCGAGCTGATTTTGAAGGAGGCGAGCGGTTGCAAACCGTTGTCTCAACGAAGAAACTCTCAAGTAACGTTCTTGAATGGCAGTTGTTACCCGTGGTCTACCCTGTCCTGGTCTTCGGACATTCATACCTGTCTCCCTGAATCGCTGCAACATTCTGGACACACTTGTATGGGAAACTCCAAACCTTTCTGTAATTCTTGTGTATGTCCACCCTTCTTCTCGCAAAACTACCGCTTGGGCACATTCCTCTTGGGTCAAATTGCGTGTTTCGCGTTGCATAGCGATCGAGTGTAGAAAATCAAATGAAAGAAAAACTATTGATCACTAGAATTGATCGAGAACAACTGATTTTAGAATGGAGCCAATACATTCAAAATCTGATAATATCATCTTTTTTTATTCCTGCTGGGAGAAAACATCTGTATTGAAGAAAAACGTTGAAAGTGGATAACATATGCATGCATAATTCTGATAAAAATAATTGTCATTGAGAACACCTTCAGTTGTAGAATAAATTTGAGATTTCCATAATGTGCGTTAATTTTTTTTGCGCAGTGTAGAATGGATGGGGAAGGTTTTTGAATTGAAAGAATATAATTTTTTCACACTAGAATCCTTTTCCGACCCTATGAGAACTCCTTCAAAATAATATCACGGCATAAGTATTTAAATACTTACAGCACTGTCGTATAAAGCGGAATGTCCCTCGGAATCTCTTTGAAATTCCTGGCCGAACAATCCACAATAGTACCATCACAAGTACAACCTGATGGGCATGCGTTATCGATCAAACATTCCCCAGCAAACCTCGTCCTGAAGTCTTCTTGACCTGAAGAAAAAATTATCAGTACCTACCCAAAATTATCCACAAGGATTATCTTGAACTAAACCCTACCACTGTTTTATCTTAGTGGGGGTGCTTACCCTTACATTTGAATTTTTCGTCTTTCAAAGCTTCTATCCTACGCCTCTGCATACGTTTGGGGGAGTCGCATCTGGCCCCAGAGGTTTCTATGGGGTTCTGGTGAAGGTACTCAGCGAGCCATTTCAGGTTGCAATCACAGATGAAAGGGTTCCGCGCTAAATGTCTGAAGAATAAAAAAAAAATTGTAGATGAGGAAGGCTGAAGCCTGGGTTTAACATTTCTTTGACTGGGGAATCAAGAAGACAACTGCCCCCCCCCCATCAGCGCTTCGTGACAATTAATGTGGCGTTCTGAAAAGTACTCTTGAGTCCTCTCGGTCTTGAATAACCAAATTTTTTTTTAAATAAATAACCCAATTATTTTATCGTTGATTAAAATTGAATGCCCCCCCATGTCGTCCCGATTATACTCACAGTGTTTGGATGCTCTTGAGGGAATCGAAGCTCCCGTTGGCCAAGCTCTGGATATTGTTGTCGTAAAGCGAGCTGAAAAATGGGAGCTTTACTTGAAAACAGTTTCGAATTTATTACCCAGACGTCACTTACAGTAAACTCAGACTGCGTAAATCCTTGAAAGTGTCTTTGCGAATGCAAGAGATCTCGTTTGCGTTCAGAAGGCTGTGAGGAGAAGAATAAAGGACGGAATTATTAGATTTCATTTCTCAGTATTCGAGGGTTTCACTTACAGAAGTTGCAGGGAGATGAGTCCTTGGAAAACTCCGGCCGGGAGGTCCTTGATTTTGTTTCCGTATAAAACCCTGAGGAAAATTTTCTAGTCATATAATTTCTCAGAAAAATGAATCTCAAATTTATTACTAGTGATATTTCACCAGTTACATTTTTTTAAATTTTCCTTCAACGATAATAAGGAATTTATGAAAAGTTGTACATACAGAGTGTAACAGCCGAATGGAATAAATTCGATAACGAATAAATGAGGGGGTGTTAGGAAAAACGCTCGGACACGTCGATTTGTAATTTTAAATGCGCATATTCTTCAAGAAAATAAAATTATATAGGGTGTTCCATGCGACAGTGACCAATACCAACTTTCTTATTTCAAATGCAACCCCCTGTATATTATTTATTTTTTGGATTCTTCAGAAAATTCTAGACATAATTCATGTACAATGTCCTATACCTATCTTCAACTTTTTCGGAAATATTAAGTGTTTTCAGATTTTTTACAATTTTACATTAGACTTCTTTTTGTGGGGATATGTCAAAAGTATTGTATACGAAACGAAACCCTTAAACTTAGACTACCTAAAAAACCGAATCACGCTTGCGATTGGATCAGTCACGCCTGAAATGTTGAATAACATTAGAAGACAATTCTACACCAGATTAACATGTTGCCAAGACGTTCGCGGCGAGCATTTTGAACATTTCCTACATTGACATTAATGTTTTTTTGTGTTTTTTTAATAATTAAGAAATAATCAGTATTACTTATTAGGTTTCAAGTGTAATGTACCGAATTTGTGAAATATGATAATTTTTATTCAGAACGTTGATTTTTGCAATAAATCTGAAAACACTTAATACTTCCGAAATAGTTAAAGATAGGTATAAATTGTGTCTAGAATTCTCTGAAGAATCCAAGAAATAAATAATATACAGAGGGTTGCATTTGAAATAAGAAAGTTGGTATTGGCCACGGTCACATGGAACACCCTATATTATATTGTCTTCTTGAAAAATATGCGCATTTAAAATTACAAATCGACGTGTCCGAGCGTTTTTCCCAACACGGCCTCATTTATTCGTTATCGAATTTATTCCATTTGGCTGTTACACTCTGAATGTACATAGGGGAAGTACGTACAAAATGACATAGGGTTTTATTTCAGAGGCATAACTTGTTAGTAGTGAATCACAGTAATGTCATATTCGACATCTCTGATCTTTGGTCCTTTCTTCACAAAATCGTATCAACCTTTATGAAATAAAAGTACCAAGAAATAAAATATTCTTAGATAAATTGGGATAAACGAAATTCATTTTGCTCGCATGCTATGGACAATATGACATACCGGCAACAGGCAACTGTATTTCTCTACTTATAGTTACAAAACTACTGACAAAGTTCACAAATGAAACGCTTGGTTCTTCTAGGAACATCAGCACAAGTTGCGTGAGCCCAATTCAACCAATGCATGCACCGTAACCAGTCTTCTTTAGGGCTAATATTGGAGAAGATCTAAATCGGGAAAAAAAGTCTCATAACAATAGATGGACACTGGACAGTCGTCTTCATGATCTCGAAAGTTGCTAGGAACATTTTCTTCTTCATTGTCTTCTTTAAATAATGCCCTAGGGACTTGTTTCCTTGTTTTTGGAGTAGGTATTGGCTCTTTTTTTGATTTTATTGCAATCTTATTAGGTGTAGAAGTTGAAAATAAGTACGTTTGTCGAGTCCTCGGCTCACGTTTGCCTTGTTCACTTATAAATCGTCCTTTAGGGATTGGAGAAACCTCCTCATAGGATCAACAAGAGTAGGTTAAGATGTATTGCCTTTATTAGCCGCAGATGAAAATTTTGTTATGAATATATTAAGACAAGTCCTGATTCTTTGTTTGCTGATGGAGCCTGAGATGGATTGTCTTGGTTTTGTCCGGTAGATACGGTTAATTAAGCTGAAATACCTATGTCATTTTGTCCGTTCACTGTATATGTCATTTTGTCCATATAGCGTTATAAAACTAGAAATGTATCGAATTAATACAAAAAGTATATTCAACATACAAAAAGCTCCGTGAATACAATGACAAATAAGTAAAGTTTGAATTGAATGCAATTTGAATGAAAAAAATGGTGAAAACTGGCCATTTCTTCTTAAAATTGGGCGCAATGAAAAAAAACTCGTGACCTATTGATTTCTGTTATCACTCATAACGACCGAATGAACCAGAGTAGCTCTTGCTAATTTTCAGAGGTTAATTGAAGCCACTCGGGTCGTGTAATGTGGTAGGCAGTTCCGCATTTCATACCTCCGAACTCAAGTTATGATGCCTATGTCATTTTGTCCATGTATGTCATTTTGTACGTATTTCCCCTATATCAAAATTAGCTTGTAAAACAAGTATAGAAAACTGCTGCTTATCTCTGATGAAAATTACCGCTATTCATGGTTAACTGAGTAAAATCGAAAAGAAAATAAAGAAACGATAATAACATTTATACGAAAAACAATACTCACAAAGACGACAAAGCTTTGAGTCCAATAAAGGCATCTGGTGCAATCTTAGAGATCTTGTTGTTGCTCAAATCTCTGAAACGAAGAAGAGCTTCAGAAAACGCTTTCCTGAAATAACAATCAACTTACATTCTTCGTATCCTTTTGTGAGCAGCGAATGCCTTCGAGGAAATTTCTGTGATTTCATTTTGCTCCAATCGCCTGTTCAAAGAAAAAATTAAGAAATTCAGGAATAAAATTGAAATAACGATCAGAATAATTTTTTCTCTTAAATAACTGACAGTGAGAAAAATTTAGGAACATTGTAGAGAAGTAGGTCAGATCTCCTGGGTATAACAAAATGTGATGAAATTCAAGGCGAAGGTAGTTTCAAAATGTCTTTCCTCCACGTGAATTGCATAAGGAATATGCGACCGAACTACTTGCGATATTGCAGGAGATCAGCCATAGTAAAACGATCGTAAAAAGCCATAGCCCGATAGAGCAATATCGTTTTATATTTGCATAAATAAAATACAATTCAGAGAACGACAAAATATCTTTTCCAGAGGGATAGTTGCTGAAGAAGTTGATGTAAACATCTTGTAACAATTCAGTTGGGAACTTGGTGGTAGTTTCATACGCGAGATGCAGGAAATAGTTGGAAAATATAGAAACCATTAGAGCTTTCCATTTATTTTTCTGAGAACTAATAAATGAAATAAAATTTCACTCACAGTTCCGTAGTTCCATCCGGCAAGTGATCAGGTATTCTTGTTAGACCCTTTTCTCTACAGTCCACAATTCCTTCAGCACATCTGCAAGGATGAGGGCATTGGGGTTCACTTATACACTCTCCATTGATCGCTCTTTCTGCTAAACCTGTGGAAATTCATGAAAATCTTCTGCACACAAAAAAAAAATTGAGAGTCTGCTTACCAGAACATTTGAACTCCTGATCTTGTATGTCAGCGACGTTTTGGCCCTTCAGATGATTAGGGGAGTGACATTTGGTGTACTGGGCCAACCTAGGGGAGTTACGTAGATACCTGGCAAGCCATGACAGTTGACAGTCGCAGTGCAGAAGGTTCTCGTTTAGGCGTAATGTTCGAAGCCTGAACATGTTGCTGAACATATCTTTGCCTATCCAAGTTAGGTTGTTATTGTTCAGAGTCCTAGAAGCATAATTTTGATTAATTAATGATATAGTTCTGGCCTGACTACTTTTTTTATTCAGGTTTCGACAAAAGTTGAAAACGAAACTGCATGCGTTGATTTATCATTGGCTCATGATACAGCGTGGAAACATGGATTAATTTTCAAACTTTTTGATCAATTAAAATGTGGCAAGAAGGTCATTCTGAGAAAATGTTAACTGACATAAGACTTCGCGGTGTAGTTGATTGAGCAGTTTTTTGGAGAATTGAAGAAAAAATTCTAAGGAAAAGATGCCCTTCAATATAAATGTTAGCTTGATCTGTAAACAAACTCAATATTCCTACACTTATACGAGGAAACAGAGATTTGCTGAGGTCTTGCATCAAACCTAGAACTGTATGGTATTCTGTTTCACATTTCCTCTGCAAATACTGAGATTAGATCTCTGAGTTGAATATTGATCAGCAAAATCCAATAAGGACGACATCATCAATATGGCAGTGACAAATTTGAAGAGACGAATGTGATATCATTCGTAAAATGGAACTTTTTTTAATTTCCCTTTTCGATTATGAAGGGAAGTGCAACTGACCGTAAAAAATCCATTAGCTTTGAACTTTAACAGGAATAATAAATAAAACGACAAAAAAGCGTTGCGTCCATCAGATTATCCTTTAACATTTGTTTAATTTTTCGATTCATTCATCCCACCGAAGAAGTTAATGGAATTCTGTCAGATGCAGTTATGCTCATTAAAATTTGTTGTCGGAGTGGAAAATTGTTTTGTAACGGAAGGAGTTAGTTCGTTACAGGATGATGCGAAAGTCCTTTTAGTGTTTTATTTTTGATAATTAGTTTCCGGCATACCCTACCATTGAATGAAGAAATAAAAACCTAATTTTAAAAAGTACTTCTGATAAAATTGAAAATTATTAAATTCCGATGAAAATATACTCACAAAATTTCCAGATCCTTGAAACTTCTAAGCGCTTGGTCGTCAATGCAGGTAATCATATTGTTGTCTAGTTGGCTGAAAAAAAATTGGGGTCAATAGGTAATTATTCTCTATGCAATCTCGTAGTTTCATTAAGGAAACCTTTCTCATCTCGAAAATAAAAAATCCTTCCAGAGAATCCATCTAATCGAAAGTTAATTGAACGATTCAATTGAATCTTAATTAGATTTACTCACAGATTCTTTACTGCAACGATGCCTTTCAGCGTTTTCCTTCCAATTACGGTGATTAAATTATGACTTAGGTCCCTGGAATATAAAAAAGTTGAAATATCGGAGATGAATATAATATTTCAATTAACTTCGAAGAAAGACGGTTTGTTTGCTTTAGGACTTTTTAGACGGGTTGAATAACGATTGGAGTGTCCGGCATGCTTGAATAAAGTTAATCGACTGAAACCTGACTCTTGTTAATGTTGCATGAAGCAATGGTTAGGATTATGTTGAAGAATTTTTTGATATTGGCGAATTATATGTTTTGTGGATTTATCCATGAAATATTGATCCTTGTCTTATACTACAGAAAGAGGAGATGCAAAAAAAATAGTGGAGTCAATTTTCAAAATCATCAGAACTGAACTGGGTAACTGAACTACTGCGGACTCAAAATGTAGTATACATTTTTGCAAATTTGTGACGTTCTTTGAATTTTCTTGTAAATAAACTCTCAATCAGAATGAAAAGTTCTTCAGATAGAAATGTACACATTCACCAAGCGCTGTCATTCTAGTATTGCGTTGCCAAATATTAGTGTACGGGTTATGAATGAAGAAGGCTCTGATATTCCACCCAAAAGTTTCTTAATAAGACAATTCAAAACATATTCCAAATGGAATATCGCAGTTATAATATAGCTGCCATGAAATATCGACACCATATCTTCTTTTTCACGAAGCCACCAACAAAACACCAATTTTTTTTCTACTTCGCAAGGCATTTCCATCCATATATCACTGAAAATTATACGGAGTCTCCCCATAAACCTCCCCACAAGAGTATTAACAAGGCCATCCATCCAAACGAACCACTTCTACATGTAAAATATGAATCAAAATCGTTGTTACGAGCCTGAAATTAGCTCAAGTCATGCTCGGGCATGATTTACCGTATCGTTTTTTCAATGCCCTCGAAGAAAGTATCGCCATTCATCAAATTTGGTCGCTATCACGTATACCCCGGAGTAACGGTCAGAACTCAACGATACGTAGTTTACCGAGGACGCCCTATAGATAAATTTGATGTAAATCTATCCATTTGACGAATAGGGTTACTTATCAACAAAATTAGTATCGAACACTTTGGGTAAAGCATTATTGTCAACAACTCTACATGTTGTGAAAAACATTTCTATTCATCATATTCATATTTTCCTTTATTTTTTATTCGAATTAATCTTTTCTCATGAGAGCGAATGCTTTATTGATTTAGTTAGACGATACCCCCTTTTATCCAGCAGATTTCTATTGTGCTAATCAATATGCTTGAAAACTTCAAGGGTCATCCACCAGGTAGCGGCACCTGTATCGATTCTTTATTATTGTGGATAAGTTTTTTTAGGTTATTATTTTCACAGTAATAATAATTTGTTTTTCATTTCACAGTTGATTTGATATTTTGAGTGTTCTCAGAATGGATCTTTCGTGAGTACTTGTATATTTGAATATACAGGGTCTTTCACAAGGAACCTCACCCATATTTATACGGGAAACTACTGAACTTATTTTCATGAAATTCAGCACTTATAAGTATTTCACGATGCTGATGAAATCTAAAATATTTTCAAGGCATGAGCACCTCCGGTTTTTCCGGAAATGACGTCAACTTCCGTTTTTCAAATTAGAACACCATTTTTTTATTGCAGAAATAGATTCCTTAGAAAATTTCAAGTTATTTTGATGTAACATTTTTCAGTTTTGGTTGGAAAATTCTCTCTGAGCGGGAAAATTCGAAAAAAAAATCTAAAATAAAGCTCCGCTGAAACAAGAATAACTTCGAGGTTTTTGACTGGAAAATTTTCATTTTTGGGATTTTTCAAGATGTAAGATTGATGTATCCACTTTGAAAATCGAAATTGCGATTCATGATACAGGGGGTGAAAAAATCGCTTTCAAAGTTAGGGATGACAAAATCGTGAAAAATCAATTTTTTCAAATCAGAACCCCATTTTTTTATGGCAGATATTGAATCTACGTTAAAAAATAATGTGAGTGTATGCATCACACCCTTGCCCTAAAATGGATATTTTCTGAGTTAATATCCACTTTAGGGCAAGGGTGTGATGCATACACTCGCATTATTTTTTAACGTAGATTCCATAAAAAATGGGGTTCTGATTTGAAAAAATTGATTTTTCACGATTTTGTCATCCCTAACTTTGAAAGCGATTTTTTCACCCCCTGTATCATGAATCGCGATTTCGATTTTTAAAGTTGATAGATACATCAATCTTACATCTTGAAAAATCCCAAAAATGAAAATTTTCCATCCAAAAACTTCGAAGTTATTCTTGTTTCAGCGGAGCTCTATTTTCGATTTTTTTTTCGAATTTTCCCGCTCAGAGAGAATTTTCCAACAAAAACTGAAAAATGTTACATCAAAATAACTTGAAATTTTCTAAGGAATCTATTTCTGCAATAAAAAAATGGTGTTCTAATTTGAAAAACGGAAGTTGACGTCATTTCCGGAAAAACCGGAGGTGCTCATGCCTTGAAAATATTTTAGATTTCATCAGCATCGTGAAATACTTATAAGTGCTGAATTTCATGAAAATACGTTCAGTAGTTTCCCGTATAAATATGGGTGAGGTTCCTCGTGAAAGACCCTGTATATTTGAATATTTATCTATACATCTTCGGGAATTTATATTGGAAGTAATTGTTCACACTTCTCTATCAATTATTATTCCCATAAATGAAAATGTTTATTGTAGTAACAATTGATAGGGAAGTTTGAACAATTACTTCTAAAACATATATTCCTGCAGATGTTCCATGTTGTTTCTGATTAAAAATGATAAATATTACTTGAACAGTTGATTCGAGAATTAATAATCAACAATAATCGACTCTGTAAGAAATAAATCTTTCAAAAAGTATTATTTTATGTTTATTGTCTGAATTATTCTTTTTTTTTCACCGTTGAGAAAAAGACATTTTTTCACGGTGAAAAAAGTACCTACCTAATCATTTACGCATCCATAGTGATGAAGAAAAGTCAAGTTTTTTTGAAAAAAAGTTTATTTTATGATTCATTGAAAGAACAATATAACTTGGCCTCTCATGCAAATAATCTTCGAATGTCAAAAATTTTGATAAATAGCAATAAAGAACGAGCGAAGGATAATTACATCATCTACAATACAACCTAAACATTCTTTGATCACGGAAAGGAATCACTAATACCATAAATACTGAATTTTATTACATCCACCTGACCACACAGTGGACTCAACTTCGACCGAGCCACAGGCATTTATTAATATGTAAAATGGATATTGGATACATAGGTGTGAATAGAAAACGAAGAACCAACAGAATAAATCAACCTCCGCGTTATTTAATACCTGTGTGTACGGAAATTAATAAACTATACTGCTAAATGAATCCAACTTTGAATAACGACGTTGGCCGATAGATCATCCATTTTTTTTTCGGTTGACCACGTCGCCTGAATTTACATTTGAATTATGGGATATGAAATGGATACATGGGGACAATTATTGTACTGTAAACTGTAAAAGTCGTTTGGGTGTTAGGTATCGAACCGGAGTTTCGTAATTGAGCTACTTGATATATGGTGGAAAAAATTCTATCGGAAGGTATCGATGCAGGGAAATGATATACAACGTGTATATTTCAACCAGCGTTAAATTTATTTCGTATTCATCTTTATGGTGGACTTCGTAGAAGAAAAATTTTTTTGGCTCCGATCGACTTCAAACTCACACCATTTACTAATTCGAGGACGTAGATTAAGAAAATCCAATCAATTCTTCGTGAGGAAAACAGTTTTTGATTTACGAACGATGAAAAATCGGCTTGATTTTTTTCTTTAAATTGAAGTTAAAGGATGTTTTGAGGGCACTCCGATTTCTTCTCTTTGAGAAAATCATTTTTTCGCATGAAAAAATCGGGTTGAATTTGAGAGTCTATGAAAATTGACTTCATAATCGTTTTTCGGCGGTTGTTCATCCATTTTTTTTAGAAAATTCAGTGGAGTGCCCTCGACAAATCAATTTTCTATATTTAAAAAAAAATCCATTTGGATATACGCTTAATTAATGCAAAAAATTATGAAAATACTGAAAAGACTTCCAGAAACTGTGAAATCGCAGAGAACTGTCTGAAGTTCCAGGAGAATTAAAAAAAAATCAAGCTTTCAGGTGGAGATTTTAGGACGTGAAAAATGAAAATGGAAAAATGAAAGGCACTTTTTGAATGGAGAATCGGTGCCGTCGGCCAAAGTATAACGGCCCCTTAACAGATTTACGTGTTGAACGGAGATTTGATAGAATAATTAAGAATGAGGAAAAAATACTGCCTACTGCCCTACCGAGAGAAATAGCGCAAATTGGTACCAGATGGACACAGTCCATGCGGCCAAACTGAGAAATTCATAACTACCTGCTGAGGGATAACGTAAAAGATGAAAAATTGTTCATCTTTTCAAACACTTGGTAGCAATTCGGAATAAATACCATTTATTGCTGGTTATACATATTGCACATTGGGCCAAATCTGCCAAATCTGCCAAATACTCTAAATATACTCTAACAAGAATTTGTACAATTGTCGCTATTCTCTGCATGCTTTTGTCCGGCTAAACGTGGGCTTAGTTCTACCGGTTTAATAATTCATTCACATTCTAAGAAAACTTTTGTAGAAATATGTATTCCAACTCATTTGAAATCTTTCCAACTGCTTCAAAATTTTCCCAACTGCTTCCAAATTTTCCCAACTTCTTCGAAAATCTTTCAACAGCTACGAAAATATTCCAACTGCTTTTAAAATTTGCCAACTCTGTTCAACATTCGGTACTTTTGTAGAAATATGTATTCCAACTCAATTGAAATCTTTCCAACTGCTTCAAAATTTTCCCAACTGCTTCGAAATTTTCCCAACTTGTTCGAAACTTTTCCAACTGCTTCGAAATTTTTCCAACCGCTTCGAAAATTTTTCAACAGCTTCGAAAATATTCCAACTGCTTTTAAAATTTGCCAACTCTGTTCAACATTGAGGGGGGATCGTCCCCCCCATCCCCCCCCCCCTTAGGCCCGTTCCTGCACAGATTTATTTATTTTTCTATCCTATACAGGGCCTGAGAAATAATAACATCTCAAAAAGTGAACTATTTCGTTTTCGCCCTGTATTTCAGGAACAAAAGTAGTTGGAATATTTCTGTTTGTGGCTTTGAAAGTTTTACAAAAAAGTTATACAGGGTCGCGAAAACCGCATGTCTCTATCTTCAATTACAGCTGAGATACAGTGCAGGCTCAACCAAAATGGGACACAGTGTACATCTTGGAGATAGACACGTTTTTCTAATTCTAATTCAATCTGCAGCAAGATCAGAAGGTTTTTGAATCACAAGAAAAGGATAAGACTTGACTTCACTCTGGTGAATTAAATATACTGGTTAGAGTAGTTAGTAGAGTAGTAGTTTTTTTGAGTTGATCATTCTGAAATACTTTATTATATCTTATTTTTTATTCATATCATTTCCTGTGTTGAAATATAGATACATGGCAAAACCAAATCCCTTTTCCCACAGAACGAAATATCATAAATAGGGTTCAATATTTATTCGTTATTTGGTTGAAGTCTACTCCACACTCAAGTGTATATGGTGACAGATTTAGTTCTGATTCCATATGTAACCTGATACTTTCGTATAAGCACATTTCGTATTATGAATTAGGGAACTGAAATGATTCAAGCAGTTAGTTATTCATTTCTTTTCTTCGAGTATAGATCGAACTGCAATTATTTTACATCTCATTCCTGACTTTCATTTACGGTAACGACATTAAACTGCTGGTCTACGTAAACAACTGTTTCAAATATGTCGAGATGACAACCCTGAAGAAATTTTAATCTGCGATCAGAGAATTATTATTGTACTGCGTACGAAACGAATAAATTCTGAAAATTGGTTCCTGGACAAGCTGTCAGCGAAAACAAAGATGCCAGCCAGAATTTCGATAATGGGATCCCGAGTTTATAACAAGCTCGGAACTCCGACCAAACAGGCGATCCAACCCGTGTCGTAAATCTCGATAAGCCCTCGAGCAACCTCTCCGTTAATTTCGATCTGATTAATTGGAATACTTACAGTCTAAGCAAATTAGGCATGGCGGAGAGCAAGTTGTCAGGAATGTGCCTGATTTTGTTCCCATTGAGTCGCCTGGAAAGAAAGGCCGTGTTTTGGAATCGTTTCAAGACGGTTAATTTGGCATACTTACAGTCTTTCGATGTTCGTGAGGTCTTGGAAGGCATCTCTCTCTATTGTGTGGATCTGGTTGTCACTTAGTTGCCTGGAAAATTGTTTATTACACAGCATTTTCCACAAAAATCTGTTTACACAATATGGCCACCTCGTATGCCGTATCACAATTATTTAGATTCTTTCTTATGATTATTTACGATGGCAGGTGCTCAAAATTCATGTTTTTTGTTTTATTATACCACAAAGTTTCCTACTGGAATGGGCTTTCCGGGTCGGTTACAAAGAAGAACGGGTCTATGATTTTACCCACATTTTTCTGTGGTTCACCGAGAATTCCGGAAACATCCCTTTTCTACGTGTTCAGTGCAAACTCACCCACTGCCACGTCGCAACCTCGATACGCCTAAGCTCGCAATATACTCTAATTTTCTTCCCAAAGTCGGACCCCGTTAAATTCGTACCAAAAAAGTGTATTCGTTAAGTGAGATAAGGACTCTACCCAGTTCAACACCTACGGAAGCAGACAGAAGCAGATACGTCACTTTTAAATCTGAACAACCGTAAGTACCATTCCTTCAGTGTTCACTTTGTGGTATTTATTTCTCTTTTATACATCCATTTTATTCTTTAAATCTCGTGGCGACAAGAATTGATACAGCAGTCCATTTCTTCTCACCAAGAGAGCTCCTATATCATATTCAGCAGGCATGCATTCAATCGGAAGATATGAAACAATTTGTATCATCTTCAATTCTGATATTTCCCGAATTTTATTGTTAATCGTTAAAGAAGGCTGATACAATGTTCAAAGATTGAACAAAGTTCTGACTTCGAAAACTATATATTTTCGAATGCACTGATCCTCTAAACAAGAACAAATGGAAACTATGTTCATACAAATATAATGTTTGGAATAAACAGAGCTGTTATCTGCCAGAGTTTGTCAGAGAGCAAATAGATCACCCTGTATGTTAACTGAAGATAAAAAATTGACCAACAGGATTTAACGATGAGATTGAAAAAAATTTAACATCGATTCTGGAAGCGGTGCAAGCTCAAACTTTTTTGACACTGTTTATTTTGACAAATAACTTTACATATAGACTGGCTCACAAAAAAAGTTTAGCCATATCCTTCGAAATCAAAAACCAAAAAACTTTCAAGCTCCAAATCCTCACTCACTGCAGTCAAATATTATTATTATTAGTTTTTGGCAAGAATTCCAACAGGATTTTTGTTAGAGTGGGCTTGAGTGAATGATGAATTTTAAAAATCGTTCAGAGAATAACACATATTGAAAAAAGCAAATTTCGATTATTTCAAACAGTTTCCCCAAACATTCAGATATTGTGTTATTCAAATTCAACTCGAAAATATTCAACAGGGAGAACTTAGCTTCATTGAATGATGAATAATCCATGTACACATTAGAATCATTAATTTTAGTGAAATCAAAATCTCAAGTCAATTTTCTGAAAACTCAGATTTTGTACTGTTATAATTTTCACTCGAGACTTTTTGATTTGAGGGAGTTAGGTTGAGTGTATGATGAAATTTAAACATAGCTTAGAGAATAACAGATATTGACAAAAGCAAATTCTGTTCATATCAAGCAGTTTTCCCAAACATTCATATTTTAGAATGCGAATTCAACTGCAAAATATTCAACAGGGAGAACTTAACTCAAGTCAATTTCCTGAAAACTCAGATTTTGTACTGTTCTAATTTTTACTCGAGACTTTTTGATTTGAGGTAGTGGGCTTGAGTGAATGATCAGTTTTAAACACAGGTTAGAGAATTCGTGAAATGCTTTTTTAATCCAGTAGTAGCTCCATATACGAGGTGGCTCACACAAAATATTTTCTAAAGTTTTTTTCGAGAAATGCCGAGACAAATAAAACTTCATTTGGAGTGCTTTTGATAGCGAATTTGTTCAGAAACTTCCAAAACGAATATAAAACAGAAATTTTTTTTGCATATTCATGGAAAAATTGCAAAACCTTACCATTAAAACATGCACAGATACTTACAAGATTCTCAGTTTGGTCAAAACTTCGAAGTCACTTCCGTATATGGTGGTGATATTGTTTCCTTGGAGGTCTCTGGAACAAAAATAAACGAATCAGTAATTGCAATAAGGAGCCAATAAAGAGAAATAAGATAATGAATTGAACGAGTAATAAATTTATGTCATTCCATGTAAGGAATATCTGGAGAATTATTAAATTCTTACTCGTATAATATATGAGAATATGAGTAATTTCGAATTATGCACAGTATGAGATTCTTTGACTTTTATGAATTTTTATTAAGCTGGTAAATACTTATAGTTTTGCGGAGTTAGAGAATATATATTGATTTTCTTTTTTCGTTTTATGCTGTTTGTTTTTCTCAATATTTGAGACAAGTGAATACAGATTTGATCTATATTTTCCCCTTCAAAATTTGTGTTTATACAGGGTGAGGCTTTGACTTGTAAACCTGAGTGTAGATTCTTCAGGCCAAAAGGAACCTTCCCTCATTTTCCATTTCGCCAATTTAGAAAGCCATATTTCTTCCTCCGGAATACTTTCCTTTTTTGAGTTCAAGCTTAGTTTGTGAAAATTAATACACCATACACAATTTTTTTTGATAACCCCAAAATGCCTAAAAAGCAAACGTTTTTTTAATAATGTATCTTGAAAAATTTATAATTCAGAACAATAAAAATACAATGTCTTATTTCTATGGCAGATCCGTAGATCAAGTTATATTATTTAGAAACGTTGCTGTATTAAATTTTATTCTTTACACATCCGTCTTAGAGATGGCTCTAACTTGGTCGAAGATCTATAATTTTTTCAGGGCCTCTAGTCGCAGTTCGATCTTACAATAATTACAAGGTTGAAATGCTCGTAATTTCAGTTTATTTTGGTGTCGGTGTCAGTTTCTATCAAATTACTGTTCCCAAATAAAAGAGTAATAATATTTCGTAGAAATTGCATGTTTTCTTTCAGTATATGTAAGTGTTTTGTTATTAATTAATCGAAGTTAATTATTTCTCTCGAATATTCGATTTCTATGAACATTTTGGTTCTCACACCCTCAATACACCTCTGGTAGTCCACACCCACCACCTGTTACGTCTTCTTCAGGCGCACAAATTACCAATTTAGTTTCCACAACCGGCCATAGAAAGAGAAACCGGTGGGAGTGTGTGTACGCCGTCGCTTAAAGAAAACTCCGTCTTTTATGCCCCTCAATATCTTTCGAAATAATTGGACGAACCGAATCGGGCAAGGCCTGCCGCGATTATCCGATACACGATCAATAGCTTGGAAGTGCTTTATTATTGCCACTTATCCAGTTGGCCGAGGAGAGTTAATAAAGCCTCGACGTCTGCTTTTTATAACTCCGGAAAAGTTATAACTGTCGTTGGGCGTAAATTAAACCATTCGTACATTGTTGCCGAGGAGGTATATTGAGTTTTCTGCGCTATTCTGCGATTTAACGCGTCGATGGGTAGGAAATGTATGAAATGGGCGATTAGTTTCGTTATTGTCGTATGTGGGAACATAATGGGTTTTCTTGAACGAAAAAGACGCTATAGAGTTCCAATTTTCGGACCCCCGAATTATCATTGTAAGTTCATGACATCTTCCATGTTCCCACCATAAAATACCAAACCCTCTATCAAATTTGTCAATATTATATAGAAAATAAACTTCCATGTTCGTTCAGAATCTTTAAAGAGTAGAAAGCAAACTAACTGCATAACAATCTTGTTTTCATGAAGAAAATTAACAAAAGAAATCGGAGGAAAATGAACAAGAACACTACTTTAGTTTTGACAGGGTGACAGGGATCAAAATACCGAGAATTAAAACACATTTTGGCATACAAACTGGCGAATGCGCTAGGTACAAATTTTCATGTTATTATGATATATTAATATAATGATATAAACGAATTTCTAGATGGCTACTTGCTAAATTTTCTTTTGGGACGTAGCTTATATTTCACCCTGTATACGCATGTATCATAATTACCAGGCGGGTGAAGCCGAGACCGTTGTTAAAACTCAATATATTCCGCAATAAAGCGAATAAGCTGCAATTAAAACTCATTACTGAGTGTATCAAATTATTCATAACTCCGAGCATTTGTGTATTTACCACTTTCAGATAACTCCTTTTGCCTTACGATCTGCCCTGTAATGAACAAACTTTGAGTAATCCAGCGAAGCGAATCATTTTAATGGGAATTCTAACGGAGTTTTTTATATCTCCGCAAAGTTTCTTCGGTCTCTTGTACTCCCTTCTCTTCAGAATTACATTTCAGTTTGTCTAAAGATATAATGCTGACACTCTAATGATTCCGTGAATAATATACTTTTCATTTTTCCAGTTCACGTCTCAAGGATATCAGAAAACTAATTTCACTCTCAGAATAAATTTTTCTGTTGAATGTTTGAGTTGGAAATATTAGACAATACAATATTCCAATTATATAAGAATTCTAAGAGTTATTCGTGAAATATTGCTAAATTTCAGTTGAGTCCTGGTGCAGGCAAAAATGAATTGCAGAGAAATCAACATAACATACCAAAGAAACCTGAGAAAATAGCAAGATGTATACAAAATTGTTTCTTACCTAGGTTAGTTTTTACACTGCTTCTATTTGGTAGGATGCTAGTGATTCTAGTTAATCTTGATGATCAACTGTTTTGACTTCACAACCGATGTATACTTAACTATTATAAGCACCCTATGATAATCTGGATGATTACTGCGATAAGTTGTTATCCGTACTCACAGAACAACTACGAAGGAAATGAGAAAGTGGTGAAATGTGAACACACTCTCAACAAAGAATAAACTGTATTTTTTCTTGTTACCTCAACTCAGGTAACAAGCACGATTATACAAGTTGTATGTATAAAATTATAAACTCTACCTTCTATATGAAAATGTATAGCAATAAAGAATTATAATATATCTTCTATATGAAAATGTATAGCAAGGGAGCAAAGTGTTGTTGTGAATTACAAAACATAACTAATTGCTTATGGACAATTGGTAATTGACCGACGATTATAAACTCTACTGATTATTGATTTTACTGCCGATTATGAACCCAACCTTCTATATGAAAATGAACAGCAAGGAGGAATTATGAAATGTACCTTTTATATGAAAATGTATAGCAAGGTAGCAAGGTGTTATGATTACTCATACTAAAACTTTACTTACCGACGATTATGAACTCAATTTTCTATATGAAAATGTATAGCAAGGAGAAATTATGGAATGTACCTTCTATATGAAAATGTATAGCAAGGTGTTGTTGTTACTAACAATCCTGCTGCAACGAAGTGAAATTTCCAGCGTAGGAGACAAAAATCATAATTTGCATGCTCGCTCCGCTGTCCAATTTTTTTTCCGTATATTTCACGGATAACTCAATGTGACAAATAATGATTATTCGGCATGGCATTAATTCGTCATTAAAATTCAAGCGCTATAAATATCGCGTACCGTCATTCTATGAATATTAACAATGACGTCCTGCATGCATGCAAAATTACATTTCGTTGAATCCCGGTTGTTTTCCAGTTTTCATCTCGCGTGTATGGTCACTTATTTAACCGTTGGAATCCCTTCAATACACCGTAAAACTGAATATTATCGGTATTCGGTCCGTTCGGATAAAATGCATTTGGCATGGAATATTAAATGATGCGTTTTATGATTTTATTGGAGCGACGTTTTCGGATGGAAAACTTGATTTGGAAATCGGGGAAATTGAAAATGGTTGAGTGGAGATTGATCTATGCAGTAGTTTTCAGGAGATAATGCTTGATCAGCTCATTTACGGAGGATAACAACGTCTGAATCACTTTCTGAAGTACCTACAAATCGATAAATTTCGTGGGTGATTTTTATCATATTCAGGGCTTATGAATGTTTTATTTTAAAGAGAATAATTCCATCAACCACCTAGGGCTAATATATAGCGATTAGCTTCTCCAGAAAAAGTGCGAGGATGTTTATTATCCTCCTTTATTACTGCTCCCACATAACCGGCACCTGCACCAATTCGCATACCACGATACGGAAGTGATTTATATAAAGGGGAAAATTGTCTATACTTGTTTGTGAAGAAGAGTTTATAGATGGAAACCTTGTTCACCGGAGGTAAATCGCTACGAGAATTTTTTTAAACCGAATCATCGTTAGAAAATTCCACTTTTTTCTCAGTTTCTCTCCAAAAATAATGAAGGAATTGTTAATATTCAAAAGAACTATTGTAGGAAATTGAAATACTTGTTTTTGCCGCCAAAGGGTTTCATTCTAAATACTCAAAGCGATTGGATTCTCCAGAAAAAGGGTGAATAATGTTTATTCCCTTATGATACAGTTCCCACATAACCGCCACCTTCACCAATTTGCATCATCGATGGATATGAAGAATTCGGAAATCTTTTTGTTGAAGAAGTTTTTCCCCAACTGAATATAGACACGAATAGCCTATAATGCTTTAAGAAGGAAAGTTCATAGATGAAAACACCAATTAAATACTTTCGTTGAATTTTTGGAACTCGAAATATTGCAAAGGAATAAAAATAAAAATCGATTTTATTTTTTCATTTATTCATTTCACAACAGTGAAACCTAGATGCTAAACATTTGTATGGATCATATGTAATAATAAGTTTTCGATAATAAGAAATTGGATTCCATATAACAGTTACAATAATTCAATAATAATAATGATCAGTAAAACAGAAACATAAAATTTCTGTAACTCATATAAACAAATTCATGGCATTCTCTCAAGAATCTGGAAGTGAACTTGGTGGTATCTGCAATCTTGTTGTAGACTTTTGGTGCTAGGTATGCAAAATTTCTCTGGGCTTATTTCTCAAATTGACAGGTTGTTCAATTTTCCTGTTTCTTTTGGTTCTTGTATTTTGTTTAAGACATACCTACATATAATTGATTATTTCTATTCTAATGAACGTAAGAGCATATTTTTGATATGAATAGAATCCGTCTTTGTTGAGTATAGAAGTCTTGCAGGATATAATCTGTTTACATCATATTTCACTTTTGAATGGTATTTATGCTTGATTTAATTTTTAATGCTTTATTACTCTATTATGAAGTTATCCTCACACAAGAATACCATATCGGAGTATTGATTCGGCCAGTCTCTACTCAGGATGCAGGATGTTCTCAATACAGTTAAATATACAGAATGTAACATTGTGTCTAAGATTTTCTGAAGAATCCAAAAAATAAATAATATACAGGGGGTTGCATTTGAAATGAGAAAGTTAGTATTGGCCACGGTCACATGGAACACCCTATATAATGTTATTTTCTTGAAAAAT
The DNA here is from genome assembly GCA_910592335.1 of Adalia bipunctata. Taxonomy (NCBI): domain Eukaryota; kingdom Metazoa; phylum Arthropoda; class Insecta; order Coleoptera; family Coccinellidae; genus Adalia; species Adalia bipunctata. Next base: position 22,666,996 of record OU342954.1, read on the forward strand.
ATGCGCATTTAAAATTACAAATCGACATGTCCGACACGCCCTCATTTTCGTTGTCGAATTTATTACATTCGGCTGTTACATTCTGTATGTATAGATGACGAAAATAAGGCCTCAATTTTTATTTTTGGCTATTTCCAGTCGACAGATTAAAATAATAGTTAATCATGTTAAGAAATGCCGTTTTCTCATTTTTTGTCATATCTCAGAAAGTAATGAAGGAATTTTATTACACTCGAAAGAACTTTTGTGAAAAATTGAGATCATTTTTTTCTTTTCCACACAAGGCTGAAATTCGAAATAATTATAGCGATTGGATCCCCAAAAAAATCTGACAAATGATTTATTAACCCAAATAACCGTAACCTCCACCAATTTGCAACTATGATGAACGTAGGGAAATCTTATAGCCGAAAATACTTGTGATGTGGTTTTCCAACTTGATTCGCTTCCATATTTGTTCTCATTTCCACATGAAGAATAGGAAATTGTTTTTGAATCACTTGATTTCCGTATTCTTACGAATGTATTAAACGTAAGAGCCGAACAATTGTGATATTGTTTATAGTTTATACTGATTACTCCTCAGAGCCGAACAATGGTATGACATAAGACAAAATTCGACAGTCGCAGTTCCCAACTTGCTCCAACTGCAGTTGCCGTTCACGAAGTTACAGTCGCATCAAATTAACCGTAAATTCGGTTGTATCAGATCGAATTCTAGCGAAAACGGGTCCAAGAGCGTACATACATTCGGATCCAACTGTAAAAAGAATTATCCCATCAATTCACTCGAGTGCTCTAGGACAACGTGAAGTACAATTGAACAATAAAATAAAATCGATATCCGATCGCTTTTAGTATCGTACAGACTGCTAAGGGACGCATCGTAAATAATCAATTTATTAGAAATCTCTAATTTAAGTCAACGAAAACGTTAGAGACAAAAAATCTTGTTTTTCGAACAGTCATTTATTTAATAAAAAAATAAATAGATGATGGAAAATGTGATGAAAACTACTCCGAGATTAATATAATTTTTTTTGTTTCATTTCAGTGAAATAAAAAAAAATAAAAAAAAAATTTACTGATTTTTTTTGTGGAATGAAAAGAAATAAAGTGAAGTAATAGAATGATGAGATGAATTACGTATGGAAGTGGAATTCTCCAGCACTATACATTTATAAATATCGCATCATGCGAAGCTCTAATTATTTAGGATTATAACTCACTCGTTTCGTGTCTGATTCAAATTAGAATAGGAAAAGTAAAGGCTCGCATTCCACAGTGACAAATAGCGTAGCTTGATGAAAAATACCGGCAATTCGTAAGCGCTCCTTTGACACCTCATGACGTATTTATTCCGAAATTGCGAGAAACAGGAGATTTACATAAAATTTCAGGAATAAATCCATTAGCCTAATGATCATTTCACACGGAATGTCATTTTCATGAAAGAGAGAGCAATTCGTTTCTACTGAATTTTAAATAACTAATCAACATATGGCCAGAAAATAGTGCAATGTCAGCGAAATGTATCGAATAACTTTGATATTTCATATGGAACACCCTCTGTATATTATTCACTGCATGGAGTCATATACAGGGTGGCCAAGAGATTGACGTCAAAAAGAAAAAAACAGGTCCCTCGTGTCATGGGCTATTCGAACCACCCCATGTATGTTATGCGATTTTTCACAGTTTTCGAGTTATGAATTTCTTTATGAACTCTGAGAATTTTCGACTTGACCATCATAAAAAAGATATTAAAAAAAAGTACAGACCTTCTCTGTGAAATTTTTCTGTAACTTAATTTCCATGAATTGTACTTTCATACATAAAATAATAATATTCGTAACTTTGATAAAAATTATGGAAATGTTGGTCTCAAGTGAAAAAGTTACGTGAATTGGATTATAATTTAAATTTTCGAATCAAAATTAAAAATGTGAAAAGGCTAATTCACGGTTTCTTAGCATGCTTAAAAACTGCGCTCAACAGTAAGCTTTTAGAACCATTGATAAGAAATGGTACTTAACACTCTACTTTTGCTAGAATTAGCCTTCAAAGTCATCGAGGTGGAAAAAACAAAGAACAAGACTTTTACTACAAAATTATTTTTTGCCATTTTATGATTTTTCTGATCAAGTTATGATGAAAAATGCTGAAAATTAATGAAAATTAGCTTCAGATGTTGGACAAGAAAAGACCTTAATCCCTTCGATTTTTTCGTTTGGTTAATTTAAGAGAAGCCGAACGTGTCCTAAGAAAGAACAGGGCAGGTTTTATGCGATTAAAAGAAAATTTTCTAAGAAGGTGTAGAATGTGTATTGAGGCTGGAGGTTGCCACTCTGAAAACCTACTGTAAATTTTATAAATAAATTTCTTTTTATGTACATTATGATGTGTGATTTATTGCCATACCTTTTTCTTTTTTTTATCTAGAACTTTTTTTGACCAACATCTAAAGCTAATTTTCATTAATTTTCAGCATTTTCTATTATAACTTGATCAGAAAAATCTTAAAATGGCAAAAAATAATTTTGTAGTAAATGTCTAGTGCTTTGATTCTTTCCACCTCGATGACTTTGAAGGCTAATTCTAGCAAAAGTAGAGTGTACCATTTTTTATCAATGATTCTAAAAGCTGACTGTCGATCGCAGTTTTTAAGCATACTTAGAAACCGTGAATTAGCCTTTTTACATTTTTAATTTTGATTCGAAAATTCATATCATAATCCAATTCACGTAACTTTTTCACTTGAGACCAACATTTCCATAATTTTTATCAAAGTTACGAATCTGGTTATTTTATGTATAAAAGTACAATTCATGGAGATTAAGTTACAAAAGAATTTCACAGAGAAGTCTTGTACTTTTTTTTTATATTTTTTTTAAGATGGTCAAGTCGAAAATTCTCAAAGTTCATAAAAAAATTCATAACTCGAAAACCGTGAAAAATCGCATGATTGGGTAATTCGAATAGCCCATGACACGAAAGACCTGATTTTTCCTTTTTGACGTCAATCTCTTGGCCACCCTGTATAATACAGTAGTGATCATTGGTTGTTTTAGGCCAGTGTAGGAATCATGATGGAATTGCATTCAGATTGTAATAGCAATTCTTGTGAATCTTTTGGAAGTTGCTTGTGAAATTCCTTAATTATAATCTTGAATTATATGAAATTTTTTATGATTTTACCCTTATTTTTACAGCTTTGATTTCGTTTTTTCCAAATGGGTCCTGTATACCATAGGATTTATTGAAAAAAAACTCCTTTCGAAGGATAAAGCACGTTTCTATACTTCTTTTGTAAAATTTTTGAAATTGAAACAAGTTTTCTTGTCAATGGCAATATTGAGGTGAAATTTTTGAAAGGTAATCTTGAAATGCTATAGAAGATATGAATAATGATAATTTGACAATTGGCATCGATTGTGAAGTTGTAGCAAGAACGTGCAGAATTATTTTATATTATTCACTAAATAACAAATTTTCCAATTCATTATCAACATTGCTGTGTTTTCTTCATATCTTTCGACTACAGTTCCCTGAGAGATATTAAACGGCGCTTTTGTGTGAGTCTGTTGGTTCTTAAGATTCTCTTGTATCAGAGCTTCATGTTGCGGTATAATAAACAGCGATATTTGTGCGATTCTAAATGCGGAAAAACACGAGATAGGGACATAAGTTTGCGAGGTCTTTTATGCAGGACATGGTGAATCCTAGCTGTTGTTTGTTTACTATCTGGATCTGCGACAAGGGACAGAAAGTTTAGATGGAGAGTCCCCTGCAAACGAGAAGTTTCGCACCGTTTTTTTCCCATTACTTATGTACTGTGGAAACTGGGGTAAAGTAAATTTTTTATTGAACTCATTATCTCGGAAGGAAATTAATGCATTCTTATCTTTTCAAAGATGATCATAATGGCTTTTATTAGTTCTTGAGCAATAAGCTTTCAATTTCTTTGTTTAATTCGTACTGAATAAGCTAGCAAACAAACTACTAATTTTTCTAAGATCTTTGATAGTTTACAATGAGAGGAATATTTTCACATTCGTTATGTTCTTGAAAACATCAACATGGAGAATGGAAAAATCATGGAAAAATCAGCGGAATGAATCGAGCCAAAAACAAGAGCGTTAACGAGATCGACCATGTTCATCATAATGCAACTAATAACCTATCATTATTCGACTGCCCATCTATTTATTTATTCAATGTTTACCTTGCAATAATTCTGATTGGCGTATTGTACAGTGTAGATATGATTATATGCACACGTGTATAAATTACGTTATTGTGAACGTCAATCAACGAGATTCAAGTCCCCACGTTTGAATATGTAAATTTATGAGTACAATAAGCTTCTCATTACGCGTGTTTGTACATACGAAGATGAGTCCCCTTCAAATACAGAAGTAATGTAGTGGGTAATTCAAGAAAAAGTGTCATTTTAACACTCGAACACTCGAAGATGAGAAAGGCATTCAGACAGCACTCAGGTCCAGTTTCACTACTTGCTGATGAAGTCTCAGATGAGCTATTCATAACTCATTCGATAACAAGGAATTGTTATCGATTAATTTTGGGAACAAAAATTGTGTTAAACTTGTGACGAATAGTTTCACTCGCCGATAAACTGCCGGATTGTTTAACACCTGGATAAACTGGCTGGTAAATTGTCCTGGTGGATAACCCAACTTCTTTCATGACAGGCGCAAATCATGAGCCTCAGCCCCTTACCAAATTGTTTTCAAATCATCACAGAGATATATGATAAATACATAAGTAACAAGGACCCCCTCTACGTTTCTTTCATTGCCAAATCGTCCTTGGGTTAAATTATCAGATAGATATCTGGTAGATATTTTATCCGTGACCCGAGCGGTGAAACAATCTTATCTACTGGATTCATTATCAGTGGTGAACAGTGATTGAAGAAAACATCCGATGAAAAAAGCGGTTTCATCTGCAGAAGATCTGCTGGTGGATGGAAACACTAATAGAATGTTTTATGCATGCAGAAATGAATATGAATGAGGAAATCTAGGATAGTGAGATCGGTGAGTTACTGATTCCGTTCTGGAGCATAAAGATTTGCGAATTGAGAGCTCGCATCGAGTGGCTAGATTGATATTTGTTATGTATCAGAGATGGGAGAGGGTATATGGTAATGGGATTCCAGATCACATGAATATTGATGGGGCTGGTTATGAAAGGGGAGGAAATCTCTAATTCGGTTTTTATTGATGCGTACAGCGAAATATTTATGATTACTACAGACATTTTCGAAGCGGTTGTTACAGAAACAAATTTTTATTGATTGTGGTTCAGATATTGGTAGAGAAAACAAAAAAATTCGAAATTCATAGTCAAGCTCATCTGAAAGCATCCTTCAATATTTGAAATCTGTTTCGTTCAAAATTCAGGTTCTAAATTAAATTTGAGCATCTAATTCTTCTTCAAAATTTTCCTTAAAATCCTTGATCCCTTCAGCGGCATTTAGAGAAATTTTAAAGTACTTTAACTGGTACTAGTTCTTTAATTTTCCACTAAATAGATTCTTATCATCTGAGGAAAATGAACAGAATCCATAATCACTCACCATCTCCCCAATATCTACCCTAACAGCTTTCGGTCTGCTCTCTTTTTCAACCCCCATATTGGGTGAATTAGCCTCCTTTTAGTGCGTCAATATAAAGCCATTCTAGCGGCCAGATGACAAAGGGTGACTTATATTCTTCTTCGAGAACTCCCCAAGAAAATACTTGGGAATTACCCCAAGATGTCAAGCTCACTCAATGATTATTCCCCCTACGTATTGTTCTCACAAAGCGCTAAGACTACGGCTAGAGAATCAATTTATGGACACCAAAAAATGGTGAAATTCATATTCGATAATCGAAGGGATTTTTTAGGTGTTCTTCGATTCGAATGTGTAACTGTACTATTTCTTTTAAAGAAGTGTTAATAATTCGTATTTTTATTAACTTCATAATAAATCAAAGTTGATGCTGTGAATGGCCATATTCGTGAAACAAGAAGAAGAACACGCACTATAGACTCCATTTGTTCATAGAATTAAAATCCTTACCTTATATCACTCTATGAACTGAGACCCAATGGACCTAATAAATTAAGTAATAGAAATCATGTTCTTCATGCTCCAAAGCACCAGCCAATATTGAGGAGTGTTTCAAATTCATGAAGCATTAATCGCGTGGAGAAAACTGTTTTGATGTTCATAATTCATCTTTTATAATATCCACGTTAATTGCTAAAAATGACGCCCACCATGCTGCTTATGCGAAGGAAGAATGGGACCTCCGCGCTGGGCGTATAGAGGGTGGTCTCTTTTCAATATTGGCCATTGAAAGCTGTAATCACGGATAACATTGTTCCATACGTCGGAAACGTTGAAAAATGTTGATGGATGGAGACAGATAGGAGGTAATGTAGGTCACGGCGAAGGCGGAAATGTCGATTTCTTGGTGGATGGACGATTTCAACAAGAATTCGATATCTCACAGTGAATTGTATGGAAGTTAATGTTGGTCAGTTGGTTTTGGAAGGCGAAACCACCTAGATTTGCTCCAAAAATACCAGAAGGTTTCTGGCCCCAAGAATGAATAAAATGAGTTCTATTTCGTTGAGATTGCTTCGAGAGTCTTGGCAGTTGTTAAATTTTGAGTACTCATAAGTCATACTGTCGGGTGTTTTCTTAGAGTCATAGAACTTCAAATTGATCATATAATTTAAATCAGAAACAAAATCGAAATTTAAAATTTTAAAACACATAGGTAACGAATGAATTCTTCGACACTATAGAAAGAGTTCTCAATTTCGGTTTCCGATAAACGATGCCGTTCCATTAAAAAATTATTTTATTTTATGTGTATAACTCATGGAACTGCTCTTTTCACAAACTCCTCTGTCAGATCAAGACAAAACAAGGAATCCCTGGCGAATTCAAAGTCGTTCTTCGAACTTGAGGATCGACGAACCATCCGAATAATTCAGAAAACCCATAAAACTGATCAGTATCGCTTATACTTTGAGTGCTCTGAGCGTCTGAACAAAACTCGAAAAGGAAATATGCAAAAAATAAAACAATACAAATTCTACTGTAACAAGGCCTATATGGACATGTTTGGTATCAAAATATAGGTTTTCGAGGACGCTGCATTCAATAAAAACCAATTCAAGTCGCTATCTATCATAGTTTAGATTTTTACCTGTCAAATGGCATTTTTTTCAAAAATCGAAATTTCAAACCGTCATAGCTCTCGCTACTGTGATCCTATCCACTTTTAGTCTGTAAATTGTTTATCAGCATTGTCCCAAGTATCTCTAAGTATAATAAAATCGATATCGAAAATCCCAACTTTTTGGATGAAAAATGCCAAAGGGGTAAGACCCCCCAAAAACACCATATTTGTCATCACCAAGGAATCTCTGGCGAATCCAAAAACGTTCTTCGATCTTGAGGATCTACAACCCATACGAATCATGCAGGAAACCCATAAAACTGATCAGTATCGCCTATACTTTGAGTGCTCTGAGCGTCTGAACAAAACTCGAAAATGAAATATGGAAACAATAATTAAATTAAATTAAATTCGACTGTAACAAGGCCTATATGGACATGTTTGGTATCGAAATGTAGGTTTTTGAGGACGCGGAATTCAATAAAAACAAATTCAAGTCGCTATCTATTATAGTTTAGATTTTCGGCTGTCAAATGGCAGTTTTTTCAAAAATCAAAATTTCAAATCGTCATAGCTCCAGCTCCCGTGATCCTATTCACTTTTTGTTTGTAAATCGTTTATCAGCATTGTCCAAATAATCTCTGAGCATAATAAAATCGATATCAAAAATCTCAACTTTTTGGGTGAAAAATGCCAAAGGGGTAAGACCCCCAAAAACACCATATTTGTCATCACCAAGGAATCCCTGGGAATCCAACAACGTTATTCGATCTTAAGGATCTACAACCCATCCGAATCATGCAGGAAACCCATAAAACTGATCAGTATCGCCTATACTTTGAGTGCTCTGCGCGTCTGAACAAAACTCGAAAATGAAATATGGAGAAAATAAAACAATACAAATTCGACTGTAACAAGGCTTATATGGGCATGTTTGGTATCAAAATATAGGTATAGGTTCAATAAAAACAAATTCAAGTCGCTGTCTATCATAGTTTAGATTTTCACCTGTCAAATGGCATTTTTTTCAAAAATCGAAATTTCAAACCGTCATAGCTCCCGCTACTGTGATCCTAACCACTTTTTGTTTGTATATTGTGAATCAGCATTGTCCGAAGTATCTCTGAGCATAATTAAAACGATATCGAAAATCTCAACTTTCTGGGTGAAAAATGCCAAAGAGGTAAGATCCACCAAGACACCATATTTGTCATCACCAAGGAATCTCTGGCGAATCCAAAAACGTTCTTCGATCTTAAGGATCTACAACCCATCCGAATCATGCAGGAAACCCATAAAACTGATCAGTATCGCCTATACTTTGAGTGGTCTGAGCGTCCGAACAAAACTCGAAAATGAAATATGGAAAAAATAAAACAATTTAAATACGACTGTAACAAGGCCTATATGAACATGTTTGGTATCAAAATGTAGGTTTTCGAGGACGCCGAATTCAATAAAATTAAATTCAAGTCGCTATCTATCATAGTTTAGATTTCCACCTGTCAAATGGCATTTTTTCAAAAATCGAAATTTCAAATCGTCATAGCTCCAGCTCCTGTGATCCTATCCACTTTTTGTTTGTAAATTGTTTATCAGCATTACCCGAGGTATCTCTGAACATAATAAAAACTGATCAGTATCGCCTATACTTTGAGTACTCTGAGCGTCTGAACAAAACTCGAAAATGAAATATGGAACAAATACAACAATTTAAATTCGACTGTAACAAGATCTATATGGACATGTTTGGTATCAAAATGTAGGTTTTCGAAGACACCAAATTCAATAAGATCAAATTCAAGTCGCTATCTATCATAGTTCAGATTTTCACTGGTCAAATGGCATTTTTTCAAAAATCGAAATTTCAAACCGTCATAGCTCCCGCTCTTGTGATCCTATCCACTTTTCGTTTGTATATTGTTAATCAGCATTGTCCAAAGTATGTCTGAGCATGAATCAATCGATATCGAAAATCCCAACTTTCTGGGTGCCAAAGAGGTAAAATCCACCAAAGACACCATATTTGTCATCACCAAGGAATTCCTGGCGAATCCAAAGTCGTTTTTCGATCTTGAGGACTTAATACCCATTTGAATCATGCAGAATATCGCCTATTCTTTGAGTGTTCTGAGCGTCTGAACAAAACTCTAAAATGAAATATGGAAAAAATAAAACAATTCGAATTCGATAAAGGAATGAAACGTCGAATATAACTACCAAGAAAATCAACGAAGAGATATCAAACTCTTCTACGCTCAATAAAGTTAACCTCCTATTCAAAACTTATCTGAAACAATTCTCCCATCCATTTTAACCGAACTTCTGAAGCCAAACATACTGAAGTGTCAGAATCACTGTGCATTCCGAGCGCTTTAAAAGCCAAATGCTATATGTAAATACCTCAAGGTAGATTTCCACACTTGAAAGCCCTAAGATAAATATTCTTCGGATACTTTTCTTTTAAGTCTCAGTTCCTACAACACATACATTTATGCATGGCGCTGTAAACATATGGCGCATGCACATAACACTCGCGTTCTCTGCATGCTAAAACGTTGGTTTGCTCCATTTTTATTGGCGAATTCTTGAAACTTATCGGAAGTTTCTGGAGCGATCTGGAAAAGACGTATAAGAGCAAAAAACAGCTTTGGGCGTCTTAGGTTAGAAGGTTTTATGATGAAACTCTGTGGCTGGGTTAATCTCTGAGCAGATGAAGACTATTTAACAACGGAGTTGTCAGTTGAGATGAGCAAATTATTTTTTCCGTCGACCATAGAATAAAAGCTCATTTTAACGCACTCGAAATCATCCATTAATGACCTATTTCAATGCATGATTTCTTATTAATGCATGATTGTCATGGCAACCGAACATAAAATATTCAGTCAAAGCACTATCGAGCTTGGTTGGAAATCAACAACTTCTGTCACAGAAGGGTATATTGACAACTCCATTCAAAATAAAATTGACTGCAGAAGAAATTTCAGGTGAAAAAACTTGCAAAGTAAATAATACTTCAACCTCCACTTTCTCCACACTTTCCTTATCGGATATCATAGGTAATGATATAAATGCAAACTAAATGTAAACTATTCAGAATGTCACAACATGTCCAATATTCCCTCTATGAATTTTTCGAATTGTTCCATAGGGAGCATAAATATTAATATATCGAAATGAACATAAAAATTTACATTATGTCAAATTTTTCTATTATGCAAAATGAAAATTTATTTCAATCCAGAATTCTTATTCAATTCGTGATGAGGTCGACGGAAAAATCTTGTAATCAACTCGTTTATTAATTCAGCGATTAATGGTCTCAAATATTTCGAACATTAATTGCTGTCATTAATAAACTAGTTGATTAAATAACTATTATTTTATGGATTTATGGAGTTTTATGGATTGGTGCCGTGCGAACAATCTCATGGTGAATATATCTAAGACAGAGATGATTTATTTTACCAATACTAACTCAGAGAGGCCATCCCTTTCTTTGCCTATGATAGATGAAAATCTTATATTCAGGGAGAGTGTAAAATTTCTGGGGGTTCACATAGATGCGAATTTAAAGTGGGTCACACATGTGGAGACGCTGAGTAAGAAACTCAGTTCTGCATGTTATGCAATACATAGACTCAAAAATTCTTTACCTTTATCGGGATTATTGAATGCATATTATGGCCTGGTGCATAGTCACATAAGCTATAATATAGTTCTGTGGGGTTCATCTTCTGAGTCTAGTAGAATCTTTATTTTGCAGAAAAGGATTGTTCGCATGATGTTCGGATTGGGACTAAGGGATTCATGTCGGTCTGTGTTCTCGAGGCACAGAATCTTAACAGTACCATGCATATATATTTATAGTTGCTTAGTCTATATTAAAGAAAAATATAGTCGGCTGCCGAAATTACAGGACGAGCACAACTACCGAACTCGTTACGGAAAATTATTGTTAATGCCGAGGCACAGAACGTCCAAATATGAGAAATCTCCCATTTACCAGGGTACCAAATTTTTTAATCACCTTCCTCCTCAAATTAGTAATTTGGATATCATTCATTTCAAAAAAAAAATTAAAAAAATCCTGGCTGACAAAAGCTACTATGATGTGTCAGAGTTTCTGGAGGATGGGGATCTTTAGCATCAATTACTTCAGTATTGCTCTAGCGATGTTTTTTGTTTGTTTTGTACAATATTTTTAACTTTTTGATAAACTGTTCTATTCTTGTGATGATGCTTTGATATTTGTATTCGTGTATAATATTTTAAAGAACATTGTTTTACCAGTGTTGTGATGATAACAATTGTGATTTGTAAGTTCTTACATATTTCATATTTTTGCAGTATTTATGAAATTGACTTGTCCAATACATTCCAATATTGTCTTACTGGACCAATAAACGTTGTTATTATTTATTATTATTATTAAATCAAAATAGGAAATTCAAATTATAAATGCATGGAAGTTGGACACACGAACAATTCGAACACGTAGCTACTATGATGGGAGTCCTCAGGGTACAGTTCTGGGGCCGATAATGTTTTGATCATTAGTAATAGAATCACTTTCTCACAGGAATGTGGAGGTATATCATTTACTGATGGCACTGTTGTATTGTTAGATGGAAATTATTGGAACAATGTCTTGGAAAGCAGTTAGTTAAAATAATGAATACTATACGTGGAAGACTAATTTTCCTTCAATCTTTCTGTTCTTCTTTGATCAAACAAGCGACGGAAACAGTTGAATCGCTTTCATTTGATTCAATTCCAAGAAGAAGGTTGCTCCGTTGTTCTCGTCTCCTTCTCCAAAACATTTCTTAACGAACGGAAGATAAATTCAGCGAGAGAAAACTGTGAGACCGTTTCGAAGGAGGATATAATTTTCCATTAGAGTCGCAGTTGTTTTCTGGAATCACAGCAATAAAACATCGTTCGCGGTTTGTACAGATACAATACGGAATATATCGCACACTGGCAGAGTGGTATTTCATCTAGACGGGATTTATTTCAATGGGTGGTTTTATGAAGTCATTAACTTCCTCCAGCTTCCCTAATGAAAATTAATCTCGTCATCAGTAGCGCAATGGTTCCGAGAATACGGGGAAATGAGGTTGAAGTATAAGGAAGTTGGGTAAGGTTCAGAGTCTGAACTGGACAACACGCATTCTTCTTTGAAATGTTATTCTCGTGAGAACTATAGACCGATAAGCCTGCTCCAAGTTCTAGGAAAAATTGTGGAGAGAGTCTTGCCAGACGACGAAGAAACAGAAGCCCTGGCGACGATACCGAGTGAACAATTTGGGTTCCGAAAACAACATTCAACTGAAAAACAGCTCCTAAGAATAACTGAGTATATCACAGAAGGATTTCAGAATAAACAAGCCACAGGACTACTACTACTAGATGTAACCAGAGCTTTTGATAGAGTATGGCATGAAGGACTAGCATATAAAATGATAACCGCAGGTTATTCAACCAAGTTATGCAGAATAATAAGAAATTATTTGAGGGATAGGAACTTTTGTGTGAAAATAGGTGATGTTCATTCCACACTCAGATATTAAGAAGCAGGAGTTCCCCAAGGATCCATACTAGGATCGCTACTCTATAACATATACATACATGATATACCAAGAAATCCAAGATGCCTGCTTGCTCTATACGCGGACGATACGGGCATAGCAATTAGGTACAGAAATACAAAAATAATTCACAAAAGACTTCAAGAAGCTGCAGATGATATCAGTCAATGGTGTAACAGATGGAAAATCTAAATCAATGGAGAAAAGAGTCAAGCAATACTGCTTCAGAAGAGAAGACTGAAGATGGAATCGAAGATATCCATAGACAATAATGAAATTGAATGGAAGAATGAAGCTAAATACCTAGAGCAATATTAGACGAAGGACTAACGTGGAAACGGCACATTAAGTATGCAGTGGATAAAACGAATGTAGCAATGAAAAAAAAAATCAGATTATAGGCAGAAGAAGCCAAATGAAGAGAAACACGGAATTGAGGATCATAAAAGCAGTCGCCAGACCGCAGCTAACATATGGATCAACAGCATGGGGATATGCAGCGAGAACCCATATAAAGAGGATACAAAGTACAGAAAACAAATTTCTGAGATGGGCATTAGACGCCCCCTGGTTTGTTAGGAATGAACAAATCCGAAAAGACATAAAATGGGAGTCCATTACTACATTCATCAAACGAAAAGCTGCAAAAGCCTATGGAAGAGCTAGTGAACATTCAAATGACGACCTTAGAAGGTTAGTTGACTATGACCCCGCTGAAGATGAAAAAACAGCGAGAATTTACCGCAAAAGACCTAGAGACCAATTGCGAAAATGAAGATATAAAACTCCACACTTAGTGAGAGATATCCAATTGAAGGATGTACACAAACACTCAACATAAAAAAAATGCGAAAAAGAAAATAACAGATAAGATGATGGAAGGTTTATAGGCTTATGTCCGGAACCAACCGCAGGAGGGTAAGAATCCGACACTACCCAGAAAGACTGGGTGTCTGATGTAAGATTCACCCCTTCTAGAACAAAAAAAAAATTCTCGTGAACCAGTAAATGAGCACCATCAATGATGAGGTCATTTAAATATGAATATCAATGGTTTACTTAGTGAAGGGTTTTCCAATAAGAGGTGTTGGTTCTCACGACGTTCTCTGAACATTACAGGATATTCCTTTTCGTGAAAACCACAACATAAAAAAACGCGATTAATAAAAACTGAACGATACACGCTTCAACAACACATTCTTGTCCTAGGGCCTGTTGTAAGGAATCCACCATACCAGTTTATTCTCTTTGAGGTCTGAAGTTGGGACAGTCAACAAGAATTTTCATTCTACAATATTTCAAATATGATAAATCCGAAAGTTTCCAACAATTTAAATTCCTCTTCTCATCCAGCTGCCCACCACCCACTCACCAGCTGTTCCACGAGGAACGTCCAGATTATAATCATCCCAGCAAACAGAAAGGGTTAGATTCTATGGGGACCAAAATGGATAAAAGTAAATTCTAAAATGGTCCGATTTATCCTTCAAATATTTACCTCTTCACGTCCGCTGGACCTGCCGTAAATAATAACAAAGGCAAACTTGGGAACCGGCTTGTGAAAAGGAAAGTTTTAACAACCGTGGCAGCGATCATAATCTAATAATAAAAGCGGAGGATGGCTATATGAAGAATCTGTTTACACTCCTTACAAAAGGAGGACTTAATTCGTAGGTGAATGGTCCCTCATTAGATGCCTTTATTGGAGAAACCATGCAGCGGATGAACAGTTGACCACCACGTCCGTAGCTACATAGTAATTCGATCGCTTTTATGGCTGATTAGACGAATAAAGTGAGTGGTAGTTCAGCAGCGAGTTTCAGATGACTGGCTCAATTATGTTCATGCATTTTATATCAAAAGTTCAACTTTAAAAGTATTGAATTTCATTTACAATATCTGATAGTTAATTTTGTAATAAGGATCGAAAAGACGATCACAAGTTGTGCATGTTATCATAATATCACGATGTGAGCCATAATGATTGTATATTATTCGTCTAAAGTACCTACACAATGTTATCTGATGGCATTTATATTAATACAATTTCGAAAGATTGATACTGCATTTTTGAGATATCACAATGACATCTAGACAATGCATAAAAAAATATTGAGATACCATATCAACGAACAATAACTTATTAGAAGTGTCAGTGTAGAGTTCGACATCAAAAAAGTAAACCAGAGATGTCCACCGAAATTGTAAAAATCGAAAAATTGGAGTATCGAGCAATCATCAAGTACCTGTATTTAAAAGGGTTAAGAGGTAAGCAGATTTACGAAGATATGCTTAATACTCTTGGTGATCAATGTCCTTCGTATGCGACCGTGAAAAATTGGACTGCAAGCTTCAAAAGAGGTAAATTTTCCATTGAAGATGATGACCGATCGGGAAGGCCAGTATCTGTGTCAGTCCCCGAAAATATCGATGCAGTTCATGACATGATTTTATCAGACCGTCGAATTGGGCTAAAACGGATATCTGAAGCACTGAAGATTTCATACGAACGCGTTCATCATATAGTTCGCGTCAGTTTGGACATGAGAAAAATTTCTGCAAAATGGATCCCCAAATGTTTGAATGTTGACTAAAAGCGTGCAAGGGTAGAAGCATCGCGTTCGATCTGTGCTCGATTTGAAAACGATGTAGACTTCTTAAACCGAATTGTTACTATGGATGAGACTTAGGTACATTTCTACGATCCAGAAACGAAGCAACAATCGATGGAATGGCGACACTCTGGTTCTCCAAGACCTAAGAAGTTTCGTGTCCAAAAATCTGCTGGAAAAGTTCTTGCTTCAGTTTTTTGGGATTGCCATGGAGTAATCATGATTGATTTTTCGGATAAGGGTAGAAGAATAACGGGAGATTACTATTCGACATTACTGACCACTCTACGGAAAAAAATTAAAGAGAAAAGACGCGGAAAGCTATCCAAAGGTGTTTTGTCTTTACAGGACAAAGCCCCAGTACACAAATCTCATGTTGCCATGCAAAAAATTCGTGACTTAGGGTTAGAATTACTAGAACACCTCCCCTATTCACCAGATTTGGCTCCGTCCGACTATCATCTCTTTCCTCAACTGAAAAAAAGTTTAAAAGGTCGTAAATTTTCTTCCAACGAGGAGGTAATAAAAGCTGTGGAGGACTGGTTTGCAGAGCAAAAAGAAAAATTTTTTTTGAAAGGTCTAGAGACGTTGCAGGTTCGCTGTAATAAATTTATTCAATTAAGAGGAGAATATGTTGAGTAATAAAATATTTTGACATTGAAATTTTGTTTGGTTCTATAGTAGGCTAAGAATATTTCAATATATGCTCGTAGGTACTTCTAAAGGAGTATAAGTATACGTGTAGTTTCAAATATTCCTAGGTTAGTGAGCTGTGTTTTGCCATTTCCTTAAGGTTCAATGTAGTGTGTTTTTATTTCAAGTTGCATTTGAAAATGGTTTCACTTTGAGAAATGAAATTTTATGGGTAAACTCAGAAAACTCAGAGAGGAGTTCTTAATGAAATAATTGAGAGTTATTTCATTTCAACAGTTCATTTTTTTTCTTTCAGAAATAGAAGAAAATAAGCCAACTCATGCTTCTGTTTTATTTCAAACGAAAGACCCATGAAAATAGTTCAACTTCCGATTAAACGTGAATCTACAAATAATTTGATTCAGAAAAACAACTTCAAATACGGAATTGGCAGAGAAAGGCCAAATTCAAATATATGGCGAGAAAAAGTTCCTGCTTTACCCACATATTCACTAATTTCATAGTTCAATGATTTTCGGATAGAGAGCGCCATTGTACATTTCATTCATAATTAGATAGATTCATAGAACTTATAGAGATAATGTAAGTTCTATGGAGATATTCCATAAAATGCACGGTGGCGCCTCTATCGGATGAGTTTTCCTACGCGCTCTGAACGGCGACATTAACTCGTGAAACAGTAACAGCAATATTTATTTGAACTTGAACGTCTTCTTAGTTATGATTTTTTCTTTCATTAGGAAGTTTCTCAATTCTGTGTCTCAACTGAAACGAACTGATTTGTTCTATAGAATCTGGACGCCAATTCACTCATCATTGTTATCTCCTTCCCCCAATCGTTCCCGAATACCCTTTCCCACCCCCCTCGTCATGTTATCTTCAGCGCAAAACATTATTTGTACCCCATACAGATCCGTAATTGGATTGTACTCACTTCCAGTCAACTTATTCCGAGCCTATCCAGACCCCAATCGATACTGATCTACCCCAGACAGGTCTCGAAGGGTTTCGTTCGCGGAATCAGGCAGTGATCTCGATTTCTTCACGTCTGTGTGCGTACCTTTTCCTGCCCAATGAACCTATCCATCGACATTCGATGCCATACCGGAAATTGATGTTGGCGCCGCTTCCGCTTTCTTGGTGATTCGCAATTTCGCATATCGGTTGCATGTGTGGAAAACTGTCCCAGTGATATCGCAATGTCGACTTGAACCAGACACCAGGAGGTGGATAATGAGTAATGACAGTGTGAAATTGCTTACACTGTGATTTTTGGACTCAAACAGAAAACTGTCAATTCGTTTCTGATTTTGTTAGAGCAAGCATATTGGACAAACTGAGAAAAATAAGGAATTCTCATAATGAATTCAATAAATCACCCCTTGAGAAAGACAGAGGAGTCTAAACTAACAATTCTATAAAAGAAGGTAGAGATGAAGGTTCCTGTTATCCCAGATTAAGGACTGAACGAGAATAAATTCGCTATCACAAAAACGCTTATATCTTTTGAACCATTGGATCGATTTCGAAAATCAAAACTCATTTTCGAATCATCTTCTAATTCTAATGAAAACTGTTTTTACAATAAAAAAACCAAAACTATTTTTTACAAAATTCATGGATTTTTTCTGGAATTCTTCCCATCATGCTTCTTATATTGTTCTCAGTCACTTTCTGGGATGCTGTCTTCCACTTTTGCTTGAATTCCGCTAATGTTTTCGTTGATTTCTTAGTCTTCTTCAATTCTCTTTTTACTAGGGCCCTATATCTTTCGACTGGCCTGCGTTCTGGGCAATTTGGTGGATTGGCCTCTTTGGGGACAAAAACCACCTCATTACCTTCGTACGATTCCTTGGTGGCCTTGCTGTAGTGGCATGAAGCTAAATCTGGCCAAAAGATTGTTGACACATTGTGCTCACGTAAAAACGGTAAAAGTCGCTCCTTCAAACATTCCTCGATGTATATCTTCGAGTCAACAGAGCCTTGGCCAACGAAAAATTTGCTCCTTGGCAACAAGTGCAAATTGCTTGCCGAACCAGGAATTTTTTAGGAAACTTTGCTTGTTTCTTCACGCGAAATTGTTCGTCAACATTTCCACGAGAATCTGCAGTATAAAATTCCTGACCAGGAAGTTGCGAGAAATCAGCCAAGACATAGGTTTCGTCGTCCATCGGCAACAGGAAAAATTTTTCAAGAAATCTTTTTTTAATTTCTTTGCTCTTAATTTCGCTTCTTGATTCTTCACAGCGTTCCTGTCTGGTACTTTCTGCACTTTGTATATTCTAAGCCCATAACTCGACTTGATTTTCTGAACGATTGACTGCGAACAACCCACTATTTGGGCCACTTTCCGTCCTGAAAGGTTAGGATTCTTCTGAAAAAGGCTGATGGCTTTCTTCACTTTTTTTGGGCTATGAAACCCCTTTTTCCTCCCGGTTCCTTCCTTGCGATTAATTGTAAGATCTTCGTTGAAGCGCTCAACAACTCTTGATACCGTTTCCGGACGAACGCGAGCCTCTTTTGCGATTCTTTTGAAGCTCCATTTTTGATTATTTTGAAAAAGTTTCACTGTAAATTGTCGTGTTTTCACTTCGCTTGACATTTTGCTACAGAGAATTGGAATATCTATGAAGTAAATGTTCCACATGTTTTTTTTTTTTTTTCTCAATTGGTTCAAGAGATATAGGCGTTTTTGTGATAACGAATTTATTCTCGTTCAATCCTTATTTAAGTGATGCTCAAAAAGCTACGTCCTCATCAACTATCGCTGTTATTCCGGGATAACATAAAGTTGTCAGATGATAGAGCTTTTCTTACTCGAATCGTTTCGTGATTTACCGAATCGTCTTCAGAACGAAAAAAAGGAGATCCCGTGGGCTGCATGCTCTCGAGGACTATCTACGTCCGATATTTATGGGATTTTGTTCTGTCTGGGACGATTTCGGACGCCAATTTATGCATTTCGATCGAGTTATTGTTTATTGTTGCAAGGTCTAGATCTTTCGAGGGTGGACGTTTGTTCCTTTGTGAGAAACGAGCGTTGCTAAAGTAATGGATGGGAGTTTGGAGGTTATGTCGAAAGAAATGCAATTTATGTCTTCATTATTGTCTCGAGGAGATTGAAACTAAGGGTATGGGTGGATTGTATAGTTGATTAACAGGGTTTGATTAATGCATGTTGATGTTCAATGTTCATATGAAAGAAGGTATCGGTACACGAAAAAAAAGGTCCATAGTATTAAATTTTATTAATTTCGAAAATACAATATCATTTCACAGTAATATATGATAACAAAATTTAAAGCAATTTCAATAATGACATCTCAGAATATTTTCCGTTAGAAATAACTTCTCTTTATGTTCAACAAGTTTATATTTCTTTAAGGAGTTTAACAATAAACTTCCTTTTAAATTCATTAGGTATATATTGTATCACAATCAATCAATAGTTCAATAAGACTTGGTGACGAAAATTAATACTCTTTCGTTAATTGCTTCAATGTTTTCTATTATAATTCGTTCTATGGAGATGAAAAAAAGAATTTTCGATCGGACTGAAAATTTGGAAATTTTGAACCCTACAACGATAAATTGTTGTAGGGTTATGTTGTCCTGAAGAGATCAAAACAAGATCGAAACCTAGGTCGACTTCTACCCACTTCGATGAGATTGGAACTTTCGCTAGTTCCCTGGATGATGATTTGTGGCAAGTTCGAGTGGGATCCATGGCGGTTGTTGATATTTTATATCAATGAACGCGATGTATCTGATTAATCGATTATTCTATTATTATTTCCTTTTGGAATTTCCTTATGGAATTAAAATTTCTGATTGTGTACAAACATCTTCGAGGCCAGTATTTTTAAGGACACATGATGAACTAAATGAACTAAATCTACATTATATACAAAGAAATTCGTCGAAGGATTGGCAGAATATAAATATAAAATAGGTCAAAATAACTAAGGTGAAAAATAACCTTCATCGGCAATTAAAAGAACTAAAATATCAAATTGATTCGTGAGACATAAAACTACCATCGTTACTGAAATGTTCATATTATTCCGATTACGAAACTGAAATTGTCATCGAAATCAACAACCCGTAAACCATCGAGCTCCAAAAAACATACTCACAATAGGAATTCAAATTTCCGTCAACTTCATTTCATCTGTATGAGAAAGGCAACCATCGTCATTCGATTCAACAGAATTTTGTCTATTCGAGAAATGCTTAAACAATTCAGTACTAACGCGAAAATGGATGATGTTCATTCCACACTCAGATATCTGGAAGCAGGAGTTCCCCAAGGATCCATACTAGAACCGCTACTCTATAACATATACATACAAGATATACCAAGAAATCCAAGATGCCTGCTTGCTCTATACGCGGACGGTACGGGCATAGCAATTAGGCACAGAAATACAAAAATAATTCACAAAAGACTTCAAGAAGCTGCAGATGATATCAGTCAATGGTGTAACAGATGGAAAATCAAAATCAATGGAGAAAAGAGTCAAGCAATACTGCTTCAAAAGAGAAAACTGAAGATGGAATCGAAAATATCCATAGACGATAATGAAATAGAATGGCAGAATGAAGCTAAATATCTAGGAGTAATATTAGACAAGGGACTAACGTGGAAACAGCACATTAAGTATGCAGTGGATAAAACGAATGTAGCAATGAAAAGACTATATCCGATTATAGGCAGAAGAAGCCAAATGAACAGAAACACGAAATTGAGGATCATAAAAGCAGTCGCCAGACCGCAGCTAACATATGGATCAACAGCATGGGGATATGCAGCGAGAACCCATATGAAGAGGATACAAAGTACAGAAAACAAATTTCTGAGATGGGCATTAGACGCCCCCTGGTTTGTTAGGAATGAACAAATACAAAAAGACATAAAATGGGAGTCCATTACTACATTCATCAAACGAAAAGCTGCAAAAGCCTATGAAAGAGCTAGTGAACATCCAAATGACGACCTTAGAAGGTTAGTTGACTATGACCCCGCTGAAGATGAAAAAACAGCTAGAATTTACCGCAAAAGACCTAGAGACCAATTGCGAAAATGAAGATATAGAACTCCACACTTAGTAAGAGATATCCAATTGAAGGATGTACACAAACACTCAGCATAAAAGAATGCGAAAAAGAAAATAACAGATAAGATGATGGAAGGTTTATTGGCTTATGCCCGGAACCAACCGCAGGAGAGGTGTTTAGTCGGTAAGAATCCGACACTACCCAGAAAGACTGGGTGTCTGATGTAAGATTCACCTCTTCTAGAACAAAAAAAAAAAGTCATTCGATTCAACAGAATTTTGTCTATTCGAGAAATTCTTAAACAATTCAGTACTAACGCCATGTACTGGGTGTATCGCATAAAATATTTTCGTTAGTATGATTATGGTCGAACAAAACTGTAGTATTCTCCTTTTTCATGAAGTATATTAGCTTTTCGAATCGTCAATTGTTGGAAATACCCCACAATAATATTCTTTATGAACTCCATTCAACAAAAGCCACAGAAGGTACGAAACTGACCAGTTGTCGTCAGTTCATTCTCCCCCGAAATAACAATAACGAAACAGCTTGTCGGGCTCATCTCATCCATAAATCCCATAATACGGCCGGGATATGTCACAAATCCGGACTACATTACACGCGCCGAATTCCCGGACTTTATCCCGTCCCGTTTTAATCGCCGTCGCTCCGGGTTCCTCCGGAAAAGTGGACAATTAAAGTCCGGACCGCTGTTTATCGCTTTATCCACCCTAATTAGCGGACTCCGTCGGGAATTATGACTCTGGGGCCGAGCTCGTCATTTTCGGTAATACTTCCGGTTCGTCCGAGCCGCTGTTTCAATTAGTCTCGGACCCATCGAATTTGCGTTGTTCCATTCGTCGTTTTGCGCCACATACGTGGCACATCTCAGTTAATCGGAAAAATCTAATTGCGGTAAGTGATAGTCTTTGCTCAATCCAGTAAACTGAACCAAGGTTCATTTTACCCCATCATATGTCAGCGAACTATATGGATACCACAATTTTTATTTGAACTGCCTCAGCGTCCCCAAATAGACTTATTGAGTTGATGTTGGGTAATATGAAAACACATTCACCCCAATTCCCACTCAAATCCATAAAAACGCCAAATCCGATATGCAACGTCCCGTAAATCCCTTAGAATATCGTCTCGGCTAAACCAAATATACCGATCTTCGCTCTATCTCGCCACCATCTCGAGTCGAAAGGATTCCTGTTGAATTTACGTCAGGCTCTGGTCATAAACAAAGCTATTCGCCCGTAAATGCAGCAGGATGAGAAGTTGCCCCACAATTCCGCGGGCGATCCCGGCGAATTTCATCACGCGATATTGCACCGACGTGACTGGCCTGAAGACGGGCCGAAAACGAATGCAAAAACCTCCAATAAATGTCGTGGGACACGATATCAAAACAGAATTAAATAATCGATTCTTGAGATGTTTATGTGAATGCCCAACAGAGAGCAGTGATCGTTCAATGCTTCTTATATGAATATTGATATACTCAATAGAGTTTAATCCGTTAATTCGGTCCGTGCTTGTGATACTACTAAAGCTGCAACATGAAGTCACAGATAATGCACCAACTTCTTTTTTTTTGTTCTAGAAGAGGTGAATCTTATCTTACATCAGGCACACAGTCTTTCTGGGTAGTGTCGGATTCTTACCGACTAAACACCTCTCCTGGGTCCGGCATAAGCCTATAAACCTTCCATCATCTTATCTGTTATTTTCTCTTTCGCATTCTTTTATGCTGAGTGTTTGTGTTCATCCTTCAATTGGATATCTCTCACTAAGTGTGCAGTTTTATATCTTCATTTTCACAATTGGTCTCTAGGTCTTTTGCGGTAAATTCTCGCTGTTTTTTCATCTTCAGCGGGGTCATAGTCAACTAACCTTCTAAGGTCGTCATTTGGATGTTCACTAGCTCTTTCATAAGCTTTTGCAGCTTTTCGTTCGATGAATGTAGTAATGGACTCCCATTTTATGTCTTTTCGGATTTGTTCATTCCTAACAAACCAGGGGGCGTCTAATGCCCATCTTAGAAATTTGTTTTCTGTACTTTGTATCCTCTTTATATGGGTTCTCGCTGCATATCTCCATGCTGTTGATCCATCTGTTAGCTGCGGTCTGGCGACTGCTTTTATGATCCTCAATTTCGTGTTTCTGTTCATTTGGCTTCTTCTGTCTATAATCGGGTATAATGCTTTCATTGCTACATTCGTTTTATCCACTGCATACTTAATGTGCTGTTTCCACGTTAGTCCTTTTTCTAATATTACTCCTAGCTATTTAGCTTCATTCTTCCATTCAATTCCATTATTGTCTATGGACATCTTCGATTCCATCTTCATTCTTCTCTTTTGAAGGAGTATTGCTCGACTCTTTTCTCCATTGATTTTGATTTTCCATCTGTAACACCATTGACTGATATCATCTGCAGCTTCTTGAAGTCTTTTGTGAATTATTTTTGTATTTCTGTGCCTAATTACTATGCCCGTATCGTCCGCGTATAGAGCAAGCAGCCATCTTGGATTTCTTGGTATATCATGTATGTATATGTTATAGAGTAGCGGTCCTAGTATGGATCCTTGGGGAACTTCTGCTTCTAAATATCTGAGTGTGGAATGAACATCACCTATTTTCACACAAAAGTTCCTATCCCTCAAATAATTTCTTATTATTCTTCATAACTTGGGTGAATAACCTGTGCGGTTATCATTTTATATGCTAGTCCTTTATGCCATACTCTATCGAAAGCTCTGGTTACATCTAGTAGTAGTAGTCCTGTGGCTTGTTTATTCTGAAATCCCTCTGTGATATACTCGGTCATTCTTAGGAGCTGTTCTCCAGTTGAATGTTGTTTTCGAAACCCAAATTGTTCACTTGGTATCGTCGCCAGGGCTTATGTTCCTTCATTAAGACATCTGGCTAAGACTCTCTCCACAATTTTTCCTAGGGCTGGGAGCAGGCTTATCGGTCTATAGTTCTGTGGGAACTTTTTGTTTATTGAAAACAATCACTTCGGCAGTTTTCCATCTTTTTGGAAAGTGCTCTGTTCTCATCACGCCATATGCTATGCTAGAGAGAGCTGCCGTTCCTTTCTTTGACATTTTCTTCAGCATGAAATTTGTAATTTTATCTTTTCCATGAGCCTTTCTTATTTTCAAATTATTGATTATCTCTTTGATTTCGGCCGGAGATGTTGGGTGAGGGATTTTGCCATCCGGTGGTGCTTCTTTCATTTCTTCTTCATTATCTTCAATTAATTATTCTAGGTCCTCATCGTCTTCTTCACAATAATTTATTCTTGACTCCCTTTCTATAGTAACGGCAAGAGCGTTAGATTTATCGCTTTTTGAATATGCCATTCCATGCAGTGGTGGAATTTGAGATTTTTCATTGCGTAAATTTTTTGCATTTTCCATGCAGAGTGACCAACTTCTTGTAATTATAGAAGACAGTTGTGGGTGATTTCCAGCCAAGAATTCAAATTTCCGCCAACTTCATTTCGTCTGCATGAAATTATGTTGAACTTCGTCATTCGATTCAACAGAATTTCGTGTCTTCGTATATCAATATCGACTTTATTTGCGGAATACTTCCACAATTCAGTACTAGTGCCATATACAGGGTGGCTCGCAAAAAATATTTCAAATTGACTACCAGACAAAAGTATAAATCTCAGCACCACCAAAGCATCGTAATGTATATTCCAACGGCAATCGTTTATCAAGCCGAACAAGCTGTGTGTTTCATGAAACACAACATAGATGTGCAAACGTGACCGCATTAGTACTATACTTGTCTTAACAAGCGGAAACATAGTTTTCCTGCCATGAGCCGTGTCCGTACGAGAAAAATAATGTCTTCTATATTAAGCAAATAGGATTCATTTATCGGTACTTGTAAGCGAGATAGTGTCGGATGAAAAACAGGCCATTCAGAAATAACTCAACATCAAAAGACCTGGTTCAGCTCAGCTGACTGCAATATGACCGGTAGAGTGTTTAATTTTGCGAGGAAGGAATCGTTTCAGGATACATTTCTGGCATTTGTGCCATTTTGAAATTCAATTGAATTACCTGCAGTCCTAAATAAAATATAAGGAATTAATTGTGTATTAATTGAAGCTAATTGTTCAGAACTCCTTCTTGTCATTTTTTATAATACTACAACTCCTTCTGAAAACAGGAAGAAGACCCAAATTCAGTGGTCAACCCACTCTGTGGTTTCCTATATCAAGCAACGAGAAACCACATGTTTCATCAACTAATTTTTTCCACGCAAAAGACTTTAATTTGTGTCGCGTAAAGGACTCTATTTCGTTCCGTGCATGTGATACCACACGGCGTCAATATGTTTATCGAAAAACTGAGGGGATGCGATCGGTAACTTAGGTAAAAGTATTATTAAAGTGAATAAATGAACTGAAAGAATTCTGAACTCGAATCAGAAGAGGAACGAAACGTTCAGCAGCTACGGAGTACAAAGAACCCTCCTCCCCATCTTGACTTAATTGAAATCGTGTTACGGGTTGCGGCAATATTATAAAATTCAAAGGGTAAACAGAAAGAGAGAGAGGGACAGGCTTGCCAGACAGGAAATTTAATAATTAAGGGTAGTTTCCCCCAGATAATAACACTCGGCCTACGGCGCCGCATGTGAAGTGTCCTTTATTATTTCTTGAAAATTACGATGGGGCAACACGCATAATCGTTGAGATTAGTTGGGTTTACCGAATATTTTCGAGTGGTCGTGGATATGGGAGTCGGTCCCCCAAAAATGAGGGGAGGAGGCAAGCTTCAGCATGGAAATTTGCATATCAATTTTCATTTGGCAGAGCTGAGTGTTTACCTGTTGCCACGGTAGTTGGAAGGTGGCAGAGTTTATTTTCGACGTTAGGTGGATGAATGCTTAGATTAAAGGGGACCATTTGCATAATTTTCTATTTGTTGGAGGGGCAAGAATTTGAATTTGAATTTCAGCTTTTTCTCATTATAGCTTCGACATATTTCAGAAAAAATTCAAGTATATTTACTGCGCTTCAAGAATGATAAAATCACAATTAAAAAACAATTTGTTACAAACATAGCCCTTTTCTTCACTCAGCGGATTTCAAAGAAAGCAGCAAGAGTCCACAAAATTCTCACTTTCCATGTGCATCTTCCGATCCTCATCATGAACTGATATCAACCACTTCAGATGAATTATTAACGGTAGTGATAAAAAAAGATGGCCCAAGGTTGGTACCTTGTGGGATTCCGGACATTCCGGTACTGCTACTGAATAAAAAAGTTTAGACTCCATTAAACGTGATATTTTGTCGTCTGTTCAAAGTATTATATGGAAACTAGGCATAGAGCCAGAGAACAGCTAGAATACTGACAACTCTTCATAAAGATAGATAGAAATTCTTCAATGTCAAACCAGAAAACGATAACACCAATGTTGAATACGAATTGAAATTTCTTCTGAATCACTTTCCGTAAAAATAGCCCCGCTTGCGTTAACCGAATCTGAATGTTACCAATAATTGGAAAACGGTCTGAAATCAAGACACGAATCGATGGGAACGGTGACACCTGTCTCCATTCAACATCCTGTCTCCAAGCCGCAATTCCGACTGTCAAATCCGCCACGGCGACAGATCTTCCTCGAAACCGTCTTCCGTCTCCTATTGTCAGTTTTAATTGAATCTAAATGGTTATAAATGTATGCAGACGCAACGTTCGACGTTTCGGTTTTAATAACGCCGAAAACTCTGATTAAGATTTGTTATGACGGCATGCGTCACGCGGTTAGATCTGCCGCAATGTGCGAGAGGTGAGCACACGTGCCAACCGCACACTGTAACCAACCCCTAGCAATTGCTGAATATGCAAGTGGGACAGGATCGGATTCGAAACGTTCGAGCTATTTTGGGACACTCTATCTAATACAAGTACCCTTATTGCTAATTCTGAATCGATGCTGAAATTCTGACTCAATGTTGAAATTCTGGTTAAATGTTGAAGTTCTGATCAATAAAATAGGAAAAATTGCGAGTCCATTTCTCTCATTGTTCTGATCAATGTTGAAGTTTATGTTCAATGTTGAAATTTTGGTTTGATGTTGAAATTTTGATTGAATGTTGAAATTCTTAATAAATTTTGAAATTCTGATTTCATGTTGAAACGGCTTCGATGCTGAAATTCTGGTTTGATGTTGAAATTCTGAATTGATGTTGAAATTCTGAATTGATGTTGAAATTCTGAATTGATGTTGAAATTCTGATTTTATGTTGAAACTTCGATTCCATGTGGAAATTATGATTTTATGTTATACTGCAGTGAATTCTGATTTGAATTTGAAATTTTGAGTTTCTTTTGTCATCTTTGAATTTGTTTTTTGATTAGATTGAAGGTAGGAGAAAGGTAGCAGAAAGGTAGCAAGGAGTTATCAATAACGAGGGTTCCTTTTTTTAAATCTTCATTGAAAATTCTGAATAAATGTTGAAATCTCGACATAATGTTGAAATTTGTATTTGATGTTGAAATTTTGAATCAACGTTGATATTTTTATTCCATATGAAATTCTGATTTCGTGTTGATATTCTGAAATGATGTTGAAATTCTGGTTTAATGTTCAAATCCTATAGCAACAAAACGAATAGGTACCTACTCTCCAAGTTATGGATTTTTTTGGTAAGGTTTCAGGTCGTCCATGAGAACTAATACTGATTCCCCAAATATTTTCATATTCCATGAAAATATTCTTCAAACCATTCGATTCATCATCCAATGTTTGACATATCATCTATCAAACCAACTTTCGAAGAAGCCCACTGATAATTAACTGAATTCATGTTGAAATTATGATTTCATGTTGAAACTCTGGTTTCATGTTGAAACTCTGGTTTCATGTTGAAACTCTGGTTTCATGTTGAAACTCTGGTTTCATGTTGAAACTCTGGTTCCATGTTGTCATTTTATGATGAAAATGATTTCTTGTGAAAATTCTGGTTTCGCGTTGAAATTTTGATTTCATGTTGAAATTCTGATTTAATGTTGAACTTCTGAATTAAGGGATGGGTACTAAATATATAAAAAGTGAATAGAATTAAGATCGATCAGATACTTAAATATTTCTTTCGAAGCAACTTGTGACTGGCGTTATGTTGAATGAGATCTGCTTGCGCCGACTCTGTCTACTGAGGCGCCATATGCGTAGATTGCGAAATTAAAATTATAAGCTCCGCTTAGAACGCGTGGCAGATCATCCGCATGTGAATGCGTGGGACGGATACGTACATTCAGTATCAGACTGTAATGAAGACATATATTACGACAATAATCCAATTATCCGGTTCCCAAACGACAAACATGTATAAATATAAATTGCAAAACGACTAGAGCCGAACGAAGTGACTTTATGACTATATCGTGTATATGAGATTAGATCAACACAAAATTGGTCTTATATCCTTGAAATTTTTCAACAATAAGAGATCAGGAAACCATAATTATTGTAGAGAAAATTCAGATGGCGAAGAACCTTCTCCTTTTCTTGTTACCACCCTGTATACAACTAATTCTATAAATAAACAACCCCATAATTAAACACTCCGTCCAACACAAGTCTAATCTCTCCCAGGCATCTATATGCTGATTGATCTTTCAATCCAGTCTAAAATCAACGTTTCAGCTTCTTGTTAACCCATTGTTTTGAACTCATTCATCAACAGAATAACACATTTAACCACTTTGCTGCTGGCAGGTGCAAATTAGTAATTACCATCTATGCTCAAGTAGAAAAGTGTACCATTATGTAGGCCAAGCAAATGACCTGTCAAGACCAAAACGGATTGTGGGAAAACCAGAGTTATCTCACTGAAGGATTGTGCTGTATTTTTGTAATGTTGAGAATTTCGTTTGATGGCAGTTTGATAGCTTCCCTTAGAACGAAAGATGTCGATACTTATTACTACAAAACGCTTTCGCTGTACGCAAAGTTTTTTCAACAAAAGCATTTTGTTTCTTAATTTTTTGTGTGTTAAATAAAGGATATTTTTGCATGTTCTTCACGAAATATCAACTAAAAATCAAGAAAAATTCAATGAACTACTCGATGTGATATAAAATAAAAAAAAAGAAAGTAAACATCAGAACGAAACACTAAACTAAACATTTGTGTATCTCCACGATGATGGCAAAAATATAAATGAATAAACATTTTAACAGTTTCTGAACAAAGGAGAAATGAAAAGCGCACTAATCCTCTGAGGTGTTCAAAGTTTTGTTTCATTAAAGCCCCACAGAAGTGAGAGATAGCCGCTAACCAAAATCGCATCGCCATTTTTTACAGCTTTCTCCAGCACACAACTATCGTAATTATCGCTGTCCATCAACACTGCGAAGTGTAATTACGTGTATTATTTCATCTAGTTCTTCAGACGGTAACGAGAAAAGTGACTCCTTTAGTGAGTTTTGTATTTTTACGACTGTAGTCGTAAAAGGCATGTTATTCCAATGTGATTATCTCTTTGAGAGAATGAAAGGGAAGGAGTTTTAAGAGTCCATTGCTGCCACAACGGTTTCTCGAAGATTTAGTATGTGAAGGGAAAACGGCAGATGCTCGCGAGTTTTATATAATCTCAGGATGTGCTTCCACAGATTGTAGTTACCAAGTATCTTCACAAAAATACAACTGACCACTCAGTTATTCATTATCAGACTGAGAAGAAGAAACATAGGCAATTTGGGATGAGGAAACCTGAAAGAACTACTTATACGAATCTTTTTCATGTTATACATTAAAAGCAATTTTGTTTGAGGCATCATAGCAACAAAATGAATGGGTAGTTCTTAAGTTATGGATATTTTTGGTGAAGTCTTCTATGAAAACTGATACTGACAGATTCCCCAAATATTTTGATATCCCATATGAAACATACTCTTTAAAACATTAGATTTATCATACAATTCTTGCCATCATCTATCAAACCCACGCTAAACGAAGCACACTATCAATTATCTGATTTCATGTTCAAATTCTGATTTCATGTTGAAGTTGATGATTCATGTTGAAATTCATGCTGATAAAGGGTCAGGAATAAATGAATGAAAGGATCTTAGGATTTCATGCTGAAATTCTGAATTCGTGTTGAAATTCTGATTTCATGTTGAAAAAATTCTGATTTCATGTTGAAATTGTGGTTTCATTTTGAAATTAGGATTTCATGTTGAAATTCTGATATCGTTTTCAAATTCTGATTTCGTGTTGAAGTTCTGATTTTATGTTGAAATTCGGATTTCATATCGAAATTGTGGTTCCATTTTGAAATTCGGATGTCGAGTTGAAATTCTGATTTCATGTTGAAATTCTGAATTGATGTCGACATTCTGATTTCCCGTTCAAATTCTGATTTCGTATTGAAAGTCTGACTTCGTGTTGAAATTCTGTTTTCATGTTGAAATTCTGAATTGATGTCGACATTCTGATTTCCTGTTCAAATTCTGATTTTGTATTGAAGTCTGACTTCGTGTTGAAATTCTGATTTCGTGTTGAAATTCGGATTTATTGTTGATATCCTAAAGCAACAAAACGAATGGGTACTGGTTAAGTTATGGGTTTTATTTGGTAAACTTTCAGATCGTCTATGAAAACTGATACTGACGGATTCCCCAAATATTTTCATATCCCATGAAAAATACTCTCCAAACCATCCGATTTATCATCCAATGTTTGACGTATCATCTATCAAACCCACGCTCGACGAAGGCCACTAATAATTAACCGGAAGACTTTTTTACCCCATAATTTGTCACAGACGTCCGAGCCACCCAAACACGCCGGGATTACCTTGTTTTTGGAATGTTTTCGGTCTGAGCGCACGCACAGCCGCGACATAGGGACACGGGCAACATCTTGAAGACATTCGGGGAAAACGTTTTATGGCATTTTAAGTGGGCGCCCTGTCAAGAAGTCGAATTTTATCCTTTTCGTCGTAAATTTGGCCGACATGACGGGATCACGGGATCGACGGGTGTTTCGTGGTTTTAACATCAATTTGCGGTGATGATTACCCCGGTTGGCGGGCGAGGGGAGGGCCGTGTTGAAAACTGTTCGTTTATAAATATCCGTTTTGACGGCTGACAGATGTAAGTTTCTGAAAAATAGATTTTCAGTACTCAATTCGCAAGACGCTTCTATATTTCTAGATTAAAAAATTTTCTGGATCTCCTGGTGGCACGATGATAACTATACTTTTGATAATGCATCGTATTTACTTCATTGATCCACATTAAAAATTTCAGACGCATTAGACGATTTGTTTCGGAGATATTACTTTTCTCTTAAATTTTTATAATTTTTTTTTAATATTCTTGTAGTCACACGATCATCACTAAATTTTGTATACTCTCAGATATCGATCAAACAACTCAAAATGTGCAATCAGACCCAACACTTACACGAGAAATTTTCAATTCTTTAGGTCTTTTTCGTTGACAGATATCTATTTAACATTTGGACATAATGATATCGTTCTTGTTCATAGGAACAAGCAGACAAAAAGGAATAACTCAGTATTTCCATTTTAGAAATATAAATCGGGTCACAAACCAAAAAAGGGCTCCACTAGAGGTAGTCTAAAGGCGGGTTTATATTATACAGCAAATAAGATAAGAATAAGAAAGGAATGACTGAATCATAATAGAATAAGAATAAGAGCAATATGAATTGGTTCATACAGATTATTTGTAATAAAATAAGAATTGACCATTCAAATCGCAGATTTTTTGACAGTTAGCGATTTTAGACATATGTACTTATTATCAGTACCTAAATAATATAATGATGAAATATCCTAAGAAAATAAAAGTTGGATATCATCTGCTATTCGCCTTATTTCATATTTTATTCTATTTCCTGTATAAACAATTCTATTGAAATGCGCATTTTAATCTTTCTTATTCTCTTCTAATTCTTATCTTTCTTGCTGTATTGACCGGCTAATAACTTCTTCTAAATTATATTCCATTTTATTAAATTGTTTTTCTTATTTTTTCGTTACACATTTCTGTTTCAGCGTGGTGATTTTTGAGACATTAAATAAATAGGGTGTAATTTCAATCAATCAAATCGCACATGATCATTTTATAACTCTTTATCGGCGTTGACTGTTCGGTAAACCAAAACCGTATCAATTACCACACACGCTAGGAATTAATAACGAACAAGTGTAAAACACCATCAATCAAACCTTCGAAAAGCTTCATATCATCGAAATTGGAGAATGATTTGTTGTTTATTCTAGAAATGGATTTTCCAACCGCCACTTGATTTATAGTGTGACTCGATGGTTCCGTTAACGTTCTGAATTGATTGCAGTACACACAAACACCCCGTGCTCGAATGTCGTGATCACAGATAGCATTCCATGGGCTCATTTGAATATGGCGGGGTGGTAATTGTTGGTATTTTAGGGAGCATCTGTTTTCAATTAGATGTGAAGTTTTTAATAAGAGAATCTAATACTTCCGAAGACAGTTTGAAATCATTAGTCATGTGTTGAGCTATGGCAGAAAACGTTTCTTCTTCTTCCCAATCATGTCACAGTCAATTATGATCAGCTGAGGACAGGGCGATGATTTATGAAATTGAAATCATTGAAAATAGATCATGAAATAACTTCAATTATTATATTTGTGTCTTTTTTGAATTCGTTAGTTTGGAATAAAAATTCGCGTAATAGACAATTGTATGTTTTATATTTTTAACGAATTTCGCTATCTTTTTTGTGTTGAATTCGTTGTGTGAAAGTCATTTTCTCATCTCTTATGTTAATTGTACCTTGTTAATATTGTTTCTGAATGTTGAACGTATTGAGTATACAGTGTGTGTGTGGGCATGACTTCATTTCGAGACGTCACAGGTGACGTTACATATAGGTTATAGTCCTTTGGACCACTGACGCGACTCACAGATGATATTTTGATTTTAGATTTGATATTTCGAAATGCGAATCTATCTTCAAAGGGAGATCTACCAACAAGGTGAATCTACTTAAAAGGTAGATCTCCGGGCCCAAACTAGTTTGACTAAAAATTTTTCAAGAATTTTTTATGACATTTTTGAGTTTAATGTTTTCATATTGGTCTACTTCAATGAAAGGTGGTACTATTATCTTTCGAAAAACATTTTTTTCACATCTGTAGGACCTTTATGTCCAAAGAAATCGATATCATTTGAAAGGGTCAACTAAAATAAAGAAAAGGCTTTTCTGAAAAAAGGGGGTAACCCCCCCAATGTGGTTGTTTTTGTCAATAAAATTAGGTAGATTTGATGCCCTTAAATTATCGCTAAGTCATGCCCAGACACACTGTATAAGAGACGATTGTTTGTAGGTTGATTCATCATCATTTTCCCAATACTGAGAAGATCCATGTTGCCTCGTCACAACCCATTAATACCAACATCTCGAGGAGATCAAGATCGGTCAAAACCATCTTGGATCGAATGATGGATCGTTTCAAGCACATGACGAAATATGCATTCAACCTCTTGGCGCCCTCTCTGTAGTAATCCGAACCTCCTGGGGTCCGATTCGAAATCAACTCCGAATAAAAATTATTTCCTCTCGAAAATTAATTCCAGGCCTCGCTTACGAACCGAATCGCATGGGTTCCTCGAGATTGAAACGCGATAGCTGCGTAGAAAACACGCTTGGTGATATATCTCGACTTGGTCCATTTGTCAGACGCCTCTTTATATTCTTCGGATGCCCATCACGCCTCACGATAGGAGACACCTGGGGCGAGGCGTTTTTTCGAGCCACGACGATGCTGGTTGTTTTCCTTCACGGAACGGTTCCGTTGGAGTAACTCAATATTGTATCGACTTCGAACAAAAAATGGGAAAAGACGATATTTAGCTGTGGATCGAATAACGGGAAAACAAGAATTTTTGCTTGACTATATGCAGCTTGGGAATACCCAGGAGAAAGTCCGAAGAGACTTTCGATTACTCATTTATCTTACACCTTTGCTAGAGCAACATTGAAAGTCCGCGCATCACCCTGATGAAAATTGATTTTCGAGTGGTCTCTAAAGTCTGAAGGATAAAAACCGTTCACAGCAACTATTGAGTCTACAGTTCTCCTCTTCATATGCGTATATCGTCTATTGCTACCTAATGCCCTTCTGTACTAACTCATCAACACAGTCTAGACAGAAACGGAGCGTTAAAAAAATACGAGTGCTCGGTCCTTCATTACACGAATCATTTTCGCTCTGTCAAAGGGGCCGGTAAAGAGCAACCGCAGATGATGGACTGAAGTAGGTGGTGCTTTTGATCGAAACGTAGAAGTCTTGCCATTAACGTCCGAGAATTGAACCTCGATCGCTTGATGGCTGCCTGTCTCGTATGGGGACGACATCAGCTTGGCGTTTTCATCAAAGCAAGGCACTCCTGGCGCAGATAATTGCTGGAGACACTCCCCGACTTGCGAAGCCTTTGAAGTTCGACTCTTCTCAGAAGCGTATAGTTTATACTCGGTTTTCTCATGGGTATACAGTTTGAATAAATCAGATAGAAATTCAAAAAGCGACAAATCTAACGCTCTTGCCGATACTATAGAAAGGGGGTCAAGAATAAATTATTGTGAAGAAGACGATGAGGACCTAGAAGAATTAATTGAAGATAATGAAGAAGAAATGAAAGAAGCACCACCGGATGCAAAATCCCTCACCCAACATCTCCGGCCGAAATCAAAGAGATAATCAATAATTTGAAAACAAAAAAGGCTCCTGGAAAAGATAAAATTACAAATCTCATGCTGAAGAAAATGTCAAAGAAAGGAACGGCAGCTCTCACTAGCATAGCAAATAGCGTGACGAGAACAGAGCAATTTCCAAAAAAAAGGAAAACTGCCAAAGTGATTGTTTTCAATAAACCAGGTAAAGACAAAAAGTTCCCACAGAACTATAGACCGATAAGCCTGCTCCCAGCCCTAGGAAAAATTGTGGAGAGTCTTAGCCAGACGACTTAATGAAGAAACAGAAGCCCTGGCGACGATACCGAGTGAAGAATTTGGGTTCCGAAAACAACATTCAACTGAACAACAGCTCCTAAGAATGACTGAGTATATCACAGAAGGATTTCAGAATAAACAAGCCACAGGACTACTACTACTAGATGTATCCAGAGTTTTTGATAGAGTATGACATGAAGGACTAGCATACAAAATGATAACCGCAGGTTATTCAACCAAGTTATGCAGAATAATAAGAAATTATTTGAGGGATAGGATCTTTTGTGTGAAAAAAGGTGATGTTCATTCCACACTCAGATATTTAGAAGCAGGAGTTCCCCAAGGATCAATACTAGGACCGCTACTCTATAACATATACATACATGATATACCAAGAAATCCAACATGCCTGCTTGCTCTATACGCGGACGATACGGGCATAGCAATTCGGCACAGAAATACAAAAATAATTCACAAAAGACTTCAAGAAGCTGTAGATGATATCATTCAATGGTGTAACAGATGGAAAATCAAAATCAATGGAGAAAAGAGTCAAGCAATACTCCTTCAAAAGAGAAGACTGAAGATGGAATCGAAGATATCCATAGACAATAATGAAATTGAATGGAAGAATGAAGCTAAATACCTAGGAGTACTATTAGACAAAGGACTAACGTGGAAACAGCACATTTAGTATGCAGTGGATAAAACGAATGTAGCAATGAAAAGACTATACCCGATCATAGGCAGATGAAGCCAAATGAACAGAAACACGAAATTGAGGATCATAAAAGCAGTCGCCAGACCGCAGCTAACATTTGGATCAACAGCATGGGGCTATGCAGCGAGAACCCATATAAAAAGGATACACAGTACAGAAAACAAATTTCTGAGATGGGAATAAGACTGGTTTGTTAGGAATGAACAAATCCGAAAAGACATAAAATGGGAGTCCATTACTACATTCATCAAACGAAAAGCTGCAAAAGCCAATGAAAGAGCTAGTGAACATCCAAATGACGACCTTAAAAGGTTAGTTGACTATGACATCGCTGAAGATGAAAAAACAGCGAGAATTTACCACAAAAGCCCTAGAGACCAATTGCGAAGATGAAGATATAGAACTCCACACTTAGTGAGAGATATCCAATTGAAGGATGAATACAATCACACAGCATAAAGAATGCGAAAGAGAAAATACAGATAAGATGATGCTAGGTTAATAGGCTTATGCCCGGAACCAACCGCAGGAGAGGTGTTTAGTCGGTAAGAATCCGACACTTCCCAGAAAGGGTTTCTGATGTAAGATTCACCTCTTCTAGAAAAAAAAAGAAATTTCTAGTCGGTCCTGAAGGTATCAAGCTGCCACCATCTGTAAACGATTCACCAATATGGAGAATATTTTCCAAAAACGTCATGGCAGCCATATTTAGCTGTCAGCTTGACATTTCATTATGTCAAAATGAAAGCATAAAGTTGCTTATCAACGAAATGCAACTGCAGAACTACAAATCTTAACACGAATCCTTTAGCCTCCTTATAAGGACATCTTCCCCATCACACTGTGAACCGAGTAGTCATTTCGTCCGCACCATTTTGCATACCGACCAACCCAGAAGATCATTAAATTTAATGATAATATCCGAACAAGAAATCGATAACGGAAACATCAATCCCAGACGACTGGTTCTTGACTCCCGCATATAAAAACAATTAAGTCAAAAGAAATAAACACATAGGTGTACGCAACTTAAACGACCGCAAAGCAAAACGACCAGATGGAGGCGATTCACGTATGTAATAACGACGGATCGGTTAAGGTCCGATGGACACAATGAAGAATCGGTTGACAGTTATAATGGGAACGAGGCAACAATGTCTGAGATGGATTGGCGTGTCGGGCGGCAATTTGATATAAGTTTATGTGGATCTTAAGGAGCCCCACCTGTGCTGCTCAGAGTCTATTGAAATAAAGCTGAAACAATGTACATAAAGTCAGCAAAACAACTCTCTCGAATCAAACTCGGAATAGCACGAAATTTTGCCGATTTTATCCGTAATTCATACGTGAAAAAATAAATTTTGCCGCTCTTATATTGAAAAAAAGTATGAGAAACAACTATCCGAAAAATGATTTCAGCAAAAATCAAACTAGCTCATCTTTTTTGGTAATTTATCCGTTAATTATCCAAGAAGAAAAAACATCGCCACTCTTGTATTTTAAAAGATATTAGATGTTTCGCTAAGTTGATATCAACTGAGCGAAACATTTCATATTTTTTGAATATAACAGCGAAAAAATCATTTTTCCCACTGTAATAAAGGATAGAAAACGGCAAAATTCTGAGCTATTCAGAGTTTGATTCGCCAGAGTTGTTTTGCAAACTTTATGTACATGCTGAAACCTACTAGATAAGGACCAACTTGTCCAAAGAAATATATATTACTTATATCCTGAATACCACTTTAAGTAATCATCGAGATTCTGAGTGGCCAAAAACCTACAATGCTTGTAATAGATTCGGATGATAAGAACTAAAATCCGAAGAAAGAAAAGCACAAAAAGAAATAGAAATAATATGAAAAAGAAATTGAAGCTGCAGCCAGAACATGAATCCATATGAATTCTAACAAAATGCACCCAATCAAATGACCAACAAAAAGTTAAAAATCTACAACAAAAATCAGCCAATAAAAAACGAACAAAACACAACACAAACCGAAGGCATGAATGGAAAAGTTTGTAGGTAAACATTTTTTCCAAACAACCGGTCTGAAACATTCGATTTCAGAAACTCCTGCAATTAAAGTTAATTAACTTGGCGTTTATTCAATTTGTTCTCCTGACATTACAGCCCCGGAACCACGCCCGGAAAGAAATATAGCTTCATTCAACGTTCGTTTGTTTGAATCCGGTAACCAAAACAAAACGCGGAAAGATCAACTCTGCGCGAATACAGTTACTGAATTAACGAAACAATTAAAATTAATTGAATAAAATTCCTCTCGAATTCAGACTGGCGTTTTTCTTTCTGTCCCGGAGTAGCCGGAATGATTGATTATTTCGGGGAGAAGTGTGCCACGATGTTATTTATTGTCTTTGGTTTTCGGACAGATGAAAGGAAGCGTTGCTTGAATAATGATGTAAATATGCATCGGACGTCACAACGGATTCCCGGTGTTTTTCAATTGAATAAACGCATAAATCTTTGGGTACAAAGGTCAGGAAGATCTTGTGAGTGAGATGAAGGCAACTTTCTACCGAGAACGAGAAGTCAGAGAGATGAAACCGATACTTTTCCATTCGATTACAAGGGCCCATTGCATAATGGAAGATACTGTAGCACACACTAGTTCACAAGCAGTTGTAACAGGCCAACCACTCCATTTATATTACTTCGAAAATTACCTCCTCAATAAGTTTCGATATGGTTATAAATTCTATCTAGAATATTTCCACCACGAGTGGTGCCAGGGCAAGGTTTCAACTAAAATATCGAAGGAACCAGCCTAAAACGCATGTCCATCTGTAGGGTCCTCTGCGTTTGCGCATAAGCTCATATTTCGCACCACATTAGACATTTCACTAAATTGGACGAACACTTTAGAATTTGCGGGTTGAAATTCTTGTTTTGGCATCATCGAGAGGCTATTCACGCTACAAACAACGAAAATCCTACTCTTTCCCCTGGAATTTCAATATTTTACAATAAATAGATGGAGGCTTTCGAGCTGATGCAGAGGTTTCTTGGTCGAAGGTTGTTGACGATTGACTGCTCCGAAATGGTACGCCAGTACTGGTTAATGATCGTTATGTTTGCACGTATGGTTGGTTAAAGACCACAATTGATGGT
The DNA here is from genome assembly GCA_910592335.1 of Adalia bipunctata. NCBI lineage: Eukaryota > Metazoa > Arthropoda > Insecta > Coleoptera > Coccinellidae > Adalia > Adalia bipunctata. Next base: position 22,705,993 of record OU342954.1, read on the forward strand.
CCACGCCCGACAGAACAATAACAGCACCTTCTACAATCTCCTTCCCATATCGATCAATTTAAATCCATTCTAACAGTCGCCACACAATATGAAAGTGCATCTCGACACTATCTCCAACCGCAGGGACAATATCTAAGTCATACTCCTTTCTCCTTACATTGATTTATCTCCTCTTTATGGGTCTGTATTATCCGAGAAGCAAAGACAAGATTCCAGCGGTAGGAGGAAACAACACTAACCTTTGGTCTGGTCGTTATCTGGTTTTTATCTGCGTCCACCATTAACCATTCAGATTCTGGTACTGCATGTTCACCACTCGATTATATTGCAAATGGCAATTTATATGTTTCTGGTTCTGGGCGGTTTATCGAGATAGGCAATGGAAATGGGCGCTATTTGAATACGTGGGATAATTCCTTTAAATCGCATTCAGTGAAATCGACCTACCTTTTTATGGGTTTCAGATGAATTGAACGGCGTTTGAAGTCAATCATCTCCAGTCGTTTAAGATAAATTCAGGTCAATATTGAACGAAGAGGAATGGACAGACGTGGGTTTCCTTCAACACTTTCGACTACATAAGCAATATTCTGGGCTTGTCTCAAAAGCGAAAAAAATTTCTAGTTTAAGTCCCCCTCGATTTCTCGAAGTTCTAAGTTTTTTTCGTGAAAAACAAGTGATTAGGTATGATTTACTATTACTTTCAATGATGGCAAACAAGTAATTTTGCTGTTTTTTCACCGGGATTTGGAGTGAATAGGGGTGCTGGGTGGGTGAGATTATTAGAAATTTCCTTGAAAAAATGACAATTTACGAAATTAATTAGTCTTGAATAGTCTAAAAAGATCCAAATTTGTCAAAAATAACAAGGTCATTGACCTATTCTTTCAAGGACATGACCTAGAAAGGAATTCAAAATCAATTGAAAAATGTACAATTTCATTATCGCTGAATCAATGAAGATTTCAAATTTTTTTGAGCCTATAGTTTCTGAAAATTTCAAAAATAATTTGTTTTTTCGAAAGTCTCCGACAGTAGCCATTGATAAAAATATGTCGACCAGAAAGCATATTTTCATTAAATCTAGATGCGATTGCTCGGAAAACGTACCTTGAAAGACACTGAAGTATCACATTTTCGGTATCCTCTTTTTTGCAAGTATTGTAATCGCAACTTGGAACACACACATTCAAATCTTCCATTGTTACACTCACCACACTTGAAGAACTTCTGACAAATTACTATTTTATAATCTAAGGAAAGATGAATGAATATCTCGAATGAATTTTGAATTTTCAACTGTTGAATTATTATTTTTTTTGATATCCCTAGCAACGATTACCTACGTTCGTGATTTGGACGGGGAAAATTTTGTTTGAATTAAATTCAATGAAAATTCAGCGTACGATGCTTGTTGCCACGTTTAATCAATGCATTTTTATTGCTCAAAAAAGGTTTTTATATTATATATTCGATATCTCATAGGAATGGAGCAAGATATGAAAAATAGATTGGACACATTTCATTCAGGTGGAAATATTCACAATCTTTTTTATTTTTTTCTCCGAAACTACTTGTTTGCCAATGCTGAAATTGAAACTGTAGTATGTCTTCAACATATACAATCACAAGACAAAATATTTTAAAAATCGGAGAGGGAGTCCTAAACTAGAAATTGTTTCACGAACCGTCTCTTCAAAATTTTTACCTTTTTTTATAGTGAATTTCAATGCGTTGTTGAAGCGTAGTTTCTACTTGAAAATGTCAAAAAATGACAGCTTCAAAAGTGACATCTACTTAAATAGAGGGCTATTCAAAATAACACCTCTTATTGGAAATCCCTTCATATTGATTATTGATCAATTCCTCAAGCTGAGTCCTTCATGTTCAATTCTAGCATGGTAGATCAAAATGTGAAGTAGAGGTTGAAGTGATCGAATAAGTACCAAATGAGAAAATATGTTGGATTAGGGAGAACTGAAGACACGACGAATCGAATTAAGTAGAAGAAATCCTACCAATTATATTCCAAATTATGATTTCCTGAGCACAGACGCAACCAACTCATAAATATTCCGAAATGCACTCTCACCACGATCATAATGTCGGTCATAAAACGTCCCTAATGAAATCTAACGACTCTAAAACACTCCATACACCCATAATCATCCAACTACCATCCTCATTCATTTCGAAAACGCATGGGTGTTCCGTTTGAGATACCTTGCGACGATTTACCTTAAATGGAGGTAACAGTTCTGTTATTGCATTCGAATATCAGCGTTTGGAAGTTTTATTGTGCACTTATAAATACCGGCTGTAATGATTGTTATTATGGATGCTGGTTTTCGTCGTGATTAAGATTCCGATTTGTTATTAATATACTGATATCGAGGAGAGGACAGGAATGGAATACCTGAGGTAGCTCGTAAATAATGGACTCATTTATGGTTTGGGCCATGGACGTTAAATCTGACTTTAATAAGCATTGTTTCTGTGGTAGAGTTTTGACATATGACATATTTCGGAGGAGTAATGGTTTCCGCAACGAAATATGAGAAAATCACTTTTTGATAATTCGAAGAAGTTTGTAGATGATGCATCATTATTATTCATATCCTAGGATCAAAGAAAATGAATCTTTCACAATACTTTTGAGGAAATAAATTGGAGATTTCATTCTTAAATTGATGAAAATGAAATATTTCTTGAGATCTTCCGAAAACTGCAGAGACAAGTCAATATTTATTTGAAGGAGGATATCTTTCTATTGAAAATTCGTTTGCCGAGCAGCAGCTAACATTTTTAAAACCTTTAAGAGATTTAGAAACATGAGGTTACAAAATTCAACAATTCAATACGTCGTTTCTAACAATCCTGATATAATTTCGAACAAAAATTCCACCTGTTTTACATTCTACAATGATTGATCGGTACCAAGCATAGGATCACGAACGAATGTCGAACAAAGGATTGAATAACTTGAATAGTTACATTTCGAAACGAGATACACTGTGTAGTTTTTAATCTGATCATGATTGAAGGGTTGACAAGTATCAGAATAAAACCGCTGTTGTATCTTTCTCATATCCTAAGAGGACACAACTTATCTTGTAAGTATGCTTGAATGGGTTCAAGGAAGCCCTATTCACATTCATGACGGTCTAGTCACACAGAGAAGGCTTAGTACTTTGCAGTTCATTTGACGCATACATGACACAATAATCTCCAAAAAATAATAGCAGATGTAATTTCAGTACTATTATCAATTGTAGAATGCTTCTTGGACTATTCTCACACACATAAATATAGTCGAGAACTCATTACTTTCCAAAATATTCCACTTTCTCTGTTCGTGGAGCCGGTCCTGTCAATCTTAATAGTACCCGGGTGGTCCTTAAGTTTTTGATGGCTCTCAATGTCCCGTTCCAGTCCGAAACATTTTTTCGCTCCACCAACCCTGATCTAGGTCGAAACAAAAAACTTTACGGCTTAAAAAACTATTGTAATACATGAGAACACCACAGCCTACTAGTGTGGGGACAGGCTAGGGTCATTCACGCATACTTTGATACTCATTACGGGACAATAGAAGGCATTCTGTGTTCTTTATTAACCCAATTATGAGACTACCGATTTTGTTACCGGGAAAAGGATTATAATCGATGTTATTAACTGACCCTACCGAGGGGTTTGTTCATCCGGATGATGTGATTTTGATGGTACCTTTGGTAAACTGAAGGTTGATTGCTTGTAGGGAGAATAAGTATGCGTGTTTGTGCGGCAGATGTTCCCTGAAAACTATAGGATGCAGTAGTGCACCCCAAAAGTACTGATGCTTTGTTACAGTGATGTGCGCAGTTCATTCTTCGGAGTGAAGAGGCAAAAAATGCACAAAATGTAGATCTACTTCCTAGGTATCGAAACTCCTAAGAATGACTGAGTATATCACAGAAGGATTCCAGAATAAACAAGCCACAGGGACAGGACTACTACTACTAGATGTAACCAGTGCTTTTGATAGAGTAGGGCATGAAGGACTAGCATATAAAATGATAACCGCAGGTTATTTACCCAAGTTATGCAGAATAATAAGAAATTATTTGAGGGATAGGAACTTTTGTGTGAAAATAGGTGATGTTCATTCCACACTCAGATATTTAGAAGCAGGAGTTCCCCAAGGATTCATACTAGGACCGCTACTCTATAACATATACATACATGATTTACCAAGAAATCCGAGATGCCTACTTGCTCTATACGCGGACGATACGGGCATAGCAGTTAGGCACAGAAATACAAAAATAATTTACAAAAGACTTCAAGAAGCTACAGATGATATCAGTCAATGGTGTAACAGATGGAAAATAAAAATCAATGGAAAAAAGATTCAAGCAATACTCCTTCAAAAGAGAAGACTGAAGATGGAATCGAAGATATCCATAGACAATAATGAAATTGAATGGAAGAATGAAGCTAAATACCTAGGAGTAATATTAGACAAAGGACTAACGTGGAAATAGCACATTAAGTATGGATAAAACGAATGTAGCAATGAGAAGACTATACCCGATTATAGGCAGAAGAAGCCAAATGAACAGAAACACGAAATTGAGGATCATAAAAGCAGTCGCCAGACCGCAGCTAACATATGGATCAACAGCATGGGGATATGCAGCGAGAACCCATATAAAGAGGATACAAAGTACAGAAAACAAAATTCTGAGATGGGCATTAGACGCCCCCTGGTTTGTTAGGAATGAACAAATCCGAAAAGACATAAAATGGGAGTCGATTACTACATTCATCAAACGAAAAGCTGCAAAAGCCTATGAAAGAGCTAGTGAACATCCAAATGACGACCTTAGAAGGTTAGTTGACTATTACCTCACTGAAGATGAAAAAACAGCGACAATTTACCGCAAAAGACCTAGAGACCAATTGCGAAAATGAAGATATAAAACTCCACACTTAGTGAGAGATATCCAATTGAAGGATGAACACAAACACTCAGCATAAAAGAATGCGAAAGAGAAGATAACAGATAAGATGATGGAAGGTTTATAGGCTTATGCCCAGAACCAACCGCAGGAGAGGTGTTCAGTCGGTAAGAATCCGACACTACCCAGAAAGACTGGGTGTCTGATGTAAGATTCACCTCTTCTAGAACAAAAAAAAAAGGTATCGAAACACAATCCCTATTTGTATTTGTGCAATGACGAACCCAATAAACACCCGGAAAAATCCAGAATAGGCTTCTTTATCAGGACCTCGCAGATTTCCTTCGATACTCAAATCGACACCCTCGGACTAGCAGGGGGATTAGATCAAACAAGAATCTCATTAAAATGGTAATAAACTCCCTGGCGCGCTTCCATGAGACATTCTTCGACATGGGGATGGGAGCCAGTCACTGTGAATAACAAGAGGACGGATTTCCATGCTGATACATGGTACATCCATCAAATCTGACGTTAAAAACAAGTGAAACTAAAACTGCATGTGATCAAGCTGGAGTCGCCCTCTTAATTAGAAACAAGGTTTAGGGGTGGATTGGGGATGTTGGAGTCCGATTCCAGCGATGGATGATTCCAATTATGCGGTGAATGATTTTCCACAAAACACGCTACAGATGTTCAGGAACTTCCAGTGGATGATCCCCTTTATTTTCGCTAGAAAAACGATTGAATACGTATCTGTATTTTTTCATTCTTACGACCAGAAATGAAAAACCAAAGTTTTGCGTTCTTGAGAAATTTTGATGGATTTTATATTACCTTTCATAGCTGAAACTGACCTTCAAACTTCAAATTATAAAATCTTTTTTGCCAATACAGCAAGTAATTTTTATATCCGAATCTGATGAAATAAAAATTTTCACAACAAATTACGTATTTGTCCCTCAACTTCAATATTTCCTTTCCAAATTATGATATTCAAAATCAAAAACATTATTGAAATAGCTTCTGAATGTAGTCCGAATTTAGTTACTGTCATAAATTGAAATTTAATAATAAACGTCTCTACTAATTAGTCGCAATTGAAGTTCTCAACTAGAAACTCATCTGATATTTACAAAGTAAACAGGCGTCTATATTTGCAATATTCTCGCTCATAAACGGACTACTAAATTGCGAATTTCATACGAGATCTCATTACTAAAGCTTGAAAAATGTAATTGGTGCAGAGTTGACGTTGGATAAAATATTCGTGGATGTGGAATATACTTCAGGTAAAATCTGTGAGCTTCATTTATTTGATTTGGACACTGTTGCTCGCCCACAAACAGAGTTACGAATTTTTTAAGTTTGGGAATGAACAAAAAAAATATTTTTTTCTAATTTCATTTTTTTTCTCTTGTCTCAGCACCGCAGGCTTATCTTGTAATTTTTTTCAAAGAGGAATCAATGCTCTATATTGCACCAGAATTCCATCAGTATAGCTAACCCATAGACACAGTTACGAATTTGCAAAGTTTGTGAATTGAAAAGAGAATTTTTTTTTTCTAGATTTAATTTTTTTTCTGATATCGGCACCGCAGACTCCTCTAGTGAATTTTTTTCTGAAGAGGAACGAATGCCCTATTTAACACCAGAATTGCATCAATGTAGCTTGCCCACAGACACAATTACGAATTTTCAAAATCTGTGAATTGGAAAAAAAATAAATTTTCTAGATTCAATTTTTTTTTCTGATCTCAGCATCGTAGACTAATCTAGTAATTTTTTTCCGAAGACGAATCAACGCCCTATTACAGAATTTCGTCACTGCAGCTTGCCTAAAAACACAATTACGAATTTTCACGTCAATATACGTGAAGAGAATTATTCGGCTTCTCTTCGATCTGAACCCCCGGGAGTCTTAGAGAACACAAAATTCTGTTTGTTTCCTTGTATTTTTATTTATAACTCCTTGTTGTTTATTCACTTGAAATGTTCTGATTATCATCACTACGATACTCGGCACAAAGAATCAATAAGTTTTCCTAAAAACAAAACAACTAAATTCCAACATTCGCCGATTTACTCTGGAATCAAATTGTTTAATCACTTGCCAGATAGACTCAAGACATTAGAAAATTTCAGGTTTAAAAAGCTAGTAAAAAAATTACTGTTGGAGAAATGCTTCTATAGCATCCAGGAGTTTTTAGAATCTACTCTTATTTGATTATAATTATATGTTTTTTTTTCTTTTCTATTTTCCATGTAAATTTGATTTTTTGTTCAATTTCTGATTTTGTTATTACTGCCAATAATTGTGACGTGTCCTATACAAATGTATATTTGTATGAAAGGATTTACTAAATTTTTATTCTTATTCTTATTCCGAAAATCTATGAAATTCTCGATCAAATGAGCAAACGAATATTATTTAGCAATATCTCTGAACTGAACAATTAACAACCTGGAAACCACTAAGATCCAAAAATTCACTCACAACAATTATGCGATGCTTTTATTTGTTTGGCAGGCATTCCAATTGCTGTCAACTTCATTTTATCTCAATATACAAATTTCGTATTTCTTTGTGACTGTGATTTTTTATGTGGTTCAGATCTAATTTTGTCATGAAAAAGTTGATATTATACAGCCTATTCCTTCTTAAAATTGTATTTCAATGATCACCATTGAGAATAATTTGAACACAGCAATGAAGTATCTAAGAGATAACTCAATTATTAAGTAATACAAAATATCTTGAGGAATTGAAACGGAGGAATGAAAGCACATATCGGATTTAATTAGAATTTAATAAAGTCTTCAGTTACATTTTAATATAACGAAAATAAATCTTCATAATCTGAAAAACCTTTTTCTTAATAAAGCAATCATTGCGATCATGAGAAGGCCATATAATTTCCAGTTCATTCACTCTCTGGATGAATATTTATTAAAACTTCCTTCTCCGACAGATCTCAATCTCGATTTCTTCTTCTTCATCTCGCATGAACAAACACTGCTCCCGCCGTAATTAATCTCTTATCCCAAACCCCACCCTGACATCCACCCCCTTATTGTAGAACCAAACATTAATGAGTTTTTATTCGCGATATTCTCCCCCCTTGCAGGAAACTAATATACTTTCCTCCTCAGGGCTCTAGGAACCGAAACGTTTCCAATCCAACGGGGTGAACGGCGTCCTTTTCATCCCCGAAATTGTGTTGAATAAATTTCGCCACGCAAAGATATTGCCCCGAATGAGGTCTGTATACTGTTTAGCTGATCCTGAATTATGATCTTCGATCGGTTCGCTTATTAGGTCTGTATGAATGCAGTTGCGAGGTTGCCAGTGACAGAGAGCTTCTTGGCTTTAATAGCGTCAGCAAGTCAGAGTCATACATTTTGAGGGATCTTCCAGTTTTTCCTTATGTAACCAGAATTTGAAGAGATATCTCAAATTCGAACAGAAATTTTTATGAGCTATTCTCTTCTGATCTCACCACCGAAGACTCCTCTAGTAATTTTTTTCTGAAGAGGACGGAATGCTACATATTCCACCAGAATTTCATCACTGTAACTTGCCCACAGACTCACTTACGAATTTGCAAAGTTTGTGAATTGAATAATTGGATTGAAATTTTTTTTTCAAGATTTATTTTTTTCTCTCCTGATCTCAGAATCGCAGACTCCTCTAGTAATTTTTTTTCGAAAAGGAATCAATGCTCTATTCCTAACCATAATTTCAAATCTGTAGCTCGATCCCATACCCATTCACAGATTTTCAAAGTTTGTGAATTGAATGAAAATTTTTTGTTTTTGGATTCATTTTTTTTTCTGCTAATCTAATCACCGCAATCTATTCTAGTATTTTTTTCACGAAGAGAAATCAACGATCTATATTGCACCAGAATTTCTTCACCGTAGCTTGCCCACTGACACAGTTACGAATTTTCAAAGTTTGTGATATCAATAAAAACAATTTTTTTTCTAGGTAACATTTTTTCTCTCCGGATCTTACCACCGCAGACTCTTCTAGTAATTTTTTTTTCGAAGGGGAATCAATGCTCTAAGTAACACCAGAATTTTATCACTTCAGCTTGATTACAGACACCGTTACGAATTTTCAAAGTTTTTGAATTGAATAAATTTTTTTTTAGGTTTGATTTTCTCTCTCCTGACTCTTGCATAATATTCTAGTAGTTTATTTGCGAAGAGGACTCAATAATTTTATTGCACCGTATTTCATAACCGTAGCTTGTCTACAGACGCAGTTACAAATTTCCAAAGTTTGTGAATTGAACAAAAAAAAATTTTTTTAATTTTTTTTTCTGGTAATGATCGACCTGTGATGATGAGCTTCGAACACTTTTTACTTGCCATTTGGCAACGTCGATATCTTTCGCAACATAGCGTCATCCTCAGTATGTTTGCTCGAACATAAATTAGAAGGGTGGGTGTGTGATCACCCTTGAAATGGGACATTGGGTAACTGTCGAATTTAATCGTGTTTTGCGTAAGCGGAAAACAGCCCTCCACTACCGAATTCGTTACCGCAGTGGCGCGTTATAATGCCCTTTGTTGCTGAAGAGTGCAATAAACTGAGATCAATAGGTTTAATGAAACCAGAGTGCTTTCCGATACTGTTGAATCACTGGTTTTGGATGACGAGAAATATTAGTTTGATCTGGAGGGATTGCCAATTTCATTTTATCGATTTCCTAAAAAAGTAAATATAAATTCCAATTTTTCTGTTTGAATTTCGAAAATTCGAACACAACAATTCGTTCTGAAAAACAGTTAACTGTTGTACTCGAATCGATTATTCACAAGCAGTTCGCACGTTTTCAAGATTAATCAATCTCAATCTATTATGAAACTATATTTCACGCCCACTGATCCATTCAACGAAAATAAAAATCCATCAAGCATTTCCATACAAGACGGATAAAGCAACTTTAATCGATGTGAACCTACACAAGCCATTGATAATGAAAGCAACAATGTAGCGATGCTTTTTGCCAAGTCGTGTTCGAGATATGGACGAGATGTCGATAGGTCATGATTTTTTAGGTTATAAGTCTGGATGAGACTTCATCAGATTCACCTGGGGTCAAAGGGTTTTTCAACGCAACACAGGTGATGTGATATCACACATTGTGGAGAATTTCAAAGATAACGCTATGCAAATCCATGGTGCAAGAGAGTGATAATGAATGAAGCTGAGGCGAAAACCTCAGAGTGAGAGATCCTTCAAAGGGTATTTTAATACTCTTAAAAAACCAAACAGGTGACGTCTATATGATGAGCATGTATTAACAGCGATCTTCAGGATGTTTCCGAATAAATGAAATCTTTCAAGCAACAATATTGGCGTGTTAATACAACATTAAGAAAATAGACATATTAATATCGTAGACAAGTTACCAGTAGGGGGTGGTTCATAACTATCGTTATCGCTTCCAGCATAAGTTAGAGGGCGGAATAGTTCTCTACGTAACGTTTAAAGAATATTCAGATTTTCAATTTTCCTTCAGATATTCAATCGTTGATTTACGGTTATTGGATAAACACCTCTAGGGAGGGCGGTTGTTTTACATATATTTCACACCTTAATTGGAACCCTGTTCAGATATTCGTGTGCATAGATATATATCTATAAGATGAATGCACAGCCCACATTCATAACGGATCTTTATGAATTATATAAGAGCGATCAATTCATGCATTTTCTCTTTATTGCTTACTTCTTCTGGGTCCACATAAAATTCATTCATTTGATTTCAAGACTGTTACAAGAGGAGTCGGCGCTGCTGAGATCCGGAGAAAAAATCAAAAAATCACAAAATTCGAAAATTCGAAAGTGTGCCCATGGGCAAGCCGCTCTGACGATGTAATTGATCGAAATATTTCAGTTCAGCAATATAGACTTCAGAAATTGATATTCATGGTTCCGAAAATTATGTTGTTGCTTATAGGTATGGTACAGGATGTTGGCGAGACGATAACGATTGAAATAATTGATTTTCGGTTCAAGTTTCTCATGAGACTCAGACGATATCCGGAAATCGTTCTACGAAATCGGTTGTACTAAAGCGTACTATAGCAGAAAAATTCGAGGCTAAAATCGTGGGATTTGCAACGTGGCAGTACCCGAAAGTTTCATGGGAAACTGCGTCATCCTTTCAGAACCCACCCACGGGAGGTGGGAAGAAGGAAAATCTTTAATTTGATTGGTTTTTTAAAATGGAAGAAGGAAAATCTTCAATTTAAATGGTTAAAAAAACGAAGAAGAGAAATCTTTAATTTGCTTTGGAGCAGAAAAAGGCAGTAACTGGAGAAGCCTTAAACGGGAAGGTTTTCAGTGTACTCGGGATACGGTTCGGAAATTAAGAGTAGCTGGAGGAGCCCTTAACGGGAAGGTTCTCGGTTGACTCGGGTTCGGTTTTAGGGTAGGTACTTCAGTGCTTGGAAGTACAGTCTCAAAGCGGAGACGAAAAATGCTATAAGAGGAATAGCAGATTTAAGTTGGGAATCGGAAGTGAAGGAGTAGCTGGAGAAGTCTTAAACGAGAAGATTCTCAGTTGACTCGGGAACGGTGTTAGGGTAACTCATCTTTAGTTCTTTTGAAAGTACCGTCTCAAACGGAGACAGAGAAAATTGTTAAGTCTAAATGAAAAGGTTTTTGAAGTAACATACTTTTTTTGGATCAATTTACAAACTTCGAAAATTCGTTTCTGTCTCTGCAGGAAGAAAAATAAATTCTGAAATTTTTTTTTTTTCATTCAATTCACAAACTTTGAAAATTCGTAACTATGCCTGTGGGCAAGCTACACTGACGAAATTCTGGAGTAAGATAGAGCGTTGATTCCTTTTCAGAAGAAAAATTAATACGGGAGCCTTTGGTTCTGAGATTAGGAGAAAAAAAATCAAATCTAGGAAAACTTTTTTCTTTGAATTCACAAACTTTGAAAATTCGGTACTGTGTCTGTGGGCAAGCTACATGATCGTTTTGAAATAATGAATTATCGCCACTTGACGTGAAACTGTATACACTGAAAAAATGCCCACTTTGTTATATAGAATGAAATGTTTTTCTACAAGGATATTCAAAGTAGATGCGACCTCTGCATCACAACATAAAAAAGTCCTTTCACTCATGTCAACGTTTCGAATACAATTTTCAGAGGAACCCTTTAGCATATTGCCGCATTCATTCGACACTTCTGACCTGATCGAAATAAAATTCAGATCACAATGGCAGGCAGTTGATATGCATAAAATATGTGCCGGAGAACCGGAGAACTCTCCGAATCGCACCTCGAAATTGAATGTCGTTATTGTTATTCCGACACGAAACCTTCCGATATCACGACATTGCCATTGTTCAAATAAATCGAATATAAAACTGGGGATGTTTTACATGAACAATAAAACCTCGAAAGCTTTTTTTAATGCAAGGGCGGCTGTTGAAGCCGTAATAAAAGCGTCCTTTGTCGCTCAAAAAAGTGCGATAAAAAATTCATACACAGCGGGTACGGCAGAATCGACTGAACGCCCAACGATATTTTAATTATTAATGACATAGATATTTATAGAACATCAGATGAAAATTTTATGTCAAAAAAGTTACTTGAATCGGTCAATGAAACACAAAATATTTATATTATGGTAGCCTCTTGAATGAAGTACAAGAAATTGTTGAAAATGGCACGAATAGATTGAAGAATATTTTTTTTCAAGTTTCAAACTTTGATAATTCGTCAATGTGTTTGCAGGAGAGCTACCAGGACGAAATTCTAGAGTAGGATTGAACATTGAATTCTCTTCAGAAAAAAAAATAACTATGAGAGTCTGCGGTGCTGAGATAAGGAGAAAAAAATTGAATCTGGAAAAAAATTGTTTTCGTTCAACTCACAAACTTGAAGAATTCGTTTCTGTGCCTGTGGGCAAGATCCACTGATGAAGTTTTTGTGTGGAATAGAGAATAGATTCTTCTTTATGACAAAAAAATTATAGAGGAGTCTGCGTTGCTGAAAACAGAAAAAAAAAATTAATCTGAAAAAATATTTTTTTTTTTCATTCTTAAACTTTGAAAATTCGTAACTGTTTCTGTGGGTGAGGTACAATGATGAACTTTGGGAGCAATATAGAAAATTGATTTCTCTTCAGAAAAAAAATAACCAGAAGAGACTGCGATGCTCGGGTCCGGAGAAAAAAATTAAATTAAGAAAAAAAAAAATATTTTGTTCAACTCACAAACTTTGAAATTTCGTAATTATGTCTGTGGGTGAGCTACACTAACGAAATTTCGAGTTGAAATAGACCATTGATCCCTCTTCAGAACAAAAAATTAATACAGGATTCTGTGTTGCCAAGATAAGGAAAAAAAATCAAGAAAAAAAATTTTTTTGTTCAATTCATAATTTTTTAAAATTTATAACTTGTGCAATACAGACAGGGTCTTTCACGAGGAACCTCACCCATATTTATACGGGAAACTACTGAACGTATTTTCATGAAATTCAGCACTTATAAGTATTTCACGATGCTGATGAAATCTAAAATATTTTCAAGGCATGAGCACCTCCGGTTTTTCCGGAAATGACGTCAGCTTCCGTTTTTCAAATTAGAACACCATTTTTTTTATTGCAGAAATAGATTCCTTAGAAAATTTCAAGTTATTTTGATGTAACATTTTTCAGTTTTGGTTGGAAAATTCTCTCTGAGCGGGAAAATTCGAAAAATAATCGAAAATAAAGCTCCGCTGAAACAAGAATAACTTCGAGGTTTTTGAATGGAAAATTTTCATTTTTGGGATTTTCCAAGATGTAATATTGATGTATCCACTTTGAAAATCGAAATCGCGATTCATGATACAGGGGGTGAAAAAATCGCTTTCAAAGTTAGGGATGACAAAATCGTGAAAAATCAATTTTTTCAAATTAGAACCCCATTTTTTTGTGGCAGATATTGAATCTACATTAAAAAATAATGTGAGTGTATGCATCACACCCTTGCCCTAAAGTGGATATTAACTCAGAAAATATCCATTTTAGGGCAAGGGTGTGATGCATACACTCACATTATTTTTTAACGTAGATTCAATATCTGCCATAAAAAAATGGGGTTCTAATTTGAAAAAATTGATTTTTCACGATTGTGTCATCCCTAACTTTGAAAGCGATTTTTTCACCCCCTGTATCATGAATCGCGATTTTTAAAGTGGATACATCAATCTTACATCTTGAAAAATCCCAAAAATGAAAATTTTCCATTCAAAAACCTCGAAGTTATTCTTGTTTCAGCGGAGCTCTATTTTCGATTATTTTTCGAATTTTCCCGCTCAGAGAGAATTTTCCAACCAAAACTGAAAAATGTTACATCAAAATAACTTGAAATTTTCTAAGGAATCAATTTCTGCAATAAAAAAATTGTGTTCTAATTTGAAAAACGGAAGTTGACGTCATTTCCGGAAAAACCGGAGGTGCTCATGCCTTGAAAATATTTTAGATTTCATCAGCATCGTGAAATACTTATAAGTGCTGAATTTCATGAAAATACGTTCAGTAGTTTCCCGTATAAATATGGGTGAGGTTCCTCGTGAAAGACCCTGTAGAGCATTGATTTGTCTTCAGAAAAAAAAATTGATCGAAGAGTCTGCGTTGCTGAGAACAGGAGAAAAAAAATTAAATCTAGAAACAATTTTTTTTTTCTCGCAAACTTTGATAAGTCGTTACTTACTCTGCGGTCAATCTACAGAGGTAAATAATATTTTTAGTGACAAAGATAATTAAAGGACATCAGATAAAAATTGTTCGTGCAAAAAGTTACCAGAATCAGTCAATGAAACACAAATATTTCAATTAAAGTAGTTAGTCTCTTGAAATGACGTTTCAAGCCAAAACAATTTTCGAAATGCTACGATTAGATCTCTCCGACTGGAAAAACAAATTTGAAACCAAATGGAAAAATGGAGCACACTATACGAACTAAATAAAAAATAAGTCTTAAATTCCGTGTGAATTGTTATGTCAACTCAGTGATAAAAAATAATTTTTCAAGCAGGCTTTTTGAATTATCATTATAAATAAGATATATATGAGATACATATTTACGGACAACTCACGCGTCCGAGATCATTCATCCTTCCAAGCAATTGAATCGAATAATTCCTCATAACACCCACGAAACCCAGCGAGCGGCCGACACTGATCCCATTCTGATACATACTTACGATTCAACCGAGTCACCCTCTTAATTAGAAACACGCGTACCCGACACGGGGCCCTGCGTACCCCCTGCGTGCCAGCCCAGACGGCAACGCACCCCAGAACCATCACCACCCACCCCCAGATCGCTAGATGCGTGTCGCCAATATTGACTGTGATGACAAAAGGAATCGATAGCATCTCGTCGTATACCTACACATTAGAACGGCCCACACGGCACCCTTTGACCTGTTCCATTTTCTAGCGCATATTATTCTGTCCTCTCCTTCCACACGGATGTTTAGATAAGGGATCCTGAAGCTTTTGTTGAAATATTTATCGGTATTCTGTCAGCCTCCTTTTCACATGGAAATATACCACTTTATGCATGAAAAGAATCACAAAATCATACTTGGAGGATAGAAAATTTCAGGTTGAAATAGGAGACACGTCATCAACAAGCGGAATCAAAGTTGGTGTACCGCGAGGTTCCGTCCTTGGGCCACTCTTATTCAACATATTCACGGCAGACATACCAGAAATGAAAAGTGAGAACTGGCACCATTCACTGACGACTATTCTACTAAAATAGAAAAAGGAAATCAAAAATAAGCCTTCAGGAGGACATGAATAGCAACTTTGAAAATTCGTAACTGTGTCTGTGGGCAATCTGCACTGATGAAATTTTGGAGTAAGATAAAGCATAAACTCCTCTTCAGCAAAAAAATTACAAGAGGAGTCTGCGGTGCTAAGATCAGGCAAAAATCAAATTTAGAAAAAATTTTTGTTCAATTCACAAACTTTGAAAATTCGTTACTGTGTCTGAGTGCAAGCTATACTGATGAAATTCTGGAGTAAAATAGAGCATTGATTCCTCTTTAGAAAAGTTATTAGGGGAGTCCTTGGGCCTCTGTTTTTTATCATAATCATGACAGAATAACCAGAAATGAAGAAGTGCAAACTGGCACTACCCGAATAGGAACAGGAAATCCAACAATGAGTCGTCAGGAGGACATGAAAACTATTATGAACTACTTAATACCTAGTGATTATCTCAGATAAAAAGCTGAACTTCAGAAAACAAATTGAAGAGAGCAGAAAAAAGAAAAAACAGATATATAATAGCCTTCACCCGATATTTGATGTAAAGAGCCAATTCTGATTGCAGAACGAACTATAAAATTGAATCCATAATTATTTCTAGTATAACTTTCCAAGAACCAAGAAACTTACAAGAAGAAAGAACTCCAAGGCACATTGGTCAAGTCATTAGAAGTACAATAGTTTTCCCATGTAAATAACTAACGAACAGATCAGAAAAAAACTTAAGATAGAAACACTAGAAGAAATTATAGACAAACAGACAGAAAAGACAAACAGAAACTGAAAGAAGCGATTAAAGGACACAAGAATGAGCAACTGTGAGACATATTGGTGATTCTAGTGAGACAAGAGAAAATACCTCATGAGTTGAGCGAAGATAATGAGAAGAAGAAAGAAAGGAAGGAAGTAGAACACTGAAAACTGAAGAGAATAAATGCTCTCACAAAGCAAACGTAGCACATCCAGGCAACACTAGATCTAATAAAGACCAAAAATCTCAGGATGTTTTGCGTGGCCCTCATACGTGAATACAGAGGCGTGTAAAATCCCGAGAGAGTTTGATGAATGTATACAATTACACTTCAGTATTTCATTTTGGGACCATTGAAGTCTCTCACAAGGGTTTGATAAATAACTCTGTTCGATAATACATGAGGAAACAAATTGAGTTTATATTGTGCTTTGTTCAAATTATGTATTTCGTTGTGGAATAAGTTTTTTTGTAATCTTCAACCTTCGTCAAGACGAAAAGATTGAAAAGTGTAAATTATAACATTGAAAACAAAGATACTTCAGAATTGGCAGAGGTTTCCCCATGCATCTCGCATTTCCAAACAGTATAAGTTGATTAACACCTCCAAGAAATTTTATTCCTCCAGTCTCTCCTTACAAGAAACTGGAACGAACATCACTCTGAACGGAAAAACAAATATTTCCGAATGAGCTTTCTCCTTCATTACCGATCAAACACCAGATCAATCCTCGACAAGCCAAGTCGCATCACCTACCTCGACATTAATCAGCAAAATCAAACATGTAAACGTCTACCAAACCAACGTAAAAGTGTTTAATCGAATCCGATGTTGTTTACGACCGGGCCGTTGGAAATTAATTAGACAGAGATTAGAGGCTGAGCTCAATTAGAATCTCCCATGTAACATAAGACGGATCAGACAACTGGAGTGACAAAGTCGATTCCAGCTGGCATCAGTGTGGATTCTGATGGAGTTCACTTCGCATGCTGGATGTCTGTTGATGAATGTATTCACGGGATCGAATTAAGATGAATCAAAGAAGATGATTTAGATTAATATTGTAAATCTTCGATATCGTGACCGGATTTCGTATATGGCGTTTAATTAAAGTTGTGTTCAAGAGTGTATCGTCAAACGAAGTGTCTATCGGGTATCATGTTCATTTGGATACTTTAATTAATGGTACACAGATCGTGTTTCTGGCAAAAATACTTGCAAGAGGAAGATGCTTGGATTTGGACCTAAAAAACCAGTTATCTGACCTCCACAAACAAAGTTTCAGAAAAAACAAGAAATAAAAACCGAAACACTCTGGCGGAATCTATCATAGCTTCATAAACAATGTCTGACCACGGTGGGAGCCCTGTGGAACACCATAAAATGCGGGAAACACGAGATATATCAACTCCTCGAATGACAGGCTCATTTTTCATTCACCCTACATCTGTTTCTTATCAGAAAACTCAATTAATCTGGACCATAACTAGGACCTCTTCTAATTCCATATTTCCAATACGAGGGTGACGATTTGCGCACCCTTCCTTTTTTCCGAACAAAAGTCCTGCTTAATATTAATGCATGCGATATAGGGTGGTGACTCGCTAGGTTTTCCCTAAGGTAACTTAGATTTTGAAAGGGATCTCCTACATGACAAGGGAATTCCTCGTCCTGTAATGAAATTTGTCAGTCAGTATGTTTATATGTTTACAAGATACGATTGATGGTTTCCGTTGAATGTTCCGTACATAAAACAGTAGAGCCTCCCACTTATTCATTGAGTTAGTGGGGATGTAGTTGAAATTATACAGGGCGAGTCTTCGACTTGTACAAATATTTCAACTGCAGATTCCTCTCATCAAATTAACGAAACATTCGGTTTCGTTCGAAAGATGCAGGGTGTCGAAAATCCATGAAAAAACAATTTTCAATTCATATCTTCGTAACCGCTATTTCAAATGAACAGATACCTATTTGGTTATTTACTGATTTACTCCATTCATGGTACATATTCCTCAATTAAAACGTATTCAATAAAAGTTACTGCCGACTCATAAATCCACGCAAAAATACTATAAAACCACTTGAAAACGCTTGAACGCTTGATATTTTAGGAAGGATCAATAATTTAAAAAAAATAAAAGTATTCTTACTTTTTTTTTTCATGAAACGCGTCGTTTTTGAGTTATTCCCAATTTTTCCCATAAAATTTGACGAAAAATCAAATATTGTAAGAATAATTTGGATGCTTCCCTGGATTTATAATATCACAGAATCACTGAAATTTATAAACAGGGTCTTTCACGAGGAACCTCACCCATATTTATACGGGAAACTACTGAACGTACAGGGTGGGGCAGAAAAACCTATCCGATTTCAAAACGTTATAAAATTAAAACCACTCAGCTTGTCGAAAATTTTTTTTTATTAACATATCGCAAATTTTATGCCATTTTTAAATTTAAGTTTTGAAAAGCACATCACTCAAATGTCGTCTTTGGGAGCGGATACACTTATTTAGGCGCTCGCGGTAGCTTTCCATGACTTTCACCGTCATTTCCACAGGAATTTCTTCAATTGCCCGAGCAAATTCCCTTCGTAAAGCAAGAAGGGTCCTTGGTCGATGCTGGTAAACCTTCGATTTGAGGTAACCCCAAAGGAAGAAGTCACATGGAGTGAGATCCGGAAATCCCCAAAGCGAGCGAATGTTTTCGCGCCGAACGACGCGGGGAACGTTCAATCGCGGCTCTCACATTGGCCACGTTTTCAGGTCCTGTTGCTGTCCTGGGACGTCCAGGCGACTTCTTTTTCAATGCTGAACTCGTCTGTCTAAAATTTGACACCCACACTTTAATCGTAGCGTGATGTGGAACAGGATCATGACGCCCGAGTCCGAAATGAATTCGAAAAGCACGTTGTGTAGCAATTATCGAACCGCCGCATTCGATAAACCGCTCAATAACAAAAGCACGATGTTCACCAGACCAAGGCATGTTGACTACTGACAAATGGCATAAAACCAGCTTTCTAACGGTTTTTACCCCACTACTCTACCTGCTCTCTCTTCTGAGAAAAAGGGATTTGAAATCAGATAGGTTCTTCTGCCCCACCCTGTATTTTCATGAAATTCAGCACTTATAAGTATTTCACGATGCTGATGAAATCTAAAATATTTTCAAGGCATGAGCACCTCCGGTTTATCCGGAAATGACGTCAACTTCCGTTTTTTAAATTAGAACACCATTTTTTTATTGCAGAAATAGATCCCTTAGAAAATTTCAAGTTATTTTGATGTAACATTTTTCAGTTTTGGTTGGAAAATTCTCTCTGAGCAGGAAAATTCGAAAAAAAAAATCGAAAATAGAGCTCCGCTGAAACAAGAATAACTTCGAGGTTTTTGGATGGAAAAATTTCATTTTTGGGATTTTTCAAGATGTAAGATTGATGTATCCACTTTGAAAATCGAAATCGCGATTCATGATACAGGGGGTGAAAAAAACGCTTTCAAAGGGATGACAAAATCGTGAAAAATCAATTTTTTCAAATTAGAACCCAATTTTTTTATGGCAGATATTGAATCTAGGTTAAAAAATAATGTGAGTGTATGCATCACACCCTTGCCCTAAAGTGGATATTAACTCAGAAAATATCCATTTTAGGGCAAGGGTGTGATGCATACACTCACATTATTTTTTAACGTAGATTCAATATCTGCCATAAAAAAATGGGGTTCTAATTTGAAAAAATTGATTTTTCACGATTTTGTCATCCCTAACATTGAAAGCGATTTTTTCACCCCCTGTATCATGAATCGCGATTTCGATTTTTAAAGTGGATACATCTATCTTACATCGTGAAAAATCCTAAAAATGAAAATTTTCCATCGAAAAACCTCGAAGTTATTCTTGTTTCAGCGGAGCTCTATTTTCGATTTTTTTTTCGAATTTTCCCGCTCAGAGAGAATTTTCCAACCAAAACTGAAAAATGTTACATCAAAATAACTTGAAATTTTCTAAGGAATCTATTTCTGCAATAAAAAAATGGTGTTCTAATTTGAAAAACGAAAGTTGATGTCATTTCAGGAAAAACCGGAGGTGCTCATGCCTTGAAAATATTTTAGATTTCATCAGCATCGGGAAATACTTATAAGTGCTGAATTTCATGAAAATACTTTCAGTAGTTTCCCGTATAAATATGGGTGAGGTTCCTCGTGAAAGACCCTGTATAAGGGGATAGGACAAAACGAATGGGACAAGACAAAGACTCACTCTGTCTATTATTAGTATTTCTTTATAGACAGAAATGTGGACCGTGAGATCTAACTGCCAGTATATAAAGTATTCCTTTTTTGGCGATTCAGAAAACGAAACTGATCCAAAGCATAACTAACAACCAAATTTTCGACTCAATATATCATATCCGGACTCGAACATTATTCCGAATTTATCGAAATTGGATTCTGTCGCAATATAAGCCCGGAACATATCCTCCTTGCAACTGGTCTTATGCAAGCAGATTAACTTCTTCCCAGCCAATATCCGGGTTTCGCTTCGTGCCAGTAGTTTTTCCGTCTAGTTCAGCATGTGTCGCACATAATGACATTTATGTCATGTGAGATTTTCCATACTTCGTTGGCGTTATTTCGATATTGGCGAAATGTGATGTGAACTTTCTGTACGTGAGACTGAAGGCAGCATGATGAAGTTTATGTAAATGCCAATGCATATTAGATTTTGGCTAGAATCGGAACTCTATTGATTGCTTATGGGCTTTTGTATGCTTGATACGTATAAGAAGATTATGTTACGTTTATGTAGAGATGGTTTAACATATTTTTTGACTCAATATCACCTCCAGTATAAAATGGGATATTGAAAACTCTGCAATGAACCCAATCAAGATTGAGTGAGATTCTTTCAAGTACTAGAAATACTAGAACCGCATTATTATTGTAGAAAAAGCTTACCAATCTCCCTCAAGCTCTTATCGAAAATGAAACTCACCTGAAACAAAGAAGAAAATTTATTTCTAGGATAATAGAATGAATTAAAGCTGCAAACTAATTTCTTAATCATATAAAACCTTTTCAAAGTGGGGAACATATTCAATATCGTCACATCCCCCATGGAAAACGAATTTTTAAATGGACAGACTACCAATAAAAGCATTTCACGATGCAGCTTTCGTTGAGTGAACATAATGCAATTTCTCATCAGTTCCTGACGAATTCATCTCGCCAATTTCCCCGTTCACTTTGCCTCCATTCCTGCTATTTAGGAGGCAGGAATATGTGCCACCTTCATTAGATTTGTTCCCCTAATAAATAACGTTTGCATCCGTAAGTGCTTCTTCGGATGCACGTCGCATTTAAAGCAGGTTTGCGAACCTTTTTGCTGCAGATTCGATACCTTCCACGCATCTTAGGAGGGTGTAGAATGTATGCCCTACGCAGTACCCAAAATGTCAATGTAAATACCATTAAATGGTATACAGAAGGTTCTTGAACCAGAATAGGGGCAAGAACCAAGTGTACACTATCGTTAGGCTTCCACTTGAGTGTTTGGAAGGCGTTATACTATCAATTGAAACATGCGTAGTCATAAACCTCTAAAGAAACTATCAAGCTTCCTTTTTTTTTGTTCTAGAAGAGGTGAATCTGATCTTACATCAGACACCCAGTCTTTCTGGGTAGTGTCGGATTCTTACCGACTAAACACCTCTCCTGTGGTTGGTTCCGGGCTTAACCCTTCCATCACCTTATCTGTTATTTTCTCTTTCGCATTCTTTAATGCTGATTGTTTGTGTTCATCCTTCAATTGGATATCTCTCACTAAGTGTGGAGTTTTATATCTTCATTTTCGAAATTGGTCTCTAGGTCTTTTGCGGTAAATTCTCGATGTTTCTTCATCTTCAGCGGGGTCATAGTCAACTAACCTTCTAAGGTCGTCATTTGAATGTTCACTAGCTCTTTCATAGGCTTTTGCAGCTTCTCGTTTGATGAATGTAGTAATTGACTCCCATTTTATGACTTTTCGGATTTGTTCATTCCGAACAAACCAGGGGGCGTCTAATGCCCATCTCAAAAATTTGTTTTCTGTACTTTGTATCCTCTTTATATGGGTTCTCGCTGCATATCCCCATGCTGTTTATCCATATGTTAGCTGCGGTCTGGCGACTGCTTTTATGATCCTCAATTTCGTGTTTCTGTTCATTTGGCTTCTTCTGCCTGTAATCGGATATTCGTCTTTTCATTGCTACATTCGTTTTATCCACTGCATACTTAATGTGCTGTTTCCACGTTAGTCCTTTGTCTAATATTACTCCTAGGTATTTAGCTTCATTCTTCCATTCAATTTCATTATTGTCTATGGATATCTTCGATTCCATCTTCAGTCTTCTCTTTTGAAGGAGTATTGCTTGACTCTTTTCTCCATTGATTTTGATTTTCCATCTGTTACACCATTGACTGATATCATCTGCAGCTTCTTGAAGTCTTTTGTGAATTATTTACCTACGTATTTCTGTGCCTAATTGCTGCAAGCTTCCTTGCGCAGATAAAAACACACATTTTCCATCTGAATGAAAGCATAATCCGTATCATCCATAATCAAATCGTCGATTTTGTAATCGGTGGACCAAATAGGACCGTTTTACGATACTCATACTCTGAATACCGTTAATGCAGCCGAACATGAAACATCACTAATTTCTCATAATGAATCAATCCCAGACACATTCACGACATCGTTAAAAACCATTTTTAAGTGTCATCCTTTCGTTGACATCCCGTAATCTTCACGATCTTGGCGGATATTCTCGTCGAGCTTCGATAAGACGATTTTGGTCTGTTCGTAAAGGATATAAGTATCGATATTGCACAACACGAATGTTGAAGTGGAATAATCAGATCGTAAAGAGATAATGTGGGTGGAAGAGGATTGTCGAATGTAGGTATGCGGACGATCCTACCTCCGTAAGTCGAAAACATGAAGTAATTGGTTTGTATAAGTTGTCGTT
The DNA here is from genome assembly GCA_910592335.1 of Adalia bipunctata. NCBI lineage: Eukaryota > Metazoa > Arthropoda > Insecta > Coleoptera > Coccinellidae > Adalia > Adalia bipunctata. The sequence goes on from OU342954.1 coordinate 22,729,513, forward strand.
CACGAGTTTTGGTGGTCTGAGTTGCACACGTCGTTTTTGTGATAGGCATACAAGTACAAGATGGATCTTTATGAGATGCAACTGATATTGCAGTGCCATTGATAGTGTCTTTAATTTTGAGAGTTCCTTAACATATCCTGAATATAACCGGAGTTCGAATTTCCCTATGCCTTTTCCTAAATATATCCCTTATGTCCCAGAACAACAAATTCTCATTGTGACTTCCCAGAGATGTCCCGAAAGTAACCAGAAAAAATATGAAGTCTATGTCAATTTCGTTTTGGCAACAGAAACGACAACTTTATCGATGCTCAACACTAAATATTCAATGCGAAACGCCGTATACCCTTATCACGAGATGATCCCATTCGAATCCCATCATACAGCATCCGAATCATGCATTCTGACGGTGTATAAATAAAGAATGAAGTCGTTCGCATTGCCGTCACGTAATTTAATATGTATGCCACCTTTATATCTAATAATTCCGCTCTTGCGGCCTCGTAACGGCGATAAAGGGGTGAAAACACGAAAATTTCCAGAAATGAAATGTCTCGCGAGTCCTGAATATTTCTGACGAATGCAGGTTCGCGTATTTTCATGCAAATGCAGTCGGTGGCATGCGATTGCCTGCATCTGCTGCCTTCGGTTTGCGGTGGAGGTTGACGGCATGCCTGGAATTTTATCGAATGATTAGATTCCTATTTTGCCCCAATCGTTTGTGTTCTGTTCTGTTTGATTGCTGCATAAGTGGATTTCGAAGAAAGATTGCCAGGTTCAACTATAAACAAACATGGTCCTTTGAGCCGGAACATTCCAACTCTTGCTCCTCCTGTGGAAAACACCCCCTTTGAGATTCGACAGAAGAGCGGCTCTCCACGAATCAAGGTGTGTTATAACTCGAAGAAAATAAAAAGAGATGTTATTAAAAATTTAGAAGATCTTTCTTCTTACTTCATACGAAATTGAAGTTTTCACGTATATTGAGACTCAAATAAAATACGCACTGTCTACAACACAATCACAAGGAAAAAATATATCAAAATAATTGGTCAATTTACCAAAACGAAATCATTTTCTTGAAGCAAAATCAAATTATCAAAACCAAATCAAATCATCACAACAAATTCAAATTTTCAAAGATTGGGGGTTCATCAAAATAACATAAAACCGAAAACTTGGGGTGATTTCAAAACATCACAACTCAAAGTACCGCAAAATTGAGGAGATTTCAGGACTCTGGACTCTAAAAGTTTTCGGCGTTACATGCAGCTTTAGACCAATACTCAAACAAGCAAAGCATACGCGAAATTGCCTGACCTTTCTCTTTCTGGCAGGTTATCCTAAGGATAATGAAAATATCCTAAAAAAACAACAAAAACACGTCACTAACTCGCTGTTCGCAGATCAATTCCACTCCCGGTTTTATAGACGAGACGTGATCCAAACAATTCGAATTACTTTCATTAAACCTTCAAGTCCCTATTTACCACCTTACACCTCTATTCCCTGAATAGCACTTTTCTGTCTCCGCTTGAGACTGTGCTTCTAAAAACGGAATTACTTCTCAAACCTTAAACGTGAATCCCGAGTCAACTGAAAACCTTCCCGTTTAAGACTTCTCCAGATACTCTTAACCAATTCCAAACTTAACTCCGCTATTCCCCGAATAGCATTTTTTTTTCGTCGCCGCTTTGAGGCCGTACTTCCAAACACTGAAGTACCCTAAAACCGATTCCGAGTCAACTGAGAATCTTCCGGCTCAAGGCTTCTCCAGCTACTGCCACTTCTTCGTTTTCTTCAGAGCAATTGAAGATTTCCTTTTTTCATTAGCGAACCTTATGTACATAACGGATACTGCCGTGATAAAATGAAAATAAAAAAGGCGTCATATTTCGTTCTGCTCGACAAAGCATCCCGGCTAAGTGTGTGACATAAAGCCAAACAGCGCAATTTCAATAACCCGCTTTTTCGGGCGTTCGCGAAATGAGCACGTCATTATCATGCTTGTGAAGCAGTGGAAATACAGATGAGAGAAACTAGATATATGCCCGTATATCTGTAATGTTTACACTGTTGAAGCATTCGTGTAGCCTCCGGTCCCATGGTGTTGTATCGTCCGTTTTATTGGTGTTCCGCATTGTGAAGTTTGCGCCACGCTATATTAGATCTGTTAAATCGGACACTGCTGCAGTATCAGATTGCGAAGGTTGTTTCGTACAATCTGGCCAATTTTTTCGAACCGTCTACGGGGCATTAACCAACGGTTTTCATTTTGGAGTATACGCTGCATATGCTCTTCAATTTAAATTGTGATAGCTCTTGAGGCTTCATCTGATATAGTTGAGCTTAAACCCTGAAAAGCCTCCTTCATCAAGCGACAATTCACAACTGATTCCACCTCATTTGGAACGCCATTTTTGAACATCAAAACTTAAGCGTTAAGCTCTCGAAAAACTACCCTGGTACTTCCAGAGTACACTGAGAGTTTGTCGGATCTAACGCAATCGGAGAAGACAAGTTCGAACATGTGTAGTCTAAGGCGAGGTCCAAATACAGAACAATTTGGGCCGAGTTGCGACACAGGGACAAAGTTCGAAGTTTGAGACTAGGGGTGAAGCAAGGAAACTCCCCGGCGTACATCCGGTTGGATGTGCACAAATTAGGCTGGACCAACCCGAAGGAATGGAGTTTAATGACTCGTGAATTGGGGACGTTTTAACTTTGTTTCGAGTTTCTTAAATTCACGGCGACGTGGGCTGAAACCTTTCTCCTGGAAAAGATAAAATTACAAATCTCATGCTGAAGAAAATGTCAAAGAAAGGAACGGCAGCTCTCACTAGCATAGCAAATGGAGTGATGAGAACAGAGCACTTTCCAAAAAGATGGAAAACTGCCGAAGTGATTGTTTTCAATAAACCAGGTAAAGAAAAAAAGTTCCCACAGAACTATAGACCCATAAGCCTGCTCCCAGCCCTATAGGAAAAATTGTGGAGAGAGTCTTAGCCAGTCGACTAAATGAAGAAACAGAAGCCCTGGCGACGATACCGAGTGTACATTTTGGGTTTCGAAAACAACATTCAACTGAAAAACAGCTCCTAAGAATGACCGAGTATATCACAGAAGGATTTCAGAATAAACAAGCCACAGGACTATTACTACTAGATGTAACCAGAGCTTTCTATAGAGCATGGCATGAAGGACTAGCATATAAAATGATAACCGCAGGTTATTCACCCAAGTTATGCAGAATAATAAGAAATTATTTGAGGGATAGGAACTTTTGTGTGAAAATAGGAGACGTTCATTCCACACTCAGATATTTAGAAGCAGGAGTTCCTCGAGGATCCATACTAGGACCGCTACTCTATAACATATACATACATGATATACCAAGAAATCCAAGATGCCTGCTTGCTCTATACTCAGACGATACGGGCATAGCAATTAGGCACAGAAATACAAAAATAATTCACAAAAGACTTCAAGAAGCTGGAGATGATATCAGTCAATGATGTAACAGATGGAAAATCAAAATCAATGGAGAAAAGAGTCAAGTAATACTGCTTCAAAAGAGAAAACTGAAGATGGAATCGAAGATATCCATAGACAATAATAAAATTGAATGGAAGAATGAAGCTTAATACCTAGAAGTAATATTGGACAAAGGACTAACGTGGAAACAGCACATTTAGTATGCAGTGGATAAAACGAATGTAGCAATGAAAATACTAAACCCGATTATAGGCAGAAGAAGCCAAATGAACAGAAACACGATATTGAGGCTCATAAAAGCAGTCGCCAGACTGCAGCTAACATATGGATCAACAGCATGGGGCTATGCAGCGAGAACTTATATAAAGAGGATACAGAGTACAGAAAACAAATTTCTGAGATGGGCATTAGACTCCCCCTGGTTTGTTAGGAATGAACAAATCCGAAAAGACATAAAATGGGAGTCCACTACTACATTCATCAAACGAAAAGCTGCAAAAGCCTATGTAAGAGCTAGTGACCATCCAAATGACGACCTTAGAAGGTTAGTTGACTATGACCCCGCTGAAGATGAAAAAAACAGCGAGAATTTACCGCGAAAGACCTAGAGACCAATTGCGAAAATAAAGATATAGAACTGCACACTTAGTGAGAGATATCGAATTGACGAATGAATACAAACACTCAGCATAAAAGAATGCGAAAGAGAAAATAACAGATAAGATGATGGAAGGTTTATAGGCTTATGCCCGAAACAGCTGGAGAGGTGTTTAGACGGTAAGAATCCGACACTACCCAGAAAGACTGGGTGTGTGATGTAAGATTCACCTCTTCTAGAACACAAAAAAAATGGAACCTTTCTGATGGGTACACAAATTTGAAGATAAAATATCAAAGAATCTCACCTCTCCATTTGACAGTTATACGAAAATATAGCTTCCTCCTTCTCATAGATCTTGTAGAGAAATCCGAAGGCACTCTGGCGTGAAATACTATATCTTCGCAGCTTCCAAAGAAGTATTTCCCGTTCGACCGGAAGGTCCGCCAGAAAGGGTTGACGCACCCCAATTCCTAAAACTCTTCCGATAAATTGAGCACCGACAGAAGCTACCCGAACAAGCTGAGGGTGGCAAGTGTATTATATCGCATGACAAAATCGCTCTTCACAAAAGAGGGATTAGTCGAGAGAGGAAGCACATCGAGACAGTCAGAATTGATGAAATACCTCCATTGTGACGGCCGGAGGGCCACTTGGGCGAACATTCACCGACGACGATAAGATATTAAGTGCGTATATCTAGAATCTGTCATGAAACCACCGTCGGCAATACTTCTGGAAGCTTCCTCATCTGTTAATTGATTAACTCGGAAGAGATTCGTTGCATTGTTGAAGGAGTTTAGTGAGCTGGGATTGATGGATGTTCAGGGAAGTGTGGTAATGAGAAACAATATTTCTTTCGTGAACAAGGAATTGCTTTCTGAAAGTCTTCCGCTGGAACATAATAGCTGTACCCGGAAGAGATCGTTTGTTGGAGTTGAATTTTAAATGGCGCAATCTATCCACCCTTGAACATAATAATCCTTTTTAGTTTGACGATTTCAAATTTTCATCAACTTCAGTCTTTCGACATCAAGTGGCACTTATCGATAACACACGCATTTATTCCCCTCGTATCCGTCTTTCGAACACAATTAATTCACAGAAATAAAATTTTTATTTTAGACCTCATCATAAACCCAATAATCAGGAATTAAATCTTCACTATAATCGAATAATATTGCTTCTGGTTTTTTGTCGAGGATTTCAAATTTCCGTCAACTTTTCTACTGCGATGAATATTGTGATTTTGAAACCGCACGCGAAGGATGTACACAAACACTCAGCATAAAAGAATGCGAAAGAAAAAATAACAGATAAGATGATGGAAGGTTTATAGGCTTATGCCCGGAACCAACCGCAGGAGAGGTGTTTAGTCGGTAAGAATCCGACACTACCCAGAAAGACTGGGTGTCTGATGTAAGATTCACCTCTTCTAGAACAAAAAAAAAAAACCGCACGCGAAATATCTGGGAGTCACGCTCGATAAAAAACTTAACTTCAACTCCCATATAAGCAACATTGCTTACAGAGGGAACAATATCCTGAGAGAGCTTTTTCCTCTCATCAGTAAGCAAAGCAAGTTACCGGTGAAATCTAAAATCCGAATCTACAAACAGGCAGTAAGACCAGCAGTCTTGTACGCAAACCCGATTTGGAGCAACACTTCCAATGCAAATTATAAAAAACTTCAGGTCATTCAAAATAAGTTTCTCCGAATTATATTGAACAAGCCAAAGGTCACGAATATCAACAAACTCCACTTGGATGGAAATTTAAACCTCATCCAAAAGGAAGTGCTCAAACAAAGCAAGAAATTCTTCAACATCACCACAAAAACTTTAGATAAAACCAAATCCATAGGCACAATAACCAGCCGAAACACAAACATCAAAATAAAACACAAACTTCTGCACCAAGTTATTTTATAACGATTTGTACATTTTATCCACCATCACTAGAGGAGTAACTGTGTTTCATTGACCATACAAACCTCTAGTCTAAACTAGAAACTAGAAACCTAGAAACCTAGAAAATCAAAAACACCTGATGATTCGCAAATCAATAATATTATATTAGATAAAATCTCTAGATTAGGAGCTAATTGTATACAGGGTCTTTCACGAGGAACCTCACCCATATTTATACGGGAAACTACTGAACGTATTTTCATGAAATCCAGCACTTATAAGTATTTCACGATGCTGATGAAATCTAAAATATTTTCAAGGCATGAGCACCTCCGGTTTTTCCGGAAATGACGTCAATTTCCGTTTTTCAAATTAGAACACCATTTTTTTATTGTAGAAATAGATTCCTTAGAAAATTTCAAGTTATTTTGATGTAACATTTTTCAGTTTTGGTTGGAAAATTCTCTCTGAGCGGGAAAATTCGAAAAAAAAATCGAAAATAGAGCTCCGCTGAAACAAGAATAACTTCGAGGTTTTCGGATGGAAAATTTTCATTTTTGGGATTTTTCAAGATGTAAGATTGATGTATCCACTTTAAAAATCGAAATCGAGATTCATGATACAGGGGGTGAAAAAATCGCTTTCAAAGTTAGGGATGACAAAATCGTGAAAAATCAATTTTTTCAAATTAGAACCCCATTTTTTTATGGCAGATATTGAATCTACGTTAAAAAATAATGTGCCCTAAAGTGGATATTAACTCAGAAAATATCCATTTTAGGGCAAGGGGAAAACCGGAGGTGCTCATGCCTTGAAAATATTTTAGATTTCATCAGCATCGTGAAATACTTATAAGTGCTGAATTTCATGAAAATACGTTCAGTAGTTTCCCGTATAAATATGGGTGAGGTTCCTCGTGAAAGACCCTGTATAATACTTTATGTGTACATATCAATTTGTATTTCCCCTTGTAAATATACTGTTTATGCCACATAGAAAAAATCAAATAAAAATGCTGTTAAGCAAAAAAAAACTGTGTTTCATTGACCGCACGCGTCTTAGCCGTTCATTTCATTCAAATTGAATTAACTTCGAAACGTTCTTGAGGCCCATGCATGAACGCATTGATAACTTGGTAATTATCGGGGTATATATTCACTGGCACAATGTCAACCTTCATTGTTTCATTCCAAGCTTTCGGTCGTTATCACAACCATCTTCAGGAAGCTAAAATGCACTACAATATAATTTCACTTGAAAATCATTAATAAAGATCACCTACAAGAGTTTGACGTTATTCCTCGTGCTCTATTCGAAACAATGCTATGTTATTCGAAAAATCAACAGGCTGGCAACGTTTTCTCTAAAGCTCTGTGAACTAATCATAGAAGATTATTGTTTTGAATACAATATAGGTTGATATAGCAATAGCTTGATGATTCACAAATTGAATGAAAAACTTTTCTCTACAAGATATTTCTGAGATATCGAGGAAAATATAAACAAATTATCAGTATTTTACAAACTGATCTGCAGGAAATCAGAGTAATTAACCTTCCTCTGGGGACGATAATTTCAAATTTCCGTCAACTTCAGTTTATCTAGATAACATTGCGTTTTTCGATACCACATGCCTCTGTGCCTGTGGTGTCTATTTTAAAACACAAATTCAATCAGTTTTCTGCTAGTTTAACCACTCGGTTCTACCCTCAAACTAATCTTACTCTGCTTCAAACCCAATTTTGCTGTGATGAGCCAGGAGAATAAATAAAAATAAGTATACTCGTGTTTCAATATCGTAAGATTGATTAACATCACGCCCATCGGCAAGAGGGTTGGAGAATTGAGAATGCATTTTCTCGCCAACGCACACAAAAGGACAAAATGACGCATTGCAATAATTCCTCAGGGGGCTAGCCGCAGGAGGAGGACAAGGTTCCCGCGATTATGAGAAAATCATAATCCATCGATCAAACGTCCTTATGATATGAGAAATTCTGCATCGGGTCTTTCTTTCGATATCCGATGTAATTTACGTTTATTCGCGGTAGATGCAATAAAGTGCGGTGTGGTGTGGTGAATCAGCTCGTTTCTGACGGGGATTGGGGGAAAACAGGGACGGAGCTTGAAGATTTTCTAAAAAATTGGCGACCTTTAATATTATTTTAGTTGAAAACTTGTTTACCCCAAAATCAAAATGCTTTCTTCAAAACAATTGTTCTCTATTTTTTTTCACTTCATTCTGTCCTGGCAACCCCAATTTATGATTGAGATCAACAACCTGTGGAGCATCATCCAACAAATTACAATGTATTATAAATATTTAAAAAAAATTTTTCGCGGCAGGATTTCAAATTTCTGTCAACTTCATTTTATAGGTTAAAAATGCATCAAACATCTTTCAGAACTATTTTTCAACGACATCAAATTCATTTACTCAGTTTATTTGCTTCCCTTATCGCCGAAACATCAAATTGTCCAGAATGAGACAATTCCACAGTAAGGGAGCTTACAGAATTTCATAGAAAATTGATACTCTTCAATATTATTTTAGATGATTACTTGTAGGTAGGTTTGTCCCAAAATTCAATATGCTTTCTTCAACAGATTTGCTTTATATTTTTCCGAAAATTGTCACTTCATTCTGTCCTTGCAACCTCAATTGTCCAGTTATGATTGAGATCGACAACCTGTGAAACATCATCCAACAGATTACAATTTAAAATGAATATCAAAATCAAAAATAGAAAAATTTTTCGCGACAGGAATTCAAAATTCCGTCAACTTCATTTTATTGGTATAAAAATTTATCAAACATCGTCATTCAAAGCTAAATACCTAGGAGTATTATTAGACAAAGGACTAACGTCAAACGTGGAAACAGCACATTAAGTATGCAGTGGATAAAACGAATGTAGCAATGAAAAGATTATACCCGATTATAGGCAGAAGAAGCCAAATGAAAAGAAACACGAAATTGAGGATCTTAAAAGCAGTCGCCAGACCGCAGCTATAACATATGGATCAACAGCATGGGGATATGCAGCGAGAACCCATATAAAGAGGATACAAAGTACAGAAAACAAATTTCTGAGATGGGCATTAGACGCCCCCTGGTTTGTTAGGAATGAACAAATCCGAAAAGACATAAAATGGGAGTCCATTACTACATTCATCAAACGAAAAGCTGCAAAAGCTTATGAAAGAGCTAGTGATCATCCAAATGACGACCTTAGAAGGTTAGTTGACTATGACCCCGCTGAAGACGAAAAAACAGCGAGAATTTACCGCAAAAGACCTAGAGACCAATTGCGAAAATGAAGATATAGAACTGCACACTAATGAGAGATATCCGAATGAAGGATGAACACAAACACTCAGCATAAAAGAATGCGAAAGAGAAAATAACAGATAAGATGATGGAAGGTTTATAGGCTTATGCCCGGGACCAACCGCAGGAGAGGTGTTTAGTCGATAGAATCCGACAATACCCAGAAAGATTGGGTGTCTGACGTAAGATTCACCTCTTCTAGAACAAAAAGAAAATCGTCATTCAATTCAAGATGCGGGACGCATTTTATACTGTCAGAACTTTGTTTCAACGTCATCAAAGTCATACACTCAATTTATTCGCTAAGTGCTTTCACAATCGCCGAAATATCAAATTGTCAAAAATGGGAGAAGTCCACAGAAACGGTGCTTACAGAATTTAATAAAAAAATTGGTAATCGTCCATATTATTTTAGTTGATTACTTGTATGTCCCAAACTTCAACATGCTTTCTTCAACAGATTTGCTCTCTCATTATATTGGTATAAAAATGCATCAAACATCGTCATTCGATTCAAGAAGCGGGACGCATTTTATACTGTCAGAACTTTGTTTCAACGTCATCAAAGTCATACACTCAATTTATTCGCTAAGTGCTTTCACAATCGCCGAAATATCAAATTGTCAAAAATGGGAGAAGTCCACAGAAACGGTGCTTACAGAATTTAATAAAAAAATTGGTAATCGTCCATATTATTTTAGTTGATTACTTGTATGTCCCAAACTTCAACATGCTTTCTTCAACAGATTTGCTCTCTCATTATATTGGTATAAAAATGCATCAAACATCGTCATTCGATTCAAGAAGCGGGACGCATTTTATACTTTCAGAACAATTTTTCAACCACATCAAAATCATTCTTTCAGTTTATTGTGCTTTCACAATCGCTGAAATATCAAATTGTCCAGAATGAGAGAATTCCACAGGAACGGAGCTTACAGAATTTTATAAAAAATTGTTAATCTGTAATATTATTTCAGTTGATTAGTTGTATATCATGAATATGCTCTCAAAAATTGGTTGTTCAAATTCTTTTGAAGTGTAAACAAACATATAGATTCAGAAAAATGCCCACTTCTTTTTGCCTCGTCTTCGAGCACGCCCTACGTTCCTGGAGGACGCCCTGCGACCATAGGCGTCGAAAGAATAATCACTTGGATCACGGCACGCGACACATATGCTTAATGTGTGTCGCCCGGTCCCAAGGGGGGTCGCCCAACAATAGGTCCTTGCGGGGCCCCTCACATTAACGGCCTAGGGCTCAGCATATTCGCGAGGGAGGTGCGCGTATGTGAAGTTATTTGATGAATGAGTATCGGACCTTCATCTACTGAGTCATGCCCGAATCCTAGTTGCATTACCATTGGAATTGGTTGCGATTTGGTATTACTTTCGGGGTTAGGTTTTTAATCATGGGATTTAAACGAGACATCCTTGGGAGTCTGTAAAAGCCAAACATTCATTAGGAAAACAGTTCATTGTCCTTAAAAGAATATTTGCTCTTTACAGCTCAGATGACTACATGTAGGCACTATCAAAACATGCCTCTTTCCAAATGAATATTGACCTCTGTCGACTTTTTGCAGAATAACCCATACTTACGAAAATATTCGAACGAAATATTTCATGTGGGCCACCCAGTATATCACGGATGTCTTAGACAAAACGAGAAGTTCTTTCGAATTTCGAAATATCATGTGTTTCTTCTGATTGAACTAATTTCACAGCCACAGTGTCGAATCGAAAGATGAAATTCTTGATTAAAATTATGAGTCCATACTTTGAGGCCGATATACTTGACAATTCAGTCTCAAACTATGGTAAAACAATACAAGTCTACTCTTCGTGAACAAAGAAACATTTACGAAACTAGCGGAATTCAAATTTCCGTCAACTTCAATCTATCGAGATGAAAATCCATTAAATGGCCTATTTCAAGTGGCGATCGAGACGTCGTACAGAGCAGACGTGTAACGAGTGCGCAAGCGCTAAAACGGTGAAAAAGGAGTGAAGTGGTGTGACCAGTTCGTAGTGTGTCGAGTCCAGATCTCAGATCGTTGGTTCCACAATGGAGAAGGTCATTACTGAATTTATCTACCTAGCGGAAGTACTGGCGAAAAATGATTACGACATGGAAGATTTATTCGGTCAACTCAAGAACCGATTAGTGAAAGTTGGTGAAAGTGACAATAAGTGCAGTGATAGTGTGGACAAAAATGACGGACCGGCTTTTCAGAAACCGAAGAAAACTGTGAAACGACCAAGGCTAAACAGTGAGGACAGTGATAATAGGAAGACCGAAGTATCTAACCGATACGATATATTATCCGACGACGAGATGGATATCGAAGAGGACCAAGAGAAGACAAAGGAAAGTGACCAGGATTCAACCAGGATTGACCAGAATGTGCCCAAAGAAAAGAAGACTTTGGAGAAACCTACACCTCAAATGGATCGACCGGTGAAAAGTGAGCGAATAGCTCACTTGATAATCAGAGATCCCTTGAGGTGGGGTCAAATAAACGAGATGATACAGAGGAGAAATATACAAGTGAAAAAGTCGAAGGTAGTGGGTCACGGTGTTCAACTTGAACCCAAAACAGAAGAGGATTATCGTAACTTGTACAGAGCCCTTAAAGAAACAGAAGAGCAATTTCATGCTTACGAGCTCAAGAGTGAGAAGAAATTAAAAGTAGTTCTCCGAGGTGTTTTGATCCAAATCACCGAAGAAGAAATTAAGAATGATTTGGCCAAACAAGGTTACCCCGTAACGAAGGTAACTAGGATGAAGGGGCAAAAGGGATTCCCTATCCCACTTGTCCTAGTGGAAATTGACAAGGCTTATAAAGCAATATTCACAAAACTGGAATTTTGTTGTGGGCTATCCGTGCAAGTGGAAAGCCTAAAATTAAGAACTGAGATCATACAGTGCCACCGGTGCCAATTGTTTGGACATGCGCAGAGGATCTGTCATGCTGCGTTCAAATGCATGAAATGTGGAGATGGGCACATGAGTTCAGAGTGCCCGAAACCAAAAACGACGTCACCGAAATGCGCGAATTGTGGTGGGGACCACCTTTCGTCATATATTAAATGTACGAAGAACCCCAACAACCCGGAAGTTTCGAAGAAGAAATTCAAGGAAGCACCTTTGCCCAAAGACAATATCTGGGCAAAACGGAACATGGAGCACAAAACTACAAAGACCGAAGAAAATAAGCAAAAACCACCGCCAAAAGAGATTGTTCCTGAGAAAAAGGAAACCAAAAAAGAACAGAAAAACGTGAAAGCCAAAGAACCTAGGCAAACCAAACCAGAAGACGAACTAGCCGTCATTCTAGGAAGAATGACGCTTACACTGTGTGCAGCGAACGCCACAATTGAACAGAAGATCGCCTTTATAAATGAGCAGGACAAACTGATCAAATTATTTAAACGAAAGTAAATGGATAGTAAGCCGTATAAATGTTTGAATATTGCGTTCTGGAACGCAGAATCCGTTAATCAGAAAAAACAGGAATTAACCCTCTTTTTAGAGGAAAATAAAATAGATATTCTACTGTTAGGTGAAACCTGGTTGAAGCCGACGAAACTACTCAAGATTAGGAACTATGAATCCTACAGAAGTGATAGACAACAAGGAAGATGCGGAGGTACAGCTATCTTAGTGAAAAGGGGTATAAGTCACCAGGAACTACCACCAATCACATCTAATAATATAGAAGAAAAAGGTGTGAGTGTAAAAACAAAAGAAGGTGAAATTTACATTTACTCTGTGTATAAGCCTCCAAAGAGCAAATTTGATGAAGCAGATATAACTGCTTTCTTCAAGAGTAACAGACCAACAATAATTGCAGGAGACCTTAATGCGAAACACCCCGACTGGAACAGCATAAAAACCAATGAAAGTGGGATGAAGCTTAGAGGAATAACGGACAAACACAAATTGGTAGTTGTAGGTCCAAAAGATCCCACGCATATTAACAGAGCCACAGGAACGATGGATTTGTTGGATATAGCAATAATGAAAAACGTCTCGATGAACTTCGAAATAGAAACCATGATGGACCTTTCTTCGGATCACGCCCCAGTGATCCTGACCCTGGACATCAAAACAGATAAACTACCTACCGATAGAAAATCTATAAATTGGAGCAAGTTCAAAGAAGTTTTCAAAACTAGAAATTTGAAAATAAGCAATAAAGGACAGATAGACGGAGCAGTTGAAGATTTAGAGACAAGAATTATAGAAGCACAAGCACAGTCGACTAAAGTGCAACAAATACCGAAGAAGACTCCTCTACCTGTAGACGTGAAAGTACTACTAGAGGAAAAAAGGAAAGCTAAGAAGCAGTATAGAAAAACACTACACCCAGATGACAAAACTATACTGAACAAACTAACGAACGAAGTGAAATCCAGAGTTCGAGAATTATTTACGGAACAATGGGACAAAAAATTAGAAGAATTGGACACAGAAGATCAGTCTTTATGGAAAATGGCTTCAGCATTAACCGGAAAGAAGACGAAAACGAAAATACCAATATTGAAGAAGGGAAACAATGTTGCAGCAACAAACGAAGAAAAGGCAGAGATTTTCGCGGATTCCTTAGAAAAACAATTCAAGCCTAACCTGAAATGTGATGACGAAAATTTCAACAAACTGGTAGAAGAAGTAGCGAAAACGGAAAGCCCGGATAAACCAGATGAACAACTACAAGAAATAACCAAAGAAGAAATAAGCGACATTATCAGGAACCTAAAAAATAGAAAAGCACCCGGAGCAGACGGAATAATGAATCAAGCGCTCAAAAACCTGCCAGAGGAAACGCTCGAAGAAATTGCAGAAATAGCCAGGGCTCTAATGAAAACAGGATACTTTCCAGAAAGATGGAAAACAGCAGACACAATTTTGATAAGGAAACAAGGAAAGGACAAAAATGACCCAGCAAATTACAGACCAATAAGTCTACTATCGGCTTTAAGCAAAGTCATAGAGAAAGTAATTTACAGAAGACTGGCGGAATTCGCAGAAACCAATAAGATTATACCTGATCACCAGTTTGGCTTTCGCAAAAAGCATTCTACAACACAACAACTGGTTAGAATAATAGAAGACATAAAGGAAAAAATGAATTTATCTACTAACACCGGAGCCGTTTTTCTGGATATAGAAAAGGCTTTTGACAAGATGTGGCATCAAGGATTGATATTCAAAATGAAGATGCACAAATTTCCGACCAAATTGATCAAAATCATTCAATCATACCTGGAAGAAAGAAAATTCCAAGTAAATATAGATGGAACAAGATCCACAAGAAGAAAGATTGAAGCCGGCGTACCACAAGGATCGGTCATAGGACCGTTGTTATTCAACATTTTTATGTCGGACATACCAGAAATGATACGATGCAAGTTAGCCCAGTTCGCAGATGATACTGCCGTTTACTATTCTTCAAGAATGTGTAAATCGGTTACGAAACAATTGCAAACAGATATAGACCGAATGATGAAATACTTCAAAAAATGGAGAATTAAGATTAATACAAAGAAAACAGTGGCAGTCTTCTTTAACGGAACGAACTCGAAGAAAGAAAAAGCTGGAAATCTCACGATAGAAAACCAGAACATTGAATGGAAAGAAGAAGTGAAATATCTAGGAGTAATTCTAGATGAAAAACTAAGCTTCAGTAAGCAATTGGAAGAAAACAGGAAAAAGACTAGGCAACTTCACGGGTGTTTATACCCGCTCCTAAATAAAAGCAGCAAACTGTCTCTGGAAAATAAACTGAAGATAATTAAAACAGTGCTTATACCAAGCATAACGTACGCAGGCGTCTCCTGGTACAATGTTGAAAATAATTATAGGAAGAAAGAGCTACAAGGAACATTGAACAGAGTAATAAGGACAGCAATAGGTGCCCCATGGTATATGAGTAATATACAGATCAGAGAAGAACTGAAAATCGAAACTATAGAGGAAATAGTAAACAAACAAGCCAAGAAGATGATCGAAGATATGAAAGAGCATGATAACAAGGAAATAAAAGCGATATTGAAGAAACCATACAGAAAGACTGACAAGAGGAAGTACCTCGGGCAGTACCAACTACCGATGAATCCAGAAGCTAACAATAAATGAACGAGAAGTGAACTTCTCAATTAAACACAGTAGAAAAAAGTGGAAAATGAGATGGGAGGCGAATGGAAGCAATTCCGGTCCTCATACAAAAACAAATGATCAATGCTGGCCTATTTCAAAACAAGAAAGGCTCCTGGAAATGATAAAATTATAATTCTCATGCTGAAGAAAATGTCAAAGAAAGGAACGGCAGCTCTCACTAGCATAGCAAATGGCGTGATGAGAACAGAGCACTTTCCAAAAAGATGGAAATCTGCCGAAGTAATTGTTTTCAATAAACCAGGTAAAGACAAAAAGTTCCCACAGAACTTTAGACCGATAAGCCTGCTCCCAGCCCTAGGAAAAATTGTGGAGAGAGTCTTAGCCAGACGACTTAATGAAGAAACGATACCGAGTGAACAATTTGGGTTCCGAAAACAACATTCAACTGAACAACAGCTCCTAAGAATGACTGAGTATATCACAGAAGGATTTCATAATAAACAAGCCACAGGACTACTACTACTAGATGTAACCAGAGCTTTTGATAGAGTATGGCATGAAGGACTAGCATATAAATTGATAACCGCAGGTTATTCGCCCAAGTTATGCAGAATAATAAGAAATTATTTGAGGGATAGGAACTTTTGTGTGGAAATAGGTGATGTTCATTCCACACTCAGATATTTAGAAGCAGGAGTTCCCCAAGGATCCATACTAGGACCGCTACTCTATAACATATACATACCTGATATACCAAGAAATCCAAGATGCCTGCTTGCTCTATACGCGGACGATACGGGCATAGCAATTAGGCACAGAAATAAAAAAAATTATTTACAAAAGACTTCAAGAAGCTGCAGATGATATCAGTCAATGGTGTAACAGATGGAAAATCAAAATAAATGGAGAAAAGAGTCAAGCAATACTCCTTCAAAAGAGAAGAATGAAGATGGAATCGAAGATATCCATAGACAATAATGAAATTGAATGGAAGAATGAAGCTAGATTCCTAGGAGTAATATTAGACAAAGGACTAACGTGGAAACAGCATATTAAGTATGCGGTGGATAAAACGAATGTAGCAATGAAAAGATTATACCCTATTATTATAGGCAGAAGAAGCCAAATGAACAGAAACACGAAATTGAGGATCATAAAAGCAGTCGCCAGACCGCAGCTAACATATGGATCAACAGCATGGGGATATGCAGCGAGAACCCATATAAAGAGGATACAAAGTAGAGAAAACAAATTTCTGAGATGGGCATTAGACGCCCCCTGGTTTGTTAGAAATGAACAAATCCGAAAAGACATAAAATGGGAGTCCATTACTACATTCATCAAACGAAAAGCTGCAAAAGCCTATGAAAGAGCTCGAGAACATCCAAATGACGACCTTAGAAGGTTAGTTGACTATGACCCCGCTGAAGATGAAAAAACAGCGAGAATTTACCTCAAAAGACCTAGAGACCAATTGCGAAAATGAAGATATATAAGTCCACACTTAGTGAGAGATATCCAATTGAAGGATGAACACAAACTCAGCATAAAAGAATGCGAAAGAGAAAATAACAGATAAGATGATGGAAGGTTCATAGGCTTATGCCCGGAACCAACCGCAGGAGAGGTGTTTAGTCGGTAAGAATCCGACACTACCCAGAAAGACTGGGTGTCTGATGTAAGATTCACCTCTTCTAGAACAAAAAAAGGCCTATTTCCATACAATACTCCGTCTTATATATCTATCATGTCAAAGTAGTGTCTATTTCCGAAAATAATTGTCATGGGGCTCAGTACCCACGTTGTAACTTATTGATATCTTGATGTCAGCGAGGAATGATTCCTTAATTTGACAAAATATCAAATTTCTCTTCTGATCTAGAGGATTCCAAGATATAGTGTCGAATTCAAGTACAAATAAAAGTCTCTTAATCGAGACATCATGTAACTTTATGCGTCAGTAACCAATCATAAACCGTTCCAGCCACAGGAATATAGGGTTTCATTTTTAACGAAACTGAGTGATATGATGAATGCATGGAAAACCAACAGAGCAAGATGAAGAATATCGGTTTTCCTTAGTTGTCTCATAAAGCCGTTGGCGGTTTATTGCTCCCATCGAGTGTTGGATACCCCACTGGGGTACTTTTGGAGGAGGAAAAATTTATTTTTCGTTGCAGCATTGATTTCAATTGGTTGGACAAGAATCTTGACAAAATCAATGAATAGTTTTAAAGTTGAGTGGTTGGAGAATTTTAGAATTTAGTGGTTTTTACTTGTTTTGTTCGGTGAATTATCTCGAGACAAAACTGGACACAAAACTGATTCACAGAATGAATATCTTCTATAATTGACAAAAACAGCATCCCTTTTTGGAACGTTGAGCATAATTTTTCACCCATTGAGCAATATTCTCGAAAACAATCGTGTTAAGTACATGGAAGCCTGTTTTTTCGTTTTCTTCGACCCCATCTCCATAACCCCACGATTCGCAAATTAGATTTCCCTCATTCATTAACAGATTACCACACCCTCATCCCCATCCTGGACCTCCAGGACTCGACAAAAGGATGCTGATCAAATGCGAAACGAAAACGTGACGCTTTAGTGATCTAATCATTCGAATTGTCCCCGCGAGATCCTCCCGACTCTCTGCTGCGTTCCCGGGGGTGGGACCCACCCCTCGCATCTACCACTGACAAGTTACGAAGTTTAGAGAAGACTGGAGGTGCCAGGTCCTTGGGGACGTCGTAAATTTCGGGATAATCGACGCGGATGAGGTACGGATAAGTGGATTGGATAAGGAGCGATCTCGGGAGCGATTGATATTCAAATTTTATTTTATATTCAGATTCGGGTACCTACCTGTTGTTACAGAATTCTTGGTCCTATCTGAAACCTTGATATTGAATGTTTTGTTAACATAATCGGTTTTTATCGCATTTTTATACGTATAGAACGAAGTTGACGGAAATTTGAATTCTGCCAATTATACTGCCTCATTGATCGATGCAATGCAGTGTTTATTGAATGGAAGAATGAAGCTAAATACCTAGAAGTAATTTCAGACATAGGACTAACGTGGAAACAGCACATTCAGTATGCAGTGGATAAAACGAATGTAGCAATGAAAAGATTATAGCCGATTATAGGCAGAAGACGCCAAATGAACAGAAACACTAAATTGAGGATCATAAAAGCAGTCGCCAGACCGCAGCTAACATATGGACCAACAGCATGGGGCTATGCAGCGAGAACCCATATAAAGAGGATACTAAGTACAGAAAACAAATTACTGAGATGGGCATTAGACGCCCCCTGGTTTGTTAGGAATGAACAAATCCGAAAAGACATAAAATAGGAGTCCATTACTACATTCATCAAACGAAAAGCTGCAAAAGCCTATGAAAGAGCTAGTGAACATCCAAATGACGATCTTAGAAGGTTAGTTGACTATGACCCCGCTGAAGATGAAAAAACAACGAAAATTTACTGCAAAAGACCTAGAGACCAATTGCGAAAATGAAGATATAAAACTGCACACTTAGTAAGAGATATTCAATTGAAGGATGTACACAAACACTCAGCATAAAAGAATGCGAAAGAGAAAATAACAGATAAGATGATGGACGGTTTATAGGCTTATGCCCGGAACCAACCGCAGGAGAGGTGTTTAGTCGGTAAGAATCCGACACTACCCAGAAAGACTGGGTGTCTGATGTAAGATCCACCTCTTCTAGAACAAAAAAAAATATGGAGTGTTTATGGGTTGACTTTGAGGGTTTCCCATCCATTTCATCCACAACAGAAATTAATATCAAGGACTGAAGGAATTGGAAAAAAGTTCCCCATGAACTCCAGCTCAAGAATATCTTATTTAAATCATCCTTTATATTCGTTATAATTAATTTTCATGCAGTTGATCATAACCACAACCTCCTTTAACGCTTTCTTATATAAATCGGCGCAAGAAAAGACGATTAAATGCCTTCATGGTCTTCCTGCCAAATAAATGGATCCCATTAGCACTTAATCTGCCCCAAACAGACTACTGGGAACTCCTCCGTTGAAATTTATAAAGTTTCAACAAAAACTGCCCAATTTAATCACTCTTATCGGGGCTGCTTCTCTGTAGCGATCAATTATCTTGTGAGTTTCGCTCCTTGTGGTTTGAGGGAACAGATATTCTTTTTCGTTTGCACGTATTTTCAATGATGGCAAAAACATTTAAATTTTAATTGCTGCAGGATTTCAAATTTCCGTCAACTTCATTTCATCGTTATAAATACTCATTAAAGACAAAATTTCACATTAAGTATGCAGTGGATAAAACGAATGTAGCAATGAAAACACTATACCCGATTATAGGCAGAAGAAGCCAAATAAACAGAAACACGAAATTGAGGATCATAAAAGCATTCGCCAGACCGCAGCTTACATATGGTTCAACAGCATGGGGCTATGCAGCGAAAACCCATATACAGAGGATACAAAGTACAGAAAACAAATTTCTGAGATGGGCATTAGACGCCCCCTGGTTTGTTAGGAATGAACAAATCCGAAAAGACATAAAATGGGAGTCCATTACTATATTCATCAAACGAAAAGCTGCAAAAGCCTATGAAAGAGCTAGTGAACATCCAAATGACGACCTTAAAAGGTTAGTTGACTATGAACCCGCTGAAGATGAAAAAACAGCGAAAATTTACCGCAAAAGACCTAGAGACCAATTGCGAAAATGAAGATGTAGAACTGCACACTAATGAGAGATATCCAATTGAAGGATGAACACAAACACCCAGCATAAAGAATGCGAAAGAGAAAATACAGATAAGATGATGGAAGGTTTATAGGCTTATGCCCGGAACCAACCGCAGGAGAGGTGTTTAGTCGGTAAGAATCCGACACTACCCAGAAAGACTGGGTGTCTGATGTAAGATTCACCTCTTCTAGAACAAAAAAAAAATTCTCTTCAACAGATATTGAATGTAAAGAGCAAACTCTCGTTGGAGCACAAAGTACCTAAGCATAATTACATCAATAATTATTCCAAGTATTACTTACGCAGGTAACAGCAACAAAGGAACAAGAGGAAAGAACTCCAAAGCACTTCGAACAAAGTCCTAAGGAGTACAATATATACCTCATGGTATAAACCTAACGTACAGATCAAAAAAGGAAACATTAGAAGAAAATGTAGACAAACAGATTTATAAACTGAAAGAAGCGATAAAAGAACACAAGAATGAACAACTGCAAGAGATACTCAGAGATACCAGTGTGAAAAGCAGACAAGAGAAAATACCTCATGAATTGAGAGAAGAAAAGAATGAAGAGAAGAAAGAAGGGAAGTCGGTAGAAAACCCAGAAACCTGAAGAGAATAAATGCTTCTCACAAAGCAAACGTAGTAAAACTCTAGTCCTCGAATAAAGATAAAAAATCTCAGGACAAAAAAATTCTCTAGTATTGATTTAAAAGATCGAAAGCACAAATCAGAAGTAAAGGCACATTTGGGATTCAATTTCAGTTACCATATTCACATCATGTAGTTATCAGTGCACTCTACAGCAAAGAGGTTTTATTGTTAACACTAAACTGTGTTCTGAATAAACTTAACTTTCATCGAAAACTTATATTATGTACGATTTCCAAGATTTCAGAAGCATGAGTTATGACTTTCCTTAGTTTTTCTAAGAGATAAACTTATATGTATTTCGTTCGAGAACTGTCCTTTTGCCTTTTGGTATAGTTTCATATTTGAAAACTACATGATTTACTACGCTCTTCGAAGAACAACTTTCACAAAAGACCGCATACATATTCAAACGTTGGATTCAGCTCTAGTTCACGCCTGAACGGATCGACCAGGGTCCGACAGACAAGAGCTCGGTCAGCGGTTTCTCAAACATTTTACGATTTCCTGCGACAACATGCATCAGATGCGGGAGAACCCCAGGAAATATCGCTATTATTACCATTTGAATAAATCCCGATGTTATCACTTTTCATCGAGTAGTTTTACGACCAAGCCTCCGGAGGTCATAAAACGGACCAGAAGGGCACAAATCTACGGCTGAATTGACGGAATCCGGACGGGCTTCTGAAGAATATCGACAATTTCCATAATGGTTGTTCGTTGGCTACGAAGTTCAGAAAGTATTCTTTTCACCCCGTCTTCCGAATCTGTTTTCCCATGACGTTCTTTCAGAATGGTCGAATGTGATGCTCTTCTATCGTATAACTAGAGTTGGGTTTAAATCAAACTGCTTCTTTAGGTCTTAGAAACCACGCAGTAAAAAAAACCTTTCAAATTTCTGTATCAGTACGGGACTGATTCACATCATCTCCTGGAGCTTTCGTAGCCTTTAGAAGAAAGTGTTTTTTTTTAACAAAAATATAGTGGAAAATTGAGCAGGCACTATTGTCCCATATCTTTACCATTTATTGTGGCAGAATTCCTTAATCACATTTTTGAAGTCAAACATCTATTTTCTCCAGTAAACATTCAGTTCAGAATCTGTCACATATCGGGTTGGATGAGCAATATCCTCCTTCTCTCTTGACGACGTTCAGGAAACTCTGTTGAAGTAGAAATGAAACTTTTTGTCCTTATTTTACTTCAGATCGTTAGCAGACTGGGAGCGAAATTGACTATTGGAGCATATTTTATGTCCGATCCTTTCCTTTCAATACGCTCGAACTGATCGAATTAGATCTCATTCCTTATTTAGAACTGTTCAGAATGGATCTTCGAACTTTTTAGAGCGCTTAACATTCCTAATTGTCATTTCGTATCCATTGGAATATTTCTTTAAAATGGGATATTTCTGGAACAATTTTCTCAGAACTAATATTCCAATAATAGAAATGATTGCTTTGACTAACCTAGCGGTAAAAATCGTTCAAATATTGAGAATATCATTTTCCAAAAATTAATAACTCCCCAGCTCATCGTTAAAGGGTCATTTTTGGGACGAAATTCCACCATTACGAACATTCGGGCAAAATAATAACGCTCTTGTCCACAGTTTCAAGCGCGAAAAATCAAAATTACATCCTTTCTATCCTGCTAAGTGTACACCACTTCTATTCGAGCCGGGGGAATTTGCAGATTTTATCGCACAGCGCTGAATATACAGGTAGCTACGTTAAGATTGGATCTATGAAATCGTTAATTATGCGTTAGTAGCTAACTACTGTATTCCACCGGCCGAGATACCTATCGGTCGGAGCGTTTAACTGATTTGTTCCTGATAAGTGTTAAGTGGGTGTTACAGCGGCTTGGCAACACTTCTCTTCAGCTAACGGACATCAGGTTGCCGGGTTACGCATTGTTTATCTTCGGATTTAGATCAGAAATGCGTATTCAAGAATGATTATACCAAGAGCCGGTGAATTCCTGAACCTGCAAACTGTCAAATAGCGCTACTGACGGGAAAGTGGGGTCGTGAACGACTTATCATCTATCAGTAGGAGAGAGTGATTGTGTGATAAATCGAAATATTGCGGTTAACCAATATAGACTTCTGAGATTTTTATTCATGAATCTGAAAATTACTTAGTTGCTTATCGGTATTGCACAGGATATAGGAGGGACTATAACGATGCAAGTTATTAATTTATTTAATTTGATTTATTTGATCGTGGGACTTGCAACATTGCAACTAACCAAAAATTTCATATGAGTTACATACCCTCTCGGATTTCGGAGGCGGAAAAAAAGCATATCGGGGATTGCGATTGAAAACGAAAAAGTGGCAGCGGCTGGAGAAGGTTCTCAGTTGACTCGGGATCGGTTTAAGGGAGATCTAGGAAGTACTTCAATGCTTGGGACTTGGGAGTGAAGTCTAAAGTGTTGAATTGGAAGTCAAGATTAGCTGGAGAAGTCTTAAACTGGAAGTTGGCTCGGGATTCGGGTTTGAGGCAGATTCAAGAAGTAAGTATATTTAGAAGTGCGATCTCAAGCGGAGACTGAAAAGTTTTAGTCGGGGAATAGCGGTAGTAGTATAGCAAGCGGGGTCCTGGGACTGAGGATGGCCATGTCCATCCGGAGCCAAAGAACCTTGAGGAAATTAGCTGAAGAATTGGTCAATGACCAGAAGGGGTTGTAGAAGAAGATGTCACCGATCGAGAGCGTTAAAAAAACCTCGAGAGGTCAATGACCGGAAGAAGTAGTAGACGTGTAGATGACGTCAAAACTGAAGAATTGGTCAATGACCAGAAGGGGTCGTAGAAGAAGATGTCGCCTGAAAGTGATGACCTGAAGGACCTATTGCCACCTGTCATACTGATGTCACGTGATGGACCTGTCAAATAGTACCTGTTCTTCGGCTCCGGATGGACATGGCCATCCTCAGCCCCAGGACCCCGCTTGCTATACTACTAGCGTTGTAAAGTGTTGAATCGGAAGGAAGGATTAAGAAAATTTATTTGAATTATTTAGATCACGTCTCGTCGATAAGATCGGGAGTGAAATTAATCTGCGACCAACGGGTTAGTGACTTGTTTTTGTAGTTTTTTTTCTTTTAGGATATTTTCATCATCCTTTGGATTACCTGCCAGGAGGAGAAAAGTCAGGTAATTTTTGCGTATGCTTTTCTTATTCGAGTATTGTTAGAAGGCTGCATGTAACGCGTAAAACATTATGAGTCCAGAGTCCTGAGAGCTCCTAAAGTTTTCGGTACTTTGAGTTGTGATGTTTCGAATTCACCCTGAGTTTCCGGCTTATTGTTATTTTGATAATCCCCAAGTCTTTGATAAATTGATTTTGCTTTGATAATTTGATTCTGCTTTGATAATTTGATTTTGTTTTGATAATTTTGTCATTGTCCCTGTGGAGCTTAGTCCGTCACTGAATCCAAAGAATTGTCCCCGCCTACTGAAATTCATAAATTTCGCCGTTCCATGAACTCATTTCCTTCGTTATTTCCCCGATCTACCGGAATTTTACTACGTCGATAGTTTTTTCTATCGGTTCGAATTTCCCCCGATATTTACGAGCTTCCCAGAAACTTCGAATGGCCCGGTTTTTTCGAACCGAAACCGTAGTTAGTTATGCGTTGTTTCCCCATTTTACGGTACCACTGTAAAATATGATGGTCGTTGTTGCGGCTGCGAAGTTTTTATGGAAAACCATGGAAAGTTTTCCACGTTAACGACGTGCCGTTGCTCCCGGTAATTTTTCCGTCGTCCTCGTAGGGTTTCCAAGAATTCCTCGTCTAGCTTCTTATTGAAAACCGGTCGTAAAAACTTGTGTACGGGAAGCCACATCCGATAGAACGAACATGAAAATGGAAAAATGTTTTATTTATACTTTGGCGGAATCCAATTATGGTAATATCTTGTTATTTGAGATGATGCCGAATGGGGATTATGAGCACATCGGGGATTACGGAAGGAACGGCCGATTTGAGACTTCTCAAGGAGGCTTATTCCGTTCTGAGCGTACGTTATTGCATTAGGCTCGCATAACGGGCACTGTTGCTCCAGCCCCACACCTCGACGTATATTCCTTCGATGTGTCGAGAACGAACTGAAGGGTTTTCCAATAAGAGGTGTTATTTTGAAAAGCCTGCTATTACGGTAGATGTCACTTTTGAAGCTGTTATTTTTTGACATTCGACAAGTAGAAACTACGCCATCAATAAAAATGGAACGATACACGCTTCAACAACGCATTGAAATTATTAATTTTACTATGAGAACGGTGAAAATTTGGCAGAGACGGTTCGTAAGACTCGAACATTTTTTGGTCTTCGTGAAGCACCTTGTCGAACCGCAATACAGAAATTGGTGGAAAAATTCGAGCTCTTGGGACAAGTTAGTGATGTGAAGAATAAAACCTGTGCGCGTCGCTCAAGAACAGCCAAGAACATATTGCTGCTGAAGCTTACAATCTTACCCCCGTCGAAAAAGTTTCGCTCAAAAACAACTCTGCAGAAAATAATTACATATAAGACAAAAATACCGCATGAAATCTCATAGAAATATATAGACAATTTATGAGATTTCATAAGGGTCTATGAGATAAAACTGTATCCTATACGTACGTTATCTATGACACGTAAACTTTTTGGAACTTATCATGAGGATTTATAAGTATATTTGTAATTTACAAGTATACCCGGTATACGAGTTCGTATAAGGCAGTGTCAGTTTCAGGAGGCTATGAGATTCAAAGAGGTATTTCGAATTCAATTGCGATAATATTTCATGCGCATTCGCTAGCCTGAGAATCTATTAGTTATTTAAAATTTACAAGTATGATCTTATTGAGTATCTTGTGTAGAGAGTGGGTTCAGGATTTAATGGTCTCTATCAGGAATTCCTCTCTAATTTGTTGTTGTATTGTGTGCAAATCACATTTAAAAACTATTGATTCTCATAAAAACTCGTAGAAACGGACAGCATTCAATATAGGAATCGCTTATAAAAACGGATATGATTTAAGTTAGGGAATGCCATTGGAAACTAAAGCAATGTGTATCTGAAATCTCCATCAAATACTGATGAGTATCGTATATTATGGTTTTATACGGTTATTTTCGGTTTCACTATCGAATTTGGATCTCATAAGTTCTCATACATAAATTTTCTATCAGTTTCTATGAGACATTTTTGGCAGGGAATTGATTTATAAAATTTTGAAAATCTTGAAGGAAAGTGGGTTTATACAGTTCTTGGTATTCTCCAAACTAAAAGGTTGATGTCACTTTTGAAGCTGTCATTGAAGTTTTTGAAGAAAACCCAGGTTTGCCCATTCCGTAAAATTTCATAAAAAGCCCCCATAGATTGTTTCCCTTAGCATTAATGAATCCTAGTTGTGTATTTGCTTATAATAAACCGAATACCAAATAAAAATTGGTATTTCATGTGCATTCTCTTGCATTCCTCTCTTGTTTACATTTATTCGAAATTTTGAATGTCGAGATTACACAACCACAGAGAATACCCTAATTTATTCGGCCCATACCTACTTCCTGGAAGCCGCGTATACTCCAGGAAGATTCATTAATTAATATTTGAAACAACAATGCTCCACCGAGTGGATAAAATGGCCATATAACGTAATTATCTCTATTCCTTCCCCGCAACGATCGTGACTAGAAAATTTTGACGAGATCCCCGTCTTACTATTTCTTTACACGTTTTGATACGTGACTGGCACTATGAATTCGGCAAGAAATCGAGAGGCGATGAACCAATTCAACTTTGCCGATTCAATTATACGTTTCAGCTCTAGGAACGGGGCATTCTCAGAAGGAGCGACACTCTTCCAATGCAATTTCCTTCTTTATTTCCGTATTGTGTATCTTGCTGGGTTGCTGAATAAGTTGGCTGCGCACATATTTCTCCAACGAGAAGGTTTCCAAATGTCCCAGTGTTACCTGACGGCTGGGGAATAAGGTATGACACTGGTTCCATGGCAGAAAGGTCAAAGATTAGAGTACTATAAGGAGAGTAACCCGAGCTCAGGCTCTACTGGTCACTATAGCTCTAGGAACACAACTTAGAGCCTGCTGCAAATAAACTGTAGTCACCAATGTTTAAGTTTCCATGAGAACGACTGGATGACATTCGCGAAGATCCATATGACTTCCAAGCCAACTGTTGCGTCGCAAGATCTAGACAAGATGAATTCCATCTTCTTTGTCCACCAGAAATGAGCTGTCACCTTTGAAAATGTTGTATAGATAAATTGATTTTAACCCCATGGGATCGATCACTTTTGTGCGCAATATTTTGTTCCCTTTGCTTTAATTTACAATTCTCGTTCTTTGTTTAAAAATACCCTTTTTCGACTGATTCATTGGTAAATCATAATGTAATCATCATAATCATAATGTAAATCATAACAACACTTTGCTCCCTTGCTACACATTTCCTTATAGAAGGTACATTTCATAATTCCTCCTTGATATACATTTTCATATAGAAGGTAGAGTTTTATAATCGTAGGTCAAAAGTCAGTAAAGTCAGATCAGTAAAGTTAAGTGAAATGAATAATCAGTAATCAATCCGAAATTAGATCACTTTGCTCCCTTGCTATACATTTTCATCTACTCTAGAAGGTAGAGTTTATAATTCAATGACAAAGAAAACAGCGAATTAAGTTAGTCTTAGAAACAGAAACAGAAATGAAGAAATCCGACAAAACACCAAAGTCGCAGATATAAGTGGCTATGAGCAGGACATGTGGCTCGACAGAACAAAATAACACACTGGCGGTCAAGAATAACGAAGTCTAGTCTAGGAAGACCACAAAGAAGATGGCTTGACGACATCAAACAACATGCAGGAAACAGTTGGTTTCAGATAGCACAGGGCAGAACAGAATGAAAGAACATGAAAGAGGCTTACGTCCTGGGGTGTATAAGGGAAAGCTGACGAAGAAGGAAAGAAGAGATTTTCAACACTGACAGATTGACACAGATCGTATTGAGGATAAGAGAATAGCAAAATTTCATAAACCGCTGGTTTATTTTCCTGCGTACAATCAAGTTCTCCATGCTCCAAGAATTCACCCTTTAACTCTAATATCCCCTTGTGGAGCAGTTTATATTAATTACCTATTAATATTGATGCTAGACACTAGAGCCAAAATACATCTATTCCTACACCCTCACCGCCTCATTTATTCGATAAAAGCAAAAACTCCAACTTAATGCACTTGGAGGTAAACGGAATTCAGCCAGAAGCAAAGTATCTGCCGGGTTAATAACTCGAATTAGTTTAACCGTGTCTATGCGGCGGAATGATAAAGGCAATTAAGAAGCAGGCTTCGGCACGAGTTGTATCAAGTGCGAAAGTCGCTAATTTCCCTGGGTTCGAGATAAAAAATAAGATAAAAATTTACATAATGCACTCGCGAACAAGAGCTTTACGAACGGAAAACGTTGCACGGAACGGGATTAGTTGGCTACGAAGTAATTTAAAGAGCGCGATGCACAAAGGAGATAAAAGAATGCTGAATGGATGCTCTAGGTGTGAACATTCTAATTAACCTAATGAACCTAATGTCGCGAGCTACTTTTCCCCTTCCTTCAGCTTATGCGTTGGAAGAGTATTTTAGGTTTGATGAAGTGGCGAGGAATTGTTTGACTTTCTCATTCTGGGCTTTCTTTTCTTTGAAGACCAAATATTTAAAAATGAATCTATTGAAGTTTATTCACTTGGGGGAAAACGATATTCAAAAGATTCAGGAAATGAAAAATCTCGCAAAAGAGCCTAGTCTCTCACTGAAGATCTACCCAGACTGTCTGGTCTTCTAAGGTAGGGCAGATGAGCACAAGGAAACAGAGAACTGTCTGTTTTTGCATCAGTGGAGCTGATCTAGAGCACTTGAGGTCATCACAGATCTCACTCCTCTACATCTAGTGATCATAGGGTAGCCCATGAGGCTACCCTAAGAATATCTAGGGAAGATTAGGTAGTGAGAGAACTTAAAGTCAGAGAGCCTGGTCTTCTCTGAACGACTACATCTCATAATTTCAAAGTAAATGCCATCGAATGGTATCCAAATGATTTTAAAACATCGATAGAGGCTGGCACTGGAGTATATGAGGCAAGAATCAAGTGGACCCTATCGTTATGCTCCTGCTCGAGTGTTTTTGGGGCAGAAAAACTTGCAATCAAAAAAATGCGAAGACATCAACCTAAAAAGAAACCATCAAGGGTGTGACATAGTGATCCATTTTGATAGTCAAGCTGATATGGGAATGCCGAAGGAATTTTAATGAAGTAGGGTCCCTTTAATCTGGGTTCCTGGTCACTCAGGAATCAAAGGAAAGAGGCCAAAACACTAGCCAGACACGGAGCACAAACGCCCCTTACTACCATAGAACTTTTTTGTGCCAAAGTCGAATGCACCCTTAAGAGCGGGCCTTGAAAAAGGAAGAAACTGAAAAAGAATCACTCTGGAGGAATCTTCCAGAAATGGATCATTCCATAAAGTAACCGTTGTTTTGAGTTGACGTCTGGAATGTTTGAAGAAATGGAAAGGAAAGCACATGAATTGCTGTGGAGGCAACATTGTAGCATCACTTGAGCTGCGAAAACATTGCAAACCAGGGCAATAGAGATCTTCATAGATTCTACACCTTTGCAACGGGCTATGGAAAGAGTAGGCAATGGCATTGTGCTCAGACCTTCTAAGAAGGCAATGGAAAATGAGAAAATCTGAGATGGGTAGACTTGGGATACTGATTTAAATCAAAATCATGAAAAATCTCAGACTCCCTCTCTCTTTGAAGCAATTCGATGAGGACGATAAGCATTTATTATCAACATCTAATCTTCTTCAGTATATTTTCCTACCCAATGACTTTCTCAATAAGCTCAAAGAGCTGAATTATACTTTCTAATTAAAATCCAAATCTTAACGAACTTAATATTGATGAAAGTTCGTAGCATGCTGGGTTAACTTCCAATTTTCCTACTTATATTAACTTTGCCAACAGTTCCTTTGTTATTGTTCCAATGCACATATTTCAGTCTCTAATATCGCACCCGTCGTGGAATAAGGGAACAACTCAAAAAACGGCGTTTTTGAGTTAGCGCTAGAATTGGGTCACGGGAGGTGTCAATTTTGTCGGCAGAAGACGGGAATATGGCTATTTCAGTTTTGCTCCGCAAGAGCGCGGGCTTGTCTTTGTTCCACGGACGGACGGAGAGGGTCGTGTCCATAGAAGACAGTCACTTCTTAGCCTTGAAGCGGAGACGACGTCGGTTTCGGTAAGTTTTTGAATTGTGCCCTTTTTCTACGGATGAAGCAGATCAAGTTTTTAATTGTTTCTTTTTTCTCTGGATGATTCCGTAATGATTTAATGTTGAGTTCTTGCTTGTTCCTTCTTTTACAGCCACTTGTCTCATTTTTTTTTTTTTATAGGAACGACTCGAGTTGAACTAAAAATATTATTTTTAACCACAACTGAGAAAATATTATTATGGATTCTCGTGCACGTCGAATTTTGGAGATGGTGACTCAAGTCAAGGATTTGTCACAAATTAATGTAGACAAGACGCAGCTTATGAGAACCGCGAAGAAAACAGCTCGATCCTTTTCACGTAGTTAATGAGCTCAGTTTAAACGAATTCGTAGATTTCAAAAAGTTGGCTTCATATTTCGATGAAAATTTTACCACCAATGAAAATAATATCACGTTCACGTTCGGTGAAATAAAAGTGATAAAACTGTGCCGTGAGAACCCCTTCCGATTTGCGTACAAAACCTCTTACCAGGCAGAAGAATTTGATTACGTCGACATGAATCATGTCAAGAGGAGGAATACCCGAAGATTATCTCGCAATTTGAGCGTCGAAGAACGCAAACAAGAATTGAAAAACTGGGAGGTCGCGAAGGCCTACAGCTCACCAATTCCACTCTCAGAAAACAAAAAAAGAGATCTGAAATTTCTGGTTGAGCGTAACCACATCAAACCAGCTTATGCTGATTTTTACCGTAAGTTGTATGCGTGAGATTTCAATCCATTACTCGGTCGATTATTTTTAGAGAATTTTTTTTTCTCAATTTTATTTTTTTGGTTTCAATCTTCCTTTTTAACTAATTGTGATAATTCAACGATGTTACCTGAACTAGGACCTGCCATTGTGTAACTTACTCGTAAGTAAATTAAGTAGAATGCGTTGTTTAAAAATTTTGGCTTTCAGCCAACGACTGAAAATAATATTTTGCAATGTAATAGCCAACCAAAGATAGGAATATTAATAATAATTGACTGCAGCTCTCCTCGATAGAGTATTTATACAGTCATTAAAAATGGTTGTGATTGAATGCTTTAATAAAATACAAATTAAGCTAGTAAACTTTCGTACTTTTTTTAAGTTAGAATTATGTGTAGGTAGTTGAATTTATTTTTATTGGAACATTAAGCACGACTGTGATCAAACTCTGATAACCAAAATGTTATAATAATAACGTAGTTATTTTGATTGTGTCAGAAAATTATAAGAAATTGTACTGGAAGCTTTGTTTGTAACTAAAAATTATTACAAAATGTTCTTTAATTTTCACCGTTTTATTTAACCCCAAAGTTTTAGGTTGATTAAATTTCAATAACATGAGTTTTCATTAACAAAACAATGCTGATTGCATTATTATTTTGTTTAAAACCTGGTCAGAAAAGGGCACAATCCAAAATAATACGCAACGTCGTCCATCAAAGAAGGGAACAACTCCAAAATCCATAGAAATTTGACAAAAAACCCTCTCCCCACCTCTTCTACAAGAGCGGAAAAATTATTTATGTTCATAAGCTGATAAAGAACTGTTGTCTGAATCCGTTTACCAAAATTTGAATTAAATCCAACTAGTTGCCGTGGAGATATGGCCGATAGCGAAAGACCAAAACTTTGAACGCGATTTCCCAAAAATCTAATTTTTGTACTTGTTCCCTTATTCCATGACGGGTGCGATATTATCGAAGTTGAGACTTGAATATGTGCCATAAACTGATATTGCGAGGATAGTGAATTTTTTTCATAAAATAATGTCCTTCCCTACTGTGTTCCATACTCTCACTTCTTATTAGCATATCAAAAAGGTATTGTTGATATGTACATAGATGACAAAGGCAGGAATATTCTGCAAGATAAGATCAGGAGAAGGTTTTTCTAGCAATTTTCAACTTATCCGTACTTGTGGTTAAATGCTCAATTATTGAAATCGACAATAATTATTTCAATCTTTGCTGAACTCTACAGAAGACTATACTGCATCTTCCCATAAGAGAGCCCTGAGGCTAAGTTGGTATTATTAGACCATCTCAGCAGAAATTTATCGCTGTTTGGAGTGTATATATCTGCTTGGTGAATCGAATACATACATGGATATACGTACGCCTTCGGGCAACTACCACGAGATGTGGATAGATCATGCAAAGTTCAAAGAAATTACATATGTGGGATAATTTTGATGAATGCCGATTGAAATTGCATTGCTCACGCTAAATGGTAGGTTCTTTCACTCACTGTTATGAAGCCCTAATGAATACCCTGTAGATATGGGGCATTTTCAGGAAGTTGTTACCAGAAGTATGTTAATGAAATCATGTTTCTCCAGTTATTTCCTCGTTACAAAATATACTGCACCAGAAGAGTTAGGGATATCGTATTTAATCGTTTTTAAAAGTATGTAATCTTCGAGAAAATCGATCATGGACATTGTATGGACAATTTTAAGAGTTGTGGAGCGTTCTTCAATCCAACAAAGATGTAAATGAGAGGAGATCTCTTGAAATGAACCACAAAAACAGATAATATAATTTTGCTGCATACAATGCATGTTCTCACTTGTTATTTTCAAAGGTAATCGTATCAGGAATTGGAACTCCGCTTTTCAAAACTGGTTTGGACACTCATCCCTGAAAAATGCTCCGATCAAACCCATCCATCTGTCGGCGATTACAGAGGACACGGAATCGTAAAAAACGAATCCCGAGTTCATCAGTCCAATTCGGAAAATGCCTGAAATGCAATCCCCTGTAATTAGTCGACCGCGACATGCTACAGGCCCGCATGAAGCATAGGCAACGATCGCCAACATAGTACGGGCGATTAGCATATTTGTGCCTCGTCGCTTTTCATAAATCATTAGGCCGGACGGTATTACAACGTTAGCTCCGGTACGTTTTTTGTCCGAATTCCGCAAAAGGGCGTCAAAAACACGCGATTTTCGATTCGTATCGAACGTTCGGGCTGTTATTCTCGGTTAGCTGCGCGTTTTATGTGACAAATGGGGTTATTTATGGCTGCTCAAGGAGTTAATGGTCGGCGATAAAGGTTCTGTAAAGAGCGCCAAGCATTTCGCATACTACCGATAGTTTATAATGCATAGGGGGTTAAATTCCAATTCGACCCTCTGGTCTATTGTGCCCCCCATCAAAGATGTTTTCGCCACTGCGCTATCTACAGCTCGCCCTACAGTTCCAGAGCTCCAACGAACGCCAGCATCTAGGAGGGCTGAAGCCTCGTTTCTCCCCTAATCCTCTTGTCAAAGACATTCCTTGCGCAGGCTCGCAACAGCGAGGCATTCTGTCACCACGAGAACATAAATTTCCTCCACTTCCTAACAGAATTTTCACTCCTCAGTCTCTGACGAGCCTATAGGAAGCTTTTGTCAGTTAGGAGGGGTATCTTACTGAGATCCAAATCATTCTTGGTTCTTACAGTTACGAAATCCTGAAGGAACTGTTTGGAATGATCCATTTCTGGAAATCTCTACGGAGTAGTTCTCTTTCAGTTTCTTCCTCCTCCAAAAACTATCTCTTACAGGAGCATCTGCTTATACCACAGGAAGGTTCAAGACCAGTAAGTTGCATTTATGCTCCTTCACTGGCTTGTATGATGGCCTCTTCGTTTTAACTGATTCCTGAGTGACCAGGAACTCAGACTAAAGCCCACTTCATCAAGGTTCCTTCAGGACTTACCGATGAAACTGTTAAAACTGAATCCATCTCAGAAAAGATATCAAGGTTATCAACCATATAAAAAACTCAATAAACGAAATAAAAAGAAAAATAAAAGAATGCTATAGAAGGTCATTCAGAGTAGTGAACCTCTTTTTGCTAAACTAGTGGTTTCATTGAACATAGACAGTTCAATGGAAATTCTTACTCCTTCACTTCCAAGTGAGCAACATCTTCATTTGGCGATGATCTCCAAAACAACATAAAAATATCAATCAACTCCACCAAGGCAATCGCAGAAAATAGAGTCCTTTCATAGACCTACCTGTTTCTTAGCAAAATTAAACACAACCTCGATATAGATGAAGTTGACGAATACAAGACGGAGAACAAGAATATGCACCAATCAAGAAGTTCGAAAACATCACCCAAATTCTTAAGATAGAAGGCATTACCAAGAAAATGCTGAATTACAGCCTGATATCCAGAAGCATTAACCAATGTCTTCCCATATATCCGAGATATCCCATATATCCGAGAAGATAACCATAATTGGTGAAAAATACGAAGTTAGGAAAGCATTTAAGATAGAAGACAATGGGAAATATCCAAAAGACAAGCCTGACAATGAGAACCAACAGAAGATTGATAGACCACTGCCATGTGAAAGCGAAAGAACCTATATTAGAGAGTCCAAAAACTAATCAATTGGAAGAGGACCAAAAACTAGTCTGACAGTCCAAATGGAAAAATACGAGGTGATCAAACACATTGAAATGGAGATCGAATGAAATAAAATCGGATCATAACATCGAAGGAAAAAGAATCTAACATAAAAAACTCGAAGACGTACAGTCTCCATAGCCATCACTCCCAATACCATCAGCTTTCCATCCATAGAGCTCACAGATCATATAATAAGATGAAGTTTGAAGAAGATGAACTGCCTAAAGAATCGAATGTGAGTAGGCCAGGAAAATAGCACAATAAATAAAAGTGTACAAAAAAACATCTGGGAGAATCAACAAATTCGTTGAAATAGAATCGTGAATGGTCGATTGATTCGTCAAAGAAACGTTGGTATGAATTGAATTCGAAAGCTTTAACCACGTCAAAGGTAACGTGATCCACGATGTGCGTGTTGGCTAAGTATGTTTGACGTTTTGGGATTAAAATCCAGCACGCGATCTTCTTGGAATACCTTAAAATGCTATTATGACCGCAGCTTTTTGTTGCTGCCATACTGAGATAGGATAAGGAAGATAAAATTTGATTTTTACTTCCTTCTCCAGATTGTTGATGAATTGAAAAATAATGAGAAAAATCAGGATATCCTCAGGGGTAACTAAATTTTGCCCTCAAAGTTCTATATTTATTCATTTTCACTATTTCTCTTTATTCATTAGTAACGAATGGACAAAGGATGTAACCATTTTTTAGCTTGATTTATATTCACTCTCGTTAGTTTATACCAATTATACTTTTATTTAATAAATTGTGTGCTTTTTCTCTCGAATAAATTTTTCCTTTATTCTACCATCTCTCCTCATCCCTTTTTCTCTTATATCTCATTAGAAAGGAGAGCAGGAAAAACTAAAGAGCTCAGTAATGAGCACAGACCAGGTATAACATTTTCAATTCAACAATTTTGGATGCCTCGGAATTGTTTACAATGTCGATTACAACAATCACAAATATTGATCATTAGGAACTCAATGCAAATTTAATAAATTTCCTCATTCACATTTATCTTCCAATGCGCTTTTATCACCGATAGGTCGTGTTCTCCTAATTTCATTCCAGTCTCGTACTATTCGCGTGGATAGCGATCAACAAATGACCCGCCTTACCACTTGGCTCGTAAATTCCGGATCAGAATCAATTATGTTAATCTGTTTCCGCATACTTTTGCGCAGTCTGGCTCTGAATATTTGTATGAATCATGCAAACTACGATTTGACCATTCTGGTCGTGTACAACAGGCCTCAGCACCGGGCCAGGATAGATGCCTTAGTTCTAATCTAGAACGACTTGATTTGGATCTTCCCATGCACGAGAAAAATATTCTTGACTCAAACAGGACTGATGAGGATTTTGCAACAAAATGCATCTCAAGAAAGGGGACCAACAACATCTTCTACCGACATATTTAACACTAAAAGAGCTAGTGGCTTTGTCGACAAGCCGTAGACTCAAAATGGCCGGGATCAGTAGCCCTAGAAAAGAATATGAGCTAGAGAATTGGTCAGGATCACTGACTGAGGGGGAATTCCCCAAAACATCGTTTGACCTCTGGATACTAAAGAGATTCCAATGGCTAACGGATGCTTATAGGATTTTCTCTTCATAATAACTGAACCTCGATCTAAACCGATTGAATAAAAGTGGACCCTTTTTCCTGTTGAATGATCTGCATCAGATTTTAGAAAATTCTGACATCAACTCTACCTTGTAGCTATCTAACATATAACCTATAGCCAGGTTTACTCATCTGCCTAACCAAAACTACATTGGACTTTTTCTGCAAAAACACTGGTCGAGCTTACAATGTCCTATCAGTAGGACGAACATAGTACTCAGAGATTTCCCATCTCTTGTAAGCACTTCTCTCATGGACTTAGACCACAACCTCTCTTTGAGTTTGAGTCTCCTGGGTTTTCTCATCTACCTTAAGCATGTGTACATAGCCGTTTCTAAATGGTTTGCTTGCCTATTGCTTCTGCTATTCACCATGAAAGCAATACAAAATCATCTGAGAGTCTTGATGGACCAGTGCGTCTCTCCTCTCATTTTCCAGGTAACCACAGCTGTGCTAGAGAAAGCATGCCAAATTCTCTTTGCTATTTGCGAGTTAAGATTCAATTTGTGTGAGACAATACGTGACTGTTAAAGAAGATGACAATAAACTCTTATTCAGCATAGGGTACTCATTCAATTCTCAATGAGTTTTTCCTAAATCCGTAGAGAGATCCCTGAAGTATTCGAAGACTGCTTGATGGTGCTGGATGGAAAGTATTGTTGCTGATGTTCTGGTATCATCGATCTAAAACTTGTTTTCACCATTCTGCTAATACAGTCCTGCAAGACTGCAGGTCTTCTGCATCCGAGATCGCAATTTGTTTCGTACGCCAAACAAAGAACCTGGCTCGAAGACGGACCTACTGCGGAGTTTCTCGAAACTGATACAATTATTCCGACGAATACACGATTCTGCTTTCTTCGACCTGTTCTTCAATTATTTGTTGTGGATCCAGCGCTATCCATTCATCCCGACTGGCTGAGACAAAGACGCTGGGTCCAACAACGGAATTCCATTACACTGGGGTTAGCCGAAATGATCGATTGTTTTTGAACAGGGGGGATAAAACGATTGTGTCGGATTTGTAAGAAAAATTGCAGGTTTTGATTTGTCTTCGAAGACATTTTCTGGTAATAATCCAGCAACTGAGTAAGAGAGGGAAAGATCAACAGTTGATTGGGTGTCAGAATCGAAAAACGATTGTACCTTCTATATGAAAATGTTTAGCAAACAGGAATTATGATGTGCCTTCTATATGAAAATGTATAGCAAGGGAGCAAAGTGATATAATTACCTACTAATTACTGTTTATTTACCGACGATTATGAACTCAACCGATTATACAAGTAATATGTAAAAAGATATAAAATCTACCTTCTATATGAAAATGTATAGCAAGGAGGAATTATGAAATGTATTTTCTATATGAAAATGTATAGCAAGGTGATTTACAACTAACTGTATAATAACTTATACTTCACTTCACTTTACTGACTGCTTGTCTCTGTAACAGAGGGTTTTAAAATGACAAGCTTGAAAATAAGAGAGGTTCATTTCCTCTGGATAAAAGTGGGTAAGATCAGCAATTGATTGGGTGTCAGAATCATTTTTGACTATAATGGGAAAAACAACCCATTTCTTGAATCTATAGACCAATATATATAAATATATTCTTATGAAATGGAGCTGTTACAGATTTGTTTTTAATTATGGCATGTGTCTCGAAAAGGCAACAAGGAACAGATCATTCAAACTTCAAACAAACATATTGATCCATTCCCCGCTCCTAATCTCAGTGTTAGCAGAGGAATGTCAAACGGGGCACCATACATTTCTGCGTATGATGCAAGAGCACAGATAAAAACCTCAGCAAAAACTCTGTCTCCCCGTATAAGTGTAGGGTTATTGGATTTGTTTTCAGATATTCATATTGGAGGGCATCTTCTTCGACGAATGTAATTCTTTCTTCATTTCTTCAAAGGGGTTGACAAAGCATTTTTAGATAATCTGAAACAGAAACCAGAGGGAGAAAAAACGGAAAAGCAAAATCAACTAATATATTCAAATCGAGATTCAAATTGTTTTGAAGGTACCAACCCATCTCAAAAATGAATCAGATACTAAGTGAATAGAGTTAAAACCATCTGGAAATTTATATATTGAACAATTATTGACCATATGATCAATAGTTTGCTCTTCATGCCCACACTCACATCTCGGGCTATCAATGGCATTCCATTTGAAAAGCATACTATTACAACATCCATGACCTGTCCTAAGACGATTCAATAGACACCAATTTTTCCTAGACAGATGAAAACCGGGAACTTTCTCAGAAGGATCGAGAATTAAACTTTTATTGAAAAAATCATATGAAGTCCATTCCGAACTCCAAATTTCTTTATGATTTTTTCTAGAATAAAGAAAATCATTTATCCATATAGACCAATGAGAGAATCTTTGGACTTGGGTATTCGATATCTAGCATGTTTTCCCTAATGCAACTTGTTCTGCAATAAATGTGTCACCATATATTTAGTTTTATGAGCTTATGCTGAGAAACTGAGTCATAGGACATGGTTATTGTCTCAAAAAACCAGATGAATTTACCAAGCTTCACCTAAATTCTTAGGTTAAGAAATAGATAACCCATAAAATAGTTCGAAGGGTATTTTTAAACAAAGAACGAGAACTGTGAATCAAGGCATATGGAACAAATATTGCAGTACAAGTCAATCAATTATACAACCTTTTGAAAGGAGACAGCTCATTTTTTGTGGACGAGGGATATGGAATTTATTTTATCCATATGTTGCGTCTCACTACACAACATAATTAAATTCATTCTTTTTCTCGTTTTTCTTTGTAAACTGAATAAAATTTTTGATAGAAAAATATATCGAAAAGCTTTCTAATTGAAATATTGAGTTTACAAAGTCGACAAGAAACAACTCCAACGTTTTCTCGCATGGTCTCGTGCTCTCCAAAGAGAAGAAACGTAAAATAAATCACGCCCAAAGTTCGGAGAATCGAGAACGTTTATTAAATATTAATTCAGTCGATTCACCCCGGATACGTTCCTTCGGGAACCTTTGTTGGGTCGGGTACGGCAGAAATTAATTCCTTTCAAGAAACATTCTATACGACGTATTTCGGTTCGATTAAATTCGGCACAATGAATTTTTCCGGCGTTATGAGCGCGCCTTCACTGGGAAATAAATTCGGTTCGTGTAACTGTCGTACGGAAGGTTCTGAAAAATGGGCGAATATTCACCCTAAATTAACTGCCAAATTGCTACTTATAACTTGGAGACGGAGTGCCTCCAACTTTTGGATGCTAATAGGAGCGAAATGCTGGAGAACGAGACTTTTTCTCGTGGGGTGATAATCAACGCTCCATCAGCTACAGAGGGCGCTGCTGATTGTAACGATCCCATGTGTATTTTCTATAATTGGGTTGTGATCTTCTTGTCTTGCCAAAGATCAAGAATTTGAAGCGTTAAAGAATATTCATCCTTCCAAAATGTGTTCAATTACAAAATTCCCAATTATATTTAGATACCTCCAACGTGAAGGAAATTACCAGCAACAAATTACGAACAAGAGAAGAAACCGAAAGCCAAGATATCATACGTGGAGATTAATTGAATCGCTTAATATTCCCAGTCTACTCCCCTTCTGACATTTCACCGACAAACAAGCAAGCTCTTCCAGAAATCGTTTGGTGAGGTCGTGATAAATACCCATCACGAGTCAATCCCGAGACAGAGACTAATTTCGAATCATATACATTCCATATTTCGTTTTGTTTGCCTATATCTGGATGCGAGCTGTTGACGTGGACGAACAAAACAAGTAGGGGTTGAGAGAAATTGAGCTTGTCGTCGACGTCTGGATGACGTTTTGACGTGGAAGCAGTGTGTGAGAACACGCAGTTAGAACTTGAAGGTCTCAAACTTCTTCGTGTCTCTCATGCAGACTACACAATAACGTTACAAGACACGGAGATGAAAATCGCACTTCTGATTAAGATAAGATGCTAGAAGGTCATTTCTTTCATGCCTATAGAATCATTAGTTTGAGAACCCTTTCATGGGTAGTGGTCTTTCTACAGGGGCAACTATACTGGTTGTCTATGACTTGTACATATATTTTAATCATAGATTCCTCTCATCAAACGAAACACTTCTTTTATATACCATTTTTCAGAATTCGGTTTCGTTTGAAAGATACAGGGTGTCGAAAATCCTTGAGAAAAACACTTTTCTGTTCATATCTTCGGAACCGTTATTTCAAATGAACTGAATTTTGGTTGAGTGTTAATTCTATACAAGGAGCATATTCTTCAATCAAAAACCATTCAATGTTGCCCTTGGTATGGAAGTTACAGCATAGCTGACTCATAAATTCACGCAAAAATACCATAAAACCATTTGAAAAAAATGAACGGTTTATATTTTCCAAAGAATCAATCATTTCAGAAAATAAAAGTATTCGTAAATTTCAATAAAACGCGTCGTTTTCGAGTTATTCCCAGTTTCATTCGATAAAATTTGAGGTCTTGCCACCATGACAAAATTACGTAGGTCCAATTGAAACAGTGAATATCTGACAGTCTAATAGACAGCTGTCATATCGAACCACGCAATTCCATCTATCACCGTAATTGATGCCCCGTTTCATAATCCGCACTTCCATCTATCGATAATACCCAAACACTGACACTGGAGGATTGATAGGACGGGAATATTCACACGAATATGAAGACAGAGTCAATTTAAATTCTTTCTAGTTTTATCGAGGGTATCAATTATGCTCGTTATATCTTTTTGGGACGCACGAAGGACGGCATCGATCCGGCCCCGTTTTGGCCGTCACTCCCCTGCTCTGAAACCGATAAATACGTCTCAATTAACCGCCTACAAGGGGCTTCGTTGAAAAACTCGAGATCTCACCGAAATGGGCATCTGAGAGTGGAGTAATCAGGGGAACAATGGAGACGATTTGGTTTTGGTCTAGACGCGAGGTGGGCAAGAAGAGCTGTATTAGCCTTTTACGCTCTACATCCGCGGAATACAGACTCAACATTCCGCAGATAACTGCGTTCTGTTCGTAAATCTACCTTTCTGTTTCAATTCACGGTGCTATTTACATCTTTCGGCCATATCTGTATCTGTGATCGAACTAAAACGGAAAAAAAATCTTATCTCAAAAACTATAACACTTAGGACAAAAGTTCATTTGAATAAATTGTTAAAATTAATCCTACCAATACACAGAAAATTTTTGTCGGTTCCTCTACCGAACACAATACAATTATGAACTCTACCTTCTCTGCGAAAATGTTATAAATGTTATGTTATAATAGCAAGGAAGAATTATGATGTACCTTCTATATGAAAATGTATAGCAAGGGAGCAAAGTGTTGTTGTGAATTACAAAGAATAACTAATTGCTTATTGACAAGTAATGGACCGACTATTATAAACTCTACTTTCTATATAAAAATGTAAAGCAAGGAGGAATTATGAAATATACCTTCTATATGAAAATTTATAGCAAGGTGTTGTTATTATGAACTTTACTTTGCTGACTTGATTGATTGCTTGTCTCTGTAACATAGGGTTTAAAGACAAGCTCGAAATTAAGGGAGGTTCATTTCCTCTGAATAAAAGTGGGAAACATCAACAATCGATTGGGTGTCAGAATCGAAAAACGTCTCGCTAAGCCAACAAGGTGCTGGGTTGGGTTAGGTTTTTTTATCACCAATCTGATGAACCGATTTAGAATCTAGTAATAAAGCTCTTTGAAAACAATTTTCTGGGTGGCGTTACCAGAACCATAAAAAAATTATCGGATTATCAACAGGAAAATAACAATATTTCTGTAATAAGAGATCATGGACGATTTATTTGGTGGCTGTCAGAATATGTATTTTTTTTGGACTTTCAAGCACCTGTTTTCAATAAAAAAAATAACGCCTTCCCTTTCGGTCCTCTCGATCCGAAACTTTCGTATACAAAATCACAAAACTTCGAGTTCGCTAATCCAACCCTGCAAATTAACCAGTGCACGGTTGGAACCTGATGTATGTGTATAGTTCGTGCTACAGCACAATGATAGAGCGACGTAGGGTGTGGGATGATCATTTCGTTGTACCTACACTTGTTGATTTTATCGCTAATTTACCACAAAATTGATACGTTTATAATGGATAAACCATCCGCTTAATCACGAGTTCCACTCTGTAACGATTGTGTGGTATAATCAGACGAGATGTGGAAGAGCAAACTGATTTATTCGTATGATATTCCTACTCGAAAATTGTCCTCATTATTATAATTTCTTGGTCTGGCATTTTGATTCTTCATTCTCCATTTAGGTATAATTGAGTATTGTTTGATCATGGGAAACTGTTGAAGCTCTTAAAATATTGGTACTTGGTGCATTAAGACAGTAAACGCAGTCATTTTCGAGTCAATTTGTTTTGTAGACTTTTTCAGCAATTTTGTTATTACGAACACAATGAAATCAGGTTATTTTCCTTCGTGAGCATTATAAACGACGATGTCTGAACTTGCTGAATTATTGAAAGATATAGATTATTTTCATTGACATATCACATTTGAGCATAGAAATATTACATAGGAAAGAATATGAGATAAAAGAACACGAACGTGAAATTAAGAAAATATTAACATTTAATTATAAACAATGTACCTACCCACTTTATGAAAAAAAGCTTCAAAGAAAATATAAGTAAAACATAAAATTATATTAAATTTGACGCTAACGCATGACAGATATCGAGTCTGGTACCATTTATCGTATGACTTCCAAAATTGAAGGATTCTTAAATTCTCCATGCCGCCCTACTTGACTTGGCTATAAGGCTTCAACAAAATACATATTGGAAATTGTATATTTGCCAAAGTATTCTTTGCATAGTTAGATCATCAGTTGAACTCATTTATGTCGATACAATTTGGATGAACAATATTGGTTTCCTGAAAAAAAATCAAACACCTTTCTCTCTCCAATTCAAATATATCATCCAATCTCTCCGACTGCAGAGTTGCGTTATTCCAGACTAACAAATTTACCTCCAGACATTTTCAGCACCTTTTCAATTAATTTTATAGTGAGAACCCAACTCTGGATAAGTTCTGCTCATTTATTGAGCAGCTTTGCGGGTCGTATTCTTTGTCGCAGTAGAATAATATTTCGTTTCCCACTATACTGGGTGAGTCTTTGACTTGTACAAATATTTTAACTGTAGATTATTGAGGCCAAAAGAATCATTTTTTTTCCTTTTCTATTTTTTTGAATTCGGCTCTGTTATACTGATATACCCATTTGAAAAATAAAATTGGGCCGAGTACGTGCCTGATACGATTCGCTGCAAATACCTCAAAGTTCATATTTCTCGAATGAAATTGAGTTCATATCCCAAACCTTATATTGTTGTTCTGTCTCAAACGTCTGTGAACGTAAGTGTAAACCATATGGAGGAAATTTTTTCTAGAGCTACGTTGTTATAAAAGGGGAAATTTATTATTTTTGGTGTTTTTTCTTCGATCCCGTGATTATTATGTGGAAGACATTCAGTGAATAAATGTATTATCAACCGTGTAGTGCCGAGTTTATAAAATTCCAAGAGGATATTGTTCAGATAGAAACATCGCCACAGATTATTTAGTGCTAAGTATAATTTTATTTTCATTAAATTCCATTTAATACGTGGTTTGTATTGACATTCAACATTCATATATCTGAATTTTGTATTATCTGACATTTATCTTCAATATGGACCGGTAACAATA
Source organism: Adalia bipunctata (assembly GCA_910592335.1). Lineage (NCBI taxonomy): Eukaryota > Metazoa > Arthropoda > Insecta > Coleoptera > Coccinellidae > Adalia > Adalia bipunctata. The sequence continues at coordinate 22,773,519 of OU342954.1, forward strand.
AATTTTTGATGAAAACTGTGCGTATCAAATGTATAATTGCATGCTCCTAGATGTTCAATTTTATCTTCCACATTTTTGGGATTTTATCATTACATATCTCCACATCAAACGTTTTCTCATCATTCAGATTTTTTTCCAAAAAGTTATTACGAATTCTGACAACATTGTTAACTTGTTTAGAGATGAGAGAAGTAATAATATTCGATGATATTTAATCCAGGAAAGCATCCAGATTATTCTTGAAATTCATGATTTTTTTCCTCAAATTTTATCGAATGAAACTGGGAATAACTCGAAAACGACGAGTTTTATTGAAAAAATATACGAATACTTTTATTTTCTAAAAAGATTGATCCTTTCGAAAATATGAACCATTTATTCTTTCCAAGTGGTTTCATTGTATTTTTGCGAGGATTTATGAGTATCCTACACTGTAACTTTCATACCAGGAAAAATATTGAATTAGTTTTGATTGAAGAATATGCACCTTGAATAGAGTAAACATTCAACCAAAATTCAGTTCATTATCTGAAAATTGTAGAGATCTAGTGACAAACTGGATCATACTTCCAAAAGCAGATGACTTTCTTATTCGTCAGTATCTTTAATACCATTACAGCAACAAGAGCATCTATGTTTTTCGTTGTTTTGTTTCAGTATGGCTGTAACTGTAATAATTGGAGTAATTGATGCTCCACCAACTTTATTTCATCAGTTCTCGAATGAGTGACGTCTAATTTATAGTCCTAAGACTTCATCTGTGCTGTTAGCCAAGTGTTTTTGCTCCAAACCTTCGAAGATGCTGAAATGGAGAGATTGTTTGAGGAGGACCCGTGCCGAACTCAAGAAGGGCTTTCTTCAGCATCAGGAGTCACCGGCCAAACCATTTCCATGCGTTGGGAATGATCCAAAAACAGGTTGCTCAGGTCCTGATGAGTTGAAGATAAGGGACGTACACAACGAAAAAATTGATTGTCGTAATTTGAAGCTTTTCAATCTGCTGTCACATATAAAATACTTTATTTTCTTTTGCCTAGACTCGCCAAAAGGAACTAATGGCAATCATCCTAAACTGGCGTCAGTATCATCGAAAATAAGCTTCAGATCCGAAAGACCAACACGTTATGAAGCCAATCCGAAGCAATCCTCTTCAGCAATCTTCAACGCGACATGAAATGAGCTCCATTTAACGAAAACCGTGTCCGATATCCGGTCGAGCGAGTCTATTCTTCCGACAATTTTCCAGCGTCGTTTCTGCCATCGCAAAAACTAATTGTCGGATCTGCCGAGCCAGTCCACTCGATTTTCAGCTCCGGATATTAATTAATTTTCTCTCGGGTTCAGTTTCACATCGCGTCCTTTGTCGGACTATCTAATTTTCGCGAGGCAGAAGAAAAAGTTCGTTAATCTCAGGCCTCTGCGTCCTCCCGAGGCAGTTTTCCGTTTGAAATGGAAATGATGGAAGGAATACTTCCGGTTGAGTGGTTCGGGGTTAACTGTCGGAAGATAAAGGGGGCTAATAGACTAGAGGAGTGTTTTGAAGTATGCAATCCAAGATTCAGTGATAGGTATTTGGGGACAGGCTCGATGAAGTAGGGAGACTAAACTTCGAAGACAAGTGGCATGTAAGACCTTCAAATACCGTCATAGATATCTGCATCATTCACCGGTGCATACCAAACTATCAATAAAATATCCGATCTGTTCGAAGCAACCCAATAAACCTGCGACCATCTTGCGTGAGAGAGAGAGAATGAGAATCCCATTCAGCTTCCATTAGTCCTCTAATAAATTCCGTAAAGGTAAAAATAAGCAATTCAGGCAATTCACCTAATTGCATTATTTATTAGGTTGTTGGGAAGATTAGACTTGGCACGGAACAGCCTACAAACTTGGGCATCGCGTGTCAACGGGGCTTTTCCGTGGCTGTCCGGGCATTAGGAAATTGTATCTTTGTGGAAATCGTTTAGAATATCTTGAGCTCTGTTGGTAGGGAAATATGATTTTTTCAGTGAAATATCTGCTCGATGTTCTACAGTGTGGATGGTTCCTTGGTGGAGAAACCATCCACACTCACGTTCGCGACCTTCGCTGATGCCCTCCATGAGTACAGAACCCTCAGGAGCTGTTGAAGTGTTTCCAGCTTAGGTAGGTGGACATAAGAGTTCTTTGTGATCAGTCCCAATTTCAGAAAAACAAAACCTTTAACTTCCGAGTTGAAGCTTTACATCGCGATTCCTCTAATATCACATTTCCGTCTCCGCTTGAGACAGTACCTCTAAAACTGAATTACTTCTTGAACCTTCCATAAAACTGTATCCCGAGTCAACTGAGAATCTTACCGTTTAAGACATCTCCAGCTACTCCTTAACTTCCGATTCAAACTTAACTGATTCCGTCTCCGCTTTGAGACTGTACTTCCAAACACTGAGGTACCTACTCTAAAACCGAACCCGAGTCAACCGAGAACCTTCCCATTTTAGGCTTCTCCAGTTACTCCAAACTTCCGAACCGTATTCCGAGTCAACTGAGAACCTTCGCGTTTAAGGCTTCTCTTTCTTAATTCCCTTTTTGGCTTTTTTCAAAAATCAATCAAATTAAAGATTTTCCTTCTTCGTTTTTACAAACCAATCAAATTAAAGATTTTCCTTCTTCTCACCTCCCGTGGGTAGGTTCTGAAAGTATGACGCAATTTCCTATGAAACTTTCGGGTACTGCCACGTTGCAAATCCCACGATTTTAGCCTGGAATTTTTCTGCTATCGTACGCATTTAGTGCAACCGATTTCGTGGAACGATTTTCTGATATCGCCTGAGTCCCATGAGAAACTTGAACCGAATATCAATAATTTTAATCGTTATCTTCTCGCCAACATCCTGTACCATACCGATAAGCACTTCAATAATTTTCGGACCCATGGATATCGATTTCAGAAGTCTATAGGGTGTTTGGTAATTCGACGTGAACCTTCAAAAGAGATATACTAGACATCATTAGCAGTGAATTGCGTCGAGTGAAGCATGGTCCGAAAATCTATGGTTACGAGGATATCGCGATTTTTCAACTTTTTTGAAATTTTCTGCTTCGTTATCGAAAATAATTAAGTTTGTTAAAACTACTCGACTCTAAATATTCAATGAATATTTTTTTTCAAAGCTGAGGAGAAGGTCCTCATCTCTTACGAAAAAGTATTCACTAAAAATTCAGATAACCCGAGATATATAGGGTCGTAAATGGCTGCACCTGTTTTCCTCATCAAATCTTGATAAAACAATTGAGAATTACTTAAAAAAAAGTATTATGAACTTGGTGTACAAATGTCAAGAAAAACTTCCCTGTTTCATCAGCTTTCCAAAAAAGTACATATGTCAATAATTCCTTCGTGCAATCTAAAAATATGGCCGGAAAACCAAGCAGACAACAGACTTTTTCGAGTCATTCAGATATCCTATTATCCTTCATTTCACTCGGCGTGATTCGTAAGCCGTAAGCGGGCCATGGTTCGATCACTCGGAATAGTTGACATGTTTATGTTTATTATACGGATTTGTTTGTGGTTAGTATCATTAAAGCAACTAACAGTTTGGTAATTTTATCTGTGATCTGTCATGTCATCTATTCCGAGAATTGCTGAAAGTGATCGAACCATGACCCGCTTACAAATCACGCCGAGTGAAATAAGGGATAAAAGGATATCTAAATGACTCGAAAATAGTATATTGTATAATTAGTGGGAAAAGCATAATATTCCCAAACGACTGTGATAATTACCAGACGAGGAGCGTAGCGACGAGTCTGGTAACACAGGAGTTTGGGAATATGCTTTTCCCACGAATTATACATACTATTTTTTCTCCGATCGTCGATTTATATTTGAAAAAATTATTAAAAAATATTTCATTCAAGATGTAATCAAGTACGTTTACATAGGTTTCTCTATGTTCATATTTAAATATAGAAGTGGTAACTATGGAAATTACTTCGTTATGACAGAAGTAAAATAATTTTCAAGCCGATTTTGTTCGATTCGTTGTATTTTATAAGAAATTAAAAAAACAGTAGTAAACATGGACACTGATGGTGATTATTCGTTACCTTGCACGCCTCCTGAACTTGTAGAAGCAGCGAACGCGGCTTCACTTGATTTACTTCCGGCGAAATCCAGAGAGAAGTATGAACTTGCGTACCAACGCTTCATGGATTTTTGCAGAAAAAACAACAGTGTATCCTTTTCTGAGAATGTACTGATGGCGTATGTTGCTGAATTGGCTAAAACAATGAAATCTTCGACGTTGTGGGCACATTATTCCATGCTTCGATCAACTTTGTCTATTAAAAATAATATTAATATTGCCCAGTACCATAAACTGAGAGCATTTTTGAAACGTCAAGCTATAGGATACAAACCGAAAAAATCTAAAATTTTAACCCAGGAACAAGTTCAGAAATTCATTTTAGAGGCCTCAGATGACATATTTTTATCGACGAAAGTAAGTAGATAAAGATTAAATAGTATTACTTAAATTAAATAAAATACGAAATATACAATGTTCGATTAATTTTTAGGTGGCTCTGATATTTGGAATAGCAGGAGCCTGTCGACGAGATGAGCTTGTCCGAATAAAAGTTCAGGATATAGAAGATTTCGGTTCAAAAATACTGGTGAAAATACCAGAAACAAAAACAAATAGACCTAGATCATTCATCATCAACGAAACCTATTTAAATGTTTATAGAAAGTACGTATCATTCAGGCCTAATGATTTTGAAAATCCTAGATTTTTTTTTAAATTCAACAAGGGAAAAGGATGGAAGACAGTCATTGGAATTAATCAATTTGGAAAAATGCCGCAAATTGTTGCAAGTTATTTACAGTTGCCAAATCCGACAGAATATACAGGACATTGTTTCCGAAGATCATCGGCAACACATTTGGTAGATGCTGGAGCTGACATTCTTTCTTTAAAGCGCCACGGAGGATGGAAGTCTTCCCATGTGGCGGAAGAATATATTGACGAATCACTTAATAATAAAGTAGAAGTGGCTAATAAAATATTCAACACCCCTGCCTCGACTTCAAATGAAAATGATCGAAACGAGATAAACCAAACAACTAGCCATGCAGCTTCAACGTCTATAAATTCTCGTTGCCCTCCAGTACAATTTACAAATTGTACAAACTGTACAATAAATGTAAATATTAACAACAATTAATTTGTGTTCAAGAATATCGTTATAAATTAGATGTTTCTTTTATTTATTTCATACCAAATTTATCAATATTAAAATGAAAACCATACTTTGTTTCATTTCATTGTAATAATCCATTTGTAACATTACCGCACGCTACAGCAGTGCGGTAATTATTACCGCACTGTTATTTTCTAATTGCTTAGCAACTGCCCACTGTTCTGGAATGTTGAGCTTTGCGCATAGAAATCAGGTCAAAATAGTGTCACTTTTCCTACGATCGGAGAAAAAGTCTGTTGTCTGCTTGGTTCTCCGGCCATATTTTTTGATTGCATGAAGGAATTATAGACATATGTACCTTTTTGGAAAGCTGATGAAACAGGGAAGTTTTTCCTTACATTTGTACACCAAGTTCATAATACTTTTTTCGAGTAATTATCAATTGTTTTATCAAGATGAATGAGGAAAACAGGTGCAGCCATTTATGACCCTGTATATCTCGAGTTATCTGAATTTTTAGTGAATACTTTTTCGCAAGAAATAAGGACCATCTCCTCAGCTTTGAAAACATTATTCATTGACTATTTAGAGTCAAGTAGTTTTTACAAAATCAATTATTTTCGATAACGAAGCAGAAAATTTCAAAAAAGTTGAAAAATCGCCATATCTTTGTAACCATAGATTTTCGGACCATGCTTTACTCGACGCAATTCACTGCAAATGACGTCTAGTATATCCCTTTCCAAGGATCACGTCGAATTACAAGGAAGTACTAATAAGTCAGTTCAATCAAAACAAACTCTTCCTCAAACCATAATTCTGCCTTTAGATTGAAGAGTGCCTCATAGATACAAAAATTTCCATCCAAAAATGGACTGTATGAACCGCATCGCCTGATTGCAAAGCAATCAGAAATAATCATTCGGTGCATGAGACTATCGCATGCAACACACGAAAATCTGTAGTACGTTGCAGAGCCCCAAATTCGTATCGGTAACAAGCTGAAGACGAGTAACTAATCCACTTAGGTGAACGTAGAACCCCAATTTAATTATATATAGTATCAAATTCCGCAGATAGATATCTGCAATTCATCAAGGGAACTCTCTTGATTATCGGGTTCACTAAACCTCGACCAGGGATTGGTTATTTTCATCGAAGAGGGTCTGCATCCGTCCAATTGAAGTAATTGGCGTATAGGCATCTCCCGACGCTGATAGATCTCTCATCCCGGCTAAATAAAAGTGTTTAAATGCATCGATGGATTCTGGAATAGAATATTTGTATGTGTGTATGTCAGATACGTACACGCTATTTCAGAGATATCCCGTTACTGAAACTCATGTTCAACGACGTTTAGAACAGTTGGACATGTTGTTTTCAGAGGTGTTTTACGTTAATGCGTTGTTCTGTGGGATATCGGAATGCTGACAACGTTATTCGACGTGTTGTTTAGAATTAACATGCTTGACCGTGATTTGGAAAGACAGTTAATCTGTTGGAACTCAAAAACCAAGATTTGGGGTAATAATGCGAGCTTCATAGCTACCGAAAAGTAGATAGATACGTCTCCAAATTTTCATTGTGGTGTAACAAAAAAGTCTGATTAATTTACTTAACAAGAAAACAACGAGCTTCAAATCTTGTGAATGAAGTTTAATATACAACAATAAAATTCTTGGTACAAAAACAATTAAAAAATAATCCAAAACTATTACATAATTTGAAAAGTGGTATACTCATGCATGATATAATTCAAAGTGATAAAATGGTAGCTGCTTACGTATGTTCTGCCATACACCCCTTTCTTATATCGGGCACTTACCTGAAAGAAAAACATAAATAATGGAAATATCACAAAAAAATACAAACGTAGAAAAACGTTGCATTTCTCAAGCAAAAACACCTTTATAACTTGAAAAATTGGAAAATACTGGTGCGAAATTTCTGCCTGCTAATTTGAAAATCACAAATTCGATCAAAATAGATTTTAGATTCAGATGGGAAATGACTAACTGCAATAGCTCATCCAGAATCATGCCCCCCCCCCAGAGCTCAAAAATCCCTTAAAAACTCATGAAATAATAGCATAATATACGAAAATCAGTTCATTATTTCTATTCTGATTTTTTTCTGCCCCCCCTAGCTCAAAGGCTGGCAACGCCCTTGGTTAAATGTAGCCTTCTAATTCTGTATACATCAAAAACAAAATTCAATTAGTTATCCATATACGAGGCAGGAATCATTCATGTTTTCTCATTTCCGGATAAATAGCATTAGCGCCATGCAAACTACATCCATCATGCTGCTAGGAAATGGAAGTTGACGGTGTGAAATGCCATCCATTGAATTTTTCCACATGTTGGATATGTCACTCTATTTATCAATTGGTGATATAGGTATTTCATTATCGTTTACGCCGTTGATTTATGATATTCCAACTGTGTCAATACGAAAATGGATCCACAAAAGTGTTAAAAAAATGTAAAGGTCAAGACTATGAAGACCTGCAAAGTTCCAATGGACTGGAAATTTGATTTGGCTTTCGATCATAATATACTAAATCATGGAAAACACATTTCTCTTCAGGTTTCTGGGAAATTAGCACTAATTCGATACAATACGCAGAAAAAATTGATTCATTCAAGAATTGCTCCGCGTTCATCTATACTGAAAATGATGTACATAACCAGGTCAAAATTGTATGGTTGAGTGAATGTCAATTGAACCTAACCTGAAAAACCTTCTTGCTTCAAACAATACCTTCAAGATTTGTATCTCATTCCAATTGAAAACTATCAACTTGACGGTGAACTGAGTCCATAATTCCTGGGACATGTTATTCATAGTATCCAACAGAAATTCTAATGAACACGACATCGCTGAAGGCGTCCCTTGAGGCCTCTATCCGTGCAAACATACCCTGCTCATCCTTCATTGCTATTCATAACCTGCTGATATATCGGAGGACACGAAAATGCGTTTCCCTTCCCCAAATTATTAATCTTATCACTGCAGTGTCCCTAAATCATATCCATATTATTCACGCTCGGGTCCCATCATAATGAACCGATAGTGAAATGGATATATCACCTGGAAAATATGTCACACGGGTCTAAGACAGGAAGCAGAAGAAATCTTTCTTCTTGGCGGATTCAGATAATCAGGACGTTGTCAGAAATGCGATTGTTTCTTGCCGTGATACAGTTGTTTGTCGAACAATTCGCGACGATCATTCGATTTGTATTATCAACAATGTGGACGAAAATAACTGCATATTTCGCAATCTTATAGAAACCAAAAGGATTTTCCCTTCTCGATTTGTATCGACCGTAAACAAATGACTATTTTTACAGTGTTATTGTTTTTATGAATATTTATGTGACAGATAATCCTCGACATGATAAGATATTGACGTAGAAATAGCGGGAATTGTTAACCAAAATATTATTGATCGAATTATTGAATTGAGTGTTATATAAATGCATCAATGGAATATTTTTAACACTCACCGGCCAGCTGAATGCAAAAATAAACATATTTGGAACGTCATTCGATTATGCATTTTCTGCTCGATTTGAAGTGAAGCATTTATCGTTGTAAGACGTTGAGGCGAAATTGTTATAGATGATGTTGAATTCACTGAGTACTGCTTCAAAAACCTATCTATCTTTCATAGTTCAAAAGAAAATTTTTGAAGAGTGGATATTTCAAACAGTCAGAGCTTCCGTTCCTCTCATCCTATCCACACTGTTCTTGTAAATTGTCGAAAGGCATTATCCAAGCTACCCCTGAACAAATACAGGGTCTTTCACGAGGAACCTCACCCATATTTATACGGGAAACTACTGAACGTATTTTCATGAAATTCAGCACTTATAAGTATTTCACGATGCTGATGAAATCTAAAATATATTCAAGGCATGAGCACCTCCGGTTTTTCCGGAAATGACGTCAATTTCGGTTTTTCAAATTAGAACACCATTTTTTTATTGCAGAAATAGATTCCTTAGAAAATTTCAAGTTATTTTGATGTAAATTTTTCAGTTTTGGTTGGAAAATTCTCTCTGAGCGGGAAAATTCGAAAAAAAAATCGAAAATAGAGCTCCGCTGAAACAAGAATAACTTCGAGCTTTTTGGATGGAAAATTTTCATTTTTGGTATTTTTCAAGATGTAAGATTGATGTATCCCCTTTAAAAATCGAAATCGCGATTCATGATACAGGGAGTGAAAAAATTGCTTTCAAAGTTAGGGATGACAAAATCGTGAAAAATCAATTTTTTCCAATAAGAACCCCATTTTTTCATGTCAGATATTGAATCTGCGTTAAAAAAATTATGTGAGTGTATGCATCACACCCTTGCCCTAAAGTGGATATTAACTCAGAAAATATCCATTTTAGGGCAAGGGTGTGATGCATACACTCACATTATTTTTTAACGTAGATTCAATATCTGCCATAAAAAATGGGGTTCTAATTTGAAAAAATTGATTTTTCACGATTTTGTCATCCCTAACTTTGAAAGCGATTTTTTCACCCCCTGTATCATGAATCGCGATTTCGATTTTTGAAGTGGATACATCAATCTCACATCGTGAAAAATCCCAAAAATGAAAATTTTCCATCCAAAAACCTCGAAGTTATTCTTGTTTCAGCGGAGCTCTATTTTCGATTTTTTTCGAATTTTCCCGCTCAGAGAGAATTTTTCAACCAAAACTGAAAAATGTTACATCAAAATAACTTGAAATTTTCTAAGGAATCTATTTCTGCAATAAAAAAATGGTGTTCTAATTTGAAAAACGGAAGTTGACGTCATTTCCGGAAAAACCGGAGGTGCTCATGCCTTGAAAATATTTTAGATTTCATCAGCATCGTGAAATACTTATGAGTGCTGAATTTCATGAAAATACGTTCAGTTGTTTCCCGTATAAATATGGGTGAGGTTCCTCGTGAAAGACCCTGTATAAGCGATTCCATAGAATTCAACTTTTGGATGAACGTGGACGTAGGCGAAGACGTAGACGTAGACGTAGACGTAGACGTAGACGTAAACGTAGACGTAGACGTAGACGTAGACGTAGACGTAGACGTAGACGTAGACGTAGACGTAGACGTAGACGTAGACGTAGACGTAGACGTAGACGTAGACGTAGACATTGACACAACAATTGTCTCGCCTCTCTCCTGAGTCTTATAAGAAGGAGTTTATGCTGAAGGAGAGAACCGAAAGAGAAAAACTCTGGCGGAATCTCCCAGGGATGGATCATTCCAAAAAGTTCCCCAGGAACTTTGAAACTGCTAGATCCAAAAAATATCTGGATCTCAGTAAAAACCAACTTCACTTACTCACTGGCTTTCTCACAGGACATTGCCGCCTAAAGAAGCATCTGTTGAGAATGGGTTTATCGGACACTGATGAGTGTAGATTCTGTGGGGAGGAGGAAGAGTCTAGACCATAGTCAAAGGCTTTCTATCGAGAATTCTTTCATTTCAAAGTCGATTTCCAGATTCGAAGACCTTCTACGAATGTTGAGTTAACTCATTCATAGGTCGAAACCAATAAGCACCGTTACCATCGTGGACCGCGACCGAAAAAAATCAAAAATAAAAACACCGTCATTGTTGTGGCGCATCAAAAGGGATTAAGGGCCCTTCTCGGTCGCGTTCCAGTCAAGATCCCATTGTTTATCGGATCCACCTGCGTCCCCTGACTCGGAGGAGACGACAGCCCGCCCGTCTTATTTTTCTGATTTATACTGTCGAGGAATTATAAGACGTAATCTCCGACCGGCAAGAATATGCGGCACCTAAGGAGCTTTGGTGAAGGATTATACTGCGAGATGTAGCGGGATATTTTAATGTTTATGTAGAAAATCCCCCGATTACCGGGATCCGTAAATGGAGGGTAGGATTGGAGTTGGAAAGCCTGTGAATTTTTTATCGATGAAGGCGATAAAAATCGTTCTTATTAGGTCATTAAGATTAATATCCGTGAGCCTAATACACTGCGTCCTGGTGATCTATTTGGTGCCCATGTCTGCAGCTCTAAGTAGAATGTTGCTAGACTTCTTCAAACAGAGCTCTGATGAACTCCAGTAACTTAAAGTCAGTTCGGCTTCTTTAATGCACATGACGAATGGTTTTTCTCATGAAGGATACGTCCACTTTTCGGCTTGGAATATTGAGATACCTAAAACATCAATATTGAAAAATGTTTCAAGCTCTTGAGCATATGAGTGGATGCTCATGTGCCCCTCATTTGAATATTTTCGCCACTGCACTATCTTCAGCTCACCCTCCAGCTCCAGATCTCCAATGAACTCAAGTGTCAGAGAGAGGTCCTTCAAGGAGATTAAATCCTCGTTGTCCAAGATTGCCTTTTCTCCTAGGGCTCCAATACCAGCCCGCCAAATCAAAAACGAACGGGGAAGAAATGTTAACAACATAAATATGGACTTGGCAAGAATTCTTGAATGGGGATCTGATAACTTGGTAGAATTCAATGCAAACAAAACACAAGCATGTCTTTTCTCTAGAAAAGATAATCTTACTGTGCCCAGCACAAAATTGTCGGGAGTGACCATAACATTGAAGTCATCCATTTCGATGCTTGGCATAACTGTCGGCAGTTACATTTCCTGGGAGAATCACGTGAGATTCATTGCTAAAAGTGTATCCCAAAAACTTGGTTTTCTGTTTCGTGCCAGGAGCTATTTCACCTCAGGTCAGCTGCTTATGATCTATAAGGCACAGATTCGACTTGTCCTGGAATACTGTTCCCATATTTGGAGTGCTGCACCTAAACACACCCTTAAACTCTTGGATTCCGTACAAAAAAGGGCAATTCGTCTCGTCGGTGATGCCTCGCTTACAAGCTCGCTCTCTTCTCTGGAACACCGTAGAAAAGTGGGCGATCTGTCTCTATTTTATAGATATTTCCATGGGCGATGCTCTTCTGAATTATCAGCAATCGTTCCTCCTCTGGCAGTCTCTTTCAGACTAACCCGTCAAGTTAAGCCTCCACACCCCTTCGTGGTAACTTTGGAGACCTGCAGAACATCTCTCTTCAAAGACTCGTTCATCCAACGAACAGAGAGGCTTTGGAGCACTTTGCCTAGGGAGGTGTTCCCCGAGGCATATAGATATAACCTCCAGAAATTCAAGAAGGACACCAATTCCTACCTGCTTGCCCTTGGTTCTCACGATGTTCTCTGAACATTACAGGATATTCACTTTCGTGAAAACCACAACATAAAAAAAGACATTCCTTGCGCAGGCTTGCAATGGGGAGGACTTCTGTAACCAGTTGAACAGGAGTTTTCTCCTTTTCAGTTTCTGACAAAACCATCCTCATCATATGCTTAAGCCGCAAACTTATTATTCCAATTTAATTGAAGAACACAAATAAGATATGCTAACTGTGAGGAAGCCAGTGAAGAGGTGTATTCTAATCTTACTGAGATCAAAATGATTCTTCCCTGGTAAATTCCTCCAGTGCTTCTCTTTCAGTTTCTTCGTCCTCCAAACATTCTCTTTGCATTCGCCTATACCACAGAAAGATTCTGGACCAGTAAGTAGCGTTTGTGCCTCCTTTCTAGCTAGTGTCTTGGCCTCTTCATTTCCTTTGGCTCCTGAATGATCAGGAAACCAGAATAAAGGAGCCATGTTGTTCTTTCCTTCAGCACCCTCATATGGGCTTTGAATCGATGACATAGGAGTGCAGTGCTTTGAAAGCAGCTTGATTATCAAAATGGATTTCTCTCTGTCACACCCTTGATAGTTTATGTCTATGTTAAGGTAGCATTCAAGTTGTCATCTCCACTCAACACTTACAAAATCATTGATGAAGCCTTCGTCAGACAATTTTTCAATTCAGGAATATCGAGTGGAAAAAAACTCGCAATTCGATACGAAAATATGCCGAATCTGATTTCGGCGATTAGAAACAACGAAGTCGGGATGAATTCCTGGGCCGCAATGAAGATTTCTCCTCTATACAAGGCCCGAAATTCAATTTCCTTAAAGACGGGTTCATTGCGGATCCAATCACGTACCGATGCGGCTCGATCGTTTCCTATATAAATTGAGAAATTCCGACTCATCTCTTTCGGGTTAGGTTTGGCCGACGTCGATTCATCTCCTGCCCGTTTAACTAAAAATCCCGTCTTGAATCTGCTCGCGTAAGTAGTTCTACAAGTCCGTTCGGCAACGCAACAGGAATAGAAAAATCTCCAGTTAGAAGAACTTGGCCCACACAACATGATTATGTACTTCGAGGGTATTATTCGAAGAACCCTTCAAAACTGCAAGCAGATTGGGATCTTATGTTCTCGTACCCTACTGAATCAATTCACGAGCAGATCATCTAGCATCCTCATAAATCGAATGATCTCCCTAGGAGTCTTAGCAACCATAAGGTGAGGATGAAGGGTCGGCTTGCCTTAGTGTAGGTTTCTGAGGCAGACAAGATCTGGGCAGTTGCTTCCTGCATTCGGCAGTTTCTCCGAATCACAAATTTCGTCTGCCTACCTACCCATTCGATACAAGACTTACTTCAACCAATACCCTGTCAGCAGTCCCACAATACACCGTAGCTCTATCCGCCTTATCTGGACAACGTTCCTTGTGTAAGACGGTGAGAACTCTACAAATCTTTTCGATTGTTTTAGTCCTGGAGGTCTTCTCCAGAAGGGTGTCATGTATTGCATCTTCCATAACTGTAACGCTGCCCTAAAGTGGTACAGGCTATAGAAGGGTTCAGGTCCAACCGGTTCAACCTTTGATTTGATCACCCACAATGATACAGTGCCCAGGCATCCATAAGAGAGTAACTTTGTTGCCTTTGGTCAGTAGCTTTAAGGTATTGCAGCATTCCCAGGTGGACACTGAGCACTGGCAGTTATATTCCAGAGCTCTCAGTGCTAATTGCCAGTCTGTTGCTATATTTATGAGTTTTTTTTCGAACACTATTCTGTAGTGAACCAGAGTGACTACGTTGATGAAAGTTCGGCTATGGATTAGCCATTTGAGCCAATAAGTGCCTCAATAGTTCTGCTGCCTAGTGGTGTTCACGAACCTCATATTGAGTATAGACTCACCAATGTGAAAGGTAACAAAAACAATACTAGAAATTGTTAACAGGAAAAAATGGAAAAACAGTCTCAGGGTCGAACGAATCAGCAAGGTTGGAAGCTTATTGTGAACCGGTGAAGACACCAAGGTCAATATACCCAACCTTTTTGGTTCAAGAGTGAAGGCTCAGATTCTACAATAGTTCTGATATACAGGGTCTTCACGAGGAACCTCACTCATATTTATACGGGAAACTACTGAACGTATTTTCATGAAATTCAGCACTTATAAGTATTTCACGATGCTGATGAAATCTAAAATATTTTAAAGACATGAGCACCTCCGGTTTTTCCGGAAATGACGTCAACTTCCGTTTTTCAAATTAGAACACCATTTTTTATTGCAGAAATAGATTCCTTAGAAAATTTCAAGTTATTTTGATGTAACATTTTTCAGTTTTGGTTGGAAAATTCTCTCTGAGCGGGAAAATTCGAAAAAAAAATCGAAAATAGAGCTCCGCTGAAACAAGAATAACTTCGAGGTTTTTGGATGGAAAATTTTCATTTTTGGGATTTTTCAAGATGTAAGATTGATGTATCCACTTTAAAAATCGAAATCGCGATTCATGATATAAATGATAAAGTGGATATTAACTCAGAAAATATCCATTTTAGGGCAAGGGTGTGATGCATACACTCACATTATTTTTTAACGTATATTCAATATCTGCCATAAAAAAATGGGGTTCTAATTTGAAAAAATTGATTTTTCACGATTTTGTCATCCCTAACTTTGAAAGCGATTTTTTCACCCCCTGTATCATGAATCGCGATTTCGATTTTTAAAGTGGATACATCAATCTTTCATCTTGAAAAATCCCAAAAATGAAAATTTTCCATCCAAAAACCTCGAAGTTATTCTTGTTTCAGCGGAGCTCTATTTTCGATTTTTTTTTCGAATTTTCCCGCTCAGAGAGAATTTTCCAACCAAAACTGAAAAATGTTACATCAAAATAACTTGAAATTTTCTAAGGAATCTATTTCTGCAATAAAAAAATGGTGTTCTAATTTGAAAAACGAAAGTTGACGTCATTTCCGGAAAAACCGGAGGTGCTCATGCCTTGAAAATATTTTAGATTTCATCAGCATCGTGAAATACTTATAAGTGCTGAATTTCATGAAAATACGTTCAGTAGTTTCCCGTATAAATATGGGTGAGGTTCCTCGTGAAAGACCCTGTAGAGATTGGACTCACATGGATTTGTGTGTACCTCATTCAGTTAACTGATTCGAACAATGAATGCATGGAAATCAGAAGAAATAATACTTTGCAAAATGGGATCATCTAAAATGGAAGGTATTTTTTTCCGTAACTTATCTTGGAAGTATCCTATTCATCAAAGAAATCTTCCTTTTGTGAAAATTCACTAAACATTAAAAAAGTTCAAACTGGTCTTGGGTAAACCTCCTCTCTTCCATGTGGCCCCTTCGACAACAGCAGTGTATTCTTAGATATGAATCGTTTGGAGACCTGAAAGACACTCGGGACAGTTTTATGACGTTCAGTAGCGTCTTTTGACGATTTTATCTGATGATAAACGTCGTACATTACACGCGACATCCAAGGCATCACCCAAGACGAGCTCCACGTCTTACACATGTTCAGCATGTTAATCAAAGTCGAGAATCTGCCTGCCCCCGCCATTTCTCACGTCCAATTATCGGTCAGATAGCATCAATTTCGTACGTTTAAAATACCATCAACTCGGGTGGGTATATCAGAAATAAAATTTTCCGAATGGCCTGAAATCTCCGCGTCGTAAAGTGCAGATGCGACAGCAATTACAGGAGCTGCCAGCAGTTTACGTTTTTATATCGGAAATATAATCTTAATTGGACCTCTGGAACTCCGGCGGAGTCGGGATTATATTGTCATTTTCCCGATTTTCAGATTGCCCCAACGCGAAATGAAATAACTGTTTCGTTTCTTTATTACGCGAATCTCTTCAAATTTTGACCATATACGAGGATATATTGAAAAATTCTTAGCCTACTATAGAACCAAACAAAATTTCAATGTCAAAATATTTTATTACGCAACATATTCTCCCCTTAATTGCATACATTTATTACAGCGAACCTGCAACGTCTGTAGACCTTACAAAAAAAAATGTTTCTTCTTGCTCTGCGAACTAGTCGTCCACAGTTTTTATTACCTCCTCGTTGGAAGAAAATTTGCGACCTTTTCAACTTTTTTTCAGTTGAGGAAAGAGATGATAGTCGGACGGAGCCAAATCTGGTGAATATGGGGGGTGTTCTAGTAATTCTAACCCTAAATCACGAATTTTTTGCATGGCAACATGAGATTTGTGTACTGAGGCGTTGTCCTGTAAAACAAAACACCTTTGAATAGCTTTCCGCGTCTTTTCTCTTCAATTTTTTCCCGTAGAGTGGTCAGTAATGTCGAATGGTAATTTCCAGTTATTGTTCTACCCTTATCCAAAAAATCAATCATGATGATCCCATGGCAAACCCAAAAAACTGAAGCAAGAAGTTTCCCAGCAGATTTTTGGACAACAAACTTCTTAGGTCTTGGAGAACCAGAGTGTCGCCATTCCATCGATTGTTGCTTTGTTTCTGGATCATAGAAATGTACCCAAGTCTCATCCATAGTAACAATTCGGTCTACATCGTTTTCAAATCGAGCACAGATCGAACGCGATGCTTCTACCCTTGCACGCTTTTGGTCAACATTCAAACATTTGGGGATCCATTTTGCAGAAATTTTTCTCATGTCCAAATTGACGTGAACTTTATGATGAACGCGTTCGTATGAAATCTTCAGTGCTTCAGATATCGGTTTTAGCCAATTCGACGGTCTGATAAAATCATGATGAACTGCATCGATATTTTCGGGGACTGACACAGAAACTGGCCTTCCCGATCGGTCATCATCTTCGATGGAAAATTTACCTCTCTTGAGGCTTGCAGTCCAATTTTTCACGGTCGCATAAGAAGGACATTGATCACCAAGGGTATTGAGCATATCTTCGTAAATCTGCTTACTTCTTAACCCTAAAACATGCGCCTCTAAGCCTGATTTTCTGTGACAACTATGCCAGCATTTGATCCACCCTACCAAATATTTTGTGTACACTGCTTGGTGTCCTCAATTCCTTCTTAACGGCTTCAATGGAGTAGGAACTACTTCTGGTACCATCCTTTACAGAAAGGCGATGATTTCAGACAGTGAGAGCTTGTCGAGCACATCAAGAAGCAGTTTAATAAAGCCCAAAGTCTCGAACCTGACTCTCACTGTATTATACAAAGTCTTCCAATGTCATCAGCGAAAATACCTAATTTATTTAAGAGAAACTGATGGTTCTAATACCACTATAGGGGCCAGCGCTGAGGTTTCTGCTTCTTCGAAACAGAAAATAGAAAATGGTCTCAAGCAAACATTCACCAAAAACAATCTCTTGCAACAACCGTCAGTTCTGATTCCATTCATATCAGCATAGATCTTGACCTGCACCCCAGCATACCCTTCATGTTCAACATATTTCACCTCCCATGCGGATGACAAATAAAGGATCGTAACCAATTCTCCGTTGCAATTTGTATGCCTCTGTTATTAAATGAGGCACGATTCGCCAATTTAGATATATGCGGAGGATAAGGATAACATGTTCTGCTGGTCCAGTTCGCCAATCTGATGTGCGTCCGACGAGTGGACTAATGTCCTGAATATATCATCCGGATGACGAGGAGAGGGAGCAAAATTAATTTTATGAGGATGGGATTTTTGCGGACAGGGTAACCTGAATGTACCTGAAGAAGTCTTCTTTGTCAAAGGAATTTTAAAACGCATTCAGACCTCAAACGTAAGCTCTATGTGTTCTCCAACGAAAGTTGCAGTGACATATTAATTAAATTTAACAATGGCTCTGTCATCAGTGAGTCGCACCTAATCGCGCAAAAATCGACATTGATAAAAATGCTAATGCAGTCCTCCATTCGTGAACACATACTTTGCAAATTTATAAAGTATCCTTATTGGTGCGTTCAATAAAAATTATTTTTACCATGTAAAAGTCTCACGGATGAAATATATACCTGCATCCTTAATTTGATCGGTATCTCTATCATATCTTTATTATCTAATTTACTTACAACCCGCTTTGAGAAATAACGTAGCTGGAATGAAGATCCAATAAATAAATCAATGTAATTTATAACAGCATGGGATACACCTTCTTGGGTACCAATCGATTTTATTATGATAGAGTTTCTTCACTGACACTTGTTGAGCAATATCTCAATTGTTTCACTATAGCTAAACTCTTTTGAGACTTTCCGTTCGAACCATTGTTTTGGGCTCGACTTAACTAGTTTAATTGTAATTGGTAAAGGGGTCACAGTAGACAAAAACGATATTTTTTTTTTATTTTTTTTTTACTTCATTTATCATTCACAATGGAACATACACAGGTGAATCAATACCCAAAAAAAAAGTTTACGAGTAAGTTTTCATTCACAGAAGTGAATAGAATGAAGAACAAAAACAAACGGAAAAAAATTTTTTTCAACAAACAAACAATTAATTCTATTTCATCTGATAATTATATTTTTGGTACTTTTTTAATTTTGTCTAAGACAAAAAAAACGAAAAAAAATCCAGCGAAAAAAAAAACAAGTTACAAGCTCAGATGCTCCTGAAATAGTTATTCAAACTTTTGTTTTTTTTTTTTAACTTTGTGGCTCTGACCAATTACATCCACCAACTCTTTGAAACCTTTATGCTGGCCATACACGAAGCGACCGATCCGAGCGTTTTATGACATTTTATGAGACCACGAGCGAAAAGAGTTTCTGTGATTGGTCGGGGGCTCATTAAATGTCATAAAAGGCCATAAAACGCTCGGATCGGTCGCTCCGTGTATGGCCAGCACTACAGCGACTAAACATTCTAATGATTGGAGAATTCTTTGAGCTATTAGTAGCCTCAAAGGCAAAACGAAGGTCTCCAGCTATTTGACAGAAGAAAGAAGAAGAATGAGTTCTCTAATGCTCGATCCTTCAATGAGGCGGGTATAAATTCAAATTAATTTTATTATTCTTCGATAATTTGTTTATTTCATAGGGATCCTAGACTCGAATTTCAATATTTCCAATAATTCGAATAGTAAATTAGGAATGTTTTGGGAATCATTTTCTATTATTTTCGTTCAGTTGTGCATACAATTTTTAATTTTGAATGTTGATAATTATTCTTCGTTATATACAGAAATATTTCGAATGGGGTGAGAAAATTCTTATGTTTTTTCGAAATCCAAGCAAACTTCAACAAGGTTTCCAACTTCCACTGATTTGGTTTATTATGGAAACTGAATAATTATCTAGAATCATTTAATGCACTGCTGACTTCGTTCGGTGAATGTTATTATGTACGTGTATGATAGGACTATATTTATTGAGAATTATCATTTGCATTGATAACCCAATAAATTATTGTATTAAATATGGAGAGAATTTGATGGCTATCATTAATGCACAACATGAAAGATTCTCTGCATTATGTAATGAGCATTCATGACTGAATAAACAAATTCGGAACTGAATTATATGATTATTTTGGCTAGTGTGATAAGTCCAGAAAATTTTAGGTACAAGATATACTTCCTATCAGTCTAATTTATGATCATTAAATAAACTGGAAACTTGAGAAAAATTGCATAAATTTCGCATCCATATCTGAAGGATTGCTCTCATAAAACCAGAAATATAAAACAATTTCAAACTCGCCGATATGAATCTCCATCTAGTGATTCCATATCGACAGAAACCATCTCCAAGTCTCTTAATATCCTCATTTTTTACCGATGAATACTGAAGATTGGAAACCAGCATATCCTGCTGGATAAGTTCCGAAACTACTCGAGAACTCCACTAAAAACTTTCTATATTTCATAAGTTTTCTGCATGGAGCTCGTAAAAACCTCTGACGCTGCTCGCGATATGCATCTTGGAATTATCGTAATTGTTATTTATTATGACAGTATCGAGGCTATATCGGTTTTGTTGGCGTCGCAGGAATAATATCTTTCGGTTCCACCCTGTTTTATGTGAGACTATCTCAGTCAAGGAAACACATAAAGGAATGTTATCTTATACAAAATGAGAAAAGAATTTCTTGTGTTTTGTTAGCATTGAATTCTACCAAGTTCATGGATAACCTATTCAAGAATTGTTGCCAAGTTCATATTTATGACAGCAACAATTCTTCCTCTTTCATTTATGATTTGGCGAGCTGGTATAGGAGCCCTGGAAGAGAAGGAGGTATGGAGGGTACTATCATCTGCGAAACAGTCACTGGAAATAAAGTTGCCTCCAGCAAATCGTTGACGTGAAGCAGAAATAGTTTCGGTGCCAGAATCGATCCCTGTGGAACACCAGTGTTGATGAGTAGAGTGTCAGATGAAACTCCATCGACCACCACATGGAGAGACCTGTTTGTGAGTAAGCTAGCTATCAGAGAATTGAGCTGAGGGGGTAAGCCATAAGATGGAAGCTTGGCTGGTTCCGAATTAAGATTGGAATATTTGATTAAGAGGACATGGAAACTGAATTGAAACATTTTGTGGAGGAAATTAAGGATTCGCTGTGGAATTTTGTCTTGTTCAATCAGTTATACCCTGCCTGAATTCAGACAGCTAACGACTTTATTACGAAGATCCCCGTCCAATCTTATCTGACTCTCTGCGATATTTCAACAGTTACATTCTCCATAAATTTCGAAGGAATGCCTCGACTCTGTGAGACAGGATGTGTTGCATCGATTTTATGGTCCAGCAGTACCATTATCATAAGCCACGCGGAGATAAGACCTTAGGTATGTACCCCCAAGATCTTTGCACGATTCTGAAATCCAGACGTGACCTGCTAGGTCAGGATTGTATATTTATTTCTGCGTGCTCACAGCTGAAAGAATGACATGTTTCTTTATCGGTACATTTCGAAAGAAGTGAGTTGTTCGAAAGGAAGGAAATTTCGGAGGGAATAATCCCCTGAACCAGCGTTTTTTGTTTATAACGGGTTTCGACAGCTCAAGTTTCGTGTTTCATGTCACTGTCAAAGTGTCAAACATCTCGTCTATAATTTTATGTGTTTTTTTTTCCTGTAGCTCTTAAAAAATCATCCATTATTTTATATGTCAAACCTTCCTTGACCACTGCTCACAAAATTACCTAGGGATGGTGTGGATTACGGCAGAATAATTATAGATTTCCTCATCCGGCTCGAAGGACCAAAGTTGTCGATCCATGTTTCCCAAACGCAGAAACAACCCTCGCAACAACCCATTACGATAGGAGGTCGGCGTTCATTCATACCCGCTAAAAATGCATTCGCAGCTTGTTAGCGATAGGAATCGTGATCTCGGCCGCCTCAATTGGAAATAAGTCGATCTGTGTGGTCCCCTGCATCTCTATCGTACCGAATTGAAACGGTCGAGAACAAAACGACGACAGACAGACGCACCGAAAAAACCTGTTGCCAGCCCGGGTCGACGTCTCCTCTTTTTCCCTCTCGGTGAAAAATCGTCGGCCGCGTCATGAATATTCATCGGAATCGCGGGTTTTAATTCAGATTATGCATCGATTAAACGGAAGGCGGGGACCGATTGGATATTTCGCGATAGCTCCGGGGATTTGGACGTGGTCGGAGCGATCGAATGAGTTACTTCGAAAAGTGGCATATTTACGTCGATTCCGACTGGGGATTACAGCTTGACAGCATAAAAGTCAGAGGGGATCTGTCAGTTTCTGAAAGGGGGAATATCGAATCGAATCTGGTCAAAACAACGTCCGATTTTACCAAACACGATTTTTCCATTAAGGACTGAACTAGAATAAATTCGCTATCACAAAAACGCCTATATCTCTTGAACCAATTGGGAAAAAATCAAAATTTGATCATAGTTAGCTTTGTTATGAACGTCAGAAACTGTGGAACATTTACTTCATAGATATTCCAATTCTCTGTCGCAAAAATGTCAAGCGAAGTGAAAACACGAGAATTTATAGTGAAAAAAGAGGCTCGCGTTCGTCCGGAAACGGTATCAAGAGTTGTTAAGCGCTTCAGCGAAGATCTTACAATTAACCGCAAGGAAGGAACCGGGAGGAAAAAGGGGTTTCATAGCCCCAAAAAAATGAAGAAAGCCATCAGCCTTTTTCAGAAGAATCCTAACCTTTCAGGATGGAAAGTGGCCCAAATATTGGGTTGTTCGCAGTCAACCGTTCAGAAAATCAAGTCGAGTTGTGGGCTTAGAACATACAAAGTGCAGAAAATGCCAGACAGGAACGCTGTGGAGAATCAAGGAGCGAAATCAAGAGCAGAGAAATTAAAAGATTTCTTGAAACATTTTTTCTGTTGCGTGATGGACGACGAAACCTATTTCTCGGCTGATTTCTCGCAACTTCCTGGTCAGGAATTTTAAACTGCAGATTCTCGTGGAAATGTTGACGAACAATTTCGCGTGAAGAAACAAGCAAAGTTTACTAAAAAATTCCTGGTTTGGCAAGCAATTTGCACTTGTGGGAAAAGGAGCAAATTTTTCGTTGGTCAAGGCTCTGTTGACTCGAAGATATACATCGAGGAATTCTTGAAGAAGCGACTTATACCATTTTTACGTGAGCACGATGTGTCAACAATCTTTTGACCAGATTTAGCTTCATGCCACTACAGCAAGGCCACCAAGGAATGGTACGAAGCTAATGAGGTGGTTTTTGTCCCCAAAGAGGCCAATCCACCAAATTGCCCAGAACTCAGGCCAATCGAAAGATATTGGGCCCTGGTAAAAAGAGAATTGAAGAAGACTAAGAAATCAACGAAAACATTGGCGGAATTCAAGCAAAAGTGGAAGACAGCATCCGAGAAAGTGACTGAGAACACTACAAGAAGCATGATGGGAAGAATTCCAGAAAAAAAATCCAAGAATTTTGTAAAAAATAGTTCTGGTTTTTTTATTGTAAAAACAGTTTTCATGATTCAAAAATGAGTTTGATTTTCGAAATCGGTCCAGTGGTTCAAAAGATATAAGCGTTTTTGTGATAGCGAATTTATTCTCGTTCAGTCCTTATCAGGATGTTCTCCTTGATCCAAGTATTATTTCACCTGCTAATAGTTTTCTTTAAAATTGTCTCGTTTTGTCGTTTTCTCACTCGCGAACTTTGGTATCTTCGAATTACCGCGCGGCTGAGATCCGTTTTGGTGTTTTAGTTTCAGTTTTTATTTCGTTTTCCCTTAAAAATTATTCACGTTTATAATTTATGTATATTTCGAAATTCCTATGGATTTAGGATCATAAATCCTCCTTTCTCTTATGGAAGGCGCCTGTCACCCGCGGAGTCATCGATAAAACCGAAGATTGCCACAATAACAGGAATATGAGGTTGTCAGATCCCATCAGAGCTCTCATAAGTTTTCCGAAAATATAGTCCGGTCCGAGCAAGAATTTATGTGTGGAAAGGTTGTTGAACAAATTCCTTAGGGAGCTGAAGACAGGTCCATAGTCCACTTTGAATTATTGGGGTCTTTAAAGGGTCCCCAACCGACCCTTCTAACAGCAGGGGGATTGTATCATGTTTTTTTGATAGAGCACGCGGATGGTTATTTAGAGATTCATCGCGATAATATCGAACGGTTTGAGGAATTGAGGTATGATTTATTGAAAAAAAAGGTATTCGATCGGCACTCTGGTTTCTGAATAGCGATTCATTTGAAGGCGTTTTGTGTGAGGAAATTCACTCACAATCTTACCCCCGTCGAATTAAGTTTCGCCCAAAGATAACTTTGTAGAAAATAATTATATAAACGACAAAAATACCGTATAAAATCTCATAGAAATATATAGACAATTTATGAGATTTCATAAGGGTCTATGAGATAAAACTGTACCTATCCTATATAAGTACGTTATCCATGACACTTTTTGAAACTTTCTATGAGGATTTATGAGTACCTATATGTAATTTATAAGTATACCCCAATACATGGTATACGAGTTTGTATCAGGCAGTGTCAGTTTCAGGAAGCTACGAGATTCAATGAGGTATTCCGAATTCAATTGCGATAATATTTCATGCGCACTCGCTAGTCTGAGAATCTATTAGTAATTTGTGGAAATTTACGAGTATGATCTTATTAAGTATCTTGTGTAGAGAGTGGTTCCAGGATTTAATGGTCTCTATCAGGAATTCCTCATCTAATTTGTTGTGGTATTATGTGTGCAAACCTCATTTAAAAACTATTGATTCTCAAAAAAAATTTGTAGAAACAGACAGCATTCAATATAGGAATCGTTTATAAAAACGGATATGATTTAAGTTAGGGTATGCCATTGGAAACTAAAGCAATGTGTATCTGAAATCTTCATTAAATACTGATGAGTATCGTATATTATGGTTTTATACGGATTTGCAGTTTCACTATCCAATTTGGATCTCATAAGTTCTCATACATAAATTTTCTATCAGTTCTATGAGACATTTTTGGCAGGAAATTGATTTATAAAATTTTGAAAATCTTGAGGGAAAGTGGGTTTATACAGTTCTTGCTATTCTCCAAACTGAAAGATTTTCCAATAAGAGGTATTATTTTGAATAGCCCGCTATTTCGGTAGATGTCACTTTTGAAGCTGTCATTTTTTGACATTTGACTAATATGAACTACGCTATTGATAAAAATTGAACGATACACGCTTCAACAACGCATTGAAATTATCAAAATTCATTATAAAAATGATGAAAATTTTTGGGTCGTCGTGAAACACCTGGTCGAGCCGTAATACAGAAATTGGTGGAAAAATTTGAGCTGTTAGGACAGGTTGGTGATGGAAAGAATAAAACCCGTGCACGTCGTTCAAAAAAAGCCGAAAATATTGCTGCTGTAGCCGACAGTGTTGAAGAAAACCCAGGTTTGTCAATTCCTTGTCGTTTTTTGGAATTAGGCATTCCACAAACGTCAAAACACCCACCGTATTATGCATAAAGATTCGGGTCTTAAGGCTTATGAAGTCGTGTCTTTGCTGATTGGGAAATGCACGAAAATGATCCATAATTCCATCGCCATGAGATTCTGATGGCCTTATCGTATTTCAGCGCAACACTCTCAATATAACTCATCGTTTTTCAATAATTTTTATTTTGCCCCCCCTGGGAAAAAAAAGGTAGTGGATAAATTTGACGAACGGTTAGTTATTATTACCTTCATTGACCGGTTGAATATATCGGCGCTGAATCAAACATCGTATCGAACACAAATGCTACTTCCAACGAATAAAATAACGATATTAAAAAATAAATTAACAATTAAAAAGATCTCGACAGCATTCACTCAATTCAACAACCAACTCCACCGTTTGATACAATCGTTATTCCCAGGTCTCACTGGCGACAATGTAGATGACAACATGAAATGAAACGTTTTCGAAAAACTCAATCAACTACATTGCAACTTAATGGAGTCTAATGCCCCCATTACACCGGATCGTTATCTTCAATTGCGGCAAGTTATAGTTAGCAATTTCAAAAAATCCTATCTTTTATTAATGGAACCCGAGAAAAAATCCGTAGGCCGTCTTCAATCCGGTACTTTCCAAGCCGTCGTAAAATCTTCGCGACCTCCACTCCCCCCAACCCCCCTTACTCCAGATATTCGCCGCGATACGCAATCGACACGGAAAGATCGCGGTAGGCCGGCGAGCGAAATGGAGAGGTATTTTCAGTCCGGTTTTCTGAGATTAACGCACACGCGACCGATTAATATTTTAATCGGCGAAAAAAACACAGAAAAACAATCCGGTTTTTCGTGGAACGGACGTAAAGTAGGTTTGTTTTAATCTTCCAGATAATTTTTCGTATTTTTCATTGGGCCGGGTGATTTACGACGAGAGATTAGACAAGACTGGGCGAGGAGTTCATTTTGGGCGGAATATGATGGAAATTTTACGACTCGAGCGGGTATTGATAAGGGTTAGGTCGGGTAAAATGAAAAAATCGATTGTCATGTTTGTTTAAGCATGTCCAAGCCTGCAGAATTCAACTATTCCATTTTATTTATATATATTTTTTTTTTGTTATAGAAGAGGTGAATCTTACATCCGACACCCAGTCTTTCTAGGGTAGTGTCGGATTCTTACCGACTAAGCACCTCTCGTGCGGTTGGTTCCTGGCAGCATTTTTCCGTTCCCTATACAGTCAGCGCGACAGGTCGCTCTCACCGTATAGGAAACGGAATGCACAATGGAACACTCCGTTTCCTAGCAGATATGCGCGATGTGCTCACTGCCCTGTTAGTCTTCTGGGTGCCGATGGGACAAATTGCAAATTATTAATAAAGATTTCTTACTTTCTGTATAGCTTTATTAGGTAGAGTCTACCACATTTTTTCTGTGAACATTTTTGTAGTCGCGGTTTTTTTTCAGCAAACCTCTCGTAAGTCGACCATATTTTCATTTTTCTTGAGTCAAACATACTCTTTTTTGTAAAATGCAATCATAAGAACAATCTTGGAGAAATAAGAAAACATTATTGTCTACCAACATAAACATGACTGATAATCGCATTTTTTCAAAGTATTAATACCCTCCCGAATTTTTCAGAATCGGTTGATACAACTATATGAAGTATGAAAATGCAATTGTGCGACAAAAAAATGTGGCGATTTCCTTGTCCGACAAATGAAAAACGAAGATTTTTTGGGATAAAAAATTATGAATAATGTCTTTTTTTTTCTTATTCTCTCTCCACCTTGAAAATACGTCGCGTTCATTCAAAAATTAAAGAATTCACGGCTCTAATTTGGTTATGAATAGACTATATGCATTTTTCGGATATAACTTTGCTCATGTTACAACAAAAATTTGATTTTTTGAGGACCATTTGAGAAGGATGTGCTGAATACTATCATCCAGCTGTCTGACGAATAAAGTTCGGCAATTTTAGTTGTTGCCGATATACTATTCTCAGTATTGATGGAGTTTTTTTTTGTGCAAACATTTAAAAAATATCCGTGGCTTTAAAACGAAAAAGGAGGAAGTGACATCCTTAAACTGTGCAAAATATTCTTGGCATCAAGAGAACATCATAATCACAAATACATATAAAGATGTCATTCTACCTGACGATTGGTGTGATACTTTTACTGGATACCATTCGTCTTGTTACAATGAATTCGATGTGAGGAAGAAGTATTTTCATTGTTTTTTTATTAGATTTGAATGAAAATGTCAGTAAACAATTTGAATTATACACTTTCAATCAAAATCTAAAGTTTCATTTCAATAATAATCGAAAAAAGTTTCTGAAACAAAACCATTATATTCAACTAGACTAAGGATTTGCCGCATTTTATATGGTGGACAGTTGTTTTTTCTATAAAACGAATCTCTCTAGAATATAAATTCATTCTTGTCCGATAAATATTAATGAATTTAAAAACTCAAAAAAATCGTCGATTTTCATATGTCGGACAAGAAAAACACCGCATTTTTTGTCGGACAATTGCATTTTCATATTTCATATGGTTATAGTTATATAAACCGATTCTTAAAAAATCAGGAGTGTATTGATAATCAAAAAAAATGTGATTTTAATTCATGTTTATATTGGTAGACAATCATGTTTTCTCATTTTTCTCAGACTGTTTTTATGATTGCATTTTACAAAAAAAGAATACGTATGATTAAAAAAAAATGAAAATATGGTCGAGGTCGAGGTTTGCTGAAAAAAATCCGCGGCTACAAAAATGTTCACAGAGGAAAAATGTGGTAGACTCTACCTAATTAAGCTATACAGAAAGTATGAAAACTTTATTAATAATTTGCAATTTGTCCCATCGGCACCCAGAAGACTAACAGGACAGTGAGCACATCGCGCATATTTGCTAGGAAACGGAGTGTTCCACTATTCCATTGTGCATTCCGTTTCCTATACGGTGAGAGCGACCTGTCGCGCTGACTGTATAGGGAACGGAAAAATGCTTCCTGGCATGAGCCTATAAACCTTCCATCATCTTATCTGTTATTTTCTCTTTCGCATTCTTTTATGCTGAGTGTTTGTGTTCATCCTTCAATTGGATATCTCTCACTGAGTGTGGAGTTTTATATCTTCATTTTCGCAATTGGTCTCTTGGTCTTTTGCGGTAAATTCTCGCTGTTTTTTCATCTTCAGCGGGGTCATAGTCAACTAACCTTCTAAGGTCGTCATTTGGATGTACACTTGCTCTTTCATAGGCTTTTGCAACTTTTCGTTTGATGAATGTAGTAATGGACTCCCATTTTATGTCTTTTCGGATTTGTTCATTCCTAACGAACCAGCGGGCGTCTAATGCCCGTCTCAGAAATTTGTTTTCTGTACTTTGTATCCTCTTTATATGGGTTCTCGCTGCATAGCCCCATGCTGTTGATCCATATGTTAGCTGCGGTCTGGTGACTGCTTTTATGATCCTCAATTTCGTGTTTCTGTTACTTTGGCTTCTTCTGCCTATAATCGGGTATAGTCTTTTCATTGCTGCATTCGTTTCATCCACTGCATACTAAATATGCTGTTTCCACGTTAGTCCTAAGTCTAATATTACTCCTAGGTAATTAGCTTCATTCTTCCATTCAATTTCATTATCGTCTATGGATATCTTCGATTCCATCTTTAGTCTTCTCTTTTGAAGGAGAATTGCCTGACTCTTTTCTCCATTGATTTTGAATTTCCATCTTTTACACCATTGACTGATATCATCTGCAGCTTCTTTAAGTCTTTTGTGGATTAATTTGGATTTCTGTGCCTAATTGCTCTGCCCGTATCGTCAGCGTATAGAGCAAGCAGGCATCTTGGATTTCTTGGTATATCGTGTATGTTATAGAGTGGCGGTCCTCGTATGGATCCTTGGGGAACTCCTGCTTCTAAATACCTGAGTGTGGAATGAACATTATCTATTTTCACACAAAAGTTCCTATCCCTCAAATAATTTCCTATTATTCTGCATAACTTGGGTGAATAACCTGCGGTTATCATTTTATATGCTAGTCCTTCATGCCATACTCTATCACAAGCTCTGGTTACATCTAGTAGTAGCAATCCTGTGGCTTGTTTATTCTGAAATCCTTCTGTGATACACTCTGTCATTCTTAGGAGCTGTTGTTCCGTTGAATGCTGTTTTCTGAATCCAAATTGTTCACTTGGTGTCGTCGCCTGGGCTTCTGTTTCTTCATTAAGTCGTCTGACTAAGACTCTCTCCACAATTTTCCCTAGTGCTGGGAGCATGATTATCGGTCTATAGTTCTTTGGGAACTTTTTGTCTTTGCCTGGTTTATTGAAAAAAATCACTTCGGCAGATAAAGCCCTACAAACGATAAAACACGAAAACCTAAACCGCAAATGGACCCATAAAGCGACCGATAGCGGACCAATCAGCTACCGACCCTCAATTAATTGCATCGCCGTAAAGAGGAAGCCGAAGGCCCCATAACCACGCACCGCGAACGGTACCAACATAACGAAAACTACGCCGTAAATTTCGTCCATCTGGCTCGATTCAGCACAAATGCAAATACGCCGAGTTCAAATCGTCGCTGAATTGTCGTGTTTCGACGCGAGCGACACGCATAAAGTACGTCGTCGGACGCCGTGGCCGATGTAAAGGGTGAAACTGTGACGGGACATTGCTAATTAGGAGCTGAAAATGGCCGAGAGGCGGAGGGAACATGGAAATGACCACAACGGCCTTTGGAGCTGTGGGACTGGAGGAAGTTATACGGTTGATACTAAATTCGTTTATGCCCGGCGAGCGATAGTTGGGATTGTTGAGGTCGGGTTGGATCGTCTGCTATTGGCCTAACGACTAATTAGGTCAGTTTGATGGGAAATTGCAGAATGATTGGGTCATGAGGACATTCTTCGGATAGTTTGATGAGAGACTTTATGTCATCCATTAGAAGTGATCATGAACAGGAATCATCTCCAAATGATATCTTGTCAGATGACACTGATGACAGACAATGACAAATTTTACAAGCATATACATTGCTGAAGGCATGAACATCAGCAAGAAGAAGGATAATGGAATCTAATGATTTTTACTGCAGTTATGTACTCACTTACTCTAACTTCTGTCGAATAGGATAGAAGGATCACTCACCTGAAAAGAAAAATGCATGGTTAGTATTATATTTCAGCAAAGTTGCTTAAATTATCAAAGAAAAAAAAGTCATGTGGTAACTGAAAGAACTTTATAAGCAGCCTATATTCAAGAACTTTGTTCAACATTATGAGACATTTCAAGTAGAAAAATTCAAGATAGTATACACAGAAGACAAAACAAAAATAAGGAGAAGCGAACCAAAAATTAAAAAACTACGATCAACCACTAAGAGCGTGGAACAAAACAGAAATATTGTAAGAATTTAGATAATCAAGTTGAAGAATTAAACTTTACTTGAAAACAAAGAGAAATTCTACTACAATGATTAAGCTGTGGAAAAATTTCAATAATAGGTTTCACCCTGAAATCATTGTCCTCATATGAAGAGGAACGAAATTGCTCTATCGGGCTCTGTGATATTGATGTTCTTTTCCCTGAATCTTAACCTATCACATTACCAAAATTAGGTTAAGGGTATACGTCCCTGAAAAAAAGGAATTTATTTTTGTCTGATTGATGAAGGGGTGTATAAGTATATAAAGATAAAAAAAATATTTTATAAGTATTGATTGAATGAAATGGATATTCCGCATCATTTTTGGTCATTTTGTAACATTTCCACCATCAAAACGAACAAATATGTTTGTGTTTTTTCATTACAATATTAAAGTCTATCTTTTAGTTAATCAAACGTCTATCTCATTTTTATTCAGAATTTACCGTTTTTCTGTAAATAATATTACAACCATGTGTTGTTGTCGCGAAATTCATTTCCTTGAATTTTTCTATTCGAAATGATGAATATTCATTTTTATCAACGACAATTTAATTAGGTTTGTTTTAGCCGTCCATTAGTGAAAATTAATTGTTTCTTACAATTGTGGATTCTATTATGAAATTGAATTTCTTTTAAATGAGACTCTCCGCAAGTATCTCCTCCCAGATGACTGGTGAAGGAAAGAGAGAGTATTATACAGCCAGTGTGAGATCTAGTTCAGGGTAGGATTTTTTGATATATTCCCTGCGTCCCAACATTTGTTCTATTGAGCTGAATAATCCAATAAATAAAAATTAATGCACTGCACTGCCATCTGGAGTTATACTTTTCTTATTTTGAAGGCTAAAGACTCTTAAAGATATTCCGGTAAACACGAACGACCGGTCCAAAGCTTGCTAGGGATTAAGTTCATCACCCAGGTCATAATTCTTCTCAGCACATCAAGTTATCACGTCGGGTATTTATTTGGGTGATCTCAAGAAACGCGAGGGTTCTTGTGATTGCCGCTGTGCAATGATTAGGTAAGTGATGTTCTTTTGACCTTTTTCTGTGTAAACCTACCGAACGTTCATTCAGCTTATTGAATTCTGTATTCAAGCGACCCATATAGTTTGAGTAATCAAGATACACTCATGAGTGAACGCCTTAGGTGTTTCAATTGATGTGTTCATCGCTTATTATACTATGAGATGGCCCCGTTGACATAACACGTACTGGAGAAAACTGCCTTAGTAATGAGATAAATTGGTGTAATTTGAGTATAGTCACGTCTTAGCTATAAATGGGGTGGAAATTATATTGCGGCTTGCAGCTCGAAAGAACCAACAACCGATGATTTTTATGGGAAGTTTGAGGCAGTGAACAGCAGTGACGGCTCGTCATTCTATTGGTCCTGTTTATTTTTTTCGTTTTCTGAGCTCTAGGCAGCTGCAAGAACTTCTTGGTGTGGGATCGTACTCGGAACGGACTGTGAATGGTACTGGATAGAAATGATTCAATAATTTGAGTCAGCAATTCCAAAACTTTAGTGCAAAATTTCTGTTATGATTGGCAACTGTCATAAACATTTTATATCCGACGTACCCTATTTTTTTATTTTGTTTTGTTTTTATATTATCTACTAAATAATTTCTTTTTCGGATGCTCGAGATTGCGGCAAGGTTATTCCAGGAAACACCAGAGTTTTAGAGATTTGGGTCGGAATCTTGCAAGATTCCGACAAAGTAATTCCGGGAAACACCAGATTTGGGTCCTTTTCCCTAATGGGTGAAAGCCATCTTGATTTGCATAAATATCGAAGTTTTCAATTGACAAGACTCGTAAAAGATCTCTGTTCAAATTTATAATGGTCATTTACTTTTAATATCCGAAATATATTTAGTTTCGGTCCAAAATTTTATATTATTTTGTTCGAAACTCTTTGTCGGCTGCTCAAGATTCCGACAAGGTAATTCCGGGAAATACCAGATTTGGGTCCTTTCCCTTAATGGGTTAAAGCCATCTTGATTTGCATAAATATCGAATTTTTCAATTGACAAGACTTGTTAAAATACATAGAGCTACTTTGAAGGTCTAGCTGTTCAAAGTGTTGATAGATTTTGTTGTGAAAAGTGTATTGTGTTGGAAAATCTTTTTACAAAGTGTATAATAAGGAGTTTATAGAACAATGTATAATTCGAAAACGGATACTGCATCTGAGGGTGATATGTGGGGACCACCACGAAAAAGGCCCAAAAGGTCGCATTTCTCTGCTGAAGAGAAAGAGATAATTTTGAACATTTTTTGAAAAGAATTGAAAGAACATCCTGATTTATCGAAAAGAGACTTAGTAGGAATTGTTTCAAAATCCTCAGGGGTGAGTGATTCAGCTGTATTCAGAATTCTCAGAGAATATAAAGAGAATAAAACATTGACGCCACCTAAGAGGAGAGCCAAGTCGTTAAAAATAATCGATTCGGTTGACGATTCCGATATGAATAATAATATCAAGTTAAAACTGAACGATTGTGTGAAATCTCCTCGATTCGACTTTGGACGGAAAGTAACTATACGAAGGCCCTCCTACCGCTGCGCCAAACTTGTTGTTATTGCTCCTTCTTACATTTGAACAGAGTATAGAGCCCCCAGGTTCGATGTAGTACAAAAATGGCCTCTTCGAGACTATAATATCTAGTATCTACGCCTCCATCACCAAATCATCATCGTAAATTGAAGATAATTTATCTACAAATCTTGTTACATTTGGATGTTACGAAATAAAGGAAAGATTAGGAAGTTTTGTGTTGGCAGCATCAAACGGATTCCCAAGAAACGTTGGTGTGGAAAAAACATTCTTAAATTCCTTCTACCAAATGAAAGAGACCCAACAAATCCCGGAATAATTTCCTCATTAATCTCTTCCTCTATCAGCCGAAAGCTACCGAACAATGGTAGCCGCATCCAAAAACCAACAACTCCCATGAAAAGAACCGATCAAATCTTGCGTTCTCCTACGCAACCTTCACCGAATCATCGTTTTAAATTGAGACGTTACCCACAGATACCAAACAAAACACACCTAATAGCGTTGAATAGATCTCAACGCCCCCGTAACGTAGATAAATAAACACCAATTGTACGGCCCCCCCAGCCCTAAATAGAGCAACGAGAATGGAAACGACCGAACGAGGGTAGTTTTGAATGGTCACGTCTGTCCGTCCGTCTGTATACCTGTCAGAATCAGCCTCAAGACGCTTGTCCGCGATACGGGATGTAACTAACGAGGCAGAAACCGGCCTCCCGCTGTCATTGTGGTCAAACAAGTCATTGCCGTTCGCATTTCGGGAAAGATTGAACGGCGAGGAGGGTTGACTGCCTCTAATTTCGGGAATAATGTTGTGGAATTAAGAGAATGGGTTGGCGGCAGCTCTCAGTTGTCATCTGGCAGAAAGGCCAAAGCTTTTGATATGACCGCTACCAGAATGGCGGGTTGTTCAGAATTAAACATCTAATTGCAGAATCCCGTATACGAGAATTCCTCCATGAAATGAGTAAAGACCCTCTTTAAAGTGTGAATAATGGTTATCTAATTCTCTACATTCCAGTCATGTTTAAACTTGATACCCAGAAATTGATATCCTCTTCAATTGCCGTTCAACCTAAAACAAACGGAGTATTTAACAATGGTTAGCTAATATACACCGTAATGTATACCTCCAGGTTTACATAAGATGATCAAATAATTCTCTTCTTCGGACAAACACACGTTCATTCTTCAAACAAGAAGGTCGTCAAGATGGGGAAGAAAATAACACGTTCTTGTGGAGCCAGCCTCTTTATTAGGTTTCTGTGATTTCTCGGAAATAAAGTCGATTTTTGTGTGTGTTATCGTGTAAATATTGTTAGGGTTTTATGTGTTCGACGTATCACTACGAATTTGTTACGATTGTGTCATTTCTGACAGTTTTGACTATAAATTATTCAGACAGGAATGGGAAGACCAATTTATTCCCACTTTTCTTGACCTCAAAATAATGAGTGAATTTTTCTTCAATTATATTTTGACAACTCCTTTCAACACTGTTTTATACAGGGTGAGTTTTCGACTTGCACATATATCTTAACTGTAAATTCTTGAGGCCAAAAATAACCTCTTTTTTGATTTCCATTTTTCCGAATTTGGCTCTGTTGAAAAGATATAGCCATTTGAAAAAAAATGGGCCAAATACGTGCCTGATACCATTCTCTGCAAACAACTCAAAGTTCATATTTCTCGATTGAAATTGAGTCAGTATATTCAGGGAAGACTCAAGTACTAACCTCATTGGAATAAAAATGTTACAAACACGATATTTCTTAAAAAAAACAGTTAGTTTTATCCGATTATATCTGCAACTAGAAAGCCATATTTCTCTCACCAAAATAAGTTTTTCCTTCGATTTTCCTGAAGATTAGTTTGTAAACACTCATCAATAGCTTGTCCATATTTTCCTCGATATCCCAAAAATATCTTTCAAAAAATTTCTTTCAATCAACC
The DNA here is from genome assembly GCA_910592335.1 of Adalia bipunctata. Taxonomy (NCBI): domain Eukaryota; kingdom Metazoa; phylum Arthropoda; class Insecta; order Coleoptera; family Coccinellidae; genus Adalia; species Adalia bipunctata. Next base: position 22,808,769 of record OU342954.1, read on the forward strand.
GTGTAGTGTCGAGTTTATAAAATTCCAATAGGATATTGTTTAGATAGAAACATCGCCACAGATTATTAGCTATCATTTTTTTTTCATTAATTTCAATTTAATAAGTGGTCTGTATCGATATTCATCATTCATATATCTGAATTTTGTATTTCATCGACATTTAACTTCAATATGGACCGGTAGCAATAAATTTTTAATAGAAACTGTACGTATTAAATGTATGATTTCACGCTCCTTGGTGTTCAATTTTATCTCCCACATTTGTGGGATTTTATTATTACATATCTCTGCATCAAACGTTTTTCCATCATTTGAATTTTAGTCTCGACAAAGTTGATAAATATTCTGACAACATACTGGTTTAGGGACCAGAAAGGGAATAATATTCGATGATATTAAATCCAGGAAAGCATTCAGATTATTCTTGAAATTAATGATTTTTTCGTCAAATTTGAAATTGGAAATAACTCGAAAACGACGCGTTTTATTGAAGAAACATGAGAATATTTTCAGTTTCTAAAATGATTGATTCTTTCGAAAATATGAACCGTTCATCCTTTTAAGAGGTTTCATGTTATTTTTGCGTGTATTTATGAGTCGGCTATACGCTGTAACTTTTATGCCAGGAGAAATATTGAATGAGATGAACATTGAAATATTGAAGCAAACCAGCAAACTCATATTATTTATATCTTGCTATATTGAAGACCCCACAAGATACCAAATCCACAAGAAGAAACAATAATTTATCGACTCAAGAAGGTCCTTTGATCTGTCAGTCCGATATTCAAATAAGAACAGTTCATGAAAGGAAGCCATTCCCTCAACAACCAACAGAGACACGTCTCAGTCTCTCCACCTGTTCCAGTCATAGAAAATGCTGCCCAAACATGGAGCTCGCCATATATAGAACCATCGAGGACGATTTAAATATCAGCGGCACCATTGAGCTGGATCACGTCGATTTTCGAGATGACAACTGCGCCCAATTAAGATTCAATATTTCCTATACGATATAAATCTGGCTTTGAGAAGGATAAATCTATCCGAAGATCGTTCAGAACTGGTCGTTTATTTTTGCGGCGGTATTGCTGAGGGGAAAAATGAAGGATTCTGTTTCAGTTTGGAATTCATTTCTGAAATGAGTGTGTGTTTACTGAATTCTAACCAGTCATATTACAGCAGGATGCAGGAATATCACTGAAGAAGAACATAAAAACTGCCATATACAAAATAACAAAACCGTAAAAAAGCGATAAAAAAGCCGAAATATGCAGCCGTAACCAAAACTGCCTCCACATCGTATCCACTAAACTAAATCATGGAGTGTGCTCCCCCGATAGCATATTGGTTTATATCGAATTTATTGAGTTCGCCAGGGCTTTATTAGAGTTCACAAAGTGTAGACGGGACCCAGAAGGGATACATCGTTCGGCAGTTCAAAGGAAAAATGTAATAACTTCGGCTTCGTCGAATAATGCATCGGCCATCGTGTTCAACTCTCAAGAGGATACATCGGACTCTATTCCGAACGTATTTGTTCAAACCGAGGGGGTAATCACGAGTGGATATACTTGTACAAATTTGTGGATATACCGTGGATATGCATGGATATACTATGGATATACGTGGATATACCGTGGATATACATGGATATACCGTGGATATCCATGGATATACCGTGGATATACATGGATATACAGTGGATATACCTGGATATACCGTGGATATACATGGATGTACCTCGATTCATATTCCAATGCGCATGCTCACTCCCTCGTGATTTTATAGGTTATGTTCAAGGTTATTTTTCATTATTTCTCTTAGTGTAGCGGATGTCATTTGAAATAATTCCGTAGTTATAGTGCCTTCGATTGTTGATAAACTGGATCATAAAAGTTCAATTTCATCTTTTTCATTCCAGAAGTAAATAATAATTCCATTATACAGGGTGTTTCACCATAAACTGGACAAACATATATAGCCGTGTAGAATGTAGATGACACCGTGGAAGTCAATTTTGCCTTATGACATATACCCCGTTTTCGACGCATAAGCGAGATACAGGGTGTTTAATGTCAACTTTGAGCAATATTCTGAAAACTGTGGTGTGTTATGCGCGACATTTGAAATAACGGTTACTGGTCACATCTAAGTATTTTTTAGGGCTCAATTCAATTGTGTCGTAGAATTTGGAAAAATAAAATTCAACATGGCAGAATCCCTGCAAAGTTGGATTTTTTTTTCGGTTGCCAATTTGAAAAGCACTATTTCAACCTACTAGATTTTCTAAGATTTTCAGTGAAAAAAATTTTCCAAAATTCGAACTCGACTTTTTTGCCGAAATTGTTGAAATTTTTCATGGTTGAACTATCTTTCATTCTGAATACTGTGGTGAAAACGGAATGAAAAAATATCCATTGGTTTTCTTTTTGAAGCCTTCCAAAGATAACGCTCGGAGAACTTTCATAATTTTTATTCAAAAAACTGGAAGCCGTACGAAGGCCAAAATTGTGCTAATGGGCTGCCAGAATGACCCGGACGGAAATATGAATTGATAAACGAAAAAATTTTTTTCAAAAAAACTTTGGTAGGATTCGAACTCTCTACGAGTATGAATTGGGTTTATTTTAATCTCATAAATTTCCGTTACCAAAGCGACGCCAGTTAATCGAAAGTGGAGAGTTCGATTACCACCAAAGTTTTTTGAAAAAAATTTTTTTGATTTATAAATTCATATTTCCGTCCGGGTCACTCTGGCAGCTGATTAGCCTAAATTTGATCTTCTTACGGCCTCTAGTTTTTCGAATAAAAATTATGAAAGTTCTCCGAGCGTAATCTTTTGAAGGCTACAAAAAGAAAACCAATAGATATTATTTCATTCTGTTTCCACCACAGTATTCAGAATGAAAGATAGTTCAACCATGAAAAATTTCAACAATTTCGGCCGATTTTTTTTTTCACATGTAAAAAACACATGTAAAAAAAAGTTGATTTTTGAGGAAAATTTTAGAAAAAGTTGAAATAGTGCTTTTCAAATTGGCAACCGAGAAAAAAATATTCCAACTTTGCAGGTTTTCCGCCATTTAGAATTTTTTTTTTTTTTTATTCTACACCACTATTGAATTGAGTCCTGAAAAATAATGGAACGTGACCAGAAACCGTTGTTTCAAATGTCACGCATAACTCATCACAGTTATCAGAATATTGCTCAAAGTTGACATTAAACACCCTGTATTTCGCTTATGCGTCGAAAACGGGATATATGTCATTAGTCAAAAATGACTTACCCGGTGTCGTCTACACGGCTATTATGTTTGTCCAGTTTATGGTGAAACTCCCTGTATATTCAATTCAGATTTGCAATGGAAACAGTATTCGAAAACCTGATGGTGAATTTGCCAAAATACCTGAAAAATAATTTCAAATATGCGGGTTACGACAACTTGAGAATATTTGCTAAGCTATCGAATGATGACATAAATGTACTAGAGCAATTTTTCCTATACTATACTAAAATGGTAACGGTGAATTTCCATGCATCCGTCATCCGATGATACGATCGTCCGAAAGTGTTGTGATTGGCGGAAATATTCAAAATTGAAAGAGCGCCAAACATTCGTCCGAAAGTTTCAACTCTCTTCCGTTATCGAAAAAATATTTAACTTTTGTCCGTTATCGTATCAGATTCGACATAACTTTTTGAATGTTTGGCGTTCTCTTCTTTTTGGAGAAGAATATAAATATAGGTATCAATGAAGAATTTGTTGTTGATCTCGATTCTTTTATTAAAAAGAAAGAAAAGGAAACGAAGTTCGCCAATATTATGGGTGAAAGATATTTTTAGGGGCAGAAAGGCCCAAGGAATATTCAACAATTTGGTTGAAGAAATGCGATTGTCTGATAGTGGGCAGTATTTCAATTATTTAAGAATGAGTAATATCACATTCAACAAATTATTGAGTATTGTTGGACCATCTCTCACAAAAATGTACCATATACGAGAACCCATCTCACCGGGTGAAAGACTATAGCTTTGACTTTAAGGTTTGTAATTTGATAATTCTATAATTATACAGTGCACGTCAAAATTATGGAACAAATTCATTTTCTCAGAAAATAAATATTTGGCAACAAAAATCCTTCAAAAATGCATAAAAATTCAACTCCCTTCCGTTATCGGAAAAAGTTGAAAAATATTTAACTTTTGTCCGTTATCGTGTCAGTTTGACATAACTTTTTGAATGTTTGGCGTTCTCTTCTTTTCGAGAAGAATATAAATAGGTATCAATGAAGAATTTGTTGTTGCTCTCGATTCTTTTATTAAAAAGAAAGAAGAGAAAACGCAGTTCGCCGATATTATGGGTGAAAGATATTTTTAAGAGCAGAAAGGCCCAAGGAATGTATAACAACTTGGTGCAAGAAATGCGATTGTCCGATAGTGGGCAGTATTTTAATTATTTGAGAATGAGCAATATCACATTCAACAAATTATTGAGTATTGTTGGACCATCTCTCACAAAAATGTACCATAGATATCAAGACAGAAACAAAACGAATGGATCTATTTAATATATGAAGAATTAATTTTGTCATGGCATTGTAACTTTCAATATTTGTGAACAAATGAAGGTGTAAAATATGAAAAATATAAATATTCCTATTATTCTGTTTCAACAACCACAACATGTTATTTTTTCCTCATCTGGGCAGAACTCGTCATGTTCATAATGAAAGGTTTTGTCAGCAATAGATCATAACATTCCTTATATTTTGACTAATCTTCTCTCATTTCTTTTTCTATGTGCTCTGTGCAGGCTTTCCATTTTTTAGCTGTTCACTCTTCAAGAGCCTCATTTCAAAGATACTTATTTCACTTGCTCAATTTTTTGCCAAATTTGTTCGAAACATTAATGACAGAACAAAATGTCAGTGTTATTTCCAACACCAACCTGAATTCTGCAACTCAAAATATCACTGAATGGGCATTACCAAGACCAACATAATTTCGATTTTCCAAAGCCCCCCGAAATGTCAATCATTCTTGGATGGACGATATCCGAATCGGATGACGGATGCATGGAAATTGACAGTTTCATCCGTCCGACAAAATGTATACGATATCCGAATCGGACATCGGATGACGGATGCATGGAAATCCACCGTAACTCGGTGGACCGGCCCGAGGAAATCTGTCGAATTCATATCAAGTGATTGAATACTGACATTCTGATGGAATCAAATTCGTTATTAAAAGAGCATTATAGCAGCCGTGGAGAAAAGTGTTTAGGACTATAGGGTAGTTTGAAATGCATGGAAATACTGTGGATTTACATGGATATGCCGTGGAAATACATGGATATACCTGGATATACTTGGATGTACGAGGATATACCTGGAAATACGTGGATATACCTGGATATATTTATATATTTGGATATATTGTACAAAATTTTGCTCCGTGATTACCCCCTCGGTTCAAACTTACGGAAGAATTTGACGAATAGAACGCTCCGGATTTCTTTCTTTACTGTTGCCTCGGTTCGTTTCCGGATCCTGAAGGACCTGAGGGTATTTCTTTTCGACTTTTCGAGTCTTGACGTTCCCGGCTGGTTTTTTGTGTGTCGAAGAGATTGTGGACTCTTAGGAGAATTTGTTTCCACGAATTCGAGAGAAGGGAAGGCGATATTGAATATAAACTTGTTCGCTTGTCCTTACTTTAATAAACTAAGGGCCTGTTGACTTGCTGATAAAGTTCCGGATAATTTATCAAACAGATATTCATAAAAAATTGTGTTTCACAGGTGTCGGATAAACTACACTATAAACAGCCGGATAGTTTAACACGTGGTAGATACATTCTTTATGGTAGATAACCCCACTTTCTTTAGTGGCGCCAATTTAGAAGGATGAAGTGGTTTGACGAATTCTTTGCACGTATATCACGAATAGCACTCGTATGACAAATCTCAACCCCCTCAACAAACCGTATATTTTTTCTTGTTACCTCAACTTAGATAACAAGCACGAAACAATTATACAAGTGATATTTATAAAAGGGAGCAAAGTGATATATTAACTTACTAATTACTTAATTATCGACGATCATAAACTCAATTGTTGTCGTGGTTATGACAAAAGAGTAAGTCTGAAAAAAAAACGTTGTCAAAAGAAAGATCGCAAAAGTCACCTTCCAAATTATTATTATATATAAATAGAGAGCAATTCAACATAATTAGTTTTCAACCTCTGTTTTTGCTTCTGTTATTTAAAAAAAAATTGCATTTGTTTTTGTACTTTATTACTTCAGTGCAAAAATCCATTTCCTCTGTAATTTCTTTACTAAAATCTTCTTCACTGGGTTCTTCGTAACAAAGCAATTCTTTTATAATGTTGTCTAGGAAAAATACCTTTTCTGCTTTGCTTGAAGCTTGTTGCAGTAATTCATTTATTTTTTCCATGTCGTCCTGTCTTACCTTCTCAATATCTTGAAAATGTTTCCTTGCAGCGTCCTTGACAATCCTTCTTTCTGTTTTCAAGGACTGCATGCTCTTCTTCAAAATTACCAGGGATGCCAATTATGTTGAATTGCTTTCTTTTTATATATAATAATAATTTGGAAGGTGACTTTTTGCGATCTTTTTTTTTGACAACGTTTTTTTGTCAGACTTTCTCTTTGGTCATAACCACGACAACACACTTCGAAAAATATAACATGTACACTATGATAAAATAAATTATAGCAAGTCCCAACATTCTCCGGCCCCAAGCTTATTTTTCGTACACTATGATAAAATAAATTATAGCAAGTCCCAACATCAACCTTCTTATGAAGATGTTTAGCAAGGAGGAATTATGAAATGTATCTTCCATATGAAAATGTATGGCAAGGTAGCAAGGTGTTGTCGTGATTTACAACTAAAGGTGAATACAGACTATTCTGACGTGACGTGATTTCACGTCACGTCAGGACCGTGCAGTGCTCACATTGGCCTAATATGAACATGAACGCACAGAACGATGTGTTGTATTTTTATGGATTTTCATATCACGCACAATTTTGACGTGGGCCCACATGTAAACACGTCACGTCAGAATAGTCTGTATTCAGCTTAACTCTATAATTACTCATACTGTACTTAACTTCACTTTACTGACTGCTTGTCTCTGTAACATAGGGGTTTAAAAACATTTCCTCTGAATAGAAGTGAGAAAGATCAACAATTGATTGGGTGTCAGAATCGAAAAACGCCTCGCTAAGCCAACAAAGTGCTTTTGTTTAACATTTTTGACTATAGTGGGAAAAACAACCCATTTCTTGAATATACAGACCAATGAGAGAAACCTTGGACGATTTGGAATTTGATCCTGCCATGTGTTCCCAAATGCAACATGAACTCCAATTAACATCGCCATATATTTAATTTTATGAGCTTGTACTGCGAAACTGAATGAAGGATCACAGGACATTGGTATTGTCTCAAAAAACCAGATCTCCCAAACTTGACCTAAATTCTTGGGTTGAGAACCTTTTCAATAGCTGACCATGAATCAGTCGAAAAAGGTTATTTTTAAACAAAGGACGAGAATAATAATTAAAGGCATATGGAACAATATTGCAGTTCAATGGTTGGATCCCATATGGTTAAAATAAATTCATCTATACAACATTTTTAAAGGCGACAGCTAAATTCTTGTGGACAAAGGAGATGGAATTCATCAGGTCCAGACACAACAAAGAGTAAATGGTGACCATGGTTTCGGCCTTGTTATGGCCTTCGTCTCAATTTCCATAAGAGAAGGTCTTACGAAAGAAAGTTTCGAGGTAGGCATGGAGTATTAGCTTCATTTCGATCAAAACGCAGATAAATCTGGAGATGCTTTCAATTTCCTTCAAAATGTAACAAACACTCGATAATAAAGAGGAAGCGATATAATTTTCCATAAATTTCTCAGGATGATGTTGTTTAAGTGTGATATTTTTTTCTAATTATACCTTCTAAACAACCATCAAGCCGGTTGTGTATACACCATCTTCAAAGTGCCCACACTCATGATACGTCTTCACATATTAACAACTCCCAGCACCAAAGGATGTTTCTCATTTTAGATCATTTTATTGAGGTCCTATATCGCATGATTTGTGGCCGCTACACCGATATTTCCAGCGTTTAATGGTTATGTTGGCGGTAATTAAACAGCAGTAAATGTCCCATTATTTACTATTTTAATTGGTTTCAATCCGCCATCAGTAAAATTCCGCCAGCGCGAATAAAATCTCGCGTACGCCGGCTGATGGGGTCGTTCTTCTCTTTTTCAATTTAATTATGCCCCTAAGTGGTTTTCCCGGGGTGGAGAGGAATCGAACTTGATACAGGGATTAGTTAGAAGGTACATTAATTTCAGAGTGGAACGGCAGTGAGTAAATTCTTCGTTTCGTATTGAAACGCTCCGGGAGAAACTACTTCAGATAATGGGGATTTTATCATGCCAATTTGAAGTCTATACCGGGCTTCAATTCGAATGGAAATTTTCCGGTCTGTCTTTGGAAGGAAAGAGTTCGACGTGAGCACCGTGAAATCTAATCAGTAAATAATTAATTGAGTAATTGTTAAATAGTCGTCATTGTTTGGGATCGGTATTTCTGGAGTGAATTCCTGAATTATTTCCTCATTATTTTCGACGTTTGTAACGTGATTATTTTGCACTCTGAATTGAATTGTTGTTATGGGATAGTTTACACATTTTGCGGCGTTGCCGGTTGATTCTGGTTCATGGCTTGTGGTGGAGATGACTGTGGTATTGTGTGCGGTCATAGAAGTAGGAAGGGATTGTTTGACAATTGGCTGCTCTGTGAAAAGGAGGTAACCTCTTTTTGGAGAATTTTCGAAAAATTGTGGAAGATTTAAGCTGAATTGAATGAAGATTATTTTTCTGGAAGTTTTATCTGGAATCATCCTCGATGTAGGCGATTATAATTTCAATTTGGCTAATTCCCTGGATAATATAGAGAATATTGGCTTTGATCTAAGGGTACGTTTGTTAGAACGGGTTATTATATTCTTCCATGAGACCTAGGATCTCTATAGAGGTATGATATGAGCTTATATATGGAACCATTGTCTAACAGTCTTTTTATTAGGAGTAGTATACGATTATTATGGTTGGAAAATTGCTGGAAGTATAAAATTTGGAAGGTAGATCGTTTTCCCCCTCGAAAAACATCCTAAGAGGTATGAACTTTCTTTGAATTTTGTGAACAATGCCTTATGGTGTTTTATTAGGGTCCAAGTATCGGGTATCCAGCCATCCACGTATTGGACATCCTGGTACCTATCATCCAAGTATTTGGCATCCACGTATCTGGCATCCAAGTGCCTGGCATACGAGTGCTTAGCCTCCACGTTCCAAGTACTACCGCCGTCTCTACTTTAAGCCATTCAGTGGTTGAGGTAACCGGTGCTTTGCACTGGCTTTAGGTTTATTATTGTTGAAAGTGAATAACTGATAGCAGGGGAGACCTCTCAATCACCGCTGGCTCCTTTCACTTATGTCTAACTTTTATCAGACTCATAATTTAGTTTATTGTAGTGGCAGATTGCCCAATTTACAATTTTACCTGTGTACCAGTTTCATTTGATACTGGGTTGCGATTATTCAATACTGTTCATAATAAGTATAGGTGTAAGGGTAAACATGTGTGAACTGAGGTGGATACTAACTGGCCAGTTATAACAACCCCGGTACCTGAATTCCCTTTCAAATTTATAACTTAATTTAGTGAGATTTAATCGAGTTCAGCAATTTTGTGGAGTTTTTGTTGCGCTGAATATATCAACCACTGCAAATCTAATTTTACTTTTTCATCAATATTGTTTAATTAGTTTAATTTTAAATAAATAGTTTGACATTGAGTATAATTTGTCTTATTGCTATTCTGGTAGGGGAATACGCAATTTTGTGGATTGTAGGACAGGCAAATTCCTACCTGGCGCCCATTCATAAATTTCAATTTTTTTTATAACTCACTTCCATCTTCACTGAGTTTAGCCGCGAGCCTAATTTTGCCAAGTGACCAGGCTTACTCAAGTCAACACATCACACGTTCTGAAATTCATGTAGATTATATTTTGAATATTGCTTCCGCTTCAATATTCATGATATCGATGTTAAATTCATCTATGGCTAAAGAACTGAGTAAAGCAACAAACCAAGGCTCAAATCCAGAATCCCTGGCAAAATCGCTCTCCTAATCCGTCTCGAATTTCATATATAGAATAAACGGAGGCTTTTAAGGTAGGGAGAAATGAAGAACTGAGATGAAATCTAAACAATCCGAACCTTAACTCTATCCCGCCGCAAGAGAAAGCGTCAGAGCGCATTACGGCGAAACGCGATAGTCTCGGAGACATTCTGAGGGCGAAGAGGCGTGAACAGCGATTGTGTTGGGGTCAGATTCGCAGCCTCGGTTAAGATGCAGCCTGCTCTGGTCCGTCGCCGAGGATTATAATTCCGGTGTCAGCGTGATTGATCGAGCCAGCGCTCTTGATAGATGCATATCCGAGTCGGTAGAGTCGGAATTGAAACAATGGTGCATGTAAACGAAACGGATTAGTTTTTATGGGGTTCACGGTTGTGGAAGGTCTTCGAGAAAGGATGACGTCCATTAGGATCTTGGAGGAACATGCAAAGGCACTTTCGTTTAATAAATAGTTGGATTATGCAAAGCTCCGATCTTCGCATCTGGGCGTTGATGAAAATGAAGCTTCTGACTGAGGAGCTGTGTCGTTAAGTGAATGAGATCATGACGGCTGACATTCGGAGACAGACGAGCAGTTCATCATCTTAACCATTAATTCGAAGAAACAAATTCAAGGAGGAACATATCAACGGCAGGTGGATCACAAGGATATGTTCTTATATCTTTGTTCAACAACTGCATTCCGAGGATATGAACCTCCCTTATTTTCCAGCATGTCTTTAAAATCCTATGTTACAGAGACAAGCAGTCAGTAAAGTAAAGTAGAGTAATCGAACCGTAATGATTCAGTTGTAATTCAAAATCGTCGGTGATTAATCAGTTTGTAATTCACAACAACACTTTGCTCCCTTGCTATACATTTTCATATAGAAGGTACATCATAATTCTTCCTTGCTATACATTTTCATATAGAAGGTAGAGTTCATAATTGTATACATAATGATTGTATGATCGTTTCGTGCTTGTTACCTAAGTTGAGGTAACAAGAAAATACAGTTTGTTGTTTGTTGAGTGTGCATTCACATTTCACCACTTCCTCATCCTATTCCTGGTTGTTGTCAAAGTACGGATAACAACTTCATCGAGATTATCATAGGGTGCTTATAGTTAAGTATACCACCTTACATCGGTTGTGAAGTCACAACAGTTAATTATCGAGATTAAAGGGGATCACCAGCATCCTACCAACAAGAAGCAGTGCAAGAAGCTCAAAGGCTGGGGACGCCATTGAACGTGCGTGAGATGTCAAAACCAGTGTTGCCAAAAAGAAAATAGTTGAAAAATCACCCGTTACTCCTATTATTTCTTATGATCTATCTGGAATTAAGAACTTCTCTCACCACAGACAGAAAACCTGATGCTTCATATCAGTTCGAACCTCAATGCTATCAACGTACAATTTTATGCTCGCAAGCATGCTAACCGCGACGCCTTGCAGTTCATTCAACAGGTTCATTCTATCGATCCATCGCCACAAATAAAATACGACGATCGTGAAGATCCTCGAATGATAAGATCCCCGTATAATGGAATACATAATTGGAACCTTTATCTCGACACCGTAACACTTTCTCCCTGTATATCATTATTGGAATGACATACAACCGCACACCTAAATATCGAACCGACATAAGAAAGGATGGAAACACATGGGCTCATCAAATTGAATTAGTACAGCAGTTGCTGCTGATTTATGATTGAAGAATTAGGATGGACCATTCGAGTGCATGTCCTTGGATGGAAAAATGACGATTTATGTCTATAGTCCGTTCAAATAAAAAAGGAGCTTTGTAAACAAACATAATCGTCTGGTTTGCGCACAATAAAGCTGCTATTGGTCGAACGGTGATAACGCTCTCTTCGACCGCCCTAAGAGACTACCAGGATCGTACTCGGACTGTGGATGGTACTGGATAGAAATGATACAATAATTTGAGTCAGCAATTCCCACATTAGAACTTTTTTCCTCAGAAACTCTAGTGCAAAATTTCTGTTATGATTTGCAACTGTCATAAACATTTTATATCCGACGTACCCTATTTTTTATTTTGTTTTGTTTTTATATTATTATCTACTAAATAATTTCTTTTTCGGATGCTCGAGATTGCGGCAAGGTTATTCCAGGAAACACCAGAGTTTTAGAGATTTGGGTCGGAATCTTGCAAGATTCCGACAAAGTAATTCCGGGAAACACCAGATTTGGGTCCTTTTCCCTAATGGGTGAAAGCCATCTTGATTTGCATAAATATTAAATATCGAAGTTTTCAATTGACAAGACTCGTGAAAGATCTCTGTTCAAATTTATAATGGTCATTTACTTGTAATATCCGAAATATATTTAGTTTCGTTCCAAAATTTTATATTATTTTGAATTAAATTCTTTGTCCGCTGCTCAAGATTCCGACAAGGTTATTCCGGGAAACACCAGATTTGGGTCCTTTCCTTTAATGGGTTAAAGCCATCTTGATTTGCATAAATATCGAAGTTTTCCATTGGCAAGACCAGTTAAAATACCTAGAGCTACTGTGAAGATCTAGCTGTTCAAAGTGTTTATAGATTTTGTTGTGAAAAGTGTATTGTGTTGGAAAATCTTTTGACAAAGTGTATATAGTGTTTATAGAACAATGTCGAATTCGGAAACGGATACTGCATCTGAGGGTGATATGTGGGGACCACCACGAAAAAGGTCCAATAGGTAGCATTTCTCTGCTGAAGAGAAAGATATTATTTTGAACATTTTTCGAAAAGAATTGAAAGAACATCCTGATTTATCGAAAAGAGACTAAGTAGGAATTGTTTCAAAATCCTCAGGGGTGAGTGATTCAGCTGTATTCAGAATTCTCAGAGAATATGAAGAGAATAAAACATTGACGCCACCTGAGAGGAGAGCCCATCAGTCGTTAAAAATAATCGATTCGGTTGACGATTTCGATATGAACCTTATCAGAAGAATTGTCCACGGTTTTTTTTTCGGAATGAAATCCCAACGATTTCTAAAGTTCTAGAAATCGTGAATGATGACGACAGTTTGCCAAATTTCAAAAGAACAACGTTCTATAAATTATTGAAAAAAATGGAATTCAAGTTCAGTTAAAACTGAACGATTGCGTGAAATCTCCTACCACTGCGCCAAACATGTTGTTATTGCTCCTCCTTACATTTGAACAGAGTATAGGAGAACAAGAATTGGGAATACTAAAAGCACCGAGGTCAAGCAGAATAAGTCGATCCACCTAAGTAAATTCGCATTGAAAACTTGACAGACGCTGACAAAAAACATGACAGCAGCTGTCAAAAAACATGACAACAGCTGTCAAAAAACTTGACAGCAGCTGTCAAAAACCTTGACAGCAACAGTTATAAAACTTGACAGCAATTTTAAATTAATTCTGCGTATTCTTGGCCAGTCCAGATGGATCACAGTGGTTGTATCAAAAATCTCATCTCACCCTCTCTTCAAGATGACTCATCAACGCAAATAACTTTCCGATTAATCCAATCAATCTGTCCATCAACCCACTATCCGAACACGACACCTATGCTCATTTCGCGTTCTCCAAATCCAGCCTAATGAAAGGCACAATGAAGCGGCTGATTGTTACTTTAATTCCAATTAAACACTCGATGACAGTGATTCAAAGTCCCCACCCTTTCTCTAATTCAATTTGGACGAATGTACCCTCCGTCGCCTCACGGTCGCAACCGACCCCTAATTTCGCACCCCAAAATCTAGCAGTCTTCTATTTGAGTTCGGATAACGTCGAAGTACATTGCCGACAACGGACGAGAGATTATCATTCCATTAAGGAGAGATAACTAGATAAACAGGCCTTTAGAATCTTGGAGAGGACCGTGATAAGTATTTATTATTTCAGACGCTTCATTGTACAGGAGGGAAGTCTTTTGCATTCTTCCAGGCACTTTATTCGAGCAGAGTAGTTCTGAACTCTCGGCTACCCTACAATGGAAGCTACGACAATCAAGGGTTGTATAAATAATGACGATTATTCCAAGGGAAAAGCTTGTATTTCAATATTCGTCCCCATGGTGGATAGAAAATTAGTAATTGAGTTGAGACGTTTTCCAACTAAGCATTACACAGAATCACTTCAGAAAGGATATGAAACAGATTGATGAAATAGAAAAAATGCCATAGCAAGCCTATCTCAAGCCATCAGTGATATCATTTCATTATAATTCACAGGATATACAACCTGCAGATTTTTCACCCCCTTTTCATAGGGTATATTTATTCATACGTCCTGTTTTATAGGAAATTCAATTGAGGGTGAGGTGCCAACTCTTTCAGTGACACAATTGTCGAAATGACTATGCTATATGTAGACCACATCTCCTATCTCTCCTGAATTTCTCTAGCGTAAAAAAAGACTATAAAATTGCTTTTTTCGAAATTGGAATTCACAAGTTAATGAGCGAATGTGGTGGACACACAAAGGCTCAGGAAAGTTGTTATCCTTTGTCATCGGTCGGGAATCGAGATCCATTAAATGATAAATTGATGATCGTCATTTATGGGGAAATATCCAGATTTTATCTTCGATAAACGGTCTCGCCGGGCTTCTATGGTAATATATAGAATTCCCTTGTTGGAATGTCGCATATTATAGAAGGAAAAAACAAACACCTTAAACATTCCAGGTTCCTATTCGAATGTAAATGAAAATTTACATGAGGGTATATCTTGACTCTTCTTCTTCAACAAAAAATGAGCTATTCGCTGCTTATGGAATACAAAAAAAACTGGAAAACGTTTTTAGGTGTAAAAAACGATAAATACTTGGAAAAAGCTACAAAAGCTGTCATTATTATTGCAATAAATCGAAATATTGTAGTTGACTAGTATAGACTTCTGAAATTGATATCCAGGGTCCGAAAATTATTGAAGTGCTATCGGTATGGTACAGGATGTTGGCGAGACGATAACGATTGAAATTATCATATTTCGGTTTAAGTTTCTCATGGGACTCAGACGATATCAGAAAATTGTTTCCACGAAATCGGTTGCACTAAATGCGTACGATAGCAGAAAAATTCGAGGCTAAAATCGAGGGATTTGCAAAAAGTTTCATGGAAAACTGCGTCATCCTTTCAGAACCCACCCGCGATAGGTGGGAAGAAGAAAAACCTTTAATTTGATTGGTTTTTAAAAACGAAGAAGGAAAATCTTTAACTTGATTAGTTTTTAAAAAACGAAGAAGGAGATCTTCAATTGGGTTTGGAGACGAAAAAGGCAGTAACTGGAGAAGCCTTAAACGGGAAGGATCTCAGTGTACTCGAGATACGGTTCGGAAATTAAGAGTAGCTAGAGAAGCCTTAAACGGGAAGGTTCTCGGTTGACTCGGATTCGGTTTTAGGGTAGGTACTTTAGGGTTTGGCAGTACGGTCTCAAAGCGGAGACGAAAACAGTTAAGTTTGAATCGGAAGTTAAGGAGTAGCTGGAGAAGTCTTAAACGGGAAGATTCTCAGTTGACTCGGGAACGGTGTTAGGTTAACTCATTTTTGGTTCTTTTGGAAGTACGGTCTCAAACGGAGACAGAAAAGTGTTGAGTCGGAAGTGAAAGTTTTTTTTTAATTACTTAGAATTATTTAGATTGCCTTCGATCCTCATGAAATCAAAACTTCCAAACAAACAACAATAACGAAATCAGTATGTATCGAATTCTGCAGTCTAGCAGGATTTTTTTCCGATATCCCACAATACACCATAAATCCTCCCATAGAGCCCCTATATCCTTCACCCACCTCACAAATTCCATATATTATCGAAGAGTGGGAAGTTATTCGCCGTATTCCGTGGATTCCTCTTCTTTTTCGAACTGGAGGAATGGCTTCATCGCACGCTATTCAAGTTATGTGAGAAAGACCGTAGGAGATTGGAAATTCTCCGGTTTGTACGTGAGAGGTTACTTACGATAAGTTTATGATGAAATGACGAAAAGTGTGAGTGAGAGTTGGGAAACATAACAATTAGATCTTGATTTTGATCTTTGTAACAGAGTTGAAGAGAAAGAACGACTTAATCTGTCTCAGTTTTCGAAACCTGAGCAGACAGAATGACAATATTGTATGCAATTTTTATGTTTACCTTCTCCCGACTGAATTCTGTGGGAATTTGTCAAACACTGACATGTATTTCCAAAGGAATTTCCGATATAAAAGAAAAGATTCCAAGAGAAAACACAGAAAAAGTAAACTTTTTCGAGTGGAGCAGTCAGTTTCCTCAACGTGCTTGGAAAAATCTTCATCATAATGAAACATTCACAAATTATCATCAGTCAGAGGAGACGAATGCTCCTCAATCCTCGGCATTCAAGAGCTATCGTCCACAACTTCGGCGACATGAATCCAAGAACCTCTTAAACAAACATAAACCCTCAACAATACGGCCGGAATTCCTGCCGCAATTAACAAAAGTTAAAACTTCTGGGGTGCCTCGAACAATGGTCAAGAATCCGCCAAGTAACACAGCCGCAGGGATGGGGAGAGTAAAGTTGCCGCAGGAGTCAACCATCCGAATTTTCGCAGGAATTTCGCGTTAAATGGCGTCGAAATTTCACTTTCAAGTCGTCCGAATTCTCGGGCACGCAAAACTTCCCGGCATAAAGTTAATCTGCGACCTCTTTCTCGTCACTAACGCCGACGGAAAGTTTTTTAATTAGGAAATATCTGATTGGCGCTGGCCCGGAAAGGTTTTTAATTGAAAATCGGGGTAATTGACAGGACGAAATTGATTTTTCAGTTCCGGTAGGCAGTGAAAAAAATTGGATCTATCAAAGTCCCTTTTTTAATATTTTTCAACACATTTCAAAACTGCCATCATAAACGGATGTAACTGGCTGTTCGATATTATTACTAATCAAAATATCATAGAATGAATGCTTTCTTGCCTAGAGTAGTTCTTCTGAACACGATAACGGCATGACATTTGACAATCAGATATACTGGAATTATTGGCAACTGTGCTACAAACGAGAATATATTCTCTATACAGGGTCCTGCAATAGTGCGTTCTTCTTCCATAGCTGCCGAACCAGACATCTCAGAGATTTCGTTGTAAAAAAGACCTGTTGTACCTTCATTTCTGCCTCTCAGGAAATTATTTTCTGATATACAGGGTGTCCCCGATAAGTGTTATTCAACAAATGGATGATTTTTTTAATGAATCGCCCCGTACATTTTCACATATTTTCAATGACCTTCATTACCTCTTTTATGACGCAAAATCTTAGGGACATTTTTCCAACAGTTCAGATCTTATTCGAAGAAAACTGCAAAAAGGTGAGGAAAAAGCAGTTCAGTAAAAGTCTTCTGACGATTTCCAGAAGAGATAGTATCATGAATTTGAACTAAAAGTTTTTAATTGAAGGATTTGCCTTGACATGGTTCCTAAACGATCAACCTGTCATATACAGGGTGTCCGTTATTGAGGTCCAAATATGAAGAACTTAAAATTATTATTACTCGATTTTTTCAAATAGAACACCCTGTACTTTTTTTCACAATAATGTAGACAATTGAGTACCTTACATTTTTTCAGAAGTAACCTTAGGATTATTTTTACCCCCGCATCCAGCAGACACGAAAAATGATATCGCAAATGAAAATTTTATTCAAATTATAACATAATAAAACTAACGGACATTCAAAAGAGGTCAAACAATGAAATAAAACTAAATGAATAATTATTGACAAACTTCAAAACCTTCCCAGAATCATATCTCCTGAGCATCATCATAAAAATGATATTTCTTTTTCGTACAAGCAATTGATCACGTATTCAACCAATTATATCAGTTTTTATCGGCTTTCCAAAAAAAAATTGATCAAGTTATTGCTACTAGAGCTCGAAGATACTTTCGAATACAGTAAATCAGTATGAATTTTTGTTTCCTATCGGGAAATTGGGCAGCATAAGTTCGACTTCCTTGAAGAACAGGTTCTATGGCACTGCCCTAACATGAATATCATATCAACCATCCTATTTTTTCCAGAAATTCATACTGCTTTACTGTATTCGAAAGTATCTTTGAGCTCTAGTAGCAATAACTTGATCAATATTTTTTTTGGAAAGCCGATAAAAACTGATAATACGTGATCAATATGAATTGCTTGTACGAAAAAGAAATATCATTTTTATGATGATGCTCAGGAAATATGATTCTGGGAAGGTTTTGAAGTTGGCCAATAATTATTCATTTAGTTTTATTTCATTGTTTAACCTCTTTTGAATGTCCGTTAGTTTTTATTATGTTATTATTTGAATAAAATTTTCATTTCATTTTTCGTGTCTGCTGGATGCGGGAGTTAAAATAATCCTGAGGTTCCTTCTGAAAAAATATAAGGTATTTAATTTTCTACATCATACAGGATGTTCTATTCGAAAAAATCGAGAAATAATAATTTTAAGTTCTCCATTTTTAGACCTTAATAACGAACACCCTGTATATGATAGGTTGATCGTTTAGAAACCATATCAAGGCAAATCTTTCAATTTAAAAACTTCTAGTTCAAATTCATGTTACTATCGCTTCTGGAAATCGTCAGAAGACTTTTACTGAACTGCTTTTCCCTCACCTATTTGCAGTTTTTTTCGAATAAGATCTGGACTGATGGAAAAATGGCCCTAATATTTTGCGTCATAAAAGAGATAATGAAGGTCATTGGAAATATGTAAAAATATATGGGGTGATCCATTAAAAAAATCATCCATTTGTTGAATAACATTTATCGGGAACACCCTGTATATCAGAAAATAATTTCCTGAGATGCAGAAATGAAGGTACAAGAGGTCTACTTTCCAACGAACTCTCTTAGATGTCTGGTTCGGCAGCTATGGAAGAAGAACGCACTATTGCAGGACCCTGTATATGATCGAACCAAGTCAGCTAAATTACGTGAAATATTCATAGAATTTCAATGTTTATGAATAGATTCGATGTATCCATTGATAACTTTATATGAAATGTTTTTATTCACGAGACATTTTTTCGTGATTATGATTTAATTATTAATGTTGACAATCACGGAAAACGCAGCGAGATAGATCTCTTATTCATACAACTTTCATGTTTGTTTTCACCTTTGGCAAAACCTCCTGTCGTTAAGCAAGTAACATAAGGAACATTCTGTATACTACAAGTAGGTATGTCATGAAAAAACTTAAAAAGCTAAATAAAAATTTCACTGCCGTCTTTGAATCATTTCGCCTTCAATAAACTTGAATTGCATAATTCTTTTATCTCCCAGAAAATCGCAAATTGCAGATTTCCTTTGCTTCCTAACTTTCCAGAAAGAAGAAAAAGTCGTTTTATCCTTTCAAAGTCATTTAACAAGAATCTTATTAGAGTGAATCACGATTTTCAGTAGAATTTCTTCTCACGCTTTACTGAATTTCTCGAACAACGCACCTGTAACTCGACGCCCAACGACGGACATTATAAACGACGCCGGCGTCTGGCGACGCCTTCATTATTTATGCTTCTATTTACCATTGCGATAAGAGAAGTCGACGAGTTGAAAATTTCCAACTTTCGTGAATTTTCTGAATTATTTTCGGTACCAACGTTGCCAACAGCGAAGGTCACAGCGCTCATTTTGCATAGTGCAAAAAAAAAATCGCGCCAATTTTTTCAACTTTTTAGAAGTCTAGTCTTTTTCTTTGATCCTTTACACATCTACTTTATCAGTCCTTTCTTAACTGACGGAACATTACGGTATACTTAATCAAAGGATTTTTTGTCAGACCAATCAATCTCTTTCTGAAATCAATTCCTGTTCAAGGAATCGTCTTCAGCCACCCCAAAGACTCCATTTTTCGTCGGAAACGTCACCGAATAAATGTAGAACCGCCTTCTCCACTCAGACTCAATAAATCGAGATGGGGCAAGTGAAGAGGAAAAAGTTGATATCTCACGATTCAATAACTCACACAAAAGTCGCGAGTCACAAATCGCGAAGATAAAAGGGCCCTCTCATTGTTGAACAAGAGGGACAAAGTACGTCGCCGCCAGTGCCACCGATAACCTCTCGACCCCCTCCCTCCAAGGCCTTCTCCCCCTGCTCCATCAAATGCCAAGTCTAGCGTCCCTCTTCGATTATGAGGAGAAACGATGGAAATTTGATGGCACAATAATTTATTGTCGACTTTTGAGCAGCTGAGATAACTTTGATTCTACTATTTAGAACGTTTTTTTATCACTACTGTCTATTAAGACGCTTACAAATTGACATTAAGCTGGAAGGAGTAACTTTCCACGAAAACAATTAGTCAAATTCTCAAGGGTATCATAACTTCTTGGAAACTCCTTTTAAACATTCACCAAATTCACCCCGAAAGCCACAATGGCAGGTAACCAAATACTGAAAGTTCCCCGGCACTTTCCAACTTTCATCAGTGAGCAGAACGCGCCGGAAAACAAACGAGAACAAGAGAATAGGGGAAATCGCAGATGAAGGAATACCTTCGTCCGATTTCATTAAAACGTGCTCCAATTTGTTCCGTTCAACTGCACATTGTGTTTCGTATAATAACAAATCAATTTATCAGTCGAAGGTTCTTTGTCTTTCTCCATGAATCGTTTCAGTATATGAACCAACGGTGCGGCACTCTACAGAGTTGGATCTACTGTGAACTATGATCGAGAGAAAATTCAGGAATACTGTGAAGCTGTATGATTTCCTGGGTATCATATTTTGGACGTTAATTCGACTTTTCCTGAACTCATAGTAAAGAAAAACTGGACATATTTTGAAAACAAACCAAACCATTATATCTGCAATCAAAAAGCCATATTTATTCCAACAAAATAAGTTTCTTCTTCGATTTTCCTGAAGATAAGTTTGTGGACACTAATAACTCGTTCATATTTTCCTCGATATCCCAAAAATATCTTGTGAAGAGAGGTTTTTCATTCAATTTGTGATCAATCAAGCTATATCAACCTATTTTGTATTCAAAACAATAATCTTTTATGAATATTTCATAGATCTTTTGAAAAAACATTGCCAGTTGGTTTTTCGGATATCTTAGTATAATAGTATATTGTTCTATGAGCGGTAATGTAAGTCATAAGACACGCTGATGAATTTTGCAGCCCGAGCCGTCAGGCGAGGGGTGTAATTCATCAAGTGTGTTATGACCATTACCGCGAATTGAACACTATACTTTATCTTCGACTTCTTCAGTAAAATTCGAAATAATCTGCATTTTCAAAATCGACAACAGTTGTCAAAAGAGATTTCTGTGGTCGAAAATCGAATCGATATCGGATCCCGTAGAAAACGTCAAAAATTCACGTTTTCCAAATGCAATTTTTGGATATTCAGACCTAAGAAAATGTAGAAATGGATGGCGAGAACGTTACCTTGATGTCTGAAATTGAGTTCCTCATTGACCCGACTTTTTTATTCATTTCGTAAGCTACATTTTTCCTATTTAAATTAGAGTGAGTTATTATTACCTCACACTATTGGTTTATAGAGACTATTACAGATCAAATTCAGTTGAATAATGGATATATTATTTTATGGGAGTAGATAAATATCTATGAATTCTACCATTGATCACCTTCCTCAACATCAGCAATCGATCCATCTCAAAGGTCTTTGGTCCTTGAAGTCCCTTCTCTTAGCCGCCAAAGTTCACGACGCATGCGGATAGCGATAATTGGCGCTGTATATTGGCCATTTTAATTAAAATTGGAGGCGCTGCGATTTGTAAACAAACATGCAGGAAATCTTTTCTATAGCTATGTAGTTATACATATAAGGAAAATATGATTTTAATGGGTATTTTTCTTTAATCTCGTGATGATTTTGGGAAGACTTTCAATGAATTAATGTAATATTAACCGTGTAGTGTCGAGTTCACGAAATTAACGTGTATAAATTAGCACATTTATTTGTGCTTAAGTTTTCCTAGTTGGAAGTTCTATTGTTCTATTTAGATTTTTTGCGAATTATCACATTGTTTATAGATAGGGACATCGCCACAGATTATTTAGTGCTAAGTATCATTTCATTTTTCTTTAATTTTAATTTTATACGTTAATACATTCATCATTCGTTTGGTCGATACTCATTGTGAATACCACTTTGTTTATTCTTCAGTTTGTGATATTGAATAATGTAAATATGCAAATTCTGGTCGAATGAAGTTATTTTTATTATTATTATTCATACATCTGAATTTTGTATATCATTGTCATTCATTTTCATAATTTTCCTGAAGAATGGACCGATAGCAATAAATTTTTAATAGAAAGTGTGCATATCAAATGTATGATTTTTTCGTAATATTTTATCGGATAAAATTAGGAATAACTCAAAAACAACCCGTTTTATTATTAAAACATGGGAATACTTTCATTTTCTAAAATTGTTGATTCTTTTGAAAATATCAAACGTTAATCCTTTCCAAGAATTTTTTTAGTATTCCACGTAGATTTATGTGTGAACTACGGAGAAATATTGAATAAATGTTGGTTGGAATGTTGATTGATAAATATGCACGATGAATAGAGTAAACACTCAACTAAAATTCAGTTCATTCGAAATGACGGTTCCGAAGATGAGGAATGAATTTTTTTCATGGTTTTTGGACACCCTGCAACTTTCAAACGAAACCGAATTTTGAAAAGAGCTATAGAGAAAAGTGTTTCGCTTGATGAGAGCAATAAACAGTTGAAATATATGTACAAGTCAAAGACTCACCCTGTATAGGGTGACAACCTGTTGAGAAATCTCGAATGGCATAATTTTGAAGGTTTGCAATTTCAAAACTGTTTGGCGTTCGTTTCGATAAAAAAATGGTTGAAAGTGATGGGTGTGTTGGTAAAATAAAACAAAACGTATTTCAAATATTTTATCACAAGAAATATCAAAACTATCAAATATATCACAGCTTAATCGGTGCTTCATATAAGTACAAATGAAAAAATAATTTAATGCATAACACATAAAACAAACATGCTCTTTTCTCTTATCTTACACATTTCCTATCGAATTTCATGAATAAGAAATCAACAAACTGAATACTCAAAATTGGGATTACAAAGAAAAATCAACATTCGATAACGCTCAGTGGTATCAGGTCACATGTTCAACATGAACATGACTCGATAAACTGATTTCATGCAGTTCTACCTCGCCTGGAAATCCACCAGCTCAAAGTCTTTCATGAACGAAAAAATTCTTTCTACACAAAGTATTGGTAGATCTCCAGATATTTCCTTGAAGAATTTAGAATAGCACATCTCCAACAAAGCTCTCCTCTTCATTGCTTTTCCAAAATTATGCTTCATCATGCCGATGTAAATAGGAAAACTTATCTCGCAGACATCAGAATCTACGCTTTGTTTAACCACAATATTTCTCGCATACTTCACCAAACCATTGACATTTTCAGTCAGAAGGTCACGAAAGTGAAGACTAGTGTCATCAATTTTGTTACTGTTGATCAGCCTCAATTCGGTCTCGCAAGCATTGAGGTACTCTATAAGATCAGGATCTACCTGAACTGATTCAAAGACGTCTCCAATATCGTTGTTTTTGTCTCTCTTCAGCGCCAAGTAGGGCAGAAGTTGCCGTATCATATGGTCTTCTGTTCGTTGAACAGCTATGTCGAAAGGGGTGAAACCTTCCTTGTTGGTAACACTGATATCAGCACCATACTTGAACAGAATCTCAACGATGTCCCGGTTATTCTCACGCACGCTGTAGTGTAGAACAGTTTCACCGCAAAAATCTTGGATGTCCAGTCTAGCACCTCGGTTCAAAAGCACTTCCACAACATCTTTTTGGTTGTACTTGACAGCAAGATGCAATGGAGTCTCACCAAAACGGTTTCTAACGTTGATATCACTTGAACGGTTCATAAGAATGTCTGTAATCGCACTGCTGCCATTGGAACTGGACACATGCAAAGCTGTATTACCATTGTGGTCTTTAATACTAGTATCAGCACCGTGACTCAGAAGGATGTCAACCAGAACAAAATTCCTGTCTTCTGCTGCCAAGTGAAGGGCTGTCAAACCCTTTTCTCCCTGGGTATTTACGTCTGTTCCAGTGTTCAACAGGTGGATCAGTATCTGTTGCCTGTTAGACCTCACAGCATCAAATATCGGCTTGTACTTGGACGTCAGAATGTAGTTCAGGATGCTCTGGAAATTGAGCTGATGTGACACTATGAACACCACGGTGAACAACAAGAACACGTTGCACCTAAGCGAAGATTCGTTGGCGTAGGCTAAGGCCGGGAATGTAAGACCGACCTTTGTGGTCGTGTGACAGATGGTGTTCAAATCCAACTTGAACGTCTCGAAGATAAGATAGTAGGCCATGATGCGTTGAACTCTGATCACTTTACTCGTTTAGCCGATCAATTAAGTTGTGATTACTTATGTACATTCCCCCACTCCGGATTTCATTGTGTTTTCGGAAATAATTCGAATCAAAATATCTCAGCCGACGTATTTGTGACGCCTGGTATGTTTGTCTAGATGGGACTTGGTTGCGAAATATTTCTTGGACCTCGAATAACATATAAAATAATAATAAGTTGGCACGTGCCCATATTTATTCAGAAACGGCTTCATCCTCATAATCCAAATGTAAAAGGCACTATACGGGTGTGACTGTAAAGTTGATGACAAGGTTGTTTAGTTTAGGTATTGAACAATCTCTTTTATTATCAAGGGAGGATAGAAAGACACATCATTTTGTTCATGTATATTAAGCAAATCTTCTTGCTGTTTTTTATATTCAATTAGGTATTTTTTCAGAAAAAGACGTCAGTTCGAAATCTGGATAATTATCCAAAGATATGTTATCGAGGGATGATGGATTTAAATAAATTTATGTTTGTCTATTTTTTATTTCTGAATCATATTTTCAGGTACTGGATTCTTTTAAATTTTTGCATACTTATCGTGTAAGTGCCCAAACTTTTTTTGGACCGAAAAAGTTACTACCCATAAAATATTTTCGAATTTTTAGATTGTTATAATTTATATTTTCAACTTGTTGTTATTTGGCTGTTGATATTCGAACATGAAAAGGTCAGTGAAACTTTATTCTGAATCTAGAATAAATGATTATTTTTGATAAATTGAGAAGGTATAAAATCTTTTTCCATAAGAAACAGAATTAGAGAAGAAGTAGTGTATCGAAATAAAAAAATTGCAAATTTAAAAAAATCTAATTTTTAGATCCAACTACTTCCGTAGCTTTTGAGATAGAAGGAGTCGATTTATTTTCTCGAAAATTTCGATGAAATATACGTGCGATGACTCTCGTATTTCCAGAAGTTCCATGACCTCGTCCTTGATATGAAGAGAAGCAGATCAATGTTAGACCGTTCGAATTCTATCAAGAAAAATCAAAACAGAGTCAAAACAATTTATACATCGTTCGATTCTGACGTCAGTCTTTATCTAGCCCGAATTTTTATCGACTGAATTCGCAATAATAAAATGTTTATACGCCTATATCGTTGCAACACATTACATATTTCTAATAATATCATAAATCCAAAACCCAATTCTTCAATCGTTCTATTTGTACGGTGAACTCGACTGGAATTTCAATCATTCGAATAATGTGAATATTTTAACGACAAAGGATGATGAGACATCAAAAATGTTATCTTTAAGAAAGCATTTGTGTTGGTGGGTGGTGAAAGTTCACTCGCACTTAATTACTTCATATCTTTCGAAATACATTCACAATTGAAATTAAGGACTCAATAGGAATGGAAATAATTCCAGAAGATTATAAATGGAAATTTGGGCAAAAATAAAAAAATATTTCAGTGACACTTATAACACCTCCCATTTTCGTATTGCTGACATGCATAATTATGGTATCCAAACCTGAATAAATTGACTGTCGACATTGATAATTCAATTTTCGGCTCGAAGGACCAAGACTAGAGCAGCCACTATCGAAAATGCTGTAATATCAACAGGCCGAAATAGCTCAGTTGGGAGAGCGTTAGACTGAAGATCTAAAGGTCCCTGGTTCGATCCCTGGTTTCGGCATAACTTTTTAGTTCCAGCCGTGAAATCAACGTCAATTCAGCTACACGAACGTGTATGCGTAGCGTGAGGAAACAGAAATTTAAAATGTAATTTTAAAGACCAATCCTGTATAATATTTCGCTTCATTTGATCTAAAAAATTACCCTCAGGTGTTGATCACGTTCAGAGAAAACACAAGGAAAAAAACAGAAAAAAATAAACATAGTCAAAAACCCTAAACTAGAGACCTTCAAAATCTCTTTCACAAAAAAATTCATAAAGAGTGTTACAAAATTTCCTGTTCAAAAACTTTTGCAGTGTCTTTTTCGAATAACAGCACTTTTATTTTTAAAGTTTTGAGGCAAATACATTCCAAATTTTAAGTATGATATAGTGAACATTTTTTTCAAAATGAGTGAAGTTATTTTTTTCAGTACATTGGTAATTCCTATCTTTAGTGTCATAGTCATGCCGGGTTTTATTCTTTACATCAATAACTTGTCCCAACAGCTCAAATTGTTCCACAAATTTCTGTATAGCGGGTCGACGAGGTGTTTCACGACGACACAAAAATTTTCGAGTTTTACGAACCATCTCTGCCAAATTTTCACCATTTTTTGGTGAATTTTAATAATTTGTTGCGTTGTTGAATCGTGTATCGTTCATTAATGGAGAAGTTTCTAGGTACTTGTCAAATGTCAAAAAAGTGACATCTACCGAAATCGCGGGCTTTTCAAAATTACACCTCTTATTGAAAAACCCTTTCACTTCCAGCTGGTGCAGGAAAATATGCATAAGATTGACGCAAGATGCACGACTTTTGCGACCGCGCCCTCGCCGCATAACGCAATACCAGAAATAACGCAATTCGAAAGCCCCGCCGATAAATAACTTACCAAGCGAGGCGCGCACACATATAAGCGCGCTCTAAAACCAAGACGCTCAATATTTCAACGGAAATAACGATTATTGTCTCCGGGACTTTCGGCCGATTTGATATTTATTCAAATTCGGCGCGATATTTCAGGGCTCATCATTCGTCTATCTCCGTTTTAATGGCGCGTTTAGAGCGGTAAAAAGCCGCGATATATCATGCGGCCGCGGCGTCTCGGCCCGCCTTGCCGGCATGGGGTAATAAGGAGTAATATGCGCACTTGCGATCGATGCCAATATACGACTCAATTATTATCATTCGGGCTGCGTGGGCGTTTTATTTATAACCGTTCACGGACCATTACTCCAATAAAGCGTCCTGTTTATCAAAAATGTCGCAGACATTACCTCTTTACTGGCGGATATCGAAAAAGATTGGTATGCGCTTCGTACGTCTACGAATATTTACTCGAGAAATTGACCATAAAAATTGGAAATTTTAGATTGACCTCTGTCGACTGTTCAACTAAATTTTGGTATAGTTTTATGCCTCTGCCGACTGAAACCTTCATAAATATGTATATACAAAGTTTCCTTCACCGCCGTATTGTATAATTCACATTCATTCCACTTTGGTTCAGACAGAAGAAGAAATTTTAATAAACACGATCTCATTTTCGCATTAATATTTCACCTACACCGCAGCAATGTTGTTTCGCTGCCGAAACGTTACCGCCGCTGTTTTTTCGACGTATTATTTACGTACTGCAATAACGCATTTCTGGCGGCAAGTTTCGGATTGTTGTATGCACCGCTAAAGCCGCCATTTTACAGTTGTTGCACTCTCGCAATAACAGTCCGAATATTTTCTTTTTGGTTTGAGTTGGTACGGCGAGCAGGCGAAAGCGGAAAATTAACTGTCGAAATAGCGAATAGTTGGAATTGTAGGTGTAGATGTCGACAAGCCACTGACTCGTTCTTGATATTGTTAGTTTGTGCTGCTTTGATTTCATCCATGCTAGGTGGAAAAGCTTCCAACGAAAATGACCTTGGAGCCATCTAAAAGTTCCCGCCAATATCACCTGATTATTGAGGAATCATTTCCTTCTTTCATGAAAGAGTCTAGTTGTAAGAATTCTATCTAATACATACAGGGTGATTCCGGAGGAGACCGTAGATTTTAGGAGAAGTTTACACTAATAAACTTTCCAGAGCCCTTATCATTATGGTTTAGATTTTCACCTGCGAAATAGTATTTTTCGAAAAATTGGAAATTTCAAATTGTCATAGCTCCCTATTCTTTGGTCGCGTCCACATGAGGGTTGTATATTGTTGATTAGCATTGTCCAAAGTATCTCTTCGAACAATAAAATCGACTTCGAAAATCCCAACTTTTTGGGCCAAAAATGCATAATAATAATAATAATAATTTATTGATCCTTTAAGACAAATAAATGTATAGGACATGTCATCAGAAAGAAAGAAGAAATACTTTAGCTTACAACTATGACATCATTGAGGTACTCATTAACATTATAATAACATCTACTTAACATTAACTTTTTAACAACTTTTTTGAATTTGCTAGAATCAAGAGCTCGAATATTGTGAGGCAAATGGTTATAAAGTTTGATGCATTGATAAGAAGGAGACATCTCAAACCTAGTTGTCCTATGCTTAGGCACAAACAATGTTCTTTCACTTCTGGTGCCATAGTTATGAAAACTAGACAACCGTACAATACGTTCCTCATTTTCTTTTATATGTACAAGACACTTGAAAATGAAAATGGGTGACAAAGTTAGAATATTATTTTTTATAAATATGGGTCTACAGGACGAACGTGGAGGTATGCTGAATATCATCCGTAAAATACGTTTTTGTATTATGAAAGCTCTCCCAACGTCTGAACTGTTTCCCCATAGTAGAATATTGTACGTTAAGTGACTATAAACCAAGCTGTAATAGATATTTATGAGTGATTCAAAGGGAAGTGAGTTTCTCACCCTATTTATAGCGTAGTAAGAACTGTTCAATTTTTTGCATACAGAATCCATGTGCAAACCCCATTTTAAATTATTGTCCAGGTAAATGCCAAGAAATTTTGTACTATTCTTAGATAGAATAACACTATTTAAATGATGCAGCACCAGTACACGATCACCCTGCCCAATTGTGAAGTAGATACATTCGGTTTTATTTATGTTTATCATTAAGTTATTTTTATGACACCAGTTCACGAAACTTTCCAATAACAGTTGACATAGGGACTGAACTTCATTGAATGTTGTGGCCGAAATCACCACCGAAACATCATCAGCAAAAAGACTCATCATAAACTTCCTTATCAGCGACGGAAAGCCTCTGCACGCAAGCAGATATTGAAACATCATTCTCAAATTAACGGGGAGGTCATTGATGAAAAGGAGGAATATAAGAGGCCCAAGGACTGATCCTTGAGGTACTCCAAGACTCAGATCGTGTTCGTCAGATAGACAGCTATCAACTTTCACAAAAATGGACCTTCCCTCGAGATAGCTTTGGAGCCAATCCAAAAATACACCTCGAAAACCCAAGTTGTAACACTTGTCTAGTATGAATCGAAATGTAAGACTATCGAATGCTCGTGAGAGGTCGAAAAATAAGGCTGCTACATGCAAACCTTTATCGAGGCATTCATATACATAACCAACAAAGGAAACCGCAGCTGTTTCTGTTGAACGACCCGATCTGAAACCATGCTGAGCATCATCGAGCATCGAGGGGGTGAGACCCCCTCAAAACACTATATTTGCCATCAACACGAATTCCCTGGTAAATCCAACAGTGTTGTTCAATCGATAATGTCTTCAACCCATTCGGGTCTTTCATAATACCCAATTTGGTGATCCATATCACACATACTTTGAGTGCTATGAGCTTCAGAACAAAACTCGGAAATGAAATATGAAAAAAAAATAAAACGAAATAATTCATTAGTTATGAGGGCTACATGGACGATTTTGGTATCAAAATGTAGGTTTTCGAGGTCGCTCTATTCAATAAAAGACTTTCCAGAGCCCTAACTAGCATAGTTTAGAATTTCACCTGTCAAATGGCATTTTTTCAAAAAATCGGAATTCCAAACCGTCATAGCTCCCGTTTCTTTGGTCACAACCACATGTGGCTTGTATATTGATAATCAGCATTGTCCAAAGTATCTCTTCAAACAATAAAATCAACTTCGAAAATCCCAACTTTCTGGGTCAAAAATGCATAAGGGGTAAGACCCCATAAAAACACCATAACTGCCATCAACACGAATTCCCTGGAGAATCTAACAGTGTTATTCAATCGATAATGTCTTCAATCCATTCGGTTCTTTCAGAATACCCAATTTGGTGATCCATATCACCCATACTTTGAGTGCTATGAGCTTCAGAACAAAACTCGGAAATGAAATATGGAAAAAATTAAAACGAAATAATTCATTAGTTATGAGGGCTACATGGACGATTTTGGTATCAAAATGTAGGTTTTCGAGGTCGCTCTATTCAATAAAAGACTTTCCAGAGCCCTAACTAGCATAGTTTAGATTTTCACCTGTCAAATGGCATTTTTTCAAAAAAATCGGAATTTCAAACCGTCATAGCTCCCGTTTCTTTGGTCACAACCACATGTGGCTTGTATATTGTTAATCAGCATTGTCCAAAGTATCTCTTCGAACAATAAAATCGACTTCGAAAATCCCAACTTTTTGGGTCAAAAATGCATAAGGGGTGAGACCCCCTAAAAACACTATATTTGCCATCAACACGAATTCCCTGGAAAATCTAACAGTGTTATTCAATCGATAATGTCTTCAACCTATTCAGGTCTTTCAGAATACCCAATTTGGTGATCCATATCACCCATACTTTGAGTGCTATGAGCTTCAGAACAAAACTCGGAAATGAAATATGGAAAAAATTAAAACGAAATAATTCATTAGTTATGAGGGCTACATGGACGATTTTGGTATCAAAATGTAGGTTTTCGAGGTCGCTCTATTCAATAAAAGACTTTCCAGGGCCCTAACTAGCATAGTTTAGATTTTCGCCTGTCGAATGGCATTTTTTCAAAAAAATCGAAATTTCAAATCGTCATAGCTCCCGTTTCTTTGGTCACAACCACATGTGGCTTGTATATTGCTAATCAGCATTGTCCAAAGTATTTCACCAAACAATAAAATCGACTTCGAAAATCCCAACTTTTTGGGTCAAAAATGCATAAGGGGTAAGACCCCCTAAAACACTATATTTGCCATCAACACGAATTCCCTGGAAAATCTAACAGTGTTATTCAATCGATAATGTCTTCAACACATTCGGATCTTTCAGAATACCCAATTTGGTGATCCCTATCCCCCATACTCTGAGTGCTATGAGCTTCAGAACAAAACTCGGAAATAAATATGGAAAAAATTAAAACGAAATAATTCATTAGTTATGAGGGCTACATGGACGATTTTGGTATCAAAATGTAGGTTTTCGAGGTCGCTCTATTCAATAAAAGACTTTCCAGAGCCCTAACTAGCATAGTTTAGATTTTCACCTGTCAAATGGCATTTTTTCAAAAAAATCGGAATTTCAAACCGTCATAGCTCCCGTTTCTTTGGTCACAACCACATTTGGCTTGTATATTGTTAATCAGCATTGTCCAAAGTATCTCTTCGAACAATAAAATCGACTTCGAAAATCCCAACTTTCTGGGTCAAAAATGCATAAGGGGTGAGACCCCCTAAAAACACTATATTTACCATCTGCACGAATTCCCTGGAGAATCTAACAGTGTTATTCAATCGATAATGTCTTCAACCTATTCGGGTCTTTCAGAATACCCAATTTGGTGATCCATATCACCCATACTTTGAGTGCTATGAGCTTCAGAACAAAACTCGGAAATGAAATATGGAAAAAATGAAAACGAAATAATTCATTAGTTATGAGGGCTACATGGACGATTTTGGTATCAAAATGTAGGTTTTCGAGGTCGCTCTATTCAATAAAAGACTTTCCGGGGCCCTAACTAGCATAGTTTAGATTTTCGCCTGTCGAATGGCATTTTTTCAAAAAAATCGAAATTTCAAATCGTCATAGCTCCCGTTTCTTTGGTCACAACCACATGTGGCTTGTATATTGATAATCAGCATTGTCCAAAGTATCTCTTCAAACAATAAAATCGACTTCGAAAATCCCAACTTTCTGGGTCAAAAATGCATAAGGGGTAAGACCCCCTAAAAACACCATAACTGCCATCAACACGAATTCCCTGGAGAATCTAACAGTGTTATTCAATCGATAATGTCTTCAACCCATTCGGGTCTTTCAGAATACCCAATTTGGTGATCCATATCGACCATATCACCCATACTCTGAGTGCTACGAGCTTCAGAACAAAACTCGGAAATGAAATATGGAAAAAATGAAAACGAAATAATTCATTAGTTATGAGGGCTACATGGACGATTTTGGTATCAAAATGTAGGTTTTCGAGGTCGCTCTATTCAATAAAAGACTTTCCAGGGCCCTAACTAGCATAGTTTAGATTTTCACCTGTCAAATGGCATTTTTTCAAAAAATCGGAATTCCAAACCGTCATAGCTCCCGTTTCTTTGGTCACAACCACATGTGGCTTGTATATTGATAATCAGCATTGTCCAAAGTATCTCTTCAAACAATAAAATCGACTTCGAAAATCCCAACTTTCTGGGTCAAAAATGCATAAGGGGTGAGACCCCCTAAAAACACTATATTTGCCATCAACACGAATTCCCTGGAGAATCTAACAGTGTTATTCAATCGATAATGTCTTCAACCCATTCGGGTCTTTCAGAATACCCAATTTGGTGATCCATATCACCCATACTTTGAGTGCTATGAGCTTCAGAACAAAACTCGGAAATGAAATATGGAAAAAATGAAAACGAAATAATTCATTAGTTATGAGGGCTACATGGACGATTTTGGTATCAAAATGTAGGTTTTCGAGGTCGCTCTATTCAATAAAAGACTTTCCAGGGCCCTAACTAGCATAGTTTAGATTTTCACCTGTCAAATGGTATTTTTTCAAAAAAATCGGAATTTCAAATCGTCATAGCTCCCGTTTCTTTGGTCACAACCACATGTGGCTTGTATATTGTTAATCAGCATTGTCCAAAGTATCTCTTCGAACAATAAAATCGACTTCGAAAATCCCAACTTTTTGGGTCAAAAATGCATAAGGGGTGAGACCCCCTAAAAACACTATATTTGCCATCAACACGAATTCCCTGGAAAATCTAACAGTGTTATTCAATCGATAATGTCTTCAAACCATTCGGGTCTTTTATAATACCCAATTTGGTGATCCATATCACCCATACTTTGAGTGCTATGAGCTTCAGAACAAAACTCGGAAATGAAATATGAAAAAAAAAATAAAACGAAATAATTCATTAGTTATGAGGGCTACATGGACGATTTTGGTATCAAAATGTAGGTTTTCGAGGTCGCTCTATTCAATAAAAGACTTTCCAGAGCCCTAACTAGCATAGTTTAGATTTTCACCTGTCAAATGGCATTTTTTCAAAAAAATCGGAATTTCAAACCGTCATAGCTCCCGTTTCTTTGGTCACAACCACATGTGGCTTGTATATTGTTAATCAGCATTGTCCAAAGTATCTCTTCAAACAATAAAATCGACTTCGAAAATCCCAACTTTTTGGGTCAAAAATGCATAAGGGGTAAGACCCCCTAAAAACACTATATTTGCCATCAACACGAATTCCCTGGAAAATCTAACAGTGTTATTCAATCGATAATGTCTTCAACCCATTCGGTTCTTTCAGAATACCCAATTTGGTGATCCATATCACCCATACTTTGAGTGCTATGAGCTTCAGAACAAAACTCGGAAATGAAATATGGAAAAAATTAAAACGAAATAATTCATTAGTTATGAGGGCTACATGGACGATTTTGGTATCAAAATGTAGGTTTTCGAGGTCGCTCTATTCAATAAAGTACTTTCCAGAGCCCTAACTAGCATAGTTTAGATTTTCACCTGTCAAATGGCATTTTTTCAAAAAAATCGGAATTTCAAACCGTCATAGCTCCCGTTTCTTTGGTCACAACCACATGTGGCTTGTATATTGTTAATCAGCATTGTCCAAAGTATCTTTTCGAACAATAAAATCGACTTCGAAAATCCCAACTTTTTGGGTCAAAAATGCATAAGGGGTGAGACCCCCTAAAAAC
The DNA here is from genome assembly GCA_910592335.1 of Adalia bipunctata. NCBI lineage: Eukaryota > Metazoa > Arthropoda > Insecta > Coleoptera > Coccinellidae > Adalia > Adalia bipunctata. The sequence goes on from OU342954.1 coordinate 22,843,196, forward strand.
ACTATATTTGCCATCAACACGAATTCCCTGGAAAATCTAACAGTGTTATTCAATCGATAATGTCTTCAACCCATTCGGGTCTTTCAGAATACCCAATTTGGTTCCATATCACCCATACTTTGAGTGCTATGAGCTTCAGAACAAAACTCGGAAATGAAATATGGAAAAAATGAAAACGAAATAATTCATTAGTTATGAGGGCTACATGGACGATTTTGGTATCAAAATGTAGGTTTTCGAGGTCGCTCTATTCAATAAAAGACTTTCCCGGGCCCCAACTAGCATAGTTTAGATTTTCGCCTGTCGAATGGCATTTTTTCAAAAAAATCGGAATTTCAAATCGTCATAGCTCCCGTTTCTTTGGTCACAACCACATGTGGCTTGTATATTGCTAATCAGCATTGTCCAAAGTATCTCTCCAAACAATAAAATCGACTTCGAAAATCCCAACTTTCTGGGTCAAAAATGCATAAGGGGTAAGACCCCCTAAAAACACCATAACTGCCATCAACACGAATTCCCTGGAAAATCTAACAGTGTTATTCAATCGATAATGTCTTCAACCCATTCGGGTCTTTCAGAATACCCAATTTGGTGATCCCTATCCCCCATACTCTGAGTGCTATGAGCTTCAGAACAAAACTCTGAAATGAATATGGAAAAAATTAAAACGAAATAATTCATTAGTTATGAGCGCTACATGGACGATTTTGGTATCAAAATGTAGGTTTTCGAGGTCGCTCTATTCAATAAAAGACTTTCCAGGGCCCTAACTAGCATAGTTTAGATTTTCACCTGTCAAATGGTATTTTTTCAAAAAAATCGGAATTTCAAACCGTCATAGCTCCCGTTTCTTTGGTCACAACCACATGTGGCTTGTATATTGTTAATCAGCATTGTCCAAAGTATCTCTTCAAACAATAAAATCGACTTCGAAAATCCCAACTTTTTGGGTCAAAAATGCATAAGGGCTAAGACCCCCTAAAAACACTATATTTGCCATCAACACGAATTCCCTGGAAAATCTAACAGTGTTATTCAATCGATAATGTCTTCAACCCATTCGGGTCTTTCAGAATACCCAATTTGGTGATCCATATCACCTATACTTTGAGTGCTATGAGCTTCAGAACAAAACTCGGAAATGAAATATGGAAAAAATTAAAACGGAATAATTCATTAGTTATGAGGACTACATGGACGATTTTGGTATCAAAATGTAGGTTTTCGAGGTCGCTCTATTCAATAAAAGACTTTTCAGAGCCCTTACCGTTATGGTTTAGGTTTTCACCTGCGAAATGGTATTTTTCGAAAAATTGGAAATTTCAAATCGTCATAGCTCGCGTTTCTTTGGTCGCGTCCACATGAGGGTTGTATATTGTTAATCAGCATTGTCCAAAGTATCTCTATAAACAATGAAATCGATTTCGAGAATCCCAAATTTTTAAAAACCCCATATTTGCCATCAACATGAATTCCCTGGAAAATCTAATAAAGTTATTCGATCGATAATGTCTTCAACCCATTCGAATCATCCAGAATACTCAATTCGGTGATCCCTATCACCCATACTTTGTGTGCTCTGAGCAAGGGCGAATATAGCATTTTTTCATGGGGGGGGGGTAATAACGATTGAAAATAGGTGCACAATGTATGAAATATTTTATGTGCACCACATTGCGTAACTTTTTCTAAGGACTTCGATACTCAGAATATATTTTCTAAACTACCCCCAGCATTGGCAGTATTTGCACTTTATTATGTAGGCATGCTTAAGAAAATATAAATAACTATTTAATTTCATTTCGCCCTCGTTCTTTCAAACTCCTCAAATCGTTTTTTCAATAAACTTATCTTCATTGATATGAAAAATCATATCACCTACAGGAACGGTAATATATCTAGCTTTAGCAAGTGGTCATTATGTAAGATATACAACCTCATTCTTACAGGATACATTAAATATACGTTTCCTACCAATGTTTCAACTTGATTGACGTTACAAACAGCTCAATCGAACGGATAATAGGGGCATTCGCCTATCCATAAATCACAATCGAATCATAGATGCCACACATTCCTCTACCCGTCAATTACTGTGAACATCTTTAGAATTACAGACGAATATACGACAAGAAAAATATAAGTCAATTACGAGGTATCTGATGGAGCAATTCTCTGAACTCAGTTTCGAATTGAGATCGAATATTTTTGAAGCCAAACGTTGCCTACTAGCTACTAGCAACTAGCAGTTTGTTAGTCTCCAGTATTGCTTGCGCAGGCATGCAATGGCCAAGCATTCTATGAGCAGGTGAACAGGAGTTTCGTCCTCTTCTTCACCCATCAGTTTCTGACAAGCCCATTCTCTTTATATGCTTCCAAAGGCGACACTGTCCTGCGAGGAAGCCAGTGAGGTTCAGTGTCTTATTCTTACTGAGATTCAAATGGTTATGGGTTCAGACAGTTCCAAAATCCACAGTGAACTTTTTAGAATGATCCATCCATTCTTGGAAGATTCCTCCAGAGTGCTTCGCTTTCAGTTTCTCCTTTCTTCAAAAACTCTCTCTTATAGGCGCATTTGCCTTCACCCCAGATAAGGTTCTGAGCCAGTGAGTGGCATTTGTACAATATTCAGCTGAGCTCAGATATCGCCGAATTGATTTACGATTCCCGCAGGACTTTTATCTGACACGCTAACAAGATTATTAAACCTGCGTGGAGAGAAAACGACTCCCGTGTAAAGATCCGTTGGAAAACTCAAACAAGGTGTCACCCTCCTCATTAAATAAGACGTATATAGATCGTAGAGTCCCAACACAAACACGGTGAGGAAAACCGGGATTTATTCGTCGATATGGCGCCTATATTAACACCCCGGTAACGAATCTAACAGCGTAGAGCGCACCACCGCAAATTGAAAATAATGCCGTTTCGCGGGAACATAGAATTCCGGAGGGGTGAGTTCCGGAAGGGAAGGAATGAATCAAAGGAGCTCGCGGGTCGTTGCGATATTGTTTTTGACGTGGCCTTGGCGCACCCCGCAGTCTTGATTATTTATTCGTATTCAATGTTCTCCCGTTCGGTTTCGGAGCTTTTTGGTTTCGCTCGGGTGGAAGTTCACAAATTGAGTTATTATGTTTTCGGTCACGGGTGACAGGAGCTCGTACGGGAGTTGTTGTAACGTCGAAATGAATATTTCATTCCGTTCTCAGTTTGTGTTCCGCTCAAAGGACATTAGCGAATGATATACTTCTGTTTTGAGCTTGAGTGATTTTTATTGTTTCGAAACTTCAGGGTTTTCCAATAAAAGGTGTTATTTTGAATAGCTCGCTATTTCGGTAGATGTCACTTTTGAACGAAGGATATCGCTAAGACTCCGCAGAGAATAATCTAGTGACGGACATTTGGAGGAGATATAGATCTCTCAACAACCTTTCAAATGGGTAACAAAAGGCTCACAATTTCCGAAGAAGAAAAGAAGTCGCAGTGCTGTCTTTGGGATCTTCCTGTTTTGTCTCAGTGCTCTATTAATAACGTTGTGATCTCGCCGATGCCAATCCAAAGGTATTCGTTAATAACAATACCTTGACCACCTAATCTCTTCAAAGAAGTAGATGCTTTCAACTTCTACCCATTCATCTTTCCGAATGCCCTCATTAACAGTCTCAGGTGGCCAGGATAAACACCGACATCCAATTGAGGGCGAAAAAATTAACGTGCCAGACCAATAAATCAGCGCATCGAGATTCGATGCGGATAACTCCGGAGCGCGCCCATAGTTCGAGCCGCGAGAACCATAGAAGAATAACTTCGGAATAACAACAGGTTGCGAGCCAACGATCGAGGTTTGTGCACGTCGATCGGACCCGAGGGCCGGTCGCTCCGTGACCCCAGATGAAAGAGAGGTCGATTTCATTTAAATTGGAATCACAGAGAGGAGAAGAGTCCGGCTACGGCCGTCAGCACGCCCTGCGCCGCTGGCGGATGCCGGAATACCGTGGGGGCCATTAGGCTATGGTTTGCGTAGGGGTCAGGGATGTTCGGGCGATTAGTGCATTCCGCAGTTCTGTGGTTTACACGTGGAGGGACCGCCGCTAAATTGGCGCCCTGATCGGTTGTCGTCACTTCCATTATCCTCTATGTGTTTTCACTTTCCAAAAGTGGGCTGGGTGAAAAGTGGGCCTAGTTATTACCATGGCGCCAGCAAACAAATTCGAGGATCAACCTGGCATAGCAATCAGGCACAGGAAAACAAAAATAATTGACAAAAGACTTCAAGAAGCTGCAGATGATATCAGTCAATGGTGTAACAGATGGAAAATAAAAATCAATGGAGAACAGACTCAAGCAATACTCCTCCAAAAGAGAAGACTGAAGATTGAATCAAAGATATCCATAGACGATAATGAAATAGAATGGCAGAATGAAGCTAAAAACCTAAGAGTAATATTAGACAAAGGACTAACGTGAAAATCACATCACATCAAGTATGCAGTGGCTAAACCAATGTAGCTACGAAAAAACTATACCAGATTATAGGATTCAGAAAACAACATCCAACTGAACAACAGCTCCTAAGATGGACCGAGTATATCACAGAAGTATTCCAGAATAAACAAGCTACAGGACTACTATTACTAGATGTAACTAGAGCTTTTGATATAGTATGGCATGAAGGACTAGTATACAAATAATAACCGCAAGTTATTCATCCAAGCTATGCAGAATGATAAGAAATTATTTGAGAGATAGGAACTTTTGTGTAAAAATAGATGATGTTCATTCTTCACTCAGATATTCAGAAGTAGGAGTTCCTCAAGGATCCATACTAGGACCACTACTCTATAATATATACCAAGAAATCCACGATGCCTGCTTGCTCTATATGCAGACGATACGGGCATAGCAATTAGGCACAGAAATACAAAAATAATTCACAAAAGACTTCAAGAAGCTGCAAATGATATCAGTAAATGGTGTAACAGATGGAAAATCAAAATCAATGGAGAAAAGAGTCAAACAATACTGCTTCAAAAGATAAGACTGAAGATGGAATCGAAAATATCCATAGACGATAATGAAATAGAATGGCAGAATGAAGCTAAATACTTAGTAGTGATATTAGACAAACGACTAACGTGGAAACAGCACATTAAGTATGCAGTGGATAAAACGAATGAAAAGAATATACCCGATTATAAGCAGAAGAAGCGAAATGAACAGAAACACGAAATTGAGGATCATAAAAGCAGTCGCCAGACCGCAGCTAACATATGGATCAACAGCATGGGGCTATGCAGCGAGAACCCATATAAAGAAGATACAGAGTACAGAAAACAAATTTCTGAGATGGGCATTAGACGCCCCCTGGTTTGTTAGAAATGAACCAATCCGAAAAGACATAAAATGGGAGTCCATTACTACATTCATCAAACGAAAAGCTGCAAAAGCCTATGAAAGAGCTAGTGAACATCCAAATGACGACGGTAGAGGGTAAGTTGACTATGACCCCGCTGAAGATGAAAAAACAGCGAGAATTCACCGCAAAAGACCTAGAGATCATTTGCCAGAATGAAGATATAGAACTCCACTCTTAGAAAGAGATATCCAATTGAAGGATGAACACAAACACTCAGAATAAAAAAGGCGAAAGAGAAAATAATAGATAAGAAGATGGAAGGTTTATAGGCTTTTGCGACACTACCCAGAAAGACTGGGATTCTGATTTAAGATTCACCTCTTCTACAACAAAAAAAAGATCCATCCTTGAAGGTGGATTCAGCTGTTGGTCACCCGAAAGACTTCTTATTCATTCAGAATATCGAACTGGAAGAGTAGAACATGGTTCCCCAAAGTGCAGTAGAGGAATCTGGGGGTTCTACGAAGAAGTCTCATCAGTAAGTTAAGTGAATGGAGTATACTCTGAACCATATTGTCCAGTGTCATAGTCTCGTCGCGGCAAAAGTGTATGAGAACTTCTTTCATGAGAGAGCCTCCCTCAAATCCAACTATCCTAGTACTGACAAGGCTTCAAATCAAATATTTGCCATCGATTTGAATCATTCGCTTATCTTTATCAACTGTGAAAAGTTCAACCATGCCATACTCAATTGACAATGCATGGCGGTTTAGGCTTCATCTCAATAAATACAATGAAACAGAAATAGAGAACTCCGACACGCTCAATATAAAAGGATCTCGAACATTACCGTTCTGCGAACTATTCCTGAAAATTACTTCGAACAACAACACGTTTCGCATTTCCAAGAAGACGTTTTCTGCCCAATTGCCCGCAAAAATTCGTCCCTACCGACTTAAAACTTCTATTTCTATCTGCGTCGAATTGATTAGCTGCGAAACGTGGAAAAGACGAGGCTACGGATTCAGTTGGTCGTATAATTTTTCGAATTTTCGACAGAAATACGTTCCGACGAGACGACCTGCTGTTTTTCAGTTGCCCAATTTACATCAGAAAGGAATGTATTCGTCTGTAACAATGAAATATGAATAATTCATCCGGGCAGTGTCCTGGAGATTAAAAAGTCGAATTTATTGCGGAGTTGAGTACATTTGTTTCCACGAAATTTGGTGGAATGTGGCAGGCGATGATTTCTCGCAATACGAAGAACGATAACATTTCAACAGATTCCTCCTTCACTGAGATCGAAGTCCTTCTATATGTCTATCAGCTCTCTACCCAGTTCTGGAGAGGGAGGCTGAAGGGGCAGCAAAAAAATTTCATAAAATGCAATTGCCACGACAAAGATTATGTAGATGAGAGGCTCAGGACTCAAATCTCGTGCCCAGTATGAAGGACCCTGATTGTTTTACCAGGATAATGGTTTTCTTGCACTGCTTCCTGTTGGTAGGATGCTGGTGATCCTCTTCAATCTGTTGTGACTTCACAACCGATGTAAGGGGGTATACTTATCTATGAACACCTATAACTGTCCCAAGGTCTTTGAGCAACCTTATTCCAGCAAGTGTATGCCATTAAGACTGCGATGCACCTGCTGCATCAGATCCACCGCCAAAGAGATCGTGATAGTCAAGCAGCTATAAAAGCTCTCGAATCCAACAATTTTGCATTTTCATCAGCTTGGAACTGACGGTGTGAATCCTGGTCTTGAAAGCGAGTCATTCAGGCTACTGAGGCAATGAAGAGAAGAAACCATGACTCCATTCCTCAAACCAAAGAAAAAACCACCCACAATAATCTCTTACAAGATGTTCATGTCTCAGCTGGCTCAGTTGATATCCTCAATTTCAAGGTATAACGTTGGACGCCAACTAGTGAGTTTGTAACGCAAATAAACTGCTCCACATGAGTTAGGGATATTATTGACTTAAATTGCAAAAAAATATAGTTAAGATATGATTTTTGTGATGAAAATTCATATAAATATGATTTCCAGTTGCAAATTAATTTTAGCCTGTAGGTCTGCAGCGTATACAGGGTGGTTAAAAAAAATCGAGTAAAATAACGAAATTTTATTCCCAGAGAATTCAAGCATTTTTGGACTATCAATAAAATGTATGGCCACGGGCATCAATAACAGCTTGACATCTTCTTTGCATACTACACACGAGGTTGTTGAACATTTCTTGAGGAATTTGGTTCCATAAACGGGGCAGAAGCTCTCTCAGATAATTTGAGGATTCTGGGGTAGGTTGATGATTATCTTATCTTCTATGGAGCATATCCCATGCATGTTCTATGCAATTCAAATCTGGTCAGTGCGGAGGTATTGGTAAATGTGGAATACCAAGCTCCTCGCGCGCATTCTCAACTATGGCTGCACGGTGCGGTCTAGCGTTATCGTCTAGAAATTGGAAAGTTTCACCAACAGCAGCATGAAAATTTGGCACAACATTGTCAATGACATGCTCCCTATAGTGTAAGGCGGTCATATTCCCAGGACAAATGTGTAGATCTGTGCGCCCGTTGAAACATATCCCGGCCCATACCATAACACTACCCCCTCGGAATGGATGGACTTGTTGGACATAGCGACGAAAACCGGGTATGAGTGGGATTGTCCATACCCTTATTCTTCGAGAATCAGAAAATCGTCTATATCTGGATTCATCAGTGAAAAGGACACTACACCATTGATCGTTCCAATTGATATGATGCATTGCCCATTCCAGTCTTTGACGCTTATGGTCACGTGTTAATAGAACTCCTCTTAATGGACGTCTAGAACCTAGATTCACCTCTCTCAAACGTCGTCTGATGGTTTCGATGGAAACTTGGACCCCATCTGCATTTTGAAGAGTATTCCGTAACATTCTACACGTAGATGTAGGGTTTCTTCTCGCCGAAACGGTGATGAAACGATCCTGAGCAGGTGTTGTTTTTCGTCGCCCACCAAGCCTTGGTCTTTCCAACACGGAACCTGTCTCCCTGAACCTATTCCAAAGTTGAGGTATCACACTTTGGCTGACCTTTAGCATTCCGATAGCCCTATTAGCCTCAGCGTTTGTTAATTTACGTCTTGGCATTTTCAGAAAACTCGTTTCAAATCGAAGCCGTTGATAAACTGACTTCATTTCAAAATAAGAACATTCATGAAGCATATGCAAAGAACCAAACTTCAGAAGAAAGGCGACCAGATTGACGAAATGTCTCATTACTGATTTTTATTGGATCGATTCAAGTTGTTATTGAGTTTTAAATGATTTTACAGCGATTTTCTCGAAGATTACATACTTTTAAAAACGATTGAATACGATATCCCTAACTCTTGTGGAGCAGTATAATATATTTGGTTTAGCAATGTAGATAAAGTTGGACATGTCATGCAGTGGAATATACTGGGACGATATCGAAACTGATTGTGTACGTCGAGGATTCCTGTTGAAAGAATTCCTATTCATGGATTCGAAATATCAGAAATGCCTACATTCAGTTACAACAGATTGCACATTCTCGCATTGATATAATACCCTCATTGAAACCGAATCTTTCATCCATTGAAATTCCTCGAGCAACTAGTTTGTAATCAATACGTACTGCAAGAGGCAATAGGTACTGCGTATCGCAGTATCCATGCTGGTTCGCCCGCATATAACCGTTTGTCTTCTGGTCGATCAACGACGACAAGAGAAAACGCGAATTTGTAATGTACACCCCGTAATGTTTCGTAATCTCACGCTAGCCCAAACAATCGCTGGGTCGGATCGATAAACATAGAGGACCTTTTTGTTTTTCATCTTCATTGTCGACCTTGTAATTGGACCCACTTAAATAACGGTCATTAAAGGAACACGGCTACCGACCTTGATCCTCGGTTATTTGGATGATTGTGAGGTCCGCTCCGCGGAGCGGAGAAAATGATAGGTCGGAATTCGATGAACCGAAACTGGGTGAGCATAAAGTGGAAAATATAGCAATCATCGGCAAAAACACTTCGTTTTATTCTCATTCGATTTCCGCCGCATCCGAACGAGATATTTCCTAGGACAATGGACGAATGAAAATTTGTTTTGTGTTCACAATGAACCAAAAAAAAGCGGTATAGAATAATGCATTCGTTTTCGCTTATAACTCGATTCAAATCGGATTTTGTTGGGGCAACTTCATTTCGAATGTGACACAAAAGTGTTATAGATGCGGTATCTGCGATCATACGCCCGGCAGTCGCGTTTTTCGACGGCTTTATTTCTGAAGGACTGTCGTTTTAATCGCTGTTACTGGATAGTTCCGTTATTGCATGGGGTAGGGTTTAATATGACGCGAAAAATAGTTTATTCGGTTCTCTATTCGATTTTCACCAATCTGTAGCTAAAATAAGGAAACAATATCGGTTTTGACTCGTATGGTGGATTAAATGGGAGATTGGTTCATCTATAATTTTTGTAATCCAAAACAGGTCGCTTGGAGTAAGGAATTTCAACTGGGCGAAGAAAACAATCGTAGAGTTTGCACAAAATAAAGGGTTTTCCAATAGGAGGTGTTATTTTCAATAGACCGCTATTTCGGTAGATGTCACTTCTGTGGGTGTCATTTTTTGACATTTGACAATCAGAAACTTCGCCTTGAAGGGGACCTTGTACACGTCCGAGCTCGCGAGCTCCCTTCTAAAATAGGGCTTTTTATGTCCATGATATCTCAATTCGTGTGCGGCGTAGACCAACAATTTTTTTTTTAATTAAAGCTTAATCATTTCTCTAGAATGTTTTTTACTCGCTTTTGTTTTTCTTCGTATATTAGGAAAAAAACCTGTTGAGCTGTAATTTCATGAAAATCTGGACAAACGATTTTATTTCCATGATATCTCAGTCAATTTTCAGGATAAATGTATGAAATTCTTAATTTACATGCCGAATAATATTTCTTTGAATGCCAAAACAACACCTCTTATTGGAGAACCCTTCATTATAAAGAATAACACTTTTCTCCTTTTCCACTGATATTTCGTTGAACCCATTCATGTGTAAACCAGCATTTTCGAAATATGAATACTCAAATCATTTAGTATCTTAAAAAAAGGGTATCCTTCTTTTTTTTCCACCGTTTTCCTGGACGATGAAAGAAACTCGCAAAGATAACCCATATATCATTCAACATCAACAGGTTACCATTTTCTAGCGAAGCATTCAGGGTTATCATGAAAGCATCTTCGTCCTGCTGCGAACGCGGAATTCACCTTCCTCACTCACGTATTCTGTGCTATCTCTTTCAGGATCTTCGCTGAACGGCGTTGAGTTACGATGTCCCTTAAACGTTTATTGTTCTCCGTAGAACATAAACATTACATCTCGCAGATATTCCCAACCTTTTACGTACTTATTCATTCGCCATTCTATACATATTCTTGCGACGCCGTTTACGATCAGTTAAATGTCAGCGTTTGCCAGACGCGAATAGGAGAGATACGACTTCGATACGACAGCGACGAAAAAAAAAATCGACAGAAATAGTGTCCAAAAAATGGAGGACTTCGATGGTATTGTTACTCCTGAAAAGCTTATAGTTGGTACAGTGGGATCGTCTTTTCTAAATGAAAGACTCTGTTGTGTTTTGTAAGCATTGAATTCTACCAAGTTATTCAAGAATTATTTCTCATTCCTCCATGATTTGGCGGGCTGGTATTGAAGCCCCTGGAAGAGAAGACGGTATGGAGGGTACTATCATCTCAGTGCACTGGACATGAAGTTGCCTCCAGCAAATCGTTGACGTGAAAAAGAAACGGTGTTGGTACCAGAATCGATCCCTGTGGAACACCAGCATTAATGGGTAGAGTGTCAGATGAAACTCCATCGACCACAAGATGAAGAGACCTGTTTGTGGGAGAGCTAGCCAGGAGATAACATAGCTGAAGGGACAAGCTATAAGCTGGAAGCTCGGCGAGAAGTCCCTGATGTCAGACTCGATCAAATGCCTTGGAGATACCCAAGGGAAATTTAGAATTTAATTTTCTATCATCTGAAGAAGACCTTCAACAACTTCTGGAGGTGAAAACAAAAGTTATTTAGGCGCTTCCACTGAAATTGGTGACATATCTCATAAAACCAATTCTGATTGTCTTCCACTCGACACCAGAACTCCTGAGTCACTCTCAATCAATCAAACGATCGACTCGAATTATACTGAGCCAAACAACTTCACGTTCCGCCTCAATATCTCTCAAAAACACTCATCCTCGCCCTTTCTCAAAACATCACGTTCTCATAACCCTCCTAATTAGTGTCGCTAACGTCAACATCTGACGGAATACAAAGCTTCCCATAGGGAAGGGATGCTCTTCCCGATTCGGGGATATCTCTGGACCGGCCCTGGTAGTCTCTTAACCGTGTTGCCCAATGTCAAAATAGTCCGTTTTCACTTCTCTTTATGGCATTCAAAACATGTATGTTTGATTCCTCGATAAAAATAGCTGTGTCCATTATTATTAACGACTCCACCCATCAAATCTGCTGCTTAGTTGCCATATCATGACTTTCATCCAGAGGAATGGCAATAAAAATACTCTAATTAAGAAGCGAAAGAAATCAGTCACTAAAATCTTCATAAAATTGGTTTCGGTAGAAATACCGCAAAATCGATCAGTTCGGCAACACTGTCCGTGATTCACCGGATCCTGGAGGATCGGCGCTGATCCTCCCCAGCGCCGGAAATTGCACCCCGGACTTCCGGTAGGCGGCTGCGAAAAGGCATTGAGATGTTGATCTGTGTTTCTCGCTGGGGAACAGGGAAGTCACCAATTTGTGTAAAGAGGGTGTTTTACGCGTTTCGGGGTTGTTTTGCATGTGAAGGGTTGCCGGAGGAAGACGTCGGGAGACCTGTCGGCAAGGGGGGATCTGAGGCGGAAGCGTAACTTTTGGGATCGTGTCATAACTCAGGGTGGATGGGAATTTAGTTTTCGGAAACTCGTTTCCGAAGATTATTATGTCGTTTTTTCTGTAACATCTGTCATGATTCGTAAACAAATTTAACTCATTCAATTTCATATGTCACATTCTTGTCATTCGAAGTAGAACTTCAAATAGAAACTCTAAAAAAACTCCCGATATATGTCACTTAACGGCCAGCAGATTTCACTGTGACGTCCGACATAAACGATCCTGAGGATCTGAGCACCGTGACTCAGTCGGTGTTGCGTCTTACTTCGCAAACATCTGGACAAATTGAATGCCATATCCTTGTCCACCAGAAAAAAGCTGTCGCCTTTAAAAATGTTGTTTAGACAAATTGGTTTTAACCATATGGGATCGAACCCTTGAACTGCAATATTGTTCCATATGACTCAAGTTATAATTTTCGTTCTTTGTTTGAGATTACCCTTTGTAGTGATTCAGTGTCAGCTATTCAAAAGGTTCTCAACCAAAGAATTTAGGTCAATTTTGGGAGATTCATCTGGTTTTTTGAGACAATAATATTAATAATAATGTCCTATAAACCTTCATTCAGTATAAGTTCATAAAATTAAATATATGGTGACGTTTATTGCAGTTCAAGTGGCTGTTGGGAAACACATGACATGATCGAATAGCAAATCGTCCAAGGTTTCTCTCATTAGTCTGTAGATTCAAGAAATGGGTTGTTTTTCCTACTAAAGTCAAAAATGGCTATCGAGAGCACTTTGTTGGCTTAGCGAGGCAGTAAAGTTTTAGTATTAGTAATCAAAACACCTTGCTATATATTTTCATATAGAAGGTACATTTCATAATTCCTCCTTGCTTTACATTTTCATATAGAAAGTTCAGTTTATAATCGTCGGTAAATAATCAGTAATTAGTTAGTATGTACATAATTATATCACTTTGCTCCCTTGCTATACATTTTCATATAGAAGATATATCATAATTATTTCTTGCTATACATTTTCATATAGAAGGTAGAGTTTATAATTTTATACATATTACTAGACCTTGGTGACCTAATGACGATATCAGACTGTAAGACAGAGTTGTAAGCGTATTGTTTCACTGGTCGATGTTAAACGTCATGCAGTCGCCCTCAAACTTTCGAAATTAATCACCCAAGAGTCCCCAACCATCCCAGGTCGTTACGTGGTGAATCAACCGAACTTGTGGGCCTAAAAAATTACATTTACGACCGAAACTCTGTTCTATAATGAACCATTTCCTCTCCAAAGCACTGCATCTCCATTATAATAAGGAAATCACCGTCGGTCGCCGGAAAAACCCGGAACATCCCCACCCGAATTTTCCTTTCTCCATGAAAAATTATTACGGCCGGATCCACCGAATGTCGAGTCTTTAAAGATAACAAATCTACCACTATTCTTTCGGGCCAGAGTAACGTTGCGTGTCACCAAGTTTTTTCGACGTCGAACGACGGCGTCGTCTTTGGACTCGTCTCCCCCTCGCTCCTCGCTCCACGGGGGGAAGATAAATGATAATGGAAATTAGGAGAGAAGGGGCTTTTTATAAGGAACCTAGCTCGGCACTCACTTACAGATCTTCGGGAACGACCGTACCATTTTTTATTATTAATACGTAATTTTTTCCATTAGGCTCGGGCCAGATTTTCCTTCGTGGAAAGTGAGGGTAGCTCCGATCGAAAAATCTGGGGCGAGGACCAGAGAAACTGCCAAGAAAAGCCATCTAATTTGAGGAAAGAATTTTCTGAGGGACATACAGAGTCCTGCAATAGTGCATTCTTCTTCCATAACTGCCGAACCAGACATCTCAGAGATTTCGTTGGGAAGTAGACCTCTTGTACCTTCATTTCTGCATCTCAGAAAATTGGTTTCGGATATACAGGGTGTCCCCGATAAGTGTTATTCAACAAATGGATGATTTTTTTAATGGATCACCCCATATATTTTCAAATATCTTCAATGACCTTCATTACCTCTTTCATGACGCAAAATCTTAGGGACATGTTTCCAACTGTTCAGATCTCATTCGAAGAAAACTGCAAAAAGGTGAGGAAAAAGCAGTTCAGTAAAAGTCTTCTGACGATTTCCAGAAGCGATAGTAACATGAATTTGAACTAAAAGTTTTTTAATTGAAGGATTTGCCTTGACATGGTTCCTAAACGATCAACCTGACGTATACAGGGTGTCCGTTATTAAGGTCCAAATATGAAGAACTTAAAATTATTATTTCTCGATTTTTCCAAATAGAACACCCTGCACTTTTTTTCACAATAATGTAGACAATTGAATACCTCACATTTTCTCAGAAGTTACCTTAGGATTATTTTCACCCTCGCATCCAGCAGACACGAAAAATTATATCGCAAATGAAAATTTTATTCAAATAATAACATAATAAAACTAACGGACATTCAAAAGAGGTCAAACAATGAAATAAAACTAAATGAATAATTATTGACAAACTTCAAAACCTTCCCAGAATCATATTTCCTGAGCATCATAAAAATGATATTTCTTTTTCGTACAAGCAATTCATATTGATCACGTATTCAACCAAATATATCAGTTTTTATCGGCTTTCCAAAAAAATAATGATCAAGTTATTGCAACTAGAGCTCAAAGATACTTTCGAATACAGTAAATCACTATGAATTTTTGTTTCCTATCGGGATATTGGGCAGCATAAGTTCGACTTCCTTAAAAAAACATGTTCTGTGGCACTGCCCTAACATGAAAATCAACCATCCCATTTTTTTCCAAAAATTCATACTGATACGCTGTATTCGAAAGTATCTTTGAGCTCTAAGTAGCAATAACTTGATCAATATTTTTTTTGGAAAGCCGATAAAAACTGATATAATAGGTTGAATACGTGATCAATATGTATTGCTTGTACGGAAAAGAAATATAATTTTTATGATGATGCTCAGGAAGTATGATTCTGGGAAGGTTTTGAAGTTTGTCAATAATTATTCATTTAGTTTTATTTCATTGTTTAACCTCTTTTGAATGTCCGTTAGTTTTTATTATGTTATTATTTGAATAAAATGTTCAGTTGCGATATCATTTTCCGTGTCTGCTGGATGCGGGAGTTAAAATAATCCTGAGGTTACTTCTGAAAAAATGTAAGGTATTCAATTTTCTACATCATTGTGGAAAAAAATACAGGATGTTCTATTTGAAAAAATCGAGAAATAATAATTTTAATTTCTTCATATTTGGACCTTAATAACGGACACCCTGAATATGACAGGTTGATCGTTTAGGAACCATGTCAAGGCAAATCCTTCAATTAAAAAACTTTTAGTTCAAATTCATGTTACTATCGCTTCTGGAAATCGTCAGAAGACTTTTACTGAACTGCTTTTCCCTCACCTTTTTGCAGTTTTCTTCGAATAAGATCTGAACTGATGGAGAAATGTCCCTAAGATTTTGCGTCATGAAAGAGGTGATGAGGGTCATTGAAAATATGTGAAAATATATGTGGTGATCCAGAAAATAATTTCCTGAGATGCAGAAATGAAGGTACAAAAGTCTACTTTCCAACGAAATCTCTGAGATGTCTGGTTCGGCAGCTATGGAAGAAGTCGAAGAACGCACTATTGCAGGACCCTGTATATTAGATACAGGTCAATGCAATCCTTACAATTACAAAATACATATTTGGTAGTGTCTGTTCAGATTTTGTCAACTATAGAACTAGAATTCTGCTTCCGTAGTCTTTTATCTTCATTCTTCGCCTCGGCTCATCCTCACTAAAGAAGCTTCTGAGACTTAGGTCGTTTCTCTGTAGTAACATCAAATGAAGAAATCGATGGTACTGAAGTCAGGTGGACGAGGAGATAACAAAAAGAAATAGTTTTCTACTGTTTCTCCCAGAGTCACATTTTTTTTCGTATAAATTTCCGGTGCAGAACAACACAACCGACTCATGCAGATTAACACAGCTCTCTATCTCGCTCATGCAAATTCACCCTTCTCCCTCGCGGCCAGACTCTCCCTCTTAAACGATTTTTCCCGGAAAAAAATTCCAACAGCCCTTTTCCCCCGGCAGCGATGCGAGCAACGGATCTAATTGTTTACGACATCGGCAGTGAGTTATCAAAAGGCTTTGTTAACAAGTCCCTTTTCCCGTGTTTCCCTGTGCAATAATTGTAATTTCAATTAGTCCGACGGTAAGCGACCTGCTAATAAGAGCGGGAGAAGACAGGGTGCGCTCTATCGTTGCTCGTTAGGGGCCAACGACGACCGGCATAATGGACTATTCGAACCTGTGCGCACTTGCTTTATCGCCGGTTATGCGATTGTTACCGGTAATGCTGAGGGAGAGGATATTTTTTATCGGTTCGAAATCCGAAAAAAGGTTCGCTCTCGGCTGGAATCGAACCTGCACCCTACGATGTCCGGTCGAATGTTCTCACCGCCAAGCTATCGAATATACTGATTTTCCCGGAATTTTATGGTAGTGATTCTTATGGTAACAAGTACGCGGACAAGCCTTAGCGATCGATAATCTATTCAGAAAGCGTTCCCAATAGAACGGTAAATTTCTTTCGTCAACAATTCCCGTATTCTCCGAATAATCGCCGCAGCATCAGCGAATAAGATCCGTATCGTGTAGGAACCACCGCATTCGATGGCTCCCAGCCCAAATTTCAACACTTCCACCAGAAGATGCCAACTTATCCGCTCGCTTATCCGTCGTTCTGATCTCGTCCTATTCGCCTCCATTTCGAAAATTCTCATTTCCCCATCGCTCGTAAACCATCTATCGAAAGGAGAGCGTGTATTCAAATTAGGGTCCGCGCACATCCGTGGATGCACGATACCACGGTTTAAAATATGTGTTTAATGTTCGGTTAATAATATCCGAATGTAACAACACGCATGAGATCGGGATCTTATCTGCTTCGAGGATCTTAATGGCGGCGCGTTGTCATGATAGCCTCTTTCAGATTTGATCGTTGTAAATTCATGAGATATCTAGGGGGTTATCGCGATTGTATATCACGATAAATTCGAATCATTAAATGCGAGTGTGAAGAGAGGCAGATTTGCCGGAAGCGAGCGGAGCGTGTTGGGAATGAGCGGGCCTGATTAAAAATTTTGGACACTGATTTATGGATTCAGAACGTAGTGATTCTCTTCCTGGGAATGCAAAAATGAAGATTTCTTTTTCTATCTAGAACCTGTGATTGGAATAGCTACTAAGTGGCGACCTGCAGATCTTCAGGATAGCCTGCTTCCAGCGTCACACTTAAACACCATGTCAGTTTAAGTGGGAACAATGAATTTATCATTCAGCAATGATACACATTCATTTATTGTTTATTTGGGGTTGTTTTTGCTCGGTTAGCCGGGAACTGCGATCACATAGATCTTTTGCTCTTGAACCGAGGAGTTACAAGGGGTCAAGGCCGTAGCTAGAAAAAAATTTCGGGGGGGGGGTCCGTCCGAGGCCGTAGATAGAAAAAAATTTCGGGGGGAGGGGGGGTGTCCGTTGAACTGAGCTCTAGAAAAATTTCGGGGGGATCCGGACCCCATCGGACCCCCCCCTGGCTACGGCCTTGCAAGGGGTTACAGTCCACTGCGACCTTGAGGTCTATTGTGCCCCCTAACAGAGCTGTTATCATCGCGCCTCCTACAGCTCGCCCTCCAGTTCCAGAGATTTAATGAAATCCAGTATCTGGGACGACTTCAAGGAGGATAACTCCCCACTTTTTCAAGTTTCTTGTCCAAAGCACTCTTTCGTTTGGCTTGCAATGGCATAGCATTCCGTAACCATGATGCTAACGGCCTGATCAACTTCTTGTAGTCACCGGTTCTACCCTCAAGTCTTTCTCATTATGTCAACTGTACGCATAGCTAATGGCCTTTCTTATCATTTTCCAATATCTCCATTTCGAACGAAAAACGGACAAAGAAACCGGGATGGCATCCGACCTTGTAATTACGTCAAACCGATCGAGATGAGCACGAGTTTTTGAGAGCAGCGCTCCTGCAAAAAACGGAACGAGCATATCGCTGTCGCTCGTCAGATCCGTTTGCCATTCTGTCCGCTTTTTTAGCTTTTGTTATCAATCGGACGTTTAGCGCTACATGCCAGGATGAAAGACCGCTTTTTATCCGTAATGTGTAGCTTTTATAGAGTGGTGGAAGCGATAGGGCGCTAGACATGGGCCGCTGACCGGTTAACGTCTTGGAGAACTTGAGATGGATATTGACTTCGATAGAATCATGTGATTAGATATTGCTTCTTGATATTTAGAGGCTCTTAGTAGCAATGAGATTGTTATCTATCCATCTAAGAGCTTTCCATACCGAAGAACAGTATTGAAATATAGACAAAACGAAGGGTTTGAATATGTTCCAGGCAAAAGAGGAAAGAATAGGTTCAAATGTCTTCAAATCCAGCATATGCAAAGTATCAGTATTAATATTATATAATGAGATCGATAAGCTGCAGAAGAACCTTTCAAAACTGCTACCAGATAGTGGTGATCTTCTCCAGAGGTGTTTCATGTTTGCATCTCCCAGTGCTGAAACGCTGCCCATTCAAGGCCACAGAAGGGTTCAGGTCCAACTGGTTTAACCTTTAATGCACTTTTCACAGGTGCATCAGCCTTCTCATTACCCTCAATGCCATAGTGCCCTGGCACCCATAAGGAAGTCACTTCGTTGCCTATGGACAGTTGCTTTATGGTGTTGCGACACTTCCAGGTGAGCTCTGAGATCTTTGGTCTTTATTAGAGGACCCGAGTTTCTTTCATTCGCATCTCATCTTGTATTTCCTGTTTTTTTTACATTTGATTTCTGAAAAGTATTCTTTATCTTCAGTTCTCGGCGTTCTCCTCTTCCTTTCTTTCTTTTATATTTTCATTGTCGTCTCTCAATTCTTGAGGTATTCTCTTGTCTGTTTATCTTCAATATGTCTCGCAGTTGCTCATATTTGAGTCCTTATATCGCTTCTTTCCGTTTCTGCGTCCGTTTGTCTAAGTATTTTTATCTTGAGTTCTTTTCTGATTTTTTCGTTAGTTAAGTATATACCATGTGGCACCTATCGTACTCATCATGACTTTGTTCAAAGTGCTTTGGAGTTTTTTTTCTTGTGAAATGTGAGCACTGAGCATTGGCAGTTAGATTCTAGAGCTTTCAGTGCTGATTAACTGTCTGTTACTATAAGTATTTGAGCGCGCCTCTTTGAGGATTCTTATGAACACTCTTGGCTCTATGTCTGTAATGCTGGCCATACACGAAGCGACCGATCCGAGCGTTTTATGACATTTTATGAGACCACGAGCGAAAAGAGTCTCTGTGATTGGTCGGGGGCTCATTAAATGTCATAAAAGGCCATAAAACGCTCGGATCGGTCGCTTCGTGTATGGAAAGTATTAAACGGAGGGTTCTAGCCTTATTGGCTAAGAAAGTCTCAGTTTAGGACCATATAGTCCTATGCCTGTTTCCTCGGCAGATTTGGATCCATCAGTGTACCATATGGATGACTTGTTGTCTATTTGATTTATGTGCCTGCCACTTATGTCTCTGGCAAAAGTACCTGGCATTTCGTCAGAGGGTTGTGCCAAGAGATTCTAGTCACTTTTATTGAGAGTAAAAGCACATCAATATATACTATAAAACAAAGTTGTTGGTTACACCATTTATAACTCGAGATCGGATGGATTCTTTGTTATGTAACTTCATTTATGGATTCGTCTACGGTCTGGCTATTATTAAATACATTAAAACTCTAAAAAATTCGATGAAAAATTTTCTTATGAAGGAAATGCTTTTCCTTTTTTCGAATAAAGCCAATAGTATCATTTAGGCGAACACAGTTCGCTGGGCCAGCTAGTATAATATAAATAGGTAACAGAAAGCTTTTCGTATGGGAGTTCCATACATAAATCACACTTCTGGACTTCAAGATCTTTGATCGAACTTTATCCAATACTCTTATTCCTTCTCGCGTTCCCAAGACCGATCTTCAAGACCGAATCGATATATCATGTCGATCATAACTCTTGTTCCACAAAAGAATCCTCCTGCTCCTGACCTCGTGGCCTTGCCACAACTCGATCACTCGCAATATGAGCCGGATAAGTGTGAGAACCGTCCCGTAGCTCGGTCGGGGATTCTGAACATTGTCACGAGAGGCGAGACCTCTGAAATTTTCAGACACATTTGCCCCCATTTAACATCTCGGCACCGTTACGTGAGGGCCGGTCTTCGGGTTATGAATGTTAAATGTTTAATTTCATTACGGATGGTAGGCGAGGGGTCAGACGATTATTTACAGAGTCCTCGGACATGGCGGATTATAAATAAATCCACATGATTCAGAACCGGTGAAATCGAGGCCGTAGTGAAGCTTGGAATGGACGATACGAGCAAGATATTTTTTTAGTCGTGTTTGGTTGATTGGTTATGAATGGAGAGGTCTGCACCGATTTTTCGGAAAATCTTGATCACCCTTATTTTTTTTGACATAGTAACACATTCTGGAGTCCCTTCGAACGAAATTTTCAAATTGTAATTGTTGCGTCTCACTTTGCAACATCTGGACAAATTAAATGCCATATCCTTGTCCACAAGAAAAAAAGCTGTCGCCTTTGAAAATGTTGTATATATAAATTGTTTTGACCATATGGGATCGAATCCTTGAACTGCAATATTGTTCCATATGCCTTTATTTACAATTTTCGTTCTTTGTTTAAAAATACCCTCTTTCGACTGAGTTATGGTCCGCTATTGAAAGGGTTCTCAACCCAAGGATTCACGTCAAGTTTGGGAGATTCATCTGGTTTTTTGAAACAATAACCATGTCCTATGAAGCTCCATTCAGTTCTCAGTAGTAATATCACAAGAGAGTGAGAATAAATTGAAAATAATTCGACAGATTTTAGAAAACTTGTTGCCAGGCAATAGACACGAGAGCCCGAAGGGCTCGAGTGGCTATTGCCAAATGGCAACAAGTTTGAGAAAATTCCTGGAGAATTATTATCTAATTTATCGAACTCTCGTGTGGTATTCGATGGATTATTTTTTGACTTTATTCTCTGACGTTATAGGGCTCCTGGTCCAGTGGTTAGGACATTGAACTCGCACCCGGCAAGTCCGAGTTCAATCCCGAGCTAGGAAAGAAATTTTCTAGTTTCGGTAGGGGCCTCCATTCACTGTTGGGTTAAAATTAACAGTGCTGTGCCTAAGGTGGCGTAAGGACACAGTAACAAAGCCTACACAGAACACAACTGATTCTCCTAGGAAACCTAGGAGTAATCAGTATAAACATAAACATAATAAAAAAAAAAAAAAAAAAAACGTTACAATCAAAATCATTAATTTTTAAGATTTTATATTTTTATTTCAACAAATTTATATTACTCGACTCAATATAAACAGAATGAGTTATACAAATTAGGATGCATTGAAGTTTTGAACATGAAAAATACAATTTCTTCTGGAAGCCAGACGGTGTGTTTTCGTCGTTGAGTTTTATTATGTCCAAGATTTCTCCTCTGCTCAAACTTGCAGAACTTTATTTCCTCTTTTCAAGCACTTCCTGTAATAACTTACGCTTGGTGTTTTTAGCATATCTGGTGGATTTGAATTCGATATCATTGAATGGGTCGAATCTTCTATTTATTTGGTCGTAGTACAACTCTTGCAATCATTTTGCGGTTTTATTCCACATTGTCTTCTCCATTCTGTTTCTTCATATTGAACCCATAGTCCTTCAAAATAACGGCTTGTTTTGTTGTTGATGTCTTCTCTTCCAATTTGAAGCCCCTCCCGTCGCAAAATAATAGGAATTGTTTCCAAATCGACGCGCTGCTTATTTTGGTATTCTAACATACACTTTCAATGATTATTTTATTTATATCATCGACTGATGATTCACTAAAACTTTTGGGATTCATTTTACGAATTTCTTGAAAATTCACGACAGACGCGTCAAATCAAGAAAATCCGTTGTCATGTGGTTGTCATTCAATAAAAACAATGTGGAATAATGTAGGTAGATTATTTCCACTATAATAATGTTTTGATTGGCTAGAACGTATATGAATTACTGAAATTGAAGAGTTCTATTGGTTTCGAGAAACGTCAAAAAATAATCAGTAAAAGCTCATAAAATTAAATATATGGTGACGTTTATTGCACTTCAAGTTGCATTTGGAAAACACATGACAGGATCGAACACCAAATCGTCCAAGGTTTCTCTCATTGGTCTTTAGATTCAAGAAATGGGTTGTGTTTCTCACTATAGTCAAAAATAGCAAATGAGAGCACTTTGTTCGCTCAGCGAGGCGTTGTTCGATCCTGACACCCAATCAATTGTTGATCTTTCCCACTTTTATTCAGAGGAAATGAACCTCCCTTATTTTCCAGCTTGTCCTTGAAACCCTATGTTACAGAGACAAGCAGTCAGTAGAGTTTATAATCTTCGGTCAATTACCAGTTGTCAATAAGTAATTTGTTATTTTTTGTACCTCACAACAACACTTTGCTCCCTTGCTATACATTTTCATATAGAAGGTAGAATTCATACTCGTATACACAATACTTGTATAATCGTTTCGTGCTTGTTGAGGTAACAACAAAAATACATCCTCTTCGTAGTTGTTATCAAGTGCTGATAACAATAAATAACTGATAACTGATAAAATAAAACTAGAACAACCTTGGTAAACTAACCTAGGTACGAAACAGTAAATTATAAAACAACGCGTGGTAGTTTCGCGGTAAAATGAGAGCGTCCCTTGAATGCGTCAACCAACGGAATTTACGCAATTCGTTGCGACCATATGTGGGAATATATTCACGTTCTATTGGGCGATTCCAATTGAACAGAGACTCAGATTCACATCTCACAATCGATGTTAGAAACCGATGCCCTGGAAAAGAACAAGATTGACTGATGGTGGAGCAGCGTGCCTCCTACGAGCTTGAGTTTGCAGTTTTACCAGAAACCAGTTATCTACAATCGTGAAATCCATTACTTTCATCACTTCACCCATTTGACTCCAATCAAGCGCCAAGTCGTCAGACGATCTTCAATCCCAGCTTAGTTTCCGTCAAATATCCGCAATTTATCGCTCAACTTTTATGTCGAGGTGTTTTATCGGCCGCATTCTCCTTCGGAAGCCTCAAAGTAGAAAAGAGTTCATTATGGAGTTATATCTTCTCGTCTCTTCCACTCCAGGACGCCTTCTTGTGATGTTCGCAGCCAAGATATTGAATTACGACTCGTGTTTCAGTCTGTCGTACGAATTGTTTGATGTTCTGAGTAAGGAGAATTGTGTTTGATGGAGTTCTTATGGCGTCTGAATTATTGAGTGGAAATATGGCTTTCGGTTGCGGTATTTGCAATGTCTCGCCTACAGTTGTGGCAGATTTATGTTGATCGAAGTGTTGCTTCTGTTTCTTCTGTTCCCAACGAGAGTTTCCATCAAAGATTGATCTACCAATCTTTACATTTTTCCAGTTTTAGTTTTCCTATTCCAAATAGTGCTTCTGTAACCTGTTACCTTCAATTCTGAGCCAAGTTCTCTAGCTAGGAATATAATATCACCTTTTTCTGAACCAAATATTCAAAATTAATATTTTTCCCAACTTTAACTATGACTGTACTGAGAAAGAATTGTACTATATCAGTTTGGTGAGTGACTTTGAACGTTAGCGCATTTTATAAAGATTCCAAAATGGTAAAACACTTACTACAGTATTTCATAAATTGGGCAGAAACACCGTTTTTTTCAAAGAAACTCACTCAAGCAATAAAATTCAGTACGCTACTTAACCTAAATAATAAACTCATAGAATATTTGTCGATATTTTTCTTTTTTGCGAGGGGTTGAAGGTATAAAGTAAAATGCATTCACTTTCTTATAATCCATCAATATTTCATAATTCAAAAACATTTTTAGTCACAATAGAAATGAGGACTCCTTGCAATGATCCAACAGAAGACATTTCCAAGAGAACAACATCAAACTAGCCAAAATGAGAACTTTGTATCTGTCTTTCATCAATACCATTCCAGGAAAAGCAAATATACCAATCGCTATCCCTTTGTAAAGTAACAAAATAGAATCGTGGAGCGTTGCTTCGTTTTGAGCGGTGGCCAATTAAAATCAAGCATGACAATATAAATTCTTACGGTAATAACTGTTGGATATATTATTCAGCTACGCTTTGATGTTTGTCACGTAGCTGTTCATATTTCGGTGTAGACAAGTATTATTATAACGTCACGCACGATATCCGAAGTTTGAGGTACTTCTCTATGAATTGCCGTAACATCAAACATAGACGTGATGCAGCAGAATTTGTTTTTTTTTTTCAATGACTGATTGCTTTGCGAGACGGTTCTCCTCTCAGTTCACACTCATAATTTTTTTTAATACCTATTCGTGTTCTATTTCGAATAGCAATTTCCGTGTACGTGATAATGATTAGAGGATAGATTTCATTCAGTTCCATATGGCTCATGTCATTGATACATTAAAATTGAAAATGTTTCAGGCAGAAATACATGCAATCAAAAGATCTGATGAGAGGCACAATAGACCTTGAGATCGTAGTGGAATACCAAACTCTATATAAGATTTTCTGATAAAAACAGAAATAAATAATCAAATTATCGAAGAAAAAAAAACTCGACTGCGAAAACATTCAACTGTAAAAAAATATATTCAGTTTTTCCGATTCTCTTTGAAATACTCATGAACCTTCCTTTTAAGGAGTTCATTCTTCAGTTCTTAAGTTGGAAATTACGCTGAATGCTCATTCTCAACTGACTCTTCATCTTTCTAACTATTATTTATACTACTCGGGTAGAATATGCTCTGCGCAATTAGCATCTGATTTTTAATACCTCGATAGGTTGATACCGACATGACAGCCCGAACAAGCTAAATATTCATACACATATCTTTTCGCAAATTACGACTTGGAGTAGCTTCTTTAATGAACACGAATCCGAGGAGGCAGCCTCATAAACTGGGAATCGAATACTACTCGATATCAAACGAAGTGCATGTAGCTGTTTGAGTTCTACTAATTAACACGAAACGGCAGACGAATAAAAATGTCGTTAGTAGGTAGAAAAGTCAAACATGCGGCTGTTAACTGATTATTAATGAATACGGTGCTCATTAAACGGTCCCAACGAGCGGAAGGACATTTCGAGGGATTTCAAATAATGAGCATTTGATTCAAAAAAGGTGGAAACAATCCAATGTTTTTCATATTTCTGCAGCTTCAATTTCGAATAATTACGAAAAGCTATGAGACAAAATATAAAAAGTAATCAATTACGAGAAACGAAGAAACAGAGGCCCTAGCGACGATGCCAAGTCAACAATTTGGATTCAGAAAACAACATTCAACCGAACAACAGCTTCTAAGATTGACCGAGTATATCACAGAAGGATTCCAGAATAAACAAGCTACAGAACTACTAGTACTACTAGATGTAACCAGAGCTTTTGATAGAGTATGGCATGAAGGACTAGCATACAAAATGATAACCGCAGGTTATTCATCCAAGCTATGCAGAATAATAAGAAATTGTTTGAGGAATGCGAACTTTTATGTGAAAATAGATAATGTTCATTCCACACTCAGATATTTAGAAGCAGGAGTTCCTCAAGGATCCATACTAGGACCACTACTCTATAATATATACATACATGATATACCAAGAAATCCACGATGCCTGCTTGCTCTATACGCAAACGATAAGGGCATAGCAATTGGGCATAGAAATACAAAAATAATTCACAAAAGACTTCAAGAAGCTGCAAATGATATCAGTAAATGGTGTAACAGATGGAAAATCAAAATCAATGGAGAAAAGAGTCAAGCAATACTGCTTCAAAAGAGAAGACTGAAGATGGAATCGAAAATATCCATAGACGATAATGAAATAGAATGGCAGAATGAAGCTGAACACCTAGCAGTAATATTTAACAAAGGACTAACGTGGAAACAGCACATTAAGCATGCAGTGGAGAAAACGAATGTAGCAATGAAAAGACTATACCCGATTATAAGCAGAAGAAGCCAAATGAACAGAAATACGAAATTGAGGATCATAAAAGCAGTCGCCAGACCGCAGCTAACATATGGATCAACAGCATGGGGCTATGCGGCGAGAACCCATATAAAGAGGATACAAAGTACAGAAAACAAATTCCTGAGATGGACATTAGTTTGTTAGGAATGAACAAATCCAAAAAGACATAAAATGGGAGTCCATTACTACATTCATCAAACGAAAAGCTGCAAAGAGCCTATGAAAGAGCTAGTGAACATCCAAATAACGACGTTAGAAGTTTAGTTGACTATGACCCCGCTGAAGATGAAAAAACAGCGAAAATTTACCGCAAAAGACCAAGAGACCAATTGCGAAAATGAAAATATAGAACTCCACACTCAGAGAGAGATATCCAATTGAAGGATGTACACAAACACTCAGCATAAAGAATGCGAAAGAGAAAATAACAGATTAGAAGATGGAAGATTTATAGGCTTATGCCCAGAATCAAAAGCAGGAGAGGTGTTTAGTCGGTAAGAATCCGAAATACACAGAAAGACTGGGTGTCTGATGTAAGATTCACCTCTTCTAGAACAAAAAAAAAGAAACTAAAACCTGCACAGATAGGAATCCAAAAAAAATTCCTCCCCCAGAAGACGCGAGAAACAACCTGATCAATTATTCACGAATTCACGAAATGCCACTCCATCTTCATCTGAAAGCCACATCTTATATCCTCTCACTCAGCCCTGCCCTACGTAATTTTAGCGAATGTAAGCTGAAAACCGTTCTTTTCTTAGCTTCCTTCGCTGTGGTCTGAGGACTCAAGCCAAGCGAACATCTGTTCAATAATTAGCGAAACCTGTGTATTGATAAAACACAAACTTCGAGGAATACATTAAACACCCACCGTTCAAAATGTTCCCAGATAACTCTAGATAAACATCGAGACCTCTGCATCAATTACCCACGTCAGACGAAGTGGACGGAATGCTAATTCCACGCCATGATTTGTGAATAGGAAGTGCCAGGAGGTGTGAGAATTTTCATCGAATGAATATGGGGATGTATTGATATCTAGTTAGCCTAGACCAGTTCCATGCATTAACGAAATATTCCTATACCATATCAACGAACAATAACTAGTTCGATGTCAAAAAGGTAAACCAGAGTTACGCAATAAATTTAAAAAAAAAGATGTAAAAGTCGAAAAATTGGAGTATCGAGCCATCATCAAGTACCTGTATTTAAAAGGGTTAAGAGGTAAGCAGATTTACGAAGGTATGCTTAATACCCTTGGTGATCAATGTCCTTCGTATGCGACCGTGAAAAATTGGACTGCAAGCTTCAAAAGAGGTAAATTTTCCATTGAAGATGATGACTGATCGGGAAGGCCAGTTTCTGTGTCAGTCCCCGAAAATATCGATGCAATTCATGACATGATTTTATCAGACCGTCGAATTGGGCTAAAAAGGATATCTGAAGCACAAGATTTCATACGAACGCGTTCATCATATAGTTCACGTCAATTTGGACATGAGAAAAATTTCGGCAAAATGGATCCCCAAATGTTTGAATGTTGACCAAAAGCGTGCAAGGGTAGAAGCATCGCGGTCGATCTGTGTTCGATTTGAAAACGACGTAGACTTCTAAAACCGAATTGTTACTATGGATGAGACTTGGGTACATTTCTACGATCCAGAAACAAAGCAACAATCGATGGAATGGCGACACTCTGGTTCTCCAAGACCTAAGAAGTTTCGTGTCCAAAAATATGCTGGCAAAGTTCTTGCTTCAGTTTTTTGGGATTGCCATGGAGTAATCATGATTGATTTTTTGGATAAGGGTAGAACAATAACTGGAGATTACTATTCGACAATACTGACCACTCTACGGGACAAAATTAAAGAGAAAAGACGCGGAAAGCTATCCAAAGCTGTTTTGTTTTTACAGAACAACGCCCCAGTACACAAATCTCATGTTGCCATGCAAATAATTCGTGATTTAGGGTTAGAATTACTAGAACACCCCCCTTATTCACCAGATTTGGCTCCGTCCGACTATCATCTCTTTCCTCAACTGAAAAAAAGTTTAAAAGATCGCAAATTTTCTTCCAATGAGGAGGTAATGAAAGCTGTGGAGGACTGGTTTGAAGAGCAAGAGGAAACATTTTTTTTGAAAGGTCTAGAGACGTTGCAGGTTTGCTGTAATGAATGTATTCAATTAAGGGGAGAATATGTTGAGTAATAACATATTTTGACATTGGAATTTTGTTTGGTTCTATAGTAGGCTAAGAATTTTTCAATATATCCTCGTATGTTTCCATAAAATGGAATAGAATAGATTCATTCGAGGATGGATCGTGATTTTAGATAACACCAAATAGCAAGGATTTGGTTTTTGATTCACAAAGGACTGGGCATGAGTAATATTGGGAAAATTTACCCCCTGTCTGAAAAAAACTTCGACGTTGCATCGGAAATAACATTTCATCCGAACCTGCGGAAATCTTTATAGCCCGGGAAGGCTGACAAATAGTCCTGCGGTCGTATGACACTGTTCCTGAGGGACTGCGAGAAACCCATAGCCTACGCCATATCCTGTCGTCTTTCCGTCTCCTCAGGTCCTTGCAAGAATTTTTTCGTTTACGTAGGGCGATATCGAGAGGTAACGATGGCGATAATCCTTTATTGATATTTATCCGAGTCCCCCCATTGTTTTCGCCCGGTGGAATGAAGTTAGGGTCATTCTTTCCGGTTGAAGAATTGGTCCCAAGTCTCCGAAATGGGGCGATTTTCGCCTAATGGTATGACCATGAGGTCGTTTCGGTTTATCGGAAGAATACTGTTATTATCATCGTCTTGGAGAATGCCGAGGATAGGAAAATGAAATTTGAACGAAGATGAGCTACGAACATCGACTGAGACACTTTCTGATAGCCCAAGAAGGTGATAGAACAGAGGCTAATCCAAGGAAGACGATAACTGGAAGGTTTCGGTGCATTAACTTCAAACTTCACAGCAGTTTTGTAACCAAATTCAGCTTCATTTTCATCGAATCAAAATCACTAAAAAGAAAAGCGATAACACCAACATCATCCAAATCTTTCCCGGTCAGTTGTCGCCTACAAAAAAGAAGATCTTTCTTCCTTCAGGTCTCCTTTCAGAAAAGTTCAGTCACCTCGGATGACATAACCATTAAACGAAACGTGTCACGAGATCTCTTCTTAAATAGGAGTGAAGCTGCGACGACGACTGCATTCAACGTATTTCTATTTACCCTTTCAGTAGTCCAGGTTTCCATTCATTGTTTAATCCAGTCTGCGGTCGCCTGGACAGGTTCTCAACACGTGTTTGCTGTTGATACACTGCGCGATTCATGGATGGACTGGGCCCTGTTTCTTTAAAACGATACATGAAGATGCTGCCTTGGAAATTTCTTTTTGAGATGAGTCCTGTAGCAGAAATGTTATCCATTCTGTATAGACCATTTGGTATTGAGGTTCTATGTAATTCACATCAACGATTTGCTGGAAGCAACTTCGTGTCCAGTGCACAGCTTCGCGGATGATAGTACCCTCCATACCGCCTTTTCTTCTAGGGCTCCAATACCAGCTTGCCAAATCAGAAACGAACGAGGAAGAAATGTTAACAACATAAATATGGACTTGGCAACAATTCTTGAATGGGGATCTAATATTTTGGTAGAATTCAACGCAAACAAAACACAAGCATGTCTTTTCTCTAGAAAAGCCGATCTTACTGTGCCCAGCATAAAATTGTCGGGAGTGACCATACCATTGAAGTCACCCATTTCGATGCTTGGCATTACTGTCGGCAGTAACCTTTCCTGGGAGAATCACGTGAGATCCATTGCTAAAAGTACATCCCAAAAACTTGGTTTTCTGTTTCGTGCCAGGAGCTATTTCACCTCAGGTCTGCTGCTTATGATCTATAAGGCACAGATTCGACCTGTCCTGGAATACTGTTCCCATATTTGGAGTGCTGCAACTTAACACACCCTAAAACTCTTGGATTCCTTACCAAAAAGGGCAATTCGTCTCGTCGGTGATGCCTCGCTTACAAGCTCGCTCACTTCTCTGGAACACCGTAGAAAAGTGGGCGATCTGTCTCTATTTTATAGATATTTCCATGGGCGATGCTCTTCTGAATTATCAGCAATCGTTCCTCCTCTGGCAGTCTCTTCCAGACTAACCCGTCAAGTTAAGTCTTCACACCCCTTCGTGGTAACTTTGGAGACCTGCAGAACATCTCTCTTCAAAGACTCGTTCATCCAACGAACAGCGAGGCTTTGGAACACATTGCCTAGGGAGGTGTTCCCCGAGGCATATAACCTTCAGAAATTCAAGAAGAACACCAATTCCTACTTGCTTGCCCTTGGTTCTCACGATGTTCTCTGAACATTACAGGATATTCCTTTTCGTGTAAACCACAAAATAAAAAAAAAATACTGAGTCCTATGGCTTGACTAATCTCACAGACGGATATTATTATCATTATATGAAGCCACCAGATTGATCTTTTCGATCTTTTACCCTACTGAATCAATTTCTGATCATCTGATATCCTCATAAATCGAATGATCTTCCTAGAAGCTAAAGCAATGGCCTTCAGAAGTCCCCTCAATACACCGGAGATCTATCTTCGTTAACTGGAGAAGCTTCCTTGTGTGGATCTGCGATAACTATACCAATATTTTGCTTGTGTTAGTCCTGGAGATCTTCTCCAGAGAAATGATGCACTTTTCTCGAGTGAATCAGCCTCCTCATTATTCTCAATGCTACATTGCCCTGGCAACTATTGAAGATGCACTCTGTACCCCTTGCCAGTTGCTTTATGATCTTGTAGCATTTCCAGGTGAGCACTGAGCAGTGGCAGTTATATTCCAGAGCTGTTAGTGCTGAGTGACTTCAAGCAAGCCTCTTTGAGGTTTCTTTTCCCTTGGGCGCACCATTATTTCTACCTGTAAAACGCAAGTTTCTTGCCCTATTGGCGTGAAAATTCTCTGTTTAGGACCATATCCTCTTTCGTCTGTGCCCTTGGCAGATTTTGATCCATCTTATGAATGTCTATTTGATATACGTAGTCCACTACACTTAGCCTGTCACCTGTATAACCGTTGCAAAGAAGGATTGTTTCCAGTCTGTCATTAATCAGTTACAACAGTCTTTCAGTTCTGCGTAAGAAGTGACTAAGAAGTTACAAGTCTCCTAGTCTCTAAGTATCACAAGAACAAGTAGAAAACTGTAAGAGGATTGTAGTCCCCACATGATGTTTCATTGACCTCAACTCTAAAAAGTTATTTCAATCGAATTGACTCGGAAATCTGGACAATTCGTTTCATTGGCCAACAGAGCAGCATGCCAATGTCCCAGTTTGAGATGAAGAACATTGTGGCTACATTGGGAAAACCTCAGAACTTCAACTCCAGACCTATGATGAAAGTTTATCGAGATGTTATCGCAAACATTTTTGCGTCCAGTGTAGGCACCTGGCCAATTCGTCCGTTCTCTCTTTCAGTGTTCGGACTCGCGCCTATGAATAATGCAGCGAAATACTCGAGTTGTATTCTTCACCGGGATATTTACATTTAAACGACGGTGATGTCCGATGTAGAATGCACTTTTTACGTCCGACTTTTTTCCTCGTTATTAATGAATGAAGTCGCTGAATGGAAGCGAAACATAGGTGGGCGTTGAACCTTGAAACTGAATTGGATTTCTCTTCGCCATTCGTACGCGGAGGCCTTGTTGAGCTTCTAGTTCCTCGGAATTGTTGAATAGCATGTTTATGTCGAGTTGGGGGTGTTTTCAATTTGAATAAATATGTCTGCAGAGGGCGTGATGTCGTAGCTGAGCTTTAGGAAGTGTCGTGGTGTCGTGAAATGTTGGGGAGTTGAATAAGGAAATTACTACCATTGTGCTTGTGGAATTGGTTAACTGAAAACCTCCCATGAACTATGAAGATTCCCGAAAAATGTTGATGCCATACTCAAACATTGTCATTAGGATATAAGAAGTTGACGACAAAAGAAGAGAAAAGTATTCTATTTGTTTCTCATTTGTAAACGTCAGTTTCCAAAAACACAATATTAATCAAGAAAGTTTATTTTATCAGATCACTAACTTGTAAAACTGACAGTTAACTTGCAAAATTTTTACAAGTTAGTAGTATTATTTACATTAGAAAATTTCGTTTTATCGTCATATATGTTGAAAATCATGGTACAATTGTTATTTCCAGTAGCACAGATTTTTGATGATGAAAAAGTTGATACTGATGATGATGAACCATCTGTTGACTCAGTAACTGCTGAACTCGAGGACTGCAGAACATTTGTACTCTGCTTACTACCAAATAATTTGCTAGACTTTTCGATTTTTTTGTTGACCGAATCATCGACATAACTCATCGCAATTTCGGTGCTCTTCCACCCTCTTGCACGCTTTAGTGCTAAAATATCTCCACCCGAATCCGCAACCATAGTGGCTCCAGTTCTGCGAAAAGAGTGGCCGGTGTATAACTCTGGGTCTTTTAAACCTGAATATTTCGCTATTTGCTTTGGGACACCACCAATAGTGTGCTGGCCAGCATTAAGGGAAATGCACTTTCCATGTCGGTATGTCAAAAAAAATCTTAGGCTTTCTGTTCCAGGAGGCCGAAGATTTACATATTTTCTGTATAACATGCAGGGCTTGAAGCTGCAGCCATCATCGGTTATGGTGAATCTTCTTGTTGTTAAATTTTTTGTTTGTCGCAATGTCACAATAACGTATTTTCCCATATCTTCAACATCATTCATGTTTAAGGAGAGAATTTCGTCACATCGACAACATCCAAAAATCCCAAATATTGTTACAATTTTCGCCAGCAACCACTGGTCATCAGGAGCATGTAAAAGAAATTGTTCAGCCTCTTCTTTACTTAATACCTTGGCCTTTTTCGACGTATAACGCTCATTTTTTCGTTTCAGAAACGCTATTACCTTTTGAAATCTGCAAATGACAACTAAACGTCATATTTTTCAATAAATTTTTCAAGAAAAACAAACCTGCGAACAGGGGCATTTTCTTTAATTTCCAAGCAACTTTTCAGCATAGACCATTTTGCCCATAAAGTATTAGGGCTGAATATAGCTGATAGTTGATTCAAGTAGACCAACAAAACATCTTCAGTTACCCCAATCACACTATTTTTGTTTTGCCACTTTTTGAAGTCGTCGTATTCTCGCTCGTACCTTGAAGCTGATTTTGCAGGTAAACTTGAAGCTACACTGCTGGCTGCCTCAATAATTTCTTTTGGTACATTCATTTTCGCTTTCGCCAAAACAAATGTAAAGAAAAATAAACAGACATGTTCATGGCAACGCTTCCATAGCTAACGACATTTGCGACAAATTATTGAGATTTTTTTGGAATTTATCTAACCTTTTTACAAATGAGAAACAAATAAAATATAAAACAATACACGCAAGGTAACGGGTTTTACTGGCTCAAGGAGGTAACTGACTCGCCTGCGGCTCGTCAGTTATATCCTCCATTCGCCAGTAAAAACCCTCTTACCTTGCTAGTAATGTTATATACTATAACGTTATACAGATCTTTTAGAGCTTTCTAATACTAACAAAATTAAAGAATATTCAAAAATCCAACAAAAGGAACAAACAAATGGAGTGTATTCAAGCGTAGGGTTGTTGAAATATTGTTTCAACTCTGGACATCAAGGGTGGATGTAACTTATAATAGGGTATACTTTTCACAGTTATAGCTCTGTTAATGAAGCGGACGAATGCGGAGACACGAACACTGTTTCTATGTTGCGTATTTGAACAACGACTATTGATTTAGTTCATTATGAATGCAATATGTTTCCTATCTCGATCCACCACAAGCTCAAGCTTCCGAATGCTATGCATTGATTCCATTGGGTCCGAAAAATGGCTTCAGACATTGAAATTTCGAAAAAAAATTTTGTAGCTTGTGGGCCACCCTTCATTCACCTTGTTAGTGGAACCACCTTCAAGGTAGATTTGTATTCGGAGTTCGAGTGGAAAAAATTTTGGACAACTGTCAAAAAAATTGACAGCTGTCAAATAAACCGTTCTAGAGCACAGGAGTCGAGCCTCCTTGACTGAGAAAGTTCGCCCAAGTCTGCCAAAGCCAGTCATTATTTCATCTCATCATCTGCTTCATTTTCTGCTCGACGGGTCGAAGCGAAAAAATTCGAAAGTGAAAGCCTGTTAACCGCGTGCATTTTTTTCGAGTAAAGCCGATAATCTTCGACATCGTGCCACGTTAAGGCATGCTTAATGACGCATTTCAGAAAATAATGATAAACCGTACTCAAATTGGGCATTAAACGGAACACTTACCATAAAGTGAGAAGTTTATATAGCCTTTTAATGACAATTTCACGAACGCCCACTGGGAAAGACGTAAACGGGAGAGTCAGAGATTGAATGATTAAATCGCTACAAGAAAAAAAAGTTGCGAATAATATTCAACGAGCTTATTTGAGGAAACGATGGGCGTCTATGGGAGATAATGAGATCGCTTGGATAAAGGGCGTATGCGTTTGAGTAGGCAGGTATGTCTCAATCAGAGCCATTTGGAATATTGCGATTTGCATATTAAAATGAGTTGGAATTTTTGCAAAATAAATTTGCTTCCAGAGTTCTGGTATTTTTAATACCGTTCTCTTTTACACAGAAGCGAGTAGGCAACCCCTTATAGACGATCAGCGTTGGTGTTTTAATGGTGTATAAACGAGAAATACATTATCGCTCCGTTGAGGAATCTTAATTATAAAGTTCGATACTAATAGAATTCCTGCTAGTAGACTTTTCAATCTACGCTACGCATACCACCATGATGATGTTAAATCTATTCAACCATAAATTGTTGCATGGGAGGACCATAAACCGCACAAAAAAGTCACACGTTGAGCATAGAGAGGCTTTTCGAGTATAACTCTAGGATTTTCCGAGCCCCAGATGCGAAAATTCTGCTTGTTGACGAAGCCACCGAGGTGAAAATGGGCCTCTTCACTGAAGATGACTTTTCGATGGAATTTCGGATCATTTTCATGCAAAGACACGACGTTGTTAATGATCGGCCGGCTTGGGTTCTTGTGTTAACTGTACTTTATGAGCCTTAAGACCCAAATCTTTATGAAAAATACAGTGTAATGACGTTTGTGGTATGCCTTATTTCAAAGAACGAAGAGGAATGGATCAACCTGGATTTTCTTCAACACTTTCGGCAGCAGCAGCAATATTCTCGGCTGTTTGTGTACGGGTTTTATTCTTCACATCACTAGCTTTTCCCAGCAGCTCAAATTTTTTCACCAATTTTTGTATTGCGGTTCGACAATAACGACTCAAAAATGTTCGAGTTTTACGAACCGTCTCTGCCAAATTTTGACCATTCTTATAATGAATTTTAATCATTTCAATGAGTTGTTGAAGCATGTATCGTTCAATTCAATTGATGGCGTAGTTTCTTCTTGTCAAATTTGAAAAATTGACAGATTCAAATGTGACATCTGCAACGTGATTATTTTGCACCCTGAATTAAATTCAGCATTTTCGCTGTTGTGGGATAGTTTACAGTGTTTACACATTTTGCGGCGTTGCCGGTTGATTCTGCTTCATGGCTTGTGGTGGAGATGGCTGTGATATTGTATGTAGTCATAGAAGTAGAAAGGGGTTGTTGGACAATTGGCTGCTCTGTGAAAAGAAGGTAACCTCTTTTGGAGAATTTTCCGAAAATTGTGGAAGATTTAAGCTGAATTGAATGAAGATTATTTTTCTGGAAGTTTTATCTGGAATCATCCTCGTTGTAGGCGATTATAATTTCAATTTGGTTAATTCCCTGGATAATATAGAGAATAGTGACTTTAGTCCAAGGGTACGTTTGTTACAACGGATTATTATACTCTTCCATGAGACTAGATTCTCTATAGAGGAGTTGCATACGATATTGTTGTTGGGAAATTGCTAGAAGTATCTAATTTGGTAGGTAGATCGTTTTCCCCTCGAACAACATCCTAAGAGGGTCCAAGTATCGGGTATCCAAGTACCTGCCATCCAAGTATCGGCCATCCAAGCATCTGGCATCCTATTACCTGCCAGACAAGTATCGGTATCCAAGTATCGGCCATCCAAGTATCGGGCATCCTAGTACCTGCCATCCAAGTATCGGGTGTCCAAGTATCTGGCATCCTAGTACCGGCCATCCAGGTACCACCCATCCAAGTATCTGGCATCCAAGTGCCTGGCATACGAGTGCTTAGCATCCATGTTTCAAGTACTACCTATCGTACTTTAAGCCATTCAGTGGTTGAGGTAACCGGTGCTTTGCACTGGCTTTGGGTTTATAGTATATTATTGTTGAAAGTGAATAATTGATAGCAGGGGAGACCTATATATCACCGCTGGCTCCTTTCATTTATGTCTAATTTTTTCCGAAATTCATGAAGAAAACAGCTTTTATCGATGTGTCAGTAGACGAAACCGAAAACCTCCTGTTCGCACGATTCCGATCGGTCGCCATAACCGACGACGTAAAGAAATCCGTCAATGCGGCCGGGGTCACCGCCGATTTCCCGATCGGAAAACATCCCCGCAATTCCCACGGGAAATTCCGACCAAATTAACGCGACACGAGGTGACAATCTTCGCCTTATTTCCCCCAATCCGCCTCGTCTCGGGGCTCCAATTTCAACTTTCCGAATGCCGAGGCACGGACGTAATAATAAAATCGGCGCGAATCTTAATTTTTGATTAGGTTCCTGCCACTTCCGCTTTCTTCCGTCTGGATTTCCGTTTCGACCCGCCCCTCGGACCCCTCTATCCGATTTACGGCCGGGAAATCGGATTCCGAATTGTTACGGCATTTGAATTTTCGATTGTTTCGACGTCGGAAAGCTTCTTGGTGGCGGAGGCGGCTTTGAGGTTGTCGAGATTGGCCGAAATAGGGACTGGGATGTTCATATTCATGAATGAAGCTTGGCTCTTATTTACATTTTTCTCACATAAAGTATTTACATACCTATAACGAATTAGCAAGGGATTCACTCTCAATCGATATATTCCCAAACATCATGATTGATTAATTCAATGTAAAAAGCACCCCCTTTGTGATTCGACGGTGTTGTTACTTAAGGAAAAGCAGATGTTATTTTAAATTTTGAAGATCTTTCTCCGTGAAGGGAGAAAGTGTGGGTACGGCCCAACGCACTTGGGTCGGGACTTAGTGTCAAATAATTATCGACGAGACGCAATATAAATAATTCTAAGTAATTTCAATAAAAAAAAAACCTTTAACCTTCGACTTAACACTTTTCAGTCTCCGCTTGAGACCGTCCTTCTAAAGAACCAAAAATATGAGTTACCCTATAATCGCGTTCTCGAGTCAACTGTCCATCTTCCCGTTTAAGGCTTTTCCAGTTACCCCTAATTTCCGAACCGTATCTCCGCGTAAACTGGAAACCTTTCCGTTTAAGGCTTCTCCAGTTACTGCCTTTTTCGTCTCCAAATCGAATTGAAGATTTCCTTCTTCGTTTTCTTTAAAAACCAATCAGATTAAAGATTTTCCTTCTTCGTTTTCACAAACCACTCAAATTAAAGATTTTTCTTCTTCGTTTTTACAAAACAATCAAATTAAAGATTTTTTTTTCCCCACCTCCCGTGGGTGGTTTCTGGAAGCATGTAGCTACAATTTGTCCTCTAAAAGTTGGAACACCCGGTATTATTCGGACCATTAATAAGAATATAAGTTCCGCGCATTTTTACGCCGTAGAAAAGACGACTTTGTCCACACTTTTGAAGAAAGATCAATTGTTAATCCAGATCAGTTTGAAACCCAATTCTCCAGAACTTCTAGATCAACGTCTGAAGAGCTCATCGTCTTTTTTTCCCGCTCATTCTGCCCATTGTTCCCGCAGTTCGCGAACCCATTCAAGCCTCCGTCTCAGCTTGCTCGATTCACGTCACTTATCGTGAGTTTATTACTGCGGAGCGAGAAAAAAATCCCCTTTATCGAGGGCTTTATGCTCGTTTAACGCCTTTGACCGAAACAATGAGCGTTATTAAGGAATGCAGGGAGGTGACCTTTTGTCATTCCGCCGGGGATGCCGCGGGACCCTTGGTACGCGGGATTTGTCGCAAACTTTAAAGGGCAAGCTGCGTCGAGGGGGGGGTCTTCAGATCGATGACTTCTGAACGATTGTTTCATGTGAATGCTTCCGAGAAAAGTAATCAACTCGAGAAGTATACTCGAGTATGGTGTTCGATCAGAAGTGTCGTGGGAAAAAATCAGTACTTGGTACATATTTGAATTGCGTTTCCTATCAAATCTATCAAAATCGGTTTCGTTTGGAAGATACAGGGTGTCGAAAATCCACGAAAAAAAAACACTTTCCTGTTCATATCTTCGGAACCGTTATTTCACATGAACTAAATTTATGTTTATTGGTTACTCTATTCATGGTGCATATTCCTCGATCAAAACTTATTTGAAATTTCTCCTTGCATAAAAGTTACAGCGTAGTTCACTCATAAATCCAAGCAAAAATACCATAAAACCACTTGACAAAATAAACCGTTCCTATTTTCAAAAGCAATCATTTTAGAAAATAAAAGTATTCTTATGTTTTTTCGATAAAACGCGTAGTTTTCGAGTTATTTCCAATTTCACACGATAATATTCGACGAAAAAATCAAGAATCATACGAATAATCTGGATGCTGCCCTGGATTTAAATAATATAATATCACAGAATGGCTGAACTTTATAAACTCTCTGATTATCTATACAAATTAACAATGTTGTCAGAATGTTTATTAACTTTGTCAATACTAAAATGTCAATGGAATACAGAATTCGGATATAAATGATGAAGTTCCATACAAACCACGTATTGAATTGAAATTAATGCAGAATGAAATGATACTTAACACTACATGATCTGTGGCGATGTTTCTATCTAAATAATATCCCCTTGGAATTTTATAAACTCGACACAACACGGGTATTGTCACATTAATTCACTTTCACTGAAAGTCGTCACATCACCGTT
The DNA here is from genome assembly GCA_910592335.1 of Adalia bipunctata. Taxonomy (NCBI): domain Eukaryota; kingdom Metazoa; phylum Arthropoda; class Insecta; order Coleoptera; family Coccinellidae; genus Adalia; species Adalia bipunctata. The sequence goes on from OU342954.1 coordinate 22,882,689, forward strand.
TGAATTCTTCTCTGTTAAGAAACGAATCGACCTTTGACTATCGTCTAAGAAATCGACAAATCTTAGTCCATCACGCCGCTATACTCTATTTAACTAATGCTTCGACATTTCCAAAGATTCACGACTAGACGCCATCAGCCAAAAGTAAACAAAACTAGTGCCTTTGTTGCGTTCATCCGTTAAGGATAGGGAACGTACCGCTTCCTTTTTTAAAGAGAAAATCAACACAATCTGGCATCGTCTTCTCAAAAGCTCTATGATAGCTCTGTCATAGAAGATGGGAAGATGGGTAAGGTTAGGTCATTGACCTGGAATCCTATGACCTAGGTTGATAGAGATATGTTTGATTAGATTAAAAACAATGCTTTATGAGATATTGTTGGGAGATAGAGGAAAATATGAAGTTATAAGTGCTCACCAACTAATCTTTATGAAAATCGAAGGAGGAACTTATTTTTGTGGGATAAATATGGCTTTCCAATTGCCAATATAATCGGACTATACTACTTTTTCTTTTGAGGAAATATCGTGTTTGTGCCATTTTTATCCCAATAAGGTTAATACTGGAGTATTCCCTAAATGTATCAACTCTTTAAAAATACAGGGTGCGAATTTTGATAAGTTCAGATGAAATTTGCCGGTTAAAAAAACACCCTGTACATTCCGTTTTAAAAAATTCGCTACCTGCTTCAGATTCTACCAGAAGTTAACACTACTGAAGAGTTTTTATTTCTTTGGCACACGTCCAGTTTTCCTAGAAAAATTTTTAAAGATGAACAATATCGTTATTTCGCTCCAAGGCAGTTAATATTGTTTGTCATTCTCATTTTCTTCCTCTGACATGTTCTTTACAATGTATGTTGTTTTAAATGATGAATAAATCATAACATTGACTGAAGAAATGGTTGTTGAATTAAAAATGGAAATCCATAGCAGAATCGTTAGGTCATTCGATGGGATATCTAATTCTTACCTCAAATAAGGAATAATATGATTCGTTTGTGTAGATTTTCAATGTTTACTGAAGTCTTCATCAATCGAGCATTGAATTGGTTACATTTGAACTAAAACTTGCAAGAACGAAATGTCCCTGATTATATTCAGATCACAAGAGTCATTCATATATTTCAAGCAACACGTTGTCCTTTTTTATGAGTATGAAAAATGTAATAAATTCCGAAAAATGTCTATAGGTAGTCGGTTGATCTTCCTCTTCAAGTATCACGAATGTGAAACATCTCGACTTATTGTGCTGGGACGATTTTGCTCCGTTTTAATGGAAAATACGTGAGGCATATCAATACAATTGATGGACTTTGGATATCTGAACATTCTGAACATGCACAAACCAACCAGTTGCAATTTTCCCATTCAATACCCCAATTTTTTTCCATCCTCGAAGTAACATGATTAACGAAGGGTTCATTCATCCCATCCCTCATTCAAAATTCGAAGAAACCTCGCCCGACGCAGCCTCACAATGGAACACCGGAACGGATGTGCCTCGCAGATTTCATACCTCATTTAGGTACGTGATTTCTCGTCGACTCGGCCGAAGGCACCATAAATCAGCGGTTTATCCTTCCTATTCGGGCCCATTCAATCGGGAACTTATTGCTCTTTATGCGATGATAAAATGCGAGACCGGAACATGACCGACAATATCAATTCGGGCTTTGGGGACGGGAAGAGATCGCGGCTGCCTTGAAACAGTTGAAAGTGCGACTTTCCCCGTTCCCGGCCGGCACGTGAAAGGAACGGGACGTGCCGGGTTTTACGCGTAGAGGTTTAGCGGGATTTTCGTGCGGAAAACGCCGATTCGGCTGTTTTGATCTGAATGGGAAAAGATACGAGGAGGGTGAGGGGTGTAGGTTTTCGGAAAGTACTTTAGAATTCGTGGGTTTCTACGACTGAATGGGTTGGAGCTGCTTCGAGAAGGACGAGCCTCTATTCATCTAAACACTAACGTTACAAAACTTCATTTCTCAGCATGCTTGTGATCTGCAAAGCATTCCTTCAAATCGTGCATTTTTATTCAACTTTATAAAGCGTGCTTCGATAAGAGCGCAAGATTTGAATTTCGCGCCATGTTCGACAGTCATAATGTGACATCATTATGACGTGACAGATCGAAAGTTGACAGATGGAAGTTAGTAAACATGGAGCATTACACGGTAGAACCACGCGTCCTGATTGACAAACATTATTATCAAAATGGTGGAAGTTTGATTGCCACTATTCGTGAAGGAATGATGGGCCTAAATCTACTTTGAAAAGAATAATCGAAAATTTTCTGCGAACATCTAGTTCGCAGAAAGTTCAATTATCATTGACCAACTCTTCGTGCCTCTGGCCGAACTCCTAACTGACTGAGAGCCGGTTTTATATAAGAATTTCAATCCTCTTTTGAGCCCAAATCCGCCGTCGAATGTCGATTTCCGTATTATGAACATCCAACCTCGGGTTCAACCCTGGATTGACTCAACCGGTGAATATAGCTCCGTTTGATATTTGAATCGAGGATTGAAACGTTTGACGTTTCTAGATGGCCGACAACTAACCTCACTTTATGTTGAAAACAGAACAAAACATTTTGTTTTGGCACATTGAAGTTGCTTGGAATGAAATTATTATATGATATATTGATAGAATGCCTGATATTAATCACAATCTTCTGTAGGTTTGCTATGTATTTATAATTCATCTTTGGTGTTTGGAAAAATATTCCTAAATTGAAACTGAATTTTTGTGCCTTATCTTCGCGGGATAGAACTGCCAGGTTTCTGTGTGAATATAATAACGAATATGACTCTAGTTATGATAATTATGCAATAACTTCAAGGCATTCAAAAGATAGTAACGATAGTGAATAAAAAAGATACCAATCGAATTATTTCACATTTCCTTTCGACCTCTTCGAAGATGGCACGAAAAAGAGATTTTGGTCAAATAAAAAAACTCTTTTATTAGGTGGATGAAATTTCTCTGAATAAGCTGAATCTTTTCAGAGTTGTTAACATTTTCGAAGATTTTTGTGGTATACATAAATCAACATCAGAAAAAAGTCAGAAAGTTATCAAATGTCTAGAACTTTGGACATTATCAAAAAGTATTCTAGTGCTTATTTTATCGTTCTATTAAAATGACAAGCACTCAACAGGAATAGCAACTAACAAGGGAAAGGTTGTATTGACTGACCAAATTTCGGTGTATTAGAACCGTGTTGCTGGAGCGCACTCACGTTCTAGAAGGATTTCTTGATTATCATTACATAGTACAGGTGCATGCTTATTTTAGTGAGTTGTGAAAATGCTGAATGCTACAGATGTGAAACGGATTACTTTTCTTCAAATTTCCAAGTTGCTAAGCTTATAAATTTGGTAATTCACATCATGGAAAATTTTTAATATACTCTAAAGAAATTATTGATGACACCGATCCATCTCGGAGATCAATGGATGATCAATTATTCAATGAAGCTCACATATGAACTATGAATTCAATTTAAAGACTCTCTGGCGTGTAAAATAACATTTCCCATTCTTTTATTCAGGATCTGATTACATTTGAAAACAACTGTTATTTTTGTGACTTGCGGAGTCCTGCATAATATTGCTAGACTGATGACTCTCAACCTGAATAAAGCGAAAGTTAATAATAAATGCTATCTTTAAATTTAATGTATATTACATGTACTCAATCAAACAAGATCAAGAATGATTTGTTCCTATCCTAAATATAACTACATCCTTGTACGCCTAAATGTTAATGCAATTTCATTGGATGTTTCGTATTGTCCTAGCTTTTATTTGGTTACTTGGCATAAGAGTTTGAGATGAGACTTTTCAGAATATCAAAATAGTACAAACTTAGATCATTCGAGTCAAATAAGTTGACAAAAGTGATGAAGACTAGAGCGTATTTGGCAATAGCTTCGAGTGGAAAAAATTCGTACTACGTCTGTTCTCATTTCATAAATTACACATTTTTTTATTACACAATTTGTTTTGATGTAGGAAATCAGATTTCTCTAAATTATCTGCCGTGACCGTCACAAAACACGGGAATATTCGCATTAGCTTCTTGTTTTGTCTTTATTAGACTACGATTATTGAATTTATCCAAACATGGTATAAAAAAAACGTGCCAAAATACTTCGAGAAATAAGATTCAGGTTAGCCAACCCAAAAAAAGCGATCTCAATCCGAGGTTGTTCAACCGAGGCTGCAACGACGTTTATAATACCGAACTTTTTTCAACCGAGGGTTGACTTTCAATCCTCGTTTGAGTAACCTCGGATTCAACGTGCCCTTAAGAATACCGGCCCTGAGATAGATGTCTTGAGAAGGTACATACGATATAGAAGAGAACATGTCACACGTCACACCCCGAGTCGTCTATCCTGAACGGAAACCCGACTCAATTCCAAGAACCCATTCATCCGCCTCATATCGCCCAGAAAAATTTTTCCGGAGTGGGTAAATGGGCACTCTCGATAATATGATATAGGTAGCGACGTTTTCCACGACATCCTTGATCGTGATTTGTGACGAAGGATGCGGGTCCATTATCAAACGGGGCATCCAATTCTGAACCAATTCCAGATGATAATAAATTCCATAATGGCGTCGATAACTCAATCGGAGTATGTTCCATTAATGACGCCATTACTTGCGACCACCTCGGTGTGATGTATCGGACGGGAGTCAGTGGTGTCGACCGGGGGAGGGTAATACCAGGGCCTCTATTCTTGAAAACCAGGGAGTAGAACGATCGAGAGAACGGTGACGTAGCCCTACTAATCAGTAGGGCCACGTCGCCGTTCTCTCGATCGTTCTACTCCCTGGTTTTCAAGAATAAAGGCCCTGGAATGTTGTCCCATTTGTACGTTAAGACGATAAAGGTTGTCCGTTTGCTGAAAAATTTCATCGAGAAGATTTCCTATTCCAAATTTGAGGTTTACAGTTACACGAAGTACTAATGATCTCCAGTAGCAAAATGCCATGAAGCAGTTATGCTCTGTACTTGAAGGGACCAGGCATGAGCCTCACAAATCATAGTTCACTTTGGATAGCGCTTCGGTTCAGGAATACTATCCAAAAAATTCGTTCATCCAAGTCTACACCATATCACTCTTGAAAGAAAGCAAATGCATAAATTATTTTCAAAGCCCGACGAAACTTTTCGTAGTCACGATCAGTCAAGACGCGTCCATCATCTCTAAATCTCAGCTACTACAACTTTTAATTAACCCCTGGAATTAAACCATTAGTTTCTCGTGGCCAACTAAATCGAACGTCAATCTTCTAAAAATATCCAAAGTGCCCCTTTCAATCCACCCATCATGACTTGCTCCTAACCGTCGCGCCGTCTATGCCCCTTCTCAATCGACGATTATAGATGGACCGCTAATAATACCCGTGCATGTCTTCCAGAAGAAGAAAATGATAAACGCCTATTCGATGTTGGTTCTTAATGGTACACGTCTGGTTCAATAAGTTTCGATAATTGAACTTGACATTTCTAAATGTAGTCGCTCTGCTGGCTTGTCTGCCTCATCGGTATCTACCGGTTCGATACAGATACTGCAAGCTCGTTTCAATAACTTTGAAGCTTTCTGGAATGTCTGGTCGCCGTTTATAACTGTGACTCTCGACAAGCAGGGAAAAGAAAAAAATCGATCATTACATCGGGTTTCCATTTGAAGAGTAATTTATTTGGACAAACACTTCAACCTTGAAAAAGGATATGCTGAAAGCTGTCAATCTTTTGGATGATCCAATTAGCCATAACATTGGGTCTCTGTCCTTCGGTATTCCAAGCACAAACTCTTGCCATAAGGCAGTGTGTTGAGCTTTGTATAAGACGCAACTACCAAAGAGCAAGATGATACAATGAATGGGATAGCAAAGCCCTGCTAGCACTTGACTTCCCACTAGTTGAGTTAAAGTTAGTCTTGGAATGTAAAACGTCTTTCAACATACTTGGAGAAAAAGACCAGGTCAACCTTATTTGGGTACCTGGCCACTCCAGGATAGCTGGCAATGGAGCGGAAGACCGCCTGGCCAGGGAAAGAGGGAGAGTCAATTCCCTTCACCGGGCCAGAACAATTTGGTGGGTTCCCAGCCAGTTATCAAGCGATGGCAGTTAAGGAATGGGAACAGAAGAGAAAGCTTGCGATTTGGCGAACGATCAATTTCTCTCCTATTCGACGAGCTGGACTAAAAAGGTTCTCTCAATCAGTTAACTGGAACTGGGGAAACTGATTGACACACTCACGGACACTGTCCTGTGAGGTAACGTTTGAAAAACATGGGAAAGACGCCGAAAGACACTTGCCCCTTCTGTCAATAAGCCACTGAGGCAGCCAAGCAGCTGCTATGCGATTGTGAAGCTGTCCATCGGAAAAGGCTACAACACCTTGGCTCTTGGGTTAAAAACAGGAATAAGTGATGGATGTAGTCCCCAGAAAGGTTATAAAGTTCATCGAGACACTATTGCCTGACTGGTAAACAAATCTTCAAATCGAGGTGCATGCGAGGTGTGGCAAAGGTTATAAGACTGGTCTCTTGCATGAAGGAGTCTGCTCTAACGTACTAGATCTATCACTTTCAATTCCCTGGAAATGCTTTCCTGAAGGAAACAATCATGGTTACCTGTTGTTCTTTGGGTCCATCAGTTGCCAGTTATGGTGTTCTGGCAATGGCCAGAATATAACCGAAACAAGGTCCATTGAATCGCTAAATCAAAACAACCACTTCACCAGCATGCGAACCATAATAAGATAACTTCTGGACCAGAGTATTATGGCTCTCACCTTCATAATTCCCAGCATGTTGAATGCTGTTATCCAACACCCTCATACCCCACCAAACTTTCCCAATAATTACACAAACTCCTCTTAATTAACGAGCGTCGTAAAATTCATCGGATCCCGACAGATTTTCCCTTCGAACCTCTCCCGAATCCATTGAGAACATGCGAAAACAAGCGGGGCGGACGGTCCAATTAGAAACGTGTCCCCGAATTCATAACCGTTCGTCTTGACGGACCGGGGGGTCATTAATGTTTCGTTACCTTGCCGATATTTATTTTTAACGGAGAAGTAGGAATGCAAATGGGAGTCAGCTTCGAGCTCGTTATAAATTTACTCCAGTAATTGCCGACGATCCTTGCTGGTTTAAACGGTTCGCACCTGGGGACGACTTCCGGGTGCGAGAGGAGGGGGTGGATCAGAATGGAGGATATTTCGATCTGTGATCGGAAAAGCTCATCAACAAGTTCATGCAGGATTTCTATTTGGGTCTGATATATTCCACTTGAAATATTTATAATAATTCTAGGTGCACCCTTCAGCCTTATAGCTACTGCTGCCACTACGACCTGTAAAATCTTTTGTAGTTCACCAGCATGCTACACTTCCACTTTCAGTTCCATCTTCTCAAGGTTGATTTCAGATGTTGGTAGGTCCAATATTCTGCATATGAAATGTTCTTTATCATCTGGACATGCTCTATGCAAAGCCTTTCTTTTTTCCGAAATAATATTGACAGTTTGATGAGGGGCTATATTCCACTGCGACCTCAAAGTCGATTGTATCCCCCATCAGAGCTGTTCTCACAACAGCTCGACCTTCAGCTCCAGAGCTTCAATGAACTCCAGTATCTGAGAGGACTTCAAGAGGTCTAAATTCTTGTTCCTCGTATTATAATTCTCCTGTCAAAGACATTCCTTGCACAGGCGAGTCATTCTGTAACTAGGTGAACTGAAGTTTCCTCCTTTCACAGAATCTCTTGCAGAATTCGCAGTTTCTGACAAGCCCATTTTCATTATATCCTTCCAAAGGCCACACTGTCTTGTGAGGAAGCCAATGAGGAGGCGTACCTTATTCTTACTGAGATCCAAATAATTTTTGGTTCATTCAGTACCAAAATCCCGAAGAAACTTTTTGGAATGATCCATTCCGGAAGATTTCCCCATAGTGATTCTCTTTCAGTTTCTGTTTTCTGCAAAAACTCTTTCTTATAAGTGCATTTGCCTTTACCACAGAGAGGTTCTGGGCCAGTAAGTGGCGTTTTTGCTTCTTTTCTGGCAAGAGCGTTGGCCTGTTCGTTCGCTTTGATTCCTGAGTGACCAGGAACTCAGAATGAAGAGACCTTGTTGTTCTTACCTACAAAACTCCCATATCAGCTTTTATTCGATGGCATAGGAGTTCTGTGCTTTGATAACCAGCTTGGCGAAAATAATGGATCATTATTTTCACCCCAGTTCTAGAACAATGTATGCAAGAATTGGTTCTTCTTATCCTTCATAGTCCTAGTGACGAGTACAACTCTGCCAATACTGCAAAGTATTCAGCTCAAGCTTCTTCTTCTGCGAGGGAAATTGTTATTCCATTTCCTGCCTGAGGGCTTTACACCATTGCTGGCGAAGAAAATTCTGGAATCTTCCGATTAAATTGAGTTGAATGTCTTTGGCAGATAATTTACGGTTTTTTAGCGCTCTTCCTGTTCGAATTAGATGTCCTTCGATGTATCCCTACGTTCAACGGCCTCTGCCTCATTCCAATAGCCTAGAATGAATAAGTAGTCACTTATTCGTAATGCAGCAATCTCTCCAGAAGCTATTAAGTATTTTCATTTGCCTAAATCTGACCGATTTTCTCATTCTGGATACGTTGATGATGAAATCGCATCATTAGATCTTCCAATATGGACGCAATCGACTTGTGGAGATACCTTGGTCCTATTGAAACTCCCTGTATGAAAAAAGTGGGTTCTAGAATAGACCCTTAAGGGATACCAGCGCTGAACCATATGAAAGCAGTTATTCCATCGTAACACAAAGAGGACTTAAAGCTCAAACGTGTAGATGGGGCTTCTAGACAATCATGTCCAGCCAAGACAACTTTTGCAATTCTCGATAAATGAAATAATTCGCAGTGCATGTGACAGACGCGAAATGCGGATTACGTCCGCTCCCTCATTCCACATCAGCGTCAACCTTCTTTGTGTTGACTCCAATCCTTTCCATTTCCCCGTGACTGATCACCGAGATATCCGTGGTAATTGAGACCGCTCGAACTAATCGAAGGACCAGCGAGTCTTGAAAACCGCTCGGGGAATGTCACCCTTATCAGATCGGCAGTCTCGGTGCAACATTTCAACGTGTCCGATGAGTTATGACATAAACGCGTACGAGATAAAATTGAGCGGCGCAATTTGTTTTATTTACGTTTGCAAATGGGCGGTTTTTGAGCCTCAAGTCTCGCCGCCTTGATTTATGAGGACGATCGCGATCGCAAGGACGATAGGATGGTCTCGATCTAGAGACGAGAAGGAAATTGGCTTCGTACACAACTGCCTTTGTATCTTCTCAAGGGTGAAGACATTCTGAACTGGCCATATGCCAGTATCTCTGTTATCAATATAAAGGTCCCCCAGGGTTCTATTCTGACGCCAATATTTCTGTCGAAGTGCTGTCCACGATAGAAGAAGCAGTGGTATGAGTTCATCTCAATGGAACTTCAAGAAACTTCTTAGCACAGGAAAAACTGGAATAACTGAATCGTCTCCGAACCATTACCCCGGGCAATTTCTGAGTCTACAGCCGAATTCCGCATTATCGCTCACTTAGAAATCCCGAACTGAGCCGTCTCCTTGTATTAATATTTAACGAGAATCGGCCGCAGATCCCCGAAGTGGAGCCTGTAATCGGAGTGCATGAGAGGGAGCTCTCGTAATGTGTTTTACCCGGAAAAACGGTTTCAACCGGCATAATGAGAGCGGTTCAGCCGATAAGAAAGTCGGGAGAAAGGGGAGAGTTACTGGTGTTTCTTTTCCGGCGTCACGGAGCGACAATGCCTTCTTCTTGAAAGGGTTCCTTTGTTGGCCGCCAAATCTTCTCGATTACTAATTTAATTGGGATTGGAAGAGGAAAATCCGATAAGGGAATTCCGAGAGCTCCATGAGGCAGGCTTTCCGGATTGGAGTTACTCTCTTAGTCTTCCTGGCTTCGGGAATAAGTAGCTTTTTTTATCAGGTGAGTCAGCTGTTACTGTTCGAGATAAAGTTTTGTCGGACCACTTCATATCAGAGCATGCCTCCGATTGTACATCGAGTGTTTGTCATTGTACGTTTATCTAGATGATCCACACAAATCTCTCCGGGAGAATTGAATATCTGTTCACGAAAAAGATTCAGAACGTTTCTTCAATGTAAGCAGGCCTTCAGAAAACTTCTACCAGAGAGTTTTACCCCTCCTTATTTTCGGTGCTTCCAGAGAGAGGTGATGAGCCACTGAAGGGACTTTGCGCTCCTTTTTTCGCAAGAGCATCAGCTATCATTTCTCCTTTGATTCCGAGAGGCCGAGAACCAAGACTGAAACCACTCTGTTGAGTTTTCCTTGGCATGTCATATCATTTATGAACTGCTGACTTGTCAAATATCTGACATGTGGTACCAAGCCCGAATGCTCAGCGTCTGCTCTTGTTGTGATTTCGAAACCACCTGCAAACCATTCTATGGTATTTCTTGCGAGGAGTGAGATCTCTGATTCTCTCGAGTGCATTGTTGGGCATGTTTTCATAGCTTTATTGATGCACAGACAGGTAAGTCTTTGATTCTTGTCGAGGGCATTTCTCGTGCTAGTCTGACTTGCTTCGACTTGCCAGACTATTGCTCGATGAGTGATTATGGGCCTGCCAACGATGATGTACACCCATTGAGTATTTCAGCAGCTCCACCTCAAGTTTGAGAACATTATCATAGATTTCGAAGGCAGACTGGGCGTATGAATCGCCTCGATAACACTTTCCTCAATTTACGATGAATGTGGGAACACAAACCAAACTTCAACCTCCTCTTTTCGTCGAGCATAACCCCATTTCCACAGCAATCCTCGGTTCACGCGAACCGTTGAAATTCCGCAACTAATATTGCAGGCAGCTGGCTACCCGGATAATGCCGCAGCGAGCTAGTCCTCCCCAGCGCGTCGCTCTTCCGATCTCATTAATGCAAGGTTACCACCCGCGAAGAGTTTGATTAGGTTTTACTTTTCTAATTAAACTCCTGTTGTCGGTCAGAGTTGAGAACTTGCCTCGGAGTGGGTGAGGCGAACTGGCAGGCAGAATGAGAGGTTACTTTTAGCTGAATTCCGATGCTGGCATTAAGGAAACGATTGTGGGATGCATCATCACGACGTGATGAAACTCTTCAGGACAGTGTAAACTGCAATCAAATAAAATTGTGGGGAGATGTATTCAGAAGGAGTTGTTATGGATGCTTTGTCAACCTTCCCTAAGATACTCCATGGTGTTGGCTCACTAAAAACAAGTGTGGCAAACTCTTTCCCTTAATAGATCATCAGCTTTTTAGTAGGACGATTTTTTGGTGTTGTGTATCAGAACACGTTGTCACGTATCGCATTTCTAGGCTGACATGATGCAAAAATGCAATATTCATGTCCTTGAGAGTCGATATAGTTCCCGTTATCGTCAGCTGACCAGCCACGTAGACAAGGAAAACGATTCAAAGAAAGGCCTCGCTGTTATCGAGACGCCAAGTTTATTCAGTGCCATTTGGCTTACGCGGTAGCGGGCAAATAAGGGAATGCTAATCGCGGGGGGAAAACCGAAATCCGCGCATCCATCGGATTAAATATATTTGCTTTTTGCAATCTGTTAGCGTCAAGACAGGATCCGGATACTGGAGGCGGCTTATGAAAGACGGGCGTCTTGGCGGAACGGTCGTATTTATGGGATATTTTTAGTTGGGGAACCAACAACGATGTCGTTCATTCCGGTTTATCGAGGGGAGACGGGACACGTCGAAAAATGCCGATTCGTGGATTTTTCGTCTGATGGAGCCGAGGTGAAGAATTATTTCCTGGACTATTCTGCAGTTTTTCTTCGGGACGCCAAGGCATTAAATTTTGATTTAAGACCTCCTGATATATTAGAGTGATTATGAATGACTCAAACGTTGGTTAATCCATGAAATCTTATTTCATATTCTAGTATACACACAACCAAACTTATATGGAATCACCCTGTTATTTGGAAAAAACGAATTTTAATTAAAAAAAAGTCGCTGAAAAGTGAGGAGCAGTTTTCCCAAAACAAGTTTATTACAAAAATAATATAAATTATTTATAATAGAACAGAAAATTAAAAGTGTAAATTTCTCTAAAAATAATTTTTATGTAACTGAGAATTGAACAACAAATAAAACGATTTTAACAAATCAATAATCAGTATTACCACCCCTGGCATTGATACAAGCTTGAATTCGACGAGGCATGCTTTTGTTGTTAATTTCTTCTTCTGTAACATTTGCCCATTCCTCTAAAGCCGCTTGTATAAGTTGCTCTGCGTTACTAGGATTATTTTGACGAGCTCTAATTTTTCTTTTGATCCTATCCCACAAGTGCTCGATAGGATTGAGGTCCGGTGAACAAGAAGGCCACTCTTAAACAGTCACACCTTCTGTTTCGAAAAAATTTTTTGCAACTCTGCTGGTATGTGGAGATGCATCATTCTGCATAAATAGCAAAAAATCTCCAAAAGCACCTCGCCAGAGCCTCACTCGTTGTAGCACTAGATCAACATACCTAGACCCTGTCAGAGATTGTCTAATGGGAATTAAAGGAGTTTTCTCACCAAACATAATTCCGCCCCAAAACATTACAGTACCTCCTTTGCTTGGAGCATAGCTTGCCTCCCTCTACCTCTTAAAATGCGAACACGCCGCCCGTCTGATCGTAGGCCAATTCTGGTCTCATCCGAAAATAAGACATTTTTCCAATCTTCAATAGTCTAATTTTCATGCTCTAAACCACCAATTAAAATGGTCAACTTTATTTTGCCTTGATAGTTCTGGAACTCTTAACGCTCTTTTCTTGAATAATTCCCGAGCGCGAAGTTTTTTTCTGATAGTTTCGACAGAAACACTAACACATGTAGCTTGCAAAAATTGCCTTTGAAGCTCTGAATGAGATACTGCGGGATTCCTTCTTGCTGTTTGGGCTAAAAAGCGATCCTGCCTTTCTGTAGTTACTCTTCCACGACTTCTTTTCGGCCTATTCTTCAGGGTTCCTAACTCCAGAAACCTTGCATAGGTTTTTGAAACAACCCCTTGTGTAACCCCCACCGTTCTTGCAATCTGTCTTTGTGACATACCTTGTTCTGCCATAGTAATAATTCTTCCTCTCTGGACCTCCGATAACCCCACATAAGGCATTTTTTTTTAAACTTCGCAAAAAAACAAAATATAAATTCACTGCGACGTTCGAACGAAATGGTGAAATCGACACTGCAAAGCCAAATCTTATCAAGTGCTTATGAACCTAACTGTTTTTGTGAGTAAACACATGCACTTTTTATTTGCTTCTAACGAAAAAGATATCAAAATAATATTTCATCTTAATACTGGGTGATTCCATATAAGTTTGGTTGTGTGTATTATAAAAAATCAATTTTAATCAAAAGAAGTCAACAGTTTTTTTTCAAACACAAAAGTCCTAACATTCACCCCATTACTTGAAGTTAATTCAAAAATAATGATCTTATAACTGTGGGAGACTTATTAATAAAACAGAACATTTCTGACCCAATGAAAATTAAAAATATCGCCAGCTTCAATGGAGGCATGGTAGCTGAACATTGCTCTTGTAAATGGCTAGATTTCTGTGATGATCTCATCCAGGTAATATGTAATTGAAGGTTATGAATAGATCAAAAGACTTAGGAAAACTTAGGGTTGCTATTTTTTCAAGGCCATAATAAGGCTTGAGACATTACTACGAATTTGATGAGGTTCTTTTCAAAATACATATTTTCCGGATCCTCATAATGGATCACCAATTTTTTCGAAACACTCATCAGTAAAAAACTAGTCCACTGAATACTAACATTCAGAAATATTTTCCTAGGAAGCATGGTTGCGTCAATCACAGGTATCTGTGTATTTTCATACTTTTGTAATCGAGAAAAAACTCTTGACTCATTGTAATAGGAATTTGATTTGTATTAAATGCTACAAATACACTGAGTTATACCATTTCGGGATCTCAATGAAACAGGCAACTTTTTTCTTGATTTGGCACTCAGGTGATAATCACATCACTTAGGTTGAAATGAGTAAAACATGAAATTCGAGCTGGATCTTTGTTAAAAATATTCATGTGCCCCAAAAATCATGTTTACATTCAACCAGGAATACTAACTACCTATCCAAAAAAAATGGCAAAAATTCCTTCATAAGGAGTGTTGCCACAAAAAAATGGCAAAGGGTGTTATTTATATGAATGTGAAAAATGCCTCGAAAACCTGAGAAACACAACGAGTTCTCTATACGTTTGTATGATTAATTGAGACTACGCTAACCGAGAAGTTATCAAGGATAATCTTTATTACGAAACATGAGAACAACATCAACCTTGCGTGCTTATAATTTACAAGAACTGTCATCCAGAGCTCCTATAAAGACTTATTCGCCGCCATAGATTTACCTGGACGTCTTCGATAATCCCCCATCCGTTATTAGACAGCTTCCACCAAAACCCTGCTGCTGAAGTAGATCCCCGCGTCAAAAACGACACCCCGTCAGTCAGGCCCTAATGTGGCCTTATCACAGTCTCTACGTCGCCAAATTGAGAAATATGAGACATTGGAATCGGAGCCTGAAGGCCACCTAATCCCGGGGTTTTTCCGAGCAGATATTGATGAAAAATTCATTCTTTTTCCGAACAGGAAAAAATCTTCGGAGATATTGCAGCTACATCAAGGGATTTTCCTTGTCTTGATATTGAATAAATGTAAAAAAAGCATTTGTGTTACCTCTGGGGAATTAAAATCATAAGGCCAATGTGGGATGATATTTAAAGTCATTTTTTACAGAGAAGACCAAGAGCTCTATAATTTACCCGCCTAGAACTCCAAAAAATATTCTACTTGTAGTATCACACTTCTTCTACTTGTCTAGCAAGTGTCTTACAGCGCCTTCAGTTCGCAATCTCTCTTCGTTTAACACAGCCTTCAGTTCGCTACCATATCACATTTCACCTCATATTCTTCCCTACGCCGAAACCCGTTAGTTTCGTATCTAATGAAGTGTTTCCGTTCCGTGAGAAGAAAGAGCTCTTGTCTTCAACCTAGTGTTTGTGGTGTTGTAAAGAGTCAGTTTTTAACATAACCTAGACATCCTAAACCATTTTTGTATGCTTTGACGACACGTTGATATTTCCGAAAGACAAACTCCTCTTCCACACCTTCCATGCGACTAATTTCCAATAAATCGTAGGAACTAAGTTGAGAGACGTATTTCCATAGCGACAGAAGAAAACCGATCTTTTCGCAGTCTTTGATGTTATCCGAAACTTGTTGGCGAAAGGTCCGAACGGGTCGATACAGAAACACCGGCAGTTTTTTTGCACTTTCCGTGTGGAACAAAGTTTTATCGGAACGGAATTGCTCCAATTGAGAACTCTCGAGTTGGACCTCGGAGTCTGAAAGTTGGATGATTGATTAGACCGTATCGGCGCTCAAAGATTCCGAAAATCACGATCAATCATTGCGCTTTTGAGAGATAGGTAATCACAATGGAAAATTGGAGTTTCGCCGCTGAAAGAGTTTTCTGGAAATGGACGAGGTATCAAATTGATGCTCATGGATTTGAACATGACTACTTGAAGAATTCTTATCGGTTCGAGGCTGATACTTCGGCCAATGTGTC
Source organism: Adalia bipunctata (assembly GCA_910592335.1). Taxonomy (NCBI): domain Eukaryota; kingdom Metazoa; phylum Arthropoda; class Insecta; order Coleoptera; family Coccinellidae; genus Adalia; species Adalia bipunctata. The sequence continues at coordinate 22,898,420 of OU342954.1, forward strand.
AATATGCATAAAAAAGACCGAAATATCATGCAGCAACACGAAAGAGCATGAGAATAGTATATAACATTACTAGCAAGGTAAGAGGGTTTTTACTGGCGAATGGAGTATATAACTGACGAGCCGCAGGCGAGTCAGTTACCTCCTTGAGCCAGTAAAACCTGTTACCTTGCGTGTATTGTTTTATATTTTATTTGTTTCTCATTTGTAAAAAGGTTAGATAAATTCCAAAAAAATCTCAATAATATGTCGCAAATGTCGTAAGCTATGGAAGCATTGCCATGAACATGTCTGTTTATTTTTCTTTACTTTTGTTTTGGCGAAAGCGAAAATGAATGTACCAAAAGAAATTATTGAGGCAGCCAGCAGTGTAGCTTCAAGTTCATTACCTGCAAAATCAGCTTCAAGGTACGAGCGAGAATACGACGACTTCAAAAAGTGGCAAAACAAAAATAGTGTGATTGGGGTAACTGAAGATGTTTTGTTGGTCTACTTGAATCAACTATCAGCTAGATTCAACCCTAATACTTTATGGGCAAAATGGTCTATGCTGAAAAGCTGCTTGGAAATGAAAGAAAATGCCCCTGTTTGCAGGTTTGTTTTCCTTAAAAAAATTATTGAAAAATATGACGTTTAGTTGTCATTTGCAGATTTCAAAAGTTAATAGCGTTTCTGAAACGAAAAAATGAGCACGCCAAAAAAGGCCAAGATATAAAGTAAAGGAGAGGCTGAACAATTTCTTCTACATGCTCCTGATGACCAGTGGTTGCTGGCGAAAATTGTAACAATATTTGGGATTTTTGGATGTTGTCGATGTGACGAAATTCTCTCCTTTAACATGAATGATGTATAGAAGATATGGGAAAATAGGTTATTGTGACATTGCGGCAAACAAAAAATTTAACAACAAAAAGATTCACCATAACCGATGATTTCTGCAGCTTCAAGCCCTGCATGTTATACAGAAAATATGTAAATCTTCGGCCTCCTGGAACAGAAAGCCTGAGATTTTTTTCGATATACCGACACGGAAAGTGCATTTCCCTTGATGCTGGCCAGCACACTATTGGTGGTGTCCCAAAGCAAATAGCGAAATATTTAGGTTTAAAAGACCCAGAGTTATACACCGGCCACTCTTTTCGCAGAACTAGAGCCACTATGGTTGCGGATTCGGGTAGAGACTGGAGATATTTTAGCACTAAAGCGTGCAGGAGGGTGGAAGAGCACCGAAATTGCGATGAGTTGTGTCGATGATTCGGTCAACAAAAAAATTGAAATGTCTAGCAAATTATTTGGTAGTAAGGAGGGTCAACAAGTCAACAGATGGTTCATCATCATCAGTATCAACTCTTTCATCATAAAAAATATGTGTTACTGGAAATAACAACTGTACCATGATTTTTAACATATATGACGATAAAACAAAATTTTCTAATGTAAATAATACTACTAACTTGTAAAAATTTTGCAAGTTAACTGTCAGTTTTACAAGTTAGTGACTTGATAAAATAAACTTTCTTGATTAATATTGTGTTTTTGGAAACTGACGTTTACAAATGAGAAACAAATAAAAATTATAACTTGTCCCTAATGGCCCTGTACCTTCAACACCGAGTTGCCCTAACTTTATAGACATCCAAGATATACTCACCGAGGCCCTAGCTGTAAAATCGAACCGTTCTCACTGAGTTACTCACCTGTAACAAAGAAAAGTAATTAGTCGCAGTAATTCGAGAAGACCGGGATTCATTTCCTCATTAAACTGGCGGAAATCTGCCGAGAAAATCAATCGCCTCTGTCACGGTGAAAAATGGAAGCAGGCAAAGACGATGTGGAAGTAGAGCAGGAGCGCGGTGTAACTTAATCGTCCTCTAGATATAGGCCAGGTCCTGATTTTTCTCCTTCTTAGACAATCAGGAAACCTAATCCTAAGGTATTTAGGTGGGTATCAATCACTTGGAAGTATCTGATTATTAAATGTTACGTCTCACTTCGCAAACATCTGGACAAATTGAATGCCACACCCTTGTCCACCAGAAAGAAGGCTTTAAGAGTGTTGTATAGATAGATAACTTGCTTTAACCATATGGGATCGAATCCTTGAACTGCAATATTGTTCCATATGCCTTTAGTTAAAATTCTCGTTCTTTGTTTAAAAATACCCTTGTCGACCGATTTAAGACTTGTTCGGACTAGGCCAGTAAGTCGAGTAGAGAGTCGCTTCGCCCACTGACTACTCTACCACAGTATCAAAGACTCTTCGACAGTATAAGGTGGTGGTAGGTACATCATACTGTGACTCTAATCGACTCGCTTGCTGGCGTTCGCACTCGGGAAATTACAAAATCATTCGCTACTCGAATAATCAACTGGCCTAGTCCGAACAAGCCCTTAGGGTCAGCTATTGAAAAGGTTCTCAACCCAAGAATTTGGGTCGAGTTTAGGGGATTCATCCGGTTTTTTAGTGACAATAACCATGTTCTATGAACCTCCATTCAGTTTTCAGTAAAAACTCATAAAATTAAATATATGGTGACATTTATTGCCGTTCAAGTTACATCTGGAAAATACATGTCAAGAGGGAATAGCAAATCGTCCAAGGTTTCTCTCATTGGTCTGTAGATTCAAGAAATGGTTGTTTTTCCCACTATAGTCAAAAATGGAAAATGAGAGCACTTTGTTTGCTCAGCGAGGCGTTGTTCGATTCTGACACCCAATCAATTGTTGATCTTTCCCACTTTTATTCAGAGGAAATGAACCTTCCTTTTTTTCGAGCTTGTCTTTGAAACCATATGATACAGTGACGAGCAATCAGTATAGTAGAAGTAGCGTAATAGAACAGCGATGATTCAGTTGTAATTCAAAATCGTCGGTCATTAATCAGTTTTTGATTCACAACCACACTTTGCTCCCTTGCTATACATTTTCATATAGAAGGTAGAGTTCATACTTGTATACACATTACTTGTATAATCGTTTCGTGCTTGTTATCTAAGTTAGGTAACAAGAAAATACAGTTTGTCTTTGTTGTTTGTTGAGAGTGCGTTCACATTTCACCACTTCCTCATCCTCTTCGTAGTTGTTATCAAGTACTGATAACAACTCATCGCTTCGAAGCTTGTAGTTTCAGAGGGGTCTCCTCAGGAGACCTAGGAGTAATCAGTATAAATCATAATCAATCACCAACCAGAAGCAGTGCAAGTAAACCATTATCCTGATAAAACAATCAGGGTACAAAAATAAAACTAGAACAACCCTGGTAAACTAACCTATCTAACTAACCTAACCTAACCTAGGTACAAAACATTAAACGTTATACACTCAAGCGGTTTGAATTTCCTGTCTTTGGTGTTCCGCAAGGAACGGTTCTCGGGCCCATATTATTCAATGTTCATCTGAATTCCTATAGAAATCGATGGATACCAAAATCTGTAGATAATGTAGTTATTTTTATTCTTCAGGGACATGGCATGAGGATTAAATCAGTTGAAGAAGAAGCCTGGATAAATTTCAAATTATTAACAATATTTTGTAGAAACAATGTTTTTTCCTTGACCAGTTATGAAATCGACTTGCTTCGTTTTGGAATTGAGAAAAAGACAAGAGGTAGAATAAAGAAAAAATAAACAAAACTCACAACGACATTGAAATCATAAAAAATTTAAATATAAAACGAAATTAATGAATAAGTAAACATGATAACGAAATTTTAAAACAGTATAAATTAAAATTAAATAATAATTCATTGCTCTCAACTACAATTGAAAAAACACGAAAGGGATATAAATCGATGAACATGAGAACGATTGACAACTTTTTTTAATTTTCTAATATATCATCCCATTAAACAAATCTTCCAACTTCAAATCTCATCACTTGGCGAACGTTGACAAATAGCAGTAACAGCGGCTCCAATTTAAATCTACCCCCATAATTAAACCCTCTTCCCATCCATTGTACTCGCAGCATCAAGCCGAGTGTGAAATCGGATCCGATATTGTCTGTGTTCGAATTAAAATTGATACGATTGAAATCTCATTCAATGTCGATCCGTAACGAGATAGAATAACGCATAGCTAATGAGAAAAGAACTAACGCCTTCGAATGAGCATTTCGATGCGGTAATATAAGTCCATTAATAGAGAACGTGAAAATGAAATATTCAATACCCTGATCCATTACGAACGATATAAATGTATTCTATCACATTCGAAACGATATTACCAGTTCTAAACGGAAGACTTGGCGATCGTAATTTCACGTCGAAGTTTATTGTGAACGGAAATTTATTACCCTTCGATATTTTCTCCAGTGATAACGTTAATAGTGTAGCTCGTAACTATTTTTCATATTCGAAGAGAAGTATCCTCTTAGTAAAGAGGAACAATTGATATTTTTACGTCCCATATGCGTCAGAAAATTTGGCTCAACATTTACCAACTCAAGTTGAATTATTGTAAAATGATGAATGAGGAAAATTTAATTGCTATCTTGAAAGGGCTCATTCCTGATTCGAGAACTGGTAAAATTCGAGACTGGTTTGCGGAAGTCGAATTGTTTGATTCTGTGTAGACAAAATGGATGCTTCAGATATAGAAGAATCAGTGAATATTGCTTGTTTATCTCTACTACCGAAAAAGTCGAAAAAAAGGTATGAACCAGGATATAAATCCTTCAAGAATTGGTGCCAAAGCAAGAGGGCTACTGCAGTCTCAGAAACCTTGTTTTTGGCGTATTTCCACGAGAAAAGTGCTTTATTGAAGTCCTCATCAAGCTTAATCCAGAAAAAAACAAGAAAACGTGTTTCCAAATTTTGTTAATAATGTGAATAATTGTAAGAATTGTACCATTAATATTCATTTGAATTAATGTCACCGGAGTTTTCTCTGGATTTGTGTAATATGTTGATGAAATCGAAAATTAAAGTTACTCATAATAATTTTAGATGAGTGTTTCCCAAGGGATGTAAGTTGACTCACATAGGGATTAATCGATGGTTTAATTCCTCTTAAGGTATTCAGGTAGATCTAGATAAAACTGAAATTTTTCTTGGTTTTTTTCAGTCACATCAAAGAAACCAGAATTTAACCGACGATCATTCAAAACAACTAAGCCGAATCGATACCTAATTTCCCAACCGAAGTTAGCAGACTCGATTTACGAAAGCGGCATCCCAGGAATTTTTTCGACGGCCGCGGAAGCCATAGAGCATCTCCCACGACAGGTCCGCTCGCGAATGTCATCAGTTACGCGTGCCGACGTCGACGGAAAAATTAAATTTTAATCAGCATCTGCCGCTGTTTCACCGTGTAAATTAGCGTAATAAATTACCTTTATTTCGGGGAATCCGGCCGGCCGATGCCAGACCGGAGCTACGTTGAATTATTCAATTTCACGAGAGAGATGACACCGGAGGTTTGCCGTTTTAACGTTTCGGAAAGAACGCGAAGTCGACGATCAAAAGGTTTCGCAAGAGCGGCCAGGTTTGGTCCATAATTCTGTTTCCATTGCCGCGTAGAAGTTCATACAGGGTGAAGTGTATAGTTTGAAAGCAACCTGGAGATCTGTTACGCCCCTCATCAGAGCTATTATCAACACTCTGCCATCTACAGCTCGTCCACCAGCTCCAGAGCTCCAAAGAACTTAAGTAGTCTAGGATGGCTTCCAGGAGACCAAGTCTCCATTCCTCCTACAATCTTCTCGTCTAAAGCATTCTTAACTTTGGGAGTTTATTAACTATTGTGATTATTACATCACTAGGTAGGTCTGCTGTAAGGGATGTAATTGTCAGGACAACACCAAGCTTTCTGAGTCTTTCTCCCATTACCAGTACCTTCTTAGATATTCTAAGGAAAGCATCATGAGCTACCCTATCAATCACCAGATGTAGAGGAGTGAGATGTGTAATGATCTCAGGTGTTCCTAAAGGGTATGTTCTCACAGCTCCAGCGGTACACAAACAGGCCAAATTTTATACGTTATTGAGTTTTTGCCTCGTGGTTGTCTGACCCATTAGAGACAATATTGGTCTCGCAATCATGACCTATTATTTTAGGGTTCGAGCCCAAGTTTCATTGGATAGACTGCGCGCCCTCAGAGCTATTATTGCTTTACTAACAGCAGTAAAAGAAATAACTGTCGTCTTGATTGGCTTAATGTTGAGCCACACTGACAAGCCCCACTGGTCGATGAATCTGAGGCTTTAGCTCTTACCATATGGATCAGGGCTAGGTCATCAGCATATCCAATGAATTCGAAGACAAGCTTCGTTAGCCTTTGTAGTATTTCATCCACTGCTAAGCTCCCTTGCCACGCAGGAAACACCTCAAGGAGGAGTATTACTCGCGAATAGCTTGGACAGAGATTGATTGCCCAGCGATGTCAAATCTTCATACATCCTTTTTATAATGGTCTTTCACTCCTCGCCTTCTGAGTGTTTCTCTGAAAGACGCAAGTGTTGTGTTGTCAAGTCCAAGAAATGTCTAGGAAACCACCTACACATTGCTACTTCTTCGTTATTCGGAGTTTTCTGGATGACTTCAGTCAGCTGATACAGGGCAGTCTCTGTTGAACGTTCTCCCTGTACACAAGCTGACATTGGAGGAGTTGTTTTCTGCTTCACTTCTTTCTCCATCTTATTGAAAATACCACGTTAAGAAAATGGGTTTGAAAGATTTCCCATTGGAAAAACAGTTTCTTTTGGCCTTCCCCATTTTATAGTGAAATTTCAAGGGATAAGACACGTATATGTTCGCGAGATATAATATAATTTTCTTCATTGAAAAGGTTGGATAGGTTACACAGAAATCACGAATCCCCCAACGCACAGAGCACCAGCAAATAAGAACCAACCTGTAAATCTAACATACAATCTCCAAGGAAACATTGTTCGAACTGTAATTAAACCAAACCATTCAACCAATCAAACTCCTCATCCGGGTGCTAATTCGGCCTCTTCCTCAACCCCAGGGACTCGGGAACTCCCTCACCGGCAGCTTCCAGTCCACCGATTGTTCATAATCGAGTATCGAACTGCTTCCCATCAGATCGCGAATATATGTTGCTCGATAATTAGTTTAATTGGATATTGTCTCTGGCATCGATGGATTGCCAGATAACACAGAAATAGACCCGCATGGATTCACCCTCGACGAGGTCGAAGGGTGGCGTTTGTTGTTCACGAAAGATTAACCCGATAACTGAAGGTATTGCGATTTCGGATTTTCCATTAGGAGGCCAATTTAAAACTTTGTAGCGATAAAACTCATAGGTGAGACCTTCCGGTCCGCATTACAAGTCATACTCATTAATTATTAAGTTCTATTTTGCCTCCCATCAGAGCCGTCTTGCTGTTGCTCCATTTTCAGCTCGTCCTCCAGGTCCAGAGTTCCAATGAACTCCAGTACAATCTCTGATGGCTTTGAGGAAGTTACAATCTCTCTTCTGTAGTTTCTTGCATTTTTTGGGCGTAAGGCCAAATATGCTTTTCCTCTTGCTGTTCTCATTTCCTTTGACATACCAGGATATTACCATGTAAGTGAATATGACTCTGACAATCGTGACGCATATCTCTTCATATTCGTGGGTTACAGCGCCAAGTCTCACCAGCTAGACTTCTGCACGCTATCAGAGACTTCCTAGCAGTGATCTTAACATGGTTGTTCCATAGTAGTAGCTTATCTTAATATGATATATTTACAATTTTCATTAAATGGGATTACTGTGGTCTTGGTTAGGTTAATATTCTGCCCTACCTCGAAGGATATCAGCTTGATACATCAGAAGAGCCCTGGAATTTAACTCTTACTGCATCAACAGCATAGCCTATACCTTCGAAGTCAAACGCTTCAGCATGTGGAGTGCCTCAGCAACTACTGGGCTCCATGAAAGGGCAGATATAACTCATGTGTTGTGTTGGCCCCAGTTAATATGTCCAGGAAAGCTGACATTAGGATTGGAAGAACACTTGAACCATTTGTGTTTTGGGCCAAAAAGAGTAAATGCCACACGGAGTAGGGGAGAAATCAAGAGGTTCTTTCTGTAACAGTAGCTGATTTAATAGAGTCCTCGAATCCATTAACCGAAGAGTCCTCCGACATCGTTTGAATTTCCAACGCAGGAACCTACACCCCAAATCAATCCCCATAATTTCCAATACGAACGAAACTTGGCAAACCGACCAGATTACCATACCGCACGAGAACTCAGACACAAAGCCCAATACCGCAAATATCCAATCCAATCATTGTCTCGAGAACGACACGTATTGAAGTCTGCAGATTACCACTGAGCGAACATCTATGTTTCTATCGACCAACATCGAGTAGGACGTAGAGAGAAGCCTGCAGTCGAATCTTACATAATGGATAAGGTAATATGGGGCCGGTTCGATTGTATTTCTGCGGAATGGCTTTATTGTTATGCTTGGCCGGCATCAAAATTATATTCTGAGGTTGGAGCGGGCTGGATCCAGGGCAGGTCTCAGCCAATGGAAATTCATCAAAGCCTTATTATAAGGATTTGAACCTGGATCGTTACTAGTAGGTTAGGCTTCCGGAGACTGCGACTTCTGCTCTTTACCCTACCCATTCATTGAAACCCAAGGAGGTCGTCAATGATATTGATAAAACCGACAACATCCTAAGGATTCTTGGCCTCGTGGTTATCCAGGAACGGTTTCCCTAAATGAATGTTTTTAAGGCCATGATGAAGACCGCACCCCTTTGGGGTTCATTTGAAGACACTCCTGGCCGCATACGTAAACAGCCAGTATCTCGGCCTGTAAAATAGAGGGCTCACTTTTCAGGGCTTCAGAGATCATCAAAACCCTATAAAAGAAGGATATACAAGAATTTTAAGAATCCGACACCCTGTATTGGTAGTCATTCCATATTTAGCTAACCCTACCTGTCCATCGACAAAGAATCCTCTCGATAGAGCATTAACGATCAAAATCGCCCTCCGCGTCAACGCATACGATGCACTTTCGTGTCCAGAATGGACCAAAAAACATTTTCGATCTGTTGGCCACGTCTTGCCGCAGGCAGCGGCGACGCGCGGTCCGCCCGGAGACCGCACACGGTCGAATAATGTCCGCAATACGGCACCGCGGTGTACAAACAAAAGCGCGGTGCGACGCACAAACACAAAACGCATAATATCCGCACAATCAAAGGCGCTCCGGGCCCTTGAGCATTAAAAATTCGTAACGCAGCCCCGGACCATCGAAACGGACGGTTTTAATAAAACATCGGGCTTTGTGAAATTGGCATCTGAATTAATTATGGGCCGATGGGTGCGCTTTAATATTAAATATGATAACAAACGTGGAGCGGACGCGGAGTGGAACCTCGGGACATTGAGCGTTCAACAAGCGCGGGTTTATGGGGGATAATCCATAATCAATGGGATGTGAAAGGGTTTCGCATTGCTAATTCCTGGGACGTGACAGATGGCATTCGAGAGTGGATGCGGTCTTAGGTAGGCACTTCTGGATGATATAGCGAAACCTTCACTCAGTATCCTGAAAAACTTGTTTTTATCTATGAAAAGGCCAATTACGTTCCTCACCAAGATACAATTATGGCAGATGTTTATTCTTAACATTTTTTTTTATGAACATAAGATTCTGTTTCGTTTAGAAAATACGGGCATTTACAAAAACATATTTTCTTGTTTCTATGTTTAATCTTAGAGCATTGTACTTTTTCAACAATTTACGAACGTAAATTTTCAACTCCGTTATTGATTCGCTCTCTAAGGTATTCATCTGTCTGTATTTCTCTTTATTTGATACAAATTTATAGGACTCGATTTGTAAAAATAACCAGCTCCTCCACCAGTTAGTAACAATCAGAGCTGTGCCAAAGCATTGTGCTTTGTGCTCGTGAAAGTACTCGGAGCCCTTTTGTGCTCCCGAGCACTGTGCTCCCAAGCACTTTTCAAAAGCAGTGCTTAGTGCTTAGTAATTGGAGTGCTTCGGCCAAAGGCTTAGTGCTTAGTAATCCCAAAAGTGCTCCAGAGCACTTTTGCGGATTACTAAGCACTAAGCCCTGAGCCAATCTTGTACGAATTCATTTTTTTTCCTTTGAAAAAATCTTAAATCAACATTTCTTCACATGACAGTAACATCCCAAAACTGGATTGCAATTACAGAGGGATGATAATGAGGAAACTTGATCATTATGAAAGGAAAATTGAAGGGCCCATGTGTATTTTGTTAAATGGTAATTTGTGCGTTGACAACTCAACATCAATAGAAAAGCAAAAGCCACGATTCTGATTTTTTTAACGTTTTCATCTGACCAAAGAGTCTTATATAGACAACATCAAAACCTTACACAGTTCATTCAAATTTTGATACTTCTTCGTTATTTGTCACGCAACAATGTTTTGCAACTGGTTTGCTCCTGACAAATCAGTGCAAGAATTGACAGAGGAACATTTCCATTTTTCCTTGAATTTTTTATTAAATTTTGTTTCAAGGACTGGGAGATTTCAGAAAAAAAAGTAAACTCGAAAAATTCAGTATATTTATGAATATTATTAAACAGAGAGATCCACGGGCGAGTAGCATTCTTCTCTATCATTATCAATAAGAATTTATTATACAGGGTGTCCCAGAAGTCGCGCACCCCATTGAGGGCTTCGAAAGTGAAAAATATTCTGAGCCCAAAAATCCATGTTCGAAATTTTTCGATAACGTAGTTAATTAGTAATTAATTAATGAAAGTGACCAATGAGAGGCGCCCAACAGGAGAATAAGTAGGCAGTGGAGACGCGAGACAGAGACGCCAGAGCTGCTGCCGGCTTTTCACGCAATGAACCGAGACTGGCGTCTCACTCTCGCGTGCCAACTGCCTACTTATTCTTCTGAAGGACCATTAATTAATGATTAATTAACTACGTTATCAAAGAATTTCAAACATGGATTTGTGGGCTTAGAATATTCCTCTCTTTCGATCCCCTTAATGGGGTTCACGACTTCTGGGACACCCTGTATATTAAATTGAATCGAATTCAAAATTTTTAATATCACATACCTATGCCAACTCACAATTTCTTTTCCGATTGAAATAACCTCACTTTCCATATTTCCTAAAAGAAGTGCTTAGGGCTTAGTGCTCGAAATGTCGAATTACTTTCACAAAGTGCTTAGTATTCGCGAGCCTTTTGTGAAAATAAGTGCTTTGTGCTCGAGACTCGGGAGCCTTTTTATTCAAGTGCTTAGTGCTCGAAGCACTTTTCTTCAGTGCTCGTCACAGCTCTGGTAACAATAACTGCCTACAAGCTATAATCTGCCTGATACCTATGAAAGAGTTTTCAATATAGATAGATACTGTTTTGTACCTAGGTTAATTTACCAAGGTTGTTCTGGTTTTATTTTTGTACTCTGATTGTTTTATCAGGATAATGGTTTACTTGCACTGCTTCTAGTTACTAGATGCTGGTGATTCACGTAAATTTCGAAGATTAAATGTTGTGACTCCTCAACCGATGTAAGGGGGTATACTTAACTATAAGCACCCTATGGTAATCTTGATGATTACTGCGATAAGTTGTTATCAGTACTTGATAACAACTACGAAGAGGATGAGGAAGTGGTAAAATGTGAACGCACTCTCAACAAACAATAAACTGTAGTTTTTCTTGTTACCTCAACTTAGATCACAAGCACGAAACGATTATACGAGTAATACAAATAGACTTATAACTCTACCTTCTTATGAAAATGTATAGCAGAGGAAGAATTATGATGTACCTTCTATATGATAATGTATAGCAAGGGATCAAAGTGTTGTTGTGAATTACAAAAAATAACTAATTGCTTATTGACAACTGGTGATTGACCGACGATTATAAACTCTACTTTCTATATGAAAATGTAAAGCAAGGAGGAATTATGATGACTAATACAAAAAACTTCACTTTACTGATTGCTTGTCTCTCTAACATAGGTTTTTAAAGACAAGCTCGAAAATAAGGGAGGTTCATTTCCTCTGAATAAAAGTGGGTAAGATCAACAGTTGATTGGGTGTCGGAATCGATCTACGCCTCGCTAAGCAAGCGAAGTGCTCTCATTCGTCATTTTGACTATAGTGGGAAAAATCTTAAATCTACAGACCAAAGAGGACGGTTCGACGATTTGCTACTCTCTCCTGACATGTACCCTATTTCCCAGATGTAACCGGAACGGCCATAAATGTCACCATATGTTTAATTTTATGAGCTTTCACTGCGAACTTAATGAAGGTTCATACGACATTGTCACCAAAAAACCGGATGAATCTCCTAAACTTGACCTAAATTCTTGGGTTGAGAAACTTTCGAACATAATTGGTCGAAAAAGGGTATTTTTGAACAAAAAACGGGAATTGTAACAAAAAACATATGGAAATTTATTGCCTTCCAAGGGTTCGATCTCTTACGGTTAAAATCAATACAACATTTTTAAAAAGTGACAGCTCCTTTCTGGTGAACAACGGAGACGAAATCAATCTGATACAAACAGATACAAATGGGTGTTCTCTACAGGATTTTTAATTTTCCTTTTTTTCGATTTTGGCTGCATTGAATAGATATTGCCATTTGAAAAAGAATGGGCTGAATACGTCCTTGCCACGATTCTCTGGTAAGAATGCAAATACCTCAAAGTTTATATTTATCGATTGAAATTGAATTAATACAGTTCTTAACAAAGCTAAAACTAGAATACAATACAAATCTACAAACAAAAACATTTGAACTTGAACTCGTCAGTAACCGAGGGAGTGACAGCAGCGGCTTATTTCACGATCTTGAAACAACCAAAGGACTGTTAAAACACGAAACGAAACTAAAACCTTTGAAAACCTTCACGGCCTTAAGAGAGGTTTATACCGTTCGACGTTCAGTTCAAAACGCCATTCGGGATTTCTCACGATAGAGACCACCGATTTATATGGGGTTTCCACTATTATTCAATTTGAAGGGTTCTTCAAGTGGGAAAGTTCATAACTTTTTTTTTTTTCGTCGAAAAAAACATCAATTTTTTTTCACTCGACGAAAAGAAAAAGTTATGAACTTTCCGACTTGAAGAACTCTTCAAATCGAATAATAGTGAAAACCCCATATAAATCGGTGGTCTCTATCGTGAGAAATCCCGAATCGCATTTTGAACTGAACGTCGAACGGTATAGACCCCTCTTAAATTCAGAACTTATCCGTTCGCGCTGCAGGTTCGCTCGACTGAACCAAACCCAATATGCAACAATCGCTCTGCCTCCCCGTAATTTTCTTTCTGGCGTCAACCGGGCGTAACGCAGACGTTGAGACGTGAGAGCAGCTCTCATTGAAAACGCCCTGTAATTGACGTTCGCGAAATTATTAAACCGCGTATAGCTGATATCGCTCAGTTCACCCTTTCAGAAAATGTTTTCGCCGAAGTTCGCCCCCGCAGCCGCGTAATTGCCCAACTTCTAGTCCAACTTTGTTAGTCGGCGTGTATGTGCGAGAGTACGTTCGTCGTCGGTTGATACACCTCTCAAAGTTTCGGAATTGAGTGTAGCAAAATAATTGAGTCATTAGGTGCGCGAAGTTTGGCCCGCGACATGTATGATTAACGACGTAGTCATTGTGACTTGTTTACATAATGCGGGACCTCGCGGAAGCTCGCTGCGATAATTGGCGTGGTGTTAAGTGGGACTAACGCCTCACTTGAGGACTATTCTATTGTTCCTTCTATTTCGGCAAGAGAGCGACGTTCTGAATTCAATTACAAAGGAGGTGGCGGTATCTTCAAGTGACATTCCTTTTGTTGGCAGGTCTCAGACGTATGTCGACGCTATGTCATTGTTCCTGTCACTAACTTGGTATTTAACTCTTTTTAGGTTAGACATTTATTTTTCGCTTTTGACTGGTTGAAACATGAATGAATGATACCCGAAGCTAGTTGAAACTATAAGTGACTACCCTCTTCGAATCATATAATACTTCACGCCCAAATAATCGTTAAGTTATCGCCAACAACTGCCACCTGAGCAAACATAAAATCCCGAACATAACGACACAGACGACTTAACCCTTACACTCTTAGCATAATTAAGGTATTATTCCATCCCTTAACGAACTCAAACTCGGTTATTAGAGTCATCTGGAAACACTACCAGAGACATTAGAAGTGGTCCAAGCCGTGGAGTACGTAGAAGGGAGGAACACGAGCAGGAAGTGGATAATATAAAGGCATGTTGGAATCCGAGTCGACTGCGGAAGTTAAGTGAAGGAACCTGTGGACGCGGACTCGAATTTATGGCTTTTTAAATTGGGATAATTTAAATAGGGCGAATGGAGTGGAGTAAGAAGATTCGACAGCGGAAGGGACACTACTTTCGACGTCTCATGAGGCCCTGTCTCTATCTCGATATGGAAGATATGTTATACAGCGTCATCTGCTGAAAAATGAGGGGAAATAAAGGGTTTTCCCATAAGAAGCGTTGTTTTGACATTCAAAGAGAAACGCCAATTTTTTTTAGATGAATGAGGGGATGGTTATTTCATTATAAAGAAGAAGGTATGCTGTCAATAATGGAAAATAACATCAGCCAAATGACCACCAGGACCACGACTACAAAAACATATCCTTCTCATGAAATTTTCCAAGACCCCATGAAAACACCATATTTGTCAATGAAACTGAATATCCGGGACTATTTAACCGTATTATTCGATCGAGAAATTATGCGAACCATTCGAATCTTCCTTATTAGCCATTTCACCCGAAGATAACAACCATACTTTGAGTAGCCTGGGCTCGTGAACAAAAGTCGAAAACGAAAAATCGAAAAACTTAAAACCGAATAACTCTTTACTTATGAAGGCTACATGGGTGATTTTGGTATCAAAATGTAGGTTTTCGAGGTCGTTCTATTCAATGAAAGATGATCCAGAGCCCTAACTATCATAGTTTAGATTTTCACATGTCAAATGGCATTTTTTGAAAAATTCCAAATTTCAAACTCTCATATCTTCCGTTCCAATCATCTCCGCCAAAAGTTATTCATATTATGTTGATCAGCATACCTCAATGTATCACTGTGCAAAATATGAGCGATTTGAAAAATCTCAAATTTTTGGTGAAAAATTCCAAAGGGGTAAGACCCCATGAAAACACCTATTTGTCAATAAAACTGAATATCCGGGACTATTTAACCGTATTATTCGATCGAGAAATCATGCGAACAATTCGAACCTTCCATATTAGCCATTTCACCCGAAGATAACAACCATCCTTTGAGTAGCCTGGGCTCGTGAACAAAAGTCGAAAACGAAAAATCGAAAAACATAAAACCGAATAACTCATTACTTATGAAGGCTACATGGGTGGTTTTGGTATCAAAATGTAGGTTTTCGAGGTCGTTCTATTCAATGAAAGATCATCCAGAGACCTAACTATCATAGTTTAGATTTTCACCTGCCAAATGGCATTTTTTGAAACATTGCAAATTTCAAACTCTCATATCTTCCGTTCCAATCATCTCCGCCAAAAGTTATTTATATTATGTTAATCAGCATACCCCAATGTATTACTGTACAAAATATGAGCGATTTGAAAAATCTCAAATTTTTGGTGAAAAATTCCAAAGGGGTAAGACCCCATGAAAACACCTATTTGTAAATAAAACTGAATATCCGGGACTATTTAACCGTATTATTCGATCGAGAAATCATGCGAACAATTCGAACCTTCCATATTAGCCATTTCACCCGAAGATAACAACCATCCTTTGAGTAGCCTGGGCTCGTGAACAAAAGTCGAAAACGAAAAATCGAAAAACATAAAACCGAATAACTCATTACTTATGAAGGCTACATGGGTGGTTTTGGTATCAAAATGTAGGTTTTCGAGGTCGTTCTATTCAATGAAAGATCATCCAGAGACCTAACTATCATAGTTTAGATTTTCACCTGCCAAATGGCATTTTTTGAAACATTGCAAATTTCAAACTCTCATATCTTCCGTTCCAATCATCTCCGCCAAAAGTTATTTATATTATGTTAATCAGCATACCCCAATGTATCACTGTACAAAATATGAGCGATTTGAAAAATCTCAAATTTTTGGTGAAAAATTCCAAAGGGGTGAGACCCCATGAAAACACCATATTTTTCAATGAAACTGAATATCCGGGACTATTTAACCGTATTATTCGATCGAGAAATTATGCGAACCATTCGAATCTTCCTTACTAGCCATTTCACCCGAAGATAACAACCATACTTTGAGTAGCCTGGGCTCGTGAACAAAAGTCGAAAACGAAAAATCGAAAAACTTAAAACCGAATAACTCTTTAGTTATGAAGGCTACATGGGTGATTTTGGTATCAAAATGTAGGTTTTCGAGGTCGTTCTATTCAATGAAAGATGATCCAGAGCCCTAACTATCATAGTTTAGATTTTCACATGTCAAATGGCATTTTTTGAAAAATTGCAAATTTCAAACTCTCATATCTTCCGTTCCAATCATCTCCGCCAAAAGTTATTTATATTATGTTGATCAGCATACCTCCATGTATCACTGTGCAAAATATGAGCGATTTAAAAAATCTCAAATTTTTTGTGAAAAATTCCAAAGGGGTGAGACCCCATGAAAACACCATATTTGTCAATAAAACTGAATATTCGGGACTATTTAACTGTAATATTCGATCCAGAAATTATGCGAACAATTCGAACCTTTCATATTAGCCATTTTACCCGAAGATAACAACCATACTTTGAGTAGCCTAGGCTCGTGAACAAAAGTCGAAAACGAAAAATCGAAAAACATAAAACCGAATAACTCGTTACTTATGAAGGCTACATGGGTGGTTTTGGTATCAAAATGTATGTTTTCGAGGTCGTTCTAATCGATGAAAGATCATCCAGAGCCCTAACTATCATAGTTTAGATTTTCACCTGTCAAATGGCATTTTTTGAAAAATTGCAAATTTCAAACTCTCATATCTTCCGTTCCATTCATCTCTGCCAAAAGTTATTTATATTATGTTGATCAGCATACCTCTATGTATCACTGTGCGAAATATGAGCGATTTGAAAAATTTCAAATTTTTGGTGAAAAATTCCAAAGGGGTAAGACCCCATGAAAACACCATATTTGTCAATAAAACTGAATATCCGGGACTATTTAACCGTATTATTCGATCGAGAAATTATGCGAACAATTCGAACCTTCCATATTAGCCATTTCACCCGAAGATAACAACCATACTTTGAGTAGCCTGGGCTCGTGAACAAAAGTCGAAAACGAAAAATCGAAAAACATAAAACCGAATAACTCATTACTTATGAAGGCTACATGGGTGGTTTTGGTATCAAAATGTAGGTTTTCGAGGTCGCTCTATACAATGAAAGATGACCCAGAGCCCTAACTATTATAGTTTAGATTTTCACCTGTCAAATGGCATTTTTTTAAAAATTGCAAATTTCTAACTCTCATATCTTCCGTTCCAATCATCTCCGCCAAAAGTTATTTATATTATGTTGATCAGCATACCTCAATGTATCACTGTGCATAATATGAGCGATTTGAAAAATCTCAAATTTTGGGTGAAAAATTCCAAAGGGGTAAGACCCCATGAAAACACCATATTTGTCAATAAAACTGAATATCCGGGACTATTTAACCGTATTATTCGATCGAGAAATTATGCGAACCATTCGAATCTTCCATATTAGCCATTTCACCCGAAGATAACAACCATACTTTGAGTAGCCTGGGCTCGTGAACAAAAGTCGAAAACGAAAAATCGAAAAACATAAAACCGAATAACTCGTTACTTATGAAGGCTACATGGGTGGTTTTGGTATCAAAATGTAGGTTTTCGAGGTCGTTCTATTCAATGAAAGATGATTCAGAGCCCTTACTATCATAGTTTAGATTTTCACATGTCAAATGGCATTTTTTGAAAAATTGCAAATTTCAAACTCTTATATCTTCCGTTCCAATCATCTCCGCCAAAAGTTATTTATATTATGTTGATCAGCATACCTCAATGTATCACTGTGCAAAATATGAGCGATTTGAAAAATCTCAAATTTTGGGTGAAAAATTCGAAAGGGGAAGACCCCATGAAAACACCATATTTGTCAATAAAACTGAATTCCGGGACTATTCAACCGTATTATTCGATCGAGAAATTATGCGAACAATTCGAACCTTCCATATTAGCCATTTCACCCGAAGATAACAACCATCCTTTGAGTAGCCTGGGCTCGTGAACAAAAGTCGAAAACGAAAAATCGAAAAACATAAAACCGAATAACTCATTACTTATGAAGGCTACATGGGTGGTTTTGGTATCAAAATGTAGGTTTTCGAGGTCGTTCTATTCAATGAAAGATCATCCAGAGACCTAACTATCATAGTTTAGATTTTCACCTGCCAAATGGCATTTTTTGAAACATTGCAAATTTCAAACTCTCATATCTTCCGTTCCAATCATCTCCGCCAAAAGTTATTTATATTATGTTGATCAGCATACCCCAATGTATCACTGTACAAAATATGAGTGATTTGAAAAATCTCAAATTTTTGGTGAAAAATTCCAAAGGGGTGAGACCCCATGAAAACACCATATTTTTCAATGAAACTGAATATCCGGGACTATTTAACCGTATTATTCGATCGAGAAATTATGCGAACCATTCGAATCTTCCTTATTAGCCATTTCACCCGAAGATAACAACCATACTTTGAGTAGCCTGGGCTCGTGAACAAAAGTCGAAAACGAAAAATCGAAAAACTTAAAACCGAATAACTCTTTAGTTATGAAGGCTACATGGGTGATTTTGGTATCAAAATGTAGGTTTTCGAGGTCGTTCTATTCAATGAAAGATGATCCAGAGCCCTCACTATCATAGTTTAGATTTTCACATGTCAAATGGCATTTTTTGAAAAATTCCAAATTTCAAACTGTCATATCTTCCGTTCCAATCATCTCCGCCAAAAGTTATTCATATTATGTTGATCAGCATACCTCAATGTATCACTGTGCAAAATATGAGCGATTTGAAAAATTTCAAATTTTTGGTGAAAAATTCCAAAGGGGTAAGACCCCATGAAAACACCATATTTGTCAATAAAACTGAATATCCGGGACTATTTAACCGTATTATTCGATCGAGAAATTATGCGAACAATTCGAACCTTCCATATTAGCCATTTCACCCGAAGATAACAACCATTCTTTGAGTAGCCTAGGCTCGTGAACAAAAGTCGAAAACGAAAAATCGAAAAACATAAAACCGAATAACTCGTTACTTATGAAGGCTACATGGGTGGTTTTGGTATCAAAATGTAGGTTTTCGAGGTCGTTATATTCAATGAAAGATCATCCAGAGCCCTAACTATCATAGTTTAGATTTTCACCTGTCAAATGGCATTTTTTGAAAAATTGCAAATTTCAAACTCTCATATCTTCCGTTCCAATCATCTCCGCCAAAAGTTATTTATATTATGATGATCAGCATACCTCTATGTATCACTGTGCAAAATATGAGCGATTTGAAAAATTTCAAATTTTTGGTGAAAAATTCCAAAGGGGTAAGACCCCATGAAAACACCATATTTGTCAATAAAACTGAATATCCGGGACTATTTAACCGTATTATTCGATCGAGAAATTATGCGAACAATTCGAACCTTCCATATTAGCCATTTCACCCGAAGATAACAACCATACTTTGAGTAGCCTGGGCTCGTGAACAAAAGTCGAAAACGAAAAATCGAAAAACATAAAACCGAATAACTCATTACTTATGAAGGCTACATGGGTGGTTTTGGTATCAAAATGTAGGTTTTCGAGGTCGCTCTATTCAATGAAAGATGACCCAGAGCCCTAACTATTATAGTTTAGATTTTCACCTGTCAAATGGCATTTTTTTAAAAATTGCAAATTTCTAACTCTCATATCTTCCGTTCCAATCATCTCCGCCAAAAGTTATTCATATTATGTTGATCAGCATACCTCAATGTATCACTGTGCATAATATGAGCGATTTGAAAAATCTCAAATTTTGGGTGAAAAATTCCAAAGGGGTAAGACCCCATGAAAACACCATATTTGTCAATAAAACTGAATATCCGGGACTATTTAACCGTATTATTCGATCGAGAAATTATGCGAACCATTCGAATCTTCCATATTAGCCATTTCACCCGAAGATAACAACCATACTTTGAGTAGCCTGGGCTCGTGAACAAAAGTCGAAAACGAAAAATCGAAAAACATAAAACCGAATAACTCGTTACTTATGAAGGCTACATGGGTGGTTTTGGTATCAAAATGTAGGTTTTCGAGGTCGTTCTATTCAATGAAAGATGATTCAGAGCCCTTACTATCATAGTTTAGATTTTCACATGTCAAATGGCATTTTTTGAAAAATTGCAAATTTCAAACTCTTATATCTTCCGTTCCAATCATCTCCGCCAAAAGTTATTTATATTATGTTGATCAGCATACCTCAATGTATCACTGTGCAAAATATGAGCGATTTGAAAAATCTCAAATTTTGGGTGAAAAATTCGAAAGGGGAAGACCCCATGAAAACACCATATTTGTCAATAAAACTGAATATCCGGGACTATTCAACCGTATTATTCGATCGAGAAATTATGCGAACAATTCGAACCTTCCATATTAGCCATTTCACCCGAAGATAACAACCATACTTTGAGTAGCCTGGGCTCGTGAACAAAAGTCGAAAACGAAAAATGGAAAAACAAAACCGAATAACTCGTTACTTATGAAGGCTACATGGGTGGTTTTGGTATCAAAATGTAGGATTTCGAGGTCGTTCTATTCAATGAAAGATGATCCAGAGCCCTAACTAATGCAGCGAGAACCCATATAAAGAGGATACAAAGTACAGAAAACAAATTTCTGAGATGGGCATTAGACGCCCCCTGGTTTGTTAGGAAAGAACAAATCTGAAAAGACATAGAATGGGAGTCCATTACTACATTCATCAAACGAAAAGCTGCAAAAGCTAATGAAAGAGCTAGTGAACATCCAAATGACGACCTTAGAAGGTTTTTTGACTATGACCCCGCTGAAGATGAAAAAACAGCGAGAATTTACCGCAAAAGACCTATAGAGACCAATTGCGAAAATGAAGATATAAACTCCACACTCAGTGAGAGATATCCAATTGAAGGATGAACACAAACACTCAGCATAAAAGAATGCGAAAGAGAAAATAACAGATAAGATAAGATGATGGAAGGTTTATAGGCTTATGCCCGGAACCAACTGCAGGAGAGGTGTTTAGTCGGTAAGAATCCGACACTACCCAGAAAGACTGGGTGTCTGATGTAAGATTCACCTCTTCTAGAACAAAAAAAAAACCTTTCCATCTTCAAATGTTATTTGTTTTCTATCCGTTGAGTAAGATTTTATGATTCCCAATACATTATCTCTTATTCAATATAACACCTCTTATTGGAAAACCCGTGATTTCGGCAAAAATACAGCGTTGAAATGACGAAGAGGATGGCCGAAGAAGACCTGCGGACTTTCACAAGCTACACAATTGACCATCTCTGGGCAATATAAGTGTGATTCTTCGACCGGGCTGTAAAATGAAGAGGTTATTCCACCCACTCGCCGCGGATATCATCCGAGCCTTCCCGCTGCACTACATTTTTACTGTCGAATAAATCTCAACAAAGAAAGACAACATCGGAACCAATAAAAATCCCGGAACGTCTATGGGCGCCCGAAGCAACCTTTCCCGGTAATAATTGCCCCGGAGATAGATGGCGTTAGTCGAAAGCGCGGTTTTATTACGGCCGCGCTGTCATTGACACTCGTCAAACTGTCACTTTGTCGAGGAGAAGAACGACGGACGGCGGGGAGAGCGGGAGGATGGCGGGTCGCACGGTTTTAATGGGCGATAAAACGCTTCACGGGCATGTTATAGTTTTTGTGGAACGGGAGTAATTAAACGTACCTACGACGTTTATTGACAGACTGGGAGTGTGGTGTGACATGAGTCCGAAACCGGCAGCTTGTAGGAGGAAAACAATGTTGACTTGTTTGGTGTAATTTTTTTTTTCAGTTGGTTTACTGGATTGAGCAAAGAATATCACTTACCGTAATTCGATATGTCCCTGTAACTGAGTTGTAAATTCAGCTACCGTTTTCCCACTTCAAGAATAACAACAGCCACTCTCGCAAACAGTGAAATAAAATTCGTTTCAAATAATACCAGCTTGACTGTTTTGCCACCTTCTTCATACGAAGAACAGGGTCTTATCATCATCCTCGAAATTTATTCATGAAAGGCTCGTTCTCACGCTGACGGGCGCATCCTGTATTTGAACATTTCCAATTTCATCTCTTGTCATTCGTTCTGTAGAAGGCGCAGCATAATTATGTACACTGCCAATTAAACGAAAATATTCGCGATTTGCATATGACTCGTTTACGGACATTGATAACGCGTCATGTGGACTTTAATCATGCCCCATTAAAGATTCAACTGTACGCTAGGCAGACGAACAAACAGAACAGGCTTGATTCGGATTATCATTAACATAAAATGAACATGGGAGGTTCAATTCAGAGTTTTGTGATAGTTTGCAGAGGTCTTTTGTGCGCAATAAGGATTCAGGATGAAGCAGAAATAATATTTCGTCGAGACTAAAAATTATAGTCGCTATTCCTCAGTCCGAACCTGCTTCTCGGTAGATATCAACATCTCTTGTTTTTTGTCTTCTTATCATACATGACTCAGAATATCGATTGTGATCAGTATATCTTCGATCGTGCTACGTCGAGGTTTATGTTTCGAAAAAGCCGCACGTTTATTCAAATAATGAACTTGTTGATATGCTTTTAATTTATGGAGAATCAAATCAAAATGCCAGTTCAGCGTATAAGTTGTACAGAACAAGGTTTCCGTTTAGAAATCACTAACTTCGCGGATGTTCATAAACCTGTTGCAGAGATGAAGAGAGATCCAGGCCGGGGTAGTATTAAGGTATTGATGCCCAAAATTTTTCATGAATTTTTCAAATTGAACATTTCATATACGAAAATATCGGTAAAATGACATTTCGATGAGTTCAAAAGAAAAGTCTCACCTTGAAATACACCCTGAATATAATCTAAACCACAATGACATTTTTTTTTCTTTTTTTTTTCTTTTCTTGACTTGTCTTTCACATGCAATATGTCTTAAAGGATCAATAAAATTTATTTATTTATATTTATTTATTTGCCTTTCAGTGTTTGGGCCTTCCATTTATGAGGGATAATAAATTTGATTTGCTTCAGTGAACCTGGTTTTTTGTCCCGGCGACATCTATCGTTGTTTCCAAAATATTCGACATATCGGCGATAGATATATGAGAACATCCAACCGAGAAGCGAGTTCCACTATCGGCACGCATGAATATCCTCGGCATCCAACCGAATCATTCGAATTCCTGGCGAAGCATGGTCCTTAGAGCAGGATTTCCATCGTCCGCGATACCGAAGGCGACAAACGCTTTATACGTGACCTTTTCCCATTTCACCTGGATTTTTGCCCGCGCAGGTCGAGCAGAGTTCCGCGGGTCAGCTCGGACGGAAATTTACGAGCCGACCGATGCCCCCTAGGGGGGCAATCTGGAAATATTTGCAAACAAAACGCAGGCTGATTTACGTGCGACGGCAAGAGCGAGCCGTCCGACCGACGTATGCGAGGTAATTTCTGCATAACGCCCATTTCCGATTGCGTTATTTTCACGGGACGTTTCGGCATGGACGGTCGAGTAGGTATGCGTACTTTAATTTACGAGGTACCAATAAAATGCGAGTAGATGGGCGGAATCTCTTTGGTTTTCACTGTTAACGTCCTAGGGTGCGACCGTAATGGTTACCGAAGATATATTTTCAATGTGACCTACACGAAAACGCCAATGTTACATTTTTCGAGTGACGTTTTGAAAATTATCATAAACAGGGTGAGTCTTTGACTTGTACATATATTTTAACTGAAGATTCTTGAGGTCAAAAGAAACCTTTCTTTCATTTTCCATTATTCGGAATTCAGCTCTGTTAAAAATATATATAGAATTATTTTTACACTAATCGAACATAACTCCATCAACTTAGGTCATAGGATTCGAGGTCAATGACCTAACCTAATCCATCTATCCATCCTCTATGACAGAGCTATCATAGAGCTTTTGAGAAGACGATGCCAGATTGTGTTGATTTTGTCTTCAAACAAGGAACCAGTACGTCCCCTATCGTTAACGGATGAACTAACGCAAGGGCACTAGTTTTCTTTACTTTTCGCTAATAGCGTCTAGGCGTTCCTCGTTGGAAATGCGAGTAGTTCTGATTCTCGCCGAGATAGCGCTACGATCTTTCAGTCGCCTATGACGGTGCGCCGGGTGCGCGACTTCGCAATGCGAGGTAGCCAGCGTGCAAGACAAACCGTTCTTCCACAGATCCAACAGTTGGTCTGTGGTCCAGACCAAACAGCTGGTCTGTGGTTGTGGAACGAAGCATGCGTATAGCGGCGTGATGGACTAAGATTTGTCGATTTGTTTATTTACAGAGAAGAATGCAAACATGTGGTGTGAAGATTTTCAGAAAGTGAATTAATATGAAAACTTACCGTGTAGTGTCGAGTTCATAAAATCAAAAGAGTATATTGTTTAGATAGAAACATCGCCACAGATCATGTAGTGCTAATTATCATTTCATTTTGCAATAATTTCAATTCAATACGTGTTTTGTATCGACATTCATATATCTGAATGTTGTATTCCATTGACATTTTTTTTTTAATATGGACCGTTGAAAATAGATTTTTAATAGGAACTGTGCGACTAAAATGTATAATTCCATGCTTCTTAGAATTCAATTTTATCTGCCACATTTAAGGGATGTCATTATAACATATCTTGACAAAGTTAATAAACATTCTGACAACATTTTTTATTTGTATAGATAATCAGGGAGTTTATAAAGTTCAGTCATTCTGTGATACTATAAATCCAGGAAAGCATCCAGATTATTTTTAATTTTTTTGTCAAATTATGTCGGGTAAAATCGGGAATAACTCGGAAACGACGCGTTTTATCGAAAAACATGAGGAAAGTTCTATTTTGTAAAATTATTGCTTCTTTCGAACATATGAACCGTTTATTTTTTCAAGTGGTTTTATAGTATTTTTGCGTGAATTTATGAGTCGGCTAAGCTGTAACTTTTATACCAGGAGAAATATTGAATAATTTTAAGTTTATTTGAAATAACGGTCCGAAGATATGAACAGAAAAGTATTAATTTCATGGATTTTCGACACCCTGTATCTTTCAAACGAAACCGAATTTTGAAAAATGGTATAGGAAAAAAGTGTTTCGTTTGATGAGAGGAATCTAGAGTTGAAATAAATGTACAAGTACATGTGTATTATACCACTGGAGATGAAATTTTGCTGGCAAATTTTCTCGATTGTAAAGCCGGACTCCCACTACTCGTGTATTTGGCAAATATTTGCCACTTGCCTATATTTGGCACGTAGTGGGAGTGGTTCACTCGGCCAATACTTGTCAATCTTGTCATTCAAATTCGAAACTTCATCTACTTGCCAAGTACGCAAATAATTGCTTACTTGCCAAATAAACGAGTAGTGGGAGTCCGCCTTTATATGAAAGTTTGTTGCTTCTCGGCAATTTCCCGAATGATACTCTTAAATTTCATCTCGAGTAGTATTCGACATGACTATTTCACATTGGGCACGTATTGCGCTATTTAACAAAGAAGTATTCATCATAGATTAACCGAACGTATGGTATTCATTTCCTAAGCTATCTATAAATTTGGGAAACGTCAAAAATGTTATTGCTGGAAAACCAACTTGTTAGTTTTGCCGGCTTGCATGTTTTATCGATGTGAAACGAGAGTTTTGCTATGGAAACTTCCTCACTAAAAATGGAACGAGTGAAATAGTCCGCCTACTCTAATTTCCGCATATCGATGTCGATGTATGACTTATAAGGTCTTAAGAGAGGTCTATACCGTAAGACGTTCAGTTCAAAACGCGATTCGGGATTTCTCACGATAGAAACCACCGATTTATATGGGGTTTTCACTATTATTCGATTTGAAGAGTTCTTCGAGTCGGAAAGTTCAAAAAATTTTTTTTTTCGTCGAGTAAAAATAAAATTCATGTTTTTTTCTCGACGAAAAAAAAAGTTGTGAACTTTCCGACTTAAAGAAATCTTCAAATCGAATAATAGTGAAAACCCCATATAAATCGGTGGTCTCTATCGTGAGAAATCCCGAATCGCGTTTTGAACTGAACGTCGAACGGTATAGACCCCTCTTAATCCAATGAATCTCATAGTACTTCAGAAATATTCCTCTCGAGGTATCCCCGCCTATAATTTAGAATTAGACGCGCGATCACAGACGCCGTTCCCGGATTTGATTAATCGTAACATTATCCCAAACAACGATTAAGATTTCTTCTCCGTGAAATTCGAAATGTTGCACTAATGGCCCACTGCGTCATGACCGATGCATCTAAATTCGTTCGCCCGCTGCCAGGCGCGTTTGGGTCCCGTACGCATTCGTGGTTACACCTCAATATACGTCCATTAAGCACGGATTCCGTTTCGGAATTTCGGTTCGTAATTAGGCCGATTAGAAGAGGAGTTCTTTGAGATCACGGCGTGATTTTCACGGGCGATTGTGGCGATCGCGTGGGACGGCCGTGGAAAACTGGAGGCATTAATTAGGCTGATTGAACTTTAGTGTACGGTCGTAAAAGAAGTTTCTTCCAAAGCCCGTATCGGTATAATTGGTCTCGCCTGGATTTACTGATACAATTATAGCAGAAGCAGCCATTGACTTGTGCTTACATTCCAACGATTTAGCAGACCATGTTTGTCATTCATTTTAGACGACATTGACAGCAAACTGTTCCACACAGCTATGTAACCTTCCATATCAAATCTAGACAAGCATATTCAGGAAAAGGCGCTAACTATGCCTTGAAGGATACCCAGGAAGTCCAAACCTGTACCTTATAGATCCTTCAGTAAGGACAGAAAATAAGACAGCTTCTCCCACCTTATAAGTCCTTGACGTGTGCGAATTAAAGTCGGAAAATGCAAATCCTCCTCAAATCCGCCTCACGATAGCGCAAAAGCTGAATTTAAATGGAAATAGCTGCGGGCATCTGGCCGCCGTGTCGGCGTGTATACCTCTCAAAGGAAGTAGAAGAATCCTTATCTGTGGTCGTAAAACGTTTCGCGTAAATAGAAGGTTCACACAATAATTCAAACGCGAGTTCGCGGTTCGGACCTTTAACACGTCGCTATGGAATTGTTTCTAATGAGGCATTAATGCGTTTGGCTTTATTGTTTCTGATTGGTTGGTATATCATTTTCATGACAATTTAGGGATTTCAAATCATGCTACATCAGATACTCTGCGAATCACACAATTCAATTCGTATGGGCAGTTAGAACCTTGACTTCTCGTTGATGCAGTTGTTTCTACTGATCTACGGAATGATGCAACAGGCTGTAGCAAGTCTACAACCCCAGAGAAGCAAGTATTTTGCATTGAATAGGTAGCCAAGTGGCCTTGAAGCAGCTTGAGTCTTCAGCTACATGTCAGATATCTTCTAAAATCCTGTTTATATCCTTGGAAATCGTCACCAGGACACTGAAGAACAATGAACAGAAGACGCATCCGCAAAAAAACCCAGAAACATTATTTTAGACCCTCGACTGGAAATTGCTTTCAATATTGAGGAAGGAGGAGCAAACCTGGCAGTCAAAACCGAACCTTTCCTACGACAGATACTGCAGGAAACATATATCGTTCAAAAGTAAGGTGTTTACTATCCATTCGCTGTCAAAGAAGGAATGAAGACAATTCAAAAGCTTCTCGCCGGCTTCTGTAAGCTACTGGGTACAAAAGATGGGTAGAGAGATCCTAATGGTTGTGGAGTGTATGAATCCACAGCCACCTAACATCTTTCTCACATCACACCAAGAGTCCACTATCAATGACGTAACCAGGCAATGACGAGTAACATAATATCCCTAACATTTTGCATCTTCATCTAATATGTTTTGGGATATAAGCGGGCTATATTTCATCATTTCCTAGGCCTATGTGCAAAACTACAATAGGGTTTTCACACGAAGACCAAAATAATGATTTCGAGACAGTGTATTCTGTTTGTCTCAAAATCAGTCACTTAACTAGGTTGTCGCTACTCTGATGCTTCATCAAGTATCCCAGAACTCTGCACCTGATTTTAAGAGCAGCAAATCAAGCTATGATCAGCTCACCTAGATATGACTGTAAATGGCAAAGTCGAAGATCAGAGAGCGTGTAGATTTTTAAACACCTATATCTTCACCAAACCTTTAGAACTTGAGAATATCATGTTTGAAAGTACAGAATTTCGTTCGAATCTCTGTAAAAGTGTGATATGCTTGCTTACAAGGGATTTGAAAGGTCAACGCCGCCTGAGGAAGCATCTTGTCAAATTCTGCACAGAAAAAGGTGTATTCAGGGAAGAGAACGAAACTCCTGAACACAATGAATCGGAATCAGGAGCCACCGCAAAGATTGCTTAGGAAATCATACAAGATACAACACACATAGAGTTCATCAAAGTGCTGAAGCTGTTTGGGTAGCTACAGCACAATAGAGATGGAAAGGTTCCTTAGATCACCAGTCTTAGTGCACCTCACACTGAACTAGTGGTCGAGATAAAACTCCAAGCAACTCGTCAATTCGCCGGATCGCACAGATCAATTCTGGAACAAATCCCATACGAGAATAACCAACACAAATCTCTTACTCCTCCACTGCTGGCAGTTTGCCACTTCCATTATCTCCTACTCGGAAAACACCGACACCAATGCCTCTTTCATCTTCAGCATTTTTCATCCTTACTTAATTGTTGATACGCCGTAATACGAAACCACCACCAGCCACCGAAAAATCAAAGAGAACTCGAAGCTAGAACCTCCCACTCCTTTTCCTCGCACATTCGGCCTTATCTTTCCCAGTGCACGTTCCAAAGGAATCTTAACACATGCTTCCTGATAACGGCACAAAGTGGCACGTTAATTGACCCGATAGAACACACCGAAATAACCCTTTTGGGCGAGTGGCCTCGAGGACCCGGGCCCGGTCTGACGGACAATAAACATGCTTCCTGTGTCGATACGAAAATCGGTCAGGACCTTCATGTTCGGAGCTTAATGGCTACGTCTGTGGATAACGGCGAACGGAGTAAACGGGATAGGTGCTTTTAGGATTGTTGGTTCGGGGAGATAAATATTGGGATATCAGCGGGAACAAAATTCTTTATTGGTTTTATCGGAGGCATTGAGCTATTGTTTTTTTCAGGAGAAATAAAAAATCGAGTGGAGACAAAGTTGAATATTTTTTTCAAATCGAATAAAGCTGATATAGAGTGGCTTCCATAAATGGTCAATTTGAGTATTCGAAATACTTAAAAAAATGATGATCTGAAAGGAAGAAGATTGAGTAAATGATAGTCAAGAGAACTATCAATATACTTGCACTATAGTGAATTCAATAGCATTCCAAGTTACCCATACTCCCATAGCAATACATAGCCCATACCTCCATCTTTATACGCCCATATTTCCATATTTATACGCCCATATTTCCATATCTCTACGTCGCCAAAATTTCCATATCAATACGCCCTTATTTCCGTTTTTAAACATCCCCCATTCTGCCATATTTATACGCCCATACTGCCATATTTATTCGCCCATATTTCCATATTTATACGCCCATATTTCCCTATCTATATACGTCGCCCACATTTCCATTTCTATTTGCTCTTATTTCCGTATTTGAACATCGCCCATTCTGCCATATTTTTACGCCCTTATTTCCATATCTATAGGTCGCCCATGATTCCATCTTCATACGGCCATATTTCAATATTTATACGCCCATATTTCCATATCTCTACGTCGCCAAAATTTCCATATCAATACGCCCTTATTTTCGTTTTTAAACATCCCCCATTCTGCCATATTTATACGCCCATACTGCCATATTTATTCGCCCATATTTCCATATTTATACGCCCATATTTCCCTATCTATATACGTCGCCCACATTTCCATATCTATTCGCTCTTATTTCCGTATTTAAACATCGCCCATTCTGCCATATTTATACGCCCTTATTTCCATATCTATAGGTCGCCTATGATTCCATCTTCATACGGCCATATTTCCATATTTATACGCCCATATTTCCATATTTGAATGTCGCCTATACTGCAATATTTATACGTCCACACTGCCATATGAACACACCCATATTTCCATATCTATACGTCGCCAATATTTCCTTCCATATTAATAAGCCCTTATTTCCGTAATCAAACATCGCACATTTTGTCAAATTTATGCGCCCATATTTCCATATTCGCCTGCACATATTTCGATATTTCCCTTTCTATATACGTCGCCCACATTTCCATATCTATTCGCTCTTATTTCCGTATTTAAACATTGCCCATTCTGCCATATTTAAACGCCCTTATTTCCATATCTATAGGTCGCCCATGTTTCCATCTTCATACGGCCATATTTCCATATTAATACGCCCATTTTTCCATATCTATACGTCACCCATATTTCCATATTCAAATGTCGCCTATACTGCCATATTCATACATCTATACTGCCATATTCATACATCCATACTGCCATATTTATGGGCCCATATTTCTATATCCATACGTAGCTCATATTTCCATATTTATACGCCCTTATTTCCGTGATCAAACATCGCACATTTTGTCAAATTTATGCGCCCATATTTCCATCTTTATACGGCCATATTTCCATATCAAAACGTCGCTTATACGTCCATATTGCCATATTTATGCTTCCATATTTAAACGTCGCCAATAATGCCATATTTGAACGACCTTATTGTCATATTTAGACGCCCATATTGCCAATTTATAAGCCCCTATTTTCGTATTCATTACGTCGCCTTCTCAAGATATCAGGAAATGGTTTTCTTCAAAACGGTACCGTCATATGGCGGTCTTGATATGACATGGATATCACCGTGAATGACTTTACCAAAACGGAAAATTAGATTACGGCGACAGTGATGGTATTTTGGCGACCGAGAATAATGCCGCTGTAAGACGTTAAAGCTTTGTAGGAAACCGTAAATTAACGTTGCTTTCGGTTCGACTGCTTGATTTTGAAGATCGTAGGTTTATTATGTCTTGCTCTCGCATGTGAGCTTTGGTAACTTGCGTGCGGGTGAGTGTTTGCAGTTGGTTGCCGAGTGGTCTTGATTTGAGAGGTTCCGCTATGCAGGAAACGTTAAAATTCAAACGCCCCGCACCCTGTTGCGTCCTGTCATCCATTTTCGCACGAAAATCCGGATCCCGGTGTGAATTACATCCGTCAGCGGCCGTAACCGCCGAAGCCGCCGACATATCGCACGGAAAATTAGAAATCCGGGCCGATCGCCCGGAATGTGCGAATTTCGAGAGCCTCGATGGCGGGCGGTGCGGTTTTGCACGTATTAAATCCGAAATTCCGATTATTTTGCGAAACGTAATTAACGACGTTGTCACCGCCAGGTTTCGGCGACGCCGTAATTTATTCGAGGGGCGGGTACGGGGGACGGCGTCGGCGGTCAATCGTCGACGGGACGTCGATGGCGATGAATGGGCGCTGGGGCGAAAAAATGTGAAAAATTGATGCGAAGAATACTTGATTTTGATATTCGATCGGGAGTGCGTTTTTAAAGCGATTTGTGATGAAAGAATTTCTTCGGGAGTCTCAAAAATCCTCTCAAACTCGTCTGAAGATATTCAAGATCAACGGTTGAGTATACAAAAAATGTTTGAAACGAATAATGAATTGAAATAGCATTAAAATCGGAATGATGTGGCCTTCGACCTTGAATATCTCAGGCCGACCAAGAACGAGATTTTACGAGACTTTGAAGACAACTTTAAAAATGCTTAAAGATTATTATCTCTCATTCCGAGGTGACTTACACTCCATCTTCATTGAAATTGAATAAAAATTTAAAACATTATGTCAGAAAAAGATAACCTATCACTATTTTCTTCATCTTCCTACCGACATTCACCAGAAACCTGTACATTCTTCCATCCGTTCGAAATCTTGCGCCAAATAGGACTTGACAGCGTAATGAGACAAATGAAGGTTAGTCAAGATGATCCGGAAGAACCTGGCGCCAAAAATATCGTATCGAGTTACGGGGGTTAGTTGATAAATACGTCCGACCCAGATAAAGCTCAGTTTCACTGTATGTTTTGTACCTGACGTGTGACGCCTACATCACACGATGATTCATTGAAGCAATGTTATAAGGGCTTTATTGAATTCATTCAAACAGAGAAGTTTATGGTCAAAAGAACCCAATTTTTTTTAACTGACATTAAAAATGTGGGCAGAACTAGGAAAGTACTGCTTGAAGGTTATTTTTTTGTGGATTATTTTTTGACGTTTCTCGAAACCAATAGAAATCTTCAATTTCAGTAATTCATATACGTTCCAGCCAATCAAAACATTATTATAGTGGAAATAATCTACCTACCTTATTCCAGCGAGAATAATTCAATGTACATTGTTTTTATTGAATGACAACCACATGACAACGGATTTTCTTGATTTGACGCGTCT
This sequence comes from Adalia bipunctata, assembly GCA_910592335.1. NCBI lineage: Eukaryota > Metazoa > Arthropoda > Insecta > Coleoptera > Coccinellidae > Adalia > Adalia bipunctata. The sequence continues at coordinate 22,931,157 of OU342954.1, forward strand.
GTCTTAAATTTTCAAGAAATTCGTAAAATGAATCCCAAAAGTTTGAGTGAATCATCAGTCGATGATATAAATAAAATAATCATTGAAAGTGTATGTTAGAATACCAAAATAAGCAGCGCGTCGATTTGGAAACAATTCCAATTATTTTGCGACGAGAGGGGCTTCAAATTGGAAGAGAAGACATCAACAACAAAACAAGTCGTTATTTTGAAGGACTATGGGTTCAATATGAAGAAACAGAATGGAGAGGACAATGTGGAAGTAAACCGCAAAATGAATGCAACTACGACCAATTAAATAGAAGACTCGACCCATTCAATGATATCGAATTCAAATCCACCAGATATGCTGAAAACACCAAGCGTAAGTTATTACAGGAATAGCTCGCAAAGAGGAAATAAAGTTCTGCAAGTTTGAGCAAAGGAGAAATCTTGGACATAATAAAACTCAACGACGAAAACACACCGTCTGACTTCCAGAAGAAATTTTATTTTTCATGTTCAAAACTTCAATGCATTCTAAATTTTATAACTCATTCTGTTTATATTGAGTCGAGTAATATAAATTTGTTGAAATAAAAATATAAAATCCTAAAAATTTATGATTTTGATTGTAACGTCACAGAATAACGTCAAAAATAATCCATCGAATACCACACGAGAGTTCGATAAATTAGATAATAATTTTCCAGGCATTTTCTCAAATTTGTTGCCATTTGGCAATAGCCACTCGAGCCCTTCGGGCTCTCGTGTCTATTGCCTGGCAACAAGTTTTCTAAAATCTGTCAAATTATTTTCAATTTATTCTCACTCTCTTGTGATATTACTACTGAGTAAATAGAGTTCTGTCACAAACTAAAGAAACTGCTGGGAATTTGAATAAGTCTCAATCGTTATTGTTGTCAGTTGTTTTGAAAACAGAAACGAATTTTCCTCCTAAACCTTAACTAAGACCAGTTTGGCTATAATTTGAAAACGCAGTGATCTTTCCAAAATGAAGGTCAAGAAATAGTAGGAAGATTTCTATCATTGGAATCATACTAACTTACGTAGACGTCATGATTTCACTTTCTGGGTAGAGGGTACTCACCTGAAACAAAAACTAGGTTTAGCAACAATAAAATAGCGATTAGTTCATTGATAAACTCATATTGAAGGTACTGATATCATTTAAGGGTTTACCAGCATTACGTCGAATATTTGAATGCACAAATAGAAATTTCAGAAAGAGAATACAAGAAGAAACGATTGAGTATCTAACAGAAGTAAGGACACCAAAAAACCGAAAAAAGGGAATAATTCCAAAATAAAAACAAAATACGAAAATTACGAAAATTGCAATTCGAATGAACCTTTCTAAACTTAACCGATTAGTTTTTCCTGTTGAGTTCACCTCAACTGACATCTATATGTCGAATTTGGGTAGTATATCTTTGACAGATTTTTATATCAGGCAAGTTTTGTGTTCTGTCACTTCTGTCGCAAGTAGTTTGTTTCAATTTGGTGAGGCAAATCACTCAAAATATTGCAGAAAACTTTTGAAGGCTCTGCTCTATCAAAAATCGAAACATACGATTGGTGTGCAGCAGGCCCGGATCTAGGGGGGGCAAGCGGGTCGCTTGCCCCGGAAGCCAGCTCAAGGGAGCGCCAAATCTACCAGAGGTGAAAAAAAATGTATTTTGGATTTTCTCGGAAAAAATTAATTTCCTAGTGCTAAAATCTGAACTGAAGAATGGAAACATGATAAACCATCACTATGCAAAAAATCTTTAAAATCAATGAGGGATGCGTTCGCGGAAAAAAAAACGCGCCGCGTGAAGATGTGACGAAAAAAATCCAATTTCTTTCCTTGTGATATTTTTCTTATTATTAGTATTTTTTTTATTATTTTTTATGACAATTCAAAGTAGGCTATGTTAGAAATTGTCATTCTTACTCATTTTTATTGATCAAGCACTATGCAAAACAAGCAATAATAAAAAGGTACACTAGAATGATATATCAAAAGTCTGTGAATGTGATAAATAAACAAAGCAGATAATGAATGATGATGAAAGAATCTTAGTTTAAAACTGACATATTATTACTATTGACGTAGCCTACTTAAAAATTATCTGAATAAACTTGATGTTTAGACAAAGAAACCTGGCTTTGGTCGTGAAATTCGAATTTTATTCAATAACAGCAAAACTACTGATTTTAAATGCATGAAATGTTTTGAACACTCTAACTAGTTTTTGACGAGCAATCGATCGGAATTACAAAATTATATGGTTCCCATTTGAAAAAAATCAGATTTCATAGTTTTATTGAGGCTCACTTTGAAGCCCTGTTTCAGACACCCTGTATTATATTTCCTCATGATTTATACAAGAAGCAGTATCAGCGTACTTTCTCTTGTTCCACTGTGGCGAAAAAAATTTCTTACAATGAGGGATTTTGGAGATACTAACTCTAATTTGTGACACTCTTTCTGTCAACAAATTTGACAATCAGGCTATAACTCAACAATCGCTTGGAGTGGTTGCGCCTATCATGCATCAAATCAGTGCAGAATTAAACGAAGAATTCAAATATGTATAAATATACAGGGTGTTGCATTTGAAATAACGAAGTTCACATTCGTTTCCGGTAGAACCGGAAGTAGATTCCGCTTGAAAATATTTTACAATTCAAGTTCATGTACCCTAAAACGAAAATACAGAATCTTGAAGTCGCATCAAAATTTTTCCTCGAATACATCTAATGAAACACTCAAAATAAATCACTCTGTACATACATTTTCGAAGCATTCAATTCTTATATCCAACCTTGGTGGGGGGGCACCATCATGAATTTTTGCCCCGGTCAGAAAAAATCGTAGATCCAGGCCTGGTGAGCAGAATTCAAGAGTAATCATGAATTGTGCCAAGATCTTCTATTAATCTCAAGACTATTGAACCCCCATCTGCATGAACCAATTATTCCTAGTCCCACTCAACCATATAAATCCAATCATTAATCAGCCGAAAATATGAAATCATAACAAAAAACAGCGCATCATAATAACCCCCACATATTCCCGACATGTCCGGCCGTCTGGAAGGATTAAACCGGGATTTCTAGGAATGTTGCGATCTGAACGTCAGACGTCAAAGCATCCTCGTCTGCCGCCTTAATCTCCTTCATAAATTTCGAGCCGGAACGTTTGCTCTGCGCCAAAGATACGAGTACTGGCGGATACTGTCGGAGCCTTAAGTTTTCTCGGAATTATGGCCACTTAATATTTTACTGCCCGGCCCTGGCTTATCGGAAAATTTTGATGAGATTATTAGCGTTATATACAGCTTCGTAACGACTTCGATACGTGCGGTGGTATAACATATAGGAAGATAAACGTTTTTTATTGGGGATTTGGTTCCGGTAGTTGTTTCTGTTGGGTCGCATCAGGATTTTATTTTCTCTTAGGTTGTACCTCCAATTCAGGCACACCCTGTATTGAAAACCGTATTTTCTTCATCAGAAAATCGACCAACCAAAGGACACGTCGCCATAAAACCGATTTAACGTTCTTTCCAAGTCGCAACAACGACGATAGCAAAAACACAGAAACGACCCAAACATCTCCAGCGGATTGTTTTTCGCCTTATCGTTACCCACGCAGTCCTTGTTCCTGTTTTAACGAACTACCTTTCGATGTTTACATCAACGCCTATACGCCCTTTCAACAGACCGATAAGTGTCTGACGACGGTGTCGAATCGGGTCGATAAAGACATAATTGGTATCAATTTATTGTTATCGAGGCACACAAACGAAAATGTCGCCGGGATCAAATGGGCATATTATTCGGCCTCCTACGTTTTGTGAGGTTTCGAGCGTGAATACACGGTAAGGTTTGCCTTTTTGTCAGCAGCAAATATCAGGAATTTCAGAAATATACAATGCAAATTCTTACACACAGGTACTTGGCTATCTCGAAGAAATATCAAGCTCAATCCATTTAGTTTTTCTTTTTCCAGTCTGTTTTCTTCTAGACGTTTTTTTGGTGAGCCACTGCCAGTTTGAAATATATTAAAAATAAGCTTTACTATAACACTATAACTTTATGGCCTCATAGTTTCGTCGCATCTGCTACCGATTACGAGAAAAAAAATTTGGCAAATCCTCTCGAAATCCTAAAATCGAATTCGACATAAAAATCCAGTATGAAAAAAAACTGAACTATTTAAATCCGCGGATCTGGCGGGCTTTGCTGTTGTCCACTATGTCCAATCCAGTTCAGTTACTCCCTAGTACACATAGAACACCCTATATCTCGAGAACGAAACGTTTACGGTTTTCTGTTTTCCTTAAAATGATGCAAGGAATCTCTCCATTTCTTCCTCCAATTTGGGAACATCCTGTGAGAAGTAAAACTGTAATGGGAATGCGAAGGAAGAGACCGAACACAGAACCCTAACGAACACCGACAATATTGACCAATGTCTCGAATTTTTTCGTTATAGACAGAGCTACGACTCCAGAAACTTGATATACGAAAATGAACCTCATTATCTTAACGCACTCCTTTGCATTTCTCGTCTCAGCGATACCGTTTATCAGAGTTCGACTAAACACATCGTCATTGTTTCATGTTTTCACGCTGCTGACGAAGTCAGCAACGCCATGAAAATTCGGGCTGATCGTATGACACAGGTGTAATGCGCCAACTTTATTTGTGAGCACGTTACATAGATAACGAAACACTATTTACGGGTTTGTTGCCATTTACATCCAACATCTGTATTCCTGAATCGTTTCACTTAGAGCTATGGGAAGCCCATGCTCGGTTTTATACATGTGATGCGGTAAATTTTGTGAAACCGAAATATGTGGACGATCGAAGCATTAAATTTTTCCAAATATACGAAATTTATAACAAGCTTAGCATAGCATAGCATAGCGTACCTACTAGTAGATCCCCTAGATCTACCTTTTACGTAGTTATCCTTATATAGGAAGATCTCTGCAAATCGGTTGATTCTATAGGCGAAATGTCAAAGTTTGCTCCATTTTCCAGAAGAAATAGGAAAATTATAGAAAATATGAATACCAAGCTATTTTGCATAGATGGAAATAGAGACCGGTCAATCTCTGACAGATGGAAATAGAGAAGGGTGAGTCTGTGATAGATGGAAATAGAGACTTGTGAATCTCTGATAGATGTGAATGGAGAGGAGGTGAATATGTGATAGATGGAAATAGAGAAGGGTGAATCTGTGAAAGATGGAAATAGAGAAGGGTTAATTTGTGATAGATGGAAATAGAGACCGGTGAATCTCTGACAGATGGAAATAGAGAGGGGTGAATCTGTGATGGATGGAAATAGAGACTTGAGAATCTCTGATAGATGGAAATAGGGAAGGGTGAATCTGTGAAAAATGGAAATAGAGACCGGTGAATCTCTGACAGATGGAATAAGAGAGGGATTAATCTGTGATAGATGAAAAAAGACTAATAGAGACTTGAATACCTGATAGATGGAAATAGCATAGCATAGCATAGCTTAGCATAGCATAGTCGTCCCTGTTGATAGTGATTTTGTTGGAATTTCAAAAAATTGTCGGAGTTTAATGTTAATTGTCGACTCACTGAGTGTTGCTAAATCAAAATCGGTCGAATTCAAATATGACGGCCATAAAAACCTCCCGCATGCCATTTCGCGTCCAGAAACTATGGAATAACTCAATAAACAACCTATAAAAATGAACCGCAGCGGAACATCCATAACTCACCGGCAGCCCGACAATATAATATCGAGTAAAAACCGAAACACCGTGACCGGCAAAACGGACAAATGCGAATTCAATAACGTAGAGAAAGAGAGGTTATGTATGACGCCGTCGAAATATGAAATGTTGCGAAGTGTAGTCGGCCACCGGCAGTCGGGCCAATAAAACTCATTTATTCTGGATTATTAAACCCCTAATACACACTCTAATTAACGACTCTGATTTACGACCTAACGGAAATATCACCATCGCCATTTTAACGACTGCTGCATGGCTGCCATTTGTCCCATAAATTTTTCGTATAGATGGTGCTACGTACCGTGATATATCGGTTATCACGTCTGGATAAAACGATTTCACCTTTCTCTATCCTATACCCTATACCGAATGATTCGAAGATAATTAATCTTCACTACAAGACCCCTGATTCTTGATACTAGTGAATGAATCTCTGATAGATGGAAATAGAGCAGGGTGAATCTGTGATAGATGGCAATAGAGCAGGGTGAATCTGTGATAGATGAAAATAGAGGCTTCTGAATCTCTGATAGATGAAAAAAGAGGAAAGGGAATCTCTGATAGATTTAAATAGAGAAGGGTGAATCTGTGATAGATGAAAATAGTCTACTTGTGAATCTCCGATAGATGGTAATAGAGCAGGGTGAATCTGTGATAGATGGAAATAGGGAAGGGTCAATCTGTGATAGATGGAAATAGAGACTTGTGAATCTGTGATAGATGGAAATAGGGAAGGATGAATCTCTGACAGATGTAAATAGAGAGGGGTGAATCTGTGATAGATGGAAATAGAGATTTGTGAATTTCTGATAGATGGAGATAGAGAAGGGTGAATCTGTGATAGATGGAAATAGAGACTTTGTGAATCTCTGATAGATGGAAATAGAGAAGGGTGAATCTGTGATATATAGAAATAGAGATCGGTGAATCTCTGACATATGGAAATAGAGAGGGGTGAATCTATGATAGATGAAAATAGAGACTTGTGAATCTCTGATAGATGGGAAAAGAGAGGGGTGAATCTGTGATAGATGGAAATAGAGGCAACAGTTCACGATCACTGATTCTAACAACGAGATATTATTCCTTATTAGGCCAGAAAAGAGATTACAGATACAGATCGAGATATCTTGAGATGGATGAATATACACGCTCTACATTTCGATACTGGAGATAGTAAATATCGGTAAATCTTCAATAAATAAGAGTATAAATATCTTATAGACTAGAGATGGGTGAATCTCTTTAGGTGCAGAAGGAGACAGATCAATATCACAAATTCTTAAGACGTGTGAATCCCTCAAACATGAAAAAAGAAAAGGGTGAATATCTTATGGTGATCGAAGGAGATTCAGATATCAGATACTCGAGATAGGTGAATCCCTTATTGATATGGATGAATATAGAGGGTTGAAGAGACAATTTGAGGAATGTATATGGGTGAATCTCTTTCGGAGGCTCAATAAGATAGTTCAGAGCTTCAACTCATTGAAATGAATCTTTTACACAGGAGATGGGTGAATCTGTTATAGATGCAGAAGAGATCGGTTCAAGGTTATTCATTTTGAAGATGAATAACCGCAAAAGGACGAGGAGGAAGATGAAGAAAACAGATTAGTCAAGCCAGGTTCATCGTTCATGGGAGTGAATGGAGCAGGGTTAAGATGATAGAATCTGCAAACATGTGAATCTCTTATAGATGAGAAAGGTGAAGTATCGAGAAGAAAAATTAGAAAGACAAGGAAATATTTTATACATTCAGAAGAGTCCTCCAACAATAGTTCATTCTCTGAAATGATAAAATTGGCTTTCTCTTCGAATTAAAGCGAACATAGCCATTTCATAGATGCATAAAATCTGCATAACGTCCGTCATTATAGGTTAGGTAGCTGCCCTATATACCATGATAAGTTAATGGCGGGTTCAACGTATAATGTCCATCAGACAAGAAGCCGTCATTCCAGTCACTTCCTATGGAGATGTTTACGAGGCGGTAGGTACGATGAATCAGGGATTCAATGGTCCTTATATCAATTACGTCTCGCGTTCGTCAGCGTCCTTATTCGACGTCACGTCCGGTAAAATTACGGGTCGCGGCGTCCTAAGAGCCGTCGCAAAACATCCGTCAACCGCAATGGACATGGTGGGATAGGGATTGATGCGAAGGCGCTATTTTGTATACGACTGATTTGCTATCATGCTTCTCACTGAGAATTACCCATCCATATAACCTTGTGGAGCCTATTTTAATTGGCGCCCGAGCATGTGGAATTTAAAATTCAATCCTTCGCATCAACCAGAACTGGAAGTGAGAGTGATTGCTTTCGTCCAAAACAATAACAAGAAATCGAGATCTCATTTGGAGATCATTCACTCTTCTGCACCATGATCTCGTACTTATTTAAGGTTAACCGGCCCAGTGATTCCCCCAGAGTGGTTTCCAGTCCGAAGTTCCCCACAAATTGGAAGGGATGGCTTGCAGTTATCAGTCGACTGCTTAAGAAACTAATCTAACTTGAGGAAAAATATCCGTTGGAACTCTGGGCCACTTCTGAAGCAGAAATAGATAAAGGGAATTGGCTACACTAATTCGCAGGCATTTCCGGAAATGCAGGACGCAGTTTCAGCTGGATAAAACAGAAGGAAATCGTCGTTCCAGTCAATGCGAAACCTTGTGTTTCTCCATTGTATGGACAGTCTACAAATAACACGATCAAATTCAAAACGAAGGGGCATAGCGTACTGATCTGTATTGCTTGTGCAAAAATGGAAAAACAAAATCAACGCGCATAAAACAATGTCCATCCTCTACGGAGCAACAAGAGTAAAAAAAGGAAAAGAAAAGTGATGATAAATCACCACGAGATAGAATGGAAGAAAGTTGCAAACCTAGAAATCCTAGATGAAGAGCTGAGCAGAAAACGAATGGAAGTGAACTGAAGAAAAACAAAATAGATATATGGTAGTTTTTACCCGATATTGAATGTAGAAAGCAAACTCGCATTGGAGAACAAAGAAAGCAAAATTAAATCAATAATATTCCTAGTATTACTTACGCAGCAGTTATTATATGGAAAAGTAACCAAGAAACTCACAAGAAGAAAAAACTTTAAAGCACTTTGAACAAATTCATGAGAAGTACATGAGGTGTCCTGGTATTCAACTGACAGAAAAATCTTAAGATAGAAACACTAGAAGAAATTTAAGACAACCAGACACAGAAACTGAAAGAATCGATAAAAGGACACAAGAATGGACAACTGCGAGGCTCACTGAAGATGACAGTGAGAAAAACAGAAAAGAGAAAAGTACCTCATGAATTAGAAGAAGACAATGAAAAGAAGAAAGGAAAGAAGGTAGTAGAAAATACTTAAACTGAAGATAATAAATGTTTCTCACAAAGCAAACGTAGAAAAACCAGGAAACACAACATGAGAGGCGAATGGAAGAACTTCGGTTAGAATAAAGACCGAAGAGAATAAACGATCCCACAACTTTTCAATGAGGAAGTATCGATGAGGCTCATATCTTCCAAGATGACTGCCTCGCAAGATGAAATAGTACCTGATCGGCCATCAAGTCCTGAATAATTCAACGAAGATGCTCATGAGCCACGACCGGCGATGATCAATTTTCATTTTCCTTACCTCCAAACCAATAAATCCAATACGTATCTCCTCTCCATTCATCATCTGGATACACCCATTCGACCACCCTGCTCATTGCGGCCGTTCAGCTCCACCTGTCGCATTATCTCGAAGCTCGTCGCAGTGATCTGAATTATCGGCCGGGCCGTCCGTGAATTATTCGAATTTTATGCATGATTTCCGCGACGTCTTAATGGTTCCTTTTAATTTGCGCATCTTAACGACTTTCCCGCTCGTTGCCTCGCTTTTGATTTATACGCCAATATATCCAGCCCCTACAGGATCGGAACGTCCCGGTTAATTGTTACTTCCTTCTTAGGGGACCGTAAATTCCTTCTGGATCATAAAGTTTCGGAAAAATTGGATTGTCTGCGTTGTGCGGAGTGTTGACCCTCTTATGCCACTAGCGCGGGAAATCCGGAAAATTGATAAAGGTGACTACGTAAGTTGAAGCAGCTCTTGAAGTTATAGCGCGTTCCTACTAATTGTGAGTCGGTATGGGGTTGGAATTTCGTCCAGGCTTCGCTCATCGGGTCGGCTATGGTGGGCGAAGCCTGCCAATCACAAAGTAAAAGCTTCCTAGTCGATGAAAATGAAGAGTTTTGGTCTATAATCCCGAATAACAATTGATGATACCACACCCGATCAACATCAATAAATCATTTTCACTATATACATTCAATATACATATTTAACCTCATGAAAAATATCGGACATGAAAGAGACCGTACCTATCCAATTTCGTTGGCAAATAATTTTGTCACAACTCTCTTATCTGTAAATAAATACATAAAGTATATCGACCGAAAGTGTGTCAGCGCTTGCAAACATCTGCCCGAAAATCTAACGTTTTTTATTTGGATTCTCTCCAGTTTTACCACACTTTAGTGTTTGCGCGAAATGTTCCTTTTCCACTTCCGTGTTATTAGGTATCCTTTGATACCCAATTAAAACAGAATCATATCACCGATCTCCTGAAGAAGCCGCTCTATAGCTTGATATGTACACATTAACAAAGATCAGCAATGCATTTCTAGGTAACCCAGTTCCCTTATCTTGCAAGAACAACAAGAAGTTGTAAATTTAGATCTCCTTATCCTACTACAATTTCATGCAGAAGTTCCTGATGTTTATCAATGGATGGCTCCAGCAGCAACTGCTGGTTGATTTCCACATATCCAAAACGTCATGAACCAAGCTTAGACATATGGTAAATAAACTGTTTTAACACATTAGGGATTTTCCTTTGGCGTCATATACGATGGCACAAGGTCTGGCTCATCAGTAGTCCCACTCATATCGAGGAATGGTTTGATTCGTGAATAGCATCAAAAGATGGTTCTATTCGAGCTCTATCAGAAAATGGGCAATGATCCATTTGTAACCTCTTTCTCAAAGTAAAGTAGCATTTTCATTGAAAACCCGTTGGTCACCAAAAGTAGGCTTACTGCAACTGGATAACCACAGATAATCGATTCTGAAGATCGGTCTGGTCAAGAATGACGCAACCAAAATAAGATGCACGACCGATCTCCCAAAAAACTAATTAAAGACCGGCCAAAAACCAATCAGGGCAGGCCCAAAACTCATTATCTCCTAATTAACTCCGGTATATTGAAAGGATGACGGGGAAAAGGCATCGATCAATATATCCGCCTGTGTGCTGTCCATATCCGCGATGCCCCTGGAGAAATAAGAATACATGAATACGTAACGTAATTTATACGCTGTTTCGTTCACAACGGACCATCCGCTTCTGTCAGTTTTGGACCGCAAGGTCGAGCCTGCAGGTTATGCGGTCGAAACGTCTAATTAACATGTCACATTTTGAGTTGTGGTTTGTTTGGATCGTGAGCGGTTATGCCGTGTCCAGATTATCGAGATTCTGGGAATATGGTGCTGCAAGTGTGCCCACTGCTTCATATCTGATATGGAGAAACATCAGGAGTTCCTCAAAAGGTACCAATGCAGACACAACATAAACATATTCCAGAAGAAGCCATCAAGCTACTGAACAATGACAGAAGCTATGGAGAGCTCTGGCTATAAAATAAATAAAACATACAAAGTGAAGCACTGGGATCACTGAGAAAGATTTCCAGACCATGTTAATAATAAGACACCTCATCTGTATGGTCTACCTAACCAGAGATTTTCACCTACTACAAGTCCCCTTGTCAGTCATCTATCTGCTCAAAACATTGGTACCATCAGCTGCAAACAATAGTTTTAGAGACATTTGATCTGATCAGCCCATTCATCAGCACTCTCTTTCTCTTTCTGAACGTTGCGGAAACCATCATGGAGCGTGACCTCCTCAACAAGAATAAACTCAGTTACTGGGACCTCTCCAGACTCCATAGAAATTCAGAACGAAAGTTTAAACCGAAATGATTCGATTTCAGAAGCAGGAAACAGGGCTTCGACTATGGAGTCTCGGAGGATTCTTGGCATTTTCAGTTGGAAATTATTTTATTTCCAAGGGAATTTGCACATACAGGACATGCCAGCAAGCATGACAAGATAACTTCAGCATGTCGAAAATGAATAATATAAATTGGAGATTCAAGCAGTTTCAAATGAAAATGCAATAAATTGTAAATAATAAGAATATGATATTAAACGTAATGAAGAAGGAAATTGAACGAACGAAAAAAGGGAAATTAAACAAATGTTCGGAAAGAATTAGTTATATTTTCTTTTGATCTTTTTCCCTTTCAAAATCTGAACAAATCAACATACAGGGAAAGTATTTGACTTGAACATATATTTTGACTGTAGATTCCTCTAATCAAACGAAATACTTTTTTCCATTACATTTTCCAAAATTCGGTTTCGTTTGAAAGATAACTGAGTGTCGAAACTCCATGAAAAAAACATTTTTCTGTTCATATCTTCGGAACCGTTATTCCGAATGAACTGAATTTTAGTTGATTGCAACTTCCTCAATCAAAACTAATTCAATATTTCTCATAGTAGTAGCCGACTCATAAATCCACGCAAAAATACTATAAAACCACTCGAAAAAAATAAACGGTTCATATTTTCGAAAGAATCAATCATTTTAGAAACTAAAAGTATTCTTATGTTTTTTCAATAAAACGCGTCGTTTTCGAGTTATTTCCTATTTTACCCGGAAAAATTTGACGAAAAAATCATTAATTTCAAGAATAATCTGTATGCTTTGCTGGATTGAATATCATCGAATATTATTCCTTATCTGGTCTCTAAACCAGTTAATTATGTTGTCAGAATATTTATCAACTTTGTCGAGACTAAAATTCCAATGATGGAAAAAACGTTTGATGTAATAATAAAATCCCACAAATGTAGGAGATGAAATTATACATTTAATTCGCACAGTTTATACTAATTATTTATTGTTACCTGTCCATATTAAAAATAAATGTCAATGAAATACAAAATTCGGATATTAATGATGAATGTCGATACAAACCACGTAATAAATTGAAATTAATGATAAATAAACTGATACTTAGCACTTAATAACCTGTGCCGATGTTTCCCAATAATCTGTGGCAATGTTTCTATCTAAACAATATCCTCTTGGAATTTTATAAACTCGACACTACACGGTTAATATTATATTAATTCACTGAATGTCCTCACATAATCATCATGAGATCGAAGGAAAACACCTAAAATCATCAATTTTTCCCTTTATAACAACATAGCTGTAGAAATGTTTACGCGATTCACATTACGCCGGTTGTCGATATACGTATGCGTCGTTCATGGGACTGACGTTTGAGACACAGAACAACAATATCAGGTTTGAGATGGGTCGATTCATAGAGTTTTGCACGCCCGCTACCTCGCATTGCGAGGTAGCTCACCGTTATACATACCATTGTTTAAAGAGAAAATCTACAATCTGGCATCGTCTTCTCAAAAGCTCTGTGAAATATTCATAGAGGATGGGTTAGGTTAGGTCATTGACCTAGAATCCTATTAGTTAGGTTGATTAATCATAATAAATAAAGAGAAAAAACAATTTTTTATGAGATATTTTGGGACATCGAGGAAAATATGAGCAATTTATTAGTGTTTACAAACTAATCTTCAGGAAAATCGAAGAAGGAACTTCTTTTGGTCGGAGTAATATGGCTGTTCAATTACAGAAATACTCGGACAACAAAAAGTGTTTTCGTTAAGAAATATCGTGTTTTTAACATTCTTATTCAAATGGAGTATTTCCTAAATGTATCAACTCAATTTCAATCGAGGAATATGAACTTTGATGTCTTTGCAGAGAATCGTATCAGGCACGCATTCGGCCAAATTTTTTTCTTCAAATGGCTATATCTTTCAAACAGAGCCGAATTCGGAAAAATGGAAAATTGGACTCAAGAATCTACAGTCTAAATATATGTACAAGTCAAAGACTCACCCTGTACATCAATGTAGAAAATCATTTCAAGTGTGAAAGCACAAACTAATAGTTCATCCCGACAAATTTACGGCGTTTATAAAATAGAAGCCGTTCTGGGAAAATATTCCCCGCCCGAATGGGCGAAAAAATCCTCTGATGCGCCGCGAATGAGCAAAAATGCGACCCAATCGCCCCGTTACAAACCCTTTGGCCTTTTCGCAGCGGCGAACGTTTTCAAACTATGCCTTTGATCTTTCCCTAAGATTCCGTTTACAAATTTCCCTCTGCTCCGGAATTTATTCTGAAGAAAATACGCTCTACGCGGAACTTATGTAGCGATCCTCATGGGAATCCTTTCCGATGGCTTCTTTGATGCCAGGCAATCAACTTTTTTTCGGTCGCATTAAGTTTTCAAACTGAAAGGCGGCGGGGCTTCCGTTTTCATTTGGCCCCCGTCGTCTAACACAAAAGGTGTTTTCACAGACGCCCTGATTTGGTACGCAGAGATTTTTCTTGGAAGCGAGCTCTCATTTCTGTCTTTAGTTGAAAGGAGAGGAAACAGAATCGATAATTATTTTATGGTTTGAAGACGTTAAATCACAAGAGCGTAGAGGCCAATTCTGGTCGTCTACTACCTCTTGTTTACTAACTACCTTCGATTTGTCACGTCATAATAATGTGACATTACGACTGTCAAACATTGCGCGCAATTCAAATCATGCCCTCTCATTGAAACGCCCTTAATAAAAAAGTAAACCCAACTTGTATACTCCATTCACTTTTATTTAATCACATAGGAAGTAATGGTTTCGTTTTCAGGAGTTGGTGCACCTTATGAGAAGTCTGTGCGCGTACAGAAAATATCGTTAATGACAAAACGAGGTTGCCAGTTTATTTGTTTACATCAAATAAAAAGTATCAAAGATATTCCACATTTTGTTAGTTCGAATCGATCGGCGATTTTGGGGCGAAATATCGTTAGGAAATCACCTATTTTTCCGTTCTTCGTCGTCCAGAAGAAGTTTCCCGTCGATATGAGAAATTTCGAGCAAGTGTCATTATTTCCTTTCACGACTTTTGGCGTGAGTACGAACGGCAAATTTGAATTGGACCAAAAATCGATTTATAAGCATAAATAAAGCGAAAGTAAGTACTAATCGACCTTTTTACACTTGATAACGAAGTTTTTTCAGGTATCTGGCCGTTTAGAAAGATTTCAAACGAAATTCCGGTCCCCCAGAAGTTTGGTTAGTTTCGGTATTGGTGCTCAAAATTTATTTGGAATGTGTAAATGGACAAAAAAGGCTTCCTTAAACGATCTTCTAACGAAAGCGGCCGGAAAATATGGTTCAGGTAGGATTTTCGAGAGATTATAAGGAAAGAACTTGCAGAATGAAATTGCACGATTTTCGTAAGTAAACGGGTTCTGGATGGCCATCATCGGTCTCTAAATGATTAATTATTGTTGATCGTTTTCACGTTTCAGAAAAAAAACACGTCGAAAAAGCTAAAAAAAAAAGAAGAAATATGACTATATTGCATTCAACGGTAGGTGAATTCAGATTCTGATGAATTGAAATGTGTCACTGGAGCTTTCATTCCTTTGCCGAAAGTAGAAATAGGCTATATTGAACCAGAATACATCGGTTTTTTCCATATTCCAGGATTTGTGTCTTATTTTAGAACAGGTGAATGATAAATGTGAAGCATATGTTTGACCTATTCCATTTTATTTGTACAAACCTACTGTGGTAGTAATGTATGAATATTTTTTAAACTAATAAATTACTATACAGTCAGAATATTTTACTGCTTGTTCATAAGATCAAATAAATGAAATGTATATCTATAAAGCTTTCAGGAATTGACATTCTTGCTTATTAATTTATAACCAAATCTTTGGGTTGATTTTTTTTAATGAATTCTTGATTAGAATCAACAATTGATGTCGTCAAGTCTTGAACTTTCAGTTCAAGAGGATAATAAACATTAAATCTTCACAAGCATGCATATGAAAATTATGTGAAAGCAATGCAATTTTTTCCATGGCGAAAAATAATATATTTCAACAGTGATCTCTTGTACTTTTCATGCAAATAACTAGAAAAGGAATCTTTTCTATCAATTCATATAAACGTTAATTATTTTTGTCCATCACATCTTTTCCAATTCATTCACATTCTGAGAAATACGCTAAGAATGTAGAAAGGACAACATAGTTTTGACTTGGAACATAAAAATATTTTAAAAACGTCATAACTTCGATACAGAGTGGAATGTGTCAAATTTCCAAGGCCAGAGTTGTGATTTTATAATTGTGAATGGAGTATATACAAAGGGATCCACATAACTCAAAGGCTACTCGATGCTTCAGTTACTGTTTTTAACTGATTCAAATCCCCGTCCTTCGAGAAAACGTTATACGAACGTGAACAAATACCAAACAAGATCTCCGAAGATTCCTCTACCTGCGGTTTCCTGTTGAATCCGACCTGAAGATCCAAGATCACGATATCGCGCCCGATATCAATCTTCAAGACTGAAAATTGGCTCGTACCTCCTCCCTCGCCCCTCGTCGAAGCACGCGATGCCTCTTCGCCGGTTTTAAAAAAGCGATGTCACTCCTGTCAACTCCTCGTTCCCAAGGCCGTTTCTCAGCATTTAAACGGTCTAGTTAGCATCTTATTGGGATCAAGATTCCACCGGCTCCCGTCCGTATCGGATCCAGCCTCTCGTTTCGTGCCTTTTAAATCACCCTCAGGGCGTCCAGCCCTGATTGCTTGCTGCTTCTGTGTCGTGAGCGCAGTATTGAGATAATGGTAAGTGGACGTGAGGATTCTGCTGAAAGTGAACGAGTATTGTGCGTTTGGAGTTTTTAATTAGAGGAATGGATGCGGACTGATTATCTGCTTGGTTGTAAGATTTGCCTGCGGGCTTGAATGTCTGGAATACTTGCATACTACGAATAGGTTAATCCGTGCTCCGCATATAAACATCACCCGTTCAGTTTACGCATAGTAATAAAAGACCTTTCGAAGGATCTTTTATCACCCTGAGGTTTTGGCCTTAGCTTCATTTTCACTTTAGTTCTTGAACCAGTTAGATCTTGTATGGGTGAAGTCCAAGATCTTTAAGCGAAATTTTCCATGTGGTGGATGCTTTTTATGGTCAACTGGCATTAGTTCTTGAAACTGTTGGATCTTGTGTGGGTGTAGGTCTAGTTCTTCATGCAAAATTTTCCATGTGGTGGATGCACAGAGTCCTCGACAGAGTCCAACGATATTCTCTTCTGGACGTACTGTCCTTTATCTTGTTGTGTTGCATAGAGTAGAGAAAATTTTGTCCGGAATCTATCGATAGTTTGACGAATAATCTGCTCTGATGGACGATTTTGAAAACCATAAATTTCACGAAGTGCTCTATAAGTTTGGCGAATTGAACACTGATTTCGAAAATAAATTTCAACAATTTGTAAACGTTGTTGCTGCGTGAGTCCATGATAATTTGTCAATGCTTGCTGAACAGAAATGTCAAAACAACAAGGCTTCTACCTCCTGTCAAATCACAGTCAACCCCATCGAAAATTCTATCACTCTAAAAAAAACACCGATACTTCAATGCAACCGAAGAGATAATTGATGGTGAATATACCCAAATCGGTTACAAGTAGTGGATAAATTTGACGAACGGTTAGTTATTACACACTTCATAGATAGGTTGAATATACCGACCCTAATTTACATATTACATACTCCGTAATTGAGACTTAGGTATACAGCGAACTAAGATCTAGACGTTTTCTCAGATCCATCACATCAATCATGAACAAATTAATGGAAAACAGAGATATAATAATTGTCTCGAAAGACCAAATATGGCGAGTGAACAGCATAAGGTTTCCACATTAGAAACTGCAATATTCAAGAATATTTGTCGCTTTGAATTTACGTCTCTCGTTGTATCATGTTTTAATGCTTATACACCAGGTGTTCAGCTGATATTGAATTTTCTACCTCATTTCTGGTAGTACTGCGACAACTGCGTTAACATCATTTTGACGACTTTTATGGAAACTGGTTCCAAACTAAGCACGAATAGGGGACAAGGTTTTCTTCATTTTCTCATAGGAAGTATGGTTATTGAATCAATATCAATATGCGTCCTTTTATTACTTTGTTGCATTCTCAAATATACTGCTCCACAAGAGTTAGGGATATCATATTCAATCGTTTTTAAAAGTATGTAATCTTCGAGAAAATCGCTGTAAAATCATCTAAAACTCAATAACATAACTTGAATCGATACAATAAAAATCAGTAGGACAAATTTCGTCAATCTGGTCGCCTTTTTCTGAAGTTTGGTTCTTTGCATATGCTTCATGAATGTTCTTATTTTGAAATGAATTCAGTTTATCAACGTCTTCGATTTGAAGCGAGTTTTCTGAAAATGCCAAGACGTAAATTAACTAACGCTGAGGCTAATAGGGCTATCGGAATGCTACAGGGTGGCCTAACTCAGGTTGTTGTAGCGGAAAGGCTCCAAGTCAGCCAGAGTGTGATATCTCGACTTTGGAATAGGTTCAGGGAGACAGGTTCCGTGTTGGAAAGACCAAGGCTTGGTGGGCGACGAAAAACAACACCTGTTCAGGATCGTTTCATCACCGTTTCGGCGAGAAGAAACCGTACATCTACGTGTAGAATGCTACGGAATACTCTACAAAATGCAGATGGGGTCCAAGTTTCTATCGAAACCATCAGACGACGTTTGAGAGAGGTGAATCTAGGTTCTAGACGTCCATTAAGAGGAGTTCCATTAACACGTGACCATAAAGGTCAAAGACTGGAATGGGCAAGGCAACATATCAATTGGAACGATCAATGGCGTAGTGTCCTTTTCACTGATGAATCCAGATATGGACGATTTTCAGATTCTCGAAGAATGAGGTTATGGACAATCCCACGCATACCCCGTAATCGTCGCTATGTCCAAGAAGTCCATCCATTCCGAGGGGTTAGTGTTATGGTATGGGCCGGAATATGTTCCAACGGGCGCACAGATCTACACATTTGTCCTGGGAATATGACCTCACACTATAGGAAGCATGTCATTGACAATGTTGTGCCAAATTTTCACGCTGCTATTGGTGAAACATTTCAATTTCTAGACGATAACGCTAGACCGCACCGTGCAGCCATAGTTGAGAATGCGCGCGAGGAGCTTGGTATTCCACATTTACCAATACCTCCGCACTCACCAGATTCGAATCGCATAGAACATGCATGGGATATTCTCCAAAGAAGATTAGATAATCATCAACCTACCCCAGAATCCTTAAATTATCTGAGAGAGCTTCTGCCCCTTTTATGGAACCAAATTCCTCAAGAAATGTTCAACAACCTCGTGTGTAGTATGCAAATAAGATGTCAAGCTGTTATTGATGCCCGTGGAGGCCTTACATTGTATTGATAGTCTTAAAATGGTTGAATTCTCTGGGAATAAAATTTCGTTATTTTACTCGATTTTTCTTCAACACCATACGCTGCAGACCTACAGGCAAAAATTAATTTGCACCTTGAAATCATGTTAATATGAACTTTCATCCCAAAAATCTTATTTTAACTATATTTTCTTGCAATTTAAGTCAAAATCCCTATCTCATGTGGAGCAGTTTATTTAAAATGTTTGAGAGTGTCAAATGTAGTACAAAAATTCAGTGGTTCCATATTTTTGATGGTGACCATGGATAAAAATATCTGCTCGAGTTATAGCCACGTTTTAATTCTTAAGACCTGATCTATACAGGGTGTACCTTTTGCGTCCTGTAAAATAAACCAAATAGAAAAGCAATTAAACGAATTCTTCCCGGCGTATTTCTGGCAGCTAAGCCTCGAATTTCCTTACCACCGAACGAAAGAAGCCCTTTTCCTTCGCGGAAAATTAGATCTGGAACCGTGCTCGCTCTCAGAAATTGAGAATAATTGCTCTTAATTAAATACCCAACTAATTGAACCACAAAGACTCTAATTGAAGGTAATTGAATCAAAATTGAAATTGCCGGAGGTCCCAGCGTAGCCGTGGTGTCTTTATTAATCGAAAAAGGAAGTCTTCTTCAATAATGAATGTTCATTTGGGGCGACCACAACTCGGCATTGTAATAATGGGTCCTTTGAATCGTAGATGTGCGTACTTGAGACTGACTCGGAGGCCTCGTGATTAAGAAAGAGAATTCATTTATGACCGAGTCGACTGAGTTGGGCTCTTCAATTACGAAAGACGGTTTCGTTTTTTTTTATTATGACGGATAACTTCGGCAGTCTGTGAAGAAGAGGCTTCTTCCAAAACTCCTGAGCTTGCATAATAAGCGAGGTGAAATTCGATCAGCAATCTTTCTCTTTTCGCCCATATTTCTGCAGTTCTCTTTTCAATTCACAAAGGTTAGAAAGTACTGCATCATTCCCATATGAATTGTCAACAATTTCTTATGGGTTTGTTCAACAATGTTCTTCTTTGAGAATAGTTACAGCTGCATTTTACTGTAGTGACTGCCGACATAAATCGTGGAGTGATAAGTGAGATTGAACGTGCAAGAATTGTTGGTGTCTAGCCTACATAGATGGTAGTGGGAGTCTCCTCTTTCTATGGTCTAAGGTAGCTTCCATATCTCAAATGAATAAAACAAACCTTTTGTACTCCAACTTCGGTAATTTTCTAGTTTAGGTCCCCCTCGATTTTTCGATGTTTTAATTTTTTTTCGTGAAAAACGAGTGATTTGGTATGATTTACTACTAGTTTCAATGCTGGCAAACAAGTTATTTTGCTGTTTTTTCAACGGGATCTGGAGTGAATAGGGGTGCTGGGTGGGTAAGATTCTTAGAGATTTTCTTGAAAAAACGACAATTTACGAAAAGAATTAGTCTTGCATAGTCTAAAAAGATCAAAATTTGCCAAAAATGTCTAGGTCATTGACCTATTTTTTCAAGGACATGACCTTGAAAAGAATTCAAAATCATTTGAAAAATGTACAACTTCATCAGCGCTGAATCAATGAATATTTCAAATTTTCTCGAGTCTATAGTTTCTGAAAATTTCAAGAATAATTTATTTTTTCGAAATTCTCCGACAGTAACCGTTGATAAGAATATGATGACCATGAAGCATATTTTCATTAAATCTAGATGCGATTGCTCCAAAAACTCACCTTGAAATCCTTGAAAGACAATGACAAGACAATGCGATCACATTCTCGGTATCCTCTTTTCTGTATTGTAACCGCAACTTGAAACACACATATTCAAATCTTCCCCTTCTTCCACACTTGAAGAAATTCTCACAAATTACTATTTATCTCGAATGAAGCTTTAATTTCCAACTGTCGAATTATTTTTTTTGATCTCCGTAGTAACGATTACCTACGTGATTTGAAACGTGAAAATTCTGTTTGTACGATGCTTGTTGCCACGTTGAATCATTGCATCTTTATTGCTCAAAATTTGTAACCGAAGTTCTCTACCAAAACGAAACCCATCAACGATATGTTGAATTTATTCGAACGTCATTTCCCGAATGTAACGTTGATTTCTCGAGGTTTACATCATAATATCAGTTGAATTATGTTATTATTGCAGTATACATTAAATTAAGCCATAACGAACTGACATAACCTAACCTAATTGCTGAAAAACGATAATGCCATAAAAATCTCAGGGGGGGCTACGCCCCCCCTGAACCCCTCCTTGTTGGAGCCCATACCCTCGTTTGAATAGAACAAAACAGTGCCGACGTCATCGGGAGACAAGGGGATAAATGTCTAAAGCCTAACTTGAACTTACCCAACCCAACTGCTGAAAAACGATAAGGCCATAAAATTCTATGGGGGGGCCGTGCCCCCCCTGAACCCCCCCCCTTGCTGGAGCCCATACTCTTGTTTGAATAGAACGGAAAAAACGCCGACGTCATCGGGGAACATATCTAAAGGCTCATCTCTTGAAAATCCACCTGCCATGTGTGAAAGTTCTATGTCTATCTTAGTATTTGAGAAATTATTGAGATTTGGCAACACCGCCTGTTCGAGAAAAAATCACCTTACGGCATTTTACACTGCCGATGCGATTCAAATAAATATAAAGTCTAAACGCAGGTGGAAATATTCACAATCTTTTTTATTTTTTTTCTCTAAAACTACTCATTTGCCAATGCTGAAATTAAAACTGTAGTATCTTTTCAACATTTACAATCACGAGACAAAATATTTTAAAAATCGGAGAGGGGGAGCTAAACTAGAAATTGACCCCAACTTCTAACTATTCTATCCAACTATGCTCCATTGACACCAAGGATATTATTTACCCCCTTTCATCCTTCAGATCCGAAAAAGGGGTCTGGACACGGTGATATATTTCCTCCAAGTCTCCCAGAATACCATTCACGTCAAACCATTCATCACTTTGAAAATTTCATGTGAAAAGGACACGAATCAGCTCGCGTCTACTTGTCTAGACTTCGTACACTGTAATTTAGAGCGACCTATAACATAATCACGAATCGTATAATTCACCTTAAGCGACGAGTACGTCGATACAATCGGTGATGTATGATTGCTAGAATTTGTCTCGTGCAGCAAATTATCGTGTGAATGTGGGATGATTTGAGTCGGTTGACAGTTGATTAGAGTTATGATTTTGTATATCCTGTCAAAGTAGAAGAACTCAGATTTTTTATTTTCATGGAAGGTTCTATGTTTCCATCCATCGTCCTTTTGTCACTATGCGTTAATTCATTATTCTTGTCTTATTTCTGAAGTACTTGTTTATTTTTATTCTTCATTCAAAGTCTGTTTTCTTATACAGGGTGAGTCTTTGACTTGTACATATATTTCAACTGTAGATTCCTCTCATCAAACGAAACACTTTCTTCCTATACCATTTTTCAAAATTCGGTTTCGTTTGGAAGATACAGGGTGTCGAAAATCCTTGAAAAAAACACTTCATTGTCCATATCTTCGAAACCGTTATTTAAAATGAACTGAATTTTGGTACATTGGTTACTCTGTTCATGGTGCATATTTCTCAATCGAAACTTATTCAATATCTTTCCTGGTATAAAAGTTACAGGGTAGTCGACTCATCAATACACGCAAAAACACCATAAAACAACTTCAGAAAGATAAACGGTTCATTTTTTCGAAAGAATCAATCATTAAAGAAACTAAAAGTATTCCTAATTTTTTTCAATAACACTCAAATAAAATTTGACGAAAAATCATTAATTTCAAGAATAATCTGAATGCTTCTCTAAATTAAATATCATCGAATATTATTCCCTCTCTGGTCTTTAAAAGAGTTAACAATGTTGTCAGAATATTTATCAACTTTATCGAGACTTAAATTCAAATGAAGGAAAACGTAGAGATGTAGAGATATTTAATAATAAAACCCCACAAATGTGGGAGATAAAATTGAACACCAAGGAGCATTCAATACGCACAGTTTCTATTTAAAATTTATTGTTACAGGTCCATATTGAAGTTAAATGTCGATGAATAATACAAAATTCGGATATGAATGATGAATCTCGATACAAACTACTTATTGAATTGAAATTAATGAAAACTAAAATGATACCTGATAATCTGTGGCGATGTTTCTATCTAAACAATATCCTCTTGGAATTTCATAAACTGGAAACTACACGGTTAATATTATATTGATTCACTTCACATAATAATCACATTATTACAATAATTCACTCAATGTATTTACTACTTCACATCATGTTTACAGTTTGTTTATAGTTGGCAGCGCCTCCAACGGTTTTCGCTATACGCATGCGTCGTGAAATATCGCGGCGAAGTCGATCTCTTATGGCAATGGCAGAATTCATAGATATTTATACTATGTTACGTAAAAAATCCTTAACCTCAATGAAAAAATCAGCAAGCTGACAACATCTTCTTAAAATTTCTGTGCAAATATTCACAGAATGGATACAAAATAGATTAGGTTAGGAAGTTTAATAATAAATTCTGATGATCTGAATGAAAGGCCTTTCTTCATGAGATTGTTTGGGGATTTTGAAGAAAATATGAACAAGTTATTAGTGTTTACAAACTAATCTGCAGGAAAAACGAAGAAGGAACTTATTTTGGTGGGAGAAATATGGCTTTCTAGTTGCAGATATAATCGGATGAAACTAACTGTTTATGTTGAAATTATCGTGTTTGCAAAATTTTTATTTCAATATGGTTAGTATTTGAATATTCCCTAGAATGTATTCCCTAAATGTATAAACTCAATTCAATCGAGAAATATGAACCTTGAATCAATTTCAGAGAATTGTATCAGGAACGTAATTAGCCCAATTTTTTTTCAAATGGCTATATCTTTTTAATTGAGCTGAATTCGAAAAAATGGAAAATGAAAAATAGGTTTCTTTTGGCCTCACGAATCTACAGTTAAAATATATGTACAAGTCAAAGACTCACCCTGTATTGACATACTGAAAAAAAAGCCTAATACGATTTATTTGTTATGACGAACTTATTTATACTCAAAAAGGTATTATTGTCACTGATACTCTCTGTTAATCATACAAGCGGGTCAAAGGATGAAGTGCTGTACCAATTCTAATCACTTATCACATGAGTGGCGAACTGATGGCGTTGTAAGACAGCTACTAGACGAGTAGTGGACGTCCATTCGCAGGATAAACTTCGTGGTATTAAAAATAAAGATATGAATTTTGAACATCCTCGTAATTCCCAAGAATAACGGTGCCTGCGTTCAACCGAAATCTCACAGCTGAACGGAGCCCTATAAGCCGTAAAAAATGGACTCATCGCCGCATCCGCGGAGCGAAGGAACCCGAAACGACAGGGGCGAAAGAGTAGCGGGCATATTTCAATCCATCCGCCGCAAGAAAATTCTGGGGGGCCTTCCGTTTCGCATTTGTTTCGCGACCCGAACGACCGTCCGTTTTCGTCGACGATTTATCGGAGTCGTTTGAATCCGAAACGGCGGTACGAGAACGGTCTTGGGGCTACGAAGAACACCGGGAGAGATCAAAGGGACTGCGAGGCGATTACAAATTGCGAGCTGTTCATCATAGGCCGCCCGATCATCTGGGGAGGCACGCGAAAGGCCTTTTTTAGCGGTCGGAAAATGGGGTGTGCTTCCTATGATACCTTTTTCACTCACAGGAATCCCGATTCTCCAAACTTCCTACGCCAACTAGCCAAACCATATTTGATTGAAGTTGTACGAAATTTGCCCTGAATATATGGCGAAAGCACGATTAATGAAAACCCACATTCTGCAAACTAAAACGGCAAAGGATTTCAAATGATGATTCCAATTTCGTACCGTTCGCACTTACTACCCATGCTAACTGCCCAGGGAACAGGCATAAGAGTCAATGGTCCTAAACTGAGACTTTCTGTGTCAATAGGGCAAGAACCTTCCGTTTTGCAAGTGAAAGTAAAGGCTGTCTTTCCACTGAAAATCTTTTCACATCAACTGTTCGCATTCTTCACTGTGAATAAACAAATCGACAAATCTCCATCAAGCCGCTATACGCATGCTTCGTTCAACAACCACAGACCAACTGGTCGGTCTATGGAACAACGGTTTGTCTTGCGTACCGACTAAAATCAAGATCGTAGCGCTCTATCGGCGAGAATCAGAACATTTCCAAAGAGGCACGACAAGACGCCATCAGCCAAAAGTAAACAAAACTAGTGCCTTTGCGTTAGTTCATCGGTTAATGATAGAGGACGTACTGCTTCCTTGTTTAAAGAGAAAATCAACACAATCTGGCATCGTCTTCTCAAACGTTCTATGACAGCTTTCATAGAATATGGTTAGATTGGTTAGGTTAGGTCATTGAACTCGAATTCTATGACCTAATTCAATGGAGTTATGTTCGATTAGTGTAAAAACAATTCTTTTTGAGATAGTTTTGGGGGAAAGAGGAGAATATAAACAAGTTATAAGTGCTCACAAACTAATCTTCATGAAAATCGAAGGATGCACTTATTTTGGTGGGATAAATATGGCTTTTTCGTTGCAGATATAATCGGATGAAACTAACTGTTTTTGTTAAGAAACATCGTGTTTTTGACATTCTTATTCGAATAAGGTTAGTATACTCCATTCACTTTTATAAAGTATCGCGGTTTGCCATGAAATTTTGACACATTTCACCGTATATATTTTGAAAATGTTAGGTTATGGTCATTAAACTGTCAGATACGCCCACAACGTTGCCGTTTCTGCTAAAAAATCGTAGTAATTACGTATTTATCAAAATGTTCCTTTGGGAAATTAATGAATTTGAGAAAATATTATGTTAATTCAGAAGACATTTAACTACATTTTTGCACAACCTGAAATACTCCAGTATGAAAATGTAGTAGTTCTACGAAACCTGCGCCACAGTTAAATCTTCGAAGAACTAACTCCATTTACAAAGTTGAAAAAGAGTAAATAGAAAGTAGACCTGGCAATGTCGCTTAATTTTCACGAGTGCCAAACTGCGTCTGTTCTAGGGGAAAAAACTTGATAAACCTAAATCATGGCCAACCGCGATACTTTATAAAAGCGAATGGAGTATACTTGAGTACTTCCTAAATGTTTCAACTCAATTTCAACCGAGAAATATGAAGTTCGCATCAATTCCAGAGAATTATATCAGAGACGTAATTAGCCCAACTTTTTGTTAAAATGGCTATATCTTTTTAACAGGGCCAAATTCGGTTAAATGGAAAATGAAAAATAGGTTTCTTTTGACCTCAAGAATATTCAGTTAAAATATATGTACAAGTCAAAGACTCACCCTGTATAAGAGCTCTAGAATCTAACTGGAGAACTCTGGAGAAGATCTCCAGGATTAAAACAAGCGAAAAGATTTATAGGTTGTCGCCTATTGTAACGAATGGGCGAGTCGGCAGGCGAAATTGCCATTTGCCATTACCATTTCAAATTCAGTAAAATAAGAGCCAAAAAATAATACTATGGTGAAAAAGACATAGAAATTCAAAAAACCCATAAAGAATCTAAGTACAAACGAAATAGTTTATAGTTTAGTAAGGGAATTACATTTAAGTAACGAAAACAACACTGAAATAGATTAAAAACAAACGAAAATCAAGAATGCCAAAATTGAATGACATAAATTGTAGATGAGCTATCAAATTCGATAAAAACAAGATAACCTATTCTTTAATTATGAGAAGTAATTTATTAGATAGTCATCTCAACCAAATTCATAAAGACACCAAATTAGCATCATGCAACCATCGAATTATTCTTCGACATCACAATTAGGCAAACCCATCGAATGTCGAAGATGTATGGTTATACCAATTCAATTTTCAATTATTTCAACATAATTAGCAGGTTTAGAAGACTACAACATGGATTCACTAACGAAACACTGGTAAGTTAATGAAGTGAAATCTTTCGATTATGGATACTTTATGAAATATTCGTGTTGATGAAGTCTGAGGCTGAATTATTTATCAGGAATTCCGATGGTTGTTTCGTATAATTATACCATATCTGAAACACATTAGAAATGTCGATTTAATTCTAGGTATCAGTTTCCTAGTGTAGCTCGTTTATGTCAATATTATTTATCGAAGTGAATTTATGATATGAATGTATCTGAATATATTCAAGAAGCTATAAACTGATTCCCTAATGAGTGAACATCTTTTGGAATATTGTAACGTTCACTTTTTATAAATATTTCGGCAAGCTCTTACTTAGAGCAAACTGTACTGAACTCAGGGCCGACAATATTCTGGATTGGATCTACCTGTCTTTGGGGCACAGGTCTGGGATGTGACTTCATAAAAATTCACAAGACCACAGAGCGCTCTTCTTTCTTTATAGGGACGGTGATACTTCATTAGACCCAATTCATAGGCAAACCAACCTTTTAGAACTATAAATCTATGTTATATATTTGAAACTCCAAAATCTGCACCAGCCTTGTTTATTTTTCCACAACTTTTCCGTGGCCATCTTTCCTGGGAACGAATCACTGCTGCCAACCGCAAAAAACGAACCGTCCGCATCATTCCTTTCCGCCTTATTGACCGGAAGGATTTGCTCGTCACTTTTTTTCGTTCGCAAGAGCAAAAACAACTGTAAGACCGATGTCTACGGCACTCGAGAGGCCTCCAATCTTGGCGGGTCTGTGTGTTTTTCAGATAAAACGGACGGGGATTGAACGAGAGCCGCGTATATTCCGCAGCGGGTGCAAGATAAGGCACTTACGGACAAAAGCGACAGTTTTGAGGGATCCGATCATTCCCTGGGGATTGCGCCGGATTAAATACGACCGCGGTCTAGTGTTTTCTACGTATTTTTTCCGTCAGATAGGACGGATGGGAGGGAAAGAAATTTTACGCTGCTACTCCTACAAGAATCCGAAGGGATTCCATTATTTTACTTCACTGAAGAGCAGACATGGCTGCTCCGTATTGTTTAGAATGCGACACTGTATACAGACAGCCTGTTAGGCTACTCAGGAACTGCATTTTGCAGAAATTTTCAGCAATTTTATATCTAGTTCATATCTAGTTAAAACTCAAATAATATCAAGTTAATATCTAGTTTCTTATACGTTAAGTTATTGTCAACTTCATATCAAGTTTGTAGCAACTTTATATCGAGTTGACATCAACTTTATATCGAGTTTATATCAACTTAAGCCAATATAATATCAAGTTTATATCAACCTCACCTCAAGTTTATAGTAAGTTCATATCAATTTGATATCGAGTTGAAATCGAGTTTATAATGATTTCATATCGAGTTTATATAAGCCTTATATCATCTCTGTATCAACTTATGTCATATTTGATTCAACTTTATGTTAACTGATCCACTTTGTATCAAATTTATGTCAACTTCATATCAAGTTTATAACAAGTTAACATCAATTCAATATCAAGTTAGGAGAAAACTTAACACATGAAGAAAATCTTTTTGTGAGCGTCAGGGCCTGTCAGGAAATTGCCTGACCGTTGGAAGTTGATAGATGAATAAAGGACTTAATTCCTTGGGCCGTTTTCTTTTCAATTTGAATCAGATTTATATCAAGTTCCTATTAAGATTATGTCAAGTTTATATCAAGAATATATCAAGTGTATATCAAGTGTATGTCAAGTTTATATCAAGTTGAAATCGAGTTTATATCATGTTAATTATACGATTTATACCAAGTTGAGATGGAGTGATTGTCAAGTTTATATCGACTTTATTTAAGATTTATATCAATTTCGTAGCCAGTTCTCATCAAGTTATTATCAAGTTTATATCTACTATGTCATCGTCCGCGATTGTCAGGAAGTACTGTTGGAAGCCGCCTCAATTTCAAAAAACAGGATAGTTTTTTCGATATATTAACAACTTTATTCTTTGAGCCATTGTCTTCCCAATTTAAACCAAATCAACTTCCTATTGAGTTGAAATCAACTTAACATCAAGTTGATATCCGGTTCATATCAAGTTAAGATCAAGTGATTTTCAAGTTTGAGTCGATTACATCAAGTTTTCATCAATTTTATACCCAGTTCTCAACGAATTATTATCAAGTTCACCTCGAGATCATATCGAGTTTATATAAACTTTGTATCAACTTTTTATAAACTTTATATCAAGTTCATATGAACTCCATTTCGAGTTTATATCAAGTTAAGATCAAGTGATGGTCAAGTTTATGTCAGCTTTATATCAAGTTTTTATCAATTCTATACGAAGTTCTCAATAAGTTATTATCAAGTTTACCGAGAGTTTATATCGAGTTTATGTCAACTGTGTATCAACTTCATAGAAACTTAATATCAAGTTGATATCGAGTTTTTATCAGATGTATAACAAGTTCATACTAAAGGAAGAAGTGGAACTTAATATTTTCGAAAAAGCAGAAGATGAATGAATTATTTAGACAAATATTTATACTCACATTCTTTCGGTATCCAAAGGGATGTTCTTCGGCACGTGCGTCAGGCCTCGATGGGAACAGTCCACGGTCGTCCCGGAACAGGAGCATCCTCTGGGACATCTGGAGGACGACGAGGAAGCAGAGTAGCCAATACGATAGCCCAAATCACCGCTGTTCGGTTCGCACTGACACCACGAGCCTAGGAGTAGTACTGCGTACCAAAAGTACGCACGCATAATTTTCACTGTCTTATTTTCGGCTGTCACTGCTCGATATTCTTCCTGATTGACCGACGGGAATTCGAAAGAATCGAGTGATCAAGGTGGGACCTGCGGAGTCCTGAAAATATAAAGACATAGGTTTAAATCTTTTCATAATCATGAATGGATCTATCCTAAAATTAGGAAATTTCGATTCGTCGAGCTCGAGGAAGTCTGAATGGGGCATTAGAGTGGTTGCGAATAAAATTTCAATCAATCTACAGAAATAGACCCTGGTTCAAGAGAAAAGCGCACGGTTAGCAGCAATCTCACGAAAATTCCCAGTATATCGGTATTTCGTATCAAAAATAATAATTGTCGGTCGCAGTAAATACTGCAGCAATAAGTTTCAGGATAATCCGGTTGGTGGCGCCATAACTCACAAGTCGCCAGTATTAATCTTGCTCAAGTTCGTTTGGCCTGTTTATAAAGTATCCTTTCTCCTTATTTATGTCCTCAATTTGTTCCCAACGCTTTTCTTGCTTCGGAATTTCGCTGGCGATAAAGGGTTGAGGAAGCGGGTCGTGAATTTCAGTAGGCGGGCGGTAAAGATTAAAAAGTTGCAAGTATTTTAGAACATTGGTCCTTTGAGCCTACTTGTTGTAATAAATAAACCCGACAAATCTCTATAAGCATTGTTTCAATTGTCAATTCAAGGATTCGATGCAAGCTTCAATAAAACCCCAGTTGAGAAGAAAAACGTAAAATTAATGTTAACAGATCGAATTCCCATGCGTAACAAAATATCGAAATCAAATTTCACGAATCCGATATTTCGAAAGATACAAAACGCCCCTCCGTCGTCTGCAAGAAAATACAAAGTCAATATACCCGGCAGCGCCCCCGCTTTGGAAAGTCTCACTTTACCGGAAGAGAATGCCCGCTTCCGCGATTCCGGCATTCGATTCACGGATAATTGTTGACATTTACAAATTCCGCCGAAATTGGGAGAGAATTGAAAACAAACCTTCGAGAGGCGAACGTGGAGAAAAACGGACGAAAAACATATGTCACGTGCTCCCCCCTTGGCGTTGAGGGAGATGTCACTTTGTCTTCTTCCTGGTTTGCCAGGAGGGCTGTTTGACGACGTACTCCCGTCGGTGTTTCACGGAGCTTTTTCCCCCAGTTCTAGTAATACCCTACGAATCGGAAATAACCGCCTGGAAAGTGAAAGACGCATATTTCTGATCAATAACGAAAATGTTCCCTTTCTCATGAATAATAAAGAGGTGCTCCAATTCACGAATGGAAGGACTATTATCTATACAAAGATTCGTGTAAGAGGCTTCTTTTGAAGCCACCCCCGCGCAAAGCAACTCATCTATATATATATAAAACAAAGTTGTTGGTTACACCATTTATAACTCGAGATCGGATGGACTATTTGTTATAAAACTTCATTTATGGATTCGTCTACGGCCTGGTTATTATAAACAACATCAAAATTCGATGAAAAATTGGTTTATGTAGGAAATGCTTTTCCTCCTTTTGAATAAGGCCACTTACTAGTGTCGCTACGGTTAATGGCTCTTATCTAGACACTGTTGCGTAGTCGTGAAGGTACTATAAGTGATATTATCGCCACTAGATGGCGATGGTAATTACGATTTGTGAAATCCACCGCAAGTAGGTATCATTTAGGAGAAACAAAGTTCGCCGGGCCAACTAGTTTTGAATAATACTGTAACGTTCCGTAAGCAAACCGAAGAATTGAGGCTTTCATTAAAACCACAAGTTGATGTTTCTTATAGGTATTATTCCAATGCTCTCACTACCACGAAGGCTCTGTCAAGGGGCACAATAGACCTTAAGGTCGCAGTGAACTGTAACCCCTTTTTACTATACCACGAAGGCAGCGAACGTGAGTTAGGATGGTTTCTTGATGTCACATTTGTGCCGTGACAATGGTACTGGTACATTCTTGGCTCATGGCCCTTATCAATACCTGCGCAGTAACATCTTAATGTCAGTTCAGTAGCTTTCTCGGTAGCTTTATCATCTTTTAAAATGGATGTTTCATGTTGGAATAAGGAATTTCTTGATTGATTATCATAGAGAATCAAATTTAAAGCTGGCTAAATAGGCCGAAAGTCGTTGATAAGGACTAAACGAGAATAAATTCGCTATCACAGAACGCCTATATCTCTTGAACCAATTAAGAAAAAATCAAAATTTGATCATAGCTTTGTTATGAACGTCAGAAACATGTGGAGCATTTACTTCATAGATATTTCAATTCTCTGTCGCAAAATGTCAAGCGACGTGAAAACACGAGAATCTATAGTGAAATTTTTTCAAAATAATCAAAAATGGAGCTTCAAAAGAATCGCAAAAGAGGCTTGCGTTCGTCCGGAAACGGTATCAAGAGTTTTAAGCGCTTCAACGAAGATCTTACAATTAACCGCAAGGAAGGAACCGGGAGGAAAAAGGAGTTTCATAGCCCAAAAAAAGTGAAGAAAACCATCAGCCTTTTTCAGAAGAATCCTAACCTTTCAGGAAGGAAAGTGGCCCAAATAGTGGGTTGTTCGCAGTCAACCGTTCAGAAAATCAAGTCGAGTTGTGGGCTTAGAACATACAAAGTGCAGAAAGTGCCAGACAGGAACGCTGTGAAGAATCAAGAAGAGAAATCAAGAGCAAAGAAATTAAAAAAAGCAAAAATTTTTCCTGTTGCGTGATGGACGACGAAACCTATGTCTTGGCTGATTTCTCGCAACTTCCTGGTCAGGAACTTTATACTGCAGATTCTCGTGGAAATGTTGACGAACAATTTCGCGTGAAGAAACAAGCAAAGTTTCCTGAAAAATTCCTGGTTTGGCAAGCAATTTGCACTTGTGGGAAAAGGAGCAAATTTTTCGTTGGCCAAGGCTCTGTTGACTCGAAGATATACATCGAGGAATGCTTGAAAAAGCGACTTTTACCATTTTTACGTGAGCACGATATGTCAACAATCTTTTGGCCAGATTTAGCTTCATGCCACTTCAGCAAGCCCACCAAGGAATGGTACGAAGCTAATGAGGTAGTTTTTGTCCCCAAAGAGGCCAATCCACCAAATTGCCCAGAACTCTGGCCAATCGAAAGATATTGGGCCCTGGTAAAAAGAGAATTGAAGAAGACTAAGAAATCAACGAAAACATTAGCGGAATTCAAGCAACAGTGGAAGACAGCATCCCAGAAAGTGACTGAGAACACTATAAGAAGCATGATGGGGAGAATTCCAGAAAAAATCCATGAATTTTGTAAAAAATAGTTTTGGTTTTTTCATTGTAAAAACAGTTTTCATTAGAATTAGAAGATGATTCGAAAATGAGTTTGATTTTCGAAATCGGTCTAGTGGTTCAAAAGATATAAGCGTTTTTGTGATAGCGAATTTATTCTCGTTCAGTCTTTAGTGAGTGTAGAGCATTACACACAGACAAAATCAATAAAATTACAATAAGAGGGTTTACATTTCAGGGAATTTCTTTGAATTATGAACATATTTTTAGCCGAGTTTTTAACTGAACCTATCCTAACAGAATATTTTGGTGATGAGCGAGGTGATGAGTCCATTCATCTGGTACCTACCAAAAAATCACTGCGTGGTTCTCGAAATATAACCAAACGTTACTTGACCCAGATCGAAACCAACAGCTTGGATTTCCCTCAACTTTGCACTGCAGAATTTTAATTTTCTTATTTATCCAAAACATAGACCAAATTTACGAAGAAAATAATCGGTATCGCTCATTCGCCTCATTATTTCTCTTCAAGGAACGTAAAAATCTTCCATCAGACAGAAAAACTCAACATATTTATCCGAATCACCTTCCACTCAACCTTTATCGAGAGGACGTACTCAATCCAATAAAAACAATGCCTCGTCCTCTTACTCTCCTTAATTATATTGGTTATGTTAAAACGGTCCAGGAACGTTATCAGTTTCAACATACGAAGAAGCTTCCTCCCAGAGCAAACACAATAAAAATTACAGACCCGAACATCCAGGAAACGACAAACATGCGAAGGAAGCTGCATGGAGGAAGCATAGAACGTAAAACGTTCGTACATTCACTGATGGAACCCAATCGATTTCAATAAAGGGATGTTCGATATACATCCAGGAACGAAAACATGAATGTTTTGAGGCTATCTATTTATGTTTTATAATGTTGAATAAATTTACGTAAGCAATTTCAATTTTGTATCCTAATATAAGGAGGCTACGCGCAGTTCTAATTAGGGATGTGTCGTTCTCGAACGAACGGGTTAAAAAACCGGGTCTCAAAAGCCAATCGTTCGTTCGGTTCCTCTCTAGAAAAATAACCCGTTCTTTCGAACGGTTTCGATGATTCAATGCCAAATGATTGTTGCCTCATTCGTTCGGTCTTATCGATCTCCCGACGTCGGGTGTCGGTGTCGGTACTCGGTCTCGGTACTGTCGGTCGGGTCTAGCTACCATAAAGTAATAAACAGCTGGAACCGAAAGAGATGATTTATGGCTCGTGTCATTTTTGTGGATTCTTGAACAGAAGTTCAGGCGGTCTTCGAAAAGAAGACGAGTTTGGTATGGGAATTCGGATTTACCCAAAACAACAGATGATAATAAGAAAATGCCTACTCATACCTACTTGTTTCTTGCATTCTTGAACTGAATATTCGGCACCTGGTTTTTATGGAAGAATTGACAATGAACGGAGATGTCCTTCGGAAATCGGAAATTGCACCTCCTTAGATAAATCTATTTTGTTTTGTTTGGTAAAAATGGTCAGGTGATAATATCTTCTTGCATTCTTGAAGTGAATATTCGGCATATGGTTTTTATGGTAGGATTGATAACGAACAGAGATGTCCTTCGGTAATTGCAAATTGCACCGAGGGCGAACAGTTCTTTTTGAACGGGTTTTTAGAACCGGTTCTTCACAGTGAACAAACGATACCGATCCGGTTCCTCAAAATTCGACGAACGACACATGCCTAGTTCTAATGTACCTACGAACGTTCTATGATTCAAACTGAGTATAACTCGATGCTCCGATGTCATCTCTATGTTTCCATGCTACCTCTCTTGGATATAACTTTGAAGCTGACCGGTAATTGTAACATAACCTACCATTTCGTTTTGCTCGACGAATCTAATGCTGCATTAACACGTGTATTTGTGTTACCTACTGTTTTGGCCACTGTGAATCGTAAGCCATGCTCAGGTGTTTCAATATTTCACTCCTATAATATGCAATCGTTTTAGACTAAGAGTTGGTATTTATTATTCAATATAATGAGCTTAGAAAGCTCAAGAACCAAGAAGAGCAAATCGATTAAATTCGCATTGCTGCTTGCTATTCAAGATAAAATATCAATCTACGTTCACGATGGACATCCCTGCGGTGTTTTCACTGACGAAACTCGATCGATTTCAATATACCTACGCTGCCGCCTCCCGCTGCCCCCTTGATCCACTTGACGCCCGTCTCCAATCCCTCAGGCCGTCTTGGATGTCGACGCAAAACGTTTTATTTACCGAATCGCTATTTTGGCGAACTACCCGTGCGAAAAGTTCCCGAAAACAGGAATCCCCATTTAATCAACTTCTTCGTAGGTCCTCGATGGGCGTCCTTCGAGGGATGAAAGCGAAACTCGAATTGACGTCCGAATTTTATAGAGTTTTCGGAAGGTTTGGGACTGAAAAACGTGCCAAGTTCTAAAAGCCGCACAAGTAGTTTCAAATAGTGAAAAACAAAGCTGCCCTGTACGTCTTTTTCACAAACTGATATCAAAACGACACTGGAAAAATGAAACTGACAAATAGAACGATAACGTGCCTATAACAAGAAATAATATAAATGGAATGACTAAATCAGCTGCTGACGCGCACGGTTTTGTCCGATTATATCTACAATTGAAAAGCCATATTTCTCCCACCAAAATAAGTTTCTTATTCGAGATTCCTAAAGATTAGTTTGTAAACACTTAACTTGTCATATTTTCCTCGATGTCCAAAAATATCTCATAAAAAATTGTGTTTTCACTAAACTAACATTACTCCATCAACCTAGGTCATAGGATTGTAGGTCAATGATCTAACCTAACCCATCTCTATGATATGTCACAGAGCTTTTGAGAAGACGGATGCCAGATTGTTGATTTTCTCTTCAGACAATGGCACGGTAACCCTCGCGTTAACCTACCTCGAAATGCGAGGTAGTATGATTTTTTATTTTTTCGTCAAGTTTTATCGGGTAAAATTGGGAATAACTCGAAAACGACGCGTTTTATTGAAAAAACATAACTTTTATTTCTGAAATGATTGTTCCTTCGAAAATATAAACCGTTTATCTTTTTCAAGTGGTTTTAAAGTACCTACTTTTGCGTGTATTGATGAGTCGACTACCATGTAACTTTTATACCAGGAGAAATAAGTGTTGATTGAGGAATGTGCACCGTGAATAGAGTAAAAAACGAGGTAAACAATCAACCAAAGTTCATTTCATTTTAAATACCTATAACGGTTCTGAAAAAATGAACAGAATAGTGTTTTTTTATGGATTTTCGATTTTCAAACGAAACCGAATTTTGAAAAATGGTGTGGAAAAAAGTGTTTCGTTTGATGAGAGGAATCTACAATTGAAATATATGTGCAAGTCGAAGACTCACCCTGGATAT
The DNA here is from genome assembly GCA_910592335.1 of Adalia bipunctata. Taxonomy (NCBI): domain Eukaryota; kingdom Metazoa; phylum Arthropoda; class Insecta; order Coleoptera; family Coccinellidae; genus Adalia; species Adalia bipunctata. The sequence goes on from OU342954.1 coordinate 22,967,813, forward strand.
TTTTTTTTTTATTATTCTCTTTTCATTCATTGACTTGTCCTTTATTGATTTCCAAACTAATACCATAACTGTTAACGTTTTCCGCAAAGTATAAGGTTAAGAAAAATAATATAAATAATCAGTTTTCGAATTCAATGCCAAATAGAAAATACATTTCAACATATTTCAACCTATTTTTCCAAATCTCATATCTGCAAGGCTGGAGGAATAGCTCAACAAAACGAAGGAGGCCAGAGTCCTCGGGCCATTCTTGAGGGCTTATGGAACAGTTTCAACTTGAAGACACATCATCCCCGTCTCGAAGGGACTTTGCTGTCATTGTTTCGCCTCCGGATATGTGTATTTCACCGTCTACTCTTGCCGCCCTTTTGGCTTCCACAGGGGTTTCTTTAATGTATCTTTCATCGCTTCTCAGGTCTTCGGGGTGGTTCGAAACCGAGTATGCAGGGGGTTGGATTGATGAGGACATTATTAGGAGATTTGCAAGTTGATGAGAGGGGTTGGGCTCTTGTTAGTTTAACTTCTTAGCCTACAGGTATGTAAGGGAGGTGGATTTCTATTGCTGATTCGCATTTCGACAAAGAACAGCCTAGCAGAGTGGCAAACTAAATTGGAAAGTATTTTCGGGTGTCCTGATTGGTTAGGAACAAATTGGAAAACACCAAAAATGCGGACTTTGAAACTGAGCCTTAAAAAATCATTGAATTCAAAGATATAAAGTTTTGAAATTACGACGAAACTTTACGAGAAAAAAATGATGCTTCACTCGTCACATCTGCTCGGTAACCACTGCCGAATTTAAGGGGGACCAGGGGGGCCATGGTCCACTAGTGTCGGTAACTTATTCCATTTCAAACTTTGAACATATAGTTTTTCTAAAACGAATCAGATTACCGGATTCCCGACAAGATAAAAAGAATGTCTCGGCAATCAACAAAGGATCTGAAACAACCAGCAGAGAACATTATGTTCTAGTGTTGCCCTAATTGGGTTTAACCGAAATGACACTTTCGAGAACCAATCCATCAAACCAAAATAAGGTACCTGAAGAGGAGAGATAGACTTGAATCCAAGATCTCACGAAAAGAGAAATAAGTTAATAGAAAATCCCATCTACATTCCATAATCTGAAGAGTTTGGGTTACATAGTTGAATACATTTTTTACAGAATAGAAAGATGATTATTTAGGAAATAGTTAAATAAGAGCGAAGTTGTATATTTTCCGTTTCACAATCCATATCGAAACATTGCTTTTCAATCTGAAAATTTGTACCTACTCTTTAAAAACTCGAAATAAAAAAATTACTGCAACGTCCTTTCAATTTAAAGGCAATTAAAATTCCGAAGGAAATCCGAAATAAAACAACGAGGTATATTCGATCTCACAACCGTGTAATGAAACAACTTTCTACACAGAGAAACGAAGACATTGCTCATGAAATTTTCGATATAAAATTAAAAGTCACTTAAAATTTTATGTTGATGAGTTTAGACGGACCATTATAACCGCGTTTAATTCTTCTGTAATCCAACCGTAATATTCTGCTTGAAAGCGATTCTGTTTGAACCTAAGCGTTGAAGAAATCGATCTTCATGAATAAGAAAGATGTAATTTGAGAGTATTACCTTCTCGCAAGCTTCTGCGTAGGGACCAATCGATATCTGTTCCGATTTTCTATTTATTATTTTTCTCCGTTCACATTTTCGGATTTTTCAATGACAAATTTATATTGTTATACACTCTTGCAGTGCCTTGGAGAATGTTTGTGGTCAATTCCTTTTTTTTTTTGCTTTTCTGTTTCTTTTCTGTGTTATTTTGAATTTATCGCACTGCTCAAATAAAATTTTTCTGATTAATTTTGTGGTTTATGACATCCTCAAATAAATCCGTTCAGTTTATTACGAATGCATAACTCCGTTTTCATTGATTCAACTTGAATTCTCTGTAACCATTAATTCCGATTCAATCCCAATAAAAATAAATAATTATCCTGAAGTGGATTCGAATCAAACAAGATCCTTGTATTCTGTTTATGTCTGCCGAATCAAAAGAACGATTTAATTATACATTATAAATCAAGCAGAAATTGAAAATATGTTACACGATTTTCGTAGAGCCCGAGTAATAAATTTTATTGCTCCATGTCCAAAGATTTCCTCACATAAAAAAATCGTTAAATAAAGTTTTACGAGCATATTCAAACCACGCGAAAGTGTGGTACTAAGTGAATATTTGAACTTTTGACATTCGCGTTCTATAACTATTTGACTTTTTGTGTTTATATATATTGTAAACAATTAGACGCTCCATGTTTTAAGATTCTAGTCAAATTTCAGTTCATTTGAACACGCATTTCGTACTCGAAATCAAATATATTTGAAATTATGGAATTATATTATTCTTTGGAATAATATTTATCAATATTTTGGATTAAATTATGGACAACTCTATGTCGATATTATTTTGAACGAATATAATAGATTGAAATAATTGAAAAGTGAATTAAATTGTTATTTATAAGTTTTTTGTAATATTTTATAGCAAATGAAATAGAAGCTTGAATAGAAAATGATTTAATATTTATTTTTTCATTATTTTCATTCAATTGAATTTTGAGTTCTCGATTTTCAAGATATTGACTGAAGTTATAAATAAAATAATATTCTCGGCTTCTAACTTCAACTCAGAATTCTTACAAATTTTATCAGAAATTTTTGAGAATTTGTCTCAGGTGTCATCGATTTTCGAATTATTATCTCCAATTTTTTTCGTACCTTTATAAAATTAATCATAAAAATTAAAGGAACCAAAAAAATCAATCATTAATTAAATAAATTCCGTGTGAATAAAAGTGTTTGAATGATGCACTGAAAATTTGCTTTCCAAAATTTCAGTGAATATTGAAATAATGCAAACTAGGCTGTCACAGTATTTCATTCAAAATTGTAGGCCAATAAAAAAAAAGCGACAATATATGCACTGACAATTCGAATCTATTTTCTTAAAAAAACTGGATAAACTGCTCAGTTTACTGTTTAGCCTCCTATACTTAAATTATATTTGTCTAGATTATAATATATTGTTTTGTTTGGGTTGACGAATGTAGATAATATGAAAGAGAAAGAATAATAATAATAATAATAAATCGATTTTTTTTTCAATATTTTCTTTCACAAATAATGTCATTGAAAAATTATGTGAATTTGAAAGGTGAAAGAATCTGTGCATTACACCGAAAAGACATAATTTTTAATGAAGTTTCGAGCTTTTTCCGTTGAAATTTTTCATGTCGCATAGAAATTTCATGAATGCTGATCAACTTTACTGTGAATCGATATAAATGAAATGTGCCCATGTCCCATTTATATTTCGCGCTAAAACAAAAGCAAAAACCCTCACTACAAACGAGCTCTCACCTCACGTATCGCTGGAAGTCATGTTATCCAAATCAAAAACAAAAATACACAAATAAAACTCGATATTTTCGAAACAAACAAACCAAACACAGAAACCGCTCACAAACTGCGCGACGTCGAAAACCGGAAAAAAACGGCTGTCGCGAAAAGCTCCCTTTCGTCAAAAACGAACCGCAATAATCGGAAAAAGCGCGCTACAGGCTGATCCAGATCAGTTTCCACTCCGTTCGAGCGCACCGACTCGACTAAAGCTCGATTCGGAACCCTCCAAAAGCGCCGTTCGGATTCCGTAGCAGAATCGAGCTTTCCAAGCTCGCCGGCAACTTGTTCGCGCCAAGGGAGGGGGTACGTGCAGAGCCAACTTGTCTGGTGGAAGATGCGGGGGATGCCCCCGATCAGAGTTGCATTTCCTCGATGTTTACGTTTTGAATTGAGTCGAATGACGGTCGTGGATCGAGATAATTTTACAGTTCCGTTCGAGATCCGTGGGAATCGCCGCATTTTTGGTTTGAGCGGTTTTTAATTCGATTATATCCTGTTACAGCGACTGGATATGTACGACGATGTAAATTTGACGTAACTTCATAATTATCTGTTAAAAAAATTGGAGCATTTCGAACCTGCTAGGAAATCTATTCCCTAATTTATAAGTGGAGGCTTCAGTCTGATTAAACAAGCTTCCGCAAGGGATATTCCGCGACGGAGGCTTCGCGAGATACATTCCGTAACGGAGATTCCGCGACAGAGGTTCCGCAAGGGAGATTCCGCGACGGGAGTTCCGCAAGGGAGATTCTGCGACGGAAGTTCCGCAAGAGAGATTCCGCGACGAAGATTCCGCTTCATAGGATCCGCGAGGGAGATTCCGCAAGGAAGATTCCGTGACGGAAGTTCCGCAAGGCAGATTCCGCGACGGAGATTCCTCGACGGACATTCCGTGACGGAGATTTCGCAATGGAGGTTTCGCGAATTTCGCGACGGAGATTCCACGAGGGAGATTCCGCGAGGGAGATTCCGTGACCTAGATACCGCAAGGAAGATTGCGCAAATGGGGTTTCGCAAAGGATATTCCGCGACGGAGATTCCGCTTCGGAGGTTCCGCGAGGGAGATCCCGCAAGGGATATTCCGTAGAGGATATTCCGCGACGGAGGCTTCGCGAGATAGATTCCGCGACGGAGGCTTCGCGAGATAGATTCCGCGAAGGAGATTCCGTAACGGAGATTCCGCGACAGAGGTTCCGCAAGGGAGATTCCGCGACGGGAGTTCCGCAAGGGAGATTCCGCGACGGAAGTTCCGCAAGGGAGATTCCGCGACGGTAGTTCCGCAAGGGAGATTCCGCGACGGAAGTTCCGCAAGGCAGATTCCGCAAGGCAGATTCCGCGACGGAGATTACGCAAGGGAGGTTTCGAGATGAATATTCCGCGACGGAGATTCCGCGATGGAGATTTTTCGAAAGAGATTCCGCGTAGGAGATTCCGCGTAGGAGATTCCGCCAAGGAGATTCCGTGAAGGAGACTCCGTGACGGAGATTCCGCGACGGAGGTTATTCCGCAAGGGAGATTCGGCGACGGAGATTTCGCGATAGTGATTCCACGTCGGAATTTCCGCGATGGTTTACACTTCCTCAAAGATACCGTAATTACAAATGTTCCAGACTTCCAGACACCTCATTATCATAATTTAGAATTTAGATCATAGACAAACTGTTTAGACTTTGATCTATAAAATGCCATTTTTCTTAAGTTGAAATCTCAAGCTGTTGGAGCTTCCTCTCTTCTTTTCGTATCAGCTATGTACAAAGACAAGAAATGTGAAGAATTATCACAAGTTTTTCCCCCAAACGATGTATGTTCTATAAATGACGTATGTGACACCTAGTTGTGCGCATAAGACTTCACGTAACTCTTAGACAGAAAATCTGTAACGGCGGGAGGATCACAATCTGGAGTAGAGATGGCGCTACTGTGAATGATGTGCATTTATTTCATTTTCAACGAATCCAGATATCCCTTAATCTTTCAAAGACCGTACATTTCTTAAGAGTACAATATCGAGTGAAACAGAATAAAATAATAAATATAAAAATAGTTCCAACGCTCCATTCTCATCATTAGATCTGTTGCCACCGGAGTGGTCGATCAGACCTACAGCTTGTTTACATTTTTTATTGTGATTTCTGACAAGCCGAAAAACCAAGCCAATTTTTGATTGTTATCGCATTTCACGATTTTTTTGGAATTTTTTTTAAGGGCACATGTCGCATGAATTGAAATAGATCGTTAATAATCATTTCCCTCTAGAGTTTCAACCATGGATCATCAAAAAATAGGCGAAATACTCGGGGTAGCAAAAAGCTACCTCGTCCAAGTGAAAGAACTCGAAATCGAATTCACCAAGGGCGTTAAACAAGTCAATGAAACCGCTGATACAGCCGAGGCAATGGTCGAAAGACGCATTACTACGCTGCAAGAACACTTCACCGAACTTTTAGAGGAGAGAAAAAAATTCTTGATGAGTAAAATTCAGAAAGTGAGTATAGGAACAAGTTTTACGGTCTTACATCCGCTAATACTTAACTATGAATCTTCCTAATGAGACTTATTACTTTCTTTAATCTTCAGTTTCTAGAAACCATGAAATAATTTTTTTTGCAGGCCAGGGAAGAAGGTGTCGCACCATTATATGTCAGCGCAAGCAGTATGAGAGATAAAATTAAAAATATGGAAAAGTTCATTAAATTAGGAACAGCCATCAATGAACAAGGCTCTCCTGAAAACAGAATTGTTGTAGAAGAGTTCATTAGACAATCTGAAGAACTAGATAAACACCCATTAATAAAAACTACTACGAAAGTGTCTTATATAAGTTTCGAGTCTGAGGATGCTTGCTTGAACACCATTGAAGATATCATCAATAATTATGGGAATATTGCCACTTTAGGTCCTGTTCAGGTAAGTAATGAAAAATGGTGAAAATTCTATTTGTATTTTTCTTCTGTAGATTCCAATTGCATTGAAATTTGTCTCCCTTCCAACAGAAGTTTATTTGTTTTGTGATTATGATTTTTAACAGATATGCAATTTGAAAGAGAAGCCTGGGGGCATTCTTGTGGAGTGGCGCATGTCAGATAGTGATGAGCAATTGGTTGATGTTCAAGAATTCCATTTGCAGAAAGCTTCAGGTGACGGAGTTGGTGATATACCCAACTTCGAAAACTGTTACGTTGGTGAGTAACATTACATTTCAATCAAAATGTTTTCATCTCCAATAATGATGATTCCAGGTGAAGAAACCCATTTTCTCTGCAAAGATGTTGTTGTGGATCAGTATTATATGTTCCGAGTCAGTTGTAAATTTGAAGGTAGTCCTACTTTGAGTCGATGGTCCATACCGTTGGCATTCAAAACTAAGATAAAGCCGTACAACTGGAAAGAAAACGGTCACTATTCCATGAATGATCAGTTCAGAATAGCCAAACCATTGGTGGATGCAGCACCAATGCTCATTTCTGAAAGTCCACAATATAAAGTAGGATATACGATTGAATTCAAGGTGAGTTATGATTCATCACCTTTTTCAGTAGTGATAATTCCTTTTCTTTAGATTTTGGAACTGGATAAAGGTCTGGCGCATATTGGGTTAATGACAGATCTCAAGAAGAATCTTTCTAAGATGGATGATCCCAACGGTACTTTCGTTGTTGATTCAAGTGGAAACATCAAAGTGGATGGCATTACCAAGTCAACATTCCTACCATCATTCAAGAAAGACTGCAAGGTTGGTTTCAATACTTTCGTTCCTCAGTTTTATTTGAAAATAAAAAGCGATAAGCGATCAAGATATTTTGAGCGCAAGTGTTGATTTCAAAATTTGTTGATTACAAAAATTTTCTGTCAATGTCATTCCTAATTTAATTTACAAATTTGACGTAATCTTCACAATTCTCTATGCTTATTTTGAATAATTTTTGTAAATGCGTTTTTTTCTATGGAATTACAAAAGGACACAGATCATATATCGATAATCTGTGGCACAGATGATTAAAGTTAATTGAACCTATTTTGCTTTTGAAGAAATGAATTTTTTTCCAGCTATGTTTCAGCTGTGAATGCTTGAAAGATACAAGGGTGGTCATTCACATCGATTTAGAAGACAAACGAGTCACTTACGAATGGGCTCTAGATAAATCTAACCCATTATATTTTGGAGCCGAACTTCCCACCACCAAATGGAAAATAATGGTGGAATAAATATGCGAAGAATATGTGTTTATGAATATTGAATTTCATTATTGTGATTTTTTTTACATTTTTGTTATAGGTTATGTTTGATTTGAGGATACAAATTATGACGCCATTGGTCTTGATATTAAAACAACTTACTCTGCATTCCCATGTATATGGTACTAATTTAAGTTTTTCACCTTTACACAGTCATAGTTTTTGCGAATTCGTATCATTCTGAGTATCTACATTTCCAATCTGCGAGCTTTGTCTATAATTCGTGATCAATTGGAAAATTTTTATTTGGAGCATCCGTCCTCTGAGAAATTCGCAGTTTATTTACATGGAGGAAAGAATTAAGCTATTCTGTGTTGTAAGTCACTTGAAAATTTTTAATTTTCATGATCAATGGTATTACTTCAAACATATAAATGATTTCGAGAAATTTAATTCAACTGTGTTATTGATGCCAATTCAAAATTAAATTTTGTCTTCGTTGTTGTTCAAATTTTATCACTTGTTTAGTGGATTGTGATTTATGCATTTTTTGTGAAAAATTTATATAAAGTAAAATGTTACCCTTTGATGTGATTTATATGGCTCAAAATTTAGCTAGCTAAATGTCATACTCATTAACTAGTCTTGAAATTAAAGTATTTTGATAGATTTTTTCAGTATGAGTTTTCTTCCTTCTCATGATAATATCATAACAGGTAAGTGCTTTATAAACAATGGTGATGACAATAGAGTTGACTGAGGAACTTTCCATGAAACTCAGGCATAAAAAAAAAGAATATGAATCATTTTCAGATAGTTTTAATTGATGATAATAGAAAATTTTTCATTACAACCTCTAGGCATTGATCTTACAACCTTAATCATTTCATTATGTCAAAACTATGTAGTTTCAAATACAGTGTTATATCACGGAACTCATGATTTTTGTTTCAAAAATTACTCTAAATTCACTTGAGAGTCTCAATACATTCCTCATCCTACTATGCTACTAGCCCCCCGCAATGCCAAGTAACCTGCAGTGATATCCATAGGAAGTCCCAAAATTGTTGCATACTCTTCCTTATTGGCATATCTCAATCTTGTTGCTGGATCTGTATAAGTAGCTGGTAATCCAGAAAGGTCCGAAAACTTTTCTGGCGGTCTGAACGATGGAGGTGCATTGATAGAACTGTAAAGAATCGCCTCCTCCGGCCAAGGTAAAGTCTTCTCCGAAGAAATAATTTGCTTCAAAGATTTCCACGATTTCTTTTTGCTTCCACTGTTTTTAGAATTGAAATAAGAAGCAGTAGTCTTGAACGGCAACTTAGTCTCAACTTTCTGTTCTTCTGTTGTCATTTTAATATTTATTTGAAAATTTTTGTAATTACATTTACAAAGACATAGAAAAAGTTTTATTTACACATACATTTGGTCTACGGTCATAGAGTAACCTAGATTTATTTACAAAATGTCAAATTAACAAAGTTGAAATTGTATGTCCAAATAATTGTAATTTTGAAATAACAATAAATAATTTCCGTATTTTCTTTCATGAGTTAATAACAAAGCATAAATTATATAGGAGAAAAAGCTATTTATTTTGGTTCAACGCAAGCGCTAGCTTCCCCACTCAAAAGCTTCCGTTTCACCTGCATGAACATGAATCAATGAAGCCGTCAAACAAAACCTTGAGAAAGTGTTGTGTCGACGTCGTGAAAACAGAAATTTCGCTGAAATAAAGCGAAAAATCTTGAAACCCGTACCACAATTGCATTAACGAAGCAGGATTGAAAAAATACGAACGGAAGTTTGTTATTGAAAAGTAAGTGTTCATGTAGATTTTCGTGTTCAATTGTTTATTGATTATGGTCGATGCCTTGTCCTCGATACTCCGAACGCCATAACATCGTCGGTTTACAGTTTTACACGAAATCGGAATTCTTTTGTTTTCCCCGCCTTATCGAAGACTTTTATGGTGTAAAAATGGACTAAAGTGTGTACTGTGCTTGTATTTTGGGAATAAAATTCGTCGGAGTGCCTTTTTGGATATAATTTTCGACGTCGTCGCTGGTTATTCAATACGCCCACACGCATATGCTACGTAGTTTGTGATTATTTCGTGGGTCACTAAGATATTTTTCATTTTTGTTGTGCGTAAAAGTTACAAACTTTCGAAGTACATAGAGAATCGTTGAGTTTTCTTCAAGCATTCCTCTGTCGTCTAGGAATACTCGTCGTTAATTTGTTTCTTTCGGAGTATCTCCGAGTGAGTTTTTCATCGATTTCAACAGCATCTTGAAGTCGTCAAGCTGAGGAAACCGTGGCGGTCGCGAAAGACTAAAAACGTCTACAACCTCCGAAGTGTTTGAACAAAAATATTGTTGTGAAGTTATGTCAAAGAGTTGGACTCTTTGGTAATGTTATAATCATAACATATATCGACGTTGTAGGGGGTGGTATACCTACGAAGTTGAAGAAAATGATTCATTCCTTTTATAGCAAAATATTTGATGAACATATTGCATACGATTCTAAACTCTGAATAATTGAATATTTTGTGAAAACTACCTTATGGGTAAATAAAAGAACAAATAAATTATAACAAGCATTTACATTTACAATTAAGTGTATTTGGGTATTTTTACTTGTTTCAAACAAGCTTATTTTTGTGGAAACAAAGAAGTTCCACATTACCAATAATATGAAGACATTTTCTAAAAAGGCATCAAATAGATGCCTTTGTTTCATAGATTTCACTAATAAGTTTATCAATGATAGAAGATATTTTTCCACTTGAAAAGTTATGAAGCAATCTGCCATTATATTGTTCTTCAGATAAGGGTTGAAATGAAATTACTCGATTTATTGTGTCTACAATATGAATTCTAACTGCTTATGGAACTTGAGTAGATATGGATTATCTAGTTATTGATAGCAAGAAAGAAATGTATCAAAACTATTGATGACCTTTAAAACCTCATCAGAACTTAATCTTGAATCATTCAAGGAGTCTTTCATAATGTACCTTTCGAATAGTAAAAATAGAAGAATGGTTGTTACTTCAGTGAAACTATGAACGGTTGAATTATTCCTTTCATTTCTGTTTTCTACTCAGACATTTTATGAAAACAAATAAGCAAAGGTAACTCAAAACAATGTGATTAGGATAATCATTATTAAAACAAAACATTTTGTTCTTACAACTTTTCAATACCTATATATGTGAAAATTGTGATAATTTTTGGACCACTAATAACTTCTATGACCTCACAAAATCCATAAAATATTTCCAGTATAAACCAAATTTCAATACAACTTTCAACTGGATATAAATATCAAAATTCACAATGAATTGAAACTCATTAATTCCCCGCAAGATTGAAGGCTATAAATTGCAAGGGGTTTAAGTGCCAATATTTTTTTTGTTACGCTAGAAGACAAAAACATGGGTCGAAGTGCCATATGACAAAATGTGTTGGAATCTAACTTGGCACTTGGATCTACTGCATTTTGTATCTCACATTTATTTAATTCTGGCACTAAACCATTTGTAATTTATAATCTTCAATTGTTACAGATCAAAAACCCAAGGCCCTCCTTAAAGTTCATGCAAATGAAGAATGTCTACAGACTGTGAAAGCTCACCAACAAGCCAACGATCGCTCAGTTTTTCTAATGGAGAAAATTCTCCCGTGGGTCTGTTGTTCCGCCAATGGTCGAATTTGTCACTGCTGACGACAAATGGTCGTAAAGATAGGAAAAGAAATAACATTGCTAATCCGATTGCTATTGAAAGAACTAACTTAGTTCACGTCAGTAAATTGATAATCAAGGAATTGATTGAACAGTCTTTGAGGTATGGAAGGACATTGGACTCTGACCATGTCTCTTTATTACACTTTTTTATTATCATCGAAGCTGTTTTGAGGCATCGATTGAGAACTAGGCCCAAAACAATCATCGGTCCTAAAAGAGAATTGTGGGATGTATTACAACAAATTGAAAAATTCGCTCCTGAAGCGGTAAATATAACGCTAAGCGTTAAAGAATTACCCAACATTAAAACCTCCATGGGCCGAGCAAGAGCTTGGCTACGAATTGCTTTAATGCAAAAAAAATTAACCGATTACTTGACAGTTTTACTTGACCATAAAGCTGAACTTTTAGAAGGTTGCTACGAATCTGATTCCCTTATGTTAAGCGAAGACGCTATTGTGATAATAGGATTGTTAATTGGGCTAAACACGATAGACTGTAATTTATGTCTCAAGGAAGACGACCTCGATGGTCCTCAAGGTATAATCGACTTCTCCCTATATTTAAAACCAATTTCGATTCTTCCCGAAGATGACCAAGAAGAAAAAGATGATGTTAATTCGATATTGGATCAAAAAAACTACATTGAAGAATTGAATGAACATTTGAAATCAACAGTGACCAATTTAGAAGCTAAAGTTGAATCTTTGACCAAAGCAAACAAATCTTTGAAGGAAGATTTGGCGGTGACCAAGAATGAACTTTTATCCCTCAGTCAGGAAAACCGACATTTACAAGAAAAGGTAGAGAACAATGTAACCCACAATATAAATGTCGTGGAAATTGTCGCCCCTGAGAATTTGGACAGTATCGATGCTTCTGAGTACAAATTGAAGCTTCAAGAGGAGGAAACTCTGAGAAAGGAAGCCGAAAAAGAGCTGGAACTCCAGACTGGCTTGAGGGCAGAGATGGAAGTTGCAATGAAGCTCTTAGAGAAAGACATACATGAAAAACAAGATACCATTGTTTCATTAAGAAGGCAGCTTGATGACATCAAAGCTATCAATTTAGAAATGTACAAAAAACTTCAAAACAGCGAAGCTTCTGTACAACACAAGACTGAACTCATAACCAAACTAGAAGCCAAATCTGAATCGATGACTGAAGCTTTCAAAATTTTAGAAGAAAAATTCAAAGAGAGCGAAATGCACAGGTCCAAAATCGAAATGCGTAACAGAGAACTGGATCTTCAGACAATCCAATGCGAAGAACAGACCACTTGCGTTGAGGGCGACCTCAAAGTCGAGAGGGAATGGAGAGTTGCGTTGCAAGATAGCATCGAGAAAGACAAAGAGCTCATTTCGGACTTACAGAAAGAATTGAGTTATATGCGGATCGTAGCTCAAAAATATACAACATTGCAAAAGGAATACTACACCTTGAAAGAAAAATGTTTGGAACAAGAGCAAACGATGGAAGAATTGGGAAAACAGTTGAGCACTTCCAAACTTCAACTTTCGGACCTCAAAGAAGAGGTCAGTAAAAACAAAGTCGAGTTTACCTGGGAGGATGACAGCGCTGTCACAAACTGCAAAACTTGCAACAAAGAGTTCAGTTTGACTAGAAGAAAACATCACTGTCGGAACTGTGGTGGTATTTTCTGTAATGCTTGCTCTGATAACTCAACTTACCTTCCCTCATCCGCTAAGCCAGTCCGTGTCTGTGATGATTGCTTGGTGCTTTTGACGGGCAGAAATTCTGTGATGTAATTTTATTCACAATGCAATATTTATGAGATTGATTGTTTTTATCGATATATCGGATTATTTTATGTACCTAAACCTAATTGATATGGAGAATTATTTTATCTATTGAATAAATATTTTAAATAAGGATATTATCATTTCAGTCGTACTATTCGGATGGTACCTAACCTCATTTCGAGTTACCTAATTTAATTTTGGAAGTATGAAATAATGAAAAAACAGTTTCAAAATGAACTTTAAATTCTTGAATATAGGTTATGCCACAGAACATCTAATAAATGTTATGTTTCATTGCATTATTCGTAGAATAATACTTCTTAAGAGCAAAGAAAGAATTCTATGTAATGAGCTTCTCATTTTTATCCGAGGACCCAAAATGAGACGAAAGATGTCTTTTTTTGTTGAATTGATATGATGAGGTAGATTAAGGGTGTTCCATTTTTCAATATAAAGTGATTGGAGTAGACTTTTCAGGTGGTTCCTTATCGAAAAATTAAAATTATTTTTATTAGAACCACAAAAATGAAGAGGCTGAAGAAAAATCTGGTATCAACCAGTTGTCTTTATCTGATTTTCATTGCCCATAAAGATATATTTTCAGAGTTTACCAATTGTATGCAATGTGTGAGCCATCTTGTAAATCATTGTACATCCCATTATATCATTTTGTTTTCTTGGTTTTATATAATTTTCTTTCACCATCATCATAATGTAGTATGTTAGATCTGCACCAAACTTGTTAACGTTTCACTCATTAGTCGACGACCGAAAACTGTGTCGGGCGACTATAAATCGGTAAAGCTGATCAACCACGTCGTCGGTGTTGAGTCTCGGCCTGGTCGAAGTCGAACGCGAGAGACCACGTGATTTTGACATTCCGGTATGTCAATTCGGTTTCCATGGTACCGGTATGTACTGATCGCGTTTCGCGCTTGAACGCCGTCGTTGGCACCATGCGTTTAATCCACATTTTGGAATTTTGGACAATCCACTCGTTGACTTGATGTAAACAGAATCGAACGAACACTTGGTTTATTTAGGTAAGTATGGATGAGTTTGGGAAGAGATTGCTTCTCACCTTGTGATTGTCTTATCAGGTCCATTGATGGTGTATGATACATGTTTTTTCAGGTTATCATATTTTTCTCTACCGGTTGCTGTGTGCTTGTTGAATTGTTGTATAGCACACATCGTATCTGGTGGCTTTTGAATGGGGTCATTATTCATTTCTTCCAAGCAAGTTTTTTCACTGGGCACTCAGATATTAGTGTGTTAATATTGTACAATTTTTGCAGCACAATAGATCCGAAAAATGTGATAATTTTTATCTACGACCGTGCTATGTGTGTCACTTTTCATTATTCTGGAGTAGCTGTGGATCCACAGAACTTACATTATATGTTACTATAAGTTCTATGTGTGGATCTCATTACCTCACTCCTTTTTAAAATTCCAACCATAGAGCTCTTTCTATCTCTATAATTAGATGATGTCGTAGATGAAACTTTGAACTATATTCGTGGGATATTACATCGAAACAATGTCTAGATTCCACTTTTATCGTAACTAGAGCTATTACGCCCTAAAGTGTGCGGATTTGGCGGGTCATTCTTGCATTTTGCCACGATTTAAGCCCACATAAAAAAATTATCTATAATACAGCCGCTATAACATCATGAAAAGTGGCTGTATTTTGTTTGTTCTATCGGTACTCACATGAAATGATATGCTTCTAGCAACTGTTGCCAAACCGCTTGCAGCACAGGTATTTCTGAAGGATCACATCTTTTTGTAAAGTTTTTCTTTAACAAACTGTCAGATTCTGGTACACACTTCCGTCTGATCCTCCAGGAGGATATACCAGACTTGATTTCGCTCCTGGGGCACCAACTAGGAAAGATACGGTATTTCCTTGCCATACACCGCACTGGGATGTCTGTATTAGTCTTCTGGGGTCCGGAATTTGAAGAGATTTAGCGAGATCTTTGCTAAAATATGCTTTTTTCAACTGTCATCATGGTTAAAGGCATAGATTATGTTTGTCTATGTTTACAATCGAGAAACCGTTGATTGCTCGTCTATGCATCTAGGCCTGATGCAAGACATTTAAATGGAGTGTTTTAAATCGTGGCATCTTGCAAGGTTGACTGTGTGGGGCAGTAAAGAGTGACTACACAAGAGCTATAGACATCTTATATAAAAATCACCGATTTCCACCTCTCTTTCATATGAAAATGTCATGATTGACAGGTTTGATTTTAATACATCTGACGTTTGAGAAATGTGAAAAAGTATTGGGGCTTTTACTTGTAGCGAAATAGTCAATTAGTTTCTTGTCATTATAAAAAGTAGGGCTTAAGCTTCTAATTAACATTTGCTAATCATGTATATAGGATGTCTACCCGAAGAAGAAGTAGAGAACGTTCTAAAAATGATAAAACCACTACGAAACTGCGCATGGACACTAAACCCCAGACTCCAAGGATTACAGGTAGGGGGCACATCACTACACCAAACGAAAAGACGCGAACGTGGTGTTTCTCTTTTGTATCTTACATTCGAAGACACTGCTTCAAATTGAATGCGACTCATAGTCGAAAACCGGCTTTTATTATGCCAAATGACGTTAAAAAAATTGTTCAAATGGTTCTCTATTGGCTTTGTTGCCAACTGTTGTTGGAAATTGAGTAACAATTTTCTTAGCGCCATTCTCAATGTGCCTTCGATAAAACATTCACATTAATAATAGGATCTCGAACCTAATTTATTGAAAATTACAAATTAGGCGACGAACTTTGTAGTTCATTTTAATTATCTTGTTTTATTCACTAACACGAGTACCGTTATTCAGAATTTCTTATTTGGATTCTTTGAATCTACGTGCTTTGTTTTTTAGCGGCTGTTCCTGTTCAATTTTGTTGAATTTTTTGGGAAAACGACTCTCGTAATTAGATCTTTCAACTTATTTATTTATAATTTCTTCCGAAATTAATGTTTTTTAGACTAAAATCCCAACACAGATTTTGATAAACTCGTTTCAATAATTTTATCTTGATAGATTTTTCTTCTTAGTAAGATATTTTTAATTGTCATCATTCTTTTTCAAGATCGATAGTCGCCTACCTGATTTTTCACCACGGGTTTAAGATTAGGGACATAAAAGATATACAAACATTTATTACTTCTTCCCTTCCCCCAGAACTGTGATTGAAGGTAAATTATGTGCGATGGAGTTTTGTAGGTCATTATTCATATCAATATCCGTTTACACAGTCAACTTTCTTTCCAGATCCAAGTCTTCCTGCGGGAAGAAGGCGTGAGATAGACAATGTTATGAAAAAGGCTAGAGCCAGAGCTTCATCACCGACTACGAATGCTTATTGGGATAAGAAGTTGCTAGAGGTCGAGGCTAAAGATCCTAACAGGTAGTTCTGAGCAAATCCTTTTTTACCCGGTGCATGTGTCCCTCAGGAGCTCTGTAGTTTTGTCTGCCGATTGAGGTCTTCTTGTCGTTTCTCTTTTAGGTGCTATCTTTTCTAACAGTGGTCCAACTGTAGTCTTCTGAGTAGACTTTATCCTTTTTGTGGCTGATATAAGGCTTTATCAGGCAATATGAGCTTCTTAGCCCTTTTTTCTCCTTCTCATTAACCTCTTCTGCAAACAATCGGCACATTCACCCGTCGCTTCCGCAGGTGGCGCCACAGCGGCTACAAATCTCTCTACATAGACGGATCCTCCCCGTCGCCAGGAAGACGCAGCCAGAGCAGGTCCAGGTCCCCGTCCGACCGCAGGTCCCCACGTTCTCCGATGGGCAGAAGGTCGCCAGCAGGCCGCAGGTCGCCGAGGTCTCCCGTGGCGCGCGGTAGATCGCCCCGTTCGCCCGCCCCTCGTCGTCGCTCGCCCGTCTCGCCGCCCAGTCGACGCACGCCCGTGTCGCGTCGCTCCCCGCCCGGCGGTTACAGATCGCCGGCCGGTCGCAGGTCCCCGGTGGGACGCCGATCGCCGGCCAGCCGTAGGTCGCCGGCCGTCGCGGCGAGACGCGCCGGTCGGCCGAGATCGCCGCCGCCCAAGTCGGCCACGTGGAGATCCGCCTCCAAGAGCTCCATCAGCAGCTGCTCCGACGACTCGTGCTCCGTCTGCTCGCCGAAGAACTACCGCAGAGGGGCGAGAAGCAGGTAAGTCCTTTATTTATTGTTAAATGGTCTAGTTGTGGTCAATTTACGCAATGAATCCTTTGATTCAGGTCAAGATCGAATTCCGGCCCGAGACCGAAGTCCAAACACGCCGCCAGAGCGCCCCCGGAGCCGAAACCGAGAACGCGCCCTCCGAGACCGCCATCCCCTTCCCCAATACCTCAGAGGAGGGCGCCGAGGCCCACCACGCCTCCGCCTCCCAGAAAAATCCAAAGAGTTGGATCTTCCGACAGGCCTACCGATCCTAGGAGGCAGCCGCCGCCTCCTAGGCCTCGGGGAAGAACCGGGGAGGTTATCGACGTGAGCGGCGTCAAGCCGCCTCCGAAACCGGTCAAAAAGATGGCCTTGGCGAGTAAGGAGAAGGGAAAAGCCGTAAGTGTTCGCATTTTAGTAGTTTTTGTACCAAGACGCGTATTAAGGTCTTAAGGGAGATCGTAAACATTTTTATTTGTTTCTCATTTGTAAACGTCAGTTTCCAAAAACACAATATTAATCAAGAAAGTTTATTTTTCAAGTCACTTACTTGTAAAACTGACAGTTAACTTGCAAAATTTTCACAAGTTAGTAGTATTATTTACATTAGAAAGTTTTGTTTTATCCTCATATATGTTGAAAATCATGGTACAATTATTGTTATTTCCAGTAACGCAGATTTTTGATGATGAAAGAGTTGATACTGATGATGATGAACCATCTGTTGACTCAGAAACTGCTGAACTCGAGGACTGCAGAACATTTGTACTCTCCTTACTACCAAATAATTTGCTAGACATTTCGATTTTTTTGTTGACCGAATCACCGTAATTT
Organism: Adalia bipunctata; assembly: GCA_910592335.1. Classification (NCBI taxonomy): domain Eukaryota; kingdom Metazoa; phylum Arthropoda; class Insecta; order Coleoptera; family Coccinellidae; genus Adalia; species Adalia bipunctata. The sequence continues at coordinate 22,985,971 of OU342954.1, forward strand.
CGGTGCTCTTCCACCCTCCTGCACGCTTCAGTGCTAAAATATCTCCACCTGAATCCGCAAGCATAGTGGCTCCAGTTCTGCGAAAAGAGTGGCCGGTGTATAACTCTGGGTCTTTTAAACCTAAATATTTCGCTATTTGATTTGGGACACCACCAACAGTGTGCTGGCCAGCATTAAGGGAAATGCACTTTCCATGTCGGTATGTCAAAAAAAATCTTGGGCTTTCTGTTCCAGGAGGCCGAAGAATTACATATTTTCTGTATAACATGCAGGGCTTGAAGCTGCAGCCATCATCGGTTATGGTGAATCTTCTTGTTGTTTTGTTTACCTCAATGTCACATTAACGTATTTTCCCATATCTTCTACATTCATGTTTAAGGAGAGAATTTCGTCACATCGACAACATCCAAAAATCCCAAATATTGTTACAATTTTCGCCAGTAACCACTGGTCATCAGGAGCATGTAAAAGAAATTGTTCAGCCTCTTCTTTACTTAATACCTTGGCCTTTTTTGGCGTATAACGCTCATTTTTTCGTTTCAGAAACGCTATTACCTTTTGAAATCTGCAAATGACAACTAAACGTCATATTTTTCAATAAATTTTTTAAGGAAAACAAACCTGCGAACAGGGGCATTTTCTTTCATTTCCAAGCAGCTTTTCAGCATAGACCATTTTGCCCATAAAGTATTAGGGCTGAATCTAGCTGATAGTTGATTCAAGTAGACCAACAAAACATCTTCAGTTACCCCAATCACACTATTTTTGTTTTGCCACTTTTTGAAGTCGTCGTATTCTCGCTCGTACCTTGAAGCTGATTTTGCAGGTAATAAACTTGAAGCTACACTGCTGGCTGCCTCAATAATTTCTTTTGGTACATTCATTTTCGCTTTCGCCAAAACAAATGTAAAGAAAAATAAACAGACATGTTCATGGCAACGCTTCCATAGCTTACGACATTTGCGACAAATTATTGAGATTTTTTTTGGAATTTATCTAACCTTTTTACAAATGAGAAACAAATAAAATATAAAACAATACACGCAAGGTAACGGGTTTTACTGGCTCAAGGAGGTTATATCCTCCATTCGCCAGTAAAAACCCTCTTTCTTACCTTGCTAGTAATGTTATATACTATTTCCACGATTGAAATCGAATCTTAAAATAGCCGCCCAACAAAATACTTCCATTTCAGATTCTGCTAACCAGGGTGAAGAAAGAAAAGAAATCACGCAGGCCAGGTTCACCAGGCGAGTCTTCAGAGTCAGAGGATGATAGCTCTAACTCATCAGTGACCCATATCGTTGCCACAACCAGCCTGACCCTTTCGGAAAGATTCGGAAAAATAGCCCAATGGAGCGCGGACAGAGAGAGGAGGGAGATGGAGAATATGAGAATCACGAAAACTGGAGGGGACTTGAAGGTTATGATCGAGGAAGATGATTTCCTTTACGGTAGTCCCCCACCAAGAAGATACAGGTAAGGAATCGAAATAATCAATGGTTCTTCTTGATTTTAATCATTTTTTTGTTTCAGTTTATCTCCAGTGCCTGCGGGACATTACCCAGACGAGCTGCTGTCGTCGGGTCAGTCCAGATTGGCTGCTTGGGATGACGTTCGCGTTAGGTATCAGTATTACAAGGATCTGGGTTATTTGAGAGATCTCAGCTTGGAGGATTACGTGAAATGGGAGGAATGGTGGTATAAATACCAGGATTGGCTCGCCAACGAGAGACATTACGAACACTGGGCAAGAAGTCAATCATCCCGGAGACGAAGAAAGAGGTTGCCAGCTTCGCAGAGGTTGAATTAGGGTGGGAAGTTGTGATTTGAGAGAGTGTGGGGTTTATTCCTTCATCTAAGAAAGTTGATTGGAGGAATTGTTGTTTGCTACTTATGTCACTTAAGTATATAGTGTTCGGTGATTATTTTTCTTTGTAATATGCAATAAGAGAAGTATTGTTTTCAATACCTATTAGACGTTCTCATTTCTTTTATTTATATCATCTTTAGCTTCTTGAAGACAATGCTCTATAAGTGTACCAGAAAAATATGCGAATTTCGCGAAAAATTATATTTAAAAAATGGCTGAATATTTTGAGGTTAGTTTATAAAATTCTTGAATTAATTTGTACACTTTCTATCAAAAAAATCTTCTGGTGTATTTTATGCGACGTTTTCTCATAAAAAGCAATAGCAGTGCCATTTGGTATTGGCTTGGAAGTTATTTTGAAGAATTTAGTCGGTGAAATCTGAATTTGTAGGTTTCAATTGACGATAAAGAAGAATCTTTGTGATATATCATTGTGGACATTTTTTAATTCAATATACCCGCATTATGTATTCATGCTAACCTTATAAATATTGACTTTTTGTATGAAGTTGAAATAAAAGTATATGGAAAGTTTTTCGTTGTTGATTTTTTACTCTCCTCAAAATACTGGTTGGTGTCTTACAAAAGTTGGTAGGTATATTGGCTGCACAGAAATATAATAAATACTAGAATGCTATTAGGTACGTCAGAGATTCAGTAAAATGACCCCACATAGCGAATAAACATCTACTACTTGTACATGCGCAGCTCGTCTTTTCTTGCCACGTCGTTGCCAAGCATTATGGTTTCAGATGAAGTTCGGAATAAATCTTATTGTGAAACCAGTGAATTCTGCAACACCGCTACGCGACGAAAACAAACACATCTTCACATCAGAAAAAGAGCAGTGTCGTATTTTAGGATTTGTTGATTCCCTTTGCTGTGTGCTTTCCTGTTTATTCATTCGTATAAATTCGCTTGCCTTTTCTGCTCCGTTTTCGGTGTTTCCTCGTTGTTTTCTTGAACATTGTGTAGTACTGATACTCCTTTAGTTTAGTTTGAGTTTTACTAGTTAATTTTGCTAGTCGAGTGCTGTGACAAATTATAGACAAAATGATTCTTTTTTGCGCAAATAAAGGAGAAACCCATTTTATGAAAGTAAGTTTAGTTGAAGTAAGATACTACAGCTATTTTCTTATTATTGCAAATGTTGATATTGACAACTTATTCATACCACATTCACGAAGTCAAAAATTTTAAGTCCTACCCTGATGACACGTTCACATATTGCGCAAACTCTGTAGTAGGTCAATTTTCCCTATGAGGTGCCAGGAATTGTGAACTGATTGGCGTTCTAGTATTTATTATATTTCTGTGATTGGCTGCTATTTCCCCCAAGTTGAGAAAGAATATAAAAGCCTCGAACTTCGAATCAGAAATGATTTGCTACAGAAGGATTTATTGTTTAGTAGCTTCATTTGTAGTCCAATATGAGTATTCGATGTCCCCCACTCCCTGGTTCAGTTGTGATGAAGTGGTGGTAGGCTTTTTTCGTTTTTATCTCTGAAGGACTCTCGATAACCTATGAACTTTTTGGATCAATAAATTTTGCATTGAATGAAACTGAAAGCACATTTTACGGACCACTCGTGGTTCAGTTATCCACAATTATGAAAAATTGTCGATTTAAGGTCGCCGTTTGAAGCGCGTAGGACAAATCAACCGATAGAGGCGCCACCGTGCATTTTATGGAATATCTCCATAGAACTTATATTATCTCTATGAGTTCTATGAATATCTCTCTAATCATGAATGAAATGTACAATGGCGCTGTCTATCCGAAACTCGCTGAACTATGAAATTATTGAAAATGTGGGTAAAGCAGGAACTTTTTCCCGCTAAAATTTGAATTTGGCCATTCTCTGCCAATTCCGTATTTCAAGTTGTTTTTCTGAATGAAATTATCTGTAGATTCACTTTCAATCGGAAGTTGAACTATTTTCATGGGTCTTTCGTTTGAAATAAAACAGAAGCATGAGTAGGCATATTTTCTTCTATTTTTGAAAGAAAAAAAATGAGCTGTTGAAATGCAATTAATCTCAATTATCTCATTAAGAACCCCAATCCTTTCTGAGTTTACCCACAAAATATCAGTTCTCAAAGTGAAACCATTTTCAAATGCAACTTGAAATGAAAACACACTACATTGAACGCCCACCTTAACCTCAGTAATGAGGTCCATTAGACAATCCAACTTTGAAGTTTTGGCAATTGACTTTGTAAGTGCCGGGAATTGTGAGGGTCGCTTTCTGTAGCAAGTATTTGTTGTTTTTAAGAATTCAATAATCCTTTTCCTACTTCTGAAACAATATTCAACATAGATATTCCTGGTTAGGTTAGGTAAACCTATTTTTCAAATATGCTTCAGAATTTAATTTTTATTCACTCAAATAAAAACTCAAAAAGCAATATTTATTTCCCAAACAATACTTACAGGATGAATCAATATCAAATTAGTGTGGACTGATTGAGGGCTATGTTAAATTTTCTCCTACACTTCCTCTACAATCTCTGCGGGCTCTCAATACTAAGTAAAAGTTGTGATCATATGATCGAGTGAAATTTTCTTCCTCTGTGTAGCTTCAGGATATTTTTGATATTATAAAACATAAAAACTCACTCGTTCACTCATAAAATCCATAAAATAATAAAATTCCTCATATTCATCGCAAACCAGCGACCTGTCAGATACGTTTTGAGGTTAACAGTGGTGGAATAATCAAGTGGTTTGGTTGGCCACGGGAAAGAGAGCAATGAAATCTTCATTAAATGATACCAATTTTTCACCTCCCGTTTCCGTACAGTTCCAGTTGCCACCAATGCAGACTGTTTTTGTTTTGTTTTGAGCCTGACTGTCATTAATTAATGTTAAATTAACTGTGAGGTTTATCAATGCTAATACACTATTTGAAACTCAAGACAGATCACACATAGATTAGCTATGGAAGAACTTTCCATAACTGCGACCATCAGATTGATCTTTTGTTCTTATATCCTATAGAATCAGTAGGTACTCGAGGAGATCATCTACCATACTAATAAATCGTATGATGTTCCTAGGAGCTTGTCTAGGTGTTCCTGAGACAAGCAAGATCCAGGCACTTTAGCTTTTGATGAACTTTTCGCAGGTGCATCAGCTTTTTCATCACCTGGAATGTCACAGTGCTCTGGCACTGTTGCTTCATGGTATTGCGACATTCCCAGGTGGGCACTGAGCAATGGCAGTTCTATTCCAAAGCTCTTAGTGCTGATTAATGGTCTGTTGAAATTTTTATGCAAGCCCCTCTTAGGTTTCCTTTCAAAAACTCCCAGACGCACGCAAAGATAGCCTGTAAAATAAAGAGAGTTCTTGCCCTATTGGCACGAAACACAACCTTGTCATGCTCCTATGATTCCTCAAGAGCAGTTGCAAGCAACAAGGCCATTAGGATAATCAGTTGCCCTGTTCAACACTTGCTGAACCTTGGCATATTTGAAGATGTCCAGTCTACAATTATACTTACTAGAACAGATACATATCGTGATTCATTCTTGACACAAATGGGACCTAACACCTTCAATTAGAAGCTTCGTAATCCTCCTACGACTAATTTAACTACCCAGACAATTCTAACATGTTACATTTTCCGTAATTGGTTTTAACCCAATAACACAATAACGAACCTTGCTGGCTAAAGATTTGCCTTGCATGTTCAGTGAATAATGGGGCGGATCGATTGATCGATACCACAGATCATCTCTGCTAATCCAGTTAGAAGAAGCCCTATTCTTCAGAAATTGTTAGGATTCTGTACTGACAGTCAGGGAAATTCGAAACTTACTCAGTTGTTCCCATTAGTGCAACAAGGTTCTTGTGACATTCGGTGCATTGTTTTAATTAGTTAGTGTTGCACTTTTTGGTATACCACTTCACTATGGTGAGTCTCGATGAATGTCGAGTGTGTTTTCGATATATATTCACAAATCACTTATTTGCTTTTTGTTATGTTATACCTAAGACCATGGAAAGAGGAGACACAGCCTCTCATTCTAAATTCGAGAATTGGTGAGGCCAAAATTTAGTCAGTTAACTTAATATTCAGAAATAAATCAAAATCTCACTTTTCATACGCAATGAAACGCGATATCGTGATTGAAACACTGTTCAAAACGTCATTAGAAACATTAAATCAAAATAGCGGTTCGAAATGAATGAATGAATTGGCCACAGATTCAGAAAACGATGCCATAACGTGCCTTCATTATCTGAGGCAAAAATGGCCCAGACGTTTCGAGAACACTCCGATACTTTAGTTTATGCTAGGAGCTCCTAGGTTTATGAAATGTGAAGAATGCACAATATTTGAAGTTGGAAAAAACACTCATTCACGCCCAAAAATGAGAAATAGAATTTCAATCTAAAGTATTTTCATTTTGATTAAAAATTCATTTATTAGAAAATTTAAAGAACGTCATAACGTTGCAAAAATGGCTACTACATTTGGATTCCGTAGTAGCACAGTTACCAAGTTTAGTTCTGATCATGGGCATCCCCTGGGAGGGGCCCTCGAGCTCCATAAGTACCTACCTATCCCTAAAAAACTCATGAAATAATATCATAATATGCGAAAATCAGTTCAGCTAAGCTTTTGTAAAATGATGATTTGAATAATTGGAAACCAAAATAATTTTCCATTAACTTCGACAATTTCCTTCCAAATCTCAAAGAAGCATTGAGTAATGGGCAATGAAACGAATAATCAATACACACTGTACCTTATGAAAGTAGAAAAAATAAAAAAGGCTTCTAATACGTTGTTCAGCTTTGATATAATAACAAGGTATATAAATATGAAAAAACATTTTTAAAGACAGGTCGCCATCTTGAATTCCTCCCTTTTGGAGAATCGTAATTTCTGACCCAGAAAACCCCCAGATACCAACTGAACCAAACTAAACTTGACTAGGATCATTTTCCCATTGAATAGAAGAATCAAATTCGAAAATGTTTTCAGCAATTGCACCATTTTTTCCACATCGGGTATGGTGTAGTGATTGGGACATTTTTCTTAATGATGTGGATTTCCTACATAGAGTCCAAAGAAACAGAATCGGAGAAATATCCTCCATGTTTCTTCAACAGCTTTTGCAGATGCTCCAAGTCCATGCCTGACCTTGGAATTGTCCACTGTGAAAATGTGCATTTACCAAGAATACCAGAATCAATAAACATATCGAAAGTGTTCAAACTTCATTTAATCAATAACGGTCTAAGGACTATAGAACCATATTTTTTACAGAGCACAGGTACACATACAGCAGATTTGCTTTGTTAGCTAAGAGTAAGAGAAGACGTAATTTTTCATACATTTTTAGGTTTATATAAGATCGAAATTAGCAATAATCCGTTGTATGTTATCCCTGATGAGGCCTTTATGGGACTTGGAAGATCTCTTTGGGAGCTTGATCTCAGCCATAATCATCTTACAGTAGTGCCAACTAGGGCCATGAAATATCTTCAAAAACTAAAAATGTTGGACCTCACTGGTAGGTGTTTCAAAAGCTTCGACCTCACCTTGCTATAACATTAATCAACCTCACCTAACCCAAAGTAACCTTCACAGGAAACGATATCATCAAAGTCACCCCTGAAAATTGGAGAGGATTAGGAAATACCCTCCAAACACTAATCTTGGCCGAAAACTCCATAACCAACCTACCAACAGACTTGTTTTCTGGTCTGAACGAAGTGGACACTATCGACTTGACCGGAAATAATTTAAAAGAAATCGATCCTTCAGTATTTAGAGATGGAATGGAGAAATTGGCCAATCTTCTTTTGGCACACAACCAATTGGGAGCTATCCCTTATCAAGCCATATCCCCTTTGAAAACCCTGAAGGACCTTGATTTGAGCTACAATAAAATAACATCCATGAATCCCGCTCCTGAAGTGGGTGTCCAAACAGTAAATTACAACTTTGTCCTGAATTTAGACGAGTTAAGATTGGATTATAATCAGATAACTGAGCTTCCTCCTGGGTCTTTCCAGTTATTCAACGTCCTCAACAAGACCTACTTGGATGGGAATTACCTGAAGCATATTGGGGTAACCACAATTTCATCATAATCGATATAAAGATTCCTAAAAAGAATCTACAAATAAAACTATTTCAGGACAATGCTTTTCGGCAAGCAAGGATAAGAGAATTGTACATCAGAAGATGTGGTTTAACAGAACTATCTCCAATTGCTTTTGATGGACTGGAAGACTATCTCGAGATTCTCGATTTGTCTGGCAACAATTTACAGCAATTACCCATAGATTTGTTTGACAGGATGGTCTTCATGAAGAGTTTGTCTGTTGGAGACAACCAGCTGAAAACTGTCAACTCTGTTGATCTTTTTAATAGTTTCCTTTTTACTTTGAATCATCTGGATGTGACTGGTAGAGAAAACGCAGATGTGTCTTTACAAGATATTCGTAGGTAAAGTCGAAAAGAGAAAGCCAAAGGTTCATTTAAGATTAATGAATTGTGTTGTCTCCAGGTTGAAAGGTCTCAGATTCTTGTCTCTGACAAAGGTCAATAAAAATACATTGGGTCCAGATGATTTCCAAGAGTTTGGAGTTGATTTAGAAGAGCTCGATATCATAAATGGCGGCTTACAGACAATACAGAGCCATACATTCAGATATGTGCATGGTTTGAAGGAAATAGACTTTTCTGAAAATGGGATTGGGAATATTGAACCAAATGCCTTTTACGACGTAAGATAATCTCCATTTTACCTTCCCACCTTGTCCAACCTAAGAATGCAATACTTACATCCAAATCATTCATAGATCGGGCACTCTTTGGTCAGTTTGAAGATTTCCCATGGTCTCTCAACAAACATGCAGAACATTCCAGCAGATCCTCTGAAACAACTGACGAATCTGGAGGAACTGGACCTCAGTAATAACAGAATTCGAAATGTACCAGACACGTCTTTCCATTTCTTGAAGAAATTGAGAACCTTGGAGTTGCAAGATAATATCATTGAGAACCTCCAGAAAGGCACTTTTCAGGTGAGTACCATTGAAAACATATAAAAATCTTAGATAACCCTTCTTTCTTAACAGGGAGATATCCATTCAAATTTGGAAGAGATTTACTTGTCTTTCAACAATATAAGATCTGTGAAACAGCACACATTCGTCGAGTTACCAAAATTGGAGGAAATTTTGCTGGATGACAACAAGATAGAAAGCTTGGAAAGGAGAGCGTTTATGAACTTGGAGAACCTCAAAGAGCTCAACCTGAAGGGCAACAAAATATCCAAGATATCATACGAGGCCTTCCAGAATCTACCAGATTTGGAGCACCTGGACATGTCTTACAACAAAATATCTACCTTTGATTTCACCATGTTTGATCAAGTTGGTACCCTTTCCATGTTACACGTTAACATGAGCCACAACAACTTGAAAGATTTGCATTTTACCAGCACTGAAGCTGAGTACGGTGAGTATATGCTACTGATTTCGATTGTGGAATCAGAATCTCTAAAAGTTTTCTCATTTTGAATCGTATGAACAAACAATAAGGTCTCCCAATATAACATTTTCATCAATCACATCTCCTTAAGTCTTTTACTATTGTTTAGGTGCAAACGGTGTCCACTCAAACGTGAAGGTTCTTGATTTGTCATTCAACAACATATCTACCATTTCGAGAGCCTTCTTTAAACCTGCTGAGTTATCCCTGACCCATCTTTATCTGAGCAGTAACAAAATACTGAATGCTAGCATGGAGGTGTTTGGCAACATGCCTCATCTTCAACTGCTCGACATTTCTGACAATATGATCTATGAGCTGGACTTCGATACTTTCAGGAATACGAAAAGATTACAGGTAAGTCTGATAAGAAATTGTGAGTTGGGAGTTATCTTCAGAACAGCACACAAGCAGATGTTTCTGATCCCATTTTATGGTTATCCTTCTTCTTGTTAGGCACAATTCAGACAATATTGTTGGTTTAAGGCAACCAAACTTTCAAAGTTCATTCCTTCGTCTTTGTACTAGAACTAGAGATATGCATATTAACCTCAAATTTCGCTCTAGACCCTGGATGCCTCAAACAACAGAATAGCTGATATACCAAACGATCTCTTCAGATTCCTCAAAGAAATACGCATAGTGAACCTTTCGCGCAACAGACTTAGAGCCTTACCAGATAACATATTCAGAGAAGATTCCATAGAACACGTCGACCTCTCACACAATCTCATAGGAAAGTTGCCATTGCACAGTTTTTCTGTATCGGCAGCCAGAAATTTGTTCGAATTGGATCTATCTTGGAATAGTATATCGTCATTGTCTCACGGTGGTATGTTGTCAAGATTTCAGGTAAGTGTTTGGTTTGGAAGACCTTCATCTACTTTCATGATGAGTTGAAATATCACCCCTTACATGCATTGAATTATGCTCAAATCGTTTAGATTTTCCTGCTTACAGAGCCTGAACTGGCTGGATCTGTCTTACAACCGTCTCGCTCAAATAGATGCAGGTACATTTAGAGATCTTCCAAGGCTGTCAAATCTGGATCTGGGTAACAACATTCAGTTGACTTTAGAACCAAATGGGTTGACGTTTCAAGGCTTGGAGGACTCTTTGCTGCATCTAAACCTGGACAACGTTTCTATTTCCCAGGTGAACTATTCACTTCCTCCGCTTGGTACTCAAAAATTGACTTCGAAATTAATTTTGAAGGTTCCTCTTCTGCCTACTCCACGTCTCGTATCTCTGTCGCTGGCTAACAACTACCTCCCAACTGTTCCTCCAGAAATGGCTACCAACCTAAGCTCTTTATGTGAGCTGAATTTGAATAACAACGATCTCACTTCTGTACCCATTGTGACCCATTCATTACCAGAATTGAGGTATCTCTATATGGCGGACAATCCCATAACTTCCCTTACCAATACCAGCTTACTGGGAGTAGCTGACAGTTTGAAGGAGTTGGATGTGAGGAATTTGGATATGAACGAGTTGGAGGTAATGATTCCAAACTGGAAGATATAAGGTTTTGGTCATATCAGATGTTTGGCTTGGTATGCAAGGGATCTTGGATAGCTTTTAACATTTTTTTCTTTAAGGCAGGTGCGTTCTGTAAGCTGGGTTCATTGAGGACTCTTAGCATAAGTTTTTATCGTAATTTGAGGAATTTCAACATTCCCAAGCTCTTGATGAACAATTGCGCCTTAGAGGAGTTAGAAGTTAATGTGAGTATCACTGATCACACGGTGTGAATGATGCCTTGATTGCTTGTTTGATTTCGTCAGGTTGATGTTGCTACTGAAGAAAATCTGGAAAAGGAGATGGCTGGGAATTTACCCTCTAGTTTGAGGAATTTGACCTTTTCTGGTGCAGGTCTTAAAAAACTGGGACTGAACGTATTCAAGGTAAGGTACCGAATGAGCCAGTGGATTTAAACAGCGCTACTTTACAAAATTGGTTTCAGGGTATCAGAAGTCCAGTATTCCACCTCTGCTTGCAGAATACCAGCATTACAAACCTTGATTCAGATTTGTTCAAGAATTTCGGAGAGGCTGAAAATATCACCATAGATGTTAGAGAGAACCCAGCTCTCAAAGTACTCGAGAATCCATCAACTGGAAGCAAACCCACACTGCACAGGAAGACCTTCTTATTGGACCTTCAAATGTCTGGTAGCAACTGGAACTGTGACTGCGAAATGGGGTAAGCATTTTTCTTCTTCTTCCATACTTTTCTCATTACTTGATGATGTAGTACCCTTATGGTTGAGAACCATTGATTTTCCAGGTGGATTGAAGTGTGGTTGAGAAAAAAACGGCAGTTCCTTTGTAGTCAAACTGGGCGTCATTTAGACGACTTCGACTATGACTGTCGGCATGCTAGTGACGATTTGAGGGATGCTCAATGTGGAAACAGAAACAATCAGAGCCTTTTGGAGATCCTGAAGACAGAAATCGAATGTGGCTGGAGCTCAGCTTTGAGTCCTAAATTCTCAATTCTCCTCATTCCGATCGTATTTTTCGTTCATAGATTCGTTGGTTGATTTTTTTTTACAATCAGGTGTGAAATGGAGTCAGTTCTGAATGTTTGTTATTTATGTCTTTAATTATTCATTATTTAAATCTCAATTCACTTTTCATTAGTCTTTTTTATAAATCGAGTACTTAAACACGTAATGAGTTGAACCACAAATTAAAGTTTCCATTCCAAAGTTATTCGTTGTTTTGTTGAATGAAAAGTTTTAGGAATCTCACTAGAAATTTTTTTTTTTCCACATTCACCAATTATAAGGATGATGGGGGCCTCATGGATTCCAGGAGAAATGTGAAAGAGGGACCTGATAATAATTTGAAATTTTCGTCTGAACAAACTGCCTAAAAAAATTAATTATACTCAAGAGCACATATATTTTACGGTTTCACCCTACAAATACAATTACCTTCGGTAGATTGTTCTTTAACATAGTTAAACCACTTAAGTCTTCGTTTTTATTTGTATATTACTAGTTATGTTATGTACATATTTATACAATGAAATAAGTTATATAATACATATGTTATAGGTAATAAGATATCTAATTTATAGAGACTATTTCGAATAAGAAAGTTCGGTCTAACGTGACTGGAAGAAATTTGTTTTATGTGTTCAATCGAAATATTCACTTATATTGAGTTCGCGTGGAAAATTAAATAAAGGAAACAATTTTGTGTTGTAATTCAGTTTTATAATCACCTGGCCTATTCCTCAGTGACCCTTCTCAATTTTTTGGTATAATTTGAGTCAAATTATGCAATGAAATGAAGATTATAAAATAATAATAAGGATAAAGGATAATACAGGATCAGCAAAGTGTGTAGGGCTCTGCTTATTACACGATTATTTTTCATTGCATACCAAGCCCGGCTAGCTCAGTCGGTAGAGCATGAGACTCTTAATCTCAGGGTCGTGGGTTCGAGCCCCACGTTGGGCGATAATTTTTTTTCTGAAACTGGAATTCTTTTTTACTTCTCATCTTTTTTTGACTCAGGGTTTGGAAAAATCGTTCTAGATCTAGCAGAGGTAAGGGTAGGGGTATTTAATTTTCAGCTTTTGGAAGAATGTTAAGTTATTTTTACAGCAGATAAGATGTTTCCAATTCTGTCAGCCTAGGATTAAATGAACCAAAATTGTTAAGAAGACCAGAAATATTTACATATTTCACTCTCAGTAGGTACATGAACTAGGTACTAATCAGAAGATTCAAGCATAAGACAATACGTTCACTTAAGACAGAAGGCCAGAAAAATTCAACAACCTTCTTCAATTGGATTCTTGGCTGTTATCATTACTCCCTGATATTTCATTCTGTAACAAAGTCGTAGTTCCTGGAGAATTATTATTGCTGCTACTCATACTAGAGCTGTCAGGAGGAATCAACCCCTCTTTCATCCTCTTCTTCTGCTTCATCCTCCTGTTTTGAAACCAAATCTTCACCTGCGTCTCGTTTAATTGCAGTGCAGAAGCGATCTCTATTCTTCTGGCTCTGGTGAGGTATTTGTTGAAGTGGAATTCCTTTTCCAGCTCTGTGAGCTGTTTGTTGGTGAAGTTCGTCCTTCCGGTGTTGAGGCAGTTCAGCCCCAGCATGCTGGAAGCATTGGAACCTAGGCAGGAGCTTCTGGAGGCAGGGTTTGATGGGTCCATCAGGGAGGATGCTACAGATGACAGGGGGAAATCGGCCATGTTTGTGGATGGTACTTTTGGTACTGAAAAGAGAGAGGAGTAAGTCAACAAAAAGATCAGATTATAAAGCAGCTTTTTCTATCTTGGTTTCAAAGTAAAACAAAGAACCATTTCCTAAGAATTAACCGATTTTTATTGCATTTACACCTGCAATTATTTATTTTCTGTATTTATCGATAAAACCATTAAGTAATCAACTACAGTCAGTTGAATATTTAATGAAAAACCTGATTTTGGCGATACCTAAGTGAAATATCAATCAACAACTTCGCCATGCCAAGAGGAGATGGTCAAGATAGGTAAGTACAACGGAAGCAGCTTCAGAAAGTGTCAGTTCATTCCTGTCAAGTCGATCCGATAAGAATCAGAGATCCATGTTTGTATACTGGGTATTTTGCATTTAAGGTTCCGTTTAATTGTTTTCATTCCGAGCGCTTTAACGATTATGTATAATATTGTGATCTGAGGTGTTGATATGAGATCTAAATTGTTTTTAATTATGATCTCAATATCTCAGATAATTAGAATTGGTATAATCTATTCTGGCTAACCGAGTCATAAAGACTCCGCTTCAAAATAATAATATAATACTCTCTTATATTTGATTGTTTTTTTCGCTCCTCGTTTGATAACTTTCTCAGTTTCTGGTAAGTTCTAGTCGTTTGCGTTTCTAATAATTTTAGATCAGTTATTGTTCTTACAATCATATTTGAAACATAATCTGAGAATTTGTTTAGTGCGGATGAAGCCCAATAGGGCTATTGGCATGACGCCCAAGATCTATCATAGTACATAGCGGTCGTAGTTATTACGTATTCATCAAAATGTTTATCTACTTTAGGAAAATAATGAATTTGAGAAAATATTTTGTGAATACAATAATTCCATAAGATCTGGCGAATGTTAGAGAAACTTCTTTCTCTTTCAATACTGGAAATATTTCACGTATACAGAGTGTAACAGCCAAATGGAATAAATTCGATAACGAATAGATGAGGGCGTGTTGGGAAAAACGCTCGGACACGTCGATTTGTAATTTTAAATGCGAATATTTTTCAAGAAAATAATATTATATAGGGTGTTCCATGTGACCGTGCCCAATACCAACTTTCTCATTTCAAATGCAACCCCCTGCATGTTATTGATTTTTTGGATTCTTCAGAGAATTCTAGACACAATTCATGCACAATGTCCTATACCTATCTTTAACTATTTCGGAAGTATTAAGTGTTTTCAGATTTATTGCACAAATCGACGTTTTAAATAAAAATTATTTTATTTCACAAATTCGGTACATTACACTTAAAACCTAATAAGTAATAATGATTATTTCTTTATTATTAAAAAAAAACATTAATGTCAATGTAGGAAATGTTCAAAATGCTCGCCGCGAACGTCTTGGCAACATGCTAATCTTGTGTAGAATTGTCTTCTAACTTACTTTCTTCATATCAAGAGGTAAATGGGAAATAAGTATTGATTGTAATGTATCGAATTTGTGAAATAAAATAATTTTCATTTAAAATGTAAATTTTTGTAAAAAATCTGAAAACACTTAATATTTCCGAAAAAGTTGAAGATAGGTATAGGACATTGTACATGAATTATGTCTAGAATTTTCTGAAGAATCCAAAAAATAAATAATATACAGGGGGTTGCATTTGAAATAAGAAAGTTGGTATTGGCCACGGTCGCATGGAACACCCTATATAACTTTATTTTCTTGAAAAATATGCGCATTTGAAATCACAAATAGTCGTGTCCGAGCGTTTTTCCTAACACCTCCTCATTTATTCGTTATCGAATTTATTCCATTTGGCTGTTACACTCTGTATAAACTTGGTTTGAAGATTCAGTTATGCTATTTCCTCTTCCTTGTACGGAAATCAAGAATCTCGAGTTGAAATTTTACTGAAAAATAATGAACAGAATAGTCCGTTACTTTGTGATAGCTCATTCGAAAACAGAATAAAAGTACTCGAATAACCCGATAGAAAAACATCTAAACGAACACAAACAGTGGAATTCCCCTCTTATCAAAATTCTCAAGAAATAAGCCTACAGAAGACATTCAAATACTTTTTCGCGCAATTTGAAATACTTTAGTATGAAAATGTAGTAGTAGGTACTACGAAACCTGTGTCACAGTTAAACCTTAAAAGAACTATTTCCATTTACATATAGTTAAAAAAGAGTGAATAGAAATTAGCATTGGCAACGTCTCTGAGAATTATTTGAACGCTTCTGGTGTTTTTATTTAGATTGAAACAGTTTGTCGAAAACTACGTGATGTTATTCTACATTCTCGATCACTAACTCAAAATCATATGCGATTTTTTAGTATTTTACAGGAATAATAATTCTTCTACGGAACGTGTTGGAAATAACAGCATTATTTTCATGCCGTCAGGCCTTTAAATAGTCGTAGGTTTTTGAAGTTGAACGTTTAACTGATTTATTTTCTTCTTTCAACAGAAATATGAATATCTGAAGTTTTCTGCCTAGCAGTTGTTCCAACACAAAAATCCTTAATTCCATTAATTTTCTCTCAGCTTATTATTTTTACGTCAAACCGTCCGTCACAACACACACCCGTAATCTGATGCAATTGTTTCGTGCCTCTAATCTCCGAAGTCCACTCAGGCTGCTTGACCAGCTGTCGGATTGACTCTGTTTACCCGTTTCGACCACCTCACTTTATCGGAAAGGGTGCATTTCTTTTTCTAAGGGGGTAGGTAATATACGACGGAAAATGAAGACAGAGAGGTCTCGGTTTCATGCGGCAGCTACATACTATTCATCTAATTTCTAATTCTAAGTATTTCTATTCTATACCATACTGAAATGGTAACTTTGTGGACCGACCCGAGAGGATCAGTCCAAAAAGTGGGTTCAGAAGAATCGCTGCGATACAGTGGGGAAATTTATTTTCAAAAAAATCGCGAAAAACTCCGGCAAAAAGGGCAATTTTAAACTCGATGAAACATATTTCACAGATATCCTGGCCGTGATGTAAATATACAGTGCGCGTCAAAATTATGGTACAAATTCATTTTCTCAGAAGAAAAATATTTTTTTCTGTGACGGGAAAAATTTGACATTCTATCTCTGTTGACAGGTAACAAAAATTATTTTTTCGCATGAAAAAATCGGGTTGAATTTGAGAGTCTATGAAAATTGACTTCATAATCGTTTTTCGGCGGTTGTCCATAAATTTTTTTCAGAAAATTCATTGGAGTGCCCTCGACAAATCAATTTTCTATATTGAAAAAAAATTCCATTCGGATAGGTGATTAAAAAATGCAAAAAATGAATGACATACTGAAAAGACTTCCAGAAAGTGTGAAATCGCAGAGAACTGTCTGAAATTCCAGGATAATTTAAAAAAAATCAAGCTTTCAGGTAGAAAATTGAGGGCGTGAACTTTGAAAAATAAAAAGGCAATGTCACTTTTGAAGCTGCCATTTTTTGACATTTGGCAAGTAAAAAATACGCCATCAATAAAAATGGAACGATACACGTTTCAACAACGCCTTGAAATCATTAAAATACACTATAAAAATGGTGAAAATTTTTGGGTCGTCGTGAAGCACAATACCACAATACAGAAATTGATGAAAAAATTTGAGCTGTTGGGAGAAGTTAGTGATGAAGACTGAAAACCGTGCACTACACTCAAGAACAGCCGAGAATATTGTTGCTGTAGACGAAAGTGTCGAAGAAAACCTAGGTTTGTCCATTTCTCGGCGTTCTTTGAAATAAGTCATTCCACAAACGTTATTACACCGTATGTTGCATAAATATTTGGGTCTTAAGGCTTATAAAGTTCAGTTAACGTAAGGACTCAAGCTGGCTGATCATCAACAACGTCGTGGTCTTGCTGATTGGGTCCTTTAAATGCATGAAAATGATACGGAATTCCATCGAAAAATCATCTCGAGTGATGAGGCCCATTTCCACCTCGGTGGCTTCGTCAACAAGCTAAATTGTCGCATCTGGGGCTCGGAAAAGGCAAAAGTTATTGGTGAAATCCTCCCTATCATCAACGTGTGACTGTTCAAGACCTCAAAGATGGAATTCGTGAGGCTGTCAAGGCATAGGGCAGCCACTTTTCGATTTGGTTTTGGAAAATTTCATGAAGAGGATATGGTCCTGTGGTCGCGGTAGTGGTGGTCATTTGGTAGATGTTATTTTCCATTATAAAACGCCATACTTTCCTCTTTATAATGAAATAATTATCCGATCATTTATCTGCAAAAACTGCATTTTTCTTTGAATGTTCTTCTTGGAAAACCCTTCATATGCGTAGCCAGAACCAATCGAATAACTGGAGAATTATAAAAAATCTCAATATAGCTACAAAAACAGATTCTTGAGGATTTCCTTGACAGCCGCTGCCAATTTTTTTGCCGGTTGCTGACCATTTTTTTCACAGCTGCCAAATTTTTTCAGT